>CM070537.1:11370877-12785877 GCA_036346415.1 Raddia guianensis | reverse complement strand
TTAATCAAGCGCAAGATATGTTTTGGATAAGAGACAAGGAGGAGGAGGGCAGAATTCACCGCAGGAGGGAGCCGCCGCCGGCGTTGGGGACTGCCGGACTGGGGAGAGCAGGGAGCCGCTGTCAGCCCTCCGCGACAAATCTAGCCGCTGGAGAAGGGGGAGGGAGCTGCCGCCGTCACCGCCCCCAGCCGCCACGCGGCCCACGCCAGGTCGCCAACGTAGCCGGAGGAGGAGGAGGGAGCCGCCGCCACGACAGATCTAGCCGTCGTTGGAGGAGGCTGCCGCCGTCGCCGCCCACCGCCACGCCAGGTCGCCGGGCCGCCGCCCGCCGTCCGCGCGCAGAGAGACAGGGAGCGAGAGAGGGGATTGAGAGGGAGCGACGAGCGGGAGAGAGAGAGAGAGAGAGAGAGAGAGAGAGAGGATTGAGAGCGAGAGAGAGGGTGGCGGCTGGCGAGTCACGAGTGGGGATCGATCGGTGGGGGTGGCCGGCCGGGAGAGGGAGGGTTGGGGAGTGGGGATTAGGGTTGGGGGTGGTATTTGTGGCCATTGGATTGAGGATGGACGGCTGAGATAAACGGGGAGAATGGGCCAGGCCGCCAGGAGCAAGGCCCAAGTTGAGCCGAAGAAGGGGTGGTATGCTGGGCTGGCTGGGCTTAGGTATGGCGCAGGCCATAGCTAGCCATAACGGGCCCTCCGCCCCTGTATATATGGGATATCTTCAACTCCCTGCGATCGGTCCCTCTCCCTCCATTATTGCTGGTGTGTAGAAATGAAATCTGCATGCACGCTACAGGAATTCGAGGTATTTACATCGATCAGAAGCCGACATAAATAGATTAAAAGTCGACATAAATGGCTATCAACATAAATAAGTCAACGTAAATAAGGTAATAGGGTTATTTATTTGCGTCAGCGGCCGATATAAATAGACATTATTTATGTTGGCATCGCAGCTGACGTAAATAATGGCCGTCGGGGAGGGTCGTCGTCATGGGGCCCTTTTTTACATCGGTCTTGGCCGACGTAAATACACGGCCGTCGCCAGGCAGTGCCAGCTGGCACTAGGCTTATTTACGTCGACCAGGTGGGCCGACGTAAATACTAGGATGACCTGGCGTGATTCTTAATTCCAGTATTTACGTAAATACTTAGGTATTGTTCGGTGGTGTTATGCTAGTATTTACGTTGGCCCAATTGGTGGCGCGATGGACGGCGGCGGCGGCAATGAGTGGGTGCGCGTGTAGCTAGGTTTACAAATCGCGTGTGTAGGCCCATCAATGGTATTAGGCCAGGCTGACATAAATACCACATAGACTGATGTGAACAATGGCAGCATGCATCCTTTTCACGCTAAGTCCTAAGAACTTTGTTAACGTCGGTCAGACCGACATAAATAGGCCGACGTAAATAACCCTAGTATTTACGTCGGCTTTTTTTTAGCCAACGTAAATATAATTGGCCGATATAAACAGTTAGATTCATGTAGTGGCATTAGGACATGAACACGTGCTCTACTCGCTCACTTGGTCGACGACTTGGCATTGCAGCTCTTGTGGCGTCGACGATGATGGAGGTTGTTAGTGAGCTTTAAAATTAAAGCCATCCATGGACATTGCATAAAAATTACAAGGCAGCAGGGTCATTTTACATGCATATCGTAAAGCTCAGACTTTTCAAAGCTCTCTTCCTGATAGCGTGCACAACGCAGCACAGGATCAATTAAGTCTGATGCTCTGTGTGTATTAATTGGATGATGAACATTCCTACGGTAAAACCAGGGGTAACGATGGGGGGATCGTGGGAAAGCAAATCCTCTGCCGTTCAAGGAAAAAGGCAGAGGGGTACGGTAGAAAATAGGTAAAAATGCATGAGTATTGTAGCAAATCACTGTTTAATAATACTGTTTATGGTTACTGTACCAAAATACTATTCACTGATACTATTTATTTTCGCTGTTTGACACTGTTCATAGGTAAAAATGCATAGATACTGTTCACTATTTGCCTTTTTGTCCACCGGCAGAGGATAAAAATCCGGATCGTGGCGGATTGAATCTTCTGGTGAGACTCACAGGGTAATTCTGATCTTTTTGGAAAAGCGATTTTAACGACCCGGCTACCAACCTCGCAAGGATGGAACCCGGTAATCACTTACCACAAATCTGCTTGTTATCAAGTATCAACCATGGTAATAACGCAATTAACCTAACCACGAAATCATTTTCTGTGAGCGATCCAAGAAAAAGCAAAAAAGAAGAAGATAAACAAAGTCTAGAATTGCAAATATGGATGAAGGACGCAAAATATATGGGGTTCTGTAATCTTGACTCGGTTGATTTAGTCAACACATGAGCACATGGAGCGTCACACATGGGAATATCCGAACACAACAAAACCTTATTAGATATGAGGACGGCGACTAGTTTTTTTTTTTTTTATGGGGGAGAGGGAGAGGATGTTCAAGGGGCGGTGGCCAGGGTGGTGGACGTGTTAGGATTACCTCCCACCTCCACATCTAGATCTTGTTCCATCACTGAATTATAGGGCCCACGGTCCAAAGGAGCCGTAGCACTCGGTAGAATTGCCGCACACGGAAGAATCTTGGCGTTCAACTATCTAACGGTGAGAGATGCGATGGAAGAGTCCTTCACCAAGCGTGGACGGATTTTTCATGAGTGTTATTCATCTGTGGCAGGCTGGCAGCTAGTTACACCCCTCTTCATGGGCTATGCTTCTTTCGGCTCTTTGTTGTTATACCACAATATCAATTTACCTTAAAAGGTCAACGTATATAGCAAAATCGCCTACTTCGTTATGAGTGGTAGTCACTCAGGATGCAAGTGGACATAGTAGTCCACTTGTCCGTTGGACCAAACTCAATTAAATTCGTTTAATGGACTTCGACGGACATATGTGGATGGCAAAACGAACAACCACCAGTCCGTTGAATTCCATTTGCCCACCGTCGCGGACAAGCGAGCCCAGCATTGCTCGACGCCGTCCGTTCTTGCCATTGCACCGGCGTCCGAAAGCACGTCATCGTCCGAGGCTCATGGCCGAAGCCCACTCCTCGGCGAACACGGCCATTGCCGCCGCTGACGGCCCGCCATGCACCGGCGTTTTCTTGCAGCGCACGGCGACGTCGTCCGCGGACAACGAGGTGGCGAGGTTGCCGACTCGAGCAATGGCAAGCCAGCTAACGCGAGCCCGCTTCCATACCAGATCACCGCGGCGGCGTCGAGCGGCCGTGGCGAGGAGGCAAGAAGAATCGCAATCTTGCATAGATGCAAAAATGAAGGTGAGCGGCGGCGGGGCGCCATTGATGACCATGCCTCGTATCCGAGCTCGCCTTGCGCCACAGTGAATGGATCTATTAAGGCTTGCATGGATGATCATTTCCAGCACTAAACGTTGCTAGCAAAATAATTACGAGTCTTTGATGTTGTAACAACTAACAAGTAGACTAATCTTGATTAAGCTGGAAAATGAATTGCATCGGCGTCCTCGCGGCGCTCCTACCGACCTCACCAGCGAGAACGAGCAGCTCAAGAAGGACAACCACACGTTGATTCGGAAGAGATGGCGCATAGCGCCTGCGACACTGCGAGGAGTTCCTAGGGCTCGGCTTCTCTTGCGCTTCCTCGATGTCCGGAGCTCGACCTCCGACGGCGATCGATGCAGAAGACGTCGCGAGAAGCCTTGCTGCCGGCGGGCATTGTCGCGCCGGCGCCGCAGGGTTGCGAGAGTGGCAAGAGCGTGAAGTTGTTCGGCGTGCACCTCAAGGGCGCCACCATGAGGAAGACGAGAGCACGCACCATTTCTGGGAGCTCTTGGTGGTGGTGTCGGACACTCCGACGGACGCTGTTTTGTCCATTAAAATGACAAACGGACTATCGCAGTTGCACATGAAATCCAAAGTAGATGATATGGACATGTCCAGATTGATCATTGGATAGTCCGTTTGCATCCTTAGTAGTCACTTGAATGTAAGACAATGCACGTTTATTCCTTGCCGCTGGGCGCTAGCCTGGAGAGATATGGTGTCTGACATGACAACTCAAGTTAGCCTTCGTTGGAGGTAGACCTGATCGAGAAGTTTGGACTTTGAGGAACATAACAAAATAACATGCGGAATGAGTGCGAGTATTAACAATTAGAATGATTGGTAAACACCAAATATGATAGAGCTTTCAATACACTATCCTTGAACCGGCCCGATCCTCCACCATCTGACAAACATCGCATCGAGCAAACCGTGCTCCATAAACAAATTCGCATACATGATGGCATGACTCAGCATGTGAGCTCCCTGGCACGGTGGCACCCTATAAATACCACGCACCTCGCTTATCAGAGTCTGCACACAAAGCTCGAGTATTCTAAGTTCCGAATCCTTCAGATAGTAGCAGGCGCGCAGTACGTGTATACCTCGATCGCAGAGAATTAATATAGATGGAGAGGAAGAGGGTGGCCATCGTGGGCGCCGGCGTGAGCGGGCTGGCGGCGTGCAAGCACCTCCTGGAGCGCGGGTGCAGGCCGACCGTGTTCGAGGCGGCCGGCGTCCTGGGCGGCGTGTGGGCGCGCCCGCCGGAGTGCACCGCGCTGCAGACGCCGCGGCCCATGTACCAGTACTCCGACTTCCCGTGGCCGGAGGACGTCACGGAGGTGTTCCCCGACCACCGCCAGGTGGCCGACTACCTCGCCGCCTACGCCCGCCACTTCGGCGTGCTCGCCTGCATCAGGTTCGGCCACCGGGTCGTCGGCATGGAGTACGTTGGCGTCGGCGAGGACAAGGCGGCCGCGTGGGAGCAGTGGGCCGGGAACGGCAGCGCCTTCGGCTCCGGCGACGGCCAGTGGCGCCTCACGGTGGCTGACTACGACGGCCACGTTGAGGTGAGAATCTTGGCTAGCTACCGTATTCTGACTGCAATTGGATGAGCATAGTTAGCATTGTTTCAGTGACTATCACTGCATCAAAACCACGGAAAAGAAGACACTACATAGTTAGCTTGGTTCCAGCTGACCCGTCAAAGAACCATTAGCGACGGTCCTCTAAAATTCATCATTTATATAAATTAAGAGATGAGCTGAACATAACTATATATGACACGCTACTTGTGATGGACATTAATTGAATTCGTCACTTATCCATGTCATCGTTATTCGGTCACCTACGGGTTCTTCTAGGAGGCGAAGATAAGTGACTTACATTATTAAAACCATAACTTATCTTTTTACCACCGGTGAAGCTAGGGTAGTAACATTGGGCTCATGAGTGATAGGTAGAACTTTGTCCGTAACTTATATTTTTACCATGAGTGACGAGTAGAATGCTTGTCCGTCACTTCTCTTTTTATCATGGGTGATGGCTCACACACTAAGTATATAGTATATCAACCCGTCACGTATTTTGTTAATTAGCGACGGTTTTTCAACTATCACTAATATTACTCATCAGTGACCTATCGGGTGTAACAATTTCAGTATCCGTCACTCTATTGATTGTTGTAACTCATTACTAATGAGGCGTTTTGACGGAATGTGTCATCACACCATGCATGGTCGTTTTATCTGTCCCCATCGGTTATCTTGTCCGTATATAATAAGTTGTCGCCGTGTCCAGTACATCTCTCGATCGGGCACATGCATGCATGTCGCACAAACATCCGAGAAACGTTGTGTCAAGATGCGCCTGTAGCCCTGTAGGTAGTCATGGCACAGGTACCAATTTTTGTTGCGTGCTAGGACGTCGTTGGACTAGGGAGTAGGGATCTACTGATGACGATGGATAACGACAGGGATACATCTCCCTATCCTTTTCGGTAGGACATGTCAGCTGACGCTGTGTGAGACCTGCTGGTTGCAGGTAGAAACATTGCATTTGATTTGCTGTGTACATGGTATTTTTCAAATTGATAAGATGATTTGCAAATCCATGTGCGCTGCTTTCTACGGCTATGCAATACATGGATCTTTCTAATTTGCACCGATGGTACCTGAAAAATCTTGCCTAGTGAAAATGAAGGGAATTGCACCTTTCAAACAAAAAAAAAAATGTCCTTCCAAATAAAATAAAGAGACTGCGCTACCACCATGTAATTAAAATTCAACTACGAAGAACTAGGTGGGCCTGGAAGCAATTCGCCGTTGATTGTTATCACTAAACGCCCAATGCAAAATAAGAAGTTTGTTCAAGGAATCACGCGTCGATGTAGTCATAGTAATCGATCATCCAACGCTAATTGATGGTAGATCGTCTCCAACCTAAATGCACAACAAGGTGCAAACCCATGCCTCATGCTGTGCATCATTTCTAAGCTCACACCTCATGTGGCCTAGGATTGTTATTTGGCATAAACCCAACCAAAACTAATTGTACTGTAGGGCTGAAAAATCAACAAGACACTAAACACAGAAATTCCTTTATTTACACATGTCATAAAGGTTTGCATGTTTGGTAACTAATCGTGTTACTGTATTCTTGATCATTTTCGTTGAGAGTACTGCACCAAGGAATACGACAAATTAAAATTTATTGTGGCCATGAATGGAATCCAAACATCGACATCTAGATCAGATTGTCCCTACAATTATTTAATAAAAAATTTATTTTTTTCCCCAGACACACGAGGCAGACTTTGTGGTTTTGTGCATTGGGAGGTTCAGCGGTGTGCCCAACATACCCACGTTCCCAACAGGCAAAGGTCCAAAAGCATTTGATGGGAAGGTGATTCACTCCATGGAGTACTCCCAGATGGGCAGCGAGAAAGCAAAGGCGATGATCAAGGGCAAGCGTGTCACTGTCGTCGGCTACCTCAAATCAGCACTTGACATTGCTGCTGAATGTGCAGAATTAAATGGTAAGATGGTGAAGCAATTTTGTCATTTTCCTTGAACAAAATAAATTATGCGTTAATATGTAACGTAAAGGCAAAGATGCCGTGTGTTCCACTTTCTAGACCAATTTTATTGTTCGTTTATTTTAGTCAAAATTCAAATAGATTTGATACTGTAGATCGATGCAGACTTGGATAATACTGTATTTTGTAATTTATTGTTCGTTGGCTCTGTAGGTACTGAGCATCCATGTACAATGATAGTCCGAACAAAGCACTGGATCATACCGGACTACTTTGCTTGGGGTGTCCACATATCCAAGCTGTATCTCAATCGCTTCTCTGAACTCCTTATTCACAAGCCTGGTGAAGGATTCCTGCTTAGCTTCTTTGCGACCATCTTGACTCCACTGGTAAAAGAACGCAAGTGTCTCTTTTATTTGAACCAATTCATATGTTTTTGTTTCTAAACAAAATCGATGCGTGTTCTGTTGTCTGCATATGAGTAGAGGTGGGCATTTTCAAAGTTTGCTGAGAGCTACTACTCCATTCCAATGAAGAAGCATGGGATGGTGCCTGACCATAGTCTTTTTGAGGCATTGGTGGCATGCTTGATTGCCATCACTCCCAAGGATCACTACAAGAGACTGGAAGAAGGCAGCATTATTCTGAAGAAGTCAAACACATTTACTTTTTGCAAGGAAGGTGTGCTTGTCGAAGGTGAATCCTCACCGACAAAGACTGATATTGTCATCTTCGGAACTGGATTCAAGGGGGATCAGAAGATCAAGGACATCTTCACATCAGAGTATTTCCAGAGTATTGCAGTTGGGTCAACATCCTCTACTGTACCTCTTTATAGGTACCTCACTAAGATATGTCGATATGATATTGCGCATATTCGATCTCGAATGGTTTGGTTTGTTAATGTCTTGTATCATTTTTTCAGGGAGTGCATACATCCTAAGATTCCGCAGCTCGCGGTCATCGGGTACTCAGAGAGCTTGGCAAATCTCTACACATCAGAACTTCGGGCCAAGTGGCTGGCACATTTCATGGATGGTGGTTTCAGATTACCCAGTGTGTCTGCAATGCAGAAGGATGTCCTTGAATGGGAGAAGTTCATGAAGCGATATTCTCGAGGCTACTTCCGCAGGTCAAGCATTGGAATCCTGCACATCTGGTACAACGATCAACTCTGCCAGGACATGGGGTGCAATCCAAGAAGGAAGAAGGGTTTTTTCTCGGATTTATTCGATGTTTATGGTCCTGGTGATTATGTTAACCTTCTCCCCAAAAAACAATAGATATTGGACCTGTATTGTTGCAGAACGCCCCTGCTCTTTCGTTATACTACTGGTTTGCATAGTACGCGTTCATTAAAACGACATATAATCTGTGACACTGTTTTTCATCATCTTTTTCGCATGTCTTGATGTAAAGATTACTATTCGAAATAAACTTGCCTTCATGTTATATCAGCTGCTTAATCTTAACATAAATTGGTAAGTTGTGTCACCGTCTGTGTGAGAAATGTAGAGAGATCAGCAGGCTTGTGGATTCGTACAGGTGAGTAGGTGACAGGTGAGCGTGCCATGTGCGAGATTTTTAGATCCATTGAATATCTCCAGCAACAAATTCAAATGCATGAGAACCGAGTTGTAGCTCGCTGGTTTGCTCGTGGATGTGTGACGGACAGGTTGGGGGTTCGATCCCCTAGATTCTCACCAAGTGACATACTGATGCGCTGGCAAAATAATTTCGATTTAGGCGTAGGATGATTTTGACGATCCGGCTACGAACCACGTAAGGATAAGCGTCGCAAAATAATTTCGATTTAGGTGTAACGAACCACGTAAGGATAACCGTGTCAAAACCTGGATGAACTAACCACAAAGCGCGATCCGACTATGAACCACGTAAGGATAAGCGTCCGCAATCGTTAAACCACATTTCTGATTGTTATCAACCATGTCAAAACCCAGATGAACTGACCACAAAGCTTTATCCTTACAAGCTATTAAAGAACTCGCAAGAACAAAGGTAAAGCACACACTCGAACTGAGTATCTGAACTTTATATTACCACCACGCTTTATTGTATTGTTTTAAGTTTTATTGTCTTTTAGCTGGTGTTTGTTCAAGTTCCTATGTATAGTAATATTATTAGATAGAGGTCTATTATTATAATTAGAAATATGCAACCCGAGAAACGAATTCACCAGATAGTTAAGTTGTCGCGAGTGGGCTTGTGAAGTGGTACTTGCAAGTTGGTCGAGTGTCGCTGGTCGAGAGGGGAGTCTTTGGTCGTTGGTCAAATGGTTGTATCCGAGCTGGCAATTGTCGGTACACAAGGTACCGGGGTGCCCTTTCCACCTCCTCCAGAGGAGGGGTAGAAGACTGAGTCATCCAGGAGGAACGAGAGGACTGGGTCTAGTTCCACGTGGACTGGCTGGCACGCGGGCCCCATCGCTCGGAACTGGACCACGAGGCATAGCGCTCTCGGCAGGCGGGGGCAACAAGGCCCCTGCGCCGGGAGACCGACCGGATCTGTGGCGCCAGCGAGCATCGCGTCGGCCAGCAGCCGCGTGGCCGCTCAGCGACGACGCGGCGGCGGCTCGGCAAGCGGTGAGCGATCGAGCCCGCTCGTGTCGGCGACCATGTAGGCGGTGGCGGTGGTGATGGACTCGGCCCCACCTGCCACCGATAGGACACGACGAGGAGGGGCGTGCGTGGCGGCTGACTCTGTTGCGACATTTAATATATGTATGCCAGTACAGCGAACGAGTAGTGTGCCAAATGTACCCCCTTTTTCTCTCTCCCTGGCGGCTTGGGCTTACCCACACATGTTATAAGGGGACCAACCCACTATGGGAGGGGGACCTCTTCTCTCCTCCCATCTCATTCATGCTCAGTACACACATAGAGCTAGAGCTCAAGCAGGAGTAGGGCCATTACCCACCTCGAGGGCCCGAACCTGGGTATAACGCCTGCGTTCATGTTGTTCTTGGGATTTGGAGGGTGGATCGAAGTACGACAGCGCACACCCCACCACCGAACCTCTAAATTTGTCGGTCCAGCGACAAAATCGCCGACAGCAATATCCTCATCATTCTCCCCTTCTTTATTTGGAGTCGTACTCGACTCTAGCTTATCTTCTGTTACATAGTATGACATGAAATCATAATGTGGTTCTAGGGGACAAACAGGATTGCAAAACAAGGAGAACTTTCACATATGCATAGGTGCCATGGTCTTATCATTTTTCCCTTATTCACGTAAAGACATCCTCGTCTTTTGATTATCTGCAAAGGTGCTAAAGAAAAAGAACAACGTGTATGCGTGGTATATGTATGCATCAATTGTTTTGACATTCTCATTATTTTGTGCAAAAATTTTATCGTGGCACCAGTCAAAAAATGTATTGGACAAAAACCATGTGTTCTCATCATTCTATCCTGCTTGAAAGAAAGTTGTCCTCAACTTCACTAAATTTTGGGTCAAGTTGTTTGTAAGAGATCAGTATTTATTTGGGCCAACAAATTTTTAACAAGTGATTCACACGTGCCATATGAGAAAATGAGTGGAGATCTCTTTTTAAAACGGTAATTATTGAACAATTACTTTATTTGCAAGCTATCATAATATGGCACAATGGATAGCGTGTTGCAAGAATGCAATCTCAAATCAGTAAGCAAATCAGTTGTGATAAAAATTTAAGATACATGAAAAGTATTGTCCACATCATAATCTCCAATCAGATAAAATTTACAAGTATCATCTAGTAATTTCAAAGTAGAAATTTCAGCAATCTTATCAATCACACTAGATAGTTTAATGGGTTCATCAAATAGCACATGGCATAAAGATTCATCTTGAAATGCTTTGCCAAGAACTTTGTCGTGAGTTTTCAATTCAACGGTATGAAAATGAAGCATATTATATTCAGAAAATGATATTTTCATTTGAGAGTGAATGCTTTCATGATGACTCATCTCTTGTTCTTGGTCTAATGATACAACACCATGTTTACCTTCAATGTTCTACACAGATGTTGTAGGTGTTGTAATTGGTGTTTCTTTGACAATTATGGTGATTTCATCATCATTTTCTTCAAGTGGTGCAAGTTGTTCAACACTCGATGTCTCAGCAACAGGTCTACGTATCCCATTTCCATTAGACCATAGGACAGCAATGGCACAATCGCCATCAACAATGGTTTTATTAGTGGGTATCAAAGGTGCAAACTCATCTAGCATGTAGATCGAATGGAATGTCCAATGCTCGACCACATCAACAACTATCTCTTAATTGTTTTCAATATCCTGCAAAAGGTTAACCGGAGAGGGAGACACAATAACATGCAAATTAACAATTAAATTATCTTCTTTCCTGCAGATTTCTTCATAAAATTTAGAAACCTCTTTTAACAAATCAAAATATTCATATTTCTTTTGTTTCTTTCTAGCATCAATAATTCTTATTTGTTCCAAAATTTGATTTTCAGCTTTGCTTGAAGCTTAACCAAATGAGAATGAGTTGTAATTTTTATTAACAAGAATGTCCTGAATTTCTTTATTAAGCCCTCTAATGAACCGAATTTCAGTAGCTTCCTCGCATTCATCTAAACCACAACGCATAAAATGATTTTGCAATTGTCCAAAGTAATTCATAACTTTGTTGTTGCCTTGTTTCAAACGTTGGAGTTTAGTGTTCAAAAAATAAGAATGCTAATCAGGAATATACATATATCTCATAAGTCTCTTCATGGCATTCCTGCTATGAGGTTGTCCCTATTTTCTAGTATTCCACCATATTAACGTAAATCCGTTTAGCACACTAGCGGCACTCTTAATCTTTTGTTTTTCGGGCAAATCATACTTTTTAAATTCATTATCGACCTCAATTTCCCATTCAATGTAAGCATTACAATCATACGTAATACTGAGAGGAGATAAGGTACACTTTATATTAACTTGATCAAGATTTAAAAATGGTGCATCGTTTTTGTTGATCTGGCGAATCATCCTTCCAACATAAGGAGGGCTCTCTTGAAAAGTGCGGTTCAAATCTCGCATTATCAATGTACGTCGTTGCTTATCACTAGCAGTGATGATTGCTCCATTCTTACGATATTGCTTGGATCCATTATCTTCATATGATCCTATCATGGTTAGTAGCGAACAAGGATTACACACAAAATATATGTGAAACCCTATCAACTACTAGGTGTTGGAATTATTGAGGGTCAAATCTCTTAAGCTCTTATCAAGTTTTTACTAATTCTTACAAATGCACCAAGTGGTGCAACCGGCGACTGGTTCATGATAAACCGATCTGAAGTGTGAGTAAAGCGACTGCAAGGCTATAACCTATACGGTTAGTAGAATGTGGAGTTTGGACAGGCTATGTATGAGGAGATATGGAAACAATAAGCTAATTTCATATTTGCACAAATTGAATAAGTGTTAAAACTAGCACATAGCCTATGTTGTTGATCAAACAAAAATATATACTAGGCTAAAGCAAGTATGTGGAGATGAAAACAAATGCTACACACTCAACAAGTCATGGATTTGGACTTTAGAGCATGGTAGCACACATTTCATCCAATTTTGCAATTTGTTGTTTTCTGCCCACAAGATAACAGGTCGGTATTTTGGTCGTAACGTTTGGTCAGGTGCCTCTTTATTTATGAAATTTTTTGTACTTGTTCCTAACAGCTTTTGCAACAACTTTTCTTTTGCGTCAACTTTCTGAAAACCAACAGAGAAATTCGCATAAAATTCACAAGAGCTATGATATGCAGATTTCAGAACAACAAAAAGGTCTGAATCAAACATCCATAACGCCTTGAAAGATAGAACAACAAATTGTGGAGCTTCTGGCCAAGATTGATAGTTTGTAAGATATGATGTTTTTGGTGGACATTACGAAAATGAAAAATTTCTGGCCGAGATTGATAGTTTGTGTTTTTGGATGTTTTTGGGTGGATTTTGAGGTGGGAGATGAACAAGAAGATAAACAGCAACACGACAACACTAAAACGAACAAAAACTCAAATTAGCAAACAAAAATATTATATTGAAAAGGCACAATGGGCATGGACAGCAGTACACAATCTTTTTCTATGGCAAATTTTCTGAACTATAAGATGAACAAACAAATAACTAAACAAAATACAAGAACTCACCGGTCAACCGTCGCTCTGATACCAAATGATGCACTCATGGGTTCCCGATCTTCTGGTGAGGGGATAAGTTCAATTTAGGCGGAGGATGACTTTGACGATCTAGCTATGAATCACGCAAGGATAAGCGTCCGCAATAGCTAAAACACACTCATGATTGTTATCAACCGTGGCAAAGCCCGAATGACCTGACCATGAAGGTCTATCCTTGCAAGCAATCGAATAACTCGCAAGAACAAGGGTAAAGCACACACTCGAACTGAGGTTCTGAACTTGTTTACAACTGCTCTAGTCGAGATAGCAGAACAAGCAATATAGTTCCACACATGGGGACAACTGATCTAAAACAAAATCTAAGGAGAAAAAGAAGAGTCTTGTCCAATATATTAAAAGGTAGATGACTCTAGGAGGTACTCTCAAGCAGCAGGATTACCTGGGGACTCAGCCCAATGTAATGGTGATGCAGCACTCAAGGAAAGCAAAAGACTAGTTTCCATGAGATGTATATGACTGTTGCGGCCAACTCGTTTGTAATTCGAAGGTGATGCCAGATCCGTTGGAAAGACAGCGAAGTTATCTTTCCAACGAGTGCTCACACGTACCAATCGGAGTCCATTTGCATTCTTTAGGCCTCTTTGAATTCAGACTGATCATTGAAGTCTAAGTAGAATCCCTTTGTATTCCCACCATGCATTATTGTCTTGGTTGGTGTTTTATTGCCTTATAGCTGGTGCTTGTTCAAGTTCCTACGCATAGTAATATTATTAGGTAGCGGTCTATATTTTTATGATTAGAAATATGCAACTCGAGAAATGAATTCACCCGATAGTTAAGTTGTCGTGAGCGGGCTTGTGTAACTGGTACTTGCAAGTTGGCCGAGAGTCGCTAGTTGAGAGGGGAGTCTTTGGTCATTGGTCCAATGGTTGTATCCGAGATGGCGATGTCCTCATCACATACGCTCAGGGAAAAAAAAACAGGGGCAGGGAAAAGAACACCCTATTTTATAGATTCTCTTAATATACTCTTATGAGAGGCCAGCTTGACATCATAATTTTCAGCTATTGTAAATATGCGATTTGTCGTTACTCGTCTAATATTGGCGGATATATCAACATATCTTGGGTCATAATTTATTTCGTAATACCCCAAATTTTGGCAACTTGGAACTCCTACACACGCTGCCTTGGATGCCCTGCGCTGGGCCGCCCATTGGTCCGTTGCCGCTTTCGCCCGCTGGACGATGCATTGTCCACTAGGTCAACACCGCCGCAGCACATCGCAAGCTCTGCCACCCTAGCATTATTGTCACCATGATGTTGACTGCTCGAAGGATGCGAGGTTGTCGATGTCCGAAGGCTAATCCTAGCCACCGCCCCGCCATGCCAAGCTGCCCTGCAGGCCCACCCCATCCACCCCATCCTGTCACCTCCAAACCTAACCTGCACGACCCCTTGCCCTCGTGCACTATCCCATGGCCCTTAAAGAGAACCTCTATTTGGTACCCTATATCCCCAGATACTAGCATCTCCAAAATTAACTCGTTCTTAGGCCTTATACATTTTAGCTTAGTGTAGCGTAGCATAGCGCAGCGTTTCAGTAAAATTTATCTTTTTTATATAGCCTATTTAAAGTGTAATAATTTGTAATGATTTTTCTCAGGTTTTTAGTACTTCTCATAAAGATCCTAAAACTATTTTTAAATTTTTTTTAATAATATTTAAACCACTTTTAAATACTCTTAAATTTTGTTGAAACGCTACGCTACGTTAAGCTGAAACGTACAAGACCTAAATCGTCAGCATATCAGGCAGGTTCTCTATAAACGGAAATCTATATTTCCTATCCCGTATTTTAATCCCATACCTCAACTAACTCCAATTCGAGACGATAATAAAAATATGTTTACGTAATGGAATTGATAATTGTAATTAGTAATATTATTTCTTCCGTAAAACCAAAATAATATAAAATTATTTGCAATTCCTTCTTGCAGAATACATCAGTTGTAGTTGCAGCATCGAGAAAGCTCGATGCGGATTCTTCGAACACAAGCTATCTTGTACCTATAAATTGGTGGGAGGTGTTGCTCGCAGTAGTTCTCCCTTTGCAAACATCCATTCCGAAAACTAGCAGAAGTCCATGGACTTCCTTCTTTGCAGTAGAAGGGCAAAGAAGTTCGCATATTGTACAACAGGTGCCCTTGTTGCCCAAGAGGAGGAAGTAGATTCGGGAGCTAGTCGCCATGGAGGTATTGTTCTGGGAAGGAGGGTCACCAACGCCTATACAACAATTACTTCGCCGACAACCATGTTTACCCTGAGTACATATTTAGCAAGAGGTGACTACAAATGTGATTTTTTTCATATATAATTTGTATTTCTGAAAATTTTCATTGCGGTTTTAGGTTTCGTATGTGTAAGGCATTGTTCCTCCACATTGTAAATGCTGTCAAAGAAAATTGTGAGTACTTCAGGCAGAAGAGAAATAATGCTGACACTCTTGGTGCATCACCGCTACAGAAGGTGACGGTGGCACTCCTAATGATTGCATATTGGGTATCCGCATATGAAATTATGAGTATATTTGCTTGGCCGGTCAAACCATCCTGGAGAGCACAAAGAAGTTTGCTAAGACTATCGTTGAAGTGTTCGGCCCTAAGTACCTCCGGGTGCCGAACGAGGACACCGCTCGGCTCCATGCCATCAGAGAGGCTCGCGGTTTCCCAGGCATGCTCAAAAGCATCGATTGAATGCAATGGGAATGGAAGAATTGCCAAGTGGCTTGGCATGGAGCTTACACCGGTCATGTCACTACTGGGGAACGAGCCTTCTATCCCGGCACATCAGTCTCGGTTTATGGATATTGGGCCAAAAGCATGATTTTTCGCCCACATTAGTCATAGTTTGTCGACAGGTGGTTAACTGGGGGTTATTGTCGGTAATAGATTTGAATGGGGCTATGCTCTAGATCTCAAGCTTGAAGGTAACAAAAGACAGGGGTTATCCAGGTTCAGGCCCTCATGGTGGAGGTAACACCCTAATCCTGCGTTCGTGGAATTATGATGGTGATCTAATGATCAAAGAGCTTATGCCTCTATGGCCCTTACCCCTCACTTTATATAGTGTAGGAGGGATAAGGTTACATGGTCTTATATGGAATGAGCTACCGAGTTCTGTTTGTCCAGCACACATACGCACTGGTATTTACAGGTACGAAAATCCCCTAATCAAACGAGCCAAACGCTATCCTCAGGACTATCCTTGACGTCCAAGTCACATGTAGTTCGAGTGGTTATCATCTCCATCTAGCCGACTCGGGTCGCCCACATTTGTTACCTCATGGGTCTTCCATGAGGATACCCGAGGCCTATGTAGTCCATAGTAGCCCTCGAGTACTTTGCAATCGAGTAAGATGTCTCACCGACTGGTTTGTCTGATCATTCATGTAATTTGAAAGCAGATTGTAAAGAACATAAGAGATCTTAAGTTACAATTTTGATAGCAACGCCCGACTCGGCAGTACCGAGATTTCAGCATTCGACCTATCTTTTGAGGCACACCACTCCACCTTTTGATGCGCTCTGATACCAAATGATGCGCTCTTGGGTTCCCGATCTTCCGGTGAGAGGGATAACTTCGATTTGGGCGGAGGATGACTTTGACGATCCGACCACTTAACCACGCAAGGATAAGCGCCGCAATCGCTAAACCACACTCTGATTGTTATCAACCGTGCCAAAGCCGGATGACCTGACCACGAAGGTCTATCCTTGCAAGCAATCGAAGAACTCGCAAGAACAATGATAAAGCACACACTTGAACCGAGGTTACGAAGCTCGAATCGATAGGTCAACCGACACTAGGGATTTCGAGAGTGTTTCTCCAATCTGGAAGACAACAACAAATAAACAAAACCTATCGAGAAAAGGAGAGGGTTGTCCTATATATAGAGCAGGAGATGACTCTTGGAGATGCACTCACGCAGCAGGAATACATGGGGCTCACCAAATTAATGGTGACCAAAGACCCAAGGAGAGCAAAAGACTAGTTCTGTTCGCGGGATGTTTTTGACTGCTGTGGCCAGCTCACTTGGAATTTGATGGTGAGGTTGGATCCGTTGGAAAGATGGCGAAGTTATCTTTCCAATGAGTGCTCACACGTTCAATCGGAGTCCGTTTGCATTCTCTAGGCCGTTTTAATTCAGACTGGTCATTGATGGCCGAGTGGAATCCTTTGCATTCCCACCATACTTCATTGCCTTGATTGGTGTTAATGCCTTGTACCTGGTGCTTGTTGAAGTTCCTATGCATAATATTGTTATTAGGTAGCAATCTATTCTTCAAAATGTAATTATTTAACCCAAGAAACGAGTTTACGATAATTGACTTGCAGCGACTTGTCTCATGTTTTTGGTCCTTGCATGATAATCAAAGGTCGCGGGTAACTTGGAACGACTTTGGTCATCGATCCCATGGGTGTAACCGACGTAGTCATGTCCTCATCATCCTCCTCTTCTTTATTTGGAGTCGTCCTCGACTCTAGTTGATCTTCTATTACATAGTATGACGTGAAATCTTGATGTGCTTCGGGGACGAACTAGATTCCGAATAAAGAACACTTCCACATATGCATTGGTGCCATGATCTTCTCATTCTTCCCATCTTCACGAATAGACGTCCTCATCTTTTGGCAATCTGCAAAGGTGCTCGAGAAAAAGAACAATGTGTATGCTGCGGTATATATAGGCATCAATTGTTTTGTCATTCTCGCTTTCAATATGGAAACAATTTGGTAATGTTTGTCCTATAAACCATTCCTTCTCATCATTTAGGCGTGATTGAATGAAAGTTATCCTCAACTTTGCTAAACATTGTGTCAACTTGTTTGGATGAGAACATGATTTATTTGAGCCATGCAGATTTTTAACAAGTGATTTACATGTGACATATGAGCAAATGAATGGAGATCTCATTTTAAAACAGTGATCATCAAACAATTCCTTTATCCGCGAGCTACCACAATACGACACAATGGATGGCGTGTTGCAATAATTTAATTTTAAATCAGCAAGCAAATCGGTTGTGATAAACATTTGACATATATGAAATGTGGTGTCCAGACCATAATCTCCAATCAAGTAAAATTTGCAAGTACCATCTAGTGATTTGAAATTAGAAATTTCAGCAATCTTATCAATCACACTAGACAATTCTTTAGGTTCATCAAATAACACATAGCACAAAGTTTTATCTTGAAATGCCTTCCAAAGAACTTTGTCATGAGTAATCAATTCAATATTTTGCAAATCAAATGTATTAAATTTAGCACAAGATATTTTTCTTTCAGCACAAGTGTTGTTGCAAGAACTCACCTCTTCTTCGTGAATGACTATCGATTCAACACCAATATTACCTTCAATGTTCTTCTCAGATGATGTAGGTGTTGTAACAGGTGTTTCTTTGGCAACCATAGTAATCTCATCACCATTCTCTTGAACTGGTGTAAATTGTGCAGCACTCAATGTTTCATCAACAAGTATGTTGCGATGTATCTTATTTCCATTAGACCATGGTCCATCAATGGCGCAAGTGCTATCAACCATGATCTTGTTAATGGGAATGGAATGTGCAATCTCATCTAACACCGTGGTCGAAGGGAATGTCCCATGCTCGACCATATCAACTTCGATCTCTTCATTCTTTTCAAGCTCCCGCAAAAGGTTAGTCGAAGAAGGAGACACAAGAGCATACAAATTGTCCATTGAATTATCTTTTTCTCAAAAATTACTTCAAAACATTTAGAAACCTCTTTCTTTCTAGCATCAAGCATTTTCATTTCTTCCAAAATGTGATTTTCAGCTTTGCAAGCAAGCTTAACCAAATGAGAGAGTGAGTTATAAATTTTATTAACAAGAATGTTCGGATTTCTTGATTAAGCCCTCTCAAAACCGAAGTTCAAGAGCTTCTTCAGCATTCATCTAAACCACAACGCAACAAATGATTTTGCAATTGTCCAAAGTAATCCTTAACACTTTTGTTGCCTTGTTTCAAACGTTGAAGTTTAGTGTATAAAAATCA
This sequence comes from Raddia guianensis, assembly GCA_036346415.1. NCBI lineage: Eukaryota > Viridiplantae > Streptophyta > Magnoliopsida > Poales > Poaceae > Raddia > Raddia guianensis. The sequence continues at coordinate 12,766,777 of CM070537.1, read as the reverse complement.
GCATGGTAATCGAGGAACATACATATCTCTCATAAGTCGCTTCATGGCATTCCGGTCATGAGGTTGTCCTCTTTCTAGTATTCCACCATATTAACGTAAATCCATTTAGCACACTAGTGGCAGCCTTAATCTTTTGTTTTTCGGACAAGTCATATTTTCTAAATTCATTGTCAACCGCAATTTCCCAATCAATGTACGCTTTAGGATCATATGTAATACCGAGATGAGGCAAGATACACTTGATTACCTTGTTCATGAGTTGGAGATGGCGCATCGTTCTTATTGGTCCTGCTAGCCTTCCTTTCAAGATGATGAGAGCCCTCATGAAAGTTGTGATCCAATTCTTGCTTGATCGATGTATTTTGTTTGTTGTCGCCACCGTGATCATTCTTCCATTCTCACGATATTGCTTGGAACCATTATGTCCATAAAACCCTGCCATGGTTAGTAGCAAACAAGGATAGCACACAAAAATATGTGAAACCCTATCAACTACTAGGTGCTGGAAATATTGAGGGTCACATCTCTCAAGCTCTTACCAAGTTCTTACCAATTCTTACAAATGCAGCAAGTAGTTCAACCGGTGGCTGGTTCGTGATAAACCAATCTTAAGTCTGAGTAAAGCGATTGCAAGGCTATCACCTGTATGGTTAGTAGAAAGTAGAGCTTGGACAGGTTTTATATGAGTAGCAATGGAAACAATCAGCTAATTTTAAATTTGCCCAATTTGAATAAGTGTTCAAACTAGCACATAGCCTATGTTGCTGATCAAACAAAGATATATAATAGGCTTAAGCAAGTGTGTAGAGATGACAACAAGTGCTAGACACTCAGCAAGTCACGAATTTGCACTATGGAACAGGAAAACACAAATTTGAACCAACTTCTAGTTTTCTGTTTTTTTCAGTCCACAAGACAGCAGGTCGGTATTTTGGCCGTAACTCTTTGTCAGGTGCCTCTATGCTTATGAAATTTTTTACACTTCTTCCTGACGACGTTTTCAACAACTTTTGTTTTGGACGAACTTTCTGAAAGCGAACAGAAAAATTCGCACAAAATTCACAAGTGGACTGATCTACAGATTTCAGGACAGCAACAAGGTCTGAATCAAACATCCATTACTCCTTGGTTCTTTCATGTATGGGGTTAAAAATTGGCAGGATGATAGAAGAACAAGTATGGGATCTTCTCCTTTTGGTTTCACTCAAAAAGGATAAGGGAGCTAGGAGATATGGCGTTTTTAGGGGCAGCTGCAGAAATGGGAAATTTCTGGGCGAGATTGGTCTTTTTGTTTTTGGGTGTTATAGGTGGAATTTGGGGTGGGGAGATGAACAAGAAGATGAACAGCAACAAGACAACACTAAGACGAACACAAACTCAAATTAAGAAACTGAAATAACTGATTGAAAAGGCACAAAGGGCTTGGACAGCGGGTAAACAATCTTTTGTAGGGCAAATTTTCTGTACTATAGGAAGAACACACACAACTAAACAAGATACAAACTCACGGTCAACCGTCGCTCGATACCAAATGATGCGCTCGATACCAAATGATGCGCTCTTGGGTTCCCGATCTTCGGTGAGAGGATAACTTCGATTTGGGCGGAGGATGACTTTGACGATCCGACTACGAACCACGCAAGGATAAGCGCCCAATCGCTAAACCACACTCGATTGTTATCAACCGTGCCAAAGCCCGATGACCTGACCACGAAGGTCTATCCTTGCAAGCAATCGAAGAACTCGCAAGAACAATGATAAAGCACACACTTGAACCGAGGTTACAAGCTCGAATCGATAGGTCAACCGACACTAGGGATTTCGAGAGTGTTTCTCCAATCTGGAAGACAACAACAAATAAACAAAACCTATCGAGAAAAGGAGAGGGTTGTCCTATATATAGAGCAGGAGATGACTCTTGGAGATGCACTCACGCAGCAGGAATACATGGGGACTCAGCCCAAATTAATGGTGACACAAAGACCCAAGGAGAGCAAAAGACTAGTTCTGTTCGCGGGATGTTTTTGACTGCTGTGGCCAGCTCACTTGGAATTTGATGGTGAGGTTGGATCCGTTGGAAAGATGGCGAAGTTATCTTTCCAATGAGTGCTCACACGTTCCAATCGGAGTCCGTTTGCATTCTCTAGGCCGCTTTTAATTCAGACTGGTCATTGATGGCCGAGTGGAATCCCTTTGCATTCCCACCATACTTCATTGCCTTGATTGGTGTTAATGCCTTGTACCTGGTGCTTGTTGAAGTTCCTATGCATAATATTGTTATTAGGTAGCAATCTATTCTTCAAAATGTAATTATTTAACCCAAGAAACGAGTTTACGATAATTGACTTGCGCGCCTGTCTCATGTTTTTGGTCCTTGCATGATGATCAAAGGTCGCGGGTAACTTGGAACGACTTTGGTCACTGATCCCATGGGTGTAACCGACGTAGTCATGTCCTCATCACCTTTGATGGTGTATTCCATTGGTTTGGCTGCTCGGCACCCATTCTCACTTTGTGAAAATGGCGATTGACCCATCATGGCGCGCACCTTAAGCCATGCTACCATAGTTTCCGTCTTGTGGCATACTGTATTTTGCACATTTAAATGTATACAACATCAAACGCCTGACTCTGTCTTGCAGGAATCAGCACTCGGCCTAACATGAGGCACATTTTTAGCCGGAACCTATCCCAACTGGAGATGGGATCAGATGGTGACCCACTTAAGGGCGTACCGACTGGATAAAGTTTGGTCGAAAGGTATTTGTATCCATGCTGCGGTATACAACTGACGACCCACGAGGGGCATACCTCCGAAACAGTATCCAAGCTTCATCAACACCCAACTTTGAACATGCAAGGTTGGCTAGTGATTCAACATGGGGTATGTCATTAAACATTATTTAATTGGTGGCGCTTCCGGTCATATGCCCTCAAGGGTGTACCGAGGCCAAATTAGGCTCGTTGTAAAAAACATACCGTTACTGTTTGTAACACGTTGTTAAGAAAGCATGATAAGGGGATTGCCCTTTGCTTAAACAAATTGAGCCCAAGATCATTTAGGAATGCGAGGAGTCTTCGCGCCCCTCTGACTGAGCCGAAGCGTCTAGCGCCGCCGTGGGAACTGAATCCACACCCACTCCCGTCCCATTATCATGATGGCTTTACTGTGTTCAAACGGGTTCGGATCCATGTATAAAAATCCCAACACAGCGCATAGAGCCATATGCAGTCTTCAAGCAGTTTCGTCCTCTTGCGAAACATTTAGTTTCTTCTCTTCTGCTACCATGGAAGGCCAGGGAGGAAAGCCTGACCCATGGGAGACCTACTGCTCCTAGTACCTTGCTGACATCGCCGCCTCCCGCGTCAAAACTCACGGCATCCAAGCCGGAACAAACTCATCTAGTCAAATTAATTAAAGTGAATTCTACACTGTGAAGCCCCCTCGTCTGCCCTTAACCTTGGGCAAGGCCATTCAGAATGGTTTTACTCTCTAGAGGTGTACGCTTTACCCACATGACACAGCAAGTGTGGATAACATAGACCTCGAATACCCATACGACGAGCCTAAGAGACCACCCGACAGGGGATGGACCAAGTTAGGTGGATAAGGACGTGTACCACTCGGACTCTAGAAGGCTTGACCGGCAAGATAGAAGTCTATCTCTAATTAATAGGAAAGATACAATTGTAATCCCGGATAACTATGTATCTGGCTAGAGCATAGAGATAGGAATCTTACCTCGTAACCAACCAGGACTAAACCTTGTAACCCTGCCCCCCCACTATATAAGGCGGGCAGGGAGCCCTTGGTTTAGCATTCCCAGATGACCTACAGCATCCCGCATCATGATCATCATCATGATCCACATACACATCTCCACATCCACCAATAGAAGGACATCTCCCTCCGCATTGATCATCAGATCACCATTATAATCAGAGAGCACAGGACTAGAGTATTATCTCCACCGCGGGGGCCTGAACCTGTATAAAAAAGACCCCTGTCTTGTGCTACCATCGAGTTTGGATCTTGTGCATCGCCCCATATATAATCATTACCGACGATAACCCACGGTTAGTTACCCGTCGACAGTTGTCGCGCCAGGTAGGGGAAGCATCAAGATCAATATCATCAAGCTCGATGGCATCGATCACCGGAGTCGCCGTCGTCTTCGCTCTCGACAAGGCTTTCTGCTTCGGAAGCCGACTGCGTCATCAACGACTTCGGCAAACTATACCTGTTGGATTCGGCTCAGATCCGATCAGGGGGGACTACAACAACACCTCCCGCTCGGTTTTGGGAATGCCACGTCCATCTACTCATGAGTAGCACGCCAGCGGCTCACTGCCCGACTCGGATACGGCGATGGCTCGAAGACAGATTTTGGACATCATTTTGTTTCTTCAATTCCCGTCAATCCAGAAAGAATTTTGGGATGAGACTAGATGCATTGGAAAGATAATTTCGTCAGCTTTCCGTGAAGCCTAAGAACTCTCAAAACGGAGTTTGGATGTGTCTGTGGCGTCCGTTTGAAGGCAGACTGCGCGAGAAGGTCACGAATCTCAGCAAGCTTGTAAAACCCATCTGCGGAGGTTGTGGCATGTGAAAAGGACGTGGTAATCCTCGAAGGACATAAAGGATCAGTAAGAAGCTTCTCCAAACAATCGACGACCAACACTTCTTCCGGACTCGAATTCGATCCAGTCTGAGGAGTACATTGACATTGCTTCGTCTGAACTCTCGGTCGGGTCGAGGAACGTCGCCGCCACCTACTCCTGAGTGGTGTGCCGGGGGTTCAATTCTCGATTCGGATACGAAGATGACCTAAACAAGAACAAGTTCAAGATGGTGGATGCCTTCAGCAGCAAACCACAGGTATTCAACGACGAAGTCGCTCTTTTGGACTCGGACCAGATCCGATCTAAAGAGATCTTCATCATCACTATAATTCAACTCCCGTTCGATTTGAGAAACACCGCCAGCACCTACTCCCGAGTGGTGTGCCACACGACTCAATTCCCAACTCAGATACAGCGAGGACTTAATCAAGAACCTCTACAACACTTTCACGGGTTCGGACATTATCCAATCCGGGGAAGGAATCGACATCGCTTCGCTCGGGCTTCCGTTCAAGTTATGGAACGCCACTGCTACTGACGCACGGATTGGTTCCTGACTTGGATACAGAGAGACCCACACCAAAGCTTCTCGAGTGGTGGCCACGACAACCACAATGATTAATAGAATTATCATCGCCTTCATCCTCGACAAGGCTTTTTCGCATCGGGAGCATCTACTTCGTCACCGGCAAACTTCGGCAAGATAATGCCCTTGGACTCGGACCGGATCCGATCTGAGGAAGACTTCAGCAACGACCGGCCCAGCAGACTTCTTCAGGTTCAAGGACACCACCGCTGCATACTAATGCGTAATGCGCCGGAGAGACTTCACCAACACATCAAGATCCACTCTTTCGGACTTAGACAAGATTCGATCCGGGATGGAATTCAACAGCGCTTCACTCGGACTCTCGGTCGTGTTGGGGAACGCCACCGCCGCCTTCCAACGAGTAGTGCGCCGGGGGCTTAATTTCCGACTCTGATACGGTGAGGTCTCGATGGAGAACGAGTCTCGGGTGGTGACCGTCATCAGCAACAAATAATTCGAACACGACGATTATGGTGTCTATCATGCGACGCCGGCTTCATCAACCATGAAGCGAATAAGAGAAGAAGATGTGATCTGGTTTCGTTCAAAATCTGGACAGAAATTGTGTCACGATTTCCCGTTGACTTAAAAGGCATTTTCAGGGTGATATAAGATGCGTTGGAAATCTTTTCTCGTTATCTTTCCAATGAATCCAAGAACGACTAAATCCGAGTTTGGATGCGACCGTTGCGCCTGTTTGAAGACAGACTGCGCAGAGATATCGCGAACTTTGGCGAGCTCATAAAGCTCGTCGGTGCCAGCTACGGCGTGAGGATTGGTCGTGCCACATCTCGTGGGACGTTGAAGACCAGCGATGCCTTTCGTCGATTTTTGTCAAGCTACACCAACTGCGTGGAGATCATTTACGACTGCAGCCGACTTCGCTGACCACAGCCGAAACCTCGACGAGCATTTGCTATTCAATGCCGACCACGACGTGTGCTGCTCGGTGTTGATCAAGATTTGAATGACTACATCCTCTACTCTAGTATACGCCTACGGCTCCAAGTATACGGCTCGGCGACAAGCTACTCGGCTACATATCTACGCCCGCGCTATGAGCGCCCATGTATTCCACTCGCCTGTACGCCATCACGCGCCAGGAGTGTTCGGTATGGCTACACACATGTGGCTTCAAGTTTATGTCTCGATAACACGCTACTCGGCTATAGCCTACGTCCGCGCCACATGCGCCTAAGTCTTTAGATCGGCTGTACGCCATCGCGCGCCACGAGCACCCAGTACGGCTACACGCCTACACCATCAAGTCTACGGCTTGACGACATGCCACTCGGCTACACTCCTACGCCATCAAGTCTACAGCTCGGCTGTACGCCATCGCGCGCCACGAGCGCACAGTACGGCTATACGTCTACGGCTCTAAGTTTATGCCTCGGCGACACGCTACTCGGCTGCACGCCTACGTCTGCGCCACATGCGCCCAAGTCTTTAGATCGGTTGTACGCCATCGGGCGCCACAAGCACCCGGTACGGCTACACGCCTACGCCACCAAATCTACGGCTCGGTGACACGCCACTCGGCTACACGTCTACGCCACCAAGTCTACAGCTCGGCTATACGCCATCGCGCGCCACGAGCGTCTGGTATAGCTACACACCTACGGATCCAAGTTTATGGCTCGGTGACACACTACTCGACAACACGCCTACGCCCGCACTACATACGTCCAAGTCTTTAGATCGGCTGTACGCCATCGTGCGCCACGACCGCCCAGTATGGCTACACGTGTACGGTTCCAAGTCTATGGCTCGACGACAAGCTACTCGGCTACATGCATACGCCTCCAAATCTACGTCTCGGCGACACACCACTTGGCTACACGCCTACGCCACTAAGTCTACAGCTCGGCTGTACGCCATCACGTGCCATGAGCTCCAGGTACGGCTACACGTCTACGGCTCGAAGTCTACGGCTCTGCGACATGCTACTCGGCTACACGCCTATACTTTCAAGTCTACGGCTTGGCGACAAGCCACTCAGCTACACGCCTACGCCACCAAGTCTATGGCTCGGCTCTACCCCATCGCGCCACGAGCGCCCGGTACTGCTACACGCTTACGCCTTCAAGTGTACGGCTCGCCGACAAGCTACTCGGCTATGCGCCTATGTCCACGCTATGAGCGCCCAAGTATTCAGTGCGACTGTACGTCATCGCGCGCCGTGAGGGCCCAATACGGCTACACGCCTAAGCGTCCAAGTCTATAGTTCGGCTACACGCCTACGCCTACATCAGAGCTAAGTTCTACTTATCATAATCTTTTCACATAAACCTAAGTTGTTTCTTGACTTGCTACTTAGTCGGTCTCTGACTAATCAGTTAGTCAGGGGCTACACCTAATAGGTGCACTTGCGTGCACTTTTGTTGCTCTCTCTTAATGATCGCAAATGAATCTGAGTGGTTATTCCGAGTAGTGAAGCTCTGACCCTCAAACGGCGATCTCTAGTCACTCGATACGCGTGCCTGGGTAAAGAGCCATGAGCCAGTTCCCGATGCCCAAGGGCTAGACTAGTCGAGCAGAGTGCATAACAAAAGAAAGATTACTTGGAGCGATCCATGGGTTTTACCTCATCAAGTACCCTTTACGACTCTGTATACGAGTAAGAAGGACCTGCGCAATCGGCAACAACTACAGCACGGTGAGCTCCTGGCACAGCTACACGCTTACGCCCTCGCCTCGACCGTCTAAATTTATAGCTCAGCGAACGCCCGGCATGGCTGCATGCCTACGCCCGCTCCTCGAGTGTTCAAGTCTATGGCACAGCTACAAACCCATGGCAACTTCGGTACGGCTATACGCTTACGCCTCAGGCCATAGGCCACCCTATGTCCTAAGCGCTAACTACGGTCTTCCAGTTGCGCGTCACAACCAGTGGCTACAAGCACAGCTGGGCTAAGTCAAATTCAGCCTCGGTACACCCCATGTGGGGTCGACTACCGGCAGAGCTATAAGTAATACCCATCTCTTGGTATACCCCATGTTGGGTCACTAGTTGCTCACTGCAAGTCAGGATCAGATACCAGTGATGTCGGGATTGAGTTTCGATGGTACGCTACAGTTGGGGCCGACGCTGTACACCGCAACCCGGATATGGATACCATACGACCAAACTCTATCCTTAAGGTACGCCCTGTGGTGGGGCCGCCAGTTGTATCCCACTCCGGTCAGGTACAGGTACCGTCTGGCTGACAACAATGATATGCACCATGTTGGGACACTAGCTGTGTGCCGCACCAGTCGGATACCGGTATCATTAACCCTATCCAGATGGTATGCTCCATGTTGGGCCAATAACTTTACTCTATAAGTACAGGTACCATATGGTTAAAATTATGGTACACCCTATGGGGCCACCAGTTGTATCCTACTCCGGTCGAATACAGGTACCACTCGGCTCTTCAGCCAAAACCATGGTATGTCCTCTGGGGCCACCAGCTGTATCCCACTCTGGTCGGGTACAGGTACCGCTCGGCTCTTCAGCCAAAACCAATGGTACGCCCCATGTTGGACTGCCAGCTGTACATCGCAAGATGAGTACAGGTACCACTTCATAAAAGATCAAAGTGATGCGTCTTACAATGGGTCGATCGACAGAACTCCGGCAATCTCGGGCTGGGTATCACTAACAACTCTAAGAATGTCTATGAGTTCTTCACAGACTCATCGCAGATAACAGGCAGAAGCCAGTCGGAAAGAAGCATCAATAATCTATAAGCACTCGGCATGAAGCATGACTCATTCAAGGTGCGACAAAGAGGAACAGCAACTCGACTATGAAGCACTCGGGGCTACTGTGGATAACATAGACCCCGGGTACCCATACGATTGGTCTAAGAGACCACCCGACAGGGGATGGACCAAGTCGGGTGGATAAGGACGTGTACCACTCGGACCGGACTCTAGAAGCCTTGACCGGCAAGATAGAAGTCTATCTCTAATTAATATTGTAATCCCGGATAACTATGTATCTGGCTAGAGCATAGAGATAGGAATCGTACCTCGTAACCGACCAGGACTCTACTTTGTAACCCTACCCCCCACTATATAAGACGGGCAGGGAGCCCCTGGTTCGGCATCCCCAGATGATCTACATTATCTCCACATCCATCCATGGAGAGACATCTCCCTCCACATTGATCATCAGATCACCATTATAATCCCAGAGCACAGGACTAGGATATTAACTCCACCGTGAGGGCCTAAACCTGTATAAAAAAGACCTCCTGTCTTATGCTACCATCGATTTTGGATCTTGTGCATCTCCCCATATATAATCATTGTCGACGATAACCCTCGATTAGTTACCCGTCGACAGCAAGCCATTTCGAGGCTTCTCAGATATACACGCTATAGCTCATTGGGTTCCCTGCTAACTTTAGCCCAACCTTCCATGTGCCGTGTTGTGGTCCAAAAGAGTTAACCATTGCTATGGACGCTGCCCATGGTCCTCTCTCATTAACTCATGGACCCCATGGAAGCTGCCACAACATACTCCCCCCACACAAAACACCAGCAAATTCGGAGCTTCCTTGGCACCCAACGAAACTAGCAGCATATAAAACTAACCAAGTGGTCCCATAACCACGAGTGGTCATACAATAAGTACTCAGTAGTGTCGGCACAGGCCACCGCTCCTTAAATCATAGAGCGGCGGAACAATCACAAACCCAATCTCATGCACGAAGGAACCCACCATACAACCATCTGCTCCCAATCCTAGTTAATAGTTGGTCAAATTTTAGTTAAGGGTGATCACGCACACTGATTTCTCGTGATACATATTAGTCTTGGCGATGATACTAAAATCCATCGTGACCCAATTTTTCGTAACCAGCGGAGCCAAGCAACTAATCCCAAATAAATATTTGTGACATACACTAATACACCTAGTGGTGAAGTTCAACAGTGGTTCCACATTATTAGGATGTAATATGCAATTTGGTCCATCTAGGGTAAATTATCGGACGGCCATGCAAATTAGCAATTTTGGTAAAACCTATAAAAACTAGGAGCTAGTGGAAAGTCTTGCCTTGCTGGTACTCGAGGTCTTGCGGGACGTCGACGGCGTTGGGATATGCTCCTTCACCTTCTGTGGGATCTAGCGCACGCAAAACGACAACTCAAAATAAAAAATTGGAAACAAAAACATTATTGCAATAAATTATATAAGAATTACGGCACAAAGGTATGAATTTTAGGAGTGTTTAGAAACCAGAATCGTCGGATTCAGAGCTTAGACAAGGTCACAACAAAATTGGAAAGGAATGGATTTTTGGAAAATGATGGAAAATAAAAGAATGCATTGTGCAATTGGATTGCACAGTGCAATTGGGTTGTAGCTGGGTTCAACCGAGCCGGTCAAAGAGGCCCATTCGGCCAAACCGACAAAAAAGCGAGAGAGGGGAGAGAAATAAGAGAGAGAGAGAGAGAGAGAGATGACATAGGGTGGCGGCAGCTCGGCTTGCTGGCGGCGGGCGGCATCTTTGTCGACGGCGAGCACGGTGATGGGGTGGCGTGATGACAGGCGGCGTTGGGAGGGAGACCGATAATGAGAAAGAGAGAAGAGATGGGTAGGGAGACAGGGGATGGTGCCAGGCGGCGGCGGTGCCGGGGTGAGGGTGCGGCAACACCGGCACGGTGGCGGAGTCGCACGGCGACAGCACTAGAGGCGACGACAGCTCGGCGCGGGAGCGACGGCGGCAGCCGCGGCCAGAGGAGCGATGCCAGAGGAAGAAATAAAAGAGAGAGGGAGAGGGAGACACAGGGTGGAGGATAGTGAGCCAGTGGCGGCGGCGCTTGGCACTGGGGCTGCAACAATGCTGCGCCGGTGTAGCAGCGGTAGGGAGACCAAGAGGGAGAGAGAGTGGCAGGAGGGGGTGAGGGGAACGGGGAGGATGAGGAAGAAAGAGAGAGGCAGTGGAGAAGAAGGATCGGGAAGGGGTGTGGTGTCAGGGAGGAGGACGCGTGGAGGGGAGGGGGAAGAAGGGAGGAAGGAGCGGTCGGGGGAGGGATAGACCGAGGGAGGGGGAGCTCGGGGACGAGAGAGAAGAGGTGGTGGAGAGAAGAGGGCTGGTGGGAGGAGAGGGAAGGAGGAGGAAGAAAGAAAAGAAAAGAAAAGAAAAGAAGAGAGAAGAAAAGAGAAAAAGAGAAAGAGAAAGAAAAGGATAAAATTTTTAAATGCAAACAAATTTGGAATGCAAAATTTTGTTTATGCAAAGTTTTCGATGTATTTTAAATTAACCTACTTTTCTTTAAATCTTTAAAATTCAAAATTCTTTTATATTAACATGCCTACTTTGAAATAGGTTGGGAAATTGAATATTCTTTTAAACAAACATGCTTATTTTAAATTGTTTTAAAATACGGATGTCACAGTAACACTGCTTTCTGTTCTTCCCGCACTTCTCCGTGCCTAGTAAATGAGGAAAGGGGCTCCTTTTATAGCCAACCACATAGAGCGTGCCACGCGTAGGGACAAGTGTCCTCTTCTCCCCAGCCAAAGGAGAATCCAAAGTGCATCCGACGATGGTCGGCCGGCCCAAGTCGGTCGGCCGACCTGGCTTCGGTCGATCCCGACACTCGGTTTCGCATGGGATCCCTCTTTAACGGTGTAGATCATCCCCAGGTGGTTTTGGCAGTTGAGGCGGGTAAAGCTGACTTTAAGTGTGAAGGCCATGCAGCCATTCGATCAAACCGACGTGTATGGACGTTGGGGATAGCCTCCTTTTGTGCTTCTAGGATCCTTGGAGAAAGAACAGTCCCGGCATGAACCAGGTGCCGGTCAGTCGGCCCTATCCCTGTCAGCCGACCGGTGCTTTTCTCCGGTTTGGGTCCAATTTCGCTCTGCAGGTCTCTAAAGACACAAACTTACCAAAACTTATGAAATTTTGTTAAATTGCACATTTTTAGTCCATATTCCTTCATAATTGAGAGCTATGTTGACGGTCGGAAGTGTATGAATAGTTATATAAATTGATCGTGAACAGTCTCCTACTCGATCACAACCACACATGCAAAGTAGCACCAGCATTCATCGGGCATAAAAATATTTTTGATGCTATTTTATTTGAGGAAAGAAGCAATAGAAGCATTTTATGCACATGAAATAATGACACCCTAGATCTCTATTAATTTAAAATTCAAAACTATAGAGATGACATGCTATTTTATTTTTTTATAAAATCTAGAACAGTTTGAAGTAATTTCAAATGTTCCTAATAACAAAAAGGGAAAATAAACAAAAAGCAGTTTCCTTTGGTTGATGGGCCGGCCAATGGTGGCAGGCGGCCCAAGGCCCAATGCGGGACCCATGCTTAGGCGAAGTGTGCGAGGGGAGAAAAGGGACAGCGGAGGAAATGCCGCCTTCGGGTGCTGTGGCGGAAGACGACGATGGCGGCAGCTTCAACTCACTGGACCCGATTGGCAAGCGGGGTGGTAGAGGAGGGCAAGGCAAACTCAACGGCAGTCTTGGCGGCACCGGAGATGGACGGGGGAGGCGGTGAGGTGGCTGCGGCTCGCAGTATCCGCGGCGCCAGTGAGGGACTAGACAGTAGAACAATCCTAACGGTTGAGAGCAAGAACGGATACTGGGGAGGCTACCTGTGCACCGGTGAGGTGGACTAGACAGCCAGCTTGTCCATGGCGGCGGGGTCACCAGCTCCGGCAGGAGCATGGACCAATTCGGACCAGGCGGTTTCAACTCTTGAGTTCACGTGCTCTGCTCTGAGGACCTGCAAGCGGCTAGAGGTGAGAGGCAAGCAACACTAAGGAAGAAGAAAGGGAGAGGGTGTCGACGAAGTGGCCTGAGGCCATGGAGTCGAGCGAGGCTCACCAGGAAAAGCACGGGGCATGGCGAGGCATTGGGCACGATAGAACAGGGACACATGGCTCCAATTTATAGGCGGTGCGGCGCGATGTTGGTGAGCGGGCCTGTTTGGTTATCGCCTAACATTGCCTAGCCTAAGTTTAGCTATTTACCACAGGTGTGGCGTGACTAACTTGGCTACTGTTAAGTGGTATTTGGTTCGTAGCCACAACTAACGTTAGGCCAGGCAAAATATTGCGGCTAGCGTTTGGTTGCTTAAGGAAAAAATTGACTAAGCTTGGTTTGACATTTTATCGAGCATGTGGCGGGCATCAATCTGCTCTCTTCTTCCACTTCTTCTCCAATCTTCCTCCCCTTCTTCTCCAATCTTCCTCATTCTCCATCATGATAAACACACACACACAAAGAGAGAGAGAGAGGGGGCTACGGGAGCCTCGCCGCCGCTCGCCTCATGGACGGCGGGAGCCTCGCCGTCGCCGACACCGCCGCGCCATGGAAGCTTCGCCGTCCGCCACCACGGAAGCCTCGCCGTCGCCGCCGAGAGTCTCGCCACGCCGCCGCTCGCATGGAGCCTCGCCGTCGCCGCCGAGAGCCTCGCCCACGCCGCCACCTGGAGCCTCGCTGTCGCCGCCGAGAGCCTCGCCAGCGCGCCGCCGCTCATGGGAGCCTCACTGCCGCCGCCACTGACCCAGCAGGAGCCTCGCCGTCCGCTGGAGCCTCGCTGTCGCCACCGAGAGCTCGCCACGCCGCCGCTGGGAGCTTCCGCCGCGTTGCTGCCGCCGTTCGAAGCCTCGCCGTCGCCGTTGCAAGAGTGAGCGTTGTGGCGGAGGCGAGTTGTGTGATGAAAACACCGCCACAACCTTAGGCACGAATAACTGAAGGAAGTGAATAGAAACTTGCCTAAGCCCCTGTGGCAAGCCTTAGCTTAGGAGGGAACCAAACATGCGCCTAAGCCACTGTGGCACGCCTAAGTTTAGTTGTGGCAATGTTAGGCCACGAACCAAACAGGCCTAAGCCTTTAATCCAATGGAGGGCACAACGCACAGGGAGGCAGCGAGGGATAGACACTATTAAACTACAGCAGTGGCGACACAATGCTAGGTTAGAGTGAATGACGTGGAGCAGCGGAGAGAGGTGGGTCGCGGTATGGTCTTCGCGGCAGCGTGCATAGAACACGCACGGGCGCAGGGGAGTTAATGCGGCCAGATGCTTGCTCGGGCGTAGGGGCGGCAGCGATTTACGGTGGCAGAGGTGGGGCCGGGCGCAGACGGTGGCAACGGTAAGGGAAGAGATGAGGAGGGAGAGAAAGAGAGGCGCGCGAGCAAGGATGAGGAAGCGAGGAGGGGGATGCGACGAGAAAGACAACACAGAGGCAGTAGCGAGAGGACGGCAGGGCAAGAGCTGTAGCAGTGATGAGGACATCATTGACGAGGCTCAAGAAGTTCCGGACCATCGGGCCCAAGTCGAGAGGACGTCGAAGTTGTTGCCGAGTCCGGTTCGGCCATCCAGTATCAGTGCATCTTCAAATAGACGTGCAGATCACAAACGACGTCTAAATGAGGCAAACAAGGAATCTACGGAAAGCTTAGGAGATAAGCTTTCTAACAGATCTAGCCACGCCTCTGAATTCCATCCGAGTCAACAGGAATCGCGAAAAAAAATTAACGGACAGAAACTTTTCGGCGTTGCGTCACCGTATTTTTGGGCCCAACGCCCGTGTACCCCTAGAGTTAGGGTTGAGCGTGCGTGAGCACCTGTTTGGGCGACCATCCTCTGGCCGTCGTCCTATATAAGTTCCCCGCCGTGTTTCATCTTAATTGGGCTTTGTTTAGTTGATTTCGTCACAGCTGTGTGAGATATTGCCTTGTTCTTCTTGTGTCGGCCAGACCAACAAGACCATGTTTCTGAACCCTAGTTGATCTTAATCTATATTCACAATTGTGATTGCTTATCTTATCTTATGTTCTTGCTTGTTCTTCGGTTGCCTGCAGGAACCGTCCTTCATGAACAGGTCGATCGTGCCTCTGGGTCAGTCAATAACACTCGTCGTGGTGGTTTACCGATCGCCGGGATTTCTAGTTCCTTGTGGGGTTGGAAGACAGATCATTTAGGTCCCCGTGACACCTACCAAATTATCCTCGTCATCTCTCACCAGAAGATCGGGACCCCCGCATCCACGCCAATCAAGCAGACTGACAAGATGGGCCACTGGACAGCGGCGGGGCTCACACGTGGTTGGGAGCGCGTGGGAGGAGATACGCGGAGGGAGTTGGGCCTGCACGGCTGGGCTGAGATAGAGCCGGGCAGCCAAGGATGGAGGAGGAGGAGAGAAAAGAAATGGGGAAGAGAGGGACAATAGGGCATGGGCCGAGGGATCACACACATATTTTCATATTTTGCTCAAGCTAGAAAATCATTTAAATTAAATCTTCCTACTTGCCACAAGATCTTTTACTCTAGAATTTTATTTTAAATGCTCATTTTCAAACGGTGCGCATGGAAATAGCATGATGCAATTATGTTTTAATTATGCATTTAAAAATAAAATTTAACATGCCAAATTTGGTTTTAAAATTTGGGATGTTACAACCTGGTTGCAAAGAAGGTGTCAAAACATATGATCAACCTTAAGCCATCATGGATCAAATGCATGAAGAAGGAGAGGAGACCAATAAACTAGTAGCAAGAAAAACCAAAAAAGTAACAAGATCAACAACTAAGAATTTGTAAGAGCAAGCCATGAACTTGAAAAACGGGGATTTCATTACATAAATAGTTAACATATTACAAGTCGCTTTTGCAACCACAAGCACTCGCAGGTGCCACCCCTCCCTCTACTGCAGACCCTTCTCCAATCAGAATCCAGAAAATCCCTTAGGAAGACGACCTATCTGGCCCCCGAAGTTCCTGCACGGTTTGCAGAACACCCTCCAGAAATTGTATCGGCCATCCCTAACCTCTAAGTTGAGGGGAGTTTATTCAGCGTCTATATTTCTGTGTTGCTGAAGCTGAAAATAAAAAATTAGAAAAATAATACAAAAAAACCCGGCCGCGCCACCCCACCGCCTTCACCGCCCTCACGGCTCCAGCGCCACCGCCACCGCCTCCGCCTTCGCCCTCACTCCATCCCCAACCAACCGCCAGGCCACCTCCTCCCCCGGCCATCGCTCTATGCCAGGCAGCACGAAGATCCCCACCCCAAACCCGAACCCTAACCCTAACCCGAAAATTCGTGGTGGCTACGGCGGCGACGGTCGCCGGGGACAAAGAAGAAGGCGGCACGGTTGTTGCCGTCGAGGAGGTAGATGCGACGGTCACAGGTGCCCTCCCCATTCTCCCCCTCTCGATGCCCGTTCCTCCCAAATTGCTTGCGCTGAAGGCAGGGGAGGCAGTCCATGGACGAGTGAACTGCCGCCCAGGCGACTGACTTTGAGCAGATCCGCATATATATTATAATGATACGCTAGCCCTCACGGTTGATTGCGGCGAGTTGGGATTCTTTGAGAGCTATCGGCAACAGAGAAACTTAAACATATAGATTTTTTTTTTTTGGAAACTAACACCATTATTACGTTTTATTTTGCACTGGGAACCGCGCTCCAATTCCATTTCTCACACAAAAATGGTTTCACGGAATTGCATTGTGTTTCATCTTGCATTGCTCCCGACTACCGCCTACATACCGACTAACATCTCAATACAAGCAGGTGCAACCCCTCTCTCTACCGTAGACCCTTCTCCAATCAGAATCCCGAAAATCCCTCAGGAAGACCACCTATCCGGCCCCCGAAGTTCCTGCACGGTTTTCAGAGCAACGTCCAGAAATTGTATCGGCCACCCCTAACCTCTAAGTTGAGGGTTGTTTGTTCAGCGTCTATATTTCTGTGTTGCTGAAGCTGAAAAAAAATATCAGAAAAATCGTACAAAAAAAATTTTGATCAAAGGAGGCCACGCATAGAGAAGAGTCGAGCAGAAATTGTAAAAAAAAAAAAAGAAAGAGAGAAGAAGGTGCCAAAGGAGTTCTCTATCCTTGTGTTCAGTTACAGTGTGCTTAGCCTGATCTTAGCCCTTTGTGCCATCCTTTATTCCAGCTTGACCTATGTTTAAGACTAGGCTAGTTCCAGCAATTGTACTACTTTGGGTTAATATTCAACTTTTTCTTACTGTTTGAACAATTATTTATCCTTTGCTACATAAATAAGCCTGTCCAAGCTCCACTATCTACTAATAAGCAGGGAAGGATCCTAGCCATCGCTTTACCACCTTGTACGCGGTAAGAACAAAGGATAGGCTAGAGAGAGCTGTTAACATCCACAACCACAATAGCATATAGTATGTATATTCTTGTGTGTTCTTGTTGCTTTCACTAACCATGTCAGTAGGAAGTAATAATGAGTCTGTGCTTCACGCTGAGTTCGCGAAGTACATAGAGGACCAGAAAAAGGCCATGGCTGATGTGGCCAATAGCATCACTTCAACTGGCGAATGCAAACGCCCACGAGGTGGAGCGGCTCGAGAAAAGTATTGTCAACTTGATCACGAGGATAAAAGACATTGAAAGAAGAGCACCTGCCCCTGCTGCCCTGTGCCACTTGCACCCCCTGCTGCCCCTGTGCCTTTTGCAACCCCTGCTGACCATCGCTCTTAGGCTGATGAGGTTGAACAAGTTGAGAATGAATAAGTTGCTGATTCCGAGGCTGATGATGGATTTGATGTGAACAATGATCAAGATCATCGAAGACTACGCCACAATCGGCAATGTATGACAAGAAATCGTCAAGGTAACCGTGAGGTACGTGATGACTAATTAGTCAAGGTTAAATTGATAATACCTCCTTATGCTGGTAGATATGATCCTGACGCTTATCTTGATTGAAAATTATTGGTAGATCAAAAGTTTTCATGCTTTACTGTTTCACCTGAAAACCAACTTAAGGTTGCTGTTATTGAATTCATTGATTTTACATCTATTTGATGGCATGAAATACGTAGAAGAGAAAATGAACCTACAATCTGGCAAGCTTTAAAACGTGCCATGTGATCTAGATTTATTCCTTCATATTATGAGAGAGATTTGCTTAATAGGTTGCAACGTTTAAATCAAAATAGCAAATCTGTTGAAAAGTATTATCAGGAACTACAAATTGGTATGATGAGATGCGGTTTACAAGAAAGTTAGGATGCAAAAATGGCTAGATTCTTGGATGGGTTAAACCATAAGATTCAGGATATACTGGATTATAAAGAATACAATTCTATCACTAGTTTGTTCCATCTTGCTTGCAAAGTAGAAAAGAAAGTACATGGACGATAAATCCGGACGCAAGGAAGTTACATTGGTTCATCAAAATCAAACTATGAGGCTGCAAAGGTTCCATCGTCAACACTTCATCAAGCGTCTCCACCCGTTGTTCCTCCTACCCCTCCGACGCGAGCTACAAGTGTAAGCAAGAATTCCGTGGAGCAAGCCCCCGCCAAAAGTGCTTCTTCTGTTGCATCCAAAGGTCGTACTCGCGACATTCAATGTTTCCGTTGCAAGGGATTTGGACATACAAAGCATGATTATCCTAGTCAGCATGCTCTCATTATTTGTGAGCATGGTGAGTACTCTTCTGGTAGTGAACATGATGATGATCTTGCTTTAGTTGCCGCTAACCACGCAGGTACCGAAGATTCTGAAGGAGAGATGTTTAATACTTCGACAACACAAGCTTATCGAACACTTGTCTTAACCCGTGTATTGGCTGCACAACCAGAACGGTCACAAGAAAGTCAGCGGCATAATCTATTTCAAACCAAGATGGTCGTCAATGAATATGCGGTGCCCGTCATCATCGATAGAGAAAGTTGCAACAACTTTGGGAGTGTTAACATGGTCGAGAAGCTTGGCTTGACCACACATCCATATCCACTTTCATATGGCATTGAATGGTTCAATTCTTGCGGTAAGCTCAAGGTAACTAAGACTGTTCGGATTCACATCTCTCTTGGTACTTATCATGATTACATAGACTACGATGTTGTACTCATGGATGTTTGCTCTATTTTGCTGGGTAGACCTTAGATATATGACGTAGATGTTGTTCATCATGGTAGGTCTAATAAAAACAATTTTATGTTTAAGGGAAAGAAATATGTGCTACAACCTATGATACCGGCTGAGTTAGCAAAAACAAATCGTAAGTCACAAGATAAAAGTGGTGTCAACGATAATCCAAGTGTAACACAAAAGAAGGAATCTGGTGAAACGAATTCTAGAATTAAATTAAAAGGTCATGTTCTTTTAGCTACAAAGGATTGTGTAGATGATGAGTTAGCTAAAGAACGATGCAATGATTTGAAAAACTTATCTATTGCTTTGCCCCCTGTTATTACTAACCTTTTGTAGGAGAATATGCTCCAGTCGAGGACGACTCAAATTCAAGAAAGGGGATGATGAGGGCATCATTGACGAGGCTCAAGAAATCCCCGACCACCGGGCCCAAGTCGAGAGAACGTCGAAGTCGTTGCCAAGTCCGGTTCAGCCATCCAGTACCAGTGCACCTTCAAATGGACACCCAGATCACGTACGACGTCCAAATAAGGCAAATAAGCACTCTACGAAAAGCTTAGGAGATAATCTTTCCAACGGATCCAGCTATGCCTCCAAATTCCATCTAAGTCAATGGGAATCGTGAAAACAATTTAACAGACAAAAACTTTCCGGCGCTGCGTCGCCGTATTTTTGGGCCCATGGCATGTGTACCCCTAGAGTTAGGGTTGAGCATGCATGGGCACCTGTTTGGGCGCCCCTCCTCTGGCCGCCACCCTATATAAGTTTCCCGCCGTGCTTCGTCCTAGTTGGGTTTTGTTTAGTTGATTTCGTCACGATTGTGTGAGATATAGCCTTTGTCGGCCATACCAATAAGACCAAGTTTCTGAACCCCAGTTGATCTTAATCTATATTCGTAATTGTGATTGCTTATCTTATCTTGTGTTCTTTCTCATTCTTCGGTTGCCTGCAGGAACCGTCCTTCGTGGACAGGTCGATCATGCCTTTGGTTCCGTCGATGACACTCGTCGTGGTGGTTTAGCGATTGTCAGGATTTCCAGTTTCTTGTGGGGTTGGAAGCCGGATCATTTAGGTCTCTGTGACACCTACCTAATTATCCTTGTCGTCTCTCACCAGAAGATCGGGACCCCCGCGTCCGCACCCATCAAGCAGATTGGCAAGATGGGCCACTGGCCAGCGGCAGGGCACACACGTGGTTGGGAGCGCGCGGGAGGAGATACGCGTAGGGAGTTTGGCCGGCGCGGCTGAGCTGAGATAGCGTCGGGCAGCCAAGGAAGGAGGAGGAGGAGAGAAAAGAAATGGGAAGAGAGGGACAATAGGGAATGGGCCTCTTTTAACATATTTTCATATTTTGCTCAAGCTAGGAAATCATTTAAATTAAATCTTTCTACTTGCCGCAAGATCTTTTACTCTAGAATTTTATTTTCAATGCTCATTTTCAAAGGGTGCGCATGGAAATCGCATGATGCAATTATGTTTTAATTATGCCTTTAAAAATAAAATTTAACATGCCAAATATGGTTTTAAAATTTGGGATGTTGCAACCTGGTTGCAAAGAAGGTGTCAAAACATATGATCAACCTTAAGGCATCATGAATCAGATGCATGAAGATGGAGAGGAGACAAATAAACTAGTTGCAACAAAACCAAAAGGTAACAAGATCAAAAACTAAGAATTTGTAAGAGCAAGCCATGAACTTGAAAAATAGGGATTTCATTACATAGATAGTTGACATATTACAAGTCGTTTTTGCTACCACAAGCACTCGCCAGTGCCACCCCTCTCTCTACCGCAAACCCTTCTCACAAAAAACAATTTTCTAGCTTAAGGGGATGGGGAGAAGGTGCTCCCTCACCCCTCTATTTATAGCCTTAGGGTGAGACCTCGTAAACCTTGGGTGAGTCTCCACCCTTGATCTAACAATTAATGACTCATAACACACAAGCTACCTTACTCACTTTCGACAAGAAATATTCGAGCCATATTACTCCGAAAGCATCCTCACACCTTCCTCGCAGCATCATGGTTGCTAGCCCATGCATAGGCCCACCAGTAAGTCTCAACTTCACCGCTAGGTGAACGATGTCCTGCCTACAACAGTCATACATCCTTTCCACAGTGAAGCTTCTCATCCACTTCATCTCATGTTACCACCAGGTACCGAATCCGATTGCTTGCACGCCCCCAGATGCCCAAACCACTAGTTCGCTTCCGCGGCAAGGCACCAGCCACATACCCACCGGCACTTGCATCGTAGAGATGAGTTCAAACAAACCACCTTCCTTACCCTGCAAGGTTAGCTTCAAAAAGCATCATCATTATCGAGAATCAAGTGCACCAAGATCATCGTAAAACAATCAGTCATAAGAACTGCCCTGACACGAGTCCGTCAGACACGGTCCGGTGAACCCTAAAACTCGTCTAAGGTTCAAAACATATTCTCTGCTTTAAATTTTGCACTCATTTCATCAAATGCACGACCAAAGTATTTAAAAATTTCACAAAAATAATACACCATCACATATATTAATGGCAACACCGGGGTACACTACACATGGATCTCAAAACTGTTTGTGTTGGGTGGCTTTGATTTTGTGAGAACTGTTGAGGGTTATTTTGGTGGTCTTGGGGCGGTCCCGGGTTTCTTGGAGAAGGATTTGTGGGATTCGCTCATGGTTCATGGGACTGGTAGCTTTGAGGCGAATGATTAAACTAACAGGAGGTTGGGGATCTGGTCATTACCTCTAGCATGATGCTTCTGAATCTTCTCCTATACACCCCTAGCGGCATGGGCATCCTCAGTGCATCCCACGCCACTCCACCTATTGTGGGTTGCTTCTTGGGCGGCTTTGTAACAGCCCATTTTTAAGGTTAGGAGCAAATGGATAAAATCTTGAACAAATCATAACCAAATTAAAGACAAAGATAAAAATTCAAATTTAAAGGAAAACCATATCTCTTTGTTGCTCTTCTTTTGGGCATTCTACCGAACACCTTGCAGGCAACTCTCTCTCTTTCTCGCTCACCCTTTTGGGCATTCTACCAAACGGCTTATAACCATGGCCCAGTCGCAGGTTCGCGCTCAGAGCTTTTCCCCAAAATTTCCCCATTTTTTCCCAAATCGACCGCCACGCAAAACCTCGTCAATTGGTAAGCTATTCGTTGATTCCTTTTGCCTAGAGCTCCTCTGCGAACCTCCTAACCAATCCCCACTGCCATTTGGCCAGGCCATCACCGGAGAACCTTGGCGCCGGGTGCTCTGTTTTGACGGCCGCCATCGTCTCCACATCGACCAACCACCCTGGACTTCCCTGGCCACGAGAGACCCCTCGGTGAGCATCCACAATCCCTAGGGACTCTCCTGCCCCCTCCATACTTGCATGTACATGCTTGGACCTAGAGGCCATGCCTCCCGAGCCTAGATCCACCACCAGATTGGGCGCCGCCGCATCGCAGCTCGCTGCACCTCACCATCGGCACCGGTATATGCGGAGTGGGGTGGGGATTCCATTTTTCTATACCCCCAAGCCGTCGTGCCCCCTAGCCCCTGCTAGCAAAGCTCCGCCGAGCTCCCATGGCTGTTCGCGATCGATTAATTAAGTGCTAAGTTAACCATGCTGGAGCAACACATTTCAATGACTAGCTAGTGGGGACAAACAATCAAATACATGTGGCTAATATCTGTTCTTAGCTTTTTAGAGACCGACATGTGGGCCGTTGGTCCCACTCGTCAATAAGTGGAGGCGTAATGTTTGAAATACGCTTTCAGCTAAGGCTTCGCGTCCTCAGTCCAGCCATGTTCGGCTCAATTCGGCCCAAAAGAAGCCGACAGCTTGATTTGGATATTAAACCCCGAAATTTGTTATTTCATGTGCAAGAGCGTGTTGTAGGATTTATTTAAAATAGCAAACGACATCCTATAAAATTTTGGAATTTTATACAAAAAATACTACAGAGGGTTTAAAACCTAGGAAAAATATCACAATAAATAGTGTAGTGGAAAAATTGGATTATTAAAATCGTATAAAGCCCAATGGCAACCTTTTTCTTATTTTTACAATAGGATTTCATAATTTATTTAAAACCCGTAGACACCTCCTAAATTTGTACAAAATTCTTGATAGTTACTAGAGCCCATCACAAACTTTATAATATTATTAGTTTAAGTATTGTCCATAGGTTTTTCCTGAACAAAGTAAGTAATTAACTCCCATGGTACCTTCCTATGTAGAAAATGGACCGAAGTGGCTTGCTTGTTAATGAAAATTAGAACTAAATTGTTAAAAAGGTGGGTGAATTATATAAAAATATAATATATTCTTATAAATCCCAAAAGGAATGTTAAGAAACCCTAGAAAGGGAAAAATGGTACCGATTATGCTAGTACTAGACGAGAGCCCCACTAATTTAAGACCGTGTTTGGAATGTTAAAAACTCAAGGAAACATCTTTAGATGTAATATAACCTTTTGAACTTAGGATAAATCTTTGGACCTAGAAATAATTTATATAATACCGCTCTCATCATACGATGGACTAAAGGAGGGATATTTTGTAACCTTTCCTTGTGTCATATGTCCTTATAGATCTTAAAAACGCAACTAAGCACCATGATACTATGTAACTTATTTTGGGGGTTATTATATAAGGTTATACTATTAATACTAAGAGAAATAGAATCGAATCCCATTGTGAGATCATGCATGGCATGTCCTTTCGCTGAACACTCGATACGATCTTCCTTAGGGTAAAACAAGAACATCGAACGAAAGCGTAATTGCATTCATGCATCATATCGATATTTACTGCACCATTGGTTATTTATTGGAGTTTATCTGCAATAGACGTAAACGGTACAGAGGAATTGTCCGGAGACGTCGAAGAGGAATATCTACCGAAAAAGGCTAGTTAACACTTACTCTTACATATGTTTACCCGTATCAAGGAAATATTGCGACTCTCCCTCGTGCGGATTAACATCACTATAATCATGCTCATTACCCAGTTTTCCCAAATTATATTGTTTTATTATCAAAGTGCATGCTTATTACCTGCCTACTTGTTAAATCATGTTATAAATATACATGCCTGTCCATGGATTATTTAGCCCTTATGACTGTCTTGATTGTCATGTCCTTGTTAGCTTAATAATAGTCTGGTAACAACTTTAACCCTACCTAATGGGTAAAAACCTGCTTAGACTTCCATATGCTTAAACAAATCTTCTGGCGATTAGCCAAGGAACGGTGGACCGATATTCACCGGTCATTCACTCATTCATTTAAAAAGGTTATGACATGTGTCAGTTAGGGCTAATATATGCATGTTGGGCTGGGTGTTGTGTGTGGTTATAGCTATGTGGTGTATCGGTCCGGTTTGGTCGATTGGTCGGGATAGTTCAGGTATGGTAAGGTCGATGACCGTGGAAGTAGAGATGATTTGGTTGGTGAGTTGCCCCATGGATGACATCCTGAGGGATGATTAAGGCTCGAGATGCCTTGTGCTGGGTCTAGCCTGGGCTTATCTAGGAGGATCGCTGCCATCTGAGGGATGGTTCCAACAGAACGCATGGCCATCGCACGAAGTACGGGTCTTGGATCGACAGCTGTGAGCGCTCTGCGGAGGCCCTCTAGGATCATTCTTGATAGGGACCGGCATGGGTCATCACCAAGGGTGATAAAGGCCACACTTTCCTAGGGTGACGTTAGGCTAGAGTGGGCTGGCAACCCTCCTAGGCCGAGGCGGGCATGTCATGGCAACTGTGGTCCACAACGGGTTGCCAATCCTGAAAGGATGGCGGATTAAGGATTGGGGCAACATGAAATTCAGTTTGGTCAAAGTAAAGGTCAAGGGTGCTGGTCGAGTTTGAGTTGGTTATTTTAAGGTTGGTCGTCAAGGTATGTCGGTTGGTGCTTGGGTTGTGTGCTTTGGTTGTGTTTGTTGCGGTGCTGAACTCCTCATTGTTTATTAAATGAACATTAATACCTGAAGCTAGATAGGGTAATTCAAACTCATCTTAAAAATTGGCTTGACGCAAATAAAGGAACCTCTTCCCTACTAAAACCTCATATCACTAAGTGCATTAAGGGGAGTGTTAACTAGCCAGCGTTTGGATGACGCTGACCTCACATACTTTCACTCTTTTAGATGAAAGTTAACAAAAGGATTTGTTCGAGTGCCATGGAGATGATCTGGGTTGCGATGGTCATGATGCGGTTTAGGGTTTGCTCCAGTCGCCTGCAGGAATGCATAGCCATTGGAGGATTTTTCGGATGCTCTTATATATGTTCTGTCGACTGATGATTTTACCTACAATAGTTGTATGGTCGCTTGACTTATTTAATATTAAGCCTGCGTCATGCAACCAGGTATGTAATACTCCGATTAATGAAACATATTTCTGTATGATACTCGGTTATGTATTGCACACACTAGAGTACTGATCCAGGGTCTAGTGCATGTGAACTGCGGCTCTCTAGTAAGTATAAAATTGAGGGCTGACAGGCTTGGGGCCTCTCTTCAAGTTTGATCAATGAGCTTGCCATCAAACATGCTACTGAGCTTGATCTCAGCGAGCTTAGCACAGAGCTAGTTGCTAAGCTTGATGTCCACAAGCTTAGTGCAGAGGTTGCCGCGGAGCTTGATCTTGGTGAGACTAACGTAAAGCTTCTAGTTTCAATCCCAGTGGATGGCACTAATCGTCATTTGCCAGGGCCGGACGAAACACCCCTGTTCTTCCACCTCAAATCTATGTTGTGAGGGGTGTTTCCTTCTTGTTGCATATATGCCATTAGAGACAGATCCTTTTGTGATATGATTTTTCTTACCTGTACACAGCGAATCAGTCCCCCTTTTATAGGAGGGATGCATTTACATTCTTACAAAGATGTTCATGCCTT
The DNA here is from genome assembly GCA_036346415.1 of Raddia guianensis. Classification (NCBI taxonomy): domain Eukaryota; kingdom Viridiplantae; phylum Streptophyta; class Magnoliopsida; order Poales; family Poaceae; genus Raddia; species Raddia guianensis. Next base: position 12,740,768 of record CM070537.1, on the reverse strand, counting down.
GGAAAAGTGACATTCCTAAGGGGCAATACAATGAGGTCAATTCCCCCTATTTTAACCTCCTACCCCCTGATCAGGCTTCAATAGGGCAAAATGGGTATTAGAAGGTGTAGTGTGACTTGGGTAACCGATATGCCGCTCCACCGTCTAATTAAAATAGGGCTATATGGAGAATTACAAGGCGAAGTAATTACAGGTTGTCCTCTGATGGAAGCACCTAATGATGTTTCTCCTGACAAGTGGTGAACAATTGTTGTAGTTCTTGTTTCCAGCAAGCTTTTTTGGTTGTTGTGTTGAGTTCGACCCGTCACCTAGCCAGAGTGCATTCCCTCCGAGTCCTATCTTGCATCGTGTATGTCTCATTTGGTTAAGAGGTCTAGCTTTGTCAACTCACTCTTACTTCCTATGTCGAAGAGGGTGAGCATTTTCACCTTACAACATGTTCATTCATATATTTATAGAAAGTCATGGAAGTAATCCATACTATATATGACATACCAGAATGATGGGAAAGTTACAATCCATCAGATTGATGTATGGTTAATATATGGTTATTTTTGTTGACACCATAAAATATTTAGTACTTTCAATACAATTTTTTAAAATAATTTATGATTAATATTTTAATTTATAAAAAGTATTAAGCATAAATTAATTTAAATATAATAAGAAAATATTAAAAACATATTTTCTTCTATGTTTCAAGGGATTATTTTGAAATTTTTATATAGTTTTCAAAAAAAATTGGATATAGTGACCGTATAGAAATCGTTGCATATTTTCATTCGATTCGGTTTCCAAGTCTTACCCTGAGAAGGTTCATCCACTCAGTAGTGCAAGTTGATTCGTTGTTCCTCCATCGAAGTTTAAGTAGTTTATTTGTGCTCGAAGGTGCCGGTTTGCAAGGCCGCATGATGAGCTACTGAAGCGCAAGCCGGAGCCTGCCGTCGAGTACCGTGCCTACGGTTGCTTGTGAGCCCAGCGAAGGGAGAACAGCCAAAGCGGCATGCCACAGGGATTGCGCCTGCTTCGTCACTTCTACCTTCGACCCTGATTTATTACCCAACCAAAATACTAACAACTTGCTCGCAGATTGTTCGGTTACGGTTCGATACTTTGGTCATAGGAGAAGGCTAGTTACCTAACCTGAGGGGTGGGCTCGTCTCTGAGACCGAATGACTTTAATGGGGAACGTCCCCGGGTGGTGCCCAGCAGTAGTAGGCGACATACCGCGGCGGGCACTGACGGGGTGGGGAACTCAAAAGAAATGGCAGGCGAAGTGGTAGGCATAGTAGGTTGAAAAGGTCTTATACCGTATCTCCTTCGGAATGAGACGGAGCTTATGGAGAACGTGTACACACTCCGCAGACTTAAAACTATCATGATATGTAGCCGTGTCAACGGTTATGAACGGGGCAAGTGATTTTCACATTTAGTCCCACCTTTTTAATAATTAAACCTGACTAAAGTAGGCTGGATCTGGCCTGTTGTGATAATGCACCTTACTCTGATGACTGTTGATAATATGTTGAGATCATGCATTCACTTAATTAAAACTTAACTACTAAAACTTGATTAGTAAATAGGTTTTTGTGTAAAATAGTCAATTCTCCGATCTTTGCCATTGCATACATTTGTTAAAGATTGTTTGCTGAGTAGCCACGTACTCATTTATTATTCAGATTACGGTCAGCACTAGGAGGGTTCTGACGGAGGTGTGTAAGTCTAGCTGTGGTGTCTGGATCGACGTCTTGGATATCGTTACAATTTATTATCGCTACTGTAATATTACTGTTTCTCTTTTATTTGGATTATGGGATGTCTATTCTTAGGCCCTGTTTGTTTGAGCTTGTTTGAGTTGCAGCTTCTCTAAAAGCTGCTTCTGAGAGAAGCCACAAAAAACTAGCTTCTGGAAAAAGCTCATATCACAGTACAAATTGGGCTTTTGGTGGCTTTTGACTTCTTTGAAGGGGGTTCTAAAAGCTAGCTGTTTGTTTGAACTTCTGGCTTCTGGAGCTAAAAGCTGGCTAGAAGCTGAAACAAACAGGGCCTTAATATAATAGCAAATGAAGCTAGCTTTTGAACCATTATTTAAATTTAGTTATTATGTACTGCAATGATATTCTCGAATTGTACATGATGAGATACTAGTCTATGTTTAGCATCGCCTTATGGTGTGTTACTACCTTTCCAAGTATTTGGGTCACGACGGAAGGTTCATCCACTCAGTAGTGTAAGTTGATTCTTTGTTCCTCCCGTGCATATTGGCAAACACTTTGATCGAAGTTTCAGTACCAGATAAGTAGTTTATCTGTGCTCCAAGGTGCCGGTCTGCAAGGCCGCATGATGAGCTACTGAAGCGCAAGCCGGAGCCGGACAGCGAGTACCGACATACCGTGCCTACGGTTGCTTGTGAGCTCAGCGAAGGGAGCAACAGCCAAAGCGGCATGCCGCATGTGTTCCTGCTTTGCATCGCATCGCATCGCATCGCATGGTGTAAAAAACTGAAAATCAAACGCCTTGCACTAAAAACATGCACCTTGCGAATTGCGACGGCTAATGCGTCGACGCACAGTGGCGAAGAGGAGAAACCGGCAGAAAGCTCTCCCCTCTGCTACTTAATTGATGCCGGCGCGCGCCGCACGTACGTACGTACGTTGCTTCCTCTGGAGACATCCCTTGCTTTCTCCGCACCTCCACTCCATTCCATCCCATTCCCTCCCTTTTCTCCCGCCTATCCGCCTTACAAAAGCGCCCTACCACTGCTGCTACACTTGCTGCGTGCTTCTCCCATCCATCCATCCATCTCCTGGCTCCGACCTAGCTCAGAGCAACGTACTCGAAATCGGTCGATGCCGGCGGTGAAGGCGGAGTACATGGCCCAGATCGACAAGGCACGGCGCGACCTGCGCGCGCTCATCGCCAGCAAGGGCTGCGCCCCCATCATGCTCCGTCTCGCGTGCGTCCTCCTCCTCCTACTACTACATTGGTTGGCTTCATTTGTAGCTTGCCAATGGCACTGACGATCGAGATGCTAGCTGCAGATGGCACGATGCTGGCACCTTCGACAGGCAGACCAAAACGGGAGGCCCCAACGGAACCATCAGGTTTCCAGAGGAGTACAAGCACGCAGCCAACGCAGGGCTCAAGATTGCTGTTGACCTGCTAGGTCCCTACCTTTCTTCTGCCAGATTTTCTTCTTTTGACCTTTTTTCTGGTCCGAATAAACATTCTGCTACTTCCCTGCTTCCTCTGGTGCAGAACCAATCAAACAGAAACACCCCAAGATTACCTACGCAGACCTGTATCAGGTAATTCATTGTTACTTGCAACAACCTGTCTTTCCAACTGTTGTCTTTGACCAATCAGTTATCCGTTTAAACGTATCTTCGGATGAGCTAAGCTAGCTAAGATGGATTCAAAGATGTTTTTTAAATTTACTTTTCAAAACTAGTCCACTTCTTTTATTTTATTACTTAAAGCTTTTTGAGGTGGTTTTACTATTTAGCAAAAAATTAAACTACAAAAGTCAAAATAGTTTTTTTACTAAATAAGCATCGGCCACTTTAATTGTACTGAATTTATAAGCATCATTTACCCGGATGTTGCCAGCTTGCCGGAGTTGTTGCTGTTGAAGTCACCGGTGGTCCAAGTATCGATTTTGTTCCTGGCAGGAGGGTAAGTTACACGATAACATTGATTCCTGATCAAACTGAGTACCTTGTCAAAGTATCAACTTCCCCCTCTTATTTTTTTTCCCTTGAATATACATGCATACACCAGGATTCTTCGGTTTGCCCAGAAGAAGGTCGCTTGCCTGATGCTACGCAAGGTAACCGATCACTGCTTGATTGTGTTGGTAGTCAATGGAATATTAATGTTAACACGATATTTGGAAACACTCGCTCCATTTTTTATAAGACGCAATTTAACTTGACACGGTTTCCCGAACTATACTTTGAATCATGAATTTTCTTGTTCTACATCGTTCTCAGTAGCAAACTTTCAAATAAGAGTCTAACGGTACTATTGTTGTTTCACAATTTATATATTATTGGAAAAATTATTGATTGGAGATAATAAAGTTTACATCCTGGAATGCTTGAGCGCCTTATATAAAAACGAAGAGAGTGACAAATTGTGGATTGTGGACTAAAGTCGCATTGCGATTGATGCTAAAGAAAAGATATTGTGATAAGCTAGGTGCATCACATCTCAGGGAGGTCTTCTACCGGATGGGCCTGTCCGACAAAGAAATAGTAGCACTCTCGGGTGGCCATACTCTGGTATATGCAATAACACACATTTTTCCACTATTCACATAATTAATATATATTGCATTTCTTTCAACTAAATAGTTCGTGCTTTGCAAAATGCAATACACAATTTCAGGGGAAAGCTCATCCAGAGAGATCAGGATTCGATGGCGCTTGGACCAAGGATCCTTTGAAGTTTGACAACTCTTACTTCCTGTAAAGGCCTTAAAACGACGTGTTAACCAATTGCTCCTTAGCTCTAAATTATGAACCAGAGATGTGACGACATTGTCATCACCTTGTCTTGTATGCTGCAGTGAGCTTCTGAATGGAGAGTCCCAGGGGCTCTTGAAACTGCCTACAGACAAGACTCTCGTGGAAGACCCTGCTTTTCGCCGTTATGCCGAACTTTACGCCAAAGTATGCCCAACAAAAAAATATCATTTCCTAATCTCATGTATTTACGCTCGAATTTTTATAACAGAACACAACGATGCTCTTTGTTCAGAACATAAGTGTGCACCAGATGAACCCCGTTCAGTAACTAAATATGGTCCATGCTTTGCTTATAGAATAAACTCTCTCTCTCTCTCTCTCTTGTTTATTTGGTTGGCACAGGATGAAGACGCATTCTTCAGGGATTATGCGGAGTCGCACAAGAAACTCTCTGAACTAGGCTTTACGCCGCCTCGATCTGCTTTCACTTGCAAATCAGGAGAGAATACGAAGTCCTTGCTGGTGAAGACTGTAGCCGGGGTTGCAGTTGCAGCTGCAGTCGTCGCCTGGGCTTACCTCAGTGAATCCAACAAGAGACTTGGCTAACTTTTATCTCCACATCATGCAAAAATAATCTACACTCTACGGCAAGGGTGCTCAAAGAATATTACTTGCTCCAGCATTTAGATGTGCACTTGTGCGGTTCGTCTTGTACATTCTGATGCTGCTATGTTGTGACACTTGCACAAAAGATGAAATAAATTACTTGGAGTAGCTGTAGACTGTACAAGTTTCAACCAGAGAGCCATGAAGGTTTCATGCAGCAACTACCACAACAGTAATGCTTGTTTAGTTGTTTTCTGGATTGCTGTAGATAGTGCGGTATGAGCATAATGACTCGAAACAATTAACATGAACATAATCATGAGTAGAAACACATCAATGCCTTGAATAATCATAGTTATCATAATATTTACACGATTGGACAGCATGCACCAGATATCATGATAAACCAACTCAATAACATGCCAGCCATCGGTTGCCCGCTGCCATCACCCTCCCCGCGTCGCCCTCGCCACCATCGGCCTCCCCGCCCGCCCCCCTCCCCGCACCGCTGTCCCCTTTCTCTCGCCATCCCCTCCCTGCGTCGCCCCCACATCCTACAGCCTCCCCCGTTGCCGTCGAACTCCTCGCCTCCTCCCAGCGCTGTCGCCTCCTCCTTGCTTCTCCCCGCGCCGCCTCCTCCTCGTGTTGCACCGCGGCACCGCCCCTCCCTGCGCCGCCTCCTCCCCTCCCCGCGCGCGCTTCCTCCCTGCTCCTCCCTCCCCTGCCGCCTCCCCTGCTCTTGCTCGCGCCGCCTCCTCCCCTCGCTGTATATGTAAAAGCTCGCGAGCGCTCACGAGCTAGCTCGAGCCTTTCCCGAGCTCGAGCCGAGCTGAGTTTCTAGCTCGCAGAATTTCACGAACATGAGCTGAGCCTCTCCTCGAGCTCGGATGTTTCACGAGCCACGAACGAGCCAGAGCGAGCTCACTCGAACTCGGCTCGTTTCCACCCCTACCAACAAGCACGATAATACTATTAAGAGCCTTTCTTTGTATGATACAAAATTTGGACCAGATGCATTTATTCATTGGAAAATAGCAGTAGATAAAATTTTTGCTTGACGTAGAATCTCTGATAAAGAAAATGTTATGACAGTTGCTAGTGCTTTAATTCATAATGCATCAATTAAATGAAAGTCGTGTTGTTTTCTTATTGGGGTACCTTCTACTTGGAGAGACATGAAACAACTTTTAAGGGATAAGTTTCTTTCTATCTATTATCGTGAAAATTTATTAAACAAACTATAATGTTTACAACAAGGTGAAATATACGTGATAGTTTACTATGAAGAATTGCATAATTTGTTGTTACGTTGAGATTTGCAGGAAACGGATCAAGATAAGGATATTAGATTCTTATGTGAACTTAATGAGAAAATATACAACATTGTTATTAATAAAGAATATGTTTCTCTGGTGCAAACATTTGCTCTTACTTGTGCAGCTGAAAATAAAATAGAACATAAGATGGTTGTACAAAAAATAAATACATTTGTTTGTAAGAATATTGTGTATCCTTGCATGACTAATATTTTACAGACAAGTGCAAATGATAAAATTGAGAATGAGAAGAATGAAGAGACATTTGTTGCTGCACCTCCGCTTCCAACATATACAACTGAAGATGTACCTACATCAGCTGAGAAGGAAAAAAAAAGGTAATGAAAAAGTTACCACACTCATTTAAGATGAGAACAATTTTGATGTGTTAAAATTTTTCACGAATCATTCTATGATAGAGCAACAATAAGTGGAACCAAATGATGAATTTCCTTTACCATAAGATGATTTTATTAATGTTACCTGTGACAAAGAAGAGTTGTGCAATAATGCTTCACTTATATGTGTGCTACAACTAGTGAATAAACATGTTTCATTTGCTTCAAAACCAAACACTTGTGTGGAAAACAAACATTTTATTCACAATGCGTGTGAATGATGAGCTAAAATAGTTGTCTTCTTTAAATACTTTGGGTTACATTAAATTTGATGTTCTATGTGATATAAATAATTTAGAGGAGAGACTTACTAATTTTCCACGGTAATCAGAAAACACTTTTCGTGTTATGTGCAAATATAATAATAATGGAAAGTATATAGTGAAACGAGTTTACATTTGTTCAAACCGGAAATTTTCTTATGATGTGTAATCATGTAATCGACTAGAGAGCCATACTATCAACAATCATGCCAAGTCGAGTGTCTCTATTTTCATTTTGAACATACATGAACAATTTCAAGAAGGGGAGTATATGGATCTTAACGAATCATGTTCGCACGAATTGATTGAAAAAGATATGTGTATTGTTTTGCCTCTTGTTGGAACTAATCTGTTGCAGAAAAATGAGCATGAATCGAGGACGACTAACAATCAAGAAGGCGAGGATGATCCATCATAGATATGACCAACACTACGTCAATATGGTGGTCATCAATATTTTTATTGACTACTTCGCTAGCATGGACGTCGACGAGCTTTCGATCGACAACTTCATCTTCGACCTCTTCATCTACGACTAGTTGGCGACACTTGACGGCGTCTTCTACATCTTCTACATCAGATATGGTGACATCATCGACCCCCACCATGGCCAAGCCGTCGATCATACCGTCAGCTTCATCGACCTCTGGATAAGGCGCGATATCATCCAGAAGTTCGGCCACCACCTTGGCCGCCTACACTACATGAAGACATACTAAAGAAAAGCGTCTCTCCACCATCTCGACGATCTTAGGCCCAAACACCCACGGTGCTCAAGGCCCAACCAAAGATCAAACCCAGTTCGTCGTCCACGAGACCAGTTCGGCCACCAGGAGCAGTCTAACTTCAAACAACCATAACTCGGTCATACGAAGTCCGTTCTGAACGTTCTTGGTATGCAAGGACAAGCCTATGATGAGAGCTTTCTAACAGATCTAGTTTGAGGCCCAAATTCCATCTGAATCAACGGTAATCGCGAAAACAAGAGGACGTCAAAATCTATCGGGTACTGTGCCACCTCCACTTTGGGCCCGTGGCCCATGTAACCCTAGGGTTGAGCGCCCCAAACCCTGACCGTCGCTATATATTCAGTAGCCATCATCGTCTAGACTTGGATTTTGCTTAGATTGTTCTGCTGTTGCAGCTTCGTCGTTTATCGATTTGCGGAACCCCAACTCATGTGCTTAATTAGCAATCTGTAATTTAAGATTGCATCTACCGCATTCTTGCTTATGTTATCGATTCGTTTGCAGGAATTAACCTTCGTGGTGAGGTCAACCGCTTCTTGGCATGGTTAATAATGAACAGAGACAGTGGTGTAGCGATTGCAGGCTTAGATCTATTCTGATTGGAAGCCCGATCTTCAACGTCGAGTTCTCCACCAATCGAGTTTATCCTACCTATCGCAAGACCGGGACCCCGTCCCCCATCAGTTGTTATTGCAATAATCACACGCAGGTGGATTGATGGATCATTTCGGTCGGGAGAATACAATTGTCACGCTAGACAACCACTTCATATGGCCAAGGATGCGCCGTGATGTCGACATATATGTACAACGATGTGCTACTTGCTAGAATGTTAAGTCAAACTTGAATCCTCACTGTTTGTATACCCCTGTAAATTCCTAGGGCAGCTTGGGAAGATATTAATTAGCATGGATTTTGTGTTGGGATTACCTAGAACTAAGAGGGGGAGCGATTTTGTTTTTGTCATTGTTGATCGTTTTTTTAAGATAGCTCACTTTATTCCCTGTCATAAGAGTGACGACGTGTCGCATGTAGCTTGTCGGTGTAATAAATGCCGGGGTACGAAGAGTCCTGAGAAGACCAGCGCAACAACGCGTCAGTGGCGATCAGGCCCAGCAAGACGGGCGAGCCCCTCAATACCTCGAAGCGGGCCCCACGCGTCGGCGGGCGATAAGGCACCAGTGGCGTGGCGAGCCCTCAGCGCCTCCAAAGGGCCCCACGCGTCGAGCGGGCGATAAGGCACCAGCGTGGCGAGCCCCTCAACCCTCAAAGCGGCCCCACGCGTCAAAGCGGGCGATAAGGCCCAGTGGCGTGGGCGAGCCGCTCAGCCCTCAGGCGGGCCCCACGCGTCGGCGGGCGATCAGCCCAATGGCGTGGCGAGCCCTCGAAGACCAGCGAGGGCCCCACACGCCAAAGGGCGACCGTGCCCCAACAGGCGGGCGAGCCCGTCGAGTAGCGCGGGCGAGGGCCCCACGTGTCGAGGCGGCGCGGGGCGAGCCCCTCGGCGCGCGTAGGGCCTCCCACTGCTAGTGTTTTCTCACACACCCGCCTTGCTTGAAAACACGCCGTCATAGCTAACCTGTTTTTCAGGGATATTGTTCTACTTCATGGTGTTACAAAGACAATAGTTTCAGATCATGATGTGAAGTTCATGAGCTACTTTTTGAAAACCTTGTGGTTCAAGCTTGTAACAAAATTACTACTATCAACAATATGTCACTCCCAAACAGATGGACAGACCGAAGTGGTGAATCGCACGTTGGATGCCATGTTGCGTGCCATCATAAAGAAGAACATCAGAGAGTGGAAAGACTGTTTGCCACATGTTGAGTTTGCTTACAGTAGAGCTGTGCATTAAACAACTCAATTGTGTCTGTTTGAAGTCGTGTATGGCTTCAAGCCAATCACGCCCTTGGACCTGCTTCCACTGCCTTTTCATGATAGAGCTAACATGGAGCCTGCGAATAGAGCTGACTATGTGAAGAAACTTCATGAGAAGACAAGGGAGATGATCGAGAAGAAAGCTCAACAGATTGTTACCCGAGTGAACAAGACAAGGAAGAAGATGATTTTTCAAACAAGGGATTTGGTTTGGGTACACTTGCGCAAGGATCGTTTTCCTAAATGGCGTAAGTCAAAAACACATCCAAGAGATGGACCATTTAAATTACTTATGAAGATCAATGACAATGCCTACAACATTGAGTTACCGGATGACGACTATGGTGTAAGTGCTTCACTTAATGTTGCGGATTTATCCCTGTTTTTTGGGTCTGAGGATATAGAGTCAAGCATGACTCCTTTTCAAGAGGGTGAGAATGATGGTAACATACCCACCTCCACCTCTCCTATACCAGCTTATGATTACCCCTTCACTCGCGCACGTGCGAAGAAACTTACTAAACAGGTGAATTCGCTTCTTATCACATATGGTGCTATAACAACAAATTGTTTACTACCTAATGGTATCGTGTTCGCTATTGTTATTATGACGGGACAGAGACGCCGAACGACGTTGTTGAGACGAACGTATCAATGGGTGACTCCAGATCAAGCATGGACAAGGCAAGGAAAGTCAACCCGCACACCCCATGGTCCAACTCGCGGGCTTGGCCATCTACGCGTAGCTCGACTTCAAATGGACACGCAGGCCGAATACGACATCAAAATTTGACATTCTTGGACTCTACGGAAAGATAACACGAGAACTTTTCAACGGATCTAACCGCACCACAAAATTCATCATGAAGCCTTAGGAATCTTCAAAACAAGTTTTTGCACCAACCAGTGGGCTAAACTCGGGCCTTTTAGACATGCTGAGCTGAGACCCAAGTGGTGGGCGCCCCATGGGAACCCTAACTCGATCGGGATTCACCCCTTCCCCCTCCTAGCCGTCACCACTTCCCCCTCCTTTGCATCTTGTATTTAGAAACCAAGATCACTTTTGATATTGAGATTAAAACTCTTGTTTATACAGATTGATAGCTTTGCTGCCCGTTGGAAATTGGGAGTTCTCTTCCATCGTTGTTCTTTTGTGCTTGCCTCTTATCATCTTGCAGGAACGTGTGTGTACTCTTGTGGTCTCATAGATATGCTAATTGTATCGTGTGGTTGGGAGAATTCTCTTGTCACAGGCTTCCGTTAACCAGCACTATTGTTGGAGCCATCGGTTCGTCAGATTGCATGGATCAAGATTATCCCGCTGATCCTACGTCTTGAAGATCGGGCATCCACCCGTATCAGAGAGGAGCAACTAGGGTTCCTCCCAGCCGTCGCCACCTCTGTGTGAGAGAGAGGATGAGGGACAGAGTTAGATCGACGGGGGGGAGGGAGAGTGAGAGAGTGGAGTGGGGAGAGAGATGAAGGCTGGCGATACATTGGTTCATGAGGATGGCGGCTTGTCCGCAGGGCGCCAGTTGGAGAAGAGGGGAGGCAGTGCGGCCTTGAGCCGGTCGTCCATGGTAGTGCTGCGCCAGCATCGCACTAGCGCGTGGAGGAGTTGAAGGCAGCGATTAGCGCCTTAGGGAGGCGGTGCTGCCATTGACACCATCGGAGGCAAAGGTAATGGCAACCGAGATGGCGACCGTCAATGGAGCTTCACAGGGTGCTTAACATGGCAGTGAGCTCGCGCGGGCTTGGGCAGTGGCATGCCACACGGGGGGACAAGGTGGAAGTGGTTTGGCTACACCCTAGCGGTGCGGTGCCATGGCGCGTTGATTGAGTCAGCGCGGCGCTGACCCTGTGCGGCGCACTACAGACACGATTTCAGTGGGCAGCCCCTCGTTGGCCTGGGCCCAAATTGAGCTCAACGAGGTAGTACCGGTCAGGGAGCAGCTGCAATGAGACGACTTCGACGATGGCTCCTGGAGGTGCCGGCCGGTGAAGAGGTTGAGTTGTGACAGCAATGACACGCATAGCACAAGTGCAGGGAGGCAGCTCAGCTTGGTGACACCCTCCGGTAATGGCAAGCACAACAACATCTAGATGGAGGTCGTCATGAGCACGACCATAGGGCAACGACCGGCACGTGGCCGAGCACGGTACGGTATGGGCCAACTAATGGCCAATAGCCAAGGCAGTCATGCGTGAGCTGATGAGGTGCATGCGGCGTGCAAGTCGTTCAACAGAGTAGCCGAGTGTGTATGGTTTGGTCGACCAATGGCCAAGGTAGCCATAGAAAAGGACGTTCGCCACATGTCTGATGGAATGCCCAAGTAAGATTTCATAGGTGCGTGTCAAGTGGTTGATGAAGTGTATATAAGGGGCATCAAAGTGATGTTGTTCAAGAAAAATAGTTGGGGCTCTTATTCACCACCTAATCATCGATTCCAGTCCTACACGCTGCCAGTCAACCTCCTTGTGCTTGTAACTCCTCTTGCCAACACTTGTTTTTCTCTTCCTCTTAGGCCTTGTGCTACCATTCTTACGCCGTAGTTCTCCGAGACACTGCTTCCCTCAACATTTCATGCTTGTCGGTGTAATAAATACCGGGGTACAAAGAGTCCTGAGGAGATCAAGTGGGCCTCTACGTCAAAGTGGCGAAAGCAAGGCCCAGCCATGGCGGCGAGCCCCTCAGGCTCAAATGGGCCCAGCAGCGTCAGGGCGAAACAAGGCCCCACCACATGGGCGAGCCCTCAGCACTCAAGGCGGGCCCAGCACACAAGTGGCGGCGAAAGCAAGGCTCCAGCCACATGACGAGACCCTCAGTCAGGCTCAGGCGAGGGCCCCATCGTCGAGCGGGCGTGTGGGCGGCCCTCGGCGACGAGGGTCTCCCATCACTAAGTGGGGCCCTTGAGGCGAGGAGTGTTCGAAAGGAGTCTTACAGGCGAAGGCTCCCTGCTGCGAAGACGGCGCATTTAACGCGACATCACGCGGGATAGACAATGAAGAAATGATTACCTTCTGATGACCCTGCAGTCTCGGCGGTACATCCTTGGCGCAGCGGAATTGACCGGCAGAGAGAAGGTTTGCTTAAGATGGCCGCCCGCGTCAGGAGGAGCAGGCTGGGCCCCACACGCAGACTCACCGGTGTGACTGTGCGGGTCAGAGGCCACTTGCGAAGCACGCGAGGGCGGCACCGCGCGGCGTGGGTAGCGGCACGTTTTCGTCTCTTCTGTCGTGTCTTGTCAGTGTACTAAGGATCTTGTCGCCTACCCCTCGGCTCTCTCTTGATTCAAAGTTTGTATAAAAGGAGAGGAGAGAGAGTGAAGAGGGGAGGTTGCACTAGCATATGTGCATTCGAAACACTCTGTAAACACATCTCATTCAACCACAACCAAAGAAGAGCTAAGCCTCAGCAGGAGTAGGACTATTACCCGCGAGGGGGTCCGAACCTGGGTAATCCCCGTGCGTTGCTCTTTGCTGCGTCCAGCGCTCAATCGAACTGAGCTCGGCCGATAGGCTAGCAGGATAGAAATCTGACTAGGGGTGTGATCCGCAGTGGTTGAGCGGTGAACACGCCGTCAGTGGCGCGCCAGGTAGGGAGCGCTAGCTTCGGTTCAAGTTCTTCGACCTCTCTTCAGGCGGTGATGGCGGATCGCGATCGCGATGGACCAGAGGCGGTCGCCATACGGCCGCAAGGCGTCGGCCGCGGCAATGGCGATGGATCGGCCGGCAACGGTCGCCCCGGCCAAGCTAAGCGGCGCTGGCCTTGGAGGAGTGCACTCCGACCGCAGAACCTCCATGCGGCCAGGGCCCTGCTGGACAACCCACCGGTTCGGTGACTCGGACTCCCCGGCGGCTCCGTGGTTGGCGAGTTTGGCCCGCTACGTCGATGCCGCCGCGGCGGTGGTGCAAGTCTCGGGAGGGGTGGAAACCGGTGTTTCCGCCTCTTCTCGTTCTCTCCTACCCTCGTGCACCTCTCGCAGATCTTCTGGCGGGATGGAGCGGGGCCAGGACAACAGGAGCTGGGTGACTCCTCGGGGTTCGACTGGCGAGCGTACAAGTGGGCGAGATCTCGGTCCCACTTGGAGGACCGCCATCTACGACGCGAGAAGACTTGCGCGACAAGCTCCGCGGCAAAGATGACCGAGAGCGCGACCGCTGCCGCCGTCGTTGCTCAAGGGGACCAGCGAGAGGACTCCGTGGCGCCGCTTCCGCCAAGAGGGCAGCGCCTCTTGGCGCCGTCCGGACGGGCGGGCGGACGCTGCCCGCGTCCAGAGCAGAGGCTCCGGCGTTGGTGCCGCGCCTTTTCGAAGGAGGCTGGCAGGAGTCCAATGGCGGAGAGGTTCCGCCCACCCCATCGAGAAATATGACGGCTCCACTAACCCTGACGAGTTCTTGCAGATCTACACTACGGTGATGCAGCCGGCTGGAGGGTCGGGGAAGGTTCTGGCGAACTACTTCCCTGCGGTCCTCACCGGCGGAGCCCGCTCTTGGCTCATGAATCTGCCCGAGTCCGTGGGGTCGTGGAAGGAGATCTCGAGCTCTTCATCACCAACTTCCGTGGCACGCTCGAAAGCAGCCGGTCGAGGACGACCTCCACAACGTGGAGCAGAAGAAGGGAGAGTCGCCGCGCGACTACATCTGGTGCTTCAGCCAGGTCCGCAACACCATCCCTGACATCTCCATCGACGCCGTTGTCACGGCATTTAGGAGAGGCGCCCGAGACCCTAGGGTCAAGGAGAAGATGGCCACCAGCAAGATCAAGACGACGGAAGAGCTCTTCACCCTGGCGCATAAGTGCGCCCTTCAGGCGGAGGCTCGCGTCCGTCCGGCTGCACGGACGGGCACAGCTACGGGCGGCGAGGCCGGGACCTCGAAAAATCCCGGCAGTAAGGACAAGAAGAAGCGCAAGGCGGCCGAGACCGAACAGGTCATGGCCGCCGAGCGCGACGACGACGACGACGACGACAACGAAGACGGCGGCCGGATAGGTGGAGGCCGCCGAGGCGGCGACGGCGACGGCAGAACGGTCCCGCGAGGGCGGCGAAGCGACCGCCGTGATCACGGCGGCCCGCGGTCACAGTGGCGGCGAGACCGCCGTCCCCGCGAGTGAGCGGGGGCCTTATCGCCCCATCCACCGCAATAATTCCCACGACTTGGCGATGCCATGTCATCAACAAGTTGGTGGACAAGCGCCCACGAGCGGCGGCGCGTCCGGCAAAGGGCAAGGAAGCGGCTTCGCTGGCTTCCAACAAAGCGGGCGCCGGTTGCCGCTATCCACGGCGGATCGGCCACCTATCCGCCCCACGCTAACTTTAAGCGTCGCGATGAGAGAGGTGTCTTGCCGCCGTGCGGCTTTGGGTCGACAAAGCGGTGGCGTGGTCGGAGCGGCCGATCGCGTTCGGTCGAGCCGATCACCCGGCCGATCACGCCCGACCTGGACATCTCCCGATCGTGGTTGCGCCACGGTCCGGAATGTAAAGCTAGGGCGGTCTTTGGTAGACGGAGGAGTTCCTCAACCTCCTGATCGCCTGGTCGCCAAGGCGCTCAGATTCAGCAGCGAAGCTTCGACCGGCGCCCCATTCTTGACATCGCGCGGGCCGGGTCCGTCTCATTGGGCGATCGACCTCCGGTGACGTTGAGGCTCCGACAACTTCCGCACCGAGATGCTCGAGTTCGAGGTGGCGGACTTCGACCTCCCGTACAACGCCATACTGGGTCGGCCGACGCTGACCAAGTTCATGGCGGCTTGCCACTATGCGTACATGGTGGTGAAGATTCCAGGGCCGACTGGCCCCATCGTCTTGAAAGTGGACCGCCCGGAGGCGCTCCGCTGCGACAAGGACGCTCTCGCTTTGGCGGGGGCGATCGGTGCCCAGAAGGCCGAGGCTTCGACTCTGGGAGCTCCTCCGGCGAAGACCCGTGCCTCCCCCGGTTCGTCCGCGGAGGTTAAGGCGGTCTCCCTGAGTGAGTCAGACCCGGCGAAGACCGTTCGGGTGGGCGCCTCTCTCGGCGCCAAATAGGAAGGCGCGCTCGTCTCCTTCCTCCAGTCTAACGCAGACGTGTTTGCGTGGCAACCGTCCGACATGGCTGGGGTCCCCAGGGAGGTGATTGAGCACAAATTGGCGGCGTTCCCGGCCGCGACCGGTCATCTGCGAAGGTCCGGAAGCGATCGGTGGAGCGCCAGAAGTTATCCGCCAGAGGTGGACAAGCTCTTAAGGCGGGGTCGTCCGCAGGTCGCCCATCCTGGTGGCTCGCGAATCCCGTCCTCGTTAAGAAATCCAACGGGCGGTGGAGGATGTGCGTGGACTTCACCGACCTCAACAAGGCGTGCCCGAAGGATCCGTACCCGCAGCCCCGCATTGATCTCATCGTCGATTCCACGGTGGCGCGGCGGTAACAGAAGTCAATGCGTAATCCGGGTACCACCAGATTAGCATGGCTGAAAAAGATGAAGACAAGACCGCCTTCGTGACGCCCATGGGTGCCTACTGCTACACAAGGATGGCGTTCGGACTGAAGAATGCAGGCCCAACTTATCAGAGGGCCATGCATATCGCTCACGATGCCGAAACAAGGTATTCACAAAGACGAGAAGATGCTCTCGCCGTCGACGTGGCGTCCGGAAGCTACGCCACTACTTCCAGGGGCGAGAAGTCACGGTGCTGACCAAGTACCCCGTGCGGGAGATCCTCTTCAATCGCGAGGCGACAGGCCGCATCGCCAAGTGGGCCATGGAGCTGGCAGACTTCGATCTCAAGTTCGCTCCCCGAACGGCCATCAAAGGGCAAGCTCTAGCAGAGTTCGTCAGCGAGTGGACTCCGGCACCCTCGCCGTGGACTCTCTTCTTCGACGGCTCATTCCGTTTGGAGAAATTTGGTCATGGCGTCGTCCGGTGTCCCCATCGGCGATGTCGTCCGGCACTGGTAGTCTTGGACTTCGCGCCACCAACAACGCCGCGAATCTGAAGGATTACTCGCCGGGCTCGGGGTGGCCGACCCTTGGCATCCGTGGCTACAAGTAAAGGTGACTCTCTCCGGTCATCAACTAGGCGAGTAGGATTTCACCGCCGGGTCCGTCATGGCGGCCTACAGCGAGGTGCGCCGGTTGGGCGGCACTTTGAGGGTTTGGGCTTCGTGCGTCCCTCGCCGCGACAACTATATGGCGGATGAACTGTCTCGCATTGCCTCGTCGAGGCACCTGCTCGCCGGGTCTTTGAAGAAAGACTTCGCGGCCGTCCGTCGCAGCCCCAATCTGGCGGGGCGACGCTTCGACGCAGCTCCCACATCTCGGAGGAGACGTCACCAATCTGCCGCAGCTCCCGTTGGAGGGAGGAGGCGTAAGAACCGCCGAGGCGGTTGAGGCGGAAATTCGGGCCGAACGAGTACGTCGGCGACAATGTACGTAACGTCGTCACACTCGTCCCGGAAGGTCGATGGATGGATCGATCCTAGCCTACTGCGGGACGGAGTGATCCCGACGATGACGCTGCGTCGCCGAGAAGATAGCGCGCAAGGCCAAGCGCCACGCAGTAGGTGGGGACTGTACGCTGTGGCACCAATGGAGTTCTCTTGAAGTCGTCACTCGGAAGCGGGAGTGCAATTCTCTCGAGATCCATGGAGGCATGTGCGGAGCCATTCGAAGCCGGGCGTTGGTTGGGAAAGCTTTCCGCCACGGCTTCTATTGGCCTACTGCCCTCCAGGATGCCTTCGAGCTGGTGAGGAGATGCAAAGTGTGCCAGTTTCATGCTAAGCAGATCCACTGATGCGCACCGGGGTCGGCTCGATCTTCTGGTGAGGAACGATACGTCGGTTTGGTATACAACGAAGTAGATGGATCGGCTACTAACCACGAGATCAAGAACCAAGCAATCGTAGCGTCACCTCATTGAACCGATCAACCAAGTCGAAACCCGATCGATCCTTGAACCTGCTGCAACCGAGAACAAGCAAGAACAAGATGATAACTTATAACTCAACTCATGAAAGTTTGAGGTTCATTTCCCGTGTCAGGCGGTCTAGTCGACACGCGCAATCTCGGGGAGGGACACACAAAGGGTCTACCAAACACAACAAAACCTAAGGGTAAAAGAGAGGCACCGGCCACATATATAGCGGCGGCCAGGGGGAGTGGGGCGGCCAAAACAGGGGCACCCACCAAAACCCTAAGTTACATGGGCCATAGGCTAAAAATCTGATGTCGCAAAGACCACGAGTTTCTGGACCAAAATATTGTTCTGCATTTTCCCGACGTTCCTGGATGAATTTAGGGGTAGGGCTGGATCCATTGGAAAGCTTATCTCCTAATCTTTCCAACGAGTGGTCACACGCCGAAATCGGAGTTCGGGAGCCCAAGTTATGCCCGTTTGAAGTTGATGTACTGCTGGATGGCCGAACCGGGCTTTTTGACGTCTTTGGCCTCCATGTGGGCCTTCCTCGAGTCGTCGAGGCCTCGCGAGTTTTAGACTTGTTGCGCCGCTTCTTCGGAGAAGGCTTGAAAGGCTGGGCTTCTGGATTAAGGCCCATCGGCGACGAAGATGGAGCAGCGTCTTTAGTCGTTAGAAGGTCGGAGAGGAAGGAGGGTAGCGGTCACGCTGATCGTATCCATCTTTGGTGATGTCCTCATCATCCTCCCTTCTTGAATTGAGTCGTCCTCGACTCCGTCTTATGCTCTGCAAAAGGTTAGTGACAACAGGGACAAAGAAACATGTGTTTCCAATGCAATATTAGGGGAGGTCACAGTTTTATCTAATTGAACTACCTCATTTATCTTTGTTTTAGTGCTTTGTGCATCGCAAGCAATCTTATCACCCTCTTGGACATGATTTTTAACTCTATAAGCATTAATCTTATTTATTTCAGCAGGAGTCATTGGTTCCAAAATTATTTTCTCACAATAATGCATAAATGAATATTGATTGGTTCTACCATTGTGAATAGCTTCCACGTCATATAACCAAGGTCTTCCTAATAAAAGTGAGCATGCTTCCGTGGGTATGACATCGCAATCAACGAAATCATAATATGAACCAATATAGAAATTCACCCTCGCAGTGTGTGTTACCTAAACCTTACCATTTGAGTTGAACAATTCGATCTCATAAGGTTGTTCAAGTGGAGTCGTGGGCAAGCCAAGCTTCTCGACCATGTTTTGACTTGCTAGATTGTTGCAATTTCCTCCATCAATGATGACTTCTACCTTCGTTCTCACAAACAAACCTAGTGTGGAATAGGTTGTGGCGCCGAGTTTGACTAGCGTGTTTCAAGCAGTGCACTAAGTATAAGTTGGGGTGAAAGGCTCTTGTAGTTGTTTGTCATTGCAGCACTCGGATGCACACCATCTTGATCATTCTTGGCGTAGGAAGATTCCAATTCTCGACAAGCATCTTTAATTTATCCCTTCTTGATCCCACGTGAATTTCATTTCTCCAAGTGGACTGTCATTGTTAGTAGTAGACAAGAAAATACACAAAGGGATGTGTAACCCTATCTAAATAGGAGCTGGAATTGACAAGTCTCTCACACTCGAAGCTCTCACCAAGTTCTTACAAGTCCTTACCTGCGCACTTGTCAAGATCAATCGGTGGATGATGGTAATCGCCTTGAGGGTGACAAAGCGATTGCAAGGTGCTTCTCCGTGGTTAATAGTATGTGGAGCTTGGATAGGTATAATATGTAGCAAAGGAGATGCTATAACCACACTAGTTAATATGAGTTGAATAAGCGTTCAACGACAGTGCGTCTTGGTCCTAGGCTAGACCGTCTTTGAGACGCGAGCCTAATCACGAGCGTAGTCACGTAACGCAACCGTTCAAAGACTAAGAAAAAGCTCCACGATCTTTCTCCTCTCGATTTTTTTTTCACTTCTCACCTTTTCTTTTCTCTGATTTTTTTTTTGTCTTGCACTGATTTTTTTTTTCTTCGCCTTTTTTTTTAAAACACTCACCACATGCACTTTTTTTTTTGCCGCAATTATCACGGAAGCCAAGAAACTTTATGCAGCAAAAGGATTTGTTGCCGTGGCAAAAGGTTCACAAAACCACGAACATGTGCTTGGTATTAGATGTCACGTAATGGAATATTCCTTCTATTGCTGCAAGGAAAGAAATATATGGATGATGGACTGCAAGGAAACCTCCTCACGAAAAAGAAGTGATTGATTCACCGTGATCTTTTGGTTTTAGGTGCGGCTATAACTATATGGCAGGCGAGGCGTGATCTGGTGGTTGGCTGAGTATATTTTGTTTTTCCCCGCGGTCTGCTCTTTTCGGAAGGTGAAGCGTGCTGCAGCAAACAGCTCGTTGTTCGGTTGGCTAAAAAAAACACTCAGATGAGGATGCTGCACGCAGTTTGGCTAAAGATGGAAATTATATGGGCTAATGGGGAAAACTGGATCGGCCTGATTGGTTCGGAACAGATCTGTGGAAAAATAAAGGTTTGGCCGATCTGCTATTTTGGGGGAGTCAGTTATTGATCTGGGCGGCTGCAAATTGGATGAACACAGGATGATGGCAGCGACAAAAAAGAAACACGAACAAATTTGTGACTGTTAGGTGACATGAACTTGCAACTCTAAAGATCAAGACGCTAAGACCAGCAACGACACACGAAGTAACGCAAATTCAACAAGAATTAAACTAGGAAGCAATAGCAAAGGCTAAACGGGCTTGGATTAAAAGTAAATCACACGATGAATTTTTTGTAGGCAATTTTTCTGGACTCTAGGACAGAACAGATCTGAAATAAGATAAAGGGTGTTCTCACCAGGCAACCGTCGCTCTGATACCACTTGATGCGCACCGGGGTCGGCCCGATCTTCTGGTGAGGAACGATACGTCGGTTTGGTATACAACGAAGTAGATGGATCGGCTACTAACCACGAGATCAGCAACCAAGCAATCGCAACGTCACCTCACCAACCGATCAACCAAGTCGAAACCCGATCGATCCTTGAACCCGCCGCAACCGAGAACAAGCAAGAACAAGATGATAACTTATAACTCAACTCATGAAAGTTTGAGGTTACATTTCTTCCGACGGGCGGTCTAGTCGACACGCCGCAATCTCGGGGAGGGACACACAAAGGGTCTACCAAACACAACAAAACCTAAGGGTAAAGAGAGGCACCGCCACATATATAGCGGTGGCGAGGAGAGGGCGGCCAAAACAGGGGCACCCACCAAAACCCTAAGTTACATGGGCCATAGGCCCAAAAATACGGTGTCGCAGCACCCTGAGTTTCTGGACCGAAATATTGTTCTGCATTTTCCCGACGTTCCTGGACGAATTTAGGGGTAGGGCTGGATCCATTGGAAAGCTTATCTCCTAATCTTTCCAACGAGTGGTCACATGCCGAAATCGGAGTTCGGGAGCCCAAGTTATGCCCGTTTGAAGTTGATGTGCTGCTGGATGGCCGAACCGGGCTTTTTGACGTCTTTGGCCTCCATGTGGGCCTTCCTCGAGTCGTCGAGGCCTCGCGAGTCTTAGACTTGTTGCGCCGCTTTTTCGGAGAAGGCTTGAAAGGCTGGGCTTCTGGATTAAGGCCCCTCGGCGACGAAGATGGAGCAGCGTCTTTAGTCGTTGTAGCGGTCGGAGAGGAAGGAGGGGTAGCGGTCACGCTGATCGTATCCATGCTGGTGATGTCCTCATCATCCACCGATCGGCCCAGGCGCTGCAAATCATTCCGCTCTCCTGGCCGTTTGCGGTCTGGGGGCTGGACATCCTGGGCCCGTTCCCGCGGGCGACCGGAGGTTACACACATCTGTTCGTCGCCATCGACAAGTTCACCAAGTGGGTTGAAGCCACGCCAGTACCGGCGATCACGTCCGCTGCTGCCATAAAATTCATGAAGAGCATTTTCGTCCGGTTCGGTGTCGCCAACAGGATCATCACCGACAACGGTGCGCAGTTCAAGAGCGCCGATTTCCAAGACTGGTGCGAAGAGCTGGGTACCAAGTCCGTGCCGCCCGCTGTACATCCAAGAGCAATGGGCAAGTGGAGCGGCAAATGCGGAAGTACTCGAGGGCTCAAGACAAGGGCTTTCGACCGCCAGAGAAGCGCTGAAGCGGCTGGGCGGAAGAAGTCCCCACCGTATTGGGCGCCGGACAACTTCCAACAGAGCCACCGTGAGACCCCTTTTCTGGTGTATGGCTCAAGCGGTGCTCCCATCGAGCTCGCCTTTGGGTCCCCGAGGGTGGCGGCGTTCAGCGAAGATAGAGACCCTGACCGGCGTCAGGATGAAGTAAATCTCCTGGAGGAGATCCGAGACAGACGGCGATCCGGCACCAAATATCGGCGAACCTTTGCGCCGTTATCAAGCAAGACGGGTGTGTGTGAGAACACTGGCAGTGGGCGACCTCGTTCTGCGCAAAATCCAAGCGCAGGCGGGGCGCAACAAACTGTCTCCCCTGTGGGAGTTCCCCTTCAAGGTGGTCTCAGTCTCCCGCCCAAGCTCAGTCAGGCTCGCATTCGAGGATGGTCGCGAATTGGCGAACACTTGGAACGTCGAGCAGCTGAGGAAGTTCTACCCGTAGGTAGCAGTTCCAGAATCTTTTTTTTGGGCCTTCCTTTGGAGCCGAGCGGCGAGGTCTTCCTCCTTCACCGCTCGCCTTGGGGGCTGCGTTGTACAAAGCCATCTTCAATGAAAGATAAGTCCTGTCTCCCTGTGGGCATCTGTTTCTTTTTTTGCCTCAAGCCTGTTAGAAAGCATTCTGTTGAAAGCTGGTAGCGAAAAAGTACTTAAGGCAGATGGCCCCTTAGTTGCAAAAGCAAACGCTTACAACTTGCGGTTGGGCGAGGCGAGGAGGACGGAAGGCGGGTTCTAGTCTGGTGTGTCGGCTCGGTCTAGGCAATGCGCCAACGGCGGCACCAGCGACTAGACCACTTCCAGAAGTTAAGTGCTCGCCACACAATGTTTAAGGTCGGTTCGCAAAGAGGCCATAAGGGTTGAAGTAACCAAATGCATGAGGAAAAAGCGCTCACTATCAACAGAACGTTCTGTCTAAAGCTTTTGGCGATCGGTGGCTTAGCCTTAAAAAGTCTGTTAGAAAACATTCTGCCGAAAGCTGGTAGCGAAAAAGTACTTAAGGCTAATGGCCCCTTAGTTGCAAAGACGAACGCTTACAACTTGCGGTTGGGCGAGGCTAGGCGGACGGAAGGCGGGTTCTAGCCTGGTGTGTCGGCTCGGTCTAGGCAATGCGCCAACAGCAGCACCGGCGTCTAGACCACTTCCGAAAGCTAAGTGCTCGCCACGCAACGTTTAAAGTTGGGTCGCGAGAGGCCATAAGGGTTGAAGTAACCAAAAGCCTAAGGAAATAGCGCTCACTTGAGGCAAAACGTTCTGTATAACCTTTTGGCGGTCAGGTGCCTCAGTTCTCCTTTTTTCGCAAGTCAAGATTTGCGTGAAGGTTAAAACGAGACTCACGACGAAAGAGCAAAAGTTTGTGTTTGTATTGATAGGTAACATCTACAAGACAAAATAAGACAGGGGAGTTCAGCTACTCCTCCTCGTCTTCGTCTCCCGCTGGAGCGGCGCCGCCCATCATAGATACGCGGCTGGCGGCGACGTCAACCCGCGACTGCTCGATCCGGTCCAGCTGACGCGAAGGTTCCCCGGTGGCGGCGTCGAGATCAAACGTGGCGTCTTGAGCGAGGCAGTTGCCCAAGACGAACCGCGCTGCTTCAAAAGCGCCTTGGCGACCGTCTTCGATCGCCCGCGTCCGCATCAACGGCGGCAGCTCGCGCAAGGCCTCGGCGGCGTGTCCCACGGCCCCAAAGATATCAAGGGCGGTCTCCTCCAATGGAGAATACAAGGTAACGCCAGTGGAGTGCAGGCGTCCGAAAACCGTGGTAAGCGGTGCGCGGCATGTCGGCGAGGGTTGGCGTCCGAAATGTTCCGCGGAGATCTTGAGGTCCTTGGTGGCGAGGCGGCGGCGCTTTGTCTTGTCGCAGCCTCGCAAGCCATCGCTTCGCCGTGGCGATCTTACGGTCAAGGGCTCGCCGCTTCGCTTCGCTGCTCGCTCGCTCCGCCAACAAGAGGGCATCCTCCCGCCGCCCAGTCTGAGAGAGGGTGCGGGCGCCTCGAAGAGCGCCAACGTCGGCGAGGACGGCAGAGATAGCGGCGCGCCAGCGAGGCGGTGGTCGAGGGTTCTCCGGCGGCGGTGCGGCGAAGCTCTCCGCCGCAGGGCCGTCTCCGTCGGCGCGGAGGGCAAGCCGGGGCATGGCGAGTCGCGGGATAGAGCTTAGGGCCAGCGCCCGCCTGCTCCACGAAGATAAACAGAGATGGGTTCGGTATGCGAGAACGTGTAGCATGCTAACCCTAATGCAAAATGTACGTAAGCGCAGGAAAGCCAACTCGGCGTGGCGCTACCAAAGCGAAAAGTCGAAGGGGCGCCAAGCCGCTTGATTGCGGAGGCGGTGGTGGCGCGATCGCGTCACCGCCGTCAAGCGACGCCGGCCGAGTGGTGCCGGCGCAGAAGCACCGGCAAGGCAAGGAGGCACAGCGTCGGCGTAGAAGGAGCGGAAGAAGGAGCGTCCGGTGACGGAGCGGCGGCGGTAGAAGGAGCGTCCGGTGACGGAGCGGCGGCGGTAGCAGCAGGGCCTCCACTGGAGGGGGCCGGAGGAGGCGGTGGACGCTCAGGACTTGATGAGCGAGCTTTCTTTGGGCTCGCCCCTCCCTCCTCATCCTCATCATCTTCGGCGAGGATCAGGCGGCGCTTCCCAAGAGCGCGGTCGGAGTCGACCGCCAAGCCCGGGCGGGCAACGCCGCGGAAGCTTGGACGATCGCCGAGGCGGCTCATGGATCTGCAGTGGTCCCCGCCACTTGGACCGCAGGACCAGAGACTTCCATGGGGGGCAGCGCGTGCAAGTGCTGGCTGCGCTCCTGTGGATCCCAGTCGCAGAGAGGGAGGATGCCCGTAGGCAGAGAAGTGTCACCGGTTGGCGTGGTCAAGCCCGCTTGACCGATTCGAGCACGTCGTCCGGCACGTTCCCTTCGGCTGGGTGAACAAGAAAGGAAACCATAAGATTGGCAAGCAAAAGGCGTTCCAAAAAGAAAAGAGACCCGAAAGACTAAAAGAACACTCGCCTCCGGGGGCAATGCGGACTCCGTCGTTGTCGCCGTAGTACTGCCAGACGGGGCGTGTCCTCATGCGGAGCGGGCAAAGCCGACGCCGCAAAAAATCCGCCACGACGTGGGTTCCGGTAAGCCAGCGGCGAGGTCGAAGATCGCGCCATCATCAAATCCAGCTCGGTGAAATCATCGGCGTGTTCCCCGGATGGCGAGGGCTCCGGCTGACCCTCGGGAGGCAAAGATCGTCGCAACCGGGATCCTCCACGTCATACCATCGGTGCCGATCCTTCCAGTTGGACTTGACCGCGACGGGATGAAGGCGGCGGCGTCGCAAAAGGTGAAGTAGCAGCTTGATGGCCCCACTCGGTAGCGGCCTCGCGTCAAGATCTGCGAAGAGCCAGCCCAGAGCGGGAGGCTTGGCATCGTCCCCACGAACATCTCACGAGGGTGGGCGAAGATGGCCAAGACAATGACGGAGTTAGGGGAAGGTCGTCGCTGAATCTCGTAGAAGGCGAGCATCCCCAAGAAGAACTCGGAGTACGGCGGGACAAGCCCCGCCAGCGCCGCCAAGGTGAAGGTAACAATCTCCCCGTCACGGGGGCTGGGCGCCATGGTGCCGGGGCGGAATCGGGCGCAGGTTGGCGGCACGAACACTTGGAGCCGCCTCACGGTATCTTCATCGGCGGCGGAGATGGGAAAACCTAGCCCGGACGATGGCGCGTCCCCTCGACGACCCTTGCTACGCTTTGGTGCCATTGGAAAGCGGTGGAGGAGTTGGCGAAAAGAAATAAGGTTCTGTGGC
The DNA here is from genome assembly GCA_036346415.1 of Raddia guianensis. Classification (NCBI taxonomy): domain Eukaryota; kingdom Viridiplantae; phylum Streptophyta; class Magnoliopsida; order Poales; family Poaceae; genus Raddia; species Raddia guianensis. Next base: position 12,715,212 of record CM070537.1, on the reverse strand, counting down.
AGCAGCGAAGGAGGCGATTGACAGTTTGATGACTTAGCGCGCGGAAGGATTAGCCGCAGAGCCAAGAGAAGTATTTATAGGCGTAGGGCGCGAGCGCGACGGTTTGGATTCCACCTCCACGCGCGCGAGGCGCCATCATTGCCCCGCGCGTTTCGTTCTCCCGCGAAAAGCGGCGCGGTTCCCCAAGGAAGATCGTGCGCAGGTGGAGAATCAGGCGTACGGCCGCCGCAGAAGGTAGGCCCCCCACGATTCGTCTCCCGCCGCACAAGAAACGGAAAAGTGTCTGCGCGACGGTTCGCGTATCATGGTGGACCCGGGGGCTACTGTCGGTGTAATAAATACCGGGGTACAAAGAGTCCTGAGGAGATCAAGTGGGCCCAAGCGTCGGCGGCGAGCAAGGACCCAACCCTCGGTCGTCGGGCGAGGGCCCGTCGTCGGCGGGCGTGTGGGCGAGCCCTCTACGACGAGGGTCTCCCATCGCTAAGTGGGGCCCGCAGGCGAGGAGTGTTCGGAAGAAGTCTTCGGCGAAGGCTCCCCTGGCATGAAGGACGAGCGCATTTAATGCGACATCACGCAGCAGATAGACAAATGAAGAAATGATTACCGCTTCTGATGACCCTCGCAGTCTCGAAAGGGCATCCTTTATGGGCGCAATGAATTGACCGAGAGAGAAAGGTTTGCTTAAGATGGCCGCGTCGGAGGAGCAGTGGGCCCCACCCGCAGACTCACCGGTGTATCAGTCTGGGTCGAGGCCACTTGCAAGGCACGCTGAGGCGGCCTGCCGTGCGGGGTAGCGGCACGTTGCCTCTTCAGTCGTGTCTTGTCGATGTACTAAGGGTATCAGATCGCCTACCCCTCGGCTCTCTCCGCCAGTTCAAAGCTTGTATAAAAGGAGAGGAGAGAGAGGGAAGAGGGGAGGTTGCACTAGCATATGTGCATTCGAAACACTCTGTAAACACATCTCATTCAACCACAACCAAAGAAGAGGTAAGCCTCAGCAGGAGTAGGACTATTACCCGCGAGGGGTCCGAACTGGTAATCCCGTCGTTGCTCTTTCTTTGCGTCCCCAGCCAATCGAATCGAGCTCGGCCGATAGGCTAGCAGGATAGAAATCTGACTAGGGGTGTGATCCACAGTGGTTGAGCGGTGAACACGCCGTCAATGCTCATGCTAGATAGTTTGTTCAGTGTCCAAATACCGCAGTAACTCGCACAACGGAGGCTACAAACGGTAACAAACCTTAAGTGCAGGACATGTCAAATAACTTCATGAGACACATAGGTGTCTGAATGACTTTTGAGACGGTCTCCTTTCGACAATCTCTTGGGGACGAGGGGAACTCAAGGACACTCTCAGAGGTTTTTATATTTTCCCTGTTTTGTTCTCACCTTTTTTTGGTCTTCCCTTCCTCTTTTCTACTTTTTCGTTGTGATGGTTTGAGTTGGCTGGCTTGGGTTTAATAGCTAATTACCCCCAACAACCAGAAATGGATACTGGCCCACAATGGATATTGACACCCTTTTGTCGTATACAACTTTTGAGTTAATGCGCCTTGGGGCTTTCATAGTGATAGGTCACGTTGCATAGAGAAGGGTGGCAGACGTTTGAGTTAAAGCACCCAAGCTTTCATAATGATAGGTCACGTCACATAGAGATGGGTGGCAAAGAGCCGTGTTAATGCGTCCCAGGCTTTCGTAGTGATAGGTCATGTCGAAAAAAAGAGGGGTTGTGGACAACTGAGTTAATGCGTCCGCAGCTTCCACAGTAATAGATCATGTCGCATAGAGAGGAGTGGCGAACATGTGAGTTAATATGGCCCAACCTTTTGAAGTGATAGGTCACGTCGCATAGAGAGGGGTGGCGGACAGCTGAGGTAATGCACCAACAGCTTTCACTGTTAAAGATCACGTCGCACGGAGAGGGGTCGTGGACAGGTGAGTTAATTCTCCCTAGGCTTTCACAATGATAGGTCACATCACATAGAGAGGAATGGCAGACAAATGAGTTAATGCACCACCGACTTTCATAGTGATATGTCATGTCGCACAGAAAGAGGTGGCAGATAGGTGAGTTAATGCGCACCCACGGCTTTCACTTTGAGTTGGCAGAGAGGAAATTTTTGAACCATAAAATAGTGTGCAAAAGAGATACTATGACAGAGCGGGATTATTACTACATAGTGGAACCGTAGTACATTGGTGGATGATGTCGTCCGCATCATCCATGAGTACATATCATATGTGGCTTATGATTGTCGTTGGACATAATCCCAACATCGCCTATCTTCCTCTCTTTCCTTCTGTCTCTCCCTTCTCCCTCACTCTATTCCTTTCTCTTCTTCTTTGCCTATCTATCTCTCTTTTCTCACCTGCATGGTGTGGACAACCCGCTAGTTGGTACGGCTATATTTCCCTACCTCCAAATCCCGCCGTTTCGAGTTGCCGTGGCTGAATCCCTTCTTTGCCAAGTGGTGGATGGTGCAACCTGCCGATTACAACGGCGGAGTTTTCCTCTAGCCATTGCGGCTGTATCCCGCTAAACTGTTTGCCAAGTGGTGAAGGTTTCCTACATTGGCTAAATCCCTCCTTGCCGAGTGGCGGGTGGTGGAACCCATCAATTAAAACGACAGAGTTTGCCAACTAACTTTTGCGGCTATATCCCGCTAAACTGTTCGGCGGAAGTTCAAATTACCGCCAAACAGAATGGCTGGTTATATTACATGTTCGATGAATCGGCGGGATCCTATTTATTTGATTTTAATAAAAAAATTATTTAACTCAGAAAAATTAAAATAGAAAATGTTAAATAATTATTACTTTGTTCTTGTTTATATTGTCTTCCTACCAAATGAATAAAGGCCCATATCTCTCCGTCTTTCTCCTAAGCACAAGGAGAACACCCTTGCCATCCTCTTGTGAGTTCTCCCCAGGCTCCAACGCCGCCCCGGCCGCTGGCCCTCCGCCATCCACTTCTCCGATTCTCCCTAGCCTCCAACGCCATCCCAACCGTCCTCTTTCCCCAAGACTGACTTTTGCGGCTGTATCCTGCTAAACTGTTTGTTGGAAGTTTAAATTACCGCCAAACAGAATGGCTGGTTATATTTCATGTTCGATGAATCGGCGCGATCCTATCCATTTGATTTTAATAAAAAAATTATTTAACTCAGAAAAATTAAAATAGAAAATGTTAAATAATTATTACTGGTTGCCGTTTGCTGTTGTCTTCCCGGCCCAAATGAATAAAGGCCCATATCGCTCCCGTCTTTCTCCTAAGCACAAGGTGAACACCCTTGCCATCCTCTTGTGAGTTCTCCCCAGGCTCCAACGCCGCCCCGGCCGCTGGCCCTCCGCCATCCACTTCTCCGGTTCTCCCTAGCCTCCAACGCCATCCCAGCCGTCCTCTTTCCCCAAGTCTGAACGCCGCCCCGCGATCCTCCTCTCCCCAGGCTAGCATCACCTCCGCTTTGGACTCGAGTTCCTGAGTTCGCCGCCCAGTTCTGCTCCCTCCTCAGCTCGACCTCCCAACAATCCACCCCCCTCTCCCTTGATCGCGCTGGCTGCCCCCGCACGGGCAAGTGCATAATATAGAAGGGAAGGAGGTGGTCTAGCCGTCTAGGCATACATGGCGCAGATCCCGAACCTCGACAACGCGCCGCTCAATCTCAGTGCCATCAGGTCTCTCATCCTCATGCCCACTCACCTCATGTTTGCATATCTGTATTTTGGTTATTTTTTCTGATCTATTTTGATTTTGGTTTGCAGGGAGCAGTCGCAGAAGGACGTGCTCAACATCCTCAAGAGCGTGCGTTTCTCATCCTGCACTCCCCTTGCAATTTCCTATACTATTGCTGTCTCTAAAACTGAAGAGTCTGCATTCTTTTGTTGCCTTTCAGATTAGGGGGAAGAAGTGTTTGGTCATTGATCCAAAGCTTGCGGGTACCCTGTCTCTGGTCCTGCAGACCTCGCTGCTAAAGGTGCGATGTTATAGTGCGGATATTTAAATAGTCAATTCTAGCTCTTTTTCTTCAACTAGATCTGTAGGCATCGTTATCTTTTTGTCAGAAAATTTATTATTTGCCATCCAACATTTGCCATTTTGGACATGTTAATAATATGACACTCTATTGGACTTTTAATCTAGAATTTTCCGTTCTGACCCTTTTAATCCCACTAGCTTATTTCTCCCGAACTTTACCTATGTGAAAGGACGTTTTTGCTCCTTAGGACTAAGGTTACTAGCAGCTGAGAGCCTGGGAGAGCTATCTCCAGTCCTAGCAGCCATTTTACCATTATTTTAAGACAGCGTCATTACCATGAGTCCCGATTGCTGCCCCTTCCATTTGAGCTCACTGCCACTGCTCGCCCAAAGAGACCAGAAATTATTGTGGTCCGCTTTGCAATTTGGGAACTAACGCATATGCAATTGATATAGCCATCATAAATATGCTTCTTGACCCCAAATAGCATCAATAGATGCGAAAATATGGTCATATGGCTGGCTGCTAGGGCATTAAGAGTGGAAAATCAAGATTCAATAGAAACAAACTTCACAAACATGCATGCTGAATCCAAAGTCATATTTAGCATCATTAACTTATTTGAGACTGCATTTCCATAATGGTTCAATGGCCATATACTCAATGTCAGGCTCACTGATGTCACCTCACCTTTTTCCATTCAACCTGACATGTACTATTCCTTGTAAGCGAGTAAGTGGGGTGGTGAGGGAGCGAACATTTGAGTAAATGAGTGATGCAACCTTAGGAAGGGGCAGGGTTCTTTCTCATTGGGAAAAAACTGAAAGAAATAAGCTGGTACAATTAAAGTGATCATAATAGCAAATTTTAGATTAAAAATACATTGTAGCATATCATAGATTGCATGTTTAGAGTGGATAATGTTGGAATATTACTTGCTGTAATGGGCAGTTTCCTTTTTTTGGATATCATGCATTTCTTGCAATACTTTGATACATTAAGGACTAAGCAATTGTGGCTGTGAATTTCTTTTAATTTTGGAAATACATACCTCACACATGGTTTATTACACTCTTATCAGGAATATGGAGCGGAGTTGCGGCTTCTCTCTGCTGACCCCTTGCAGACAGAATGCCCAAACATTGTATATCTTGTACGCTCCCAACTGAGCTTCATGAAATTCATTGCAAGTCAAATTAAGAACGATGAACCTAAAGGGCTTCAGAGGGAATACTTTCTCTACTTTGTGCCTCGCCGTACAGTTGCTTGTGAGAAGGTACCTTGTGTTTTTGTATGCTTGGACTACTGTACTTGAGGGCTCTGTTATTGTAGTCAGGCTTGAAATTTGCAGTATGTTACTATGTTTGAATTGTTTGCAAGGCTAAGTACAATTTTATTGTTCTAGTTCTGAGTGTAGCAAATATATGACAATGCATGCAATCACAATCCCTCCTTCCAATATGCATATGTGTAGTCTGGTACAGTTAAATATATTGATCCTCATAATTTACTGTGCATAAAAGAATCATTGTTCATTTCTCTTTGCTGAAATCTGGATGAGAGTAAATACCATGAGTCTAGTTAGTTTGGTTTGGCTAGGTTCTAGATGTTTTGCAAGCTTGAATCAGTCCTTCAGTTTAGCATTGGACACCGTCCATATATGTGATGTCAATCAGTCAATGGCAGTAAATTTTGTATTAAAATGCTTAATTCACATGTTAGACAGTGAATATACCTACTGTTAATACTTTGGTAGCTGATAATGCCAGCCAGTTCTGAATTTTCTTTATCGAACTTGAACAACATAAATATTTTAATATCTATATCATGCTGTTGTTTCCCTAGCACATTACATTGGAAGAACTCGTCACATATGGGCCTTGTTTGTTTGAGCTGAAAGTTGCTGAAAACTTTAATCCGACAAAGTTGTGACTCCTTGAAAGATGTCTTAAATGGTTCAAAAAAATGAAAAAATTATTTTACGAACTCTAAGAAGAATTATTTAAAACCCCACAAAAATAACTACAAAGTATTATATTATTTGGCTTATACAAAAATAACAAATTTTCATTTAATTTAATTTAGCTGAAACAAACAAGGCCATGATAGTTGCTGTATAAATGCAGTTTTATCCATCACTGACATATATGGTATTTGCTGCATGTTTGGAATTATTTTACAGGCAGTTCACATAAATATTCTTTGTCCCAAATGATCATCTTTAGTCTTTAGTATTTCAGCTTGCTGTGATTCCTGTAACTTCACTGCTGTTAAAAGATGTGGCCCTTTAAGAGTTATTTTATATTTCATTGGCTAAGCTAACTCAACAATTAAATTGAGCGGCTTGAGGGACATATTTGTTTTTAACGTAGCTCCTAAAGCTGGATCTAAACATCTAGACAGAGCTGTCCTGTGTTTATCTCTTTTTCCTTGACAACATCATACTTATTGGATGTTGATACTGAAAGAAAAATATTTGATTTCAGAAGGCCAAATGACTCATTAGGAAAAATTGTTTTTCAAATTGTAATATTTGTCAATAAAACTAAACAATAAACAGATTATATGTATGCAATTATTAGCAAAGTGAGTGAAGTCATAGCTTATACAGAACAATTATACCTTGTTGTTAGTACTTTCAAGTGTTTGCACGGTATTTTCATGATGTAGTACTGTACTATACCTTGTTGTTAGTACATTCAGGTGTTTGCAAGGTATTTTCATGATGTGGTTGAAAAAATATGTGCTAACTCAGCTGTCCTGTTTCCTTAGAAAAATAGATTTTTTCGACATATTAGTTGCCTTATTACAGTGTCCTTCCCTTCTTTACCTATGTGTATGTTCCAATTCATGTTTGATTGCTGCATCATAAGTTTGTGGCTGAGATGCACTATTGTGAACCCATAGATGGTTGAAATATGGCTTCAGAAAATCCTCTCAACGAATTTTCTTTAATTTTGTGGAAGACAAGTGGTCTAAGGCATCTTTCATTTGTAATTGAACTGACGTTTGAGTGTTTATAATCAATATTTTAGTTTGTGCCTGCAGATCCTGGAGGAAGAAAAAGTTCATCAGAAGTTGACCATTGGAGAATACCCCTTGTACCTTGTTCTATTGGATGAGGATGTCCTATCGTTTGAATTGGATCATTGTTTGCAGGTATCATGCGTAATGATATACCATGTGCATTTTAATATTATGATTCTCACTGTAGTTTCTATCATTTCCAGGAATACATTATTGAAGGGGATACAAGTTCTATCTGGCATGTTGCAAAAGCAATTCATAAGTTAGAGGTGTGTGTGTGTCTTCCATTCATGTACTTGTGGTGTTTTGTACTTGAAATAAGAAATCATCTCATCAATATGTATTTGTTCATACAAGACTTACTACAGATTTACAAAGTTTGTGATTTCATTTTTCAATAGCTAGAGGGCCTGACACATTTTTAATTTGGCATCCTATCATTAAATTTTATTAAGTGGTACACTAATGCTTAATACCTGTATTTCTTCCCAGTTTGCCTTTGGAGTTATTCCTAATGTTATGGCCAAGGGTATAGCATCAACCAAAGCTGCAGAGTTGCTGCATAATATGCAGCTAGAAGATCCTGTCAACATGGATGATGTATCACCAATTGGTTTCAATCTTTTGTGACTGGTTATGTAAATTTAGTTGATCATTTTTATTTACTGTTTTTGCTTTGTGTTAGATGGGGATTCCGGAGATAAACACTCTTATTTTGTTAGATAGAGAGGTAAAATCTCTTTCTATTTATATTGTTTTTTTAGTTCTAAAAGCATCACTATTGCACTTTCTTGTTCTTGTCTTAAGCCATTATGCTCATCTTAGGGAGCAACACCCATCTTTGGATGCCTTCTATTTATCGTAATTTGTGTTTTTTTCCCAGTTCAGGTGGATATGGTGACACCAATGTGCTCTCAACTGACTTATGAAGGTTTAATTGACGAGGTGACTGAAGTTGATCATTTATTGCCCATGAGTATTTGATCTCTTAGCCTTTTTTATTGAATGCTAATGTGCCAGCATTGTTATCATACTAGGTACATGTATGTGACTTTCTAACATTGCTCTATAGTCTGAGTTGATGCAAAACTTCATGTATTCCCCTTTCACCTGCAGCTCCCATGGTCAAGCCAGAACTAATTATTCAATTCTGCCTACATATTTGTTTTCTACATTAGATTTTCCATATGAGCACACACAATTAATGTCAAAATGATATATCAAATTTGAGGGAAATGCAGTAAGCCACCGAAGACCTCGTGGTGAAACTATGATAGTTAAATGTGATGCTGGTTCCATCAAGCTTCATGCTTCCAACCTTAGTTTCAATAGTTTCATTTTAGAAAGCGCACAGTCTAGTATTTTTAACTTTGATCACTAACACACAAAAGTATGCCGATTGATTCTGTTGCACTAATATTTTAAGATTGTCATAAAATTCTTTGAATAATATAGTTATATAATTGCCATTTTCCTTCTTAAAGTTGCAGCGGATCTCACTTATCACCTGAACTTGAAATTTATTTTTTTGGCCCGTTGAACTTTATCCGTTTGCACCAGCTCGAAAACTATTTGACGTGTTGTCAATTGCTGAGGTAGCTGTTAGTTTTACGACAAATGCTTATATGGTTGCCACGTTTGCATTTTTTAAAATGAAATGAAATTCATGCCAGCCACCCCCTATCCCTCTCTTTGGAAACATTTCAACTTCAAAAAATTCCAAAGTTTAATTCTCAAACTTTTTTAAAACACAAATTCAATTTTTTGGAAAACTCAAATTCGAAAATTTGAAATTTCAAGAAGAATACAAATTTGAAACATCGTCTTAAAATTTTGAAACATGTGAAAAGTTCAATGCAAAAACTTGGATTTTCAAAGCAATTTGAGTTTTCATATTTGAAGGTATAAAAATACGAAAAAATCAAAATTGTGAAATTTCAAGTTCAAAATCGGATTCCTAAAATTCAAATTTGAACTTATCAAACATTTTGGAAGTTTGAATATCCAAGTTTTCAAAATTCAAATTCAAATTTAAAATTTGAATTTGAAACCTCTGAAATTTTTTAGGCTGAACTTTTGAAAAAAAGCAAAAGTTGACTTTTTATCGAGAGGGGCAGGCGAGCAGACTTGCATGTCATTCATTTTGGAAAAGGTCATGTGGCAACCACATTGGCATTTGATGGAAAACTAGTGGGCAACTCAGCATTTAACTGCATGCCTAATGGTTTTGGGGTCGCGGTGCAAACGGACCTAAGTTGATAGGGCTGAAAAAGTAAATCTGAAATTCAGGGGTCTAAGTGAGACTTCGCTACAAGTTTTGGGGGAAAAGTGTATGTTTTTTTTACATATCCCTACAAGTTTAGGGGCAAAAGTGTATCTTTTTTATTTACATATCTCTATCGCTAATATTAAAATACCTCTATCGGTGGTCATTGGTGTTCAATGTCACATTTGAGTGAAATTACCCACCATGCCATCCGTGAAAACATATACATCTTATCCACCAAAATTACCCACTGTACCATCTATTGTAATAAATCCATCTTATCTCCTTTATTAAAAGCCTTTAGTGGTGGTTGGCGTCACACTTTAGTGAAAATTACCCACCATGCCATTTATTATAACAAATCCATCTTATCCACGAAAATTACCACCATACCTTATGTGTAATAAATCCATCTTGTCCACTAAAATTACTCACCATGTTATCTTGCACAAAGAAAGCACTTGCATGGTTGCTCACGAGTCATGACGTGTTACAACGTGTGCACGGAATTTGGATATTCTCGTAGCAAAGCACGAGCACATGTGTAGTTACTATTAAATTCAGTGGCAAAGGTGTACTTTGGTGATTTTGTCAATGTTGGTTATATTCCAATCACTTGAATGATTTTATGATTCAATGGTCTATGTAGATGCGTATTGAACTTGAGCTGTGTTCAGAATGTTCCATTTGCATACGCCATTAATTATCGATAGATGTTATTGTACTATGTGGAAACTGTGATATGTGATATACCAGTTAATGTAATATGTTCTTCTATTTATTCTCTTATCCTCCTTATCCTCAGTTACATGCACTGCTTTGCTCTATGGTATTATAGTGCAATGATCTTAAAGCAACTATTGCCATTTTGTTTCATTACATGTGTTAATGCTTGCTAGGGAGTACGGTGCAACAATCTTTTAGCAAATATTAACTAGTTTATACTCCCTCCGTTATGAAATGGTAGTCATTTTAAACTTGTCCTAAGTCAGTTTTAAAACTTATTTATGGAGAACTTTTAAACTATTTAGATTGAGAACATAAAAATCGTATAGATATATTCGTCTTGGAAAGAACTTTCATAATATCATATTTTTAATGCATTATAAATAAATTTTTAATAGTTTTTATGGTTAAAGTTGTACTTTGGATGTCCAAAACGACTATTATTTCATAATGAAAGGACTAAAAGTTCAAATGCACATGCAACTGCATTCTAATTTGTCTTTTGCAGTTGGATAGTGGTTGCCTCTGATTTTAGCTCAGTGCCTGGGTTTGTGTTTCTTTATCTGTTTTATTTCGTTATGATTCTGCATGCAACATTTACCCCCAGGCGCCATGTCATCAGCTGCATGGATCATAGTTATCTGTACCTTTTTTCCATAGGAAGCATAATGAAAATAAACATAACATTCATAATTCTGATGCTGCATTTCCTGTGATTCTACAATCTAAAGTAGACTCAAATGATCATTAGATTGCAATTTATTTATTAGATGTTGCAAATCGATAATGGATCTGTGGAAGTTGATGCAAGCATCATGGGATCTCAACAAGATGGAAAGAAGGTTAAGGTTCCGCTAAATTCGAGGTAAATGTCCCCTATTGTATGCTCTTTTGTTAGCATAGTACACCTGAATATATGGACAAAAGGTCAGTCTTGCACACCTGTAAAGCTTTATATGTAGAAAGTTTGGATATTTTATTAGTAAAAGAATAAATGATTAGTTAGTCCCGGAATAAATGATTAGTTAGTCCCCTTCCTCACATTAAAATGGAGTTTTCTGCTTTGAAGGTTATCCGAGGCCCTAGGCCCTAGGCAGGTGGAGAGGGGCTGACCTCCTAGCGCCTAGGCGGCCTATTTTGAATATATTGATATTTTATAAGCTAGGAATGCATTTATATGTAATATTTAAGATGTTAGTGGATAAATGCCATATTTATATGCCACCTAGAACCACCTAATCGTTGTCCAGGACCGCCGATGCGCGCGGAGCAATACCACAACCATGATCGTTGCATGTGGGAACCATGAGCAGCTTGTGCAGTATTCTTGCTTTGTGCAAGACAACCAAACACTATTTAGTTGCATGTGGGAAACCATGAGCAGCTTGTGCGGTATTCTCGCTTTGTGCAAGACAACCAAACACTATTTAGTATTTGGTCTCTTCGTGCATCTGGGATCACCACACAGGCATACGCCTATACCTTGGCTGCAACCTCTGCCGTGATTTGGAGCGTGGGCCGTGTGTCACCATGGCTGACTACTGGTTAGCTGACTGCCACCTGTATTTGTCCTTGGTTGTGTGATAAGAAGGCACTGACAGAGGGAGATAGGGGGACAGAGAGGGGGTGGAACATCACTTGAGCAACTTAAATATGTAGTTTCTTAGTCCAGTGACCTACTGACATATGAGACATTGGGACAAATTTGATGATCACAATGTAAATTAGTAATAACCCATCTTTGAAGTAGCATATGTTTACCTTATGCCTGTATGATTTCAAATACATCAATTTTCTCCTTCGTTCACTGATGAGGTTCTTTAATCTGTATTCTGACCATATTTGATGTGATGATCACAATGTAAATTAGTAATAACCCATCTTTTAAGTAGCATATGTTGACCTTATGCCTGTATGATTTCAAATACATCAATTTTCTCCTTCGTTCATTGATGAGGTTCTTTAATCTGTATTCTGACCATATTTGATGGCAAGCACTTGTATTTTTTTTTACAAAGTATTTGCTGTGGAGAGCTATTCATTTATATCGCAATTCTTTTCTTTTCAGTGATAAATTGTACAAGGAGATACGAGACCTTAACTTTGAAGTTGTAGTTCAGGTTCACTCAACAGCCTTGTCCCTTGTTTATCTTATGTGAAGTTGGTGGTTTGGTTGTCGTCTAATGTTGTTATAGCTTATCAATATGTTAATTATTAACTACTTAACTGTGTAGCTGCCATCATTTTAACCGATTGTATTGACTGTAGGTCTTGCGCCAAAAGGCAACATCAATTCAGCAAGATTACGCAGAAGTAAAATCCACCAATGTAAGGATCAAAGAGTTTTCCATCAAGTTGTACGTGATTTATTATTTATTGTCCTTTGTGAATCGTGATACATATGGAGTTCAGATATAATGAGCGCCTTTTTCAGCTAATTTATGGCTATAATTAAATTAATCCATGTTTTTATAAATTTCTTTTGAAGATCACAGTTCATGATTGAACTGTTTTTTAGCACTAGGGCATTGGGCTACTGTGTGCCCTATTTCACTATTCACATCCCTACCTCACCTGGCCCTATTTTATCCTGTATGTAAGTTAGATTCTCCAATCCCTACATCTCTCTCTCTGTCCCCAATATTTTTGTTCCAACGATATTTTCACTATTTACAACCCTATCTCTGATGTAATAGGGCCACTGTTAAACTTACCCTTGTCCCTTACACAATAGTGTTGTTGAAGACATTGCTATTTACAGGCTGTTGTCACTGCAATTCCTTTAAAAATATAAACTTATTATATGCTGAACAATAATAATTGGTGAATATTTATTTTTATGGAAAATTTTATTTGTTAGCATGATTAGAATAGTAAGCCAGCTTTTGGGATCTGATACAACAGGTTTGAAAAAATAGAGCTAAGAGTAGAACTAATTATTTTGGTGTCTTGGTTCGTCTGTGTTCCACTTGGGGGTAAGGTTACATGAGTGCTAATGGACTTGCATGTTTTGTTCTAATGCTATGTCCTGCCTTTATTCACCACGGTTAGGTACTTAAGTACTATTTTTTTTTCAAGAACAACTTGAAAATCGGAATTTTTTAAATATGTTTGTTGTTTTACAGACTCAATCAGTTTCTGAGCTGAAGGATTTTGTAAAGAGGTTGCACTCGCTACCGGAAATAGCTGTGAGTTAATTGCGGTACCTTCATTTTATCTTCATTTTGACTAAATTTACTTAACGTTAATGAGATGACACAGAGACATGTTCATTTGGCACAACACTTGCAATCATTTACGGGAAAACCATCATTTCATGCCCGACTAGACATAGAACAAACAATATTGGAGGTGCAGAACTTTGAAATGTGAGTTTATTTTTGCCATTATCCTTAATTAACTTTTGTTTACTTTAAAGTGCATTTCCATAGTTACGTGCATGGCCTAACCGTAAGTCACCAATGAACAGCACCCACGGGTTCAGTAGCACCGTGAACAGTACCCTTGGTACTGTAGCACGGATTATTTTACTTAGGATTTGATTAGATCAGTTTGTTCCCTCTTCGTTGCATGCTTGCACACAAAAAATGGTATCAGAGCCGAATGTTTCTTCCCTTGTAGCGACCAACGAGGAGCGTATCGGCAAGTTGGAGACCGCCATGAACAATCTCAGGAAAGAATTCTGGATGTCAATCTTTGCGCTCAAGAAGGTTGTGGCGTACTTAGCCAAGGCGACTGGTAGGGATTAGGGCAACTTACCCCGCATCCAACATATGCACATAGGGGCACGTGACGAAGATGGTGACCACGATACTAACACTAATATCGTCAGCAACACCGAACAGCAGCGTGGAGATGATTCTGTTCATCCAACGTTTGAAACTCCTGAGCTCGTCCATGGTGGTTTCCATCTCGTCAATGCTGGTTTCCATCTTGTCGATGCGCTCCTCGTTGGTCACCATAGGGATAGGATCTTTTGGCCCGATACCAATTGTTGTGCGCTTCGTAACAGGGGGATACAACCCTTGACGTGGGCGAATCGAGGTGTTGTGGAAGCTGGCACCTAGGCTATTAATCAGTGCCACCGCATATGACACTAGATCTCCTTTTACTTCATTAATTGGATTTGGATAAATAGAAAGATACATGGCGGTCCCTTTTATAGGGAGGGTTAACTTGGAACTAATCTAAAATAATCTTATCACTTTCAACTGCGTGCGCTACAGTACCTGACACAGTACGGCTCTGGAACTGTTCACTTGTTGTCCTTGCGCTTAACAATAGATTATTCTTTTTTTAATTCTCCTTTACCCCTGTCATGATGTTCTCTCATTTTTTTTAGTTTTATTACTTATAGATGCTTATACCTATGCTGCAGAAAGCAGTGAGGATTACACTGGTTTAGGTTGTCACGGTTTAGGTTTTGGTTGTCACGGTTACATGAAGCAGTGAGGATTACACCCTTGTAGTGCAAGGACAAAAACATTGCAAAGTTTGATGTTCGATGCAAAATACCAAATTTATATTGTCTTGTACATTTTACAAAGTTTCTCCTTCGTCAAAAACTGTTAAGTTTTGTTTCTTTGGCCTCATGTATCTTGGTTAAAAATTGATAGTTCAGCCCACTGGTGTAGCCTGTCATGGTTACATGAAGCTGTGAGGATAACGCCCTTGTAGTGCAAGGACAAAAATATGCAAAGTTTGATGTTCGATGTAAAATACCGAAGTTACATTGTCATGTACCCAAAAATTTGCATGGGGCGGCCTTCTGTTTTTGCCCTTTTGGCTTTTAGGATGTCGTTATTGTCAATCTGTTTTTCAGTTCTCTCTGAATTTATGTTAAAATGTTTGCTAAGCTATCTGCATTTCCAGATGCTTTGAGTACATTGAGGAGATGATACATAAGCAGGAACCTATTGAAACTATGCTTCGCCTTCTAGTTTTACTTTCACTTACAAATGCTGGACTGCCAAAGAAGAATTTTGATTACTTGAGGTATGCTTATGTTGCTTTATAAAACCTTCTTGTTGCTGAGATTTTCCTCAGTTGCTTTTTTTGGGTTAAATTTCAAGTTCATTAGTTTCAAAGCTTTACAACTTGCAGGATATGTTGTAACATAGACAAAGTCTAAAAATTTCAAGTTATGCTTGAGTATAAAAAACCTCAATATACACAACCGTTCACCTGAAACAAAAGCTAAAACTGGTTCAAAATCCTCCCTTCACCTAAAAACAGTTATGTTTTATCTGACTTGGAGGCATACCTATCCGCAACGGTTGATTTGAACCGTTCGTCTTGTCTATCTCGTTGAAATCTCACTACCAGCCAATTATTTTATTTGTTCATATTTTTCAAAATCAATATTGTGTGAGGCTCCACAACTACTAAGATCGACATAGTGTTAGCAAATTCCAAAACTGAAATGTACGATCCAAACCGTCCATCTTGTTTTTTCAATGCCGTCCATATCATTGAAATTCCACTATTGATCAAATTTATATTTTTTTCGATTTTTTTTTCAAAGTCAACATTATAGTAGGCTCTTAAATCGTGGAATTTCATAAAATCAAAACAAATAGTAAAATAATCTAAAAGATATAAAATTTGGTCGGTAGTGAGATTTCTACTATATGAACAAGATGGATGGTTTAGATCGACCATTTAAGGTTTGGAGTTTTCAAACACGATGCGAAGCACGGAGAGCTCCATCTTTTAACGTGTCCCCCATCTTCCTCGTCATTTATAACCACCCTCATTCTCTCACTCTCTCCTCACCCATCGTTTCCAGTTCCAATCCTGACTGCTGCTCGTCCTGCCGCCGCCTTTCCTGCCGTTGGCAGCTCGTCGTCTGATTATCCCTGCCCTAGGCACCGTGTCGACGTGCCACAAAGGCCCCCTCGGTTCTCGACGTGTCGTCCTCTGAGCTACCATCTTTGGAGCACGGTGACCTGGTGGCCCCGAGCTTCTGGCACTCCCCCATGTGAAACCCATTGCCGGTATCCTCCCTAGATCCGCCACCGGCCTGCTCGAGATCTGGCCCATGCGGTGCCCTTCAGCTAGCTCGCGACGACGGCATCCTCCTTTGTCGTGCTTCTCCTGAAGCGATGTCCCACCGCCCGTGCGGCCCGGTCTTGGCACCGCGAAGCCTACCCGTTGCCGACGCGACCGGCCTTGTGCTGTTACCGCTAGCTGCTCATCGCATGCCGACGTTTAGTGTTGTGACGGCCTTGCCGTCATCGTCTTCCACCCCTTCACACCGTTGCCTCGACCGGCCCTGTCACGCTATCGGCTTTAGGTCTGCATCGTGTTGGCTTTGGTTGCGATGCCAGGCCGACGTCAACCCTGTGTTGTCAATGGCGGCGCCCCATCCTCGTTTGCTAGCGCGACTGTCACCACACGCATGGCGGCGAACACCTTCGTGCATCCCAGATATGCAGCATGGTCGCCCTGATCGGCCCGTCATGGTGCCATGGATCTCTCGCGCTGCCCCGTCACATTAGTCTTTTTAGCACACCGTTCTCTGGCTTGTCGCAGGCGGTGCTCTCTTCCATGTCGCACTTGCCATGGCTGATTATAGTTAATTTCATTTTTCAAGAAATGCACAAATTCTTGCCGTGCCGGATGGTTATATAGCCAATGTGTGATAGTTTTATCAAGTTGTCCAGCGTGATGATTAATGTGCTGAACACCATAGTTACACGACATATCTTATGATTTTGTATTGTCATCGTGATTGATGGTTAATGTTAATGCACACCCAATGGTTACACATGGAAAGAACAATTCTTACATGACAAACGTCACTGATGGTTATATGACAAAACATACTATATTTAATTGACAGCCGATCGATGGTTAAAATGGCGGTTGAAAGATTGTGCAACGCTGAGTGATGGTTAGAACAGTCACATGATCATGCCGATAGTTACAAGATGCTTGCCAATGGTTGCATGATTACACCTGATGGCTTTTTTACCTTGAAAAAATGATGGTTACAAGATACTTGCTGATGGTTACATGATCATTTTCGCTGGTTGTCACACACAATTTTGTAAAAACATATTTTACATAGGATGTGAAATATGGTTGTAGGACTGATTACCTATAAGACAACATCGATAGATAATTTTGAAAAATAAAAAAATACGCATCGGGTTTGGTCATGTTTTGTTTGAGAAAAATGTAACTATATCAATGGTAACGAAAGAATGCAACCATTTGTGAATTCGAGCTTCCATTTGGAAATTACGACGAAAAAAAAAAGAAAAGGAATTTTGCTGGTTAGTTAATGGTGTGGTTTCCTTGTCTGGCTGGTTAATTCACCATCCCGTAAAAGGAGGACGCATGCAAATGGAAAGAATTCACATGGACCAAACTATGACTTGCACGGAGCTACACTTGAGAGTAGTGTATAGCCACTGTGTGTGTGTGTGTGTCTATATATATATATTTTCTTCTACCCTGGCTGGGACTATATACTCCCTTTGTAATTACTACTATTAGCGATAATGAAAAAACTAGTGAGCGTTATTAAAGAAAGCATGCGTATGTTAGTGATGGCTTGTAAGTTGCAGTCCGCAAGTTTAAAAACAGAGTATGTGCTTTTTTTTTTTTATCTAGTTAGTTGCAGTTGAGCAGATACTTCACTAACTAAACGCCTCATTCACTAACTAACGCCTCATCTGATTAGCTACAAGTGGACATAGTAGCTACTCCCGAGAGTATAGGATTTTCATCTTCACCGCACAAGGCCCATAGCTGCTGTCGGTGAGCATCGGATAGTGAAGACTTACGACGACTTCTCTTGTTGAAATCCTCGAGACTACCTCGTTGCCGCTGCTGCCATCACTACCATATTTTGCACTTTCCGGTGTTCGCGGCGTGACCTTCGTCATACGGTGTAAAAGCTAACCTGGCTGTGATACCAATTGTTGGCTTTAGCCCAAGATCTAAAGCAAGAAACAAAATGTGGCAAGTGCACTGCATTTCTGCATTGCATTGGCCTGATACCTTATACATTGGGTTTACAAGTGCACTTGTAAATACTATTTACAGGCTTGCTAACCCAGCCCAGTACTACTTACAAGTGCACTTGTAAGTACATTCTACAACTAGCTAATATTTGAGTCCTAGTAACAGATATGTGCTTTAGTATGTACCATCTAGTACATCAATGGATCCAAGTAGCAGAATTGGAATGTTCTAGCTAATATTTGAGTCCTAGTTACAGATAGGTGCTTTTAGTATGTACTATCTAGTACATCTATGGATCCAAGTAGCAGAACTGGAATGTTCTAGATGCTGCTAGCTTCTCCGTGCAGCAGCTATCTACTTCTACTATTATCTAGATATAGATACTAATGTCAGGATTATATCTAACAGAATCCAGTCTTTTACATGCATTAGAAAATAGACTTTGCCTTCCTAAAAAGCCGTGCACCTAATTGTCAGTTTAGCTTAGTTAATTTTAAACTAGGTAAACCCTTAAATCCCATCTGTTTTAATCTCTTTTTTCTGAGTATCAAGATCTTCAACCAAATCAACAATATATGACAGAGAGCACCTGTAGTATATTTTGTTTTGACAACCTTTTCTTGATTTCAAGCACTTCAAGTTTTTGATTGAGAACAATTAACATCTTCTTTATTCTTCTGTTCGTTGTGTTTCCTAGAACAGACAATAGAAAGAGCACTTTCAACTGCATTTTTTGCTTGTGCCACCTCGTGATGATTTCTTTGGTGTGCTTAATTTTTCCATGACCTACAATAATGCAAGAACGAAGGAAAAGTGAGGAAAGAACTGCAATGAGATACCACCTATCAACCTGAACTAACCACCTTCAAATGTTTTGTCAGACCAGTAAAAGGAGCTATAATCAGGGTCAATACGCACACAACTATTTTTGTCCTATGCCATCACAGTTAATTTTACACCACATATTTATCCATGTCTTCTTTCATTTTCATGCTCCTAGTAAGGTGGGAAGTACTGCATAGTTATGGTTTTGAGCACACCAACTATTTATCCTTTTCTTCTTTCATTTTAATGCTACTGGTTAGGCGGAAGTACTGCATAGCTATGGTTTTGAGCACACCTAATATTTATCCTTGTCTTCTTTCATTTTTATGCTACTGGTTAGGCGGGAAATACTGCACAGTTATGGGTTTGAGCATATGACCTTGCTATACAGTCTGGAAAAAGCAGGGCTTTTTAAGAGGCAGGTTAGTGAGATTGAATGAATTTTATTTTAAAAAATTTAGAATCCACTGCTACTCCTTAAATGGTGTTTTATTATGTTATTTGTTTTGGAGTCAGCCTTACATCTCTATTTTTTTGCAACATATTGTTGTGCTACGCAGGAATCAAGAAGTAATTGGGTTAGTCTTACAAGAGCTCTGCATCTTATAGTTGATGTAAATGATACGGCAAAGTATTAACTACTACTCTACATTTATGTTGCATTCTTTTCTTTATGCTCTATTTGTTATTGCCATAACCATTTGGTTTAACATGCATGGTCACATCTATACCTAAGAATAAAGAGAGGAGTTTCGTCTTTTTCTTCGTCTGTCAGCCTCCTACCACTGTCCGATCACGATCGCACGGCTCGCCGACCCAGTCCTGCATGGTCAGCCGCCGCCGCTGGCTTGCCCGCCCACGGCCTCACCGCGCCGCCTGCGGAACCACGCTGGCCACTGCTAGCATGTCGCGTTGCGTTCCTAGCCACCGCCCTAGCAGCTGCGGTCACCCCACAACTACTGGCTGGTGGCCGTGCCATACCCCGGCCCCGCAGCCGCCAACTCCCGCTGCCCCGCGCTGCACTCAGGCCCGTGACCGGCCACTGCCATGGCTCCGAATCGGCGCCGCCACCTCGTCCTCGCTTTGGCTTGCCGCCACCGCCTCAACTGTTGGGGGAAACCCTAACCCTTCCCCCCATCGGCGGCTTAATGGGCCGCACTACGGGGGGTTTGTTGGCCGGCAGGAAAAGGACAGAAGAAAAGGATAAGGAAGAGAAAGAAAATAAAAGGAAGAAAATTTCTGAAATGTTCAGAAAATTGCGAAAAATCCTAGATTTTTTTCAGACCTCTAGATGGAGAACTTTACTAGGTTTACATAGTTTATGATGACAAACTAAATTTCTGGTTTATGCAAAATGCCAGTATAGTCCAGTGCAGTGATTGTTTAGGAAAAAATGTCCATTTGGTCCCTCAACTATGTCTGACTTTGGTCTCTAAACCTCAATACCAGACTTGTGAGGTCCCTTGTGTAGCAAAACCGGGCTTGACCTATCCTTCGACCGGTCAAAACAGCGGTATTAGGGTTTTCTTGCCAATGTGGCGCCCACACGTGCAATTTTAGCACACATGGTGAACACATGGACTGCCACATCATTGCCTCATTATTACTACAAGGTCCATTATTACTGGGAGCTACTCTATTATTTTACATGAACATTAGGACAATGCTTAACAATATAAAGCAAGAGGAGGGTTCAGACCTGGAGAAAACATAGATAGTGCGGAAAAAAAAAATTCTATATGAAAAATAACCAAAGTGAGCTGATTTCCTTCTGGTGTTCTTTTGGCGTATCTGTTTTTTTGTTGGATCTGGCTCATGGCAATTAGATAGGCAAAATGGGCCAAATGAGACCAACACAAACGACAAGGAAAGTCAAATAACAGAAGTTTATCATCTCACTGGAACACAAGTATACCTTGTAACTTTTATTCTTTGCATTTTTTGTTGATTATTATTTTTATTCTTTATTCTTTAAAATGTTGTCGACTCTTTCTTGCTTATTTAGCTGCTTTAATAAAGAAATTTTTATAAATAGATAATTACTTGTTTTTGTCCTTCCAATGAACTTCATGCCAATATATTATTTGATTGAAAGTTGTTAAATATATTGATTTTATGTTTGCTCAAAAAGATTATCATTTTGATCTCACCAAATCACATGATGATCATCATAATCATGTATGTAATACGCAACTAGTATTGTCTTCAGCTCTGCTTGTTAGGCACTCATAAAGTGGTCATAATTTGTAATCCCTAGTATGGTTTTGATAAGAACTACTACTTACCTCTTTGTATTTTCAACTTCAGCCCTACTGACATATCATACATCTTTTCTGGATACGCACCTCTTAGTATTCGCCTTGTTCAGCATGCTGTGAGATCTGGATGGTAAGTTTATTGCACCAGTTTATTACTGATATCACCTTCTAACTGGCAATGCTTTTTCAAGTTTTTAATGTCTTCAACTGAGAATAATTTGTTTAATTTTCTGAAGATGATTTTCTATGAACCTATGTATGATGGGATAGAAGCAAAGAGAATAATAAAATTGAAGCCTAGCTTGGTTAGATATAGTGTCATTCATTCCCCCTTTTCTCCACTATGTGGGTAGAACAAAATTAATGTTACAATGGGAAGAAACTAATATACCATTTCTACCTCTGCCTTTTGAATTAGATTCTAACAGGGATGGTGATATGGGATTGGTAACACAATCTGCAGGTGAACTGTAGCGCCACATGTACTGTAGCACACTGGTACAGTTCGTGTCAAGTCCTCCCTATAAACCGGATACTACTGCATGAATTATTATTATTGAGCAATTGATAAACAAATAAGTCTATAGTTTTCCTTTTCTCTAATCACTCACGGGATGAGAATCTTGTCATCAAAGTGAAAGCACATCAAAGAGAGTTTAATATATTCCATTATGAAGTGAAAGGGAGTCAGAGGTTAGCAAATCCTTATCAAGGTGTCTTCTTTTGAAAAAACATTGCCAAGAGAGCTTGCTTATGTTAGGAATCCATGAGTGGAAACTTTTTTTAACTTCCTTGTGGTAAGACCTTATGGTCAGAGGGCTGGTCCTGCTCAATACTAGAACTAGCTCGGTGTGCTTGGGCAAAGAAAAGAAGATTTTTCTTTGGTGGAACAAAGGATCTTTTCATCCTTAATGGGGGTATGGTAGAACACCTCAACCGAAGAGCTACCTAGCTGAAGAGAGCCAGCGAGCTGGAGGACGAAGGTCCAAAGGGCATGGTTGCTCGGTTGGTACTCAGCCTGAACCCGCTCCCACGTCACCTACGTAGAGGGCAGGCTAAAGAGATCCAGAACCAAGTCAAGCCTCCTGCTGCCTGCCACTCAGAATAGCGTGCGCACGAGCCTCATCGTCAACAGCATGCACAAACACCTCAGGGGCATGGGCACAGAAGGAGGGGGAGTGTCGCTCCAGTGAGATGACCCCAGAGGCACTGGCTATCGAGGCAGAACTCAAGCATTGTTGACCACTTCCAGAAGTTGGTCCCAACGAACAGCGCCGGTGGGACAGGCATTGGCAATGGCAACCTAGCCGCCATGGTGAACAGCAACATGAGCTAAGGCCGGGATTCAGGATCGAGCGGCACATATCGGATGACGGGCTGGCAGATCCATAATCGGGTGGTGCCGGGAGGCAGCGAACATGGCTGGGCAGCGGCGGGAGAAGGTTAGTCGGCGGGTAAGAGGCCGGGCACCGGCGCTCCGAACTGAGGGACGCGAGAGGCCGAATGGCGGTGTGCGAGTAGGAGATCGGACGGCTGCGCTCCTTGTTGGGAGGCGGCGCCTGTGGTCAGGAGGAGGCACGTTGGGCTGGGCACCTCCACCTGCGACCTGGCCAAAAGGAAGGAGAAGAGGGAAAGGTGGCTTCTCTAGAAGGGGAGCTCGGTGACTCCAGCGACTGCACGGTGAAGGAGAGGATTTCTTCTGGCTGATATCATGTTAGAATAGGTGCAAATGCTGCAATCTATATTCCATGGGCCCAATGGGCTATGTACAAGTACAAGGTGAAGGGAAGAATGCAAAGAAACCCATATACAAGTACTTAATCTAACAATAAGGTAGTAGAACAAGATCCCATGTGTCTGTACGGTCAAGTGCAGCATGCTATTTAGAAATAGTTGATTGCCACTTAGGAATTACATTGGCTACACTTGCATCGGAAAAATCTAACTGTTAAGAAAACCCCGCTATTAGGAGCCTCATGTGTAGGGATAAAAATTGAGCACAATAACATTTTTTTAGAGCTTTTGTGGAATCTAGTGCAGATTGATTCAATGATTCTACATAATTTCTGTAATTTAGAAGTAATTTTGTAATCGATCCAACGAGCCGAGCCAAAGTGAGAACATATATCGTCCAAAATCGCCTTATTTTACTATCGGATCAATTAACAAGTTTATTTGAAGCATTTTTAATCGAGCACATGTGCCTAGAATCGTGCTTTTTTCCAGCCCTACTCATGATTAGCACGATCACAAAGGTTAAATTGACTAATAGGATTGGGGCAGAGGATTGGTCGGAGCAAACACTGGAACAGAAATGGATGAAGGATCATAAATGGCTATAAAACTGCAAGTATAGACCTATGTTATAGGTGGACGGGTTGAAACCGAGGCAGGAAAGGGTGTGTAAGGTGGTGTCCCTAGGAAGTAGGGGCATCAATACTAGAAGTACTACAAGGCAAAGAATGGAAATGGATTTTGTTAGGGAGGGTGACAAAAGTAAGGACAACTCTCATGAAAGGTGACATCATGAAAAATTCACATGCGACGAGATGAAGGATCATAACATTGATAATCCTTATGCTTAAAACTGTACCTCACAAAGTTTTGAAACCGACTGGGCAGTCGATTTATTCCACGCTTATGAGGTGCAAGTAGAACATAGCAAGAATACCAAATGACTCAAAAGATCATAATAGCTAGGGGTTACGAAAAGAATCTCACCAGACATTTGCCATCGAGTTTAGAGGAAGGCTGTCGATTAATATAGTAAACAGCTGTACAAATAGCTTATCCCCAAAATGAGAAGGAACAAAATAAGGAATGATGAGCGTGTGGGCAATCTGTATAAGATGGTGATGATCTCAATAACACCAACAAATACTCACCAGTAAAGTCAACAAAAAAAACAGATACAAGTAGAAATATAAGCATGCACCATCCAAGTGTAAACGGGACATAGCTAAGAATGATGCTTCTAAATCCAAGCATATCAAGAGTGGTTGTCAATAAAAATAACAAAATAACTATGAGAACCCTTAGAAGAAAAGGGTTTAGGTCTGCACATATATGAATGAACAAGATCAGAAGGTCTAACAGAAGAGGAAGTACTAGTAGAATCTGGGATTTGTGGCTGTTTACCAAGCTTACAACGCTTACAATGGAAACCGGTCTCAATAGAAGTATCATTTCAAAGACCATGATGAATTATAGAGTGGACAAACGAGGCCCACACAAGTGACCAATATGATGCTGCCATTTGGCAATGGAAAAAGTGGACGATGACACAATGGGAGCCACACAAGAAGACATAATTAAGGGAGGAAAAGGCTAGGAGAACCTCGACGGCGATGGGAAGTCCCAAGCACACTACTGCTTCGAGAACCTCGACGGCGATTGCAAGTCCCAAGCACACTACTGCTTCGATGATCCTGAATAAATCAAGATGGGTCATCATAGATCAATAACTTGACCTATTGAGAGAAAATTTCTGCATAACTTAGGGATAAACGAAACATCAGGTACACAAAATTGAGAAGTGCACAGAGCACCCTGATGAATGGTATGACAACATTTACCATTGGTTGTGTGCACGGAAGCACCATCAGTGACCGTTGTGCACGCAAGGCAAGACTTGTCGGATGTAGCGATAGTGTTCAAAGATTTAGAGGCAGCAACAATAGACACCCAACAGGAGGTGCACCACGAGTACAAGTAGGATGACGTGCACTAAACCCAGCCAAGTGTTATGGGAGGGGAGAGAAACATTTTTTGGCGTGATGACCATGCTTTTTGAAATGACCGCAGATCACTTTTGAGATACCGCCTTTAGTGTACTTGAACTTTGGGGGGCAGCCAACACACTGTGAGGAAGAGTCAAAGAGGAGTGGGACACAATGCCTCTGCAATTGGAGTGGGATTATTTAGTAGCTGCTTGCGGATGGGCTCAAAATCTGACCTTAATCCGATGACTATTTGGTACATGAAAGATTTGGTAAGGAATTTGTCCTTAGCATCACAGCCTGCACACCCTGTGGTACTCTTTGGCATCGCCACCATCAAAGGGCTCAAAGTCTGACCTCAATCCCATGACATCCTGTGACATGAAAGATTTGCCAAAGAATTTGTCCCTAGTGGCAACCTGCACACCTAGTGGTACTCTTTGGCACCATCGATATTGAAGGGATCAAAATTTGACCTAAATCTCATGGCATGCTGGTACATATGAAAGTGCTAAGGATTTTGTCCTTAGCGTCACGACCTGCAAACCCTATGGTATTCTTTGACACCAAAGATGCCATGTAGCGATTAAAAGCAGTGTAGTACTCTCCTATGGACATATCCCCTTGCTGTTTCCCATTAATACCTTTTTATAGTATATTGAAGAGCACCACTTCAAGAAATTGCACAGGATTTTTGTCCTTAGCATCACGGCCTGCAAACCCTATGGTATTCTTTGACACCATCAATATCAAAGATGCCTTGAAGCGATCAAAAGCAGTGTAGTACTCACCTATGGACATATCTCCTTGTTTCCCGTTAATACCTTTTTATAGTATACTGAAGAGCACCGCTTCAAGAAATAGCACCTCCTTAGCTTAGCTGACTCATGATATTTGACACATCCTCGATGACTGCCCAAAGCTAGTGACACTCATCACCTTGCCATCATCTATTTGCAAAGCCTTTTGTTCCTTGAGAAGGAAAGAGAACATCATTTGGATCAGCACCAGCAGGTGGGTCATCAATCAAGTGAGAAGCCAAGCCATGCCTTTAATAACGTCTTGACTAAAAATGCCCCCTCTCAATAATTTAGACTATCTAGCTTGATCATACCAATGACAACCAGGAGGTGGCTTAGGCCAGCAGCAGCAGCTTCACCAGAGCAGAGGAGGGTGATGACTCCAGAAAAAGACATGTGCTGCAGACTGACAACACCAAGGCAGGGGACAGCGGCAGCATCCTTCAGAAGCGAACACAGTATAGCACAGATCTGGGTTGGCGGCAGCAGGATGTAGTCGATGGCGACAATGGGATTCATATGGTGATCACGGATGTCCAGCAACGGGAAGTTGAGAACGGCAACCATGGACGGCAGCTGCCAGACAGCAGGAACAAACGGTAGCGGCAGCAGCGACGGACGACAGCGGACGGCGGTGACCAGACATGGCAATGGACCCTAACTTAAGCTACACTTTGATACCATGTTACCTATAGAGGGATTTAGGAAGATACAACACAACATACATCTGTACACAGCTTTGATGTGTTTATATATACACTATATGGGCCACATGGCCCTTCCTGTATATTCTTAACATTACTATGAATCTATGATAACAAAAGTGGCAATCGATCTCTATTTATTATGACTTCTCCCTCTACTATGAAATTCTTGGTGCACATTCTTATGTTAAATGTTGTAAATGTTTTACATGAATAACCTTAATTAAACGGGCAGATGGTTGGCCACTTGTTCTTTCTGCTGTTAATATTTATTTGCCATCTCGTAGGCGATCTATTGAAGATTTCCTCAAACTTTTGCCAGGTCCTCATCTAGATTTAAAACGAGTGAGCGGATATTCTATACATGAAAGTTATTTTTCAGTAAAACAAGTTACTTTGTTCTAAAATATTTGTCTTACTCGTACAGGGTGGTTTGAACATTAATTCTTCATTGGAAGTACATCCAGGTTCAGGAGCTCAACAAAGTATTGACAGGTGAATTTTTCCAAGAAAGTTAACTAGAACTGTTGTTTCTACATTGAAAATGATAGAAGTCGAGGCAGAGACATGGTTTCCACAATTATGCTGACTTTGCTTTAGAGCTTTGTGATTGAATATCATGATCCTCTTTTTATTGTTTTGTATTTACTGTTTATACATTTATACTTGTTGGACACAGCAATTATGTTGATTTTCTTTAGAGATTTGTTGAAAAGGAGGTTTGTAATGTTTGCATTTGTGATTTTGATATATGAACTCGATTTGCTATTTCACGGTGCTATTTTTATTGTTTTGTTATGTTAGTTTGTACTTGTCAGGTTGAATTGAGGACATAAATAGTTTACCTCTTATGATTGTTCAGTTGAGTGAGAAAGGGGGGCACGTCTTTGCTCAACTTTCTTGACTATCCAAGATCAAATCATGTGTCAGGTTCACCGGCGCACATTACACACGTTGTGGGCGCACCTGCCCAGGTTTATCGGTCCATGGGATCAGATCTAAATGTTTGCTTAATCTTCAGGTCGGTTCATTAGGATAAGTATGATCTAAATGTTGGGCTATTTCCTTTTTTATCGTCATTACTTTGTAATGTGGGGCTATAATAGCCAAGTCAGGAGTAGGAAAGAATCAAGCAGCAGATTGTTTCTGGTGCTTCTCATCTCTCTCGTTCTATTCCTCGTTCTTCCTCTCCAACCTGCACGCACAGCGGCTTGCTGTGTGTGTCCTCCTTGTCGATGGCACCGCCGCGTCGCAGATTGAGGCCACCGCTACATAAGCCCAACCGCCAATATTACCTACGGAGCTGGGTTCATACCATCATGTGCGCCTTTGTTGAAGGTCTATGACTGGAGTACTGGACATAGCATTAGATTGAGGAGAATGATAACAAATATCTAAAGCAGAAAAAATGTAACAGAAGGCTTGTGAAGATTTCTCATTCTTATAATTGCACTGGTTCCTCAAAATTGTGGAAGCTTTGCTGGAACACAGCACACTACTTTCACTTGATTTATTTTTCTTTTGTACAAGGAATGATGTACTAATTACATTTATAATATTTGCTCAGTTGTCATATGATTGTGCTTATCTTCATCTGTTTTTGTTCTAACATTTCTGTTTTTTTATAGGGTTGGTCATCGTTCTCTTGTTTTGGTTGCCTTTGTTGGTGGTGTAACATTTGCTGAAATTGCTGCCCTCAGATTTCTTAGTGCACAGGTAATATATTCTTCGTTTTTTCCCCGTAATTTCACTTCAATTTTAGTGATTCATGTGTACTTTCCTTTTTTTTTTTTTATTGTGCATCATTATGAATTTACTAAATTAGCTTGGATTTAACCATATACTAGGGTTGGGCATATTTCCATTGAAAAGCAAGAACCAAACCAAATTGCACCAAACTTCCTATTTGGTTCACTTTTGTAGTTTTTGGTTGTATCTTTGGTTTTTTTTTTCCGCCCATGTTCAGTTCTCGGTGTGCGGTGCGGTTCTCAGATCCTTTAAACCGAGAAAAAGTGAAAGCTGAATACTCCAACAGCCCAAGCCCAACAGCCTATAGGACGTACCCTAATCCTCATTACCCTCACCCTCACAATCCCAGTGATGTGCCGCCCCTCACTATCCGTGGCACCACACCGTAGCCATCGCCACCCACAGGACGTACCCTAATCCTCATTACCCTCACACCCTCATGATCCCAGTGATGTGCCGCCCCTCACTATCCATGGCACCACACCGTTGCATCACCACCCCTCCCCTCATTTATTCTACGCCATCGCCATCCGTATCCAGGCCTTAGTCCCATCTCCCCATCACCGCCCCTCCTGTGATACTGGTTAACAATATTAATCAGTTGACTGGAGATGCACTTTGTGATATAGAAGCCTGCATTTGCTTTCTTGTTCTCTAAACACGTAACTGTGTTGTTGGTGATAGTTATTCGAGGGCCTTATCCTCAAGTTATTTTTAGTGGTGATGAGTGATGACTGGACTGTAGAAGGAAAGTGTGGGCTGCCAGAGTTCCTTACAGATTATGCTTATCTCCATTTTCAAAATGCAACCACTTCAGTTTTTTAGTCTTTTTTTTTTAATCTTAGAGGTATACCCTCTCAAAACAAGTCAAATGAGCTAGAGCCAACTCTCGAGCCACCTCAGGAAGGTCTCTAAGTTTTACGAGACAAGAAAATAAGTACATATAAGCAAAACCATATTATAGAATCAAATCAAATGAACCAACCGTACTTACGAGGATTCCTTCTTGTATCCAAGGTCTGCTAAACATGTAGTGTTTCTCAATGATTCCTTCTAGCCTAAGAATGTTGGCAGTGCAGTTTGTCTGGGAGAGGGATGGGAACAATTTGTTTTTTCGGCCGGAGGCAGGGGAGACGTGTTATGCCTCGTGATATTGTCTATCAATACAAGAAGATGGGCCAAGGGGAGGCCCATAAACCAACCACAACAGTGCCTGAAGCCGGTGGCTGTTAGGGCTGGTTGGCTTAGAGAGTAAGTCGAGATCAGATCTGACTTGGAGGAGAGGGCACGATCTTTTTGTTGTCTTTCTATCTTTAGCTGTTTCCTTATGTTGTTATTTAATTACTATGTTTAATCGACTATGGAACACAAGCTAATCATCATACCATCATCGTATTGATGAACCTGGACATCACTGGTATTAGGGTTCCATCCTTTGCCCTTGCATGGCCTGTCCTACATAGATTTTTCATGTACCCTATACACAGGCCCTTATGTACCCTATATATAAGCCCTTGGACCTTGGTCTATGGATCAATTTTTATTCATAACATGGTATCAAAGCTTTGGTGCTCCAAACCCTAGCCGCAGGCATTATCGGTTGCCACTGTCTCAGCCCCCTTGGAGAACCCTAACTGATGATGTCTTACGGTGTCGCTGCCCTTGGGAGGAGCAATTTTCGCTCTGCTCTGCTGGTACAAAGCCTTGCTGGCTGTTGTTACCAATGTTGTTCTGCTTGCAACACCGCTGACACAATGCCCTGCTGCAGTCTAGACCTAATCATGTCTTAGGCGGGGCTGGAAAAAGCCCAATGCATTAGAGGCAAAGCCTGAGCCTGGCTTGGCGTGATATATCTAGATGTAAATCGAGTTGTAGAGGCGTTTTTACATGATTGGCCGAAACTAAAGGGGTTTTCAAATATTTTCCCTTTTTTTAACACGTGGTGCGAGAAAATTGAGTTTAACTGCTGTGATCAGTTTTTGCAGCATCACATTATAGTTTGTTTCGTTCAACAATATCCTGTCCTATGCCTATGAGTTTTTTACCTTCATATTCTGTGTTATGTCTTATAGGAAGGAATGGGCTATGACTTTCTGGTTGTAACAACAAAGGTTGTCAATGGCAACACAATACTTCGACCAATTATAGCCAGTAGCAAAGATGGAATGCTGTAAATTTTTTTTTTGGGCAGTGTGAATACGTCTTTCTAATAATATACAATGTTCTCCAATTGGAAATGTTAAATGCTGGTGCCCTTGTTTGTCAAAATAGCCTTTGCCTTTTCTCTCTGATGTATAATCTTTGTTACGCTCTTATCTCTTGTACATTCCAAATAGGTTAATCACTAATTGCTGGAAATATCCCGCAGTGCTGTAGCGCAAGAAATGCATATACTTGTCTTCTAGCTTGGAAAAATGACATAGAAAATGAAAAAAATGGAATTATACAATACGTCATACATCTGTTACACGGTTCTGTTAAGCCAATAGTAGGCCAAAATTTGAATTCAGCAAGCCATATGTTTTGTGGGAGGGAGCGAGGGAGATGTGGTATGTCAATGTTTCTATTTTGTACAGAGTCCTTTTAGTACACGTTTGTTGAAAAATGGTGCTAACGCAAATGCAATGTGATCCTGAAAATTCCCTGATTGGGTACTTAATAGTTTGTCGAATCGAGATATACGAAGATTAATTGATAGAAATTCTATTGAAATTTGAAAAATGCATTTGGAGGGAAGTAACCCACATATTAAATAAACACAGTGGGGGCGGGGGTGGGGATGAAAGCAAAAGCAGGCTATCTGCTTGGTCGGCGATATTAAACCATTAGGAAATGGGCGAATTAAACCACTAGGAAGTTTAATCTTGTTGCAAAACCTTGCCACGGGATGTAGTTTAAGGTGAAAAAATAATTAGACGATCACAGGGTAGACAAGATGTGGGAACCATACTGATTTTTTATTGTAATAGGTTAGGGTTTAGACTCGGTCCAGTATGGATTAGACTTCGCGTAAACCATGGACCCTTGCAGAAAAAGTAGGAAAATGAACTCAAATTGTTAGACAAGTGGATTTTTAGTATCTCAACAATCAGAACTGTGAATATTCCATCATCCGCTTCCTCATATCCAAACCCATTGGTCATTATCGAGCCCAGCTGTGTTGATATCTTCATATTACCCGTTCTCATTCTATCTCGTTATTGCTTGATGTGTTTGTTGGTATTTCACTAATTAAGTAGAAGTGATTTCTTCCTCATTAGCTCCATTTTCCTTATCGTACTTGTCATGCGCTGGTCGAACTGGCCCATAACTGGTTCGGTAACACCCTCTAGGTCCTGCTAGCGAGATGCATATGCCTCGTCAAAACTCTATAAAAACCCAGTGAGAGAATTTTTTTCAAGAAAGAGTATATATCATACATTTTGTTGAGTGCATGATTTGCCTCGTTAAAATCCTTACGCGGGAAACTTCAACAAAAACTTAGAAAAGGGAAAAGAAGTACAAACCATTCAACACTGTATATGATCTTTTTTATCAAGTTGGGTACTCAAGCTTCTTGGTTAAGAGTTTGTGAAGTATCTCCCCTGAATTCAACACTTCTTTAAACTTATCATTCCTATATCCTTCACACATCTCTCAAAAGAGACAATAGGTAGGGATTTAGTGAATAAATCAGCTAAATTTTCACATAATTTTGTGTTCAATATTGATTTAATTCAATTTATGGAATTTGTGAGCATAAGAGAATTTCGAGTCGATATGCTTACTGAGATTACTCTTCATATAACCCATTTGCATTCGTGCAATACATGTTATATTATCTTCATAAATGATAGTGGGATTCGATTAATATGTAATCCAAATAACTTCATGATGTGTTTTATCATCCTTCTTTACCATGCACATTCACAAGATGATTCAATAATGTAATAATTTTTGTGTGGTTTATCGATGTGGACACAAGTGTCTGCTTTCACGCGATGCACCAAACAGCTTCGTGTCAGTAGTTGAACGCGACGGAATTGAAATTTCAAGTGTCACACCATGTGCACAGCAAAGAGGTGTTGCCCATGGGACAAAGTGGATTACAATTAGGTTCTTGTGACCACTTTCCACCTCATGAACCGGCAAGGCAAGTAGAGACAAGCCAAATCATTCAAGCCACTAAAGTTGCTTTATCAAAAGTAAAAAACAGATTCCCAGAAACTTGTCTTGAAAGGAGAGGAAGGTTCTTGCCTTTAGGAGGCTCTAGGATTTTCCAATTTGTTCTACACCCAGGTGGGTGAGTCGTGATGCTTCCATCCAAATTTTAGCCTCTAATTCCATCCATAGAAAATGCGAAAAATCAAATATCAAGAATTGTCAGGAACACAGATCTGGATGTTTGGGCTCAGTATTCACCTCATAGCTCTAAAACCAGAAAACCAGTGACCTTGCAAATTTTACTACAGATGGATACATAAGTCACGTATCATTTCCAAGTGGAATCACCGCAAAATGATTTTTCTAAAAATCAAACACTAACCGTTGCGCGGAGAAAAGTTTCTAGACAGATTCACAAGTCAGGAATTTGATCTCTTGCCTCTCATATGGTTGCAAAGACTGTGTCAAATCATATTAGCAACCTCAATGCATCATAAACCACCAAGAAGCAGCATTAAATCACCAAGATTCATCTCCAAACAAGAGCTATAAAAAGAAAAACGAAAGCAAGAAGAACTAGGAGCAAATCAGCACATGATGAGGAGAAGAAGGATTTAATTGCATAGAAATTGGGAGATTACAAAACACACTCCTTGTGGCTATAAGCACTTTAAGATCCTCCCAAACAAACCCAACTCACCCTCTTTATTTCTTAAATGTTTAGCTCCAAGGGGATGAGGAGGAGCTACTCCCCTCCCCCTTTATTTATAGCCCATAGGTGAGATGCCCTAAACTGTATAGTTCATCTCCACCCTTCATTTGAGGATGAGTGGTGTGCTACTCACGCGTTAAACAACACACTCCTTCCAGAAATATCCTCGCAATTTCCTCTGGTTGACAGCCCATGCCAGGGTCCACCGGTCAGATCAACTTCACCACCAAGTAACCAACGCGCCAGCCTCTAGCTGTCCCGAACTCCTTGCCATGGCGAAGCTTCTCGAGTACACCAACTCATGTGACCGCTAGATCATCAAACCCAGTTGCCTCCACTCCACTTGATGCACCAGCCTCTAGCTGTCCCCGCGAAACGTTAGCCCTGTACCCACCGATACCTGCATCACAAAGATGAACATACACAAAAACAGCACACCTTACCTTTACTGCAAGGTTCCATCAAACAATCATTAACATTGAATCCCGTGCTGAAAGCCAAAAACACCATGGCAAAACGCACTTAGCACGATCGGACAGTACGAGACTAATCCAAAATCTCAGCAAAATCCAATAGTGCCTCAACAAGACAACTTCAAAACCGCCTCAAATTAGTCCTTGTCACATATATTCATCGTCACCCAAGGAGGCCCTACACATGTGTCTCAACAATCCGAGCTGTTTCACATCGATTTGATCTAGGGGATAAAAATCACCTCACAAGGATTGATGGCCCCACCTCCATGAACTAAATGCACCTAAAAAAGGTTTTACTGCCAACAACCGTCATTAAGGAGTGATCTGAGCTGCGAGGAAGTGAACACGGTGGAACAAAGGGCCAGGATGAGGCCGAGCCGCACCCGTAAAGCTCTTGTATCTTTACTTTTGTGTACGACTCAATTATATTAATACATGTATTATTAATTTACTTTCGTTGAGCATTTACATTTCCACATTACTTTCCGACCGTGGAATCCAGCGAGAGAGAGAGAGAGAGAGAGAGAGAGAGAGAGAGAGAGAGAGAGAGCTCTGTTTAAGTTCACTAGGTATCAAGTCCAACTTTATTTATTCAGAAGCTATGTTATCTAAGCTAGGGTATTTCTTTGAGAATTCATGGGAAATTATTGGTGTTAGTCGTAGACGCGGTTTCCAAGATTAGTACTGACTTGGTTGACACCCAACCCTGCGGGTTGTGTGGTAGATCGCCAGGCGGTGACGTCCCTGTCTATCCAGTTGTAATCCACCACGTCCAAGTTGGACCAGTAGAGCCCAATCGGGGATGGCCATAACTATCCGAAGTTCTGAGTTGATAGCGGGTAGTAGTGAATCTTCCGAGCTCTGAAGTGAACATAGGCATTTCAGTATACTTACTTGCTAGATAGCTCTGGCTAGATAAATCGATAAGACGAAAATCAGGAACTTTAACTCATCTCGTTGTTCTCTCGATTAACTAAGATGCTATGTTATTCTATTGAGTCTTCGAATACGATACCCTAGAAAACTCTTGGGTGAAAATGCTACAAGGTGTTCAGTGCGTTTGCGAAATTACGACTATTTTGGAGCATAAGAAACAACAACAACAACAATCAACCAAGCGCGAGACGTACTTGGCTCTTTAATCAAAAAGAGGGCTCCATCCAAGATTTGAGATCAGCTCTACGAAGCATATCGGCAACTTTAAGACCTGGTGCAATCACCTTGGCAAGCGTGTAGACCTCAAGCTTTTGTAGCAAGGCCCCTATGAGCCTTTAAGGAGCTTTACCCAAAGGTTCTCCTAGATCTTTAACACTACATCTCTAATGAAGCCATCGTCAAAGCCTTCTCCACCAGCGTGAAACATGAAAGGATGGGCTTCAATCTAGCTATAAAAACGGGTCTAACACTAACTGAGCTATTCTAGATGGTTGAGAAATACGGAATGGGTGACGAGTTAGTCGGGTGAAAGATGATCCTATATGAGGGCATGGAGATTCCCCAGCTCGGCCTCGAAAGCTCTAGCAACAAAAAAAAAAAAGATCCTCCTATGCGGACTTTCCAAGTGCAACTTGAAGACTACTATGCGGGCAAGGGCCCTTACCCTGTGCCTGCTGAGTGCAGCGCGGATTGAGGGAAGCATCTAGCTCATGATAAAGACATCGACAAAGAGCATGGTCGCCCTGAATGTGTTATCAACGTCATCTTCGGTGGATCATCGGCTTACGTGTCTCGTAGAGGTCTATAGGCAGCAGCGTGTGATTTCTATCAGTTGGAGAAGGAGTGTCCAGCTTCCAGTAGCTGAAGTGGACAAGGAGGATTGCCCTCGCGGGGCCCTAGTTGCTCCTGTTGATCATCAATCCCACCATCATCAATGCTAGCGTGGGAAGGTTGCTCATGAACATCGGGAGCTCACTCAACATAATAAGTGTTAAAGTCCTCAATGATATGTAGATCTCACCTTCTAAGATCAAGGGTGTGTCAATGTCATTTTGCGGCATCGTGTCAGGTTCTAAGATTATTGCCCTCAGACAAATCGTCTTAGCCGTTATGTTCGGTTCCTTTAGCAACTTCCACACCGAGATGATCATTTTCAAAGTAAATCATCAGGAAATATCATACAACGCTATCTTTGGGCGACCCGCCCTTGACAAGTTTATGGCTGTTGTTCATCATGGATACGATTGCCTTAAGATCCCGATGCTAGCTTTCGATGCCTCATGGAGATGTCATTCCTTGATCAAATTGGGAGAAATATATGGAATTCTACAAAGAGGACATTGTCCTCAAGTCAAAGGCGGTTGGATCACATCAATTATATCTGTTTGAAACATACCGCAACCTTAGGATGCACATGAGAAAGCTTAGAGAAACACTTTCCCTCAGCTGTACATTCGGCCGGATGCCCTCCTCTTCCTTTCTTTCTGCATGTGCGCTCCTGCTTGCGTCGAGGCGGTTCCCGTGAGAGGACGCGTGCGCCGCGTGGGCCGACGAGGCCACATCGCCACACGCCAACCCACAGGACGCGACGCACCTCTAGTGCGTTTACAACTTTGCCTTTGTTGTTCTGAATCTTTTGATTTTCTCCTAAACTTCGGACCATCACCTTTTTTCAACTTCAATTTATTGCATATCGAAACTTTTTTTATGTTTAAGCTTGGATTTTTCGCTCGCCAAAATATTTCTAGATTTTCACTATTAAAACTGTGATTTTTGCCTACCATCGTAATTAAAACTTCAAATCCACCTACTCAAATTGAACCTTTCTTTAACTAGACTTGGATTTTCATCCACCAAAACTTCGTTTCTACCTACTAAAACTTGAAGTTTTATTGTTGAAACTTGAGATTTGTTCTCGTCAAACTTTCAAAAATATTTTTATCATTAGGTTGTAAGTTTTATAAATTATTTTTAAATTTTCAATAGGCAATTTCCAAGTTTCATCAATTATTTGTTAAGTTTCAATAGCTTATTCCGAAAGTTTATTGATAATATACCAAGTTTCATTAGTTTTGTAAACAAGTTTTATTAGTTATTTTTTCAGTTTTAATAGTACATTTCTCAAGTTTCACTATCACATTTTCAATGTTCAATATGTTCACATGACGTCATCATCTCGGGGGGCTCACCATGTGCACGGGGTAGTTACTAGATTTTATTAGTACGTTGTTCAAAGGTTTATTAACACATGTGTCAAGTTTCATAAGTGGTTTGTTCAAATTTTACACAGAAAAAATAGAAAAAGTAAAAAATTAAAAAAATATTTAAAATGAGTTGCTCTCGATTTTATAAGAATTATGAAATTTATTCCGTGCAATTTGAACACTGCTTGAATTTTATACAAAAATTAGAATTTTAATTGAAAAACGAATCAACTGCATATCTAGCGAACATCTGCCTTGCTGCGTCTGGTGCACACGGGCGCGCGGGAGCCACGGAAGGCATGCAATCCGATGATCTGAGGCGCTGCTTGCCTGCGATCTGATGGCAGCGCGACGTCCGATCGCTACGGCTGGATCGGACTCCGATGTCTAGCACTCGCCCTTTAACCTTGAGAAGTGTGTCTTTGTTGTGCGCTCTAGCATGTTTCTCAGCTATGCAATTGGTGCCAAAGAGATCGGTCCTAATCCTGAGATGATTGAGGCCATCATCAACATGAATGCTCATAAGTGCAAGGAGGTGCAAGTCCTCAACGGGAGGATGATGTTGCTCGGCTGCTTCATTCATGCCTACGCAAGCATAACACCTTCGAATGGACTGAGGAAGCGAACAAGCCTTCGAAGAGCTATAGAAATACCTTTTCGAGCCTCTCGTGTTGACCATGCCCAAGGAGGGTGAAGCCAGTACGGTCTTGGTGGCTGAAGGGAAGGTATCCAGCAAACAATTTATTACATGAGCGAGGCCCTTAACAGGCCAAAGGAGTGTTACCGCAGGGTCCAAAAAGTGCTCTACGTTTTGCTCATGGCATCCAAAAAGCTTCAACAATACCAGATCATAGTCCCAACGAGTTCTCTGCTGAGAAGATCCGCAGGAACCCGAACTACAATGGTCGTATTGCAGAAGTGTCTTGAGTTCATGATCTAATTTAAAGCTTGGAATGTGATCAAGTCCTAAGCACTGACTTATGGCAGAGTGAACTAGCCCCACCCTATATATCAATCGAGGACTCACGAGATAGTCCATGGACTATGTATTTTGACGGATCCCAAGGCTACGAGGTCTCGGCGGCTGGAGTTGTCATCATATTTGCTTTCATAGAAAAAAAGGACAAAAGTCCTAAAAGCTATCGGGCTGGACATGCTATATATCTAATTACTTTCCTATTTGGATGTATTCGGATATCTAAATAAAGGATTCCCATCAACTAGCTGAGCCCTAGTCCAAACAGCGTCACTTGAGCACTTGCTTGTTAGAGAAGATGGCAAAGCATATGTCGCATCCCCTATCACCGCTTCCGGTGTTGCTGCCAGTGGAGGACATCTGGGGCTCCGTGGTGGCGTCCTCCCAGCCTTCGTCCAGGGCTGGTAGTGCCATGATCTCTACCACCTCCTTAGTTGGTCCTGGCTTGTTAGTGGTGGAAGTTCCTCCTCTGGTTTCCACGATGGGCGCCTCCTCCCCTCCTTCCTCTAGAGCAGGCCCGGTGCCTGGATCCTCGACCATAAATGTTGGCAATTGACGGTTGATTTTCACGATATTTTTATACAATTTTAACTGTCAACATACGCTTAAAGTGTGCTCACAAAAAAATACTCTTAAAGTGGAAAATACCCTAAGATAAAAATCATGCAAATTTACAAGTTTCACAAGATTTGGTGAGGTTGTGTATGCAGGGACTCATCGGGCCAAAATCAGGCCAAAGTGGGCCCGGTGACCTACATAGGCCGGCCCGCCCCATTATGTTGCGTGGCCCCCTTCTGAGCCTAATTAATTTGGGTTTCCTCCTATGGTTCACTGAGCATATCCCAACCCTTAGTCTACCGTCGGTTTTATCCAAAGACCGGGATAAAGTCCGGGAGGATCCAAAGATCGATCTTATACATTTTCTTACCCAAACCAAGCTTACCCACTGTCGGGGATTAAATTACGGCCCATTGCCATGGCCCACTCCCTGACGGCCCAATCGAACAGCCTACTAGGGCCCAGCTCCCTGGAAGGTTCTATCAGGCCCATGTGCATCCCCGCCGAATGCCTCTTGGTCGATGCGGTGCATGTAACGGCCTAGGATTCGTGTTTGAGTCTTACTCGAACAAGAGTTCTGCACGGCTACGTGAAGACCCGGACGTTGGTTTCCCGGATTGGATTAGGAGTCGTGATCCTCAAGACTAGGAGTATGCCTTATCTGCCTCGGGATATATTTGGCATGTATGAGTTCGCTATGATCTCATAGTTAGCCCGCCCGATATTCCCTCGGTAGGTCGGTTTGCTCTGCACTATATAAACAAGGCCCCTACGGCGTGTAGAGGGGCTCCTGGCACTTGATCTTCGCATTATTGCTTCCTGTACACCATAATCTCGCCGAGACTTGTTCATCTCGCCGAGCCATCTCTTGTATTCATCTTTGATATATAAGAAAGGCTGGACGTAAGGCTATTATCTCTCGAGAGGCCCGAACCAGATAAAACCCCCGCCTCTCTGCTCGTTCTTTGTTGAATTGTTTGGCGTGTCTCCTATCTCAATCTTAAAGAACCTTAGCGACTTGAGATCGATATCTCAACCGTCGACAGCTGGCGCCATCCGTGGGGACACGTAGATCGAGCATGTCGAACTCCGTCAGCGATACAGAGATACTTCCTGAGGGCTACGACTCAGAAGGACAGGATGTCTCATCCCCGCCGCTTCAGATCGATTTGTTCGGTCTCGAACGCTTCGCATCCGGCGTATGTCTCCGCTTACATGGCGTAGATAGCCTCAGATCGCACTCCGTCATCGGCAGCGACTACGGAACGATGATCTTTACGACGGTTTAGATTTGTCAGATTCCAAGGCTATGTCGGTAGATTCCACCTGTGGAGACACAGCGATGACACCGTCTAGCATACCTTCGCATGGCCCTCGCAGCGTTAACATGACCGATGTAGGAACCTCCGAGGATCCCGCGACGGCCGTGGCGGCCGTTGAGGTCGGGCGGATTAACTCGCTTCGGCATCAAGACGAGGTCGCGCAGTCGCCATGAAAGCAAGACGCTCATTCGCCGCAGCCTCGACGATTCCATCAATCGACCTTAGCACGGTTTCGCGACCGGTAAGCGACAGCGTCGCGACCCACCTCGCGTGCGGCGCTAAGTCTCCGGCGAAGCTTCCCTGTTCGGTCAATTCCGCGGACCGGACTCGGCCGGCGTAACGCGGATGGTTCGTATCCCAGACCCATAGATCAAAGTCGGAACGGCTCGAAGCTATAGCAACGGTCCTTAGATCCACCAATCAAGCGATCTCGCCCGCATGGGCGTCTTTGCGACTAACCTAGAGCGACCGGTCAAGGCCTAAAGTCTCTAGGAGAAGTCAACAACTCCTCCAGCAAACAGCACCTAAGCTGCCGGAATGATTCGGACAGCTCGATCGATCGCGTGACCCCGTCACCATCGGCGATCATCGCCCATGAGCAGGCTACCCGTGGTCGCCGCCGCCGCTAAGTCCTCGTAGTCATCGCGACCACGGGCAAGCGCGACGCGATGATCACGGACGGTCCCTCGTGAGGAGCGCTGTCGCCACCACGAGGAAGGAGCGTGGTGGATTGTCCCGAGAGAGTTTCTCCAGCCGAAGTCATCCTGTTCAGCAGAGTTCCCCGCAACAAGACCAACGCCTTCTCAAGACTAGGTTCTGCTGGGAAGGTGGCCGGTCATATGCTCGGGTGCAGGGCTTTCTCCGACGAAGCCGGCTGTCCGGTGGCCCTCAAAATTCAAGCCCGGTCACATGGAGAGGTACAATGGGACTCGTAACCCGAGGAATTCCTTTCCATCTACGCCACGGCCATCATGGCGGCGGGGTGACGAGCTTGTTATGGCTAATTACCTCCGACCGCCCTTGAGGGTGCCGCTCGGACGTGGTCGTTCAATCGCCAAGAGGGTTCCATCACCATAGAACCAGCTTTGTGACGCTCTGATCGCTAATTTCCAGAGCTGTTACGTGCGTCTGGGCAAGGAGGATGATCTGCACCAGATGATCTAGATGAACGGGGAGACCCTCCGCAACTTCGTGAAGCGTTTCATTAAGATCCGCAACACGATCCCGAACATCTCGGATGAATCTGTTGTCCGCGCCTTCAAAAACGGAGTC
This sequence comes from Raddia guianensis, assembly GCA_036346415.1. Taxonomy (NCBI): domain Eukaryota; kingdom Viridiplantae; phylum Streptophyta; class Magnoliopsida; order Poales; family Poaceae; genus Raddia; species Raddia guianensis. The sequence continues at coordinate 12,674,589 of CM070537.1, read as the reverse complement.
CGCGACGAGCGGCTCACCCAGGATCTCGAAATCAATGAGACTGGACCGCCAACGACTGTTCAAGGTGGTGATCATATGCCAACGCCGCAGCGCTGCTCAAGACAAAAAGGCGTTCGACAAGGGCGAGCCGCCTTGACCTAGTGTGGATGAGAAGAAGAAGAGCAGCAGCAATGTTCCTGGTGACAAGAAGTCCTAGAAGAAGAAGAACAAAGGTGATGCGAACAATACCGTCGCAGGTATGGATCGCGCACCTCCTCCCAAGGATGGGCAGAAGAAGCCCAACAATAACTACAAGGGCAAAAGCTCGCTTTCGTGGAGGCGGACAAGGCAAGAAAGGTCCGAGCGACCGATTTTGCAAGTTCCACCAAAGACTACGGGCACGATATACGCCATCAGAGAACTTGGGCTGCAAAGCTCAAGATTTCTACAACGGCAAGGGCCCAATGCCCACCCCGCCCGAACAAGGTGATGCCGTAAGGCCAAGCGCCAAACCGACGATGGTGATCGGAAGATGATGATGAATATCAAGAGCCGTGAACCATATCGCCGTCATTTTCGGCTCCTCGGCTTACACCTCTCGGCGCAGCCTCAAGGAAGCTGCCGGAGGTCCACAACGTCGAAAAGGCAAAACCTCACTGAATCGATGAAGTGGACCGAGGTCCCCATCTTCTTCTCTCGGAGGATTGCCCCACCGGATGACCAAGCCTCGGCGGCTCCCATCGGTGGTCGCCCACCATCGCGAACGCGAGAGTTGGCCGTGTCTTAGTGGACGGCGGAGCGCTTTGGACTTGCTTTCGCTAAAGTCTTGGGCGAGATGCAAATTCCTCGCTCCAAGTCAAGGAAGTCGCTATGCCCTTCTACGGAATTGTTCCGGAAAAGTCGTCAAGCGTTAGGGCGAGTTGTCCCGCCTGTCACCTTCGCAACCCAAGCAACTTCCGGACAGAGTTGGTCACTTTCGACGTGGTCGACTTCCGTCGGCGCATAACGCAATCTTGGGCGAGCCATCTCTCGGTAAGTTTATGGTCAGATCCCACCACGCTTACCATTGCGTGAAGATACCGGTCCTAACGGTGTGATCACGGTCAAGGGCAACTACAAAGTCTGACCGGATTGCGACGAGCGATCCCTCGCCTGGTCGACCAACTTCCGCCGCTGTCTCAAGTTCCGCAGACCAAGTCTCAGACGCCCTAGGGTCTCCTTCACCAGGGGAGAAACCAAGGAAGTTCATTTGCCGCTGACGATACTTCCAAGATAGATTCACTTGGGGCCAATCTAGACCCCAAATAGGAAAGCGAGCTCATTGCCTTCCTCCGAGCTAATGCAGATGTATTCGCCGGGAACCATCGACATGCCCGAGTCCCAAGGAGGTGATCGAGCACAAACCGGTCAGTCCGACCGACAAAAAGCCTGTTCGCCAAGCTTCGCCGCTGAATTCAAACAGGGATCATCAAAGATCGCTTTGGCAACCGCTTTCGCCATTTGGGTTCATCCGCGAGGTTGATCACACCGAGTGGTTAGCCAACCCCGTCATTGTAAAGAAGAAAGGCGGCAAGTGGAGGATGTGTGTCGATCACACAGATCTGAACGCTGCTTGTCCTAAGGACAATTTCCGCGCCTCAGATTGATCACCGGTCGATGCGATCATGGACGCCCACTTCGAGTTTTTAGATGCTTACTCGGTTACCACCAAATAAGCATCTCCCGAGGATGAAGAGAAGATCGCCTTCATCACCCTTTCGCACTTTCGCTATAATGACCATGTCTTTCGGTCTCACGCAATGTCGGTGCCACGCCCAAAACTTTTAATGGAGAAGACCTTCCCGTATCAAATGCTGGAAAAACTCGAGGTTTATGTCGATGACATAGTTGTAAAGAGCAAGTATGCTCCAGATCATGTAAAAGACCTGCCAGAGACTTTTCGTAATCTCACCAGGCATCGAATAAAATTAAATCCAGAGAAGTGTACCTTTGGTGTTCGATCTGAAATGTTGCTCGGTTATGTCATTGGCTCGCAAGGTATTTCTGCCAACCCTGAAAAAATCGAGGCCATTGAAAATATGCAGGCTCCAACTACCATAAAGGAAGTACAAAGCCTCATCGGGCGGATGGTCGCTCTAAGGTGTTTATTTCCGTCAAGGCGAACGCGGCTGCCCTTCTTAAGGCCTCGCGCAAGCACAATGGTTTCGAGTGGACGGAAGAAGCCGATAGATCCTTCCAGATCTGGCGATACTCGTCCAATCCTCCCGCCTTGACTACCCCTGCGGCATGGCGAAAGCAGCTCTGCTTGTACCTAGGTTGCACGCCACAAGCGGTGAGCGCGGTCTTGACGGTCGAAAGGGAAAGCATACAATGACCAATCTATTACGTGAGCGAGGTACTTCACGGATCAAAGGAGCATTACCCGAGGTCCGTGGTTACTCTCGCCTTGCTCATGTCCTCCAGAAGCTTCGCCACTACTTCCAAAGCACCAAATATTGGTCCCGACCACGCTCCTCCGGGAGAAATCCTATGGAACAAGGAATCTAGCGGACGATAGCCAAGTGGGCAATGGAACTAGCGAGTTTGATCTGTTATTTGTCGTCCAACCGCTATTAAGTCACATGTCCTAGCTGACTTTGTCGCTGAATGGACCCGCCTACCAAATCCCGTGAAGTTCCCGAGCAACCCGATGAACCCTCCCGACCATGTTTTTCGATGGCTCGCGACCGAAACTCGGGGCTGGTTTTGTTCTCATCTCCTCAAGGAGAGCAACTCCAAGATTCTATCCAACTACACTTTGCGGCGACTAACAACGCCGCAGAGTATGAGGCCCTCCTCGCCGGACTAAGAGCGCAAGTCGCTTGGTGTCCAACGGCCGATCGTGAAGGGAGATTCACAGCTGGTCATCAATCAGGTTAACAAGGAGTATCAGTGCTGCGATGACTCAATGGCGCGATACCTGGTTGAAGTGAGGAAGTTGGAGCGGCATTTTCGATTTTTCGAAGTGCTCTTCGTGCCCAGGAAGGACAACTTCCTAGCCGACCAGCTATCCAAGTATGGATCCTCACGCGAACCTGCTCCGGCAGGGGTGCTCGTCGAGCACTTTCACAAGCCCTCAATCACGTCTCCGGACGAGGCAACAGAGATAGGTGGTGCTGTCTCCGTTATCGAGCAGGCTGCGGACTGGACAACGCCATTTGTCTGGTACCTTGCGATGGGACCACCCGACGACGGCCGAAGCGTTCCCGGCTTACAAGGCGTCTTGCTCCATACAAGCTTATGGATGGCACCTTTACCGTCAAGGTGCTCGGGAGTTCTCTCCAAGTGCATCTCACAACAGAGGGTGTGTTCCTTCTTAGGGACATACACGAGGGTGCTCGTGGCAACCACGCCCTTCGTAACTCGGTCGGCAAGCGCTTCGCATGGGCTATTATTGGCCCATCGTTACAAGATTCCCGGACATCGTGACTAAGTGCAAGGCTTGCCAATTTCACGCCGGAAGGCACACAAGCCCGCCTAAGAGCTCCAAACGATCCCCCATCTTGGCCTTTTTCCACATGGGGTCCGGATCTGCTTTCGGCCCATTCCCTAAGGGGTACAAGGGCTATACACACCGCTGTCGCCATAGACACTTTTACAAAGTGGATTGAGGCAGAGCCTGTGTCGTCTCTTCACGCCAAAACGGCTGTTCGCTTTTTCAAAAGCAACGTGGTCACGCGCTTTGGGATTCCCCATAAGCTGATCACGGATAACGGTACCCAGTTCCGAAGCGAGCTATTCCAGGAATACTGCGAACAGCTGGGTACCAAGGTCTGTTTCGCCTCCGTGGCACATCCACAGAGCAATGGAGCAGTCGAGCGAGCTAACGGACAGATAGTCTAGGGTATTAAACGGCGGGTATTTGCTGCTCTCCGCGAGCACAGCAAGGCCTGGGTTGACGAAGTCCCTTCCGTCCTCTGGGCAGTTCGCACTACGGCCAGCCGGGCGACCGGGGAAACTCCTTTCCAATTGGTCTATGGTGCAGAAGCCATCCCGCCTCGCCGAATCGACTCGTTCGCTTCAAGACGAGCTCGGTCAACTTAGTTGACGACGAGCAAGAGCGCCTCCTCGATCTCGATCTCCTCGAAGGCACACGCGACCGGGCACAAGTCAGAATGGCACGCTACCAGCAAGATCTTCGCCGGCACGCTGCCAAGTCAGTTCGACCTAGGGCTTTGAAGGCGGGCGACCTGCTCGCTGCGCGTGTCCAGAACTTGTCCAATGCCAACAAGTTAACTCCTCGCTGGGAGGGCCCGCTCACGGTCGCTTCTTCCGCCGCCCGGGGCCGCTCGCTCGCTATGGAGGACGGGAGAGTTGACCAGCACTTGGAACATCGACCAGCTTCGTAAGTTCTTTGTGTAGGTCTTTTCTGTGTTTGCTTAGCTTTGCGCTTTTTGTAAACTTCGCCTTAGTTCGCCCAAGTCTCTCGGCACCATGTAAAGTTCAATCCAATTCTTCTGAATCCTCGCGCCTCTGTGTCTTTTCACTGCTTGCTGTCTACTCGCACTACTTTCTCTCTGGTAACACTTGATGGTCGCCCGGTCTTGCGAACTCTTGGCTCCGCAATCTTAAGGATTTTTCCCTACCCGTGTCTAGTCTCGATAGGTGCCTAAACTCGTGGTTGCGTAACACGGCCTTTCCACCTTGCGGCTAAGTTCTGCTCTCGTAAGCCCTCCGCGGCGAGGGCACTTATCGCTGGCGCGACCACTTGGCAAAGCTCGCTCGTAAGCCCCGCGCGCGCAGGCACTTTCCTTGTTCGGTTACTCTCTGAATCGCTTAACTTACGCCAACGAGCGATCGGCACAAATCGAGCAAGGTTCGTGTCGCTTTTCTCTCTACGCACGTGCTCGAGTTCGCAGCTTAGGTTCTCGAGCATCGTCTGCATCGGGGCTAGGGTGTCGCTTTTCTCTTGTGCACTGCTCGGGTTCGCAAACTCGTGTTTCGAGCGATGCACAACGGGCTGAGGAGCTAGGCTAAGCGCCCATCGGTTTTCTTAAACTTCCTAGCGCTGTTCGCTTTCTCTTAGTTTCTGTTCGTTCTGTCTTTTTGCTGCTCTTTTTGCAGGAAAAAGGTAAAAGTACTTTATTGCATTACTCAAAGGTCTCAGTACAAGGCCCTTTCGGTTACAACTGCAGGTGCTACTTAGGAGCAAGCTGCCCTTCACTCCTCAACTTCTAACTTGAGGCGCACGACTTTGCCCCGAGCCTTGATTCCTTCCCGGCTTCAGCTGAGGCGCTCGATCTCCTCCTTGTTCGCTTGGCTTGCGCCAGCCTCTCGCCTCGGATGGCCTCGACCTCCTCGGTCTTGGCGCTTGCTGATCGCTCGAGCCTCGCCTGGCCGACTCATTGCTTTCGGCCGCCTTGAGCTGCTCGTCCAGCTCCTTGACCCTTCTTTCATGGAGATCGCCTCACCGCCATCCCACAGATCTCCTCGATCTCTTCCTGTGAAGCCCACAGGGTTGAGATCTTAGCCTGGAGTCCCGCGGATGTCTGCTCCTCCTTGGCGAGCTGGGCTTTTAGCTTCTTGGCTTCCTCCGCGAGCTGGTTCCGCCGATGGGATGCATCAGCAAGCTGCTCTTCAAGCCACTTCGTGCGGCCCAGCTTCTCCTCCGCGGTGCTCGCCTTCACGGCTTGCGCACGAAGCTCCTCGGCTTCCTTTAGGAGAGCCTCAGAGGAATGCCTCTCCTTGGTCAGCTTGGCCTTGAGCCTCTTCGCTGGGCCTTGGCCGGCTCGGCTTTGGGCCAGCAGAGCGCTCGCCTCGGGTCCCCGTCTGAGATGCTCCTGAGGGACGCCAAGACGGCGTCTGCTCGATGGTAACCCCATCCTCGAGTTCGCCATGGTATCCCTAAAGACCCGAGGAGAAGATCTACTCGTAACACTTTGCGACAACACATTCAAACCGAGCAAAATTTGGTCTTGGTGTTTACCTTGCCAAGTCGGCGCTTCATCCGCGACGCAGCGGTCCTCGAGGCCATGCGTCACGGCCCCGCTCATGCGGGATGAGGCGGCGCGCCCTAGCTGCCGCCGCCTTTGTTCGCTCCTTCTTCTTGCGGGGCGTATCGCTTTCGGGAGCGGAGCGACGGGCGGCGCTTTCGCCTCCGCGCTCCTTCTCCTCTTCCTCTTCCTCTTCCGCCTCAACGCGTCTTGGGCGAGGCCGAGCCACTCCGCCGGTGGCGCCGTTGTTTCCACCGGCAGACGACCGCCGACCTGCCGGGGCTTTTTCTGCTCCTCGGCGGCGGGATTTCACCGCCGCGGAGAATCCTGTCCGCCAGGGGTGAGCTGCCCTCGCGACGAAGTGCGTGCAGACCGGCTGCTCGGTCCCGCCTGGCAGCGCTCCGAGCCATCGCTTTGGCCCCGAAGTCCGTGGCGCCACCCGCCGCTATTTTTGCCTCCACCGCTTCCACTGCTGCCTTTGAGCGCGCCGATCAAGACGCCGGAGCCCGGCGGCAAGCAGCTCCACGCCGCCGCTTGTCCTTGAGGCTCGCCACCTCACTTCCTGTGACGCTGCTGCAGATGCTCGGCGGCAAGCGATCGCCGAGCGCCTCAACGCGTCGTCTGTGGCGGTCTCTTCTTGGGCAACTGATGAACGAGTTGATCATTAAGTCTAATACGGTCAAGGTGGAAAGATCAAAAGATCGATTTCTACATACCGCCGTGGAGGGCTTGATCCTGATCTTCCTCGCGGAACTTTCCGCTTTTCCTGGGGCTCCTTGGCGGCTTCTCCGCTTTGGCCCTTGGGCGTTGCGGCGATGAGCTCAGCTCCTCGGTGAGCTGAGCACTCTTCTCGCAGCGAAGAAGTTTTTCCTTGCGCGACTTCCTCTTCGAGCCTCCTCCGCCGGCGACTGCTCGAGCCGCGCCAAATGGCCCGGTGAGTCTGCGAGTAACGCCTAAGCCGAGGGTCATGTTCTTTACCTCTTCGCCGCTTTGCTCGGCGAGGAGGGAGGGCTTGGTCTCTTCCTCATTGGCTGACCGCTACCGCTTGGTCTCGCTTTCAGTGCGCTCCGTCGCCACAACCGGTCTCTTCGACGGCTGGCGGCCGCCTTGTCGCGGCGAGCTCCGCGTCGGCTCGGCCGCCACCTTGGGCTTTGCATCCGCCTTGGTCTTGCCCTTCTTCACCTTCTCCTTCTCGCACCGGAGAGGTCCTCACGATCCCTCCAAGGATCACCGTCCTCCCGCTGTCGGCGAGCTTTAGCACTAAACAACATTGCAAGTCTAGCAACACAGATCGGGTGTAAATAATTTACCTCGCTCAGCGGACGAGCACGCTCTCGGACAAGTGTAGGCCACCTCGCGGTGACCTCGCTGTCCTTCTTCGCCGCCAAGATGGCGTCGACCGCCGGTCACCCATGCGTCGGTTGGCTTCTCTGCCCGAGCAGATGGAATCGTTAAATTCCTGTTCGGAGAAAACGATCAATAAAGAGGTTGAGTCTTAAAGGCACTTACCCGTGCTCTCCCTTGTGATGTCTTCCCATCCCTCTATCTTGTAGAAGGGATAGGACCTTCTCCGCAGCGGACAGATTCTGTTCGCTGTGAAGTCCCGGATGATCTCCCTGCCCGTGAGCCCGAGGCTCACGAGGGAGGCGATCTTCCTTGTCAGGTACCAATCCTCGGCGGACATCTCCGGCCGAGGCATTGAGGTTCCTTCGCGCGCCTTCCGGTGAAGACGAAGTTTGTTGTCGCCGCCCGCTTGTCAGAGAACCACCTCACCCACCACGCGCCCATCGAAGTCTAGCAGGGGTGGGCGAGGATACGGCGCGTCGTCGGCGGTGGCCCGGAGCTTGAGGTAGTAGCACCCCAGCGCCGAAGCGGCGGAGCTGCTCCTCGTCACCGTAATAGTGGAGGAACAGCCCACCGGTGGATCGATGCTCAGATAGCCCTCGCAAAAAGCGAAGACGGCCATCCGAGGATGCTGCTCGATTGAGGTTCGCCACCTCCAATCCGCTAATGTTTAAGAAGGCCTCATCGGTCGCTTTGAGATCGCAACCCAACAGGCGAACTGCTCGGTTAACGAACTCTCCTCCAGCGGCTCCGAGTATCCTCCTTCCGTGCAGCCTCCAGCTACCGGTGTCAATGTGGCCTCTTCCTCCCAGACCTTCAGTCCTCCTCGGTCGCTAGTGCCGTGAACTTGGCCATAGCGCTTCCCAGATCGGACGAGCAAGGTTGGTGGTGGAGGTTGGGTGCTTGATGCCGAGCGCTTGGAATTAGGGCTTAGAAAGGAAAGGCGGAGAATGTATGGCTGGTCATGAGCGCCTTGGGTGCTTTTATAGTCCCGATAAGCAGCTCTGCAGAACGGTTTAGTCCCAAAACGGCTAGTTTTTACTACAACGGCTAGGTAAAACGGTCGCTGCTTTTCACCGCGGCAAATGACACGAAGTTACCGTTGGAGTTCCGCTAACGGCTATTTTTTTTCCAAAGGTCCGTGACCGAAGGCCGAGTGCTCGCTTCGGACAGATGTCGTTCCTCGCTCGACGCAATGAGAGTTGCTTTCGATCTCGAGCAGTGTTTGTTCGGACCAACGTGTCTTGTTCGGTTGAAACTTAACCTGCTCGCCCGATCGTTACATGTCTTTGTAGCAGGAAAAATACCTCTTCGTGACTTAGAGTCTCAAGAGGATGACCCCACTCTAGTGAGTCCTTCCACTTGAGTCTCGGGGCTAGCTGTCGGGATTAAATTACGGCCCATTGCCATGGCCCACTCCCTGACGGCCCAATCGAACAGCCTACTAGGGCCCAGCTCCCTGGAAGGTTCTATCAGGCCCATGTGCATCCTGCCGAACAGCCTCTTGGTCGGCACAAAGCGAACGGCCTAGGATTCGTGTTTGAGTCTTACTCAACAAGAGTTCTCAGACGGCTACGTGAAGACCCTGGACGTTGGTTTTCCGGATTGGATTAGGAGTCGTGATCCTCAAGACTAGGAGTATGCCTTATCCGCCTCGGGATATATTTGGCATGTATGAGTTCGCTATGATCTCATAGTTAGCCCGGCCCGATATTCCCTCGGTAGGTCGGTTTGCTCAGACTATATAAACAAGGCCCCTACGGCGTAGAGGGGCTCCTGCACTTGATCTTCGTGATTATTGCTTCCTCAGACACCATAATCTCGCCGAGACTTGTTCATCTCGCCGAGCCATCTCTTGTATTCATCTTTGATATATAAGAAAGGCCGGACGAAGGCTATTATCTCTCGAGAGGCCCGAACCAGATAAAACCCCGCTCTCTGCTCGCTCTCGTTCGCATTGTTTGGCGTGTCTCCTATCTCAATCTTAAAGAACCTTAGCGACTTGAGATCGATATCTCAACCGTCGACACCCACTTACAACCATCATTAGGTAGTGATCAACAATGTCCACGTAGAGTTTCGAAGGAACAAAGGGCTAGGGTGTAGCCATCCCTGGGTCGGCGACCTTGCTAGACCGGTCGGCCTAGTCAAACCGGCTAGGCCCCCTCGGATGCCGACATGAGTACTACTCCATCTCCCTTGCGAGTGACACGTGGATGCATGGCTCACTCTGATTGGCTCCGTGACACTATAAAAGGAGGTGCTAAGCTCATTCCAAAGCACGAAGAAGATAAGGGACAAGAAGAAAGCGGTGCTGCACTGCTCCCATTATAGCTAGAATAGGGAGAGAGGAGAGTCAAGTGCAGTGGAGAAGCTAGAGCTGTCGGCTATTCTTTCACTGTGTACTCTGGGAACGGAACTCAGATTTGAGTGACGTTCCGGTCTTCTACTCTGGTAACTTTTCAACTCTGCATTATCTTATAAAGTATTTTCATTGTTTTGCTTAAGTTCATCTGTTGGGAACTGGTTTGCTTAGATAAGATTTATATATTATTTTGTGAGTGCTTTATCAAAAACATATTGGTAAAGTAGCAATGCTTAGTGTAGACGTGGTGTCTGAACTAGTTAGTACCCAATCCACACCTAGGCCGCAGGGGTTATGTGGCAGGTAGTCAGGTGGTGATAGCCCTACCTATCCGGTTGTATTCCACCACGTTCGGGTTAGATCAGTTGAGCCCGAATGGGGATGATCGTAACCATCCGAAGTTATTAGCTGATAGTGGGTGGTAACTGATCTTACGAGCTCCGACGCAGAAAAACTTTATTATTGAGTTGGATTTACACTTTAACTATATGAGCCTTGATCAGTAGAGCCAGTTGATCCTAATTATCTTATCCTATCACCCGTCATTATCTTCTTGTTCCTCGTGGAAATCGATACATTGAAATGCTCCTAGTTGAAAGCTACATTGAAATCGATACATTATTTATGTTAGGCATAAGATGCGCCAACAAGCTTTCTTGCACCATTGCCGAGGAACGGTAGCTGTGTTAATTTCAAATCCTGTTTGCCCATGTACCTCCACAATACGACATGGACACCACTATTATATATCAGTTTTCGGCTCCCAAGCGCTCAAAGACAAGTTTTGTTTCGTGTTTTCCCCTCATCATACCCCATCGAATATATGGAACCTCCACCCTCATCATACCCCATCAAAATACCAAGCTATGAGCTCTGACTAGGTCTCTTAGACATGGTTTAGGAAAATCTTTTGCAGGGACCAAAGGAGAGAGCCCTTATGACCACCTCTGAGAATTTGAACAACTATGTTCGATTATCGTTATACCGAGGATGACTCACTAAACGCTGAAATGGAAATTGTTTTTATTTCCCATGACAAGATCAGTGAAAAGTGGTTCAATCAGACTGTAGGTAGCCTAAATGGTAGCTGGGAAGCGCTCAAAGAAAAGTTTTGTTTCGCGTTTTTCCCCATCAGAAAAATAGTCGAACTTTGCAAGGAAGTCTTAACCTTCCAACAGTTCGAGGGAGGAACCGTGGGAGCAACTTGGGTGTGCTACACCCATCAAGCCTATTCAAGCCCAGACTTAGCCATACCTGAACCATTGCTAATGCAGCATTTCGGTAAAGGCCATACACCGAATAGTGTTATGTTCCTGGACATAGTTGTCGAATGACCGTTTATCTACAAACTGTTGATGAAGGGAGAGAACTTTTACGAAAAATCTTAAACAATACCTCCTTCAACGAAGTTTATGATGAATTCTTCGAGCCTGTTGAGTCGGTAGAAAACCTTCGAGCTCTAGATTATCCTACCGTCTCGATTCCTGTTGTGAGTCCAGATCCTCGTAGAATAGAAGATATTCCCAAAACTATCCCCCTTTGTGTACTGGATTCTTAGCCTGCAGATGAGCCTGCGCCATTTTGTCATCGTTTGCTTTTGTGGAAAATATCTTCGAAGATTTTGGTAATGCCTCGGCATTACAAATCGAGTCAGAAAAACTCAACCCAGGTCGTGAGACCCGACTCAAGAAGAAATCCTTGTGCAATGGGAGAATTTATTAGCCCTCACTGCCATCTTGAGTAGAGAATGGGTTGAAGAAATAGAAAATTTGGAGGAAGCGGTTAAACCGCTCTAGCTCTAAAATCTTTTCTCCTAGAAATCCAAAATTTTGGACACTAGAATCATACCATATGATCCTACATTGGGTATCAACAACTTATCAATATCTATGGCATCTAGGATTTTCCCCGAACAATCCCTATCCTTATATCGGAAGAAATCTCAAATGGTAGCCTGACCTTACTATAAAATCTGAGGAAATCATCAGTTGCATCAAAATAAGTCTGGATAATCACAATGTCGTCCTAGATTTTCACGTTTTTGATAATCATCTCCTCATCGGGCAACCCATAAGGGAACGGATCTGAAATGTGGGTAGAGGAGAACATATCGGCATGACAATCGGTAGTAAAAACCTTGTAGTGAGCTTCTCGCGCTGATGAGGACATCACTCCTACCGATGCGTCCACTACTCTACCCCCACCTACTGTGCAAGGACCAATAACAAGGGCACGTGCGCGGCAACTAAATCACCAGGTGGGCTCGTTCCTTACCACACAAGAGAATACCCATAAGAGCGAGTTACTACCTAATAATGTTGTGCTTGTACTTAGGAATTATGGTGTTGATCAGCGAGGATGGAACGCTATGCCAAGACATGTTGAAAACCAAGTCTACCACGAGTTGGAGTCCGGTTCGGTCAGGGCGGAGCAGTCTGTCTTCAAACGGGCGTAGCAGATGCATACCAACTCCGTTTGGGACGTTCAAGTACATTTTGGTGGACCCTCGACGAGACCTTTCCAACGGATCAAGTCGCACGTCCAAATTCCTTCTAAGTTGGTCACAATTGTCGAAACAAGAGGCGACCAGATTCTCATAATGCCGGTCTCACACACCTTATTTTTGGGCTTCGGCCCGTGTATCCCGCGCAAGGGGGGTCGTCCCAAACCCTAGCAGCCGCCCCCTTCTGCCTATTAAGACTTCGTAGCCGTCATTGTTAGCTTTGGGTTTTGCTTAGATATATTTCTGCCATCGCAGTATCGCCGATCATCGGTTTGTGGAACCCCAAATTCGTGACCTTAATATCAATTCGCAATTTTAGATTGCTTCTTCTTCGTTCTTGCTTGTGTTCTCGATTCGCTCGCAGGAACTAGCCTTCGTGGTGAGGTCGACCGTGTGCTTGCGTGGTTGATAACGAACGGAGACGGTGGTGTAGCGATTGCAGGCCTAGATCGGTGCTGATCAAGGTCGGATCGTCAACGTCGAGTTCTCCACCAAATCGACTTATCCATACCTGTCAGAAGATCGGGACCCCGGTCCCATCAAGTGGTATCAGAGCTTCGGTTGCCCGTCAGGTATACTTGTATCCCTTTGTTTCATCTTCCACCTAGAGTCCAGAAAACTGCCCGTCAAAAAGAAGTTCTGTGTACGTCATCCTTTCCGCTGTTCAAACAACGTTGATCCCTCGCAATCTTTGTTTTTAGTTGCATTGTTGAGTTTGTGTCCTTAGTTTGAGTTTGGTTGCTGGTTTAGATCGTGTTCGTAGTCCTGTAGATCTACCTGTTACATCCCAGTCCTACCACCGCCATACATCCCGCAATCAAATAGAGTCCTACTCGGTTTGCCCCCGCTAGTTGCCTTGTGCTACTGTCCCGCCATCGCAAACCGTAGCTAGGTCGCAAGCCGCCTTGTATCAACCGTCCGGCATTGCTACCCCTCTGTTTTGTCGACCTGCATGCCCACTGTTTGTAATCCAAAGAGACAAAAACAAAATCTTTCCCCACCAGAAACCCTAATCCGGAGACCCTTCGAAAAAACACCCACAACTTTCTCATACGAACTCCGATTTGGGTCCACGACCACTCGTTGGAAAGATCTCGACGAGACGCATCCAACCAAAACCTACTCGTTTTGCTCACATTTCAATCCCGAAAATCCATCAGGAAGACCACCTATTCGGCCCCCGATGTGTCCGCACGCTTTTCGGAGCACCTTTCAGAAATTCAATTGGCCACCTCAAAGCTCCAAATTGAGAGGGAAATACCTCTGTATCCATATTTATGTATTGCTGAGTCTAAAAAAAAATCAAAAAAATCATTAAAAAAAATTTGTGAAGAAAGAGGCAGCGCACAGAAAAACAGCCGCGCAGTACAAAAAAGAAGAAGAAGAAGGTGCCTTAAACCATCGGGGTCCGAATTGTTTACATCCTATTTGTCCCTATTTTTACCTCGCTGTGTTTGCTTGCTCTAACAGTCCTATAAACACGTTTAAGCCAACAACACTAGTTAGGTCTTTGAACATATATTCAGCTTTGTTCACTGGATTCAATTATTGTTGACCTTTGCTACTAAAATTGCCTTCCAAGCTACAAAAATTACTTGTCAGCACAGGATCATACCTTGCAATCGCTTCACTCACCGTTCACCTGTCATCATCACCACCAAGCAACCTGGGAACCCATCGCAAAGATTAGTAAGAACCTTGCAAGAGCAAGGTAAGACGCGTGAGAGTTCCAGCCTGATCGAGATTAGTAGTCGATAGGAGTAATACCTTGTGTTATCTTCTGTTTTATTACTAACAATGACAGGCCCCCAAACAAGAGCAAGAACTGCTGGAGATGATGACGATTTACGAACGCTGTTCCAAAATCTTTCGGACGATCTAGCACGAAGGGATAAGGAACTCAAGGATGCTCTTTCCAAAACAACCAAAGAAGTGACCAAGGCAAACAGAGAGCTCAGGGAAGAAGTTGCGAAGGTTCGGCTAGATAACCAGGAGGCGTCGAGAGACTTGATCGTCGCATCTCAGACCTTGCCAATAGGGTTGAGATCGTGGAGAACCAGCAACCTCCAACCAGAACCACTATTGAGGAACACAACGAAGACGATGAAGAATCACATGCCCATGCTGAACATCATGTGGAGCAAGACGTTCGACCTGAACGTCACCCCAATGACGCTGGCATGCATCGTGTGGAGCAAGACGTTCGACAAGAGGTGCGCTTCCCTCCCCGACGACCAGGTATGAGAGGTAACAATGGTCATAATTTTAACAATAATAACCGTGCTGAGGAACAGTTTGCCAAAGTTAAGTTTATCATACCTCCTTTCTCGGGAACTTATGATGCTGAAGCGTACCTAGATTGGGAAATGACTGTTGAGCAAAAGTTTAACTCTCACCTTGTCCCTGAAATCTATAGAGTTAGACAAGCCACTAATGAGTTCAAGGATTTTGCTATAATTTGGTGGAATGAACTAGTAAAGTCTAACATACAACCTGAAACTTGGGACGCACTAAAGAGACAGATGCGCTACCGATTTGTGCCACCTTCCTTTAAACGTGATTTGCGCAAGAAATTGCAGCGTTTAGATCAGGGTAATAAGTCGGTAGAGGAATACTACCAAGAGCTTCAAATTGGAATGTTGCGTTGTGAGGTAGAGGAAACCGAGGAGGATAAAATTGCTCGTTTCTATGGGGGGTTAAGACAAGACATACAGAATATTGTTGATTACAAGGATTATCATGATGTGAATAGGTTGTTCCAGCTTGTTGTTTTGGCAGAAAAAGAATTGCAGGGACGACAACAGCGACCACGGAGCAACTTTGCTACTACTTTCCCTCCACGACAGGCGTCAACTCCATCCAAATCCACGCCACCTCCTCCCGCTCGGCCTGCTGCCCCCTCAATGAGTAGGGCGCGTTCAGGAGCACCGCCACCTCCACAACGTACATCCGAGGTAAGCAAGACGTCTAACATGCCGGCTCTAGCGAAGACGTCTTCATCGGTTGCCTCCATGGGACGTACCACTGGAATCGTATGCCATCGATGCGAGGGAATGGGCCATGTCATGAGGGACTGCCCAAGCCAGAGAACCTACATCGCGACTGACGACGGTGGGTACGTTAGTGCTTCTGATGTAGAAGATGAATATGTCCTTGCAGCTAAGTTGGCAGGTACTGAGGACGACGCAACCGGCCAAGATGATGACGATGAGGAAGCCTTGTGTACGGTAGCCACGGAAGAATACAATACCATCATTGTCCAACGGGTTCTAAGCACTCAAATGAAGCAAGCCGAGTGAGTACAACGCCACAACCTGTTTCAAATGTTCCTCGTCAACAGCCGTCGCGTTCGAACCATCATTGATGGAGGTAGCTGCAACAACTTGGTGAGTTCTGACTTGGTCAAGAAGCTTGGCTTGACCACGAAACCCCATCCTCAACCATATCATGTTCAATGGTTCAACAACAGTGGTAAGGTTCGGGTTACCCAAACAGCTAGAGTGTCTTTCTTTATTGGTTTATACCATGATGATGCTGATTTTGATGTAGTGCCTATGCAAGTTTGTTCACTTTTATTAGGCCGACCTTGGGAATATGATACTAATGCCACTCATCATGGTAGGGATAATACTTACACTCTGATGCACAAGGGAAAGAAAATCACTTTGCTTCTCATGACCCCTTCTGAAATTGTGCAATTTGATAGGAAGAGACTAGAGAATGAAAAGAAAGACAACACCCTAGAATCTGAAAATCAGCAAGTAGCTAAAATTATTTTTCCACAAAAGAAAGACAAGAACAAACTTGCTGTTAAGACCGAGGGTATTAAATTGAAGGGTGGTGTTTTGCTTGCAACAAAGTCAGATCTTGCTGAACCATCATGCTATGCTTTGATATGTAAAGAGACCTTATTCTCATTCGATGAAATACCCATCTCTTTTTCGCCTGCTGTTACTAACCTTTTGCAGGAGTATGATGATGTGTTTCCTGCTGAGGTGCCCCGGGACTACCCCCTGTTCGAGGGATTGAGCACCAAATCGACTTGGTCCTAGGAGCGACATTGCCAAACCGTGCTACCTATAGAACCAATCCGGAGGAGACTAAGGAGATTGAACGACAAGTCCAAGAACTTTTGGACCGTGGGTACGCATTTACCAAGCCTTAGTCCTGTCTTTGTTCTGTTCTATTGGTACCTAAGAAAGACGGTAGTTGGCGCATGTGTATGGATTGTAGAGCCATTAATAATATCACAATAAGGTATCGTCATCCTATTCCTAGGTTAGACGACATGCTTGATGAATTAAGTGGTTCTACTGTTTTCTTCAAAGTTGACTTGCGTAGTGGGTACCACCAAATCAGAATGAAATTAGGAGATGAATATGGAAAACTGCTTTTAAGACTAAGTTCGGGCTAGATGAGTGGTTAGTTATGCCTTTTGGATTGACTAATGCACCTAGTACTTTCATGCGGTTAATGAACGAGGTCTTACGTCCTTTCATCGGTAAATTTGTGGTGGTATATTTTGATGATATTTTGATATATAGCAAGTCACTTTCTGAACATCTTGACCATCTACGTGCTGTTTTTAATGCTTTGAGAGAGGCACGTTTGTTTGGTAACCTCGAGAAGTGCATCTTTTGCACCGATCGAGTCTCGTTTCTTGGTTATGTTGTGACTCCACAGGGAATTGAAGTCGATGAAGCCAAGATTAAGGCGATCAAGAGTTGGCTGACTCTTAAACGGTCACACAGGTGCGAAGTTTCGATGGACTTGCTGGCTTCTACCTCCGCTTCGTGAAGGATTTCAGCACCATTGCCGCGCCTTTGAACGAGCTGACAAAGAAGGGCGTTGCATTCCATTGGGGACAATCACAAGAGAACGCCTTCAATTTGTTGAAGAGGAAGTTAACAACAGCACCTTTGCTCCAACTCCCATATTTTGGTAAGACTTTTGAACTTGAATGTGATGCCAGTAGGATTGGTATTGGCGGCGTCCTCATGCAAGAAGGTAAGCCAGTTGCTTATTTCAGCGAGAAATTGAGTGGGCCTGCTTTGAATTATTTCACGTATGATAAAGAGATGTATGCTCTTGTGCGCACTTTAGAGATGTGGCAACATTAGTTATGGCCTAAAGAATTTGTTATTCACTCTGATCATGAAGCGCTGAAACATATTCGCAGTCAAAACAAACTGAACCGTAGACATGCCAAGTGGGTAGAGTTTATTGAATCTTTTCCTTACATCATTAAACACAAGAAAGGGAAAGATAATGTAATTGCTGATGCTTTGTCTCGGAGATATGTTATGTTGTCTCAACTTGACTGTTGAATTTTTGAACTTGATACTATTAAAGAACTATATGCTCAAGATGCTGATTTTAAGGATGCTTTGATTAATTGCAAGGACGGGAGGGCTTGGAATAAAATTATACTCAATGATGGGTTTTTGTTTAGAGCTAACCGCCTGTGCATTCCAGTTGGATCCGTTCGTCTTTTGTTGTTGTAGGAGGCTCATGGAGGAGGTCTGATGGGACACTATGGTGTAAAGAAGACGGAGGATGTTCTGGCCACCCACTTCTGTTAGCCAAAGATGAGGCGTGATGTTGAACGTTTTGTGGCGCGCTGCTCTACATGTCAAAAAGCTAAGTCACGCTTAAATCTACATGGTTTATATATGCCTCTCCCCACTCCTAGTGTTCCATGGGAGGATATTTCGATGGATTTTGTTCTAGGAATACCCATAAGAGCGAGTTACTACCTAATAATGTTGTGCTTGTACTTAGCAATTATATTGTTGATCAGCGAGGATGGAACTCTACGCCAAGACAAGTTGGAAACCAAGTCTACCACTAGTTGGAGTTCGGTTCGGTCAGGGCGGAGCAGTCTGTCTTCAAACGGGCGTAGCAGATGCATATCAACTCCGTTTGGGACGTTCAAGTACATTACGGAGAAGCCCTCGACAAGACCTTTCCAACGGATCCAGACGCACATCCAAATTCCTTCTAAGTTGGTCACAATCGTCGAAACAAGTGGTGACCAGATTCTGTTGGGCTGCCCGGTGCTGCGTCACCTTGTTTTTGGGCTTCGGCCCGTGTATCCCGCGCAAGGGGGATCGTCCCAAACCCTAGCCGCCGCCCGCTTCTGCCTATTAAGACTTCGTAGCCGTCATTGTTAGGTTTGGGTTTTGCTTAGATATATTTCAGCCATCGCAGTATCGCCGATCATCGGTTTGTGGAACCCCAAATTCGTGACCTTAATATCAATTCGCAATTTCAGATTGCTTCTTCTTCGTTCTTTCTTGTGTTCTCGATTCGCTCGCAGGAACTAGCCTTCGTGGTGAGGTCGACCGTGTGCTTGCGTGGTTGATAACGAACGGAGACGGTGGTGTAGCGATTGCAGGCCTAGATCGGTGCTGATCAAGGTCGGATCGTCAACGTCGAGTTCTCCACCAAATCGACTTATCCATACCTGTCGGAAGATCGGGACCCCGTTCCCATCACGCGCTCTATCAACAATGTAGTAGAAGACGGACCACTATCATATCCCTTGGAAGTGGTGATGCCGGCCACTCTATATGAATTAGAGCAGGCTCGGGATCGGGAAGAAGATGCACTAAGTTTCATTCAGGAAGAAGATATCACAGAATATCTGGAGCAATATATGGCCAAAAAGATAAAATCATCACCTGTTGAGTTGAAGCCTCTTCCTCCTAGGTTAAAGTATGCGTTCTCAAATGACGACAAGACCACGCCAGCAATCATCAGCAATAAGCTGACTGCAATGAATGCCAACGGCTCGTAGCCACTTTAGAGGTATAAATCGGTCTTAGGATATTCCTTGAAAGACTTGAGAGGAATAAGCCCAAATCATGAACTCATCACATCCCTATGGATCAGCTCAACAATGCGATGTGCGAAGTGGTAAAGAAGGAAGTTTTGAAACTCCTTCATGATGGGATTATATATCCGGTGTCAGATAGTGAGTGGGTAAGCCCCGTTCAAGTAGTTCATAAGGAAGGAGGGATGACAGTCGTGCAGAATGAGTAAGATAAACACATTCCGCATCGTACTATCATAGGTTGGCGGATGTGTATAGACTATCGAAAACAAATCCACTAGGAAAGAACATTCCCCCTGTCTTTTGAAGACTAGATGCTAGAACGCTTAGCCAACCACTCATTCTTCTGTTATCTAGATGGATACTTTGGTTGTCATCAACTTCCTATTCATCTTGATGACTAGAGTAAGACCACCTTTACCTGCCCATAGGATCCTTCACTTACCGTCGTATGTTGTTTGGGCTTTGTAATGCTCCTGCTTTTCTTCAAAGATGCATGATTGCCATATTATTTGACATGATTGAGAAAATCATGGAAGTGTTTACGGATGATTTCTCTGTCTACGGGACGTATTTGAGGATTGTGTGAAAATTTAGAAAGAATCCTGCAAAGGTGCCATGAAGTGGACTTAGTTTTAAATTGGGAAAAGAGTCACTTCATGGTTGGAGAGGGAATTGTCCTAGGCCGTCGGGTGTCATAACGTGGCATAGAAAGTGACATAAAAGTGCACAAGTAAATGAGCGTTGCCTCCTCCAGTTAATGTTAAGGGTATCCACAGTATCTTGGGAGCACGCAGGTTTTATAGAAGATTTATCAAAAATTTCTCCAAGTTGCCAGACCCCTAACAAACTTCCAGTCAAAAGATGTGCCCTTCATCTTTGACAATGATTGCTTGGTTGCCTTTACAACATTGAAAAAAGTCGTAGTCTCTTCGCACGTTATCCAGCTACTCGATTGGAGCATCCCATTCCAAATAATGTGCGATGCTAACGATTATGCCGTGGGGGCAATATTGGGCTAGTATAAAGATCAGAAAAATCATGCTAGCTTATGCTAGTAAAACTCTAACTAGCCCACAATTGAATTATGCCACCACCGCAAAAAAGCTTTTTGTCGTGGTCCTTGCCATAGAAAAGTTTCGATCGAATTTGGTAGGGTCTAAGGTAATAGTTTATACAGACCATGTCTTATCGAAGTACCTCGTCACCAAAAAGAATGCGAAACCACAGCTTATCTGTTGGGTTTTGTTACTCCGAGAATTTGACTTTAAGATAAAAGATAAGAAGGGAGCACTACTGCGGATCGGGGTAGGCCAAGCGGCTCGTAAGGCCTGTGCAAGCGGTTTTAGAACCGCTTGCAATCATGATTGATGCCCGAGGGCATCTGGCGGCTCCTAGAGCCGCTAGTGAAGCCCCTCTGCAAGCGGTTCGCGGGGCGATGGCACGGGCAGGCGTGGAAGCCACATGGGGCTCTCTGCAAGCGGTTGGAGCCACGAACCGCTTGCAGAGAGCATCTCCGCAAGCGGTTGAGTAACCGCTTGCGCAAACGTGCAGTTTAATGGCCACCTGGTTAATTCATTTCTGGGTGGCGCAAATAGATATTTAAATATATATTTGGCAGGAGATTTTTTTATTTGTCGTTTAAATTTAAATACATATAGGATATAGGATGAGCATATAATTAGCGATCAAACAAGCTTAAATATATTAGATAATACATGTAATAATGTACACTTTATATGCACCGGCCAAATTTACAAAGTTTATAATTGATATACATTGTGCAAAATGGACAAAACAGTTCATTTTTTTCTTGCAAGATTTTCTTGACGCTCTTTGACGACGAGAAGTCGTCCCTAGTTCGCTCGTGTTGGAATATGGATCTCGATAATGGAACTCGCTCGGGGTTAATGACCTCATCGAGAATGAAGCGAATAGTTGTTCTCGTAATGCGAGCACCCGATGATGTGGTAACACTTCAAGATGTTTATCCATGTCGGGCCGCCAATTCAATTAAAGTGAAAAATAAATAAATATGTGTACCCATAATGTAAATTAATGGAGCACATAAGAACGTTATTAAGTTGTTGCTAGATGCATGGTTGCGTATATATATATCTGAACCTCTTCAGGAGTTTGAGGCTCAAGCTCGCCGTGGCACATCATTTGGATATAGTGGAACACATAGTAGCCACATAGGTTGTTTCCATGATTGTTGTTTTACCTATGGTCAATGCGGGCAATTACAGATCAAGAATAACAAGAAATATTAATTGACAAAGGGCAATTACGCTGCTTTAGCCTACCCGATTAAGCTTAGCTTGACATCGAATTCCTTCTTAAAACGCCCTTTCAATCTCTTGAAAGCTCATGAACGCCTTTGTTAAGGAGGTTAATTATCCACCGGTATTCCTTTTGCGGTTTTCTCCGTGAGTCTTGGACGATGATCATGCTTTGGTCAAGCTTTATGATTATAAGGATCCAAAGGAACCTATTTATATATTGCAATGATTATGATATGTAATTAAACAATATATAGTGTGCCATCGGTGCCTTAAGCAATGTAAGAACGAGATGTTAGCTAGTGAGGACATCAGCACGTACTTAAAGTTGAATGGCAGAAGTATGTATGGCTTGTAGTGTTGTTGTACTAGTGCATGTACAACGAGTCGTGGATTTTCTTTGGTTTTCGGTATTGCCCGACTTCCTCGTTGACCAACCAAGGGTCAAGGAAGCCAATCGAGTTCGCTTCGCTTTCTAAGTCTTTGTATCTCCATTCTACGTAAAAATGGGTTAATTGAGTTAATTAATTAGGGTTCTCGGCAAGCGGATATATAGATATATATATACATCTTGTGGAGTCGACACTCACGAGCACCAAAGCAGTCATGAAGGACACGTTGATTTGCGGCGTCGCATGGTACACATTGTACCGCCTTCAAATTCAAGATTTATCAATTGATCATTCCTCGATGTAAATGTTCTTCTTGAAACGAGACGCAGAATGAGCATATCCTGGCGGACTGTGTTCGTATTTATCATGCGCGCTGCGTGATCTTGACCGGTAGTTTCCGTATGTCCTTAGGGTCTAGCAACGGCTGGCCCAGCTTAAATGGCCACCTGACTTGTGCCGTTGGAAGATCATCAGTTAATCCACGGGCGGCTTCTATGTTATCAAGGACAGCTTCCCTCATGAAGTCATACTCCATCTGTAGACGTTTTGCCTCCTCCTGATCTTCCTTGCTCATGTATGTGCCCGGAGGTTGTTTACGCTTGAAGACGTGCTTTCTAATAGTTCTTTGGTAGTCCATACAGAGAGGCGGTCGGTGCTGAACGGTTGTCGCGAAGAAGTCCGCGATCTTTGGATGAATTCGTTCCTTTGGCGGTGGATTTGTTTTAGCTTTATACCCCTGTATCCATGCGTCAACAGCTTTCTGCGACTCGCTCTTTAGCTCCTCAGGCGTCATCTCATAAGGTGTTTTTTCGGGTTCCTTCATTCTCTGTCTGAATGGGAAACCGGCCGTCCTGCTGCTTGGTGTCGTTCTAGCTGCAGGAATGCTCCTTTTGCTAGCAAGCTTCTTACTGGGGGGAGTTGCCGGCTCCGTTGTTTCCCTCGGAGGTTGCTGCATCCTTTTGCTATGAGGGGCTGGCGGCGGTGTTGGGCTTCTGCGCATAGCGCTAGCGGGTGGTGGAGTGCTTTGTCTCACCGGCAAGGCGTTGCGTGGTGGCGTGGCCTGTCTTGGTGGAGGAGGTGAGTTCCGTCTCGGTGGAGTGTTCTGCCTCGGTATAGAAGTCACCTCCGCACCATCAGGAAACACGATGTTTTTCTTCTTCCACCAGAGGATGATGTTATGGACGGCCTCTCCAAGCTTGGTCACATCGTCTCCTCCAGCAATATCGAGCTCCATATCCTCAAATCCGGCCACCACCTCGTCCACCGTGACCTTGGAGTAACCCGCGGGTATAGGGTTACAGTGGAATGTCTGGCCCGACTCCAAAGGGAAGGCCAAAGCGTAAGCCACCTTGAGGGTGAGGTTGTGCAGTTGGACGCGTAGCTCACATTGGCGGGGCACGGTGATGTCGTCCACGGGATAACGGGCCTGCAATTCATCGGTCGGCACGTTGTTTGACGCGTAGCTGCTTCGCCGACCGGAGCCTGGGGGACTAACCACATTATCCGGAGGCATGACGATAACCCCACCTGGTCTTTGAAGACTGGCGATTGCAGCATGCACTTCCCGCTTTAGCATTTCGGCCATGTTTTCCTTATGCTCCTTGAGCTCCCGTTCGATTTTGCTGACTCTGTTGTGTTCTCTTACTTTCCTTCTTTCCCGGCTCCGGTATGTGGTTTGATCATTTGAGAAGCTAGCCATCCACGGCACCTGCTTGCCAAGTCCTCGTGTCCTTCCTAGATGCTCTGCGTTCCCAAGTGCGTACGTAAGCTCGTCATTCTCCCTGTCTACCACCAAGGATCCTGCACGTTGCTTCTCGATGGCTTCCACAATCCTTTTTTTCACGGGTTGCACTTGTGGTGCCATCTCCAGCTTGCCATCATCCTTCAGCCTCCCTCCGTGGCCCAAGGTCCAGTTGCGTGGGCGGAGCTCCCAGTCTTCTGTTTCAGGTACTATACCCTTTTTTCTAAGCTCTTCTTCCTGCTTCTCCCATTTTGGCATAGCCTTGATGTAACCACCGGACCCGAGATGGTGGTGGTATTTTTTCTTCTGTGCATTGGCCTTGTTCTGCTCACTCGCGGCCTTGCCTTCAGCCGACAGCTTGTACTCCTCGAATGCTTGCCAGTGATCCACTAGCTTCGGATACTTATTGAAGTCTGGGGTTGTTCCGGTCTCCACGTACTTTTTACTGAGCTCGCTCTTCCATGACTGAAAGCACAACGCCATCTTGCTCAGAGTAAATTTCTTGCACTTGTTTTCGTGAGCCGTTGGAATCGTGAAGTTTTTCTTTATATCCTTTCAGAGCAGCTCTTTCGTAGCCATAGGAACTTTGGGCCATGTCTTGATGCTAATAGAGACGTGATCCCTCACAATGACTCCGCAGGCGTTGTTAAAGGGGGCAAGTGCCGACATAGGGGCTTCTGGCTTCCCAGTGACTGAAACTTGAGTAATCACGTACTTTGTCGACGGCTTTTTGTTAGGCCCTCGTATTTGCTTTGATTGGATGTTGGACGTTGCCGGTTTGAAAAAATAAGAGGAACACGTGTCAGAGGTTTATTGTTGTGAAGTAATATGATAAGAAACGATCATTTTAGTGGCCAGACTATATATACCTCACAGCCGTCGACATTAGTTTCATCGACTTCGGCCTGAATGGCGTGATCACCAGCTTCAAACTGACCGGTTGGATCACCGGCTTGAGCCGGGGCGGCCTGATCAACGGCTTGAGCCGGGACGGCCGGATCCACTGGGTTGGCCTCTACGTAGCTTATCAAGGTGCCCATCGCGATTTTGTTTAGTAGAAACTCATCTCCCGCTTCAAATCAAGGTCACGTCCGAGTCGCCATCTATCACTCGTGTACCTAACGCTAAATAATAGAGCATTTAATGCATTCGTCCACATGAAAAAATACAATATTTGTTTTGCAATATTTGAATACAACATTACGAACCATGATTTCTGGTCCAACAACTTACATTCTAGATTAATTGATACAAACGATACAAAAACTGATTCGATACAAAACGATACAAAAATAATTCATACAAACGATACAAAAAACTGATTCGATACAAAATGATACAAAATAATTCATACAAACGATACAAAAAAATGATTCGATTGTCTGAGCCATAGGAACCGATTCCAGATTATCTTCAAATGGGGAATATACAATTCTGTCCCCCCCCCCCAATTCTGAACATCTAGAAGCATCTGGGAGCTGGAAGCATCTGGGGCCAAGCGGTTCTTAATTGCACTCTCAAAAGGTAGCAAGTTGTTAGATGGCAGCCACTAATCCAACCAAAACAGCCTAAAGCTCAGATTAGAAAGATTATAAATTGCTCTCAGATTGCAATTAAAGGGTTGCTAAACTTAATTAGCCATCCAACTCTAATTTGAGCAATTATTGCATCACCGCTATTAAAGCTAAAATTATGCAATCATCATCAAGCAATTTGCTCAATTGAGGTGTATTGGCCCTTTGCTCAATTGAGCAAGGTCCCCAAATCCACCTCAATTGGCATTAAATCCAGCAGACCAAAGATCACTAATCCCCAAATCCGCAACATCTCCACATAGAGCAAAGATAGAGAAATTGATGATGTTCAGCTTTATAAACCAAAGACAAGCTCAAGTTTAGTTTGTAAGCCAAAGACAAGATCAATGTTACAAAGGACTATTGCTCTCGATTTGTACTCAATTAATCCTACCACATGTGCATGGTCAAACCAAGGAAAATGACATAAAAGACAATGAGCAAGACCAAACTTGGCAACACTTCAATGACCACATAGCTCAAGTTCAATTTGTAAGCCAAAGACAAGATCAATGTTATAAAGGACTATTGCTCTCGACTTGCAATTAAAGGGTTGCTAAAGTTAATTAGCCATCCAACTGTTAATTGCCTTTAAACCTCATATTGTATAATCTAAAATTAGGACTTAAAACTCTAGTTCAAGACTTTGCTCATTGAACAAATAAAGGATTCTAAGTTCAAGCAAGATAAGACCATGCACATAGGATTAAGGAGTTAACAAGCCACATCTAGAAATCATCATACTTTTCACAGAGCAAGACCAAAACTTGGGCAATGAGCGAGTACCAAACAAGTTGTAGCAATCATCATAGAGTAAGAGCAAGACCAAACTTGGCCAATGAGCAGAGCAAATGGGAGCACCACAGATGGGAGTGAGGGAAGGAGAGAGGAGCAATGGGAGCATGACAGAGGGAGCAATAGGAGTATCTCCACTGCACAAGATTCCGTCGAACACTACAAGTTCATCACAGAGCAATGGGGCGGGGGTAAGGAAGGGGCTCAATACCTCGGCCCTTCGCCTTCAAAGTGGCGGGAGGAGGTCCACGGCGAACGGGAGCGAGGGGCTCACCGGCGAAGGTGCTCGCCCGGTGGTGGCGGAGACTGGTCGCACAAGACAAGGGTCGATGTCGCGAGTCTGCTTGCAGTGCTCGACGACGGCGAGGTGGAGTGTCAGGCGGCCACCACTGCGGTGCTCGACGACGGCGCAGGTACGGCCGTCAAGGTACTAGACGGTGGCGAGGGTGGTGGCGGTGGGGCAAGGCGAGATTGCGACGGAATGGTTGAGGGAGACAGGGGCAAAGGACTTAGACAAAATTTCGGCCGCGAACCCTCTACCTTATATAGGAAAGGCCTCTACAAGCGGTTTGTATTACGAACCGCTTGTGGAAATACCTCTACAAGCGGTTCGTAGTTTTAACCGCTCAGAGAGAATACTTTACAAGCGGTTTGTAGAACGAACCGCTTGTAGAAGCTTCTAACAATGTGACATTAAATTTGAATTTCGCCTACCATGAAACAGTTTCTACAAGCGGTTGGTGATACAAACCGCTTGTAGAAGTTACTTCTATAAGCGGTTGGTAGGACGAACCGCTTGTAGAAGTGGGGCCATCACACGTGGCGAGGCTTGGGGCGTACCACTCTAACTGTAACGTTTAAGAAGGTATTGCGCCCTTGTTCTGTTGAATTGAAACTTCCTCTCACTTGGCTAGCGCGTGGCTTTTAAGTGCGGGCTCCCCGTGCTGGTCGCGGGTTCGAGCCCCGCTTGTGCCCCCTTGCCTTTTATTTTTTTACAAATATTTGCTGAGCCCATTATTTTGTTCCAAAAGTACTAAAAAATATTTTTTTGTTATTACTTTCATTTCTAAATATGTGCTTAACCCATTATTCTTTACAAAAATACTAAAAAATCTTTTTTGGTATTACTTTCATTTCTAAATATGCACTTAGCCCATTTATTTTTTCCAAAAAACTAAAAAATCTTTACCTATGCTGCAAAAATCTAGTACTTCTACAGTTCTACTACTAGTATGGCCAACCATTGGATACGCATGACGCAAGAACAAATGAGCTTTACCTACGCTTTGGGTTAGGAGGCTCCATTCTTAGCTTAGTCTAGAGAGATCAGAATAGTGGACGGCCGCAAATATATGGAGTGGATGGAAGGCATCGCCTCATCGGGCACAATGAAACGGCTACTATTAAAAATCATGCAGCGGATTAATGCAAAGAGTGGCTAAATGGATCGGGAGTTACAGAAAAGGAGTAATGATTTGATTGGCTTCCTGGTAATAATTAGTTTTGGTAATTGCGGAGCTTAGGGTTTGAGCATTGGAGAGTATGAATAGTGGGAATAGTGGCCATCAAAACATTTCGGCTAGATTCTACACAATCTTTGGGAAAATGTAGGGACAAAATGTAGGGACAATCTTTGTCATTACATGATAACATAGTTCATACAACCACATAATATATTTAGTATGACCACATAATAAAGGTCATCCTAATCATTTACATTTTTGTCTTTACAATTCTTCCTTCATCGTGATCGCGGCGTAAAGTGAGCATCCATGCTGTGTCATCCAGATGCTTATGTCGACATCTATCGCAAATGGAGGGATCTCATCGAACTGATCGTACTCTTCCTCGTCAGTAACGTCCTCTACTCCGACAATCCTTCGTTTGCTTTGGAGAACCACATGTCGCTTTGGCTGTTCCTTCTTTTTGTCTTTGATTTGATTCTTCTTTGGTCTCGCTTGACATGTCCAATACGTGAAGACCTGTCTCACCTCGTTCGCGAGAACAAATGGTTCTCTCAAGTAGCCGACTTCTTGGAGGTCGACGGTAGTCATGCCGTATTTGTTTACATTCACGCCGTCTGCGCTTAGTTTTACCCATTGGCACTTAAACAATGGGACCTTCAAAGGCCCATAGTCGAGCTCCCATATCTCTTCTATGAATCCATAATATGTGTCCACCCCGCCTCTATTGTCGGGCGGCTTTTATACGGACACCGCTGTTCGGTTTGTGCTATTGTTATCTTGTGATCTCGTAGAATGTGTAATCATTTATCTTGTACCCCTGCCATCTCACAATTTCAACGGATGGTCCCCGCGCCAGGCGTTGCAACTGCTCATTGTTGGGCTTGTTCTTAAGGATATGGTTTTGTAACCATGCAATCAAAGAATCCATGTGTCTCGGTGTTATCCACGACGGTCTTCTCTGGGAACTAGCGACGTAGAGCATTCTTGTGTTGGAGGACATACGGGGCGGCCACTGCCGATTGCTTCAACACAGTGAAATGTGCTTGCTAAATGTCTGAAGATCGTTGCATGCAACTACTTTTCTTCCAAGTGTCCGTTTACCTCGTAGCTTTGCCCTCATGGCGTGATATAGGACGCCGATGGGGTCTAGATCATCAATGTAGTCCACACGTAACTCGACCACCTCCTCTCGTCACATAACCCTCGGCAATGCATGCTTCGCCGAGAACGGTTACGCACATACTTCTTTAGTACGCCATGTACCTCTCGAAAGGGAACATGTCAGGAGATAAATGGGCCCAAGAATACCTATCTCTTTGCTTAGATGAACAAAGAGATGAACCATGATATCAAAAAAGCAGGAGGAAAGATCATCTCGAGGCTAACCACACTTTGTACCACGTCACCGCACCTCACCCAGTTTTTTGGATCGATGACCTTCGGGAAACAAATTGAAAACGAACACGACTTTGTGATTGTCCTCTTACCCACTCGGACAAGACACCTCTCAAAACCACCGGGAGCAACTGTGTCATCAGCACAAGACAGTCATGGGATTTTAGATGTACAATTTTGTTCTCTTTCATATTTACTTAATCTCTTTACGCTCGACGAGTATCCGGAAGGACCTTCACACCGCTAAGACACTCTATCACGCTTTTTTTCTTCTTTGCTTAGAGTATAACTCACGGCAGTGGTACAGCTTGTTTCAGACTCTTTTTTAGGGTGTAGGTCCTTCCTGATACCTAGGACTTCAAGGTCATTCCGAGCACTCACTGTATCTTTCGATTTCCCGTACAGATCTATATAGCCTAGGAAGCTCACACAGACGTTCTTGGTGATGTGCATGAAGTCCAGTGAGTGGCGAACATCCAAATCTTCCCAGTAAGGCAAGTTCCAAAATATTGACTTCTTCTTCCATATGGGTGCATGGCCATCCTCATCATTCGGCACAGATTTGCTTCCCGGACCCTTTCCAAAAACTACCTTCAGATCCTTCACCATAGTAAACACCTGCTTGCCACTTCGATGCATCGGCTGGGAACGATGTTCTTCCTCCCCGTTAAATTCCCTGCGTTTCTTCCGCAACGCGTGGCTCCGAACAAGAAACCTGCGATGCCCCATGTACAACATCTTCCGAGAGCCATTCATGTACGTGCCATCGGTTTGATCCAAACACTGCACACACGCTTTGAAGCCTTTGCCGCTTAGGCGACAGTTACCAAGCGGCCGCGATCGTTGATTGTTACAAATAACATTGCACGCAGTTGAAATACTCCCTTTGTATTCGTCCCGCACCTTTACACCGCTCCATAACGCTTGAAGATCTTCTACCAAAGGTTTCAGGTACACATCGATATCATTTCCGGGTTGCTTGGGGCCTTGGATCAACAACGGCATCATTATGTACTTTCTCTTCATGCACAACCATGGAGGAATATTATACACACATAGTGTGTCTGGCCAGGTGCTATGACTACTGCTCATGTCTCCGAAAGGATTCATCCATCGGTACTCAAACCGAACCTTATGTTTCTGACCTCGTCTGCGAAGTCTTTGTACTTCCGATCGACCATCCTCCACTGCGAGCCATCTGCCGGATGCCTAAGCATTCCGTCGACCTTACGCTTTTCTTTGTGCCAACGCATCATCTTCGCATGCGCTTTGTTTGCAAACATACGCCCATCTTGGAATCGAGGAAAATACCACAACACTTTTGCGGTGCTCTCTTCTTCACGCACCCCATCTATTTCACCGGATCGCCACGCTTCGTCTTATACCGGGTTCCTTGCACATCGGACAGCATCCAAGTCGGCATATTCACCGTGATATAGGACACGATCGCTATGACATGCATGTATCTTCCGTACTTTCAATCCTAAGGGACACAGGATCAGTTTGGCTTGATACGTGGATTCTGACAGGGTGTTATCTTCCGGGAGCAACTTCTTTATGAGCGACAGCAACTCATCGAAACCCTTATCTGACACACCATTCACAGCCTTCCATTGCATGAGCTCCAGTGTAGTGCGCAGCTTCTTGTGCCCCTGACCACAATTTGGGTACAAAAGAGTTCTCTGGTCCTCCAACAATCCCTGATACTTCCTATATTGTTTGTCCTCTGTGATATCTCCCTCTGCGTCACGCAGCATCTGGTCGAGGTCATCATCCACACCAAACTGATCGTCTTGTGTATCTTCTACGTCCTCGTATGTCGTCGCGTCCGGCATACCATCATATGTCACTTCCTCTTCATCGGCTTCTTCTTCGTCTTCTATGCTGGTATGCTCTACTTCGTCGTGGTGAGTCCAACATGTATAGTTCGGCATGAAACCTCTCATCAACAAGTGGCCTTGTATCCGTCCTCGCATTGAGTGCTCTTTCTCGTTGCTGCAATGTACGCACGGACACCGTATGAAACTTCCTGGAGGCAAGTCTCGAAATACGACATCGAGAAAAGCATTCACGCCATCGATGAACTCTCTTGTCCGACGATCCGCATACATCCATTGCCGGTTCATCTGCACCAATTAAATTAATAAGAACACTTATTATATTTTTCAAATTAAAATATTTAACTCGAAATAACTAATTATTATATTTTTTTAATTACCCCTACCAACTAATTTCAACATCTTATACATCATCAAAAGAAGGATACAGAACTAATATGAGACTTAAAACCCCCAATAGAGAATTTCAGGTCTATGAAAATGGGAACTACTTCAACTGCTTAGATTTTCGTCAGGAAACGTACTTTCAAGATTTCAGGTAAGTCCTCAACAGCTTCACTGCAATATTTTAGGCTTGTGCAATAATTCTCATCGACACTCTCATGGATCGGGCTTCCAAAGCGGCCCATGACAAGCGGTTCGCTTTAACCCGCTTGCGACCCGATCTATTGCAAATGAAATAATCACCCTACCTACCATTTTAAACTAATTTGAAACTAAAACCACCCAATAGATCTCCACATTGCCTCAAAAGATCTAGAAGGGAGAGCTAGCTAAAGCACCAAGCTAGATCTAGCTCTCTAAAACAAATAATCACCTCTACCAACTAATTTCAACATCTTATACATCATCAAAAGAAGGATACGGAACTAATATGGGACTTAAAACCACTAATAGATCTACATCTTGCCTCAAATTATCTAGAGAGAGAGAGCTAGCTAAACAAACACCCTTCAATTCAAACAAGATTATTTAATATTTCTCCACATCCAATGCAAAAAGATAAGCAACATCCACATGAAAATGATGTTGAGACCATGTTTACTTACCTTGGAAACCTTAATTTGGAGCTATTAACCTCAATTAAAAATTTTGGCAGCACCTCCCCTGCATGAACAGCTCGGCCCGTCAGTGCTACACTGCTCGAGCTGCTCGGGGAGGAAGAAGGGGTTAAATGCACTGGGCGGGAAGGGAAAGGGCATATGCAAGCGGTTCGTGATACGAACCGCTTACAGTGTGCTATCTCTGCAAGCGGTTTGTATCACGAACCGCTTGCATATGCCCTTTCCCGCCACCCTCCCACCCGTTGGCCACGAACCGCTTGTGGCGATCAGGTCGCAAGCGGGTTAAAGCGAACCGCTTGTGATGAGCCGCTTGGGAAGTCCCGATCCGTAGTAGTGGAGTAGAGAGTTGGTAGCGGATCACCTTTCCCGAATGCAGTTTGAGAAAACCCCGAGTTTGCCCATAAATGATTACCTGAGGCACGCTACCCTACTGAAAGTGACGGTATCTAATCCGTGGTATGCCAACATAGTTAACATTAGTATATACCACCTGGGGTGGATGAAAGTAAGTTGATCCGAGATAGTGGGATTAATCTTTGGGATGAACCTTATCTATATAGAGTATGTGGGGATGGGTTGCTGTAACATACCTAAGATTAACCTATTTTTACCATGAAAATTTTCGCAAAAGTCATTTTTAAGCCCCTAGAAACCTTCCTTATTTTTCTAAGGATTTTACAAAACAATTCTTATTTTATCCCATTAAAGAAATCTTTTCTTTTATCTATTCAAGAATATTCATCCCATAAAATATCAACTTTTATTCCACCAGTAGGTTCTCATCATTTTTCTGGATTTTTAGAGACCAGTTTCATATTTTTCTGAGCTCCCTACATTTTTCTATGAATTTCCAAAGTCTAAACTCATTTTCTGGAAATTCATTTAATCCTTTCCTTTTATGGATTTTCTTGAAATCCGCTTTCCCTTTTCAGATTACGCCTTCGGCGTGTCCCCATTTCCCTCCTCTCCGGTGCATTAAGTGACGATGGACGGCTGTGATTTTTTTCATTTGATCCAATGCATCAGAATCGGCCACGTCGGTTAAAAAAATACTGCTTCGGTTAAAAAAATCCAACGGCGTCCATTGATTTTCCTCCAGATCCAACGGAGCCGCTGTTTCCTCCTTCCTCCGGTAGCGCCGCCACCCCCGAAACCCTCGGTGCCACCGTCTCCGCCGTGCCACTCGTCGGAACAGCATGCCGCTGTCGATTCCGACCTCTCCAGACCACGGCATCAACACCTACATCATCGCCACATCACCACCGACCTAATCCATCACTTCATCGCCCCTTGTTCGCCATATCCCCATCGGATATTTCTCACCGAAGTTTACCGCCACCCACGGTTTCCCTTACGGTCGCCATCGTGCCCTCGTGCCTATAAATAGCCATCTCCGACACCTCCCCGACCCAAGAAACCCTTCTCCGCCACCCTCTTCTCCTCCCCTCACCTGAGCATCGCCGCCGCTGTGCTGTGTTCGCCGCGCTGCCATCCTCGGTTGTCCCAAAGCATCGCCGCCGCCTCGGGTTGCTCCCTACACCACCAACCACCCTAGCCAAGCACCACTTCGCCGTTTCCGGCCAGCCTCGCCGCCGATAAGCACCTCCCCGTCGCATCCTTCCTCTCTCTCTATCTCACTGTCGTGTGGGTCCCCCTTGTCAGCCCACGTTGTATCCACCCCGCACAGGCCTGTCTCCCTCTTGGGCCACCCTAGCTACGGCCTAGTCCTGGCCAATTAATTCTTTTCTTTTAAAAAAATTTCAAATATAGCTTCCATTTTAAATAAAATAGCAAACCTCTTTCAAAAATTCTGCAAAAATTTCTAAAAATCTAGAATTCAATCTAGTATTTTATAAAAATATAAAATACCCCTTTTTAGTTTTAAATTACGAAAATAAAATGTTTTCCTTTCGCTTTCTATAGGAAAATACTCTTAAAATCTATTTCCTTTTTCCAAAAAAAAATCCCAAAATTCGAAATAAAAATATTTCATCAAAAAATTTCTTTCAAAAATATATTTCCAAGATTTTCACCTTTTATCTTCAATAATTTCCATCTCGGAACTCCGATAACTTTGTTGTCATCAACCCCGATCTCCGGAAATTTGTTGATCCACACTTATCCCATGTATACATGCATAAATTCTTGCTATCCGGAGATCTATCAAAATAATGCCAAAATCAGCCTTCCATATTATTCTATCCGGAATAATGCCAAAAATCCCCATCACCATTTTTTTTAAAAAAAATCTTTCCGGAGATTATCTAATCATACAAAAAATCACCATCCTAGTCAACCTTAGCCTTTTTCCTAAAAATATCCCTTTTAAAAATGATTTCATGC
Organism: Raddia guianensis; assembly: GCA_036346415.1. Classification (NCBI taxonomy): domain Eukaryota; kingdom Viridiplantae; phylum Streptophyta; class Magnoliopsida; order Poales; family Poaceae; genus Raddia; species Raddia guianensis. The sequence continues at coordinate 12,640,701 of CM070537.1, read as the reverse complement.
ATTCATGCTTCATGCAATTTTCTTTTTCTTTTTGTTAAATTCCCATTCTTCCCCCTTTCCAACGTGTAGAAAACGAATTATTTGCCCCTGGATCAGCCGAGCAGGATTATCAGGGCAATAGTGCATACATCGAAGATTTAGCCGAACCAGGCAGTTTTCCTATTCCCTAATATTATATTATGCATTTATTTTCTAGTTAGTTAATTTTTGTCCAATTGATTTAAAATTATTTATGATTGAATATAGTCCTAACCCCATTTAGATTTTAGCCTCCCTACTAAGTCATAGGAAAACCCTAGGAATATATTTAGCCATAATAATGGCAAGGTCTCATGTAAGCATATAGGATCTTGATTGTTGCATTTTTAATCTAACTTTTGGTTGAGTTGGAAAGAGGTTGAGTTTTTGAGGTTTTGGTCGTGTTAAGGTTGGTGTGTTGTTGGAGTTTGTTGGAAGTTTAGCGTGAACAAACAATGGGAATGTGGGATGCATGGTGGGTCGCTCTAGTAGCGGACTACAGGACACTTGTTTGGGGGCCGGTGGTTGGTTTGGTCATTTCTCATAACTAAATTATGTCATGATAGAAAGGATACAAATTTCCGCCCAAACCATATTACTGATCATTTTATGGGTAAAGCTGGGTAGATTCTGCCGAGTCGTTAAAAACAAATCATCGATGGAGCATACTTCAGGGATATGAGGTTGTATCGCAGGGGTGATGTCTATTCTAAATATTTACATAAATCAGGTTAGAGGTGTGGTCGTAAGGTTGTTGTTGTTCTGGTCTAGGGTCAGTTTTGAAAGTCTGGTTTTTATAAAAAAAATCTCTTTTAAAAATGTTTTAGAAAAGAATTGGCAAAATATAGGATTTTTCTAAAAACTATTTTAAAAATATGCGTTAAGTCTATTATTAAATCTTCTTGTCAAATTTCTGTTAAAACCTTGCATGTAGTTAATAGGTTTGCATATGAAAACCTGATAGGACGTAAGTGCTTACCCGTTGTTTTTGCGGGCTACCCTTCTTTTGGGTAGGTCCTTTCTTTTCAGCAGAAGATTTTTCATTTGAAGACTTGGAAGAATTTGGTGTTGATTTTTAGTTTATCCTACACTCGAGCCATGCTTGTCGTCTTGAAGTGTTAATTTTGGAGGTGTATTAGAAATTGTAAGCCATATAGTAAAATAACTCTAGTTATGCAATAAAGTTTGCCTGTTTGTGCTATTTCAAAATGCAACTGAAATCCTGGACAGTTGTATTTTCGGGGATCTCCCGGGATCCCCACAGAAATGGCATCAGAGCCACGCTTGACTGTAGGATAATTGAAAAATGGAATAGAAAATTTTATTTAAATATTTTAAATTACTTCTATTATATTCTATAAATCTTATCCATCTTAAAAAATTTTGAAAATAATTTTATAAAAAGTTTTCTATTACTTCAGATAAGCTCATCTTTTCTCAAAATTTTAAAAATAATTTTAAATAAATTCATCTTTTCCAAAAAAATTTCATGAAAAATAATAGGACTTATTCCTAAATCCTATATACTTACACTTCCAAACTAGGTTACGCCAAAATCTACCATGCAAAAACTCCTTATCTCTATTTCATTTAAGCCAAATGTTTTGCCAAAATAAAAAATTCTTATTTTTTAAAAGCAATTTCCTTTAGAAATTCCCCTCTTTTAATATGGTAAATCTCAGGGACGAGATTCTTTAAGTGGGATAGTCTGTAACATACCCAAAATTAACCCATTTTTACCATGAAAATTTTTCACAAAAATCATTTTTAAGCCCCTAGAAACCTTTTTTATTTTATGAGGTTTTTCCAAAAGAATTCTTATTTTATCCCATTAAAGAAATCGCTTCTTTTATTCAAGAATATTCGTCCCATAAAATATAAACTTTTATTCCACCATTAGGTTCTCCTCATTTTTCTGGATTTTTAGAGACCGGTTTCATATTTTTCTGAGCTCCCTACATTTTTCTGTGAATTTCCAAATCCTAAACTCATTTTCTAGAAATTCATTTAATCCTTTCCTTTTCTGAATTTTCTTGAAATCCGCTTTCCCTTTTCGGATTACCCCTTCGGCGTGTCCCCTTTTCCCTCCTCTCCGGTGCATTAAGTGACGATGGACGGCTGTGATTTTTCTGATTTGATCCAATGCATCAGAATCGACCACGTCATCGACTAGCATACCGCTTCGGTTAAAAAAATCCAACGGCCCCCATTGATTTTCCTCCAGATTCAATGGCGCCGCTGTTTCCTCCTTCCTCCGCTAGCGCCGCCACCCCCGAAACCCTCGGCGCCGCCGTCTCCACCGTGCCGCTCGCCGGAACTGCATGCCGCCGTCGATTCCAACCTCTCCAGACCACGGCATCAACACCTACAGCATCGCCACATCACCACCGACCACCCTAGTCGAGCACCACTTCGCCGTCTCCGCGCAGCCTCGCCGCCGATAAGCACCTCCCTGTCGCATCCCTCCTTCTCTCTCTCTATCTCACTGCCGTGTGGGTCCCCTTGTCACCATGGCTGAGACACAAAGACACACTGTCTCTCCTCTTGGGCCAAATTTCACTCCGGCCAGATCTGCTGAATTAATTCTTTTCTTTTTAAAAAATTTCAGATATAGCTTCCATTTTAAATAAAATAGCAAACCTCTTTCAAAAATTCTGCAAAAATTTCTAACAAACTAAAATTCAATCGAGTATTTTATAAAAATATAAAATACACCTTTTTAGTTTTAAATTTTGAAAATAAAATGTTTTCCTTTCTCGTTCTATAGGAAAACACTCTTAAAATCTATTTCCATTTTCCAAAAAATCCCAAAATTCCAAATAAAAATATTTCATCCAAAAATTTCATTCAAAAATATATTTCCAAGATTTTCACCTTTTATCTTCAATAATTTCCATCTCGGAACTCCGATAACTTTGTTGTCATCAACCCCGATCTCTGGAAATTTGTTGATCCACACTTATCCCATGTACACATGCATAAATTCTTGCTATCCGGAGATCTATCAAAATAATGCCAAAATCACCCTTCCATATTATTCTATCCGGAATAATGCCAAAAATCCCCATCACCATTGTTTTTGTAAAAAAATCTTTCCGGAGATTATCTAATCATCCAAACCATCACCATCCTAGTCAACCTTAGCCTTTTTCCTAAAAATATCCCTTTTAAAAATGATTTCATGCATTCATGCTTCATGCAATTTTCTTTTTCTTTTTGTTATATTCCCATTCTTCCCCCCTTTCCAACGTGTAGAAAACGAATTATTTGCCCTCGGATCAGCCGAGCAGGATTATCAGGGCAATAGTGCAGACATCAAGGATTTAGCCGAACCAGGCAGTTTTCCTATTCCCTAATATTATATTATGCATTTATTTTCTAGTTAGTTAATTTTTGTCCAATTGATTTAAAATTATTTATGATTGCATATAGTCCTAACCCCATTTAGATTTTAGCCTCCCTACTAAGTCATAGGAAAACCCTAGGAATATATTTAGCCATAATAATGGCAAGGTCTCATATAAGCATATAGGATCTTGATTGTTGCATTTTTAATCTAACTTTTGGTTGAGTTGGAAAGAGGTTGAGTTGTTGAGGTTTTGGTCGTGTTAAGGTTGGTGTGTTGTTGGAGATTGTTGGAAGTTTAGCGTGAACAAACAATGGGAATGTGAGACGCATGGTGGGTCGCTCTAGTAGCGGACTAAGGGACACTTGTTTGGGGGCCGGTGGTTGGTTTGCTCATTGCTCATAATTGAATTATGTCTTGATAGAAAAGATACAAATTTCCGCCCAAACCATATTACTGATCATTTTATGGGTAAAGCTGGGCAGATTCTGCAGAGTCGTTAAAAACAAATCATCGATGGAGCATACTTCAGGGATATGAGGTTAAACCCTTTTAAAAATATGAGGTTAAACTCTTTTAAAAATGTTTTAGAAAAGCATTGGCCAAATATAGGATTTTTTTGAAAACTATTTTAAAAATATGCATTAAGTCTATTATTAAATCTCCCTGTCAAATTTATGTTAAACCCTTGCATGTAGTTAATAGTTTGCATATGGAAACCTGTTAGGACGTAAGTGCTACCCGTTGTTTTTGCGGGCTGCCCTTCTTTTGGGTAGGTCCTTTCTTTTCAGCAGAAGATTTTTCGTTTGAAGACTTGGAAGAATTTGGTGTAGATTTATAGTTTATCCTACACTCGAGCCATGCCTGTGGTCTTGAAGTGTAAATTTTGGAGGTGTATTAAAAATTGTAAGCCATATTGTGAAATAAAGTTTGGTTGTTTGTGCTCTTTCAAAATGCAACCGAAATCCTGGACAGTTGTATTTTCGGGGATCTCCCTGGGTCCCCACGGTTGCTTTGCCGATGCATCCCTGCTCGTGAAACATTCAAAATCCTAGAGCGATGCCACTCTTCGTCATATGGACGCCATTATGTAGCTTTATGGAGTTTGGCAGAGTAGGGTTTTATTGGCCAACCTTGTACGAAGAAGCTAAGGACATTGTGAGACCTTGCGCAACATGCCAAAACCATGGAAATATTATTGTCCGAGATGCTATGCCCTTAAGAAGCAACCTATAGATAGATATTTTTGATGCTTGGGGGGTAGATATCATGGGGTCTTTTCCTAGGTCTTATTCTTCTAAGTATATCATGGTAGCAGTGGATTACGTTTCTAAGTGGGTAGATGCACTCTCGTATCGTGTCGCGGACTCAAAACACGCTAAAAAATGTTCCATGGGTTCATTTTCCCTAGGTTTGGCATCCATATGATTGTCATTAGCGATGGTGGATCGCAGTTCATCCTAGGGGTAGATCATCATGTAGCTACTCCTTACCACCCTCAAACTAGAGGTCAAACAGAGACGTCCAATAAGCAGATCAAGAACATTCTGCAAAAGACCATGGATGCTATGGTAAAAACACGGAAATTTAAGGTTAATGATGCACTCTAGGTGAAAGGATCTCTGGCCGAGGGGGGGGGGGTGAATCGGCTTCTTTTCAATTAAATTTGGAAACCAACTATCGTCCGGACCTAACAATATCAATAATAGGAAGCGACGACAGACAAGTATCAAGCAATTCTTAAGCGGAAGCGACTACTCTTGACACGAAGGCACAAGTCCACGCAGTCGAGTTCAAGGTGCACAATGTAAAGGGATGGCAGGAAGGGTGCAAACCGAGTTTTTACGTGGTTCGGGGCGAGCTCCTACTCCACAGTGAGGAACTTCCAAATGGAAGCCAGGACCCTCTCGTCCTGTGCCCTCAATCCACTTGTGGGCTCTTCAACAACGAATGTTGGGTGAGCACCGAACCCGTACAGAGTGGCGAGAACCTCCACAAGCGAAAGCTCTCACACCCTACCGGCACCCGCACAAGGTCACCGACCGCTCCCGCAAGAACGGATTTCTCCTCAGCGTCGACGAAGGACCACCGACCGCCACGCAAGACGGATTTCACCACGGCACCGACGAAGGGTCACCGACCTCCCCGCAAGGAGGATTTCATCACGGCACCGACACACGGTCACCGGCCTCCCCGCAAGGAGGACTTTGCACGCACCCTCACCCCACGGGAGGATGACCGCCCACCGGGACAGGTTTCTTCGATGTAGAGGACGTAGTCGAAGTAGTGGTACGCTCGATGAAGCTTGGAGGTCTCCGGTGCAAGAAATCCCAAGAGCACAAAGACCGGAAGACACCAACTTCATCACCTCACATCACCTCACAAAGATGGAAAACCCCCATGGGAGTGAGGAGGAGAAACTTGCAGATGACCGGAGGAGGCAAGGTAGGCTTCTTCTTCTTCCTCTCTCCCTCTCCCTCTCAATCCCTCTCTCAATCCCTCTCAAATGGCATGGAAACCCTAGATGAGGAGGAGACCATGGGAGGAGCTCTCAATGGCATGGGGTGGCTGCAAGAATGGGCTCTCTCAAGTTTCTCCCGTGCTCCAAGCTCCTATTTATAGCCCTACACCCAAAACCCTAGATCAAGATCGCAATGGACGGCTTAGATTTCTTCTCGGATTTTAGATCAATCCATCGGATGCCGTCCGATAAGGTTTATACCAAAATTTGTACTCTGTCAGACGTCGTCCGATAACTTACAGGACGCCGTTCGATAAAGTTTAAGCCAAATTTGTACTCCGTCGGATGCCGTTCGATGGCTTACCGGATGCCGTCCGATGAGGTCCAAATTCTAGATTTTGGGCGCTGTCGGACCCTGTCCGAAGGGCGTCAGACCCCGTCCGACAGAGGCTGTGTTTTTCAAGACTTAGTCTCTCGAGCTCACCCATCCATCGGACGCCGTCCGATGGTGGTCGGACCCCGTCTGACAGAGGCTAATCTTCACGCTACTTCGGACTTAGCCTCTCTCGCCCCCTCTCATCACCACGCCTCGGGTCTTGGGACACTTTTGTCGATTTGTGGACACGGTGACAACCTGGGTAGGGTTAAACGAAAACTTAGATCACCTGGGCGGGAAGTTTCGCGCACACAGGTATTTTGGAGACTTAGCGGCTACGAAACCCTGGACAGCTGGACCCCTCGAACCTTCTCGACCCTGGGACAGGTGTACTCGCTCTAGATGGTTCGCTCACGGCTAACACCTCGTACTCTCGGAACCCCCCCCATGGGACCCACGACTAAAGTTTCTGGACCTGTGCTCAGTGGGACCTTGCAACCAGAGAGTTAGATTCTTGCCAGTAGCTGGGCTGGGCCAAAAACGCACACAAGGAAATCAAAGAAACTACGAAACAAAGGAGTCCTTATCCTTGGCGTTCCAGACGGCCCAGTTGCCATCAATTACCAAAATCAATCAAGCCCTGGGAGCTGACCTTTCACTAGGCATACTGCACTGCTTACAAAACACCAATCGATATGACTCTGTACCAACTAGTCTATGGGAAGACATGCCATCTTCCTATGGAATTGGAGCACAAAGCACACTAGGCAATTAAAAAATAGAACATGGATCTCCAATCGGCTGGAATTAAGACGCAAATTCAATTAGCCGAACTTGAAGAATGGAAGGAGAAAGCTTACCACAGTGCCAAACTTTATAAGGAAAGAACTAAAAGATGGCACGATAAGCGTATTCTGATCAAACATTTCAAAAGCGAAGATAAAGTGCTCATTTCTAGTTCCTGAATAAGATTATTTAATCATGGTATGCTTCATAGTAAATGGGAAGGCATCCAATTATGGGGTCATTACCTTCCAAGGCAATGGTGGGAATATTTTCAAGGCTAATGGGCACCATTTAAATTTTTTTCTAGAGCCTCAAATGGCCATGCACGAGGAAAACGATATCCTCGAGTTTTATGAAGAATGATCGTGTGAGTGGTCTAGCTCCGACCCTAAAAATGAGCACAATAAAATTTTGTACCTTGCTTTCTTTTATTAATTAAATTTTAGTTGAGCTAAGAATTTACCTGAGCAAGGGATAGGTGGGGCTGTGCCTAACTGAGCCGGACGAGATCGGCCGACCTCCAGCCTAGCTAGCTAGGAGGATGTCATTGCAAGTTGAATTACCTAGGAGATGCTCAAATTTCAAAATCATTCTCTCATCTCCTCCACTCTTCTTCCTCCTTGATCCAACACCTACATAACCCTTGCCATGGCTGGAGATCACCGATCACCCATCCCAAACACAACAAAGGCCTCCCACCATCCCCTATTTAAAAATGCCAATAAGGGAACTATGCTTTCAGCCTAAGCCTAAACTTCTCGCCGGTCGGAGCCATCAGACTTGAGATGTCACCGGAGGCCACACAGGGGAACAGTGGGTAGACCGGCCGACCTCCCAAACCTTTCGGTCCCACCAGGCTGGCCGACCTCCCATCTACGTGTCACCGGCTGTCGGAGTGTTGCTCGCCCATTGTTCCCTCTCAGAACCATCGAAAAGGGGAAGGGTCGCGCACTATCTCCATCCTGGCCTATAGTAGGGCAGTGAGGTCCCAAGAAAATGGTGACAAGAAAGCTCATGCTCTCGCCCCCACAGGATGTCCCAAAAGTCACCCATTGGGCTAAAATGCAAATGGAGAAGGGAATGAAGCTCATGAAGTATGAGCAGCTAAACTGTAAGTCTCCGTAGCGTGATCCTGTATCCCCACCTCGCTATACCATTTGTGGGTAGCAGACGACAAGGGAATATGGGAATGCACTCTCTCCGACGCTTTTGAATGTTGATGATTTGCTGGAGGAGTCTACCGACTCCAACCCCACACGATCTAGGGTGAGGCATCGCTGTACACCCCCTCCGATTCATGGGTAGAACAGAGAAGTGGAGTTTAGTGAAGAGCCTAGTGAGGAGATGGGTCTCCGCACTGAATTGGTCACCTTAAAATAGTGACAAAACAATTTCGATGAGCGCTTGGCATAGGTGCAATTTCTACATTATGGATCAAGAAGGCTACCACCTCAAAGCTCAATCACTACGCTAGGGCTTCGAGAACCCCCGATATCTATCATCCACCATCTCGACAGATTGGCTAGGGTCGAAATAAAAAAAGGCACTTAGTTTATTTTCTTAATTTATTTAGTTGTATTATTGCACCTTCTAATTTGCTTTGTATCGAATAGGTTTCATTTAAAAAAGAATGTTTGCCTTGATTGTGTGCAAGTGATGTTGTGATTGGTTTGATCGGTGCAATTATGCACCCATCGACTTTATTATATGCACACAAGTTTTGTTTAGTACAGCAAATAGGGAAGTGCCTTGAATGGAAAAGGGCGACACAACGAGCACAGGGCAGCCATTTGCACATTTGAGTGGGGAGGGAGAGAGGAGAGAGAAGAGGAGCAGTGGGGGGAGAGAGAAGAGGGGAATGGCTGGAGGTCGAAGAAGAACATTAGAGGGGCTAATGTGATAGCCTGTTCAGCTCTTGGTCCAGGCCCAGCCCACTTAAAGCAGTTGGGGGAGGGGGCGACGGGTTCCTCCGAGTTGAGAAAAACTAGCCGCCGCCGCCCCATCCTCTCACCGCTGTCCAAGTCACCGCCATCTCTTGGCCGCGCCGGTGCCGCCGTCACCGGCCGCCATTTCGCCTAGAGTCACCCATGGACGCCTCCTCCTCCTCTCTGCCAACCACGCCGCCTCCTTGGTCATGGTGTGGCTTGGCTGCCCTATGGAGAAGTGAGGAAGATATGATGCAAGAAGAATAAGAAGAAGAAGGGGAAACATGAGTTGTAGTCCAGGGAAGTGTGCCGGTGGAGAAGAAGAGATGCAGGAAAAGGGGAAGAAAGAAAGGAAAAAGTGGGGCTAGGGTTTGGAGAATCAAGCCCTATAGGTAATTAATATCTTCTCCGCTGCAAGATTGGTTTTGTTTAGATGCGATTCATTTGGTGTTAGAGGTGAATAGATGGCTAGATTGACTTTTGCTAGGGTTGCGAGTACTGCAGCAGTTTGGGGCCTCGATTTGGGCATTTTAGGATGAGTTTCAGAGGGGGCTCATGTTGTAAGAATTGTCTTAGGTTCTTAGCTTTCGAATGAGTCCAAGAGCACATAATTTAGATTTACAGTTTAGGAGATACGATTGTTTTCGTACCGCTGTCTGGTTTTGGACTCGACTAGAATAGATGGCAAATGATGGAGGAATGGTGGAGTGTATGTTTATAATCAAGGGATATTAGGAGTTAGGGTTCTCGACCTCGATATAATTTCGGGTTACGAATATGATGCTAATTCCTTCGTTATTCTTGTGGGGATGTTTTGGTTTGGTCGATTAGAGAGTGGATGCATTGGATGGGTTAGGATATAGGGGTCTAACCGATGCCGAAACTAGATGCTTAAGTGCAACGTGGGTTGCATGATTTATTTATTATGATACTCTCTATAGGTCGGCTTCGAGGTCGATGCTGAGGTTGCGCTATTTCTCTTTGTTGGTAAAAGAGCCAAGTATATGTTAAACACATGTTTGCTTGATATTATATGACTATGTGGTTCTAATGATTTGGGATTGTTCGTATCGTATGGTTGGAAGACAGATTTAAGTTGTTTTGATGTGATTTTAATATTTTGTTGTTTATCTCTAAGTGATGAAGGAGAATAGTAACTATATGACATAGAAGAGGCATTATTGCATCATGTGCATAGGAGCCAGGTCAGTGAGAAAGTCACTTTTGACTAATCCGGTGTGGTCGGCGAGAAAGTCAAAAGTAACTAGTCCGGAGTGCTCTGAAGTCCTTCCTGGTAGGCACTCCACGAGAGTGGAGTAAATGAAGGGCAACAGTTAGGCTACGCGAGCAACAATCTCAAAAAATCTACCAAGATTCACCCAAGATCACATGCAAGTAGGGAATCACAGATCGTTACCTTTAACGCGCAGTTACAGCGGAGGCAGACTAGCGCATAGAGGAAGTAGACGTACACGTCCCAATCACCACCGAGCAGGTCGCACCATGGTCAGGGTCGAGCGCCGACTGGTCGGAGACGTCGCCAACTGCTCGCCAAGTGGAAGTCGGTACTCGCCGAGTGCTCGGGGTAGATTGCCGAGTGGTCGCCGACTTGTCGGTGTGATCACCGAGCAGATCGTCGAGGTCGCTGAAGATCCAACTGAGTTAGCGCATCCATGTACGACAGCGCCTCTAGAAGTATCCACACGTACCGAGCAGGAATGTCGCGTGAGGTGTGCTAGCACCTCGCTGCACGGCTAGGGTTTCTCGGGAGTGGAAAGGGCGTGTGACGACTGCGCGTGGTGAAGGCTCAACTCATGCCGGACGCCTCCCCCCACGCCTGCCCTTATATAGACACGCTAGGGGGATTCGGCCCGCTAGGGTTCCATCTCCCACACGGGTCACATCCACGCATAAACCAGTTAAACAGCTCCAACCAGTTAAGTGTGTGACCCGTTAGATCAGTGTAAGTCGGCAATGGATCCAATCCCACAATCAACATATGCACATAGCAGTACGTATTGACTCCCAAATGCACAGAATCAATATTCGGCCGAACCTTTGGTAATCCACGTATACCGATCCCTTTGCCACACGATACCAGTTAAGAGTTGTGCGCCACCCTTGTTAATAGCTCAACCACTTCACTCGACAGTGTGATGGATACAAACCATGACTAACACCTTAGTCACATTACACGTCGTGCACTTTCCCTATCCATCCAAACGAGGGGCCCAGAGGTATCTCTCTCGTTATCCAGAGGGGGCAAATTCCATCTCGATCATCACACCCCTGGCTATGTATCCTGGCATACTGTAACATCCTCAATTTTTCAAAGTACTAATTTCACAAATTAAATTGCATTTATAATTATTTAACAAAATCATAAGAAAAATCTTATTGAAACTTTGACTAAAGTATTTACCATATTATATTTAAAGGAGCATAAGGTTAATATGTTAAAACTTCAAATTAAAATATATAGGAAATTATATCTAAGAATGCATTGAACAAACAAATAAAAAACTGTTTACCTATTTGCATTTAAGGAAGCATAAAACCAATATTATATATATATATATATATATGCAAATATTTTTGCCAAACAAAAATGTAGAAATAAACATGAATTGTATTTTAATACACATGGATTTACAAAATTTTTGGCAAAACAAAAGTTTGAATTAAGAGGAAGAATGGGAAGGTAAAACAAAGAAGTCAAATTTTTACATAAAATATACTCAGACCAAAAACCCTTATTGAGCCCAACTCCCTCTCCCTCTCTCTCGGCCCAGTTTCTTTTCCCCCGGCCTACCGACCCAGCCAAGCCCACGCTGCAGCAGCTCCTGCACGGTGGGACCCACCAGCCAGCCTCACAATCTCTCCTCTCTCTGGACAGCCGGCCCACCTGTCAGTTCTGTCTCCCCTCTCCCGATCCCTTCTCTGCCTCTCTGTCTCTCTCTCGCACTCGCTCGTTCTTCTCCCCCCTCTGATCACCGGCCGACGACATCGTAGACCCGTGCGGGAGCAGGACCGTCGCCGAAGCCATCGTAGCACGCTGCCGCCTGGCTTGACTAAATCGCGCCGCCAAGGTTGCCGCCGTCCCCCTGTGCCACCGCGACCTCACCGCACCACGTCCCCATCCGGAGGCATATCTTTGCCATTTGCAAGTAGTGGACCTCGTTCCCTCTCGACGTTCTCACTCGTGATATGAGTGCAGGTAGGCATGTTGGCATGATGGGTTTAACTTAGTTCTTCTGGTTTTGGTCACAGTCCTTCGTAGGTGCTCGTGTTCTCTCCGAGTTGGCTTTTGTGACTTGTTCCCAATTTTGTCGCATTTACATGTCGGCGCTCGTGCTTTTTCTGAGTTGGCCTTTGCGACTTGCTGCCAGAGGATTATACCTTACTGCATTTCCATCATATGCGTCACGCTAACCTGCATATGCTCTCACTTTCGATTGCCTTGTGTATATCTCCACAGGTGTTGGGTTTCTTTTTTTTGGCATCGGGCACTTCCACTCATGGTGAGCTATCCTATACCCTCATGTCTGTTATCTCACTACTTATCCTGATTAAACATGTTATGATTGCTATTCGCTCCCATGTGTATATTATGTGCATTGCTAGGACTTGTTAGATTTCATTTCTTTTTTTGTGTGAGCATGTGTGTCCCCTGCTCAAGTTTTGTGTTCATCGTATATACCCTGTATTCATGAGCTTTGTCTAGCATGTGCTCTTCATGTCATATCCTGTACATGCTTCTATTTTCTTTTGGTATGAGCATCTGTTATAATTGTGGGCATGTGCTTTATATCATTTGCATTATCCTGTCATGAGTAGTTTCTAGGTATTATGTTCCTAATCATCTCACATCTCTATGTATGCTTGGGTTGCTCCATGTGACAAATCCATGGCAGCTTGTTGCCTAGACATTGGTTATCAGTTTTATTGTTGCATGTGAGTGCATTTCCTGAGATTAGGGACATATGATTTAGTTTTTGCTTTGTGCCTGAAATTTCTCTTGATCATCATTTTTACCCTTAATGCGTCCTTGCTCCATACCTGTTTTGCATGAGCTTGTGATCTAATTTAATGACATATTTTCTAATACATGCTCACTGCCATGCTTAGGGTAGTGCATTGATACACTTTGATTTGGCATGGTGTAGGTCTTCATGTTTGGCATGTGCCTCATTAGCTTATTTACTTCTTTGCTTAGATGGGCCTGCTTTGTCCCATGTACTCTTAGGTGTCATTTGTACTTGCAAGTTGTCCCCCTGGGCATGGTTATCTGCCTTCCCCTGGGCATGGGTATCTGCCTTCCTGCTTGCTTGTGATTGTGGTTATTGTGCCTAAGACCATTTGGATGTGTGGACTTCGTCTAAACCTGTAGTAACAATGCATTTGTATTGCCATTATCATATTCTTGCTCTAGATGTTTTTGCCAAACCATGCCTGTTTCCTTGTCCTGCTGTGCCTAGAAACTGGACTTGCTTAACCCTAGTTTCGAAAGCATAGTTTCTTTGATGCATGTGTGTAGGCTTGGCGAGGAGACGACGTCGTTTCAGGATTTGACCATCGCAATGTAGTAAGGAAATGGGAGATAGTCTTTGGATGTGCTCGACCATGGTCGTGGCCTAGGCAATGCATGACAAGGTTGCCTTCTCATTCCTGGCTGGATGAATGCCTCTGGAAACGCAAGCTTTGGGTCTTCTTTCTCTGCTTCACGGATTCAGCTCAGCTACCACTACTTCGACGACATCAAACGAGGTTACTGCTTCTTTTTGGTGACCTAGAGATGCTTAGGTTCATCTCCCGTCACCTGTTGGCCTAGAGATGCTTTGATTCATCTCCCGCCATTGTTATGTCATTGTTTGGGCTGGATATGTGGTCTGTTTAGTTGGTGTGATGATATATTGTGATTGTATATATGTTCTATGCTCTTTTGTCTGCTGAGTGGATGTCCAGTTTACTGGGGAGATGCTGCCGAAATTTTCTGTGTTTTAGGGACTTAGTTGCTTTCTGGTAGCTTAGCGTTTTTCTCCCTTAGCTTGTGCAGCATTTTCTAGCTCCCTCCTTTTGAACTGATATTACTTCATTTGGTTCTTGTGTAGTTCAGATAATAGTTTATGTGCTTAATATTGACATAACTAAACTTCAACCAAATTTTGCTAAAATGTGACTCACTAGTTGAGGGGAGCTAGTTTTGTATATTTGTGTTTTTGTTCTCTTTTCTTGCATTTGCATTGTGGGCTTAGTTCTTAGGTAGGATAGAGAGTTAGCACTTCTTTAGACACTGCTTCATACCCCATAGGTTGCTATCATGCGTGATTAGCAATGTCCTCTGCTCTAGCCAGATGAATACCCACAAGTTTTAGGTCTAATAGGTGTTGGGCACCCTGGGTAGACAGGATTTGTGTTTAAGTCTCTCTAGTAGTCGAGTCGTAGGCTTGCTTTCCTTTTTCTGTAGCTTGGGGTAGATGAGACAGTGTTTGAGCCTTAGAGCCATCTGTCTCTCATCTTTACTTTTAGGCTGTCCATGTGAGGATCTCTATTTTCTTATCCCTTCTTCTGTGTTCTCTAGATAACTCTTTGGTTGAGGGGGACTTTTGGAGATTTCCTTTCTTTTTACACTCGTGGGCAAAATTTCAATTGATCTTCAGGATGCCCATTTGTGCTTTGTTGTCTTTAACTCCTTTCAGTTGCATTTGGTTCTTGTGGAATTCTTTCGGTGCTTCATTTGGTACTAGTTTTTCAACTGGTATTTTCGAACCAAATTTTAAGCAAAAATTTTGACTCACTTGTTGAGGGGGAGTTTTTTATCATTGTGCATGGCATATAGACTGTTTTCATTTTGAGCTTTGTCTGTTATGCTTTTGAACTTAAGTGAGTAATATGCAACTAGTTATTCATGTGGTGATCAATTGCTAGCTTGTTCATGTTTAAAATTACAAACATTTAAACTTGCTAGGCTAGTTGCAAAATTGAAAGCATTTTAGATTTGATTGAAAACTTGATGTGACTTATGTCTCTTGCATGCTAATCTTGTCACTAAATATTGGTGCTAGGCTTGGCTATCATTTGGTTCTCATTTGAGCGCTTTGATAGCTTGAATTAACTCTTTGTTGATGCTTTGACCTTAGCTCATGTAGTTTGAAAAATAAAAAATTGATTTTCCCTTTGGGAGCTTCACCGGTAGCTCTTCACGAGATAGCTTGCCATTGCACTAGGCATGAACTTGGAAGGAGGTCTGGATACCGTGACTACGTGTTTTCAATGTAATGCTGGGCCTAGTCGACATGTTTTGTTTGAAGCTCCCTTATGTTCAAAAGTTTGAATTTGAAAGTTAATATTGGGAAAATTGCGAACAAACACGAGTAGGAGAGTGTTGATCTCCATAATATGAGTTTGCCGGTAAAAAAAGGGGGTGAAAATCTTAAGAATTTTTGGGTGATGGGTTCAAGCTTTCTCATTGGTTACTTTAGTTGCTCTGTGATGCCATTTGATCTTTGCACTAGCTTCTTTGTATTTGGTGATAAGATTGTCGTGTGGTGCTATGATTACAGCATTAAAAATTACACAATCTTATTTTGCTAGCTAGCTTGGAAAATTTGTGATCAACTTGGATACGAACATGATAGCTTTGAATTCAACTTGATTAGCTTGGTGCATTCTGCTTGTGCTTCATGTTCCTTTGCATAATCTACAAAGCTCCCTAGAATTACATATGCATTGCATTTTTGCTTGTCCTCTAAATTTCTTGAGGCCTATATTGCCAAAAGGGGGAGAATTGTTTGAAAAAGGCATTAACTGGTTTCCTTGTGAAATAGGGGGAGAATCTTATGTCAAGTGGACAAGCTATTCATTCTAAAGTGTGCGTCTTATGTTAATCATTTCAATGAGACTAACACGCTTGATTGTTTATCTTTCGTAGTCTTATTTATGCAAATAAAATGGATCGCTAATTAATGTATGCAACTCTTTTGTGTAAGCACATGTTATTGGTTGATTAGATTTATACTCGTCATATCTTGTCGTATTTATTTAAGCATAAATATATGATGAACATGTTGCTTACTCTGCAAGATCTTTTATATTGCCATGTATTAGTGATCATATTAGTCGGTGAATTAGATAAACTTAATCGTGTTTAAATGGCTTTGTGCATGTAGGCTTTCCATGGATATTTTCACATACACTTAATTTAGTGAAATTAAATCTAGATTAGTTCACAAGTTCTCTCTTGCTTCAAATATGAATTTGCACATGTGTAAGTCATGAATATATTCGCATGTGCATCATTAAGTGAACTTGTGATTATTAATTCATCTATCTAGTGCATATAGATCAAACACATATTTACCTTGATGCACTTAATAGAGACCTTTCTTGTGTCAAGTGTTTCCACTTGTGTCGTGCTTCTTTATGCGAAACACTTGGACACTTAATCGCTAATATCAAATAGCTTCATATTTATTGTGCTTTTGGACTAATGTATTTCACGAGTGATTTGGAATGAATTAGGTCCTATGAGTTTGTATGATGACCAAGGGACGTTGAAGGATGATAGTTAAGTCGAAGTCAACAAGACGACGATGTCACCAAGAGTTGAGAACTAAGTCAAGGTCGATTTGGCGGGATGATCGTCGAGGAGGATGATCGAGGCAAAGTCCAATGGGACGAGAGTCTCATCAGGTGAATCAAGTCAAGATTGACAAGACGAAGACGTTATCAATATTTAGTAAAAGTCATCATGCACAATACATCAAGGGTACTCAAGACTACCAACGTCGTTGAACCTCAAAATGAAGAAAGAAGACGGCAAGTGATTTATCCTAAACCTTGTATGGTTTTATTTATATGTTGAGTCTAAGGATTTCCGTACTATTAAGAGGGATGGAACATTGAATGGTTCATATATGTCTTAGGTGCTCAAGTGATCAATCTTTGAGAGATCAAGGGAGAGGAGTGTTGGTGGTGTCGGAAAGTGAGAGTATTAGGTCTTTCGTAGTTCCTTTGTGATTGCTGCTCCTATCCTTTGGGATTTAGGAAGTGAGACCTTGTGGGTTGTGTAGCTCTTGTTCTTAGCTTTCCGTAGAGCCCAAGATCACTTAAATCGGAGTTCGGAGTCAAAAGTTACGCCCGTTTATGTCAATAGTTGTATGTTGTATCGGAACTATCCGATGTTGGATCGGAATGTTCTGATATGGATCGGAGAATTCCGATGTTAGGTCCGATTGACCCCTGTCTGTCTCCAGAT
Source organism: Raddia guianensis (assembly GCA_036346415.1). Lineage (NCBI taxonomy): Eukaryota > Viridiplantae > Streptophyta > Magnoliopsida > Poales > Poaceae > Raddia > Raddia guianensis. The sequence continues at coordinate 12,623,532 of CM070537.1, read as the reverse complement.
TCAAAAATATCGGAACTATCCGATATTTATGTCGGACTATCTGATATGAATTTGACCTTTTGGTATTGTGTCTGCTTTGAATCTATCTAGAATCATTCCAGAACCTCAAAAATAGTCGTTACTCCAAGTTTCTCTCACTTTCATATCAGAACTATCCGATGTTGACATCGGACTATCCGATATTTGTCAGCTTCAAACGGCTAGTTTCTGTGTGAGACTATTTAGGGCCTCCCACTTCTCCACGGGCAAGGGGTTGCCTTCCACATGATTTTTAAGAAGAACTTGCAAACAACCTAGGACTTCTTGCCCTCTCCACTCTAGATCTAAGTGATCCTCTTTGTGAGAAGAGTTGGAAGAGGGTGCGAGTGCTAAGTGAGAAGAAGTCGATCTTTGAGCATTTGAGTTCATCTCCGAGTTCGTTCTTTGTGTACATTTGTTACACTTGGAGGTTGAGGACTCCTAAACGGCTAGGAGTCAACCACGCGCCACCGGTGTGTCGTGAGCCGTGCAAGTTTGTGAAGGCCGATTCCGTCTCCGGAAGGAAAGGAATCAAGGAGTAAAACCGGGGGGTCTTGGTGCGACGTCGGTGAGGGATGGGTTGAAAGAGACCCGAGCTCAAGTGTGACCGAGCCTACCTCAACGGAGACGTAGGATCCCCTCAAGGATCCGAACTTTGGGAACAAATCTTCAAGTCTCCACTTCACTCTTGGTTTCCCCCTTGCCCTCTAACTTAATTTACTTTGATTCATGGTTATACTTGTTGTTGGCTAGCACCGTCGTGTGCTATTACTCTTTCTTGTGTTGTGGATTTGATTTTGGTGCGGGTTGTATTCTTGATTTGGGCGAGATTCTCAAAAATCCTAAATCTATCGGACTATCCGATATCATTTTTTGTTGTGCTTTAAAGGGTTGAAAATTTGTAACGCCTATTCACCCCCTCTAGGCGACATCCTGATCCTACAATCTATGCAGTGATTGTGATCGTAAGAAAAATTAGACTAGCTCCTATTCAACCCCCCCCCCCCCTCCCACCTCTAGTCGCCGATTCTGGTCTTTCAGGCCCTCTTTGATAGCTTGGTTAGTTTTAGTTTAGTTTTTGTTGGGAAAATTTGACCACCTTTGAAAGTGGTATGGAAAGGCTAAAAAAATTATTAAAAAAATATTTTTGATATCTTTAAGAAAAACCCTACAAAGTTATAAAAAAATTATTATCAAAAAATAAAGTGAATGGTGTATATAAAAATAATAAAAGTTGCAATTCCAACAAAAACTAAACTAAAACAAGCTATCAAAGAGGCCCTCGTAGTGTTTCGGGTTGCAAATAAATTTGAGGCTTTTGCTGTTAAAATTCAAGATTGCAATTCACCTCCTTCTTATTACTCCCCGAGACCTAATTAAGCTTAATCCGAGCCCAAAAGGATTAACAGTGAGCATTAGGGTTTCAATCAGAAAGCTAATTAATTACTGATGCTAATTATCCCATAATCCTATCTAAATAGAAGCAATTAGGATAAAACCGAAACTTACTAGGATTTGGTTAGCTTAATTAACCAAAAACATTAATTGGCTAATCATAAATTAACCATAATCTGAATTAGATTATTCGTATTGTTAACCGAAAGCCAAAATCGTTAGGTAGCCAAAAACACATTAGGGGTGATCGGTTAATTTTAGAATTAATCCAACTAAATGACTATTTAACTTAATTAGCTACCGATATTAGTTAAGTAAATAGGACCAAAAATATTATGAGTGGGGTTTGAATTCGATCGGAGCCTAGCATCTAAATTACATGCATATGCATACACACATGGAAAACATAGTCCTGGTACTAATAGGATTGATGATCCGATCTGATGGTGAAGCAATGGCATGTCATGCGGCACCGAGGCTTGAACATATAACATTAGTTTTAATCCGACATAATTTAAGGTCCAATCTTAACATGATTAGTCGATGCAATCAGGAGCTAATCAGTAATTTAGAAACTTGATCTTACTAATCGACACTAATCAAAATTAGTTCCTAACTTAGGGTTCAAGGATTAGCGCAAGAATGCTCTCATACCAAATGTTATAACTTAATTGAGTCATAATCACATTGCTTGCCAAATCGCATGAACACAAACAGTAGCAGAACACATTAGTACTAACCTTGATTAGGTAATTCCATTAGTATTGGTGACGATTAGTCGTAGATGACGCTGGAGACGTACGGAAGTAGCGTGTACCCTTCAGATCGATGCGGAACCTGACCAGCAGTAAGTTGCGGTACACGGCCTTCCCGAAGGCTCTGGCACGATCCCACGATATCAGATTGGGGTTGTAGAGAGGCTTAGGACTAATGACAAGATTAGGGTCATGATTAGCTTAGGATTTTCTTAGATGTTGTCATCATGTCACGCCCTTGCCTCTCTTTATATACTGTGTCGTGCCCCAGGAGGCCAAAACCTATTAGAGATAGAGTTCTAGCGTCCCGAATCAGGACTCCTCTTAAGGATTAGGCTAAAAGCCCATTAATGACCGTACGGAATGATTAGACCGATATTAACTCTAACAAGAAAACATAAGCTCAGTTGCCAGAGGTAGTTTAGTGTCCGGTGGCTGGCCATGAAGACGGCGATCTCCTTAGGCTCGACTTCCTCTGGGCAGCAGTGGAGGCCAGCTTGAGGTTACAACGACGACGCTCAAGTGAGGCATCTTGGATAGTTGAAGGTGATGCCTTTCTCCGATTTGGCAATGTCAATTGGCTACATTTAGAGGTGGTGGTATTGTAGAATGCCAAGAAGTGTTTGAGTGCATCGATGCTTTGCTCAAACGGCCGACTTGGGGTTACACTATGTACTTGAGAAATAGTATAAATGGACCTAGGGTTCTAACCCAAAGTGCGAGGGTCTTCGGGGGTGATTGTTATCAAGAAAATGTACTCGCCGCCTATTCAACCACCCTCTAATCGCCGTTTCGGTCTTTCTACCGGTATCAGAACAGGGTTTAGGCTATGTTCTTGATCTAAGTCAATTTGAGCCGACGGCTGGTTTTTGAACCTTCTTGAACTTGGCATGGTTTTTTTGTAGACGTCGACTACATCCTTCTACGAGCCGTGTACTAACACTTCATCAATGGCAAGGGAGGGTAGCAACTAGCGACCCATCCCCTTAGTGCTTGATTGATATGGTAGATAGCTTTTATCCAGAGATTTATGTGAAACCTCCTTACTTGTGATATGTGATTGGAAAGAAATTCTTGCATGCCTAAGTTATGTTTTGATCTTTCTTATCATGTCATCTTTGTCATATGGCTTGTATTGCCTATGCTCCATGATTGTCATATTAGGGAGTAGGTGATTTCTTAGGTTATTGGTTAGATACTTGTGTAGCCTTGCTTGCATTCTTCTATCTTCATTGTGCATTTAATTTTGCTAGAGATAAATTTTATTGGTTTTTCATATCAAATGGTCAAGATATTGCTATTGGATAAAAAATTGCTTTGGATTTGTTTGATATCTCTTTGTGTTGCAATTACTATTGACAAGGGCCATATTGTGTTGATATTCATGCTTCTGCTCTAGTATGTGCCTAAATGCTAAGAAAACAATTGCTTGAGTACTCTCTGGGGTAGTTAATTTGGCTACGACATAATCTTGTGATTTTTTATGCCTAAGTTCCTAGTATGTACTTAATTGTTAATAACTGCTTACAGGGTGGTAAGTGGTGGTAGCTAAGGCTATGCTTGATCATTATTGTCATTTGATGCTTTGGTTTATTGTCATTTGATGCTTTGGTTACAGAATTTATCATATTTGCATCATATACGTGTGCATTGCCTTAGGCTCTGCATTAATCTGCCTTGCTACACCTTTTGTTCTTAGAGTCATATCCCTTTGTGGGTGTTCTTGCTTGGTAGGTTAGGTGTTCTTGTCGTGCCTTGCAAACACACATCGCTTCTCTCCATGGCATGTGTGTTGCGTCAGCCAACTTTGGTTTGCTTCTCCAAATGACTTCTCCATATCGACTATGCTTTGAATTTGAAGGATCAGGATGTCGCCTAGAGGGGGGTGAATAGGCGTTACAGATTTTTCAACCTTTTTAAAACACAGCGGAAAATGATATCGGATGTTCTGATGTTAATATCAGTCGTGCCTTGCAAACACACATCGCTTCTCTCCATGGCATGTGTGTTGCGTGAGCCAACTTTGGTTTGCTTCTCCAGATGACTTCTTCATATCGACTATGCTTTGAATTTGAAGGATCGGGATGTCGCCTAGAGGGGGGGGTGAATAGGCGTTACAAATTGTTCAACCTTTTTAAAACACAGCGGAAAAGGATATCGGATGTTAATATCAGATATCAGACTATCTGATATCTGCAGATATAGGGTTTTTGAGAATCTCACCCAAATCAAGGATACCACCTGAACCAAATCAAATCCACAGCACACGAGAGAGTAATAGCACACGAGGGTGCTAACCAACAACAAGTATAAACACAAATCAAAGTAAATCAAGCTAGATGGCAAGGGGAAACCAAGAGTGAGGTGGAGACTCGAAGATTTGTTCCCGAAGTTCGGATCCATGAGGGGATCCTACGTCTCCGTTGAGGTAGGCTCGGTCGCACTTAAGCCCGGGTCTCTTTCAAGCCTTTCCCTCACCGAGGTCGTACCAAGACCCCCTCGGGTTTTACTCCTCGATTCCTTCTCTTCCGGAGGCGGAATCAGCCTTCACAAACTTGCACGGCTCACCACACAAAGCACCGGTGGCTCGTGGTCAACTCCTAGCTATCTAAGAGTCCTTAACCTCCAAGAGTAACAAATGCTCACAAAAAACGAACTCGGAGATCAACTCAAGTGCTCAAAGATCAACTTCTTCTCACTTAGCACTCACGCCCTCTCCCAACTCTTCTGACAAAGAGAATCACTTAGATCTAGAGTGGAAAGGGCAAGAAGACCTAGGTTGCTTGAAAGTTCTGCTCAAAAATGGTGTGGGAGGCAACATCTTGCCCAAGGGGAAGAGGGAGGCAATAAGTAGCCTAACGCAGCAACTAGCTGTTTGACTCAGGTGACTATTGGATAGTTCGATATGACATCAGAAGTCCGATATGAAAGTGACAGAAACATGGAGTAACGGCTAGTTTTGAGGTCCTGAAATGATTTTAGGGAGGTTCAAACAAGATACAACACCAAAAGATCAAATTCATATCGAATAGTCCGATATAAATATCGGGTAGTCTGATATTTTTGAGTTCTGCGACACAGTGAGAGGTAGATCGGACCAAGCATCGGATAGTATGATAAATCGGATAGTCCGATAAACAGCACATAGCCCCTTATGGAAACGGATGTAACTTTTGACTCCGAATTCCGATTTTGGTGATTTTGGGCTCTACGAAAAGCTAAGAGCAAGGGCTACACAACCCGCAAGGTCTCACTACATAAATCATAAAGGATAGATGTAGCAACCACAAAGAAAGCCACGAAAGACCTAATACTCTCACTTTTTGGCACCACCAACACTCCTCTCGCTCGATCTCTCTCAAATATTGATCACTTGAGCACCTGAGACATATCTAAGCCATTCAACGTTGCATCCCTCTTAATAGCACGGCAATCCTTAGATTCAACTTATAAATAAACCCATATAAGCTTTAGGAGAAACCACTTGTCGTCTTCTTTCTACATTTTGAGGTTCAACGATGTTGTTAGTCTTGATCATCCTTGATGTATTGTGCATGATGACTTTTACTAAATATTGATAACGTCTTCGTCTTGTCAACCTTGACTTGATTCACCTCATGAGACTTTCGTCCCATTTGACTTTGACTCGATCATCCTCCTTGATGATCATCCCGCCAAATCGACCTTGACTTAATACTCAACTCTTGGTGACATCGTCGTCTTGTTGACCTTGACTTAACCTTAAACTCAAACTCATAGGACCTAATTATTTCCAAACACTCGTGAAATACATTACTCCAAAAGCTCAATAAATAAGGATAAGTTTGATATTCGTGAGCGATTAAATGTCCAAGTATTTCACGTAAAGAAGCACAACACAAGTAGAAACACTTGGCACAAGAAAGGTCTTCACTAAGTGTATCATGATAAATAAGTGTTTGATCTATATGCACTAAATAGATGATTTACACAACTTCACTTAATGATGCACATGAGAATATATTCATGATTTACACAAGTGCAAATTCATATTTGAAGTAAGAGAGAACATGTGAACTAATCTAGATTAAACTTCACTAAATCAAGTGCATGTGAGAATATTCATGTAAAGCTTACACGCACAAAGCCATTTAAACACGTCTAGTGCACCGATTAAGATGATCACTAATACATGGCAATATAAAAGATCTTATAGAGCAAGCAACATGTTCATATTGTATTTATGCTCAAATAAATACGATAAGATATGACTAGCACAAATCTAATCAACCAATAACATGTGCACACAAAAGAGTGGCATACCTTCATTAGCAATCCATTTTATTTGCAAAAATAAGACTACGGAAGATAAAAAATCGAGTATGTTAGTTTCATTGAAATGATTAGCATAAAACGTATCTTTTATAATGAATAGTTTGTTCACTTGACATATAATTTTCCTTTAAATATGATGAGACTAAGGCTTCGTTCGGCGCAGCTGGAGCTGATCACCCGATCAGCAACTTTAGCTGATCAGCAACTTCCCCAGATGGGCCCCACAACTGTGTAGAGATTCCCAACAGTGTCTCTCACCCTTGAGCAAATTTACCAAAATTTTTTGTGTCTCCTCAGCTCATCGCTCCCCCTCACTGATCCCATCGCCACCCCCGTAGCTCTGGGAGCCAACGCGGCCGCTCCCATCGGCATCCCACGTCCGCTGCAGTCATAAGTTATGTTTCACATTAATATATTTTCCAAGGTCAGCTCCTTATTTAAATTTAAGAGGGAAAATGCTAATTATTTGTTGGGGTCTAGCCACTAAATATTCCTAAGAATATATTGAGCAAGAAGGGTGTATTAAAAATGTCTAAAAATTATTATTGCATTTACCTAAATTACTTTATTTTCTACTGAATTTCTAAGGTCAGATTCACTATTTAAATTAGCCAAAATTATCCAAGAATTAGTTTGAGCCCTTTTTATATAGGATTCCACTTAATTAATGAGAGTGTTGTTACCCCATAAGAGTGGTTGTTTTTATAATTTTATAAAATCAGAAATGGCCTAAGGTATTTACCCAAATTTTTATAGAATTTATGGGAGCCTCTAGCTATCTTACCTTATGGCATAGGGCTTTGAAATTTGGCTCAAAGTCAAGAAACCATATATCGTGCAGATGAGGAGGAATTACCACCATGAACATGAAGAAATTTGTGCATGATGCTAAGGCCAAGAATATTCCTTTTCAATTTTTGGGTCAAAATGAACATGACCGAGTTGCTCATCTCAAGTCTGCAAACAAGATCTAGTCTAGACACACAACCTTTCATAAGGAAACAGCTTAGGTCAAAACCGTTCGTCGGGATCAATACAAGCGTGAGTACAACGGATTCTCACAGAAGGCTGGTGAATCACTAGATATCTATTTCAGTTGGTTCACAAAGATCTTGAGCAATTTGCGAGCAGTTGACAGAACATCTACTGAGTCAAAAAATGCTCATTACTTTCTCTCAGCTCTTGATTTGAAAATCTGTGGTGTCAAAATCACCACCATCCGGCAGTCCATGGATCTCACTAAACTCACTCTGTATGGGCTATGTTCAAATTTAAAAACTTATGAACTCGAGCACTTATCTTTTAAGACCGATTCTACCCTCCACGGTTTTGGTTGCAAACTCATCTGTTTCTTCTTCTTGTGATCATGGTGGTGTTTCTTTGTATATTCTTGTGAAGCTTCCGGATGAGCCATTGGATGCCATTTTAGAAGAGAATCTTCATATGGTCATATCAGCTTGAAGCTATTTCTAGGCTCTTTCTTTTATACCTGCCAAAGTTGGTAATCCGATTTTCTAGAACATCAGTTAATATCCATGTTCGGGTGTCAAGCACCAAGGTTATCATCATGGGTCAGGTGTAAGTAGCAATAGTGCGGGCAGCGGCGGTTGCGGGTGTACTAGAGGCAGCGAATGATGCATGCATAAGGGATGTTATGATTTAGAGCCTGCTGCAAACAGCCCACGTATGAGGCCAAAACGAAGAGAAAGGGCTCCCCAGGTCTTAACGGACCTAAAGGCCCAACTGGAGCAACAACTAAGGCCATGGGCCCACTCAATCCGAAAGACTAGCCTGAAGGGAGAGGGGTGCCTCCACCTTTTAAGTTGTGCTCCCTCATCACCAATAACCGATGTGGGACTAAACCCAACAATCTACCCCATCAAACATCGGACCACTTCGTCACAACGGACAACTTCATCCAGCGAATGTGTGGAATTAACGGAGATGTGGGTCGATGCCTGGCTCTGATACCACTTGGTAGGATTTAGAACCCGCTGCAAACAGCCCACATATGGGGCCAAAATGCAGAGAAAGGGCTCCCCAGGTCTTAATGGACCTAAAGGCCCAACTGGAGCAACAACTAAGGCCATGGGCCCACTCAACCCAAAAGACTAGCCTGGTGGGAGAGGGTGCCTCCACCTTTTAAGTTGTGCTCCCCCATCACCAATAACCGATGTGGGACTAAACCCAACAATCTCCCCGTCACACATCGGATCACTTCGTCACAATGAACAACTTCGTCCAGCGAATGTGTGGAATTGACGGATATGTGAAATGGGCCAATGCCTGGCTCTGATACCACTTGTTTGGATTTAGAAGGCACAAACATAGGATTTAACCTGAAAAAAAACCCTCCAATGTGGAGTGGAAAAAAATCACGGGAAAAACAATCACTATAAGATGTAAGGGGTACAAGGGGGGCCTTTATATAGGCATGCCCAAGGGTAAATTAGTAAAAACTAACATTTGGAGGCATAACCTAACATATCTCCCCTTGACTCTAAATCCATGAAAATGTTCTTCCAAAATTCCCGAAGGGCGTTATGCTCCTCGAATACCCACCAAGCTAAGACAATGCTTGAACTTAGTATTAGATAATGACTTTGTAAATATGTCTGCAGGATTCTCATCAGTATGTATCTTTCCCACAATAATTTTGCCTTAAGTAATAACATCGTGGATAAAATGGTACTTGATATCAATGTGCTTAGTCTTGGCATGATACATATCATTCTTGGTCAAACAAATAGCACTATGGCTATCACAATAAACAGTGTTTACACGCTGTGGAAAACCAAGTTCAGAAACCAGACCTTGCAACCAAATAGCTTCTTTAACACCTTCAGTAGCTGCAACATACTCTGCTTCAGTAATAGAAAGAGCAACTATAGATTGTAATGAAGCTTTTCAACTCACTGCAGAACCACACAAAGAGAATAGATAGTCAGAAATAGACCTTCTCTTATCGAGATCACCAGCATAATCAGAATCAACAAACCCAATAATATTATTCGACTTCACCAAACTTTGATCAAACAACAAACCATAGTCAGAGGTACCTTTAAGATAACGAAGAATCCACATAACAACATTTCAGTATTCCTTACCAGGATTATGCATAAATCTGCTAACCACACTGACTGCATGAGACAAGTCAGGCCTTGTACAGATCATAACATACATAAGATTACCAACAGCACTGGAATATGGAACGTGGGACATATAATTTTTATCATCTTCATTAGTAGGACATTGACTTGAACATAACTTGAAATGAGAAGCGAACGGTGTAGAAACAGACTTGCAATTACTGAGATTATACCTTTCAAGTACTTTCTCAATATAACTTTTCTGAGATAGAAATAGAGTACCAGCTTGACGATCCGCTGAATTTTCATCCCAAGAATTTTCTTAGCTGGACCAAGATCTTTCATCTCAAATTGCTGACTAAATTGAGCCTTCAACTGATCAATTAGAGACTTATCATGAGAAGCAATAAGCATATCATCAACATAAAGCAGTATATACACAAAAGATTCATTAGAAAACTGTTTGAAATAAATGCAATGATCATAATTGCTTCGAGAATAATCATGAGAAATCATGAATGAGTCAAATCTTTTATACCACTACGTTCAAACTTGTTTCAAACCATAAAGAGACTTCTTCAAATGACAAACTAAATGCTCTTTTTCAGAAGCAACAAAACCCTCAGGTTGAGTCAAAAAAATCTCCTCATCCAATCCAAATCTCCATAAAGTAAAGCAGTTTTAACATCAAGTTGCTCTAATTCAAGATCAAATAAAACAACAATAGCAAGCATAACTCGAATTGATGAATGACGAACAACAGGAGAGAACACCTCAGTAAAGTTAATATCTTTCCTTTGTTCAAAACTTTTCACCACTAGCCGGGCTTTCCACCTTGTTGGTTCAACTCCAGAAAGTCCATCCTTCTTCTTATAAAGCCATTTACACTTCAGAGGTCTTGTATCTTTTGGAAGCTCAACCAAATCCCATGTATGATTTTTATAAAGGCTCTTAATTTCTTCATTCATAGCAGTTAATTTATTTAAAAGAATTATCACATGAGATAGCTTCAGAATAAGAAGACGGTTCAAAAATTTTATAACTAGCAGTAATGAAAGCATGATTGACAATATTATCAGTGTCACGATATCTAGCTGGCAATTGAATATGATGTCTAGATCTATCACGTGCAATACAATGATCATCACAAACAGGAGGCTGAGAAACAGACAGTGTAGAAGAACAAGCAGTAGAATCAACAGGTAAGTCTACCTCAAAAGTTGGATTGCTTGTACGAAAAACAGTTTCAGATTCATCAGTAGGTGAGGTACCAGTAACGGAAACACCTCTAGAAGAACATAATGAACTTTCATCAAAAGTAACATCACGACTAATAATCACTTTCATAGAATCATCACACCATAAACGATACCCTTTGACACCGGAACCATAGCCAAGAAAAGTTGCACGGCAGACTGCACGAGCGAACAGCACGAGCGGTTGCACGAGCCCACGGGCTGGATAGCCAGCAGCGTCGGGTGGGAGACCGGCGGCGGCTTGGACTGGGAGCAGGCGTCGGGGCAGCCAGACAGGGCCGGGACCGGGAACGGCCGGCGTGGCGAGTGGCGACGATCCGAGAGCCCTACGTCAAGGCGACGGTACGAAGGCTGGAAACGGCCGACGGCTACTTCGAGACGAACGAGCACCCGGCAGCTGTACATCCGAACACAGCGGCGGCGACTCCTGGGAATTTTGTGGGTGGCTAGGGTTTGTGGTAAACCAAAACGACCAGGACCCGAGATTGTTGGGTTTAGTCCCACATCGGTTATTGGTGATGGGGGAGCACAACTTAAAAGGTGGAGGCACCTTCTCTCACTAGGCTAGTCTTTTGGGTTTAGTGGGCCCATGGCCTTAGTTGTTGCTCCAGTTGGGCCTTTAGGTCCGTTAAGACCTGGGGAGCCCTTTCTCTGCGTTTTGGCCCCATACGTGAGCTGTTTGCAGCGGGCTCTAAATCCTAACAAGTGGTATCAGATCCATGCATTGACCCACATCTAAGTTAATTCCATACATTCGCTAGACGAAGTTGTCAGTTGTGACGAAGTGGTCCGATGTGTGATGGGGGAGATTGTTGGGTTTAGTCCCACATCGGTTATTAGTGATGGGGGAGCACAACTTAAAAGGTGGAGGCACCCCTCTCCCTTTAGGCTAGTCTTTTAGGTTGAGTGGGCCCATGGCCTTAGTTGTTGCTCCAGTTGGATCTTTCGGTCCGTTAAGAGCTGAGAGCCCTTTCTCTGCGTTTTGGCCCCATACGTGGGCTGTTTGCAGCGGGCTATAAATCCTAACAAGGGAAGGCGTGGACGCATGGCAGCTTGACGATCTTGTGGTTGGTGCAGAGATCCTCGAGGGACACCACGCACTGCTTCTCTTCCGCCGCCGCCGCCTTCATCTCCGTCACCGGTGGCAGGGACTCGTCCTTCTCCATCGCTTGGAAGTGGAAGATCTGGCCGCAGATAGTGCAGGAGCCATGGTCGCCAGTCCAGCACCCCCAACTTATGTCGATGACGGGGTCGCAAGCATGAGCACGAGCAAGAGCCTAGATCCCCGACAATTCGCGTTGGTGGGGGGCAGCGCGTCATCTGCCATTGATCATATTAATGCTTGCAACTTGCAATCGTCGCGGCAATACGAGCCTAGGCGTAGCACTAGCACGTACGACCCGTCGTCTGCCATCGTGTCGTACGTATCATATCGATCATATTGGTTCTTGCGGTCGCGGGAATACAAGCATAGCTAGGGCGCCCCGGCACCATCTTTTTATAAGCTTGGAGATATCAGATTTCTAGTCGGCCTTGCCGTCCTAATTGCATAAAGTATGGGTACAATCCATTCTATATAAAAAAGGGCCTAACCAGCTGGTTCCTGGTTAGGTCACGTCGCCGCCTCCGGGAAGCGCCACGTCACCCAATCTCCCGCGTGGAACACGTCATCTGAGAAACAACGATCGTTGGATCTTGTCGCGGAATCAAATCCAGCTGTCCATACTAAGTAAACATTTAAAACAAAATGTTTCGCTCATTGGAAACAGCGCGTGTGGCTTGCCCTCTTGGTTAGCTACAATTGGTTTCAGCCCGTAGACAAGCGTTCGAGGCCAGCCTCCGCTTCATCTTTTATTGACTGCAATAATCGCTGGCACGCTCAGCTGTGCACAGAGACTTCTTTTTCCTCGCCTGTTTCTTTTTTCTTTGCTCACAAAAAAAACAAAAAATTGAAAGCTTTCGAAAATTAAATCATGGCTGCAACAAAGAACATCCATAAAAAATTTGATGTTATTTAAAATTTTGCAATCCAAATTTACAAATAGTTTGCTATTTCTTATTAAGAGCATATTTCTTCTCGATTTTCTACTTTTCAATTGTACCTTCGGTACGTAACAAAAAAATCATAAATTTAAAAGTTCAGAACCATGTCTGCAGAAGAACATCCAAATTTTTTTCCAAAAAGTTGAAAGCATTCATAATGCATCATTCGGCCTAAGGATTTTATTTTGTCAGGTCACAAAATATGAATAAATATTGAAAGTATTCACAAATTAAACCATGCATGCACAAAGAACATCCATAAAAAGTTTGATGCTATTGATAATTTTTTGAAATCCAAATTTACAAATAATTTTTATTTCTTATTGAGGGCATATTTCTTCTCGATTTTTCACTTTTCAATTTTACTTATGCTTGGTCGTGAATATTCATATATTTTAAAATTCCATAAAGAACATCTATAAAAAGTTTCATGTTATTCAAAAAATTTTGATGTCCACATTTACAAATAGTATGCTCTTTCTTATTAAGTGCATTTTTTTAGATTTTCCACTTTTCAATTTTACACATGGTATGTGACAAAAGAAAACATAAATTTGATAGTTTCAGAAACATGTCTTCAAAAGAACATCCAAAATTAATTTTTTTTCAAAGATCAAACGTTTTCACAATACAACATTCGAACTAAGCATTTTATTTTTTGCGTGCAAAAAATCATGCTAAATTGAAATTTTTCAATAAACCATGCCTTCACAAAGAACATCAGCAAAAAAATAGATGTCATTCAAAAAATTTAAGTCCAAGTTTACAAATAGTTTGCTCTTTCTTATAAAGAGCATATTTTCTCGATTTTGCACTTTTCAACTTTTTTTATTATAGGTCAAATATATATAAAATTTTTTTTGAACCATACCTGAATAAAGAACATCCAAAACTAAAAGATTTCAAAGATTAAAGGTCTCATAATGCAATCTTTGAGCTAAAGGTTTTTTTGTTAGGTCACAAAGAAACACAAAATTGCTAGTTTACATACAATATATCTATCACGACAACATAAGCGCTTCGGCTTTCTCTGGCTTCCCATGGTATCCACGTCATCCATAGAAACATAGACCGTTCGATCGTCTCGAGCAGCCGCATCCAGGCGTCCAATTAGGGGAATTGTGGACAACATGGACCTCGGGTATCCACACGGCGGGCCTAAAAAACCACCCGATAGGGGATGGACCAAGTCGGGTGGATAAGGACGGGTACCACTCGGACTCTAGAAGACTTGCTCGACAAGAAAAGACATGAAGATAGAAGCCTATCCCTAATTAATAGGAAAGATATACTTGTAATCCTGGATAACTACTAGAGGATAGAGATAGGAATCCTACCTCGAAACCGACTAGGACTCCTCCTTGTAACCCTACCCCCTCCACTATATAAAGGGTGTAAGGGGCCATAGTTCGGCTTAGATCTAGAGAATCACACATCTACATCTTGATCGTCTCCCAGGGGTTGATCATCATCTCCACACCCATCCATGGAGAGACATCTCTTGATCATCTTGTACACATATACCCCATATAATCCCAGAGCACAGGACGTAGGGTATTACCTCCGCCATGAGGGCCTGAACCTGTTTAAATCCCTGTCTTGTGCTAGCATCGAGTTTAGATCTTGCATGCATCGCCCTATGTATAATCATTGCCGGCGGTGACCCCCCAGTTAGTCACCTGTCGACAGTTGGCGCGCCAGGTAGGGGCAGCGTCAAGATCATCTTCGTCAAGCTCGATGGCATCGTTCAACGGTGTCGCCGTCGTCCCCGCCCCCGGAGCCGACTGCGTCATCAACGGCTTCGACGACTCCACTTCCCTGATTTGGATCAGATCCAATCTGGGGGGAACTACAACAACGCCTCCCGCTCGGGTTGGGGAACGTCACGGCCATCTACTCATGAGTAGTACGCCAACGGCTCAATTCCCGACTCGGATACGGCGAGGCTCGAAGACAGATTCTGGATGGGATCTTGTTTCGTCAATTCCCGTTGATCCAGAAGGAATTTGGGGATGAGACTGGATGCGTTGGAAAGATAATTTCGTTAGCTTTCCGTTAAGCCCAAGAACGCCCAAAACGGAGTCCGGACTTGTCCGGGAGATCCGTTTGAAGGCAGGCTGCGCGGGAAGGTCGCGAATCTCGACCAGGCTCTTCGCTTCGGGGGCCGACTACGTCATCAACGGCTTCGGCGACTCTACTTCCCTAATTTGGATCAGATCCAATCAGGGGAGAACCAAAACAACGCCTCCCGCTCGGGTTGGGGAAGGCCATGGCCATCTACTCATGAGTAGTACGCCAACGGTTCAATTCCCGACTCGGATACGGCGAATGCTCGAAGACAGATTCTGACGTCATCTTGTTTCTACAATTCCCGTTGATCCAGAAGGAATTTTGGGATGAGACTAGATGCGTTGGAAAGATAATTTCGTCATCTTTCCGTGAAGCCCAAGAACGCCCAAAACGGAGTCCGGATGTGTCCGGGACATCTGTTTGAAGGCAGGCTGCACAGGATGGTCGCGAATCTCAGCAAGCTCGTAAAACTCATCTGCGGATGCTATGGCATGCGGGTATGCCGTGGCACACTTCCAAGCACATCGAGAATCAGCAATGAGCTACTCAAGACAATCGACGACCAACACTTCTTCCGGACATGGATCCGATCTAGTCTGAGGAGAACATCGACATTGCTTCGTCTGGACTCCCGGTCGGGTCGAGAAACGCCACCGCCACTTACTCCCGAGTGGTGTGCCGAGGGCTCAGATCTCGACTCGGATACGGTGAGAACTCAACCAAGGACTTCAACAACGCTTTTTCAAACTCGGACAAGATCCGATCCGGGATGGAATTCAACAGCGCATCACTCGGACTCCCGGTCGTGTTGGGGAACGTCACCGCCGCCTACCGACGAGTAGTGCGCTGGGGCTTAATTCCCGACTCGGATACGGTGAGGTCCCGATGGAGAACGAATCTCGAGTGGTGACCGTCATCAGCAGCAAACCACTTGGACTCGATGACCATGGCATCCATCGTGCGACGCCGGCTTCATCAACCGCAAGACGAACATGAGAAGAAGATACGATCTGTTCCCATTTAGATTCTAGACGGAACTTGTATCGTAATTTCCTGTTGACTCAGGAGGAGTTTCGGGGTTATATAAGATGCGTTGGAAAGTTTATCTCGTTATCTTTCCAACGAATCTAAAAACGCCTGAATCCGACTTCGGATGCGACAGTGACGCCTTTTTCAAGGCAGACTGCGCAGAGAGGTCGCGAATCTCGGCGAGCTCGTAAAGCTCGTCGGTGCCGGCTACGGCGTGAGGATTGTTCGTGCCACATCTCATGGGAAGTTGAAGACCAGCGAGGACCGTCATCGACCTTCGTCAAGCTACATCAACCGCGTGGAGATCATGTACGACCACGGCTGACTACAACGACCACGGGCGAGGCCTCGGCGAGCATGTGCTGTTCAACGCCGACCGCGGCGTGTGCAGCTCGGTGTTGATCAAGATTTGAACGACTACTTCCTCTACTCGGTTACACGCCTACGCCAGCGCCACGAGCGCCCAAGTCTACGGCACGGCGACACGCTACTCAGCGACACGCCTACGCCCGCGCCACGAGCGCCCAAGTTTATAGCTCGGCTGTACGCCATCGCGCGCCACGAGCGCCCGGTACGGCTGCACGCCTCGAGCTTCAAATCTACGGCTCGGCGACAAGCCACTCGGCTACACGCCTACGCCAGCCCCACTAGCGTCCAAGTCTACGACACGGCGACACGCTCCTCAGCGACACGCCTACGCCCGCGCCACGAGCGCCCAAGTTTATAGCTCGGCTATACGCCATCGCGCGCCACGAGCGCCCGGTATGGCTACACGCCTGCAGCTTCAAATCTATGGCTCGGCGACAAGCCACTCGGCTATACGCCTACGCCAGCGCCACGAGCGCCCAAGTCTACGGCACGGCGACACGCTACTCAGCGACACGCCTACGCCCGCGCCACGAGCGCCCAAGTTTATAGCTCGGCTGTACGCCATCGCGCGCCACGAACGCCCGGTACGGCTGCACGCCTAGAGCTTCAAATCTACGGCTCGGCGACAAGCCACTCGGCTACACGCCTACGCCAGCGTCACGAGCGCCCAATTCTACGGTACGGCGACACGCCACTCGGCGACACGCCTACACCCGCGCCATGAGCGCCCAAGTATTCAGCGTGGCTGTACGCCATCGCGCGTCACGAACACCCGGTACGGCTGCACGCCTAGAGCTTCAAATCTACAGCTCGGCAACAAGCCACTCGACTACACGCCTACGCCAGCGCCACGAGCGCCCAATTCTACGGTACGGCGACACGCCACTCGGCGACACGCTTACACCCGCGCCATGAGCGCCCAAGTATTCAGCGTGGCTGTACGCCATCGCGCGCCACGAGCGCGCGGTATGGCTACACGCCTGCAGCTTCAAATTTGCGGCTCAGCGACAAGCCACTCGGCTACACGCCTACGCCAGCGCCACGAGCGCCCAAGTCTACGGCACGGCAACAAGCCACTCGGCCACATGCCTACGCCAGCGCCACGAGCGCCCAAGTCTACGGCTCGGCGACACGCTACGCCAGCGCCACGACAGCCAAGTCCACGGCATGGCTACAAGCCTACGGCTGCATCAGAGCTAAGTTCTCATTACCATAATCTTTTCGTGTTAATCCTAGTTGTTTCTTGACTTGCTACTTAGTTGGTCTCCAACCAAGCAGTAAGTCGGGGGCTACACCTAATAGGTGCACTTGCGTGCACTTCTTGTTACTTTTTGTTACTTTCTCTTAATGATTGCAAATGAATCCGAATGGTTATTCCGAGTAGTGAAGCTCTAACTCACAAACGGCGAACTCTAGTCACTTGATACGCGTGCCTGGAAAAAGAGCCATGAGCCAATTTTCGACGCCTGGGGGCTATACTAGTCGGGCAGAGTGCTTAACAAAAGGAAGATTACTTGGAGGAATTTAATATCAAAAAGGAAAAGTGGCAAAAGGATAAAATTACATAAATAAAGCAGTCGGACCTTACATCCAAGTGATTGTTTTTTCATCCAAATACTGCCTAAATCCTACATGTACATGCTACAGGGTTCATGGGTTTTTGCCTCATCAAGTACTTTCTACGACTTCATACATGAGTAAGAAGGACCTACGCAATGAGCGACAACTACGGCTAAGCGAGCGCCCGGCACGGCTACGAGCTACGCCCACGCCTCGATCGTCCAAATCTATAGCTCGGCGAGCACCCGGCATGGCTACAAGCCTACGCCCGCTCCTCGAGCGTTCAAGTCTATGGCACGGCTATATGTCCACGCCAACTTCGGTACGGCTATATGCCTACACCAATTTTGGTACGGCTATATGCTTACGCCTCTGGCAATAAACCATCCTGCGCCCTAAGCGCTAACTACGGCCTTCCAGCTGCGTGTCACAACCAGTGGCTACATGCGCAGTCGGGCTAAGCCAAATTCAGCCTCGGTGCACCCCTTTGAGGGCATATCACCGGCAGAGCTACAAAAATTACCCATCTCTTGGTATACCCCACGTTGGGTCACTAGTTGGTCGCTGCATGTCAGGATCAGATACCTGTGATGTCAGGATTGAGTTTCGATGGTACGCTCCAGTTGGGGCCTATGCTGTACACCGCTACCCGGGTATGGATACCATACGGCTAAACTCTTTCCTTAAGGTACGCCCTGTGGTGGGGTCGCCAGCTGTATTCCGCTACAGTGGGATACAGGTACCGCCTGGCTGACAACAATGGTATGCCCCATGTTGGGACACTAGCTGTGTTACCGCACTAGTCGGATACAGGTATCATTGGGCCAAACCCTATCCAGATGGTATGCTCCATGTTGGGCCAAGCTTTACTCTACGAGTATAGGTACCATATGGTAAAAAATACGGTATGCCCTCTGGGGCCACCAGTATCCTACTCCGGTCGGATACAGTACCGCTTGGCTCTTCAGCCAAAACCAGTGGTACGCCCCATGTTGGGTCGCCAGCTGTACATCGCAAGACGAGTACAGGTATCACTCAGCTCTTCAGTCAAAACCAGTGGTACGCCCCATGTTGGGTCGCTAGCTTTACATCGTAAGACGAGTACAGGTATCACTCGGCTCTTCAGCCAACACCAGTGGTACGCCCCATGTTGGGTAGCCAGCTGTACATCGCAAGACGAGTACAGGTATCACTCGGCTTTTCAGACAAAACCAATGGTATGCCCCATGTTGGGTCGCCAGCTGTGCATCGCAAGACGAGTACAGGTACCACTTCCTCAAAATTAAGGTGATGCGCTTTATGATGGGCCGACCACCAGAACTACGGCAATCCCGGGCTGGGTATCACTAACAACTCTCTATGAGTCCTTCACAGTCTCCTCGCAGATAATGAGTGAAGCGGTCGGGAAGGAGCAACAGAATACTACAAGCACTCAAAGATAAAGCATGACTCATTCAAAGTGCAACAAAGAAGAGCAGCAACTCGACTATGAAGCACTCGGGGGCTACTGTGGACAACATGGACCCCGGGTATCCACACGGCGGGTCTAAAATACCACCCGACAGGGGATGGACCAAGTCGGGTGGATGAGGACGGGTACCACTCGGACTCTAGAAGACTTGCTCGACAAAAAAAGACATGAAGATAGAAGCCTATCCCTAATTAATAGGAAAGATATACTTGTAATCCTGAATAACTACTAGAGGATAGAGATAGGAATCCTACCTCGAAACCGACTAGGACTCCTCCTTATAACCCTACCCCCTCCACTATATAAAGGGGGTAAGGGGCCATAGTTCGGCTTAGATCTAGAGAATCACACATCTACATCTTGATCGTCTCCCAGGGGTTGATCATCATCTCCACACCCATCCATGGAGAGACATCTCCTGATCATCTTGTACACATATACCCCATATAATCCCAGAGCACAGGACGTAGGGTATTACCTCCGCCATGAGGGCCTGAACCTGTTTAAATCCCTGTCTTGTGCTATCATCGAGTTTAGATCTTGCATGCATCGCCCCATGTATAATCATTGCCGGCGGTGACCCCCCAGTTAGTCACCTGTCGACAGGAATTTAGCTATATGACACTCAATTGGATTGTGTTGGTAAAATTGACACCCAATTCGTTTCGGTTTTGCTAAGTGACACCCAGACCATGAATTGCTTCGTCGCACGACATTTTGCCTTTGTACCATCCCATAGCACCTCTGCCTTTTTACCCTTGTCCCATCCCATAGCACCTCTGCTGGACTTATCCCACGCCACCGAGCTGCGGTTCTCGGCCGCACTCCGCTCGTTCCAATTCAGTAGCAACTTCTCTGCAGCACGCCGCCCGCTGAGTGAAGCAGTGTGCGCGCCTTCTTCCCCTCTTTTTTCTTACTGCTGCGAGATGAATCAAACAAAATCAAATGCTCAATCTCCACTCCAGGATCCCGCAGGATCTAGCCTCCTCCACTGGGAAATGCTCCCGCTTCAAGTGGGTCAGAGGTATACTATCTTCTTCCTCCCCTCCCTTTCCTGTGTGGAAATTGAACATTGGATGGTTGCTGTGAATTCACTCACATGTAGATTTGTCTCAAAAAGAAGAAAAAAATTACAGGCAGATTTTGGACGAACGTTCATCAATCCTCTTACATTTTCTTTCGGTCACATCAATCCGCAGAAAGTCGCTGCTGAATCGGAGCAAGTGGAGGCTGATTGCGGTCGGGAACCGCAGCTCGGTGGCGCGGGAGCAGTCAACAGAGGTGCTGTTGGTTGGGCCAAGGGCAAAATGAAAAGTTCACTGTGCTTAAATGGGAGGGGAAAAGCAAAATGCAAGAAAAAGTCCAAAAATGTCGTGTCACGAAGCAATTCGTGGTCTGGGTGTCATTGAGCGAAACAAAAACGAATTGGGTGTCAATTTTACCAATGCAGTCCAGTTGAGTGTCATACAGCTAAAGTCCCCACCAATTACGGCTGGACACCCAACTCAATTTATGAAACTACTATTTTGAACTGAAGAATTTTTTTTAAAAAGATCAAATATAAAATCTGTTAAAATCAAATAAAATAGTATCAATTTGCTCAAACAATTTGGTGTAAACCTTTTTTTATTAAAGAACATTTGAAGTGGTTTCTTGGTGGTAGCATGTACAGTTTGGAAATAGTGAAGTCATCACGGTTGTGTCTTGTGTGTAGAGCTGTGTTAGAAAATCGACACCAATGCAAGATCGAGATGACACCAAAGAGCCGATATTTGCAGGTAACGCAGTTCAACATTCGCCTACATTTTCGAGGCTCTGACAATGAGCGCTCCTCCGCAATATTTATCACAAGGCAACCCAGGTCGTGGCCATAGGCCGATCGCTGACCCTATCCTCCCTGCGCTACAGCTTATGTCATCATGACGGATTACACCGACACCGCCCCCTATTTATAGTGGAAGCCTAGATACATAGAAGACCCAGGCTAGGTAGCCAGATGGTGGTGAATAACCGTTTTCATCAAAACCCGAACAATTAGACAATTATGTGTACCCATAGCATGCATGACTAAGAGTCATGGAATATGTGAGAATTTTTTGCATTCACATCTTGGTTGTCAAGCGTCCAAAGAGAGGAATCAATTCAAAGCTTGCTTTACGAAAGAAGATCAAGCCAAATTATCAAGTGACTTTCGTAAAAGCAAAAGCGATTGTTCTCACTTGGAGGTCGATGGTGGCTTTCTGGTGCTTTTAAATTTTCCTCATAGCTCCCAAATGGAGAAATCAGTGGACTTTAAATTTTTACCACAGATGGGTATATGAATCACGCATCTTTTACAATTGAAATCATCCCAAAATGTTTTTTGTAGATTTTTCTAAAAATCTTTTACTGACTGCCGTGCGGACGAAAGTTTCTTAACATATTAGAAACAAGTCAAGAACTTGATCTCTTGCCTCTCATATAGTTGCAAAGTGTGTATTAAATCATATTAGCAACCTCAAGGCAGCATAGACCACCCATAACCAGCAAGACATTATCCAAGTTATTCTCAAAACAAGAGGTACAAAAGAAAAAGAAAAATAAGAAAAACTAGGAGCAAATCAATGCAAGATACTCATGTAGCAGAAATATTTCATTGCATATAAGTTGAGGGATTACAAACCACAATCCATGTAATCACAAGCACTCTATGTGCCACCCAAAATACACCCAACTCACCCTCTCTATTTCTGAAATTTTTAGCTCTAAGGGGAAGAGGAGGAGGTGCTCCCCTCTCCCTCTATTTATTGGCCAAGAGTGAAATGCCCTAAACCCTAGAGCCCATCTCCACCCTTCATTTGAGGATGACTGGTGTACAACTCACACACTACAAGACACACTCCCGAGAGGGAATATTCTCCACATATTTCTTCGAGAAATATCATCGTCAGCACAAGCCTGGGCCCACCGGTCAAATCAACTTCGCCACCGAGTTACCGACGCGGCAACCTCCAAATTGCCTCGGATTCATTGCCATGTTAACCTTCTCGAGTACACTAACTCATGTGACCGCCAGTCACCGAACCTGTAGCTTTGCATGTCTTGGACGCACTGACCTCTAGTCAGTGCTCCGCATAAGCGTCGACCACATACCCGTCGATACTGCATCATTGAGGTGAACACACCAAACCAACACACTTACCTCACCGCAAGGTTAGTTCATCACAAAATTACCAACATAATAATCCATTCGTGACATCACAATTAGCACGCCCTAACACAACACGTATCGCCTAACAAATTCCACCGGACTACGTGACGATCAAAACTATTACCTTGCCCAAGCTCAACACAATGGTCCGGTTCCAATTCCACGACAATTTCCATAAATGCACCATTTAATAATTATTCAAAACACTTCATATTCCATCTTGTCAACATATATTCATCATTAAACCACGGTACCCTCCACATGGGTCTAAACACTCCTCCTTCATGAATATATTGACATACCCCTAAAAATATTTTGAAGTTTTTGAATTTGTCAAAAAAGGTATGTTGGAAATGACGAATCACGCTTGGAGCAAAAGACAGGAACACATGTGTTCAAAATCTCCAAGTCGTGAAAGTCACGGCTTTCCAAAAATCCCCCTTTCAAGAAATGCATGTTGATGTCTTTTTTAATTTCTCACTTTTAGCAATATACACATCAAGAAAGTGAGGGAACAAGCACAAGGCATGATGCAAATGCAAGTTTTATGGAGTTTTGAAAATTATCCATTTGAACGTGAAGCACATAGCAAGGATGCTCAAAGTAATACAAATTAGTTCGGTGCTTACTAGTTCAAAAGATGCTAGTAAATTGATTTTTCGTATTGGAAGATTTGGCTTAAAAAATCACAATCAAATATCACAGCATGACAAGACATCAAACCGGCTTCAATAGAACACCACATGCAACCTTTTGAAATCCAGGTAGCTTCAAATCGACGTTTCATCAAACTAGCATTTTTCATTTTTTTTTAAATATTTTGATGCATCCATAGGTTTAAAGAGAGCAATTGCTACCAAGGCACATCCCAAGGATCACTGGAAATAGCCTCCTAGGTCACTCTCCTTCTGTGTGTGTTTTTAATTGAATTTAGGCGAGAGAGCCTCTAGCCGAATACAAATGGCCAACGGTGCCCAACATTACACTGAAGGAATCACACGTTTTGGCTATCCGATTTCTTTCCAAGTTCATGCCTCTTGTATGCAATGGCAAGCCATCTCGTGAAGGATAACCGGTGAAAACTGTTCAAAACTTGAAATTGCATGATTTTTGTTTTCAATTTACAGGAGCAAGATTTGGCAAACAAAAGATTTCACCAACTTGTAAGGATGACTGAAGGAAAACAGCAAGCGCCTCATCAAGCAACAATATTCAGAAAGTGAAAATCTTATGCCACAAAAAAAAATTTTGAAAAACCAAAAGCAATGTTATTTTTGGATTAGACACCAATTGAACGAGCTAGAAATGTAAATAGTCTCGGCATCTTGCAAAGCCTAAATTCAAAAGCATAATAGACAAAGCTCCAAAGCAAAATAATTCTATATGCTAAATCAAAATTTTTCGAAACTCCCCCTCGACAATTGAGTCAACATTTTGCCCAAGAATGATATGCAAAACGATCAATAAGAAAATAGAGTCGGAAAATCAAGAAAATGCAATTGGGCAAATCACAAAGAATTAGGCAAGAACAGTAACCACTCAAACTCAGACTTGCTCTCATCTACCGCCTGCGACTTACAAGGAAAGACAACTCTACACCTCGGTTACTAAAGATACGACACGGACCCTGTGTACCCAGAGACTTATAATACTGTGTGGGATCAACCTAGCCAGAGGAGAGAAGGAAGCCTATTACACATGATGGCAACCTAAGCACAAGATGAGAGGTCCGTGCCATAGCACATCAGAAGTCTAAGTGAAGAGTGCTCACAGCCTACACAATATAACTAATCTCAAATGCAACCCAAAAGCAATACAAGGAAAGAGAAAAGAATATATTACATATAGTACGAATAGCCCAAGCTCCCACTGACTATAAGCTAGCAAAACGCACCACCCCGAGCTCTCCCCTGAGTGCCTCAAACCTAGCCTTGTCCAATGGCTTGGTGAAGATATCAGCCAACTGACGATTGGTCTCAACAAACTGCAAGACTATGTCACCCTTCTGCACATGGTCTCTAAGAAAGTGATATATCAGATCAATATGATTTGTTCTATAGTGCTGCACTGGGTTTTTGACAATGTTCATGGTAGAGGTGTTTTCACAGAGAAGTGGCACACTTGTTTGAACCAACGCAAAGTCTTTCAAGGTAGAGCAGAGCCAAATAACCTAACTGCAACATGCAACAGCGACAACATGCTCAGCCTCAGCAGTAGACTGAGCAACACTCTACTGCTTCCTAGAGGACCAAGAGACAAGAGAAGTGCCAAGTAATTGGCAGGTGCCAAAAGTACTCTTCCTATCTATCCTATAGCTAGCAAAGTCTACATCTGAGAAGGTCTAATAGATAGACAAGAGGTAGCAGAGAACCAGAGGCCAAAGTCTGCAGTCGCTCGGAGATACCGGAAGATCTGCTTCACCGCTTGAAGGTGAGACACTCTAGGTGAGGCCTGAAAGCGGGCACAAAGACACACAGCGAACTGGATGTCCGGCCGGAAAGAGGTGAGATAAAACAGGGAGCTTATCATGCTATGATACTCCTTCTGGTCGACTGGCTTACCATTCTCATCGGGCTCTAAGTCAACAGTAGTTGTCATCGGAGTAGAGACGGGCTTGGTATCTGACATAACAAACCGACTCAGCAGGTCTTTTGTGTACTTACTCTAGTGAAGGAACGTCCCCTCTGGTGATTGCTTGAATTGAACACCGAGAATGAAGTTGAGCTCCTCCATCATGCTCATCTCATATTCCAAGCTCATCAACTCTAAGAACTCAGAAACAAGAGTAAAGGAGGAACCACAAAAGATAATGTTATCGACATACACTTGCACCAGAAAGAAATCAGAGTCAACCCTACGGGTAATCAAGGTATGGTCTACTACCTCCTTTTTTTGTTTGACGTTTTGACTTTTCGACACGTCTTTGATAATTCATCTTATTCAAATTATTTTTTATAAATATTATTTATTTTGTTGTGACTTGTTTTATCATAGAGGTACTTTAAATATGTCTTAGTTTTTTTTAACATCTTTGCACTAAAATTTTGAATAAGACAAATGGTCAAAGACGTGACAAAAAGTCAAAGGCGTCAAACAAAAAAAACATAGGGAGTGCCTTACCTATTAGGAACCCATTGCTCACAGGTAGGTTTTAAGTCTCTCATACTGGGCATTGGGTGCTTGTTTTAGCCTATATAAAACCTTATCAAGCTTATATACATGATTAGGATAACTTAAATTCTTAAACCCAGAAGGTTGCTTCAAATACACTTCCTACTTAATATAGCCATTCAAGAAAGCACTACGGACATCCATTTGATACAACTTGAACCGATTGAATGCCATAAATGCCTCAAAGATCCTGATGGAATCATGTCTAGCCACAGGAGCATAGGTCTCATCGAAGTCTATCCCATCAATCTGAGTTAAACCTTGAGCAAGCAATCTAGCCTTGTTTCTAACCACTACCCCATCCTCACTTTGCTTGTTTTTAAACACCAATTTAGTACCTATTACATTATGTCCTTTAGGGCGTTTAACAAGCGGCCACACTTTGTTTCTCTCAAAATTCTCTAACTCATCATGCATCGCATTCACCCAATCTAGATTAGAAAGTGCATGGGTGACGTCCTTCGGTTCAAAGAAAGCAATAAAAGCAGTAGATAAGTAAAGGTGAGAAAGCCCAGACTTCGATCGGGTTAGCATCCTCTTGCTCAAACCACCGATCATCTGTGCAGGGGGATGGTCTTTCTGGATATGACGAGGAGCCCTAAAAATGGCCTCTACGTCGGGAGCAGGAGAGGTAGGGTCAGAGCCACCGGGCGAATCAGATTTTATAGTTGAGAACCTAGAAGTACAAGGTGAGAGCTGAGTAGAATCAGAAGGTAAGGGATAAGGATGAGGAACAACACTGTAAACTGGAGGTGCCACCTGTGGAGCTAAGTCATGATCGGCATCTGAAGAACTGTCATCTTCAATGATATTTTCCTCAACAAAGATTGACTCAAAAGAAAAGTCTGAACCTGATATATCTGGCCTTGCCCCGGCATAGGCTCATCAAAGATCACCTTGCAAGTCTCAACAACTCTCCGCCTCTCACTATTCCAGACACTGTAATTCAACGCTGAAGCTGTATACCCAAGAAAAATGCCATCTAAAAATCACGATTCAAATTTGTCTAAATTTTCATACCTCAGAATAAAGCACTTGCATCCAAACACCATGAACTATAAAACACTTGGACCTCAGAAACACCCTGTTTGAAACATAGTAGGCTGTAGAAATAGACTCAGCCCAAAAATACCTAGGTGTAGAATATTCATCTACCATAGTCCTAGCCATATCTAACAAAGTGCGATTCTTTCTCTCCACAACGACATTTTGTTGTGCGAAGTGCAGAGGAAAGAATTGAAGCTCAACACCAGAATTAGAACAGAAGTTTTCAAATTGTGCATTTTGAACTCAGTTTTATTGTCTGAACGGATTGCAAGAAGTGCTTTTGGGAACTCAATAGAAAGCTACGAATCAAGGAATAAAAAATGGCCAAATATTTCGTACTTGTTCACCATGAAATAGACGCAAGAGTATCGAGAATAGTAATGAAAAAGAATAAGCACATACCACTTGCTACCCACAGAGTGCACACGGGAGGGACCAACAATGTTTATGTGAAGCAACGGTGCAGGTGCATCAGTCATCACTAGGGTGACTAGTGGGTGAGCAGCAGCAACCATCTTCCCATGCCGGTGAGGTGAATAAACTATGTCATTAATCATTTTGAGTTTGGGCAAACCACGGATCAGATCATGGCTGCTAACTCTGGTCAAGTGATCAAAACCAATGTGACCTAGCCTCCAATGCCAGAAGGAGGTGTCACGGAACTCTAAAGCAATTAAGCAATGAGAAGAGCCAACTGAAGATCGAAAATCAATATGAAAAACTCTCCCAAATATGTGAATCCCGTAAACAAAACTCACAGAAGAATGAAGAATGCAACTTTCATTCTGTTTGAAGCGAACCTCAAAACCCTCATCAGCTAGCTGAGAAACTGAAATCAAATTATAGCGAAGCTTGCTGACAAGGGCTACATCCTTATAGACAGACTGGTCACTAATCTGGATAGAGCCTCAAGCGAGCACACGACCTGACGAAGCATCCCCAAAGGTGACTTTCTCACCCTGGGCTCACGAACTAAGGAGGACACTGAAAGTTTCCAGTCATGTGGCGACAACACCCGGAATCGATGATCCACATGTTCCCCTTCCTAGCCCGACGCGCTTGAGTCAACGAGTGAAGAAACGTGGCTCATCATTGAGAAATACTAGTGCATCTTTTGACACCCAAAACTGAGTCACACGACCATACCGAACAGAATCTACTCGGACTAGGTCATCCCTTCTAGCAGGGAAACGCCCAGACGCTGGATTAGAATCAACCTGCCGTTGAGCTGAGGCGGATGCATCCTGTCCGCGCTTCCTACCCTTCTTGCCATTCCTCCACCATGGAGTTGGCATCTCACGTCGCAGATGCTCACCTCTGTAACCTATAGGAGGTACATTTTGAGGACGACACTGCTAACGCCCTAGACCTGCAGAAGGATGAACAACAGAAGGCTATGCTCCAAGTCCTGGCCATCTAACCATCGGCCTAGCCTGAGGAGGAACGAACCTACGTGCAGGTTTCTTAGGAGGTCCTTGAATTCTAGCCTATTTTCTGCGCTCCTCACGTGCTTCCTAAGCACAGTGAAAACAATTCTGCTCATTGTGTCCTATCCTATCGCAGAAGATGCAAACTACTCCTTTATCATTTCTAAGGGTAAGAGTGGTAAGGGGAACACTTTTCGTAGGTGGACTCTGTGGAGCTTTCTTCTAAAACTGAACAGGATGTGTGGTAGTACTTTCCCTAACGATCCCTGCGGATCTGAAAACACTAGTCTCCGGAACATTGTCCCTAAGACTCTAGAAATGACTCTAGGTGGGTGTCTCTTGATGTGCTCTATCCAATTGTAACCTAGACCTCCACCGCTTGATATCTTGCTTTTGTCAAGTATCAAGTTCAGCTTCCGTTTGACCCAACAAACTTCTCAAGAGTGCTCATGAGATATTCGCACTCTTGATGGAGTTGGGGACAAAACCCACAAGAAGAGGAAGAGTCCGAAGAGTACTAACTATCAATTATACCCTTTCCCAAGGCTTTGCGACACTTCTCACCTAGGATCTTAACTTATCTCTTGAGAGCCTGACAGGAAAGACACTCAGCATTTTGGGTTTGGGTCAACCTACCCTCAAATCTATCATGTCCTTGTACATCCTACCCATCTCCCCGTCAAGCTCAAGACATCGATTACACACAGCGGCATCAAGAACATCATCATGTAGTTCATAAATCTTAACTTGCAAGTTCAAATTCTCAAGCTTCAATAGGTACAATCAGGACATGCAGAATCAAGTGAGTGGAAGTTACAACCCTCATCTGAGCTAACTGGGTCCTTAGGTGGAGCATGATTGCTACCGCCTGCAATTGGACTGATTGGGTCCTTAGATTAGTATGCAGAGGGATCAGGACAAAGCATGTTAGGGTTCATTAAACAGATAGAACTCTAGATCAGAAGTGACAAGTAACAAATTTATCCTAATATTTCTAGTTCTGCTACAAGTTTAACATTAACTTTTCTGAGTTTGTCATTCAAATCAAGCACCCTATCATGAGTTGTCATTCATTCATTGAAATCAGTCATGACCCTATCAAACTCTAACCACCCATCAGAATCAACAAACTCAGGAACAATCCTACATACTTCATTCTCTAGTTGGATAGTGACATTATTAAAATGCATTTTCAATTCATCCAATTCTATAGTGAGCTTCCCACAATCAGAGCACGCAACGGGTTTAGCATTTTTTACTTGAACTTCAAACACATTTTTCTTGGCCAAGACCCTAGTGTACTTGTCATGAATTTTAACTAATGCTTCCAAGAGTTCAGAATAGAAGGGACCTTGTTCATCAGTTACCTCATCGTCGTCGGTGTGGTAGATGTCTATGTCACTGCCGCAGCTATCGCCGTGTGACATGAAGCACATGCGGGGTCCCTTCATCAGCTGCTTAGATGGCTTCTTCTTGTCATCTCCACCACTGGCCTTGATGTTGCAGTTCTTGTTGACATAGGCGTTTCATGCTGGTACGGCACAGTCGTTCCGCTCCTCTCCTCTGGACTTTAGACAATCACGTTTAGTCGGATGAGAATTTGCCACTTGCTTGCCGGCTTGGCATGAGCTACATAAACGATTTTTCTCGAATTTGACATCCTTCACTCCAACAACCAAGTTGTCTTTAAAAACCTTTTTCAAAGTGCCCATTCCAACATGTCCAAGACGTCTATGCCACAACCAACCAAGAGTGGTTTGAGCAATGAGACAAGTCTTGATTTGAGAAGATTCACGGTTTGAAAAATCAACCAAATATAAGTTTTGAAACCGGGTGCCTTCAAATGCAACACTTTGATCCTTAGTGGAAACAACACGAACTCCGTTGACCGAAAAGAAGCAATCAAAACCCAAATCGCATACTTGAGCAACAGAGAGGAGATTAAAGTTGCAAGCTTCCACCAAGAGCACATTAGAGATGGATAGGTCATTAGATATTGTAATTTTACCTATACCCTTTACCTTTCGCTTGGAGTTATCCCCAAATGTGATCTTGTGTTCGGGGTCATTCTCCTCTTCTAGTGAGGTGAACATACTTGAGCTACCGGTCATGTGTTGGGTGCAACCGCTATCAAATATTCAATGCCGGCCACCGCTCTTGTAGTTCACCTACACACACAAATTCAAACTTGGGTTTTAGGTACCCAAGACTTCTTCTTGGGTCCTTTTGAGTTAGTCATCAAGCATTTGGGCACCCAAATAGCCTTTACATTCTTCTTATCATTTGGTGCGCCAACATACTTAGCATAATTAGAGCCATTTTTCCTCATAAGCATGTAGCTAGCATCAAGCATTTGAGTTTTAGACATGAATTGAGATGTTTTAGCAAGAGGACAAGCAATGGCTTTATGTTTTTCATTTTTACAAATGTGGCAACGGGTCCCTCCCTTAACAAAAGTTAGCTTGGGCTTACCCCAACCGCCCTTGGGCAAATCCCCGGGATGAAATCCCAAACCATGCTTGCCCAAGGTGTACCTTTGCTCCCGAAGCACCTTGTTAAGAGAGTTGTTCCCCACAAGCAATTTAGCCAAGATAGAGTCTAGTTGCTCAATTCTATCCTTTAGAAACAAATTTTCCTTAACTAGCTCATTAGCACATTTAGCAACAGCACAAGTACCAATTGAACAAGCATTTTCATTTGGAGAAGTAGCACTAGTGGGTGAAGATGAGCTAGCATTGGGTGTGATCGTGGGTGACAAGATAAAGGATGTGTCATGAGATAAGCTAAGTGAACCATCTATAGTGTCAATTAAATCACAAGTCACACCAACATCACATTTTTCAATTGAGCAAGCAAGAGGAGTTTCAACATCAACATTAGAGCTAGCAAATTTGTTTTCTAGAATTTCAACGTGCAAATTTAGAGCTTCATAATCATCTTCTAGAGTTTCATGTTTTTCAACCAAATTTTCAAATTCATTCGCAAGTTCTTTATGCACTTTCACTAGCTTCTTCCTCTTAGACTTTTTCTTCTCTAGAGCATTATTCAAATCATCAATCAAAATTTTAAGCTCACTTTTAGAGAGGTGCTCATTTGTTACCTTCTCCTCTAGTGCCATGAGGCACATGGGAGGTGAGGGGTTGTCGATGGCGACTCCGGACACCTTAGTGTTTTCATTGTCGGAGGAGTCCGCCCAAGAGCCCTCGTCATCGGTGATCCATTCCCCAATCACCTCTTCTTGTATATTGGCGGTGAGACAAAGTTTTTGCTTGGGAAGAGCCGGAGGAGCATTTTCCTTGATCGCAAGTCCGGCTAGCCCATGAGCTCTAGTATCTTCTTCTTCGGAGGATGATTGAGAGGACGATGAGCTTGAGCTATCTTCCTTCTTAGTCTTTTGACCGGCAAGAGCTTTCTTTTTATCCTTTGATTTGTGATCACTCTTGCGGTAGTGACGGTACTTCTTCTTGTCGTCTTCCTCATCTTCCTCTTGATTTCTTGCCTTGTGCTTGTTCTTTTTGCTTTTTGGACAATCCGCCGCCAAGTGACCTTTCTCTCCACATTCATAGCAACGCATCTCGGAGATAGGTCTTCGCCTTGAAGAGGATGATCCGCCGCGGAAGCTCATCTTCTTAATCAACTTTCTTGACCGCTTGATAAGAAGGGCCAATTCTTCAATCTCCGGAATTGCATCATCGGAGTCATCATCATGTTCTTCAACTTCAACCTTCTTCTTCCCACTTTTGGCTTTGACGGGGAGAGCAATTGACTTCTTGTTGAGTGGGGACTCTTCATTTTCAAGAAGCCGCATTTCACATGAGTTGAGTTGCCTGAGAAGCTTTGTCGGTGTCATCTTCTTGAGCTTTGACTTAGATGCTCGAATTAAGGTCACAAGTGGATTGAAACTAAATGGCACAACATCAAGCATCTTCCGACAAATGTCAATGTCTTCCAAGACCTTCTTGAGCCATCTCCTAGCGGTGAAGCTAATACCGGAGAACCTAGATGCTCTGATACCACTTGAAAGAGGATCCTAAGACCTAGAGAGGGGTGAATAGGCAATTTTAATTTTTCTTTGATTAATTGTTGATTAAGAATCAAATTAATAGTGACCCAATCCTAGTGTCAATTGATATGCAAGCGGAAGCGATAAACTAGTTAATAAGCAACTAAGACATGGCATCACAAACAACACAATCAATGCAATGGTAGTAAGTGCGGAAAGTAGATAAGAGGGCGACACGGTGTTTGTTTGACCGAAGTTCGGAGCCGCAACTCCTACTCTCCGTTGAGGCTACCCCTTGCGCACAAGGACCGGCTCGCTCTCGAGCCTCACGCCTCACTTACTCCCGGTAGTCGTTCCGCCACTCCGGCGAGGTGGACTCAGTCACCCGTATACTGACTTGAGAGTAGCCACACGAAAAGGCCTACTCCCAAGCCCTCGCCTCCACGAAGGATGTCTTCAAAAGTAACAAGCCCGAAACGCCCCGATTATGCCGGATCGAAGGACTTCCATGAAGCTCGGTGTTGGGGTTTAATGATTTGTGGCTTTGGATGCTTTGTGGGTGGAGGAATGGCTCTAGAACACCTAATTGATGAGCTATGAGTGTGGTAGGTGAAGTGGAGCAGCAAACCTCAAAGTAGTCAGCCACTAGGTAGGTATTTATAGCCCCTAGAGCAAAACTAGCCGTTGCCCCTCGGAAGAGGACAAAAAGACTAGCCGTTAGCCTCTACCGGACGCCGTCCGACGGGCACCGGACGCCATCCGACAGCGGCAACTGCTCACTAAAAAAGTGCTGATCGGACGCCGTCCGGTAAGGACCGGACGCCGTCCGACAGTGGGAGTGTGCTGGAGGTTGGCTAACCGGACGGCCCCCCAGACGCCGTCCGACCAAAGGAAGCCTCGTTTTTTAACCTTACCGGACGCCGTCCGATAACAACCGGACGCCGTCCGACAGTGACGATACAAAGGACCGGACGCCCCCCAGACGCCGTCCGACAGCGAGAACCACCCAAAATTGAACCTTATCGGACGCCGTCCAGTGATAACCGGACGCCGTCCGACAGAAAGGATTTTCGACTAAAAATTGAGGGGGAAATTTAGGTGGGTTTCTCTCTCTCTCTCTCTAGAAATCTCACCTAGGGATATTTAGGTATTTTTAGAGGTGGTGGACTACGGAAACCGAGTTTTCAAGAATTCACACAAATCCGGCATAGTCCGAGAAATTCGAACCCCTTTTGAAATCCGACGAAAAACAGGAAATAAACCTAACTACTCCTAATCTATACGTGACCTCTTCTCTCGGCCGGTCACGCATTTGAAATCTTGGAGCAGCTCAGAAAATTGTCGACGCTTCAAATTAGGGTTTGCAAAAATCGCCGAGTCTTTGCTAGGGTTCCGAAAAGTCCATAAACCCCCTAGCACTTAATAATATTTATTTATTTTGACATCAATGCCACTAATAAAAATTAGGGCTCAATGATGCTCACAAGCATATTGATTGGTCCTACTATAGTGAATAGCATCAACATCATATAACCAAGGTCTACCTAACAAAAGTGAACATGATTCCATAGGTATGACATCACAATAGACATGATCATCGTATGAACCAATGGAGACAGGAACTCGCACAGTTTGTGTTACCTCAACCTTACCACTTGTGTTGAACTATTCCATCGAATAAGATTGTTGAAGTGGAGTCATGGTCAAGCCAAGCTTCTCGGCCATATGCAGACTTGCAAGGTTGCTACTGTTGCCTTCATCAATGATGACATGCACCGCACGTTCTTCTACAACAAACTTAGTTTGAAATAAGTTGTTGCGTTGAGTTTTGTTAGCATACTCCAGTGGTGCACTAAATATACGTTGTGATGAAAGGCACTTGTAGTTGTTCATCATTGCAACACTCAGATGCACACCATCTTGATCATTCTTACCTACAGGGTTAGTCGCGGGAATAGCAAGAACAGTCTGATTGTTACATTTTGAATCACACTTACTATCCTTCTTCTTGGGTGATGCAGGCTTCAATTCTTTTCTTAATGATGTCTTCTCATCCTTGGTTGAAGGAATAGTCTCATGCTCGACCTTACCACCTTTATATTCTCTACTTCGCCATCTTTCCTCGAACTCATGATTGATTTTTCGCATGTATTTCTTTGTAGCGGGCGGAATGCTTGGATCATCCTCGAAGTAGTAGAGGTCATCGTTCTTTCGTGAACCTGCCATTATTAGTAGTAGACAAGAAAATACACAAAGGGATATGTAATCCTATCTACTCAATAGGAGCTGGAATTGACAAGTCTCTCACACTCGAAGCTATCACCAAGCTCTTACAAGTTCTTACCCTGCAGCTTGTCAAGGTCAATCGATAACTGGTGGTATCCTGCACTTAGAAGGTGACAAAGCGATTGCAAGGTACTTTTCCTGTAGGTTAGTAGTATGTGGAGCTTGGACAGGTTCAATACGTAGCAAGGAATATGCAATATCGAAAACAGAATAGCAAAGTTGAATAAATATCCAAAGTAATTGTCAAAGTTGCTGGCCTAAACTCGTCCTTAGACCTAGCTCAAGCAAGCAACACGAACAACGCAACACTTTGGATGCAAAAGGATGTGAGCACTTCTAATTTCTTTCTTTCTTTTCCTTGCTTTTTTTCTCTTTTTTTTTGCTCTTTTTTTCTCTTTGTGCGGCTTCTTTTTTTTACACTTGCCTTTTTTCACCTTTTTTTTTAAAATATCAATAGTGCCGCATATGAGAGATTATAAGATATATACTCAAACACTCAATTTTCTCTTGCTGGAAAAAAACAGATCTACTATGCAGGAACTTTCTATTCTGTTTTCTGATTTTTTGAGGCCTCAAACACGAAAACGTATACCAGAAAAGTTGTAGATCTTTTCGTGCTGATCAATTTACATATATCGAACATTAATTTTGGATAGTGGAATCTAGGAGATATGGGTCCCGCAATACAGACTGCTCAGACAAATCTGAGACAAGACAGATTGAGTTCATACGCGATTTTGGGCTGGAAAACGGCGTTTCTGGAACTTCTCACAATGGACAAAGTTGTAGAAATTTTTCTGAGCTATAATTTAGACCTTGAATTTGTCCAGTTTGGAGTTCACACGAGGGAGATAAAGGTAAAATACCGAACTGAACAGATTGACCCCCGATTTGGACGCGACGACGACGACGTGATGGCGTTGGACTCGACGTCAAGATGCAAGACTCAAACAAGACCACGAACTTAATTTAAATCAGCAACAAAACGTTGACGATCGATACAAATTCAACAATGCGAATCTGAAAACGAAAATTGCGAAGGCACAAAGTGGCTCGGACGGTGGACGTGATGATGAACTCAAATCTTTTTTTTTTGTGGGGCAATTTTCTGGACTTTAGGATGAACAAGAACAGATTTAAAACTAAGAATAGATGTTCTCACCAGGCAACCGTCGCTTTGATACCACTTGATGGGGACACGGGGGCGGCCTGATCTTCTGGTGAAACTCGAGGGGATAATTTCGATCTGGTCGGAGAGGCGACCTTGATGATCCAACTACCAACCTCGCAAGGATGACAACCCGTCAATCGCTAAACCACCAAACCTGCTCGTTATCAACCACGCCAAGAATGCGATTGACCTGACCACGAAGGTCGTTTCCTGCAAGCGATCAAAGAACAAGTAAGAAACAAGATAAACACAATCTAAAATTACAAATACGGATGAAACACTTGTATACATTTGAGGTTCGATAACTCGACTCAGGTGATCTAGTCGACACACGCAAATTCGAGGGGGGACATACACGGGTCTACCAACACACAACCAAACCTGAGTCTAAACAATGATGGCTACTGAATATATAGCGACGGCTAGGGTTTGGGGCGCTCAACCCTAGGGTTACATGGGCCACGGACCCAAAGTGGAGGTGGCGCAGTACCGGCAGATTTTGACATCCTCTTGATTTCACGATTCCTGTTGATTCTGATAGAATTTGGTCCTCAAACTGGATCCATTGGAAAGCTCCCGTCGTGGGCTTGTCCGTGCATACCAAGAACATGCAAAACGAACTTCGTATGACCGAGTTATGATCATTTCAAGTTGGACTGCTCCTGATGGCTGAACTGGGCTCGTGGACGACGAATTGGGTTTAATCTTTGGTTGGGCCTTGAGCAACATGGGGATTTGGGCCTGAGGTCGTTGATGAGGTGGAGATGCGCCTTTGTTGAATGCGTCTTCAAGTATGGGTGGCAGCCAAAGTGGCGGCCGGAGTGATGGATACCGTAGCATCATGTCCGAAGATGATGAAGACCAACTGTGGGGTCGACCTGGCCAAGGTGGGGGCCGATGAAACCATATTGATGTAGCCGAAGGAGTGGATGAGATGAATTGTCACCAACGTGTCACGATCGTAGTGCAAGAAGTAGAAGAAGGAGTAGTGGTCGCATCCATGTGGACGATGTCCTCATCAGTTACTATATGAAGACAAGCTGGATGTCATCTTTCGTGGATTGCTTGATGTTCCAGGGGTCCCAGGTGGCCTTCCTCCTGATGACATTGGAGGTGGTGGAGCACCTTCTCGCTACGTGGGCGGGTTGACCTTGGGTATGACGACATCTTCTGCACTCCCCTGCCGCAGCCTTACACCGAGGTTCCAGGGACCTCCTCTCGGCAAACCAAAAAACGCAAGAGCAGCTCTGGCAAGATGTCACTCCAGGATTTCGTTAACTCCATCAATTCATCCCATGCCTAGTCACGCCGCAGGATTGATGCAGAGGAATATCAACGGTTTGCTCAATGCGTTGCTAGCTGATGGGATGGAGATGACTGATCCAGATCACTTCAAAGCCACAATCCTTGTGCGGGACCACATTTTTTGCACTTGTTTCCGGGCATTCTAGGGATTGAACGCCAAAAGGGCCCTCATCCGCTTTCATTGTGACCACCTCCCTAAAGGCTGAGTGATCGAGACTACTAAGGATTCGGATGTGACACCGACTTGTTCGGTTGTGACATAGACTTGTTCGGATGTGACACCGACTTGGTTTGTTGTGACACAGACTATGATTGTATCTCTTTATGCCTATTTATCGAATGTGGGACCGACTTGTTTTCCGATGTGAGACCGACTTGTTCGGATGTGACACATTTTTCCTATGCCTATTTTTCAATAACAATGTATGTCATCTATGATGCGCACTAGGTCGGCCCGATCTTCCGGTGAGGAACGATACGTTGGTTTGCTATACAACGAAGTAGATGGATTGGCTACTAAAACAAAATCAGAAACCAAGCAATCAAAACATCACCTCACTGAACCGATCAACCAAGTCGAAACCCGATTAATCCTTAAACCTGCTGCAACCGAGAACAAGCAAGAACAAGATGAAAGCAATTTTATTCCAATAACTCAAACATGGGTGAGGTTATGTTTCTCGTCACGGGTGGTCTAGTCGACACACGTGAACACGAGGAGGGACACACACAGGGTCAACCAAACACAACAAAACCTAAGGATAGAAGAGAACCAGAGGCCACATATAGCGGCGGCCAGGGGTAGTGGGGCGCCCAAGGGAAGAGCCACCACCAAACCCTGGTGATACATGGGCCATAGGCCCAAAATACGGTGACGCATCACCTTGAGTTTCTAGCCCGAAACATTGTTCTGCATTTTCTGATGCTCCTAGATGAATTTAGATGTGGGGCTAGATCCATTGGAAAGTTTATCTCCTAAGCTTTCCAACGAGTGGTCGCACGCCGAAATCGGAGTTCGGAAGCCCGAGTTATGTCCGTTTGAAGTTGACGTGCTGCTGGATGGCCGAACCGGACTTTTTGGCGCCTTGGGCTTCCATATGGGCTATCCTTTATTCATCGAGGCCTCACGAGTTTTGGACTTGTTGCACCGCTTCTTCCGAGAAGGCTTGAAAGGTTGTGCTTTGGGATTAAGGCCTCCCGGCGATGAAGATCTTGCTGCATCGATCGTAGGCGGCAAAGTTGGAGCGGCATCAGTAGTCGTTGGAGTGGTCGGAGAGGAAGGAGGGTCAGCGGTCATACTGATCGTATCCATGTTGGTGATGTCCTCATCAATGTCTGAACCTATCATTCGAATGTTCTATTGTTGGGTACTGACCTTACAAATTGTATGCCATGATTTGTTGTTATTCGGATGTCATGTGCTATATGTTTGCGTGCACTGGTTGATGTTGTATCACCACTTATGCATTTTTTGTACTTGCTGATTGCAGGAAGATGTGGTGAAGGAATCGAAACCCGCTTCGTGGGATTGTTGGGTGAAGGAGCGACAGTTTCGATGACGAATGGGAGGAAGACATCATCATGGGTTTCGTTCTATTCGAATATTTCAATGGAGAGGTTGTATCCCCACATATGGTGGCTGAATGTCAGGTGATGTTCACCGGGATACAATGGGTTTTGGAATGTCTGGCTGACCCAGTGGCATGCTATGATCTTTTCTGCATAGTGCCTGAACATGTACAGGAGCTACACGACCTTCTTGTCGCAAGGTATTATAGCATTGAATTATTCTTGCATTGAATTATTCTAGCATTCAATTATTGTAGCATTCAATTATTCTAGCAATTCATATTAAATTTTCAAATTTACAGCTATGATCTACAGTCTGGGAAATATAAATCGAGTCTAGAGTCGCTATGCATGTTTCTATGGGTATGTGCGGGTCCGCAATCTAACAGACAGGCGAAGCATCACTTCTATCATTCAATGTCCACAGTTAGCAACAAATTCAGATATGTGCTAGATGTAATATACAACTTAGCTATGGACACTATTAAACCAGATGACACAAGCTTTCAGACTGTTCAGCCTAGCTTGCTAGATGGTCCAACTGCCGGGCATTTTGCTGAAATTTCGTTCAGATCCCACAACATGTCATACAAACCACGACTAAGGTTGTCCATTCATAGGCTGTCCAAAAAACGTGGACAATTCCGGACCGACACGTAGCACAATTAAATGTGCCCCGTGTCACTCTCGAACGGGTGACGTATAGGATAGGTCACTTATATCGCAACATGTTACATTCGACATTTATAGATATATCATTTAACTAAATCACTAAATACTTATACATACAGCATTCGAGTAAATCTCAACATTAATACATATAGTATTCGAATCAATAACTAAACATTTATACATAAAGCATTTGACTAAATCACCAAACATTTATACATAAAGCATTTGACTAAATCACCAAACATTTATACATAAAGCATTTGACTAAATCATCAAACATTTATACATAATGCATTTGACTAAATCACCAAACATTTATACATATAGCATTTGACACTCACCTGTGGTGGCGTGATAATGACACGGGGCGGTGGCCACGACAAGGCAGCAGGGGATGAGGGCGGCTGAGCCTACGTGCTATGGTGCGAGTAGCGGCGGCGTGGTGGCGACGACAAGGCAGCGGGGCAGCAGGGGCCACGACGGCGCCAGAGCAGACGAGCTATGGGGCGGGTGGCGGCGGCGTGGTGATGACGACCGGCGATTGCAGGGAAGGGCGGTCGGGGCGGGCAGCACTATACGGCGTTTAAGGGGGGCGGCGGCGGCGGTGACGCCGGCGGTTGGCGGCGGGCGGAGGCACCGACGGCGATGGGCGGCAGCTGGCCGGCGCGGGCGCGTGGCGGGCGGCGTCGGTGGCGGGCGGTGGTGGCGGCGGTGCAATGGCGGCCGGCGGCGGCGCAAGACGGCGCGAGGCGGCGGCGGCGCAGGCGGGCGGCGGCTGCGGCACAAGGGAGGAGGGCAGAAGAATGCGGCAGATAGACTATGGCGGTGGGGCGATGAAATGTGAGGTGGTGGCCAAAGCCGATTATTTAAGGGTCCGATTATTTTCATCGGCCAAAGCCGAAGAATTTAGGCAAAAAATTATTTTTAGTATATTTTCATCGGCCTAAGCCTATGAATTTAAAAAATATATATTTTTATTGTATTTTCATCGGCCTGGGCCGACGAAAATAATATTATTAAATTTTTAAATTAATTTCATCGGCATTGGCCGACGAAAATACCCTTGGGGAATATAGCCTGCCACCTTTCCAATAATAAAAAAAATATTTTAATTAATTTCATCGGCCCTGGCCGACGAAAATAAATAAAAAATTATTTTAAAAATTATTTTCAACGGCCCAGGTCGACAAAATACCCTTTGGGAATATGGCCCGCGGATTTTTCCAAAAATAATTTCGTCGGCCACGAAGGCCGATGAAATTGTCATTATAATTTCGTCGGGGTTGGAAAATCGACGAAATTATATTTATAATTTCATCGGTTTACTGTTGCCGATGAAATTACCAGTATAATTTCGTCGTTTTTTTTTTGCCGACAAATTTTACTCGGACCGACGAAAAACCATGAATTCCTGTAGTGTTGGGGCGTTGGATGGGACATACGTGCCTATTACCGTAAGTATGACAAGACATCCACTTTATGTTAATCGGCATCATCAGACGAGCTTCACTATGTTGGTAGCTTGTGATTTCAACCAAAATTTTATATTTGCATATGGTGGACGACCTGGTTCTTGGCATGATGCAAGAGTGATGCGTGAAGTATACAATGATAGTGCGGCCAGATTTTCAAAGCCCCCTGCAGGTGATGGTCTATTTATTTACATGGTAATCAACATTGCAGTAATATTTTGCATATTGAATATGATAATGGACATTTGTTTTGCTTGTAGATAGGTACTTTCTGGTTGACTCAACGTACGCTAACACAAAAGGATTTCTTGCCTCTTATAGATGCAGGACCTACTACCACTTGCCAAACTTCAAAAGGTCAGGGGGAACTACAACTATAGACATGCTCAGCGCAGAAATGTCATTGAGAGAACAATAGGTGTCTCGAAGAATCAGTGGCGCATTAACAAGGGAATTTCGGGCTTTGATATGATCACACAAAACAAAATTGTTATGGCCACAATGGCGGTCTATAATTTTTTGGTTGCACGCCGAGGGAATGTGCAATGTACGGAGAGCTATGTTGTCGGTACATCAAGTGCGGGTGGAGGGCAACACATAGAAGAGGAGGATGATCCGGAGGTTCGACCGGATGAAACAGATGATGGTACACGGGCATCATTTCGTGATGCTTTGGCGGATGCCCTTTGGGAGACATGTGTAGGGAGGTAAGAACATGTCCTACACATAAGATTATTTTGTGGAGGCAATATATTCATGTATGCTTGTGTCTGTTTCAGGCGTGTCCGATGGTAGGGTGCATTGGTGATGGGCGCGGACACGGGGTCCCGATCTTCTGGTGAGAGACAAAAAGAATAACTCGATAGGTGTCACGGAGACCTAAACGATCTGACTTCCAACCCCGCAAAGGAACTGGAAATCCCGGCGATCGCTAAACCACCACGACGAGTGTTATCGACCGAAACAGAGGCATGATCGACTTGTCACGAAGGACGATTCCTGCAGGCAACCAAAGAACGAGTAAGAACACAAGATAAGTAATCACAATTACGAATATAGATTAAGTATAATGGGGTTCAGAAACTTGGTCCTGTTGGTCTAGCCGACACAAGAAGAACAAGGCGAAATCTCACATGACAGTGACAAAATCAACTAAACAAACACACTAAAACCAAGCACGACGGGTAACTTATATAGGGCGGCGGCCAGAGGTGGGGTGCCCCAATAGGTGCCCACACGTGCTCAACCCTAACTCTAGGGGTACACGGGCTTTGGGCCCAAAAATACGGCGATACAGCACCGAAAAGTTTCTGTCCATCAACTTATTTTTTGCGATTCCTGTTGATTTGAATGGAATTTGGAGGTGTGGTTGGATCCGTTGGAAAGCTTATCTCGTAAACTTTCCGTAGAGTCCTTATTTGCCTCATTTGGACTTCATATGTGATCTGGACGTCCGTTTGAAGGTGTACTGGTCCTAGATCCGAACAGGACTCGGCAGCGAGTTCGACGTCCTCTCGTCTTGGGCAACCGCGTCAATGATGTCCTCATCAATTGGCGCTATATATTCTTGACACATTGGAGCTTCTCTTATTGGCAATGCTATATTATTTGGCTTGATGCATTAGTACGATACTAGTATGTTGCATTGCTTTTATACAATTTGGCTTGATGCATTATTAGTAGCAAACTAGTATCTTGCATTGCTATTATCGTGGATCGCAATGGTGCCATGCATGTCAGCTATGTGAACAACAAGAAACTGGTGATTTTTGTATATGCCATGACTTTTGTATACATATGTACATGTAATCTGATAGAAGTACTATCGTTATTCGATCATTGTTTGGTAATGTTGGAATGATATTTATTTGCTAGTACTCAGTAATGTTGTCAGGCATACTACCCGTCATGGGTGTATGATCAGCTCATTGAGCAGCAAAAAGCAGCAGATGAGATATCAGCAGTTTCTGAAATGCATGAGCTGGAGAGGAAGCTGTGCATCGTTGGGTTATGGGGCATTCAGGTGAAGCCGGATGATCGACCGACAATGAGCGAGGTGATTGTGAGATGCTGGAATGTGGTGTGGTCGGCCTGCAGCTGCCTTGGTCCATTTTGCGTGTAAGCAGCGGCTCTCAAGTCCGCCATTTGCGGTGGTCTTTTATAACAACGCAGCTCAAGAAAAAAAAAGCACGCAGCTGCACCACTACATGCACAGATGCAGTCAATGCCGGCTGCATGCATACAAGCACAGACGCATCTCCCAAAAAAAAAACATCTCAGCTGCATGCATGCAGATGCAATAAATGCTTGCACAAATGCAGTAAATGCATGGACACATGGTGTGCAGAACTGATCAGCCGGTCAAGAAGATGTGCCGAACGGAGCCTAAAGCAATCTTGACCATAATCAAATTAGCCTCATAGCAATAAGCATATTTGAGTATGTCATTAAATAAGTATTAAACTAAGCATTGTTATTAAATGTGCTTGTCATTAATCATCAAAATCACACACAATGTCACTTGCACTTATAGAATTGATAATGAGACAGATTGATGAGGACATCGCCAGCGTGGATACGATCTGTGTAACCGCTGCCCCTCCTTCCTCTCCGACCACTCCAACGACTACCGACGCCGTTCCATCTTTACTGCCTACGATCGATGCAGTGAGATCTTTATCGTTGGAAGGCCATAATCCTAAAGCCCAGCCTTTTAATCCCTCTCCAAAGAAGCGGCGTAACAAGTCCAAAACTCGCGAGGCCTCGACGAATAAAGGACAGTCCATGTGGAAACCCAAGACGCCAAAAAGTCCGGTTCGGCCATCCAGCAGCACGTCAACTCCAAACGGGTATAACTTGGACTCCCGAACTCCGATTTCGGCATGCGACCACTCGTTGGAATGCTTAGGAGATAAGCTTTCCAATGGATCCAGCCCCATATCTAAATTCATCCAGGAGCGTCGGGAAAATACAGAACAATATTTCACGCCAGAAACTCAAGGTGCTGCGTCACTATATTTTTGGGCCTATGGCCCATGTATCACTAGGGTTTGGTGGTGGCTCTCCCCTTAGGCTCCCCACTACCCCTGGCCATCGGACCTCTTCTATCCTCAGGTTTTGTTGTATTTTGGTTGACCCCGTGTTTGTCCCTCCTCGTTTTTGCGTGTGTCGACTAGACCACTTGTGACGAGAAACAGAACCTCACCCATGTTTGAGTTATTCGATTAAAATTGCTATCATCTTGTTCTTGCTTGTTCTCGGTTGCAACAGGTTCAAGGATCGATCGGGTTTCGACTTGGTTGATCGGTTCAGCAAGGTGACGTTGCGATTGCTTGGTTGCTGATTTGGTGGTTAGTGGCCGATCCATCTACTTCGTTGTACACCAAACCGACGTATCATTCCTCACCAGAAGATCGGGCCGATCTAGTGCGCATCACAGATGGATGTTTTGTGGTGGTTTTGCCCTTCTTGTGCTGAGATTGTGTCAAGCCTATGGGAGGATGTCTCTTAAGTGTTCATTGCCTTTCTTGTGGTATGATTCACTTAAGAATAGCACGAGGACTTGATATTTGTCTAGTAGAGGTGATTTGGATTGTCTTGTGGACATGGGCCTTCCTTAATTTGATTCTTATTCCACAAGGTATCCTGAGGCATATCTCTGTCGTTCACTAGTGGACCTCATTCCCTCTCGAGGTACTCACTCATGACATTTGCAAGTAAGTGTGTTGCCCTGGTTATTTCCTCTTATTGCTCCATAGGTATGCTTTTGTTGCTTTTGGGGTTTCATTCTCGATTTCTAGGTTGTCCTTTTTTTGCGATGTGTAACCTTGGAGGTTTGGATCTTTCTGCATTCCATCATATGCATCATGATAACATGCATGTTCTTTGACTTTGATTGCCTCTTGTTTATCTCCACAGGTGTTAAGC
This sequence comes from Raddia guianensis, assembly GCA_036346415.1. Lineage (NCBI taxonomy): Eukaryota > Viridiplantae > Streptophyta > Magnoliopsida > Poales > Poaceae > Raddia > Raddia guianensis. The sequence continues at coordinate 12,578,923 of CM070537.1, read as the reverse complement.
TTCATGTATAAGGCACTTAGAAACCTCCACTCATGGTAATCTATCTTACATACTGTAACATCCTCATTTTTATGAAAAATAAAAATCATGCATGACATCTGCATAAAATAAAAATTTGTGCGCAAAAAAATAAAAATCAGTATGTTACTTAAAAACATATTTAATTTAGATTTATGATCGAAGGCTTCCTCTGAAGGCCTTTCCAAAAATAAAATTTATATTTTATCTTCAATAATTTTATTTGTTAAATTATTTGGGAAGGAAAGAGAAATATATTTTTCTTATATTATATTGGTTTGCCCCTATTAATTATCCGTTTTCTTATCTAATTCTTTTCACTTTTCCCTATGGACCCACTCGTCGTCCACCTTCTTTCTTTCTTTCTCTCTCTCTTCTTGCCCTTTCTCTCTCTTCACTATGCGCAGCCCCCCTCTCTCTATTGCTGCGTAGCCGTTTCTAAAACTCCCCGTGCTTGCCTAAATTCCATGGAAACTCCTTCCTAGTGCCCATTTGCCATTGATGGTCATCAAAACATGGTACTAGCAGTTTTTACTTGGATTAGTGGCCATATTGAAGCACCATTGAGCAGCCACTAACACCTCTCCTTTCCCCTTCATATTTTCCCTTTTATTTTCTTCTATTTCTCCTTCTCTTGCTTTCTTTTTCCTTACCCTCCCTGTTCTTGCGCAGGCAATGGTGAGGGCTTTCAATTCCTTCATCTCCCATTAGTGATCATCAAAATGGGAGTTTCACTTCAGTTGCTACTGCGTTAAGTGGTCCATTTGAGCCATTCCCTTCTCCCTTTGGTCTCCTTGGCAAATTCGGCTCGGGTAAGAGGCCTTTGGCCAATATCTTTTGGTACCTCCTTCGTTTTTCTCTCCTGAAGTTTTCCCCTCTATCAATTTGAAGGAGCAATCGCTGGAGCATCGGCAATTTTGCGCCAACAGGTGAGCTTTTCGGAGTGCCGCCCGGAGGAGTCGCCGTCGAATCCAGCGCCATCGTTCGGTAATCCTCTCTGCTATCTCTCTACGAGCACCTCTAGACATCGTGGGTTGTTTCGCCTCTATTAATTAGGCCGGAGGCGCCGTCGCTGGAGCTCCCGCGGTTAAGCCAAAGGCCATATGAGCCGGGTTTGGCCCACTCAAATTTTTCTTTCTTTCTGAAATTTCTGGTATTACTCTAGATTTAAATATTTGTCAAATATTCTCAGTGGCTCAGAAAATTATGAAACTAATTTTGCTGTGTTCATAAAAATGTGTATTATTTTACTGCCAAGTTTGGTATTGTTTTAAGCATATATTAACTTCTATTTGATTTAATGTTTAAAAACTATTGTAGGATTTTTAGTAATTAAAATAATATTAAAAATATAAAACCATCTTTAAAATTTCCTTTGAACAGAGTAGTATTATCCTTAAAATTTCCATATGCATGTGCATCTATTTAATTTTTGAGTTCTCGCATTATTGAATTTCTTTCCGTTAACATCGTAAGTTAGGACCGAACGACGAGGATTGTTTTGACGACGCACCGAGGGAGTGTGTCCACTATGCTCAACAAGGCAAGTGCTGAACCTTGCCACCTAATGTTATATAATGCATTTCTAGATGTTTCTGAAATGCGCATGTATTTTAAATTTAAAAATGGCTATGTACTTAGAGTAGCTATCCCCAAATATTTATTTAATTCATACTAAAACATTCCTTGCTACCATAGGACAAAATATAAAGTCTTATATTATAGCCCTCCATTGAAATTAGGTTTTGCTCTCACTAGAATTGCTTAGAATTGCAATGTCCCTAACTGCACCTGTTTAAACTGTCATCAAGATGAATTACGTGTGTTTTGAACAGACAGTTGTGCTTGTCATTTTTAAAATGGGTATAGATGATAGTGGGTAACTATGGGGATAAAAGTATTTTGCAAAACCTGATTGGGGTGGCTGGATGCAAGGTGGTTTGCATTATGCTGAGGTCAATGTTGCAAGAGATTGGGTCAAGTGTAGGACCCACCCGATCACTAAGGACCGATTCCATGAGGTAGTCGAGCTAAGTACTACAGTGCGACCATCAAGTGCCTGTGTGGGAAGGCCCTGGCTTAGTAGCTTTGGAATCCTAGTTCGGTGCCCATCCGGTGGGACTATCCTGAGGGCAATGGTCTTGGGTTGTACTATGCTGAGGCTAATGGTGCAACCTGCAACCAGTCGAGTGTGGTACTAAGCCGAGGCCAATGGTATCCACTATTGTGCTGTGGGGGGCGGGGTTACCGGATTTGGAGAAAGATTTCTAAAGGCCTTGTCAGGAAGACCCTTTGGCCCGGGAAATCATGTCTCGTGGGTAAAGCGCGCAACCTCTGCAGAGTGTACAACTATCATGATAGCCTTGCCTAAGGTCAAGGACGGACAACGGGGAGCTGCCTCTCTAGTAGTTTTAACATTTTTTTCAAAATGTTTTAAAGGAAAACCACGATAGAAGTCGTGTGTTTTTGTTTTATCCTCACAGGGGGGACCGCGAGCGTGGGATTGTAGGTTCATGGTGGGGAATCGTGAATAGCCAGTTGGGCAAAATCGGCAGTCGCCGAAAATTGAGGAACTAAATGATTCAAATATGTGTTTTTACAATGTTTTTCATGTTTTAAGACGTAGGGTGAACTTTACCAAACTGGCTTTATGTAAAAGAACATTGCCCTTCCTTTGTAAGCCTTAGTTGCATATAGTCAACCTTACTTGTTGAGTATTTACGTACTCACACCGCCTTTCATGCGGGCTGCTCATTCCATCAAGCAGGTTGACACTATAAGATGTTCCCTAACGAGAAGATGCACGAGGATGAAGGTTTCACCAACGGGTTTCAAGATGAAGATTATGCGACATCTAGGAGCGCTAACTACAGCTTGCCTGTGGGAATTAACTTGTTTTTCTCTTTTGAAGTTCAACTTGTATTTTAGTCTTACGCTGATTTAAAGGCATCCGTGTCTAACTTTTGTAATAAACGCCACGTTGGCGCATACTCTAATATAAAGGCCATCTTGGCTAATATTCTGATGTAATAAAGTTTGTTCGTTTGATGGCTATGATCCAAGAGCTGTATATTTGTGTGTACTATCTACTAATCCAGGGACTAGAACAAGTAAAGCACATATGGGACTCGACTGTTCTCGGGTCTCTACACATACCCTCATGTCTATTTCCTCAATGATTTATCCTTCAGACATGTTGTGTTTGCTCTTGCTCTCATGTGTATATTATATACATTGATAGAACTTGTCAGATTTTTTTTGTTCTGATAATTGCATCCCCTTAATCATGTTTTGTGCTCATTGTGTCGTGCCTGGGCTTTGGCCTCGCCCATGGGCCGATAGGGCACAACCCGTTTCTCAGCCGTGCCTAAACGGGCCTAGGCCTAGTCGGGCTCCGCCCGAGCCATGTCGGGTCGCTAGTTTGGCCATCTATAGCTTCCACTTGAAGAAGTTACGTGACTTTCATATGTATTAGCACAAAAATTTTGAAGTCATGCAGTGAGGTGAAAACCGAAACCTATGCTTTCTGCACGAGGTCTATGACAGGTTGTATTTTGTTATTTTTCCTGATTTTTCTGCTTGGAGTTTTGAGTAGATTTTTTGTAGAGTGCTCACGACTCATTTGTGCATAGGGAGAAAAATTCCCAAAAAATTTTGAAGCACAAGAAACCCAACTTCTCTCTGCTCTCAAATTGCAATATCAATGATTTGCAAAAATTCAATTCAAAAAATAGATATTTTCAAATATTAAAAGAAAAAGTATTCGATTTCTATTCATCTTAATATTTGAATTTGAAGTGAGAATAAATTTTGAAGAATCTGATTTTGCTTTTCTAAAAGTGGTTTTAGTGATTTCGCTTGACGTGCTTTATTAAAGCAAGATTTCAATTGTTTTGTTTGGACACTTGATAACTAAGATTGCAATTAAAAAAATTCTCACATATTCCATGTCTCTCATGATAAGGGTACACATAGTTGTCGAAATTGTTCGTGTTTTGAAAGGACCGTGAGTTCTAGTGCACCGGTCCGTAGAAAAATTTTCAAGGCTCCCGATCACCCCCCTCTAGCGATGTCCTCATCATACTCCTCTCCTTTATTTGGAGTCGCTCTCAACTGAAGCTGATATTTTTGTATAATGTATGACATGAATTCTTTACATCTTTCGTAGGACGAATTGAATTCCATAACATTGAGGACTTAAACTTGGGTCATGTATGTGATGATGGACTCCATTGTAATATTCTATAAAAATTCCTTATGTTTGCCTTTAGCTATGACAAGTGTTCAAAGTATAAAATTTTTTTTTTGAGCAAAGAAAGTATAAAATTTTAGGCTGTGGACATATGTGTAGGTGCCACGGTCATATCATGTTCCCTCCAACTCTTAATTACGATTAACAAAGGAATCAGTTGTTCTGGAGAGTATTCTCACAATGATAAAAGTGCTGATAATACCGATGTGAAAAAGTAAAACGAGGACTTTTTTGTTACTTTTTGGAATTATTGTATATGTACAGCTTTTTTAGAACAATAGAATTTCCATTAAATCATTCACCAAAGGTTACAATGATCGGAAAAATTATTATAAAGCAACACCACCTATTGAACCAACACCTAATACGAATAGTATCAAGATTAACTTGTATTCCTCTCTCCTGGATCCAGCATTTCTAGCATGCATGGTACGACGCTTACACTAGTATCAATTTTTTGCACATCCTTTAGGGCATGTCTTTCCCTTGCTAGAGATGATGCACGAACGTTATTCAACTACTCCACCATTATTGTCTAATTTGCTTTCATCGACCGCATCAACAGAACAAAAAAAAAATTCAACGTCGTCATGTAGAGTAACTCTACCCAACAACCTAGCACAAAATTCCCACCCAAGGGGGACATAACTCCCAATAGCCAACGAACAAATCGAGAACCATGGTTACCAATCCGAAAAAGGCATCATCGAGATCACCAAAGACAATCACGCGGCAACAATTTTCAGAGGAACTTATTATTGTCCCCTAGGGACTTACAAAACCAAATTATTGTCACACAGGACAATGAACACCAAACTCTTAACCCTAGGAAAACAGATCTGATAAAACATGAAATTTTAAGATGAGAAGAGGTCCCCATCATCCCCTAACTCTAGCAAGATCACCGGAATTAGAGAGGCGAGGGGACCAGAAACTCCCTGCGCCAAGCCTCCCACTTTTTTCATAGCCGCCACCACCACCTAGGAGCCGTCTCTCGTCACTAGTTTCCCTATTGTATGTACAGTTGGCATTACCTTTTTATAGAGAAATAAAAGCGGTGGAGACTTCAAACAGTTTGAGACATGCAATGCCTCAAGTGCAGTTTCTTCTCATATGATGCGAACAGTAGCAGTCCACAAAACAATTGTTATACAACAATACAAATCACATACAAATTTCATAATTTGACTTCCTAAGCCACATGTGCTGTTATCCAGTTTTTGGAGTTTCAGATATTTCAATGTTACATGCGAGAACGTGAATTTCAATGGTGTAATTCATAGCAGCTAATATGTTATTTACCCACAAAACAATTGTTATACGACAATACAAATTATATACAAATTTCATAATTTGACTTCCTGCACCACATGTGCTGTTATCCAGTTTTTGGAGTTTCAGATTTTTCAATGTTACATGCAAGCACGTAAATTTCAATGGTGTAATTCTGTCTGATTGGTGTTTCAGATTTCAGCGGAATGTGGTGTACTTTCAAGGCTAAGCTACTAGAGTGTTTTTTTACTGTATCACAATCGGTTCCTACTACCCGTCTATAGATCAGTCTATACCCGTGTGTCTTGAGGTTTGGAACAGATGGCATGACCCGATTGTTATCCTCGACCTGAAAAAAAAAAAATCAAAAACAGAAATACTAACATTGAAATACCCAATTGTTTTATATAATGTTTCATATGATATATATGGTGTTTTGTGAATATTTCATATGTATTGTGCTTCAAAAGTGTTTCATGTGTTATCACACGGTGCTTCACGATGTGTTTCACGAGAAACACATAACATTCCAAATGGTATACCGTCCCTAAAAAATTGCATAGTTAAAAAATCTAATAATATAAAAAATAATTGTTGTCAGCCATTAGAAGATTAATTACAAGCTTACAAAAATAAAATACATAGGCTGCCATCTGACAGGATTTTCAATACTGTGGACCTAACAGCAATAAGCACTATCCAAAGAAAGCATGGAGATCTGGGGCAGAGTTACTGACTGACATTGCCACGTGGGCCTGGCTGCCCCCCAACAGAATAGGTCGTGCTGCGAAAAAATTAGGCCCCTCTATACGAACATCTAACGAATATCAGCTTCCCAAAGGGGATTCAAATACTATTATATAAAACAACAAAAAAAAGGTGCCGCGACATGGCAAAAGTATGGGCAAAATTTCAGCTCAGCTAAGTGTAAAAAAAAAAAACTTCATGATTGTCAACAGAATTACTGGGTCTATTGGCATGGTACTTTGATGTTATCAAGAGTGCTCTGTATTCAGTATTGGCGCAGCAATGCCTGCATGGTTATCAGTATTTCATGTCAGATACAACTCTGTCCAGGTTGCAGTACTAAAGTAAAGGATTAGTTTATGGATAAATGCGAGGACAATTAGTTGTCAATTTTGAATGGATGAGAATCAGAAGTCCCATCTCCATCTCCCAGTACTTTCGACCAGAGTATCAAGGAATAGGAGTATTAACTTTTGTTCTTGCAATAAAATACCAGACGCAAGCGACATTTTTGTTCATGAAGTTGGCGTAAGACACTCGGGGCCATTTTTTTTATTCCATGTTATGACAGTACCTAAAGGTAGCTTGATAAGATATATCTTAAAGAAATTGAACAAACAATTATGGACAGTACAATAAGCGACAAGGCCTAACGAGTAGACGATTATTGACAAGAGTCCATCAAGCTTTGAGCTCTTGTTCTAGACCCTGGTTCCATCCAATGACCAACCATCAGTTGCCAAACAATTTACCTATGGTAATCAACTGAAGACAAAGTATACGCTAACTAATAGGACCTAGTATAATCGCTCTTCAATCACCCTTGTCCAAAATATCCAAACCTAAGGCCCTGTTTGGAAGTGGAGTTTTTTAAAACCATGGTTTTGTAAAACCATGGTTTGTGTTTTGCTATGACCATGAAAAACCATGGTTTTGAAAACCATTGTTTGCTAGCACAAGTTAGAAAACTTTGGTGCAGAGTGGAGTCTACAAAACTCCAAAAAAACCATGGTTTTACTAAAACCATGGTTTTCAAAACAGAGTTTTTGGGATTGCTTCCAAACACCTCATGGTCTCAGAAACCATGGTTTTTAAGAAAACCATGGTTTTGCATAGAAACTACAAAATAACTGCACTTCCAAACAGGGCCTAAACCTGTTGACTTTTCCGTTGGTGGTAAGCCGATAACCCCATTGATAGGTACTCGCAGCAGGCAATAAACTATCAGATCTTTGTTTCAACAATTAGATAAACTTGGCCAATTCTGAACCAGTTACCTGTGGATAACATACACCCCGGGTACTCACACGACGGGCCTAAAAGACCACCCCACAGGGGATGGAATAAGTCGGGTGGATGAAGATGGGTACTACTCGGACTCTACAAAGCCTGCTTTGTAAAGAAAGACATAAAGATAGAAGTCTAATTGGGAAGATACAATTATAATCCCGAATAACTACATATTTTGTTAGAGGATAGAGATAGAAATCCTACCTCGTAACCGATCAGGACTCTTCCTTATAACCCCACCCCTCCACTATATAAAAAAGGGTAGGAGAATAGTTTGACAGCTAATTCAATACTCTCGACTCATAACACAACTTGAGATCGAGAACAAAACATACGAAAGATCTCCCGATCATCTTATACACATATACCTCATATAATCCCACAGAGCACAGGACTAGGGTATTACCTCCACCAATGAGGGCCTGAATCTATATAAAAAAGACTCCCATGTCTTGTACTGCCATCGAATTTGAATACAACGCATAACCCCTTTTAAATTCATTGCCGACGATCCACATTACCACTTACCACTAGTTGACCAATAAGTTTCTATTTTTCGACACACAACCCTAACTGTAGACCTAAAGAGAGATATCATATGTAAATAAATGAATAATACAGATGTAGACATCACTAAAAGGAGTAACTAAACGATAAAGTTGTCTACAAAGATGGAAGACATGTCAGAAGGAGTTGACCCTTACCTGCACAGGATTTTATGCCAATAATGGTGATGTCTTGGAGCATTCTCATCTACCATATTTCCCAACAAAGAACATTTCCAGACATTAGTCAATGTCTAATGTACATGTGAATCATTCATCAACTTTTGTACCAAAATTTTCAGCCAAGAATTCATCAAGTAGACCATAATTTGGGGTAGTTTCTGCACTGAAGTTTTCAGCAGGCAACTTCCTAATACACGACAGAATATGCTGAACATCTCGGCATAATCTGGGTTTCGTCAATCATTAAAGAGCAGTTACAAAACAGTGAAAACACCGATAGCTCAAAATGACAATATAATTGATTCTTCCCCCTGTTTCCAGAAGTCAGTAAGAATGCCAGATTCTTAGTACTTTACCTGTTCTTTGCCTGAGGAGTACTGACTTCCAATTTCGAAAATGCTTCTGTAATATGTGAATGGAATATCTGAACTACTTGCCTGGATTGCACAATGGGATTAAAAGAGGTAGCACTCAATATAATCATGCAGCAAAACAAGTAATAAGTAATCATTGTTGCATGAACACAAGAAAATTCATCTCTATTTGCAACAAAAAGTAGTGGAGGAGATAGACGTGGTGAACATTAATATGTTGGGGAGATCAATAATATTTGACAATTACAGGCTCAGTATTCCAACTAAGGTTTGTTCATGATTATGCATGGTTATTAAAACATTAAAACAGGGCGGAATGTTTAAACAGGTGTTGAAACGTCTTTCTAGACATATAGTAAAACAACTACGGAAGCAAATATGTACCTTCATGTTTGTAGTTTTCGATCTAATAGCTACTAGGCTTACTACAACCAACCAGCCTAGCCCAACTCTTATGGCCCAGCCCAAGTCAAGAGCCAGCACAACTTCCTTGGAAGCAAGGACATATCGCACATATATCTTAATGTTTGCAGTTTTACCATCCAATAGTAAATAGCTACTAGGCTTACTTCAACCAACCAGCCTAGGCCAACTCTTATGGCCCCAGCCCAAGTCAAGAGCCAACAGCATCTCCCTACCCTATCCCTAGGCTGGCTCCACCAGCCAGCCAACACCATCTGCATACCTAGCCTATCCACCATCCCTGGGCTCTTAACCCTAACTCTTCCACGCCACCACCTCCATCCCACCACTGCAGCTGGGACGTCCAGTTCTCCCCTAATCAGTGCCACCTCCCACCTCTCCCCTGCTCCGGTTGGTGCCTTCCTCTTCTCCCTGTTCCAGGATCGGCTCGCTGTCCTCCCCTACCCAGGTGCTGCCTTCCTCCCTTGTTCTAGCCGCCGTCTCCACCTCTCAACTACTCCAGCCAGCATTTCCACCTCTCCTCCCCGCCCCAAAGACAACTGCTTTGCAAAATGTCCGGATGCTTTGCCACCCTGAGGTGCTTTCCTGATTTTAGCGAGGCTCAAATAACCTCATGGGAAATTTAAATAACTACATCCAGGATGGCTTATGCAAATATGGCATACACAAGAATGCCATGATTCTAAAATAAAAATATAATTTTTCCAACAATTCATGATTCTCAAATAAAAAAATGTATATTTTAGTTGTTCTATATGCAAGATAGGGTTATAACAAGTACAAGAAATGTTTAGAAGTGGAAAAAATACCTAAATATTGCCTGCACATCAACCTTGAGCAATGTTTGAGAAAGGATGCGATGCAAATAAGTAACTTCCTGCAAAAAGAAAAAAGTGCAACATTTCAACAAAAATTAGCTAAAATACAAAATCAAACCTTTGCTAACATAAAAATAAAACTAAATGAATAAGTTAAGACACCGTCAAATAAATTAGAGCATAACCTGCTGATACTGTTTGTAGTCGGAAACAAATAAACCAAAACTTTTTTAAAAAATGAAATAACCGCAGCAACATTCTTTTAACAATCACATATAAATGTTCCTAAAAATTTACAGCTAAATAGAAAGAAGAAAAAAATTCATTGCTGATTAGGTAAATTTTGAAATTAAAATACCTTGGTAACAGATTTAGCGAATTGACTTGGCTGTAAATCATTATCCTTGGGTCCATTCCAGCTTTCCACGATTTGAGGAAGTTTTCTAAGATTTGCTAATAATCTCTCTCTCATTATCTGGACTAGCTTGGAGTGAATTTCATCTCGATGAATCTTGTAATCCTGTTATTTTGGAGGAACTTGTAAGAAATGACATTCATGGAGAGCTTCTAATATATGGTGCCATTCAAGAGTCTCTTAACTCATGAAACATGAAATTTTAACATAATCATACCTGAGTGACTCTATCCAGTTCAGACATTAACAGTTGTTTTCGCGCTTCAGGTATTTTCAGGAAAAGTACTCGTCGGATATCTGTAGTTTCACGGAAAAAGCTACATCATACGAAAGCCAAAATCCTATACATTTCAAGAATTTCTTAATGGATAACCCTGATAATGTGAACCAACATGGTTGTACACTTGATTTCCCACATAAAAAAATAACTAAGTAACAAGATCAGGACAGGGTCATGGGACAATAATTAAGTTGCACATTGAAGTATACAGTGATTAAACAATCTGCTTAGATGGGCTATGTTGCAAGTAGGGATGTCAAAAATACCCATGGGTCCGGGTACCCACGGGTACCCGACCCGATGGGTCTGGGTCCGGGTCTAATCCTGGACCCATGGGTAAGAGATGCCGAGTCCGGGTCTCAAATTAGACCCGTGGGTACCTAGACCCAGACCCGAAAAGATATATTGACATGGAGTACTAGACACTGGAGTCCATTTTATTCATTAGCGATCACTAAACTGGTTAATCTATCATGCATTCATGCTTGTGAAGATGTATTATTGATTAGTGGTTAGTGATGTATACTGGACTTGGACAGATGTACTAAAATAGTGATTTTTTATTGCTTAATACATTGTTGTGCATGCACTCGCTGTTTCGGGTCCTGGGTACCCGACGGGTCCGGGTCCGGGTCCATGTTTAGACCCGAGAATGAAATCGGGTCCGGGTCCGGGTCCATCTCTCGGGTCTCGGGTCCGGGTCTGAACCACCCGGACCCGGATGGACCCGACCCGATTGCCATCCCTAGTTGCAAGTCTGTTTGATTGATTAGCTAGGTTTGGTAATGTTGCAAATAGAGGATTGTTCAATGAAACCAGATTGTTCAATGAAACCAGACAAGTGATGTCATCAAGCTGGGCCAGACAGCTAATTTTAGGGCACCCCATGAGCGAGCTAGGTGCTTCGCCGTTCTAAGGAGGAAAGGAATCTATAACAGTGGGGAGCTTGGAGAGGAGGAAAAAGCCACGAGCTGTCTTTATTTTTAGGAATGTTCTCCCTTTATTTTTTTTCCTGCCCTTTGTACAAGCTCTAGGGGGCAACATATATAGCCAAGGTGGGAGTGTCATTTTACCATCATGCCCTCCCACCTACTCACTCCATGGGGGCATTTTTTTGCCCATTTACAATTTTGGGCGGCCGTAGTCTTGCCTTTATATCTCATTGTCCTTGTCCTATATATTTTTAATTTACACTTTTAATCCCTGACAAGCCTAAGGAATGGGGCATCCCCATACCATATCTACAGCTAGAGCAAATAAAAAAATCTACCAAGAACAGTTTTAGAGCTTCCATTTCATTGATGTCATCAGCATCAGAATAATGAGATCTTAAGAGTGGAATTTGCAACATTTGAAAGACCGATTTTAGAGGAAAATGGGAATGTGAGATAGATCTTTGTGGCAAGGTAAACAATATGAAATTGTGTCAATTTCACTCAAGAACACATGTATAGTTTTTGTGCTACAAAGCTGCAGCTTTTGTTAATAGCTTTAGAGTATATATAACAGACTCCAACTGACCCACTAAGCACTTAGGCCTTGTTCTTTGCAGCGTATCGTTGCGTTAGCGTATTACTGTAGCAAATTTGAGAGCTCTCGAAATGAGGTCTAAACATTATAAAAAAATAATTAAAAAATATTTTTATAATCTTTGGAAGGACTACTAAAAGTCACGAAAAAATAGTTACAAATTATCATAACATATAGGCTATATAAAAATAACAAAAAATGCTACAGTAATACGCAACGGTACGATACGCTGAAAAGAACAAGGCCTTAGCCGCAATCTAAGCAACAGCTGATTGTGGCCATGACTCCTAAATGCACATGCATGATCCACTGAATCAGCAACGTGCTCTGACTTGACCAAACAACAAACAATGGCTAAGGCGACTAAACAAGCTGAAAAATAGGAACAATGAAACCATCTAAGACTCAAACTCTGAACGCTATATAAAAATAACCAAAAAAAGCTACGGTAATACGCAACGGTACGATACGCTGAAAAGAACAAGGCCTTAGCCACAATCTAAGCAACAGCTGATTGTGGCCATGACTCCTACATGCACATGCATGATCCACTGAATCAGCAACGTGCTCTGACTTGACCAAACAAAAAACAATGGCTAAGGTGACTAAACAAGCTGAAAAATAGGAACAATGAAACCAACTAAGACTCTGAAACTCCGAAAAACGAACATGACTTGTCTGACAATCACCTCCTAAATCCTGTTACATTACAATTATTGAGAGGCCAATCTTGGTGCATAACTCAAGGAATCTAACTCGCCCAAGAGGTTTTGTGAGTATATCTCCCAGCTGCTCGGCAGTCCCAATGAACTCCCTTGATCTGCCATTTATCAGCACACTCCCTGATATAGTTAAATTTAACACCAATGCGCTTGCTCCTGTCATGATGAACTGGAGTCTTCACCAAAGAAATTGCAGACTTATTGTCCACCTTCAGAACTAGTGTATTAGGCTCAACTCCAAGCATTTCAGCTATAAGCATGGCAAACCACAACCTTGACATGCAGCAGATGCTGCAGCTATGTACTCAGCTTCGCAGGAGGAAAAAGTACCACAACCTTCTGCTTGCTAGATTGCCAAGTAATAGGGTTCCCATTCAAGAAAAAAATTAACCCAGATGTGGTCTTCCTGTCATCTATGTCACCACCCATGTCACTGTCACTGAAACCCAACAACTGTGCATCTCCTTCCTTCTTCCCAACAGCATAAAACACCCCCCAATCCTCGGCCCACGCCACATAGCAGTATGCGCTTGACTACCACGAGATGCTCTTCATGAGGCTGATCCATGAAACGGATCACATATCCAACCGAGCATGCTAGGTCTGGTCTTGTGTGCGGCAGATAGCACAAGCTTCCAACTGGACTTCTATAGAATGTGGTATTAACCACTGGTGTGGAATTGGATTTGCTGAGTTTGAGCCGCACCTTCATTGGTGTTTGGCTGGGACCCTGTTAACCCAGCCTTCTCTAGCAGCTTCTCTGCATAAGCCATCTGCCCAAGCTTAATGCCTTCAGCTCCTTGAGCAACCTCAATTCCCAGGTAGTAGTAAAGAGCACCAAGGTCACTCATTTTGAACTTCATCTTCATCTCCTTGAACTTGGTGATCCCACTGCCATTCCTGCCAGTGATAATCAAATCATCAATATAGACACCCACAATCAGCCGACGACTGCCATCTCCACGAGTGTACACCCCATGCTCATAGGTGCTCGCCATTCCCGCTGGTGATAATCAAATCATCGGCATAGAACCAACGATCTGCCGATGACTGCCATCTCCACGAGTGTAAAACCCATGCTCACAGGTGCTCTGATGAAAACCAAGTGAAACCAATGTGGTGACAAGCTTGGTACTCCAGGCCTGAGGTGCTTGACTTAGTCCATACAACTCCTTATGAAGGCGCAATACCTTCCCTGCATGATCAGTATAAATGAACCTTGGCGGCTGATCAACATACACCTTCTCAATCTCACCGCTAAGAAACGCTGACTTCACATCCATGTGGTGCACCTCCCAAGCATTGTGTGCGGCCATTGCAAGGAGAAGGCGCACAAACTCCAGTCTTGTAACAGGAACAAATACTTCATCAAAATCAACCACCTGTCTCCGCACATCTGCACATATCCCTTCACCACAAGTCCTTGTACTACCGGCCCATGTTCATCACACTCCACCTTGAACATCCACTTCAATCCGATCGCACGATGTCTAGTTGGAAGATCAGCAAAGCTCTGAGTCTTGTTGTCGGCGATAGATCGTAGCCCCTCCTCCATTGCACCGCACCAATTTGGATTGTGCGGTACCTCTTCTACTAACCAGGTTCATCCGCACTCAGCACATGGAGTTCCTCTGTTGCCGAATCCTACGGCGCCAACCCTAGTTTGTCGTTGGACCTAGAAGGTTGTCGACGATGCTGTATCGAGGAACCTCGTCATTGTCGGCGTAGGCGTCCAATCCAAAGTCATGTGATGGCGGAGTCGCATGTTCAATTACCGGTGAACCCTGAGTGGAGCCGCTTGGCGTCACCAGGCGATGTTGAAGACGATGACACGGGAATGGCGATGCAGCTAGTGAAGGTGTCACAACAATTGGCATCAACGTGGTCGAGTTTGCGCAATACTCCATGGTAAAAGGCTCCATATCCTCGCCACGATCAACTCCTCCTTTGCTCCAATCCCACTTGGCATCCTCATCGAACACCATATTCCGCTACACCACCATCCGATCGGCGGTGGGATACAGCTCATAACACAGCAACACTATCGGCCTGCTGCGATCTTCCATCTTGTGCAAAAGCGACTTGGTGTTCTTGACGTAGCCAATGCAGCCAAAGGTACGGAGAAAGCTCACTGCCGGCTGCACTCCATGCCATACCTCAACGGTGTCGTCCCCTCCAGCTTCTTAGTTGGTGATCTGTTGAGGAAGATTGTTGTGGTCACCACCTCACCCTAGAATTACACCAGCACCCCCCTTGGCCTTCATCATGCTGCGCGCAGCCCCGACGATTGTCTGATTGCGCTCTCCACCACGCCGTTCTGTTAAGGGGAATAGGGCGCCATGAGATGACGCTCCACCCCCTGCTCAGCACAGTACTCATTTCTCTGTTTGTCACTTTGTCTCATTTTTTATACTAGCTAATGTGCTCGTGTTGTACTGCTTTGTGTTGTCTGCTGTGATTAAATTATACAATGTGCTGCTGTTGTGGTCTGATTGGGTTTAGACTTATTGTAATGTTGTGGTCTGCTTCATCTTCTCATGATTGATTGTTTTTGTTTATGCAGCAGCCAGCTCGCAATGGCAAGTCCAGCTTCTGTTAACGTTAGTTATGATCCTAGAAATAATCCAGCCCGGAAGATGAAAAATGTAACATATCTACTTTAACACTCCTCTAAAGAAATGTAACATATTTTTGTAATAAGGCACCCTAGGGAGTATGAATGATCCAGCAACGTTAGTGTTAAAATACTCCGGACTCAAGCCTGTGGATCCAGACTCAAGCCTGTGGATCCAGCACCAATTCTACTGAAGTTGAACCTTCTATACCCGCTCATTAGTTCTATTACAATGCATTGCCATATATGCATTTATTTATTTAGTTGTTGACTTATTGTTCTTTATTTCCCAAAGCTCATATATAGGACACTATTTAATGACAATGTTATTGCTCATTTTTTTCAATATTTAATTGGACGGGATATGGTATAACTTAATTGACAGGATTGTTTCAAAGCCTATATAAGTGACATATTCTTTCTGCTATTCGAAAAGTCGATCCATGATATCAATAACCTTGTATGGTTAAAAATAAATTCTAAAATTTGCGGCTGTATCCTTATAAAATACTATACGTACAAAATATTAAAGCAGTGTAAACATCTTAAAAAATTAATATATCAGATATAATTTTTTCAACGCTATAGAGAAATCAGATGGAATTGTCGGAAATATTGCAGCAATTTGTTGAACTGAAATTAACCATTTATATAAACATGGCAATATGCAAGTATTGAAAGAACATTGTTATGAAATAATATCTTATGTATAAGCTTTGTCAAAATAAGAAAAATAAGTCGAACAGCTGAATAAATTCATACATACATGGCAATGCACTGAAATTGATTTAATGAGCGGGTACAAAAAGTTCAGTTCAGCGGGCTTAGTGCTGGACCCTCAAGTTTGAGTTTGGAGTACTTTACCCCTAACGTTGCTGGATCGTTCCTACTTTAAAACTTCTTAGAGTGCCTTGGTACAAAAATGTATCTACTTTAACACTCCTCTCTCTTACCCAGCAAGCTTAGGGTGAATCCACAACATTGAGTTTGGAGGGATGAAAAACATTTGCACTGTAGGTTGTGACCTAGTAAAATTGTCTGCAATCTGAAACTCAGAAGGCAAATACTAAAGAGCAACCACGTGATCCTACACCTAGGTCTAGACAATGAAGGCGTCAACGACAGTACGCTTGGTGAACTCATGCTTCATTAGATAACAAGCAATGTTCATGGTGCCAGTACTCTCGGAGCACACGATTGTAGGCGTAGAGACCATGACACCAAAATCCGCCAGTAGGCACTAAAGCTAGGACGCCTCGGCAGTCACAGAAGCCACCGCGCACAATTCAACCTTAGTGTTGGACAAAGAAACGACTTGTCTCTTACCTTCTAGGTAACCAGGGAAGAACCTAGGAAGACACAATAGTCAAAGAGCGACTTGCAATTAGAGGGATTACTAGCCTAGATAGCGTTAGAATAGGTGTGGAGCCAAAAGAGCTAGCCGAAGAAAAAGACAGTAGTCCACCATAATACCACGAAGGTACCGCAAGACCGAGTGGAAGAGGGCTTGACCTAGCTCAAGTGTGTGAATAAGACGGGAAATGTCAGGATGAGTAATGCCAACGTAAACAAGATTCCCAACCAGGTGGCAGTAATTGGCAGGACCTTTGATCCTCAAGGGGAAAACCGTCAATTAGATAGAGCTTAAGGGGAAAATACATAGGAGTGTCAACAATGTGTTAACCGGTAAGGCCAGTCCAATCAAGATCCTAGATGTACTTCCACTAGGAGGTAGTAGACCTTAGGCGTGGAAGTGACCTCAATCCAAAGGAAAATACCAAAAAGAACCCAAATCTAACATTTAAAACCGCTCACCAAGACACGCCATGACCGCGATGTATTGAGGATCCTCCCTAGTGATGATCATGTCATCCACATAAGAGTCCAACAACGAGAAGAGGCGTGGACAAAAAGAATAGGATTATGATGAGTCGCAACAAAACCAGCAGAAGATAATAGAGGTGAAGTGCTCAGACCAAGCACTGGAGGCTTCCATGAACCCATAGAGAACGATCAATACGATACACACCTTATGCAGCTCACCACAAAGTAGCACATTCTTCACGTAAAGCTGGAAGATGGTCCACCAGTGAACACAGAACAATAAGTGTATGGGTTAAGAATGACAGGAGCAAAGCTCTCTCAAAGTCACGCCCATACTCCTGTTGAGAGAAACAAGCAACAAGATGCGCCTTGTGGCTCTCCAGAGAACCACCAAAGTGAGTTTTATCTTATAGACCCACTTGCATGTGATAGGTCTATAGGAGTGACAAAAGAAGCACAACAATGTCCCAAGTGTCAGTACACTCCAGAGCAGCAATCTTGACCATAGCAAACTGTCACTTAGGATGACAACAATATCACGATAGGAAGTAGGCCAAGAGGAGATGATAACAAGAACAGCCAAACTGTAGCAATCGCCGACCAGGGCAAGGAATCCTACTCAAAAAAAGGGATACTCCAAACTCCAAAGCGAGAGCAGGATAAGGCTTGTAAAGGAAGGCTGCAAAAAGTGAGGCAGGGTTCAGCCGTAGGCTGCGCCAATACGCCACCTCTAGATCTGCCAAATCTAACGTCACCTAGTCTCTCAGGTTGATACCCACACAGAAGAAAGCAAAGAAGGAAAGAAGGGGGAGGAAAAGGGTCAGGGTGTCGCCGTTAAGATCACCCACAAGATTGGCGGATGGGACGCTGGTAGGAGGGAGATGAGGCTGTTAAACCAGGTGGGGCTATGCCTTCCAATGTAAAAGGAAGATGATTAAAGTAATAGGGAGAAAGGGGTAGTAAGCCTCCGCAATTGCTAGTGCAATGATAGTGGAGAGGAATTGAGGCGGTGAGAAGGTCACCCCCTGAGTCCCATAAGGAGCGGTTCAAGGGTCAGGGTAGGAGGGGGAAAAATAACTTTTCTTGGCAGCTATATATTTTCATTTGTAACTTTTAATTGATTCAAAGTGTGAAATATGAGAACATAAAAAAAAAAGTGTGTCATCACAAAGTATTGAAGGAAATGCTACCTGGAATCAAAGAATGTATAAAACTGATAATTTGACTCGCCAAAGCTAAATGCTTAGAGGTAATTGATTTCAGACCAGACACCTGAAAATGAAAACAAAGGAATTTATCTTAGAGGTAATTGATTTCAGACCAGACACCTGAGAATTAAAACAAAGGAATATAAATCCTGCAGTCAGAACTTTCTTGAAGACAAACTGATCATTTTATTGTTCAAATTCAAATCATCTCTCCAGAATGATAAAAAGTCTGAGGCATGAAACTAATCATTTTTATTGTTCAAAAGGAACAACTAATTGTTTGCTGAATATAGTATTTCCACATAGGTAATACCAATTTTGCAAATTCCATGCTGTTTATTTAGTGCAGAATGTAGACACATTATTAAAAAAGATTGCAAACATTACACATAATAAGCAGCCTATCATAAAATCCTAGTAAACAGGAAGGTATTGGAATGAATAAATAAGAGGGTTATGTTTTCATGTCCAAAAACTGAGGATGTATTACTAACCACTGAAAAAATGTACTACAGTACCTGCATGGCACCCGCCCCAAGAACCAACTGGCAAGTCCTAGTGTTAAAAAGTTTCAATATTTCAACAACACGTTGGACTACCTCAAAAGATAAGGATGGCAAACATTTACTGATGTCGACATATTCTGATACCATCTTCAACAGTATCAAACCACTGAAAAAAAATAGAGGCAAAATTGAGAAAAAGAGCAAATATGAGAAAAATGATATCAAATATGTTGTTTTAGTATTAATGCCCACAAGAAGAGAGTAACTGACTTCAACCCTTAAATGGTAAATGTAGATGACTAACCAGTTTACCATATGATAGCCAACACCTCCAAGTACAATGGTATGTGATGTTGACTTAATATGTGCAACAGCACTGGAATCATTCTGAGGAGTAGATCCATCTTTGTTTTCATGACTTATCATAGATGTTACATTGCCATTATCAGTACTATTGCCTGCTGAATATGCCAGTCCATGACTTGCAGAAACCCCATGCTCACTAAGCTTTGAATTATCATCAGTACAAGAAATCTCCATGCCATTAACAGAATAAGTGGATGATAGTGACACAACAATCGATTGGAACTCCTCAGGAACACCAACGGCAACCCATGTCTCTTGATCAAGAACTGCCTTAATTTTTGTCAACTTCATAAGAACATTGAGAATTTTTAGTACATAAAAATAGCATAAATTTTATGCCAACTATAACATATACTGATTCCAACGTAAAATTTAAATTGCAATTTTCTATAACATGTTCTGCCGATATAATTTATAGAAATTTAACTAACATATCTACGAAATTCATACAATTTTTATGATTGATGGTGAGATCTGTTGGCTTTAGCCCAGGATCTAAAGAAAAAAAACAGAATGTAGCAAGCACACTGCATTTGTGCATTGCATTGGCCTGATACCTTATACATTGGGTTTACAAGTGCACTTGTAAGTCCTATTTATAGGCTTGCTAACCCAGCCCATATATATCTAGAACATTCTATAGCTAGTTAATATTTGAGTTCTGCTAACAGCTAGGTGCTTCTAGTATGTACTATCTAGTACATCCATGGATCCAAGTACAGAACTGGAATGTTCTAGATGCTACCAGCTTCTCCATATAGCAGCTATCTACTCGTACTATCTTCTAGATACTAATGTCAAGATTATATCTAACAATCTCCCACCTAATCTTGACATCTTATCTCTAACTTGTTGACGCATTCGGACACTCCTACGATATAAGCATGCATAGGATGGCGACACAACTACTCTACACCTCATGCTCTACTTTCAGCTTCTAGACGGCGACGCAACTACTCAACATCCAGGACACCACTCGTCGAAACCTACTCTTAGTACCTACTCTCAGACTCGACATCAGGATGGCGACGCCACTACTCAACATCCTGGACTCAACTCGTCGAGTCCATCTTCATAGCAGTGCTGGCTCCTCATCAGCATCAAAAGGAAGGTTCACCTCCTCTCGCTCCTTCCTTTGGTTCTGGGGCATTCCTTACCAAAATGCCCTTCAAACAGTTGAAGCACCGGATCTTTGCCTTCTCAAATTTGCGGTTCTTACCAAAATATTTTGTGTTCTTGCCTTTAAACCTTGCTTCCCACTTAGCATGAGTGAATAGAAGCTCATTCCGTTCTTCGACTCGCCAGCAACCTCTATTTCGCTCCTCTTATGCTTTGAGATGACCGATCACTTCCACCAGCTTCTTGTCCTTTATATCAACAAGCTAGCTGCTCAAAAGTAGAGACAAAAGGTAAGAACCTGTCTGGTACCGCACGAAGAAGCTTCTTGATAACCGCGTGCTCCATCTTTTCTTTGAGCGCTCGTATCTCGTTGACGAAGGTGGTTAGCTTCATGGCGAAGTCACTAACCAACTCCGTCTCCTTCATGTACAGATCCTCAAAGTCCCTCATCAATGTCTAAACACGAGCTTCCTTGACGCGGTCGGAACTAACATGCAACTCTTGCAATGTGTCTCAAACCTCCTTTGCCGTGGTCTTCTCCGCCAAGACCATCATTATGTCTACCGGTATAGCTTGCATGATAACTGCGAGGGCCATCTGATCCTTGCACTCGTCAACAACTTCCTTACTCTCTACTACATCCCACAATCCTTGCGCACACATGAAGATTTTCATCTTCACCGCCCAAGGCCCATAGCTGTTGTCGGTGAGCATCGGATACTGAAGACTTACAACGCCTTCTCTTGTCGAAATCCTCGAGACAACCTCGCTGCCGCTGCTGCCATCACCACCAGATTTTGCACTTTCCGGTGTCCGCAGCATGACCTTCGTTATACAGTGCAGAAGCTAAGCTAACCTGGCTCTAATACTAATTGTTGGCTTTAGCCCTCGATCTAAAGCAAAAAACAGAATGTAGCAAGCAAAGTGCATTTGTGCATTGCATTGGCCTGATACCTTATACATTGGGTTTACAATTGTAGTTGTAAGTCCTATTTATAGGTTTGCTAACCCAGCCCATATAAATCAAGAACATTCTACAGCTAGCTAATATTTGAGTCCTAACAGTTAGGTGCTTCTAGTATGTACTATCTAGTACATCCATAGATCCAAGTAGCAGAACTGGAATGTTCTAGAAGTAGCAGAACTGGAATGTTCTAGATGCTGCCAGCTTCTCCATGCAGCAGCTATCTACTCCTATCTTCTAGATACTAATGTCAAGATTATATCCAACAAGATCCACTACTGCGCATTTAATATTGCTTTGTGTAACAGCATTATAAAATAGCTGCATTGTTTTCAATTTGATGATTATCTATAGCTGAGATTTAAAATTAACATCTTAATTTTCTTAAGATACCATGGTCCACTTAAGTAACAATTATAATGATGGTCCATAATTTTATTTTATAAACAATGTGTCGTCACAATTGTAACAGGATTATCAAAATGTAAGACTTGTTAGAGATAGATATATTAGGATATATTAGAAGTCTTTTTATCATATTAGGATAGATTAGATCGTTTGCCTTTATCTTGGCTTTGCTTGCCTTGTCTCTTCTTATATACCCTATAAGTAGGCCCTATGCATGCAGTTCAATACACATCTTATATTCATAACATAGTATCCCAAGGTCTGCAAAACCATAGCTCATCCACTTCCGCTGCAGCCTGCAGCCTCCCCCAGGAGATGATATATTGCGTCTGAGGGTAGCCTCATCAATTTGCATCCTGGAGGCAAGCGACCTCACTACTTATCCCCTACAACATCAAAACCAACTCTCAAGTCTCAACGTCTCCACGAAGGCATGGCTCTCTGTCTCCAGGCCGCTCACCATCTTCTCTACCAGGGCTGCAGCACCTCACTGTGTTGCCCATGCATCGCTACAGACCAACCCTTCCCACTGTGCCAGAGCTCATCTCCTTCCCGGCAGGCCGCTCCACCACAGTAGTGGTCGTTGCTTTTGGGGGCCACTATCTCCGCCACGCATGGCTAATGCTGGTGATGGCGCCGCGAGGATGTCTGCTTCACCAAAAGCTTCTTCTAAGCCATCTGAATTTTCTAACCCCGAGTCATGGAGAGCTAAACAGTGTAGTCCGCCTCAAGCATTTGCTGGTGCTTCACATATCTTTGATTGCTTCAATTGCAGCCACTTCAAGGGAAACAAAACACCGTTTTTTTCCTGTGAGCCCAAGCCAGTTTTGCTATAGATGGTGGTTCTTAGAAAAATCCTTTTTGCAAAAACAAAAAAAATTTCCTTTTCATTTGGCGCTTCCTTTGTCCATGCATTGCAAGTCCACAACAGTCAATCAATTCATTATGCATGCAATGTTTGATCTTTTCTTTGGGCTTTTGTAGATCTCCTTGTTCTTGGTGTTTTCCTTTGCACACCAACTTTCACTGTCATGTTTCTCCTTAATTTGATTTGACACTTTGCGATATCGTGCCACCACCTTGATCTCCTTTTATCCTTGTATCCTAGCTTTTGCCTTTGCACCGTGTGCTTTCTTGGCTGTCTTCTCATCATGGATGGACGAAATTCACGCAGAGAATACTCACAGGACTACACCATGGATATTAATACGTCATTAATACATCTTTATCACAACGTATTAACGGGAATACAACATGGAGAGCGAATACGTCCAGCCGTGTGGAATAGGGGCGTATCACGTCCATATTTTGACGTAATGTCGCATTCACGACGTATTGTTGTGCTAGGGGCATATTGCCTCATATTACAACGTAGTGCGCAGTAATTGTGAATTTCAAGTGGCAAATGCGCGGCCCGACACGCGAAATTGTGCACGCAGCTACGCACACGAAGTTGTGCCGGCTAGGGTTCATGCAGCGCTGATAACCCATGCGCGCCGCGCTGCTGCGCTTTACGCCGGCCACCACCGCCTTCGTCGGGATCTCCTTTGGCCACATATATATCATATATATTTGCTCCTATTGCCGTTTTACCCTCTACGTATCAAGACGTTATCAAGGTCGTTTTATCGTTATAAATGTCAAGATCAAACCCAGGTTAGCACTCAGCTCTCCCTCACTGTGTAGTGCTGATACTCAGCTAAAACGCTGAGACCAAGCACCTTCTTGAACACACACGAACACAAGGGGAAAACCCAGTTTTGGTGCTGCTAACCTCTGGCAGCTTTTCTGACTTTGATCTATATATGTGAAAGAACAAACAAACAGCCCACTAAGGCCACTTCTGCCGTGTGCCATCCCACACGACGTGGTTAGTGTGCCACTCACACCACTACTCCACAAACTCCTACAAATCAGCTCCAGCTTGGACCTAACCGACTGGAAACTAACGCTGCACTAACTGAAAACAAACTGACGCAACTGACTCAACACAAACACATGCAGAAAACAAATGGATACAAGGTTGTGCACACTGAATTAATCTAACAATAAAATCAACAAAGTAGTTGGTCGTATTGCGTTCGTATTATGTATTAATAACCTTGGACTACACACTTCGACATCTACAACAACATTTGCAACACCAGACTTCAGATTTTTTTTAGTGTATTCTCATTCAAATGCAATGCAATTGCATACTCCTTGCATCTGAGGGGGGTACTTGTTTTTGGTTTATTCTCTTTTTAATGCAATGCTATCGCATACGCCTTGCATTTGAGAGGGGTGTAGATATAGTAGGATATACTAGGAGTCCTTTATCATATTAGGATAGATTAGATCCTTCGCCCTAATCTTGGCTTTCTCAGCCTTATATAGGCTTCTCATGTACCCTACTACCCTATATACACATCCCATATCTCACAAACTTCAATGAGGCCTTGCATGACTCACCCGAACATTATGCTGATAGTCAACAAACTGCTTAGATTGCCCCTGCAAAACTCCACGGATGTTATAACCCAACCTGCCCCCAATCTACAAGAACAGGAGGTTAACATAAAATCATAACTCGCTTGTATGTAATGAATATGTATGTTTGGGCACATTGCTTAAGAAGGAAAAGAAATGGACCTTTTCGGTTGCAGCTATAAATTCCTCAGTTATATTATAAATGGTCAGGAACTCCTGAAGCCTTAACTTGGGATGTAAGGAAGCACGAACACCTAGGAGCTTAGCCCATCGTCCATGGGCAGCATCACATACAGCAAAAACTGTTTCTGTATTTTCTCTCAAGACATCAGCTCTGTACAAAATGCAAATATTCAAGCAATCAAGCATTTTGTTATTGTATCACCACGTATAGTGTAAAAATGCAAATAATGAAGGATTGAAAATTCATTTGATAGCTAATCTGACATCATAACTGACCACAGCACTACGATGATACTACCATGAAGTTTGTGGATGTGGGCAGAAAGGCTAATGTGCACATCAACAGCACATGGCCAACACTAGGAGCTTAGCCCATCCATTGGTCAAAAAAGGGGAAGTGTGCTAGAAATTAGAGTCCATGAAAGAGGGAACACAGTAATGGTTCAGAAGGAAGAGATTTAGGAAAGACAGAACAGGAGTTGAGTTTGTTTGCTCATTAGAGTCCAAGTCTTACGGAAGCTAGTAGATCTACATAAGTGCATGAATTAGTCTTTCAGATCAATCAAGAAAGAAAATAACTTATCTCCCCAAATATTTTTTCATCTCAAACTGTCTAACTCCTGTATCTAATACCCTAATCCCTTTTGAGCCATGTCACCTGGCCTTCCTCCATGTGGTAGTTACCTTGGGTTCACAGCAAATGATGCTAGCAATAAACTTAGCCGGCATTGAATAAAGAACATGTTACAGCTTAACTCACCGCACATTCTTTATTGAATTTGTACTGGACACGTCATTTGTTTTTCCTTGAAAGAATAGAAGCTTAGAAGTATTCCGTGTAAGTGCATTTCGTGAAGCAGCACTGTAGTCATTCTCTTGGGAAAAATCTGAGACACCTTGTTCTACTACAGAATTTGTAGCATCAACACTAATGCTCCCATCAAGGTTTCCCATGATCCATTCAACTATCTTTTTAACTTCAGCTGCTTGTAGTAGATGTACCTGAATTTACAAAACAATGTTGATCACCCAAAAGTTTTTACTTTAATTGTTCACACAATTACATGATGTATACAAGTATATTTGCGTCTTGCTGGAAAAATACAAGGTCAATGCGATGGATTTATATTAGAAAAAAAATACAATTATAGTCACAGATAACAACTTGCTTTTTTACTTTTAATCCATAGCAGTGTTCTGATATCCATTCTCAATTCTCCAGCCAAGAATGCCAATTATGTTTCACACAAACAGAGAAAAGCAGACAAAACTGGTAACTTCTAACAACTGTCGAAGTATAATAGCCAGCACCCAGCAAGGGCCAAGCAAGCACCTCAAATCACTCTGCTCAACCATGTAAAGAAGCCAGCCAGCAATGCCACTGCCACGCACCCCACATGACGCCGTTGTGTGGTCGAAACCATCAGGTATGCATCTCCAATGAAGCATACAAAATCCAATAACTAATGGGAATAAATTCAATCAGTTCGACCAAAATGACATAAACCCCTTATCCATATTTTTTTAGTAAGCGAAGACAGACATCCAACCAACTCCACACAAAACTGGATACCTAAACCATGTCTCTGTCACTTCATTTGCAGATAAATTTTCTATCAACCCCCAAGTGGGTAGCTTATTCGGTTAGAAAGTTGATTTGGTTCTTTTAGACCAGTTTTTAAAATCATAAAATCACCTCCGAAAGCTCTTAAAAATAACATAAGCGTAGCGGACGAGAAGCAGATTCAAGAACCTCTTGAAGTCTAGCTTAATATTCAGCTTAGCCAACTTATTTATTCAGCTTAGCCAACTTATTTATTCAGCTTAGCAACAGGGAACATGCTCTTATTCTTTTTACTAGGGTCACACAAGAGACATAACATACCAATCCCCCCCCCCCCGGCGCCCTTCTCTCTATATAAAGGAATATTGGCTTTGTGACAGGCACGATTTGATGAGTAGATTGCAAGATTGCAAATTAGTATTATCATAAGGCTATAAATGTAGCAATCCATAATAAAGTGCCAAGTCTTACTCTTGAAAAAACAAGGAATGGTGAAGGCTGGTGCTATGGTCAAATCTACAGGAGAGAGAACACCGGCAAAGAAATCTGACCGGCAGCAGCGCCACTCATTGCGAGGAAGGAGCAAATAAGAACTGATTCTTTATTGCTACCTAATAAAAATGATATGGAATCCTTTATGTAGAGCTGTCTCGTAACAAACATACCTAGAAAATAGCAAATTGAAACTAATAGCCTAATATCTCAACAAACTATACCACTAGCAATCTAATCAATTGCCACGGATACGGTTTACACACGTGAACAGTACGCATGAACAGAAAGTTCAGCCCAAGTAGCCCTGGCAGCTGGTGCGTTCTCTTGTCCTGTGCCTTTTCTTTGCATTTTAACTCTACAATTTTATCATTTTTAGCATAGGCACATGGTTTTTGGCATTACTGTTCCTCAAGTATCCATATTCATGCATAGTTCACCAGTATTAACCGTTTCAACCCCTCAAGTTTCTTTATTTCTGGCATATATCCCTGAGAAGCACGGGAAGCTTAGTATCATCAAGAATTCAATATTTAAGAATAATATGCGATCCAATTAATATGAATTATCAAATCAAGGAAGAAAAAACTAATCCGTCCGACGCCCGTCGGACGCGCCTCCCGTCTGACGCCAGCGCTGGCCGTTGGATCTCCCAAATTTTGTTATTTTTGTTTGGAAAAAGTCTACTTCACCCCCTGAACTATGGACTTGAGCGCATATAACCCCCTAATCTTCAAAACCGTCTAATTAGCCCCACAAACTATTGAAACTAGTGCACTTAACCCCCTGGAGATGGTTTGAGGGCGGTTTTGCCATGCAGATGCTAGGTGGAGCGGTATTGACACATATGAAGAATACGTGGCATTTTTCTGTTGTGAAAAAATCTATTACATATGTGGGGCCGATACATCATTGTCTTATATCATCTTCTTCCTCCCTCCTCTCCTCTCTCTCTTCCCTCCGCTCTCGCCCCACCCCCCACATTCGACTCTCCAATAGGTGTCGCCGCCACCCGCCGCGTCACCATTTCCAAGCACCAAGATATGCGGCATCAGCACAAGCAGCATCATGAAGAGCCTGCTTACGTGGCTCTCTCGCATGGCCGCCACTGACACTGACTCATACCAGCCGCTCCGGCCGGACGCCGCAGCGAAGGCCTCCGTGGCCACCTCCTCCTCCGGCACACAGAGGTTGGGGGCGGGCGGGCGTGTGCAGAAGAGGCACGTGCCCGTCTGCGTCGGCGAGGAGGGCGACACCGTGAAGCGCTTCGCCGTGCGAACAGAGCTGCTCTCCCGGCATTCGCGGCGCTGCTCTAGCGCCTCCCAGGAGTACGGCTACGGCCACCCTGGCGTGCTCCGCATCCCCTACCCCATCGCCGACTTCCGCTGCCTCCTCCCCCGCCTCTCCGCCGCCGGCGATCACACCGACGCCGACGACACGCCTCTCTACTAACCTAGCCCTCCTCGCCACCGCGCCTGAGAGAGAGGCCGCGCCAGAGAGAGAGAGGGAGAGAAAGAGAGATGATGGGAGCGAGAGAATTGGGGTGGGGATGACAGCATGGCCCCACGTATTTTCTTTTTATTCTTATTTTTTTTGTAACTAGATTGACACTTAAGCTCGCCACATACACAAAACTAGCCATGTGGATGACAAAGTGTCAAAACCACCCTCAATACCGCTTGCAGTTGTTAAGAGCATGTACAGCAGGGGCTGTATCAAGCCCCTGCATTGCAAATTTGCCCAGCCCCTGTGTCTCTGCTTTTTTTGAAATTTTCACCCGCGTTACTGTAGCTACAGTAGTTTCGGGGGTCTACTGGGGATGCTCTAAGGGGTTATGTGCACCCGGATCAATACTTCAAGGGGGCAAGTAGACTTTTTCCTTTATGTTTCGCCATGTAAAAAAATTCAAAAAATCAATAAAAATCAGAGATATTCTCTAATGCATGTCCATTCCTACATATATTTTTTATATTGATATACAACAATTATACATCTAGTGTATCCTTTAAAAAACGTTTATTAAAATGAATATTGGTCATGCTGATCGGAATAAAATACATGTGGGACCTGACATTGATTAATGATTACAGAATATTTCTGATTTTTATTGAATTTTTTGAAATTTTTTTGGTGGCGAACCAAAAATAACACTAGCCATTCCAACGGCCAGCGCAGGCATCGGACGGCCCACGCGTCCTAGTGTGACAACTGACAAAGACTCATAATTCCCATTACATGAGCAAAATGTTAGAACCACTACTAGAGCACCACTATTACAGCGCTTCTCAAATTTTATAATGGCACCATCATTATTGTTGTTACATCACATATCTTCATCCAAACAATATACTTGATATAAAGAGTTCAACTTATCTCATAAGACCAAAAGCATATGTATTATTAGCAAGGGGCGTATCTAGCAGGAATCTCAAGATTCTTTGTGACTCTCAAGATTCTTTGTGACTAAGAAACCCAAAAAAAATGAATTTCCTTACTAAAGAATCACTTTACCTGCACTATCCTAAAAATAGCCGACAAAAGTTGAACAAAACCTTCAGATGATAGATTCCGCAACTTATTTGCTAGAGACTGTCCTCCAGCTTCAGTAAGTAATTGTTGCAGTTCAAAAGATGCAGAGAATTAGTCTATGAAATAAAGTAACTATGAAAAACAATTGTTGAATGGTAAAAAATATAAGACCATCAGAATCAGCAGCTCTGTCTCCAGTTACTGAATCAGAATCCATTGGCCTGGCAATTAAAATTGGAAGCAACTCTGCCACTGTGGCTTTTATTGAAGCTTTCATAACAGTAATAATTGTGTCCCGGTAAATTCTCAGCACCGCAGGAAGTTGGTCCTGCAAGATATAAAAATGAACTGCATCTAATAAGATTTCTAAACTATTGATCCACTATTGTTTCATGTAGCTTAAAGCAGCGGTACATTATAATATGAAAAGTTGTAGGTCTTTAATAGAGGGCTTAGAGAGGCTGAAAAAATAATAAAAATTGGTTTTGAGAGCTTCAAGAAAAAAACTTCAAAAAAATGGCTACAAAGCGCCAAAGCACCTAGTGTTATGGGCCAGCACACGCCATAAACAGCACCGTGGGTACTGCAGCGCCGTGTACACAGTGCGTGGTACCACGGTACTGTAGCACAGGATTAGGATTAGTTAGAAAGTTAGTTAAGATTAGATCAAGTTGTTTAATTAGATAAGATCGGTTTGTTTAGGACATAAGATTACTTAGATTTATTTCTTATACACCTGGCTTCCATTTGAATTTGCACATCAATTTAATGGCAGGAATTGACAGAACTAACCGTTCTCAGCAGACAAATAATGAGGGGCAGAAGCCGATCTCTGAGAATGAAGCTTTCCTCCTCGTCTATATTTACCTGCGATACGATGATGAACAATGAAAGAGAAGGAATATTCTAACTTCTAAGAGTACTGTGATGATGTAGCTTAAACGTGAAGCAAGGGTTTTCTGCTGTGTGAAATTATTTGATTATTTGCTAACAAGAGCTTCAAAGGGCTGCGTCAACAAGCCAGAATATTTAGTCCAACTCAGGTTTGAGAGCTTTTACTGTGTGACTTCAAGATTTTCACGAAACGGCTTAGAAAAGAGAGCATTTTTTGTTAAATGACAAAAACAAGGTTCAATTTGATGCAAATCAGAAAAAAAAACAGTTTGATGCAAATCAGAAAAAATAAAAGTTGACAAAGTTCAATTTTTTGCGGATCAGAAAAGATCAAAAACTGCTTGCAAATGTCCATAGTAGTCAAGGTGTCTAAGTCGAGTAGTATAGAAAGTTATTATGATCTAAAATGGTAATTATTTCGGTATCACATACTACCACATAAAGTTTCTTTCTTGTCATTAGTTATACTTCAAGCACAGGAGTTTTGTCATTTATTTTAGTTATCAAAACATTGTTCAACCTTATATCACAATCTATAAGATGAACAAATGTAATTTAGGCCTTGTTCTTTTCACCGTATCGTACCGTTGCGTATTACTGTAGTAAATTTTGTTATTTCTATATTGCGTACATGTTGTGATAATTTGTAACGATTTTTTCGTGACTTTTAGTAGTCCCTACAAAGATTCTAAAACTATTTTTTTATTATTTTTTATAATCTTTAGACCTCATTTCGAAGGATCTCAAATTTGCTACAGTATTACGCGAACACAATGATACACTGAAAAGAACAAGGCCTTAATATCAATGTGAAGATTCCCCAGATTGGTGTCACTGTATTCATCATAATTTTGAGTTTTGTTTCAAGTAGATTTTTTAAAATGATAACAGAAAGAGTCAAGATGAAAAAACTATGCACGGATACTATGCTGTCAAATCCCTACATACAGTACGGATGTTGTAAACATAAAGTTCTTTGTAGAATAATAGAATTACAATTACATTTAATAAATTCCATTTAAAACACAATACCAACAACACAACTTGAATAGGCCATAAGCAAACGGACTACCGCTAGAAAATAAAGATCAATAAATTCCATGGCAAAGAAGAAATAACATATAGCGATGCAGATTAGCAATGCATCTGCATTGCATTACAAGCAG
This sequence comes from Raddia guianensis, assembly GCA_036346415.1. Lineage (NCBI taxonomy): Eukaryota > Viridiplantae > Streptophyta > Magnoliopsida > Poales > Poaceae > Raddia > Raddia guianensis. The sequence continues at coordinate 12,547,748 of CM070537.1, read as the reverse complement.
ATAAAATAGGTTAATTAAGAGTAATATAATTACAAAAAGAAGTGTTCATACTTCATGCTCTGTCCCATTGAGGGGGTTAGAAACCTTTGTTTTCACAGACAAAATCATTGCGTCTACAGCTTTTCCATCAGGAACAGCAGCCCGCACAAATTCTGCTGAAAGAATGCTACAAGAATGAATATTACCAAGTTAAATTGCAAGTTACTGATGGAAAAAACTTGTCAAAATAACAAGATCACATGATAGTCAAAGAAACAATATTGCTGTTTATTTTCCAGATAGAACTGGACTTGCTACATTTTCAACAAAATTCTACCTCCTAATTGAATTATAATGTACTGAAAAGGATTTAATAACCTTCAAACAAGTTTTATCCAGACAAAACATCATAACTAGATTCATTACATTAGAGTATTAAGTTGTGCAATAATTAAGGAGAGTGTACTGGAAAGGATTTAATAACCTTGAAACAAGTTTTATGCAGACAAAAGGTCATATTAAGGGTCTGTTCCTGTCAGCTTACAATGTAACTGCAATCACATAAAGGCCCTTATTCCCATGTCATACTGACACTCAAAGTTGGTCTACATACTAAAAATGCACATCCATATGAGTATGGGAAGATATACTCCCTCCAGTTCCTAAAAACAATGATGTTTTGGGCATTGACACGGTCTTCAAAATGCACCTTTGACTACAAATTGACATTGTAATCCATTTATAAAATTTGCAAAAATTGCCATATTACGGAAGTGCTGTTAAAGGGGAATCTAAATGTGTGATTTTCATGTACCCAATCAAAATAGTGCAAAACATTTTCATAGATATATAAAATTTTAAAACTTTAATTTAGGACAGGTTCAAAACGTCAAATTTTCCAAAACTAGAGTACTTAGTTTGTAAGAAAATACCTGTTGACTGAATCAAGTGATGTTCCCAACTGATCTCGAATATGTCGAAAGCAATAAAGCCCAGTAAGTTCATTGGTATCCTGATTGACAAAAGGAAGCATTTATGGGCCATCATAATAGTATAGTATGTTACACATGGTACATATTTCTGCAGGTGGCTAAAGTAAAGCTTCACATCTTTCAAGATACTGGGTAATCCGAATCATTGTAAATGTTGACCACTTGACCTTTAATGCATCAACAATGTATCATTCACCAGTAAATTTAAACTGGAGATAGTTGATAATCAGCGACCGACTACAGATCATAGCCAAACTCTACAAATTTCAGCAGTTTTACAAAATGCGTGCATGCACCCTAATCCATATACGTTAGGAAGAGAATGAAAATAAAGATGGATAGTTTTGTACTTAAAAATAAAAAAATCGAGGCAGTGATTACAAACCAACACATAAGAAATTTAAATTGCTAGTCAAAGTTAACTTTTGAATATCCCCTATCCAACAAGACCATAATTAAACGGTTTTAAGTATAACTGGTGTATTTCTCAGTTTTCATGACATTAAAAGTAAGAATAGAATAATGTAGCATAACTTTATATAGAAGTTATTAAACATCAATAAAAATGGATGATTAAGGGTAATGCTATAACAGGAATATGATAGATAACAATGGCGCCAGATCATATACAAGACTTAAAGTTTTTGTAGCTTACTAGCAAATTTTTCAAGTCATCGATGACATCAAGGGCACCAGCGCAATCTGCTGCAGCCACAAGCTGCAATTGTAGAACAAGATTATCAAACAATATCAAAGATAAATTAGAGAAAGAAGATACTAAAACAAAGGGAAAGAGCTTATAGGTTTCTTGTGATATTCCAAAGGTTCTCTAAAAAGTTATGCTTTCTTGTGTTGCCCAAGTATGAACAGTTTAAGACAGGATATCAAGTCAGGCAATAAGAATCAGTGCATCACAACATAATATACTAGTGGCTTGGCTGAGAATGATGTACACTGCCAAGAAACAAGACCTTTTTATTTTGCAGTTGAGCCAGGAATGTTACATGAGGAAAGTAATTTCAATAGTGTTGTAGGCTTCTGGGATATATGCACAAGATCAAGTAGTCTCAAATGACACTAAAATAACTTCTATATTTTATATGCAAACAAACAAAAAACAATGTCCCCCATAAGGCAAGTACCAATGATACATCAACATAACTTGGTTTGATTTCTGTCTCTATCCATTTCGCTAGAGTAAACTCAATAATTCCACACAAATACTTCTATATGTAGCAACATGTAGCACTCAAATTTGTGATGGTCCAGATACAAAGTTCGCATTATGCAAGGTTGTTCAAAGAAAATCAATGACATATAGATATAGCCTAGCACTTTCTGATGTTCCATGCACAGTATTCACCTAATAAACCAGTAAAAGAAATAAAACATAAATAATTGGTAAAAAAACTCATTAAGCACATCATCACAGATCGAATATCAGAATCAATAATCACTACCAAACAGAACAATTTGTCGGCATGAATTTTTATGGTTAGAAAAACTTGACGTACTTTACCAAATTACAAACTAACTCGTGAAACAATGAAAGTAATGCCAACAAGAAACTACCATGACTACTCCAGGAGACTAGCACATCGTTTAAAAAAATATTTGTGGTACGTATCTCCCAACCATTTCAAGGAGCTGCATTCCTGATTAACAAGAGAAAATGCAATGCAAGGCATATCCTGTCACATTGTCACTCACCAGCTTGAGTGCGGCCAGCGCCTGACTGACATAGAGGATGATGGTGAGCTTCTGCTGCAGAGCGACGAGGTTGCCCCGTGTCGCATTGAGCTCCTGCACCTGCCGTGCTGGCCCAACAAGGTCACCAGTGAGCACCCGAACCACCTCCCTGAGCTCCCGGATCCTCCCAACAGCCGCAACAATCTCCCCGTCAAGCCCACGTAACAGCCCCTGTGCATCGTAGAAGGACTCCGACCGTCGCGCGATCTCCCGCACGAGGTGCGCCTCGACCACATCGAGGTGCTGCCCGAGGCGCTCCTGGAGCGCGTCGTCGCCGAGAGGGCAGGCGGCCTTGAAGGTAGGCCCGTCCTCGAGCGCAAAATCCTCCTTGAAGAACAGCGCGGGCACCTCCCGGAGGCAGGCAGCGAGGCCGAACGACGCCGGGGCACCCTCAGCATCGGAGGCGGCGAGCTCGGCGGAAGCGTGGAGGCGGATGTCGGCGAACCGGGCGAAGGGGTCAGCGATGGCGGCGAGGTAAGGAGCGAAGTCGGCGCGGGAGACCTCGCAGGGGTGGGAGGGAGGGGGTGGCACGTCGGGCAGGGGGGTTGGAGGAGGCCAGGGAAGCCAGTATGAGGAGGACGAGGCGGAGGGGAGCGGGTTGTTGAGGAGCGCGGTGATGGACTGCGGGACGCCTCCGGGTGGCGCCGCGGAGGCGGAGATCGGGGAGTCGGCGGCGGAGGAGGAGGAGGCGGTGGAGATGGTGCGGAGGGGAGGGCGTGAAGCCATGGCGGCGGTGGAGGTGGTGGGGTTAGGGGAGGGAAGGAGGCATGGGAAAGATCGGGATCTGGAAGGCCGGGAAGCAAAGCGAACCGAAGCTTGGGGTGTCAGATCTGTTGATCAGGGGAGGAGGAAGGGTGCGAGACAAGAGGGAGGGAGGGGCAACCGGGCAAGGCAAGTGGTTTGTTTCCGGTTTTCTCCCGTTTACTATTTTATTTTTGTAGTAATCAATTGATTGGTTTCTTTTTCGATCCAACTAAAACTTTTAACTCGTATATAAACACAGACCTAGGCAAGGGCCGGCCCAATTCGGTTTGGTTCGGTTACCGAACGAACGGGATCAACCCGTCGAGTTTTAGCCCAGGTTCGATTCGCACAATGAACCGAACCGAATCAGGTCGGTCTAGTTTGTTATTGGTTGTTTATCTTATTTAAAAATATATATATATAAATAAATTAAGCAAAACCATTATATTTGACAAATATAATTATAAATTAAATATATATAAATATAAATACATATATTGAATTAAATAAATGCACAACAATTTCGAACCGAACCGGGCCGATTCGACGGGCCGAGGTGCCGGCTTAGACTCGATTCGGTTCACCGAACCAAGCCGGTCCGGTTCATGAGCAGTACGGGCCGGACTGGTTGCCGTACCGGCCCATTTGGCTTCCACGGTATAAACCACTTGACGTCTGTTGGATCTAATTTGTTTTTTTATTTTTTGTGCTAGTCGATAGTCATCCAAACTTTGTAAAATTTTATCCATGGAATACATTATAGTAACTAGTTAGTGTGCATGTGGAAAGCACGTCGGATAATATATCGTAGGATACAAATTGTAAGTTTGTATGTAAAATAGTTATGGCGGCTTGACATAATGGGGTGTTGAGTCAACTTAATAATCATTATAAATAATAAAGGATTTTAATTTACTAATGGAAGTCTTACCAATGTGAAATGTCAAAAGATAAAATATGTTTTTCAAGTGAAAAACATGGAACCACGAATTGAAAATTACATAGAAAAACATAAAATACAAAATAGTAAAATAAACATAGCTGAAATAGCAAATTACACCAACACGTCTTTGTATACAATGTTTTTGGTGCTTTTCCCTAGAGCGTTGATATCATTCCTTGGATTCTCTCTTGAAACACCTCTCAACAAATGCAACATAGTGTTGGCCATGTGAGAACACTGGCTCGGGAAGGTAAATTCCAACATGAGGGATTGTCTATCCTTGAGCCTTAATGATAGTCATCGCAAAACTCAATCGGATTGGAAATTGCTTCCTCTTAAATTTGAAATGTAAAGAAAGATCCCCCGATGGGGACATCGGGATCCAAGGTATGAAAACCCTTTTTGCAGCATGCTGCCCTCCAACAATCTCAGCATCAATTTCATTATTTTGACATGCTTTGACCATCAACCTTATACCATTGCAAAGTGCATTGTTGGGATCAAGATTTCTTAGTAGGATCACAGGGTGATTTACTTTAAGCGCCTCAGAACATGTAGGGACAAACCATTTGGTGTGAGTGAGTTGAGAAAATCATTAGGGTAGAGATTACATACATCATTGACCTTCTACCGAGTCGAAGCTATAGTAGGTTAGTTCTGGGTTTCCAAAATCGCCGGTTAACCATGCTCCACGAGGCCCCGATTTAGTAAACCGCCGGTTTAGGGTTTAAGGGTTTGATCAAAATTCGTTCAAATAAATTTAAAATGTAAACTATATATAACAATCCTAAAAAAGCTATTAATCATTCTATGCATTTTGGCTTAAACAAAATCTAAAAAATTCAAATTTTTAATGTATATTTTAAAGGATTTTAGCAATTTTTATCAATTTTAACCCTTTTTACTCAGAAACCACGGTTAACCGCGAAAAACCGTTGGTTAACCGCAAAAAAAAACCATGGCTAACCGCGAACAAAACTGGTGAACAATTCGTATCCTAGGACGTTAAATAAAAAAAAAGAGAGAATAACGGGACTTAGGGAACATGCATATCAGGCTAATTGGGGACAACCTGATCATGGGAAATTCGACAAAACAGATGTCCCAACAACAAGAGATAATTACAAACGCAACACGATTCATCTACATATTTGCATTCAAATATACATGCAACCAAAAGAAGAGTTATTCTAAATATGGATAACATGATCAGTCAAACCAAAATACACGGGAAGTATATGAATCTCCTATCCAGTGTACACAAAAAGCACCATGTATAACATCCAACTCAATTCTCTATTAGGCTGTTTGGTTGCCTTCTCAGTTGAACCAGACTGTATGAGCTAAGCCAGACTGGTTGGAGCCAGGCTGAGATGATGCAAATGATTGTTGTTTGGTTAGGTGTATGAGATTGTACAGGTTGCGTAGAGATGTTGTTTGGTTGACTGCACTAAGGAGAGAATGGCATGGAGAAATTTTAAAAAGGGATGAAGCATTTTAAAAAATAAATTCTAGAAAATCAAAATAACAAAAAACAATTACGAAAATACAAAACACAAAAGAAAGTCTCATAAATAAATAAATTAAAAAATAAAAATTTTAAACTTTTAAAATTTATATGGCAAGTGTGGTCTCGTTTTGTTCGAAAAAATATCAATAACCCATTTTTTAAATCAGTTTAGTAATCGAAAATACTAATAAGAAGATATAGCAAATAAATGAATCAAATGTGTTGCGCATGTGGTTGTTGCTGCATCCGCGGAGCCTGGCTCTGGGGAAACGCCCAATTTGATCGTATCTACAGAGCCTGGCCCAAAGGGGTTAATTGTATCTGGAGAGTCTGGTTCAGATGGATGAGAAGACAACCAAACATCCTAGTTTTGTATCTCTAGATGCAAAACTCCTTGGATGCAGGCAACCAAACAGCCAATATATCACTCTCACCCACTCTCAAAAAAGGAGGGCTACAAACTTCATAAAACAACAATGCCTGTACACTTTATTCAAGTCAAATCAAGCACCAATCCCACAAACTATGCATTCTACCTTTGCCTGGGGCATTAATCCATCAGGTCCCAACCAACTCTTGGTCGTTCTTAGGCACAAAATATAAGCTGTCGTGCCCTCCAAAGTTGGTCTTCCATAATATCTCTACTCCTTTAAAAACATCAGTTCAACAAAATCCTGGTCGACACACTCAATCCGGACCATTCGTTGCTTTCATCCGACGGTCCAAATAACAAATTGGATCCTTGCCACTTGCCCCACGCCAGACACTGGCAAGAAAGACAAACCGACAAACCCCACCACCCCACGATCCCAGACGCCTCAATCCGCACCACCTACATCTCCTTCTCAAGACATCCTCTCCTCTCGCCATCCCCTGCCAGGTCCTCCTCGCCCGCTGCCCGCCGTCGCCCTCTCTCTCTCTCTCTCTCTCTCTCTCTCTCTCTCTCTCTCTCTCTCTCTCACGCATCTCTCTCGCGCCCCTCCTCTCCGCCGCCACCACTGCCCACGGTCCTCCTCTCGCCCACTGCCCACGGCCTGCCTCTCTCTCTCTCTCACGCACGCCTCCTCTCTCTCCTCGCCTCACTAGCCCACGTTCCTCTCTCACTCACCCTCCCCACGCATGCTCCCGCTCCCTCTCCCCACTGCCGCCGCCACCCCGCTTTCTCTACCCCACCGACCCTCCTCTTGGCTTCAGGACCAACTGCCTCCGTGGCCGGTGAGCCAGCTTCAGAGCAGTGAAGCCGAGACACCGCAGTTCATAACAAGGAGAAGGTGCTCTGACTGTTCCGCCAGCATCATCTACAGGTGAGCTCCAATGCCTTTCTATCGGCCACTACCAAGGCTAATTCATCATCTACACTCCTCTTCTTGCCGTCAAGAACACAAAACCATATAAATTGCTTTCCAATCTGGCATGTAATTCATATTTCCATGGAGAACAGAAATGTGGAATTAAATACAAGGCTAATTGTTTTGGAATACAGAGCTAATCATACAAGGGATGAGCATGGGCCGGGCCGACCCACCGACTCAGCTTAATGAAAATAAGAAAATGGGCCACTGGACTAGACTAGAATAATTTGAGGGGAAAAAGAGGGTCGGATCCCCTGTACCCACTGGATCTCCTGGGTCGACCCACCTCGCAGGCTCGCACACGCCTGCCGCCTCGCATCCCTCTGTTGCGGTGGGCGGCGGCGCCTCCACGCCTGTCGCCGCCTCTCCAGGCCGGCCGCTGCGCCTCCCCGCTGGTCGCCACCTCGCCAGGCCGCCCCATGCGCCTCCCCGCCGACCGCCGCATCGCCAGGTCGGCTACCGCGAGCCCACGCCGGGCGCCGCATCGCCAGGCCGGCCGCCGCGCCTCCCGCCGGGCGCCGCCTCGCCAGGCCACCTCCCCCCTCCCCGCGCCTCCTCGCCGGTCTCGGCCTCGCCAGGCCGCCACCCGCGCCTCCCCACTGGTCTCTGCCTCGCCAGGCCGGCCGCCGCCTCGCTACGAAGGTTCGTTCATGTTTCTAGGTTTTGTGCCTCGCTAGTCGCTACGAAGAAAAGCCTTCAACTTTCAATTTTGTTCAAACCTTATTATCCTTTACTGAGTTGATTTACATTCATCTAGCTTTCTATCACTTGTAGATATATTGTTTTCAAGTACCAAATGGAGAGTTTTCAAGCAGTGCAAGAAGCAGGTGGTGGTCTGGATGGAGAAGACATTCTACTCACTCCTGTGGATCTTGTCACCAACGTCCCTGATGGTGAGTCTTTTTGTCTTGAATGAATCCTCCATTACGACTTGATAGTATTATATGTCCAGTAAAGAGTTATCATCTAAACTTGAGGAAACTTTCAAATTTAATTGCTGCTTGGAACTTTCAATTTGAATTCCTGCACATACATGTTAGTGGATTTCCATGTATCGATTATGAATTGTGTATATTGCTGCCATTTTTGTAGTCAATCCAGTAAACGATATATATGCTTGAGTCCATAATTCATCCAGTACCATTTTGCAGTATGTGTTTGATTTTTCGACATGATGACATGCATTGCTTGAATTAATGGCTACGCCAGTTGCATTCAACACACTATTGCCACTGTAGGATGAGCAGGGATTGCGAAAGATCAAGTTTCCTATTGCCACCTTACCTTTTCTGCACTAGTGTGTTTTAGGACAGATCCCTCCACCAAACCAAGAAGATAAAATGTGCTTTATTCAAATTTAATCTCATACTACTGCTCTTTTTTATAGATGACACAGAAATGTACGTGGAAGAGGAGGAAGATGATGATGACAATGCGGAGGGGGTGGGGGAGGAGGAGGAGGAGGAAGGTGGGGGTGGGGGAGAGGACGAATATGATGCTATTGCTGGTGATCGTGGGAGGAGGTTTCTGTCCGCTGTTTGGAAAGAGTTTATTCGTATTCGCATTGGAGGAGTTGTTATGAAGGGGAAATGCAAGTATTGTGATACTCGAATTAGTGCCAGGCGTGGGCAAGGAACAAGTGCATTGAGCAAACACTTGAAGAGGTGCAAGGCAAGGAAGATAGCTCTTAAGGTAGTAGATCAACTACATACCACAGTCATGTCTCCCGACGGTGTCACTTTAAGAGACCGAAAATTTGATCATGACATGTCAAGGAAAGAGTTGGCTCGGATGATTGTACTTCATGAATTGCCATTTTCAATAGTGGAATATGACGGGTTTCGCAAGTTTGTTTCAAGCTTGAACCCGTTATTTAAAATGTTGTCTCGTACCGTGATGAGAAATGACTGTATCAAAGAGTTTGAAGAGCAAAAGAAAGCATTGAGAGAGGCATTCCTTAATCTCAAATCAAGGATTTCACTCACAATGGACATGTGGACGTCAAACCAAACATTGGGATACATGTGCATCACAGCTCAGTTCATTGATGATGATTGGAAACTACAAAAGAGAATAATCAAGTTTTCTGATGTGAGGACACCACATACAGGTGTTGCAATGTTCAACCTTGTGATGAGGACAATACAGGAGTGGCATTGTGAAGACAAGCTATTTGCAATTACTTTGGATAACGCAAGCAGTAATGGTACAATGGCTAAGTTGCTTAAGAAAACCTTATCGGATAAGCATTTATTGCTAGGAAAAGGGAAATTGTTCCATCAACGCTGTGCAGCCCACATACTGAATCTCATATGTCAAGCTGGATTTAGTTTTCTAAATCCAATTGTATTCAAGATCCGAGGAAGTGTTAAGTATATCCGTGGATCACCGTCACGGAAGAAGAAATTTGAAGATATTGTGAAACAGCTCAGCATTAATGGGAAGCGGCCCCCACTTGACGTGCCTACGCGGTGGAACTCAACATATATCATGCTACAAACTGCTTCATAGTTCAGGAAAGCTTTTGACTCATTGTCTCTTCAAGATCCCCAATATACAACAACAATAACACCTAGTTCTGAGGATTGGGATAATGCTGAAAAAGTTTGTAGGCTATTTAAGGTATTCTATGAGGTCACCAAGGTTATATTAGGTTCTAAATATCCCACCTCAACCTTTTGGTTTCATCAGATTTGGCAAGTTAAATTGGCCTTAGAGAAGGAAGAAGTTGATGAGGAGTCAAGCTTGTCAAATATGTTCAAATATATGCAAAAAAAGTTCAAGAAATATTGGAAAGCTTCATGGATCGAACTTTCAATTCCTGTAATCCTTGACCCAAGATTCAAAGTCGCTTTCCTTAAATTTCGCTTTCAAGCATTTGGTGATAAGGCTGCCCCAAAGCTAGCTAAAGTGATGAATGTCTTCAATGGGTTATTTAATGAGTATGCAAGGATGAGTGGATGCTACATGAAATCTGTGCAGCAAGAAGTTGTACAACTGGATGTAGATGACAATAACCCTTTAGCAGACTGGGATCAACATCTCAAACAGAGGATTCATTTGGCAAGTGATGCTTCTGAAGAACTTGAAACATATTTAGTGAAGGCTCCACAGCCTCGTGCTGATCATTTTGATATTCTACAATGGTGGCAAATGAACTCTTCAGATTATCCAACCCTTGCTCGAATGTCACGGGATATCTTGGCAGTGCCAGCTTCTACAGTTGCATCGGAGACTGCTTTTAGTACCGGATCAAGAGTTCTGACTGATTTTAGAAGCAGATTGGCCCCGAAGATTGTTGAAGCACTTGTTTGCTTGCAAGACTGGATTAGATCGTCAGGTAATGTCTTTGTAAGTTATAATGTAGTTTAGCTCGTCAAGAAATAAAAATTGTGCTTGTGCTTGAATATCTACATATATGTCTGAAATGTAGGAACTTCTCTTTTAAGTGTTGCATGAATTCACGATCATGTGGAAGAGATTGATGTCCTTGAGTAAACTACCTACTACAACTGACCAAGGTTTGTACTAAGCATGCTTACTCCTTTTTAAATTGTGTAGAATCAGCATATGCAGGAATCTAAGGCTTGAAATCTGATATCTCTGTTTGGATTATTTTATTATAGCCCTTATTCTAGCTTTAGAGTTTACACATCTGGACTATTTTTCTGATTTGTGGAACATAAGATTTTGGTGGCACTGATTTTGTCAAGATCAAGAAATAACTGATTTTGTAAAAAAGGATGTTTCCTAATGCCAAACAATTACATTTTGTGTGTCTGGCAACAATATTGTGGGCTGTGTGTCCAAAACTGCAGCAGCACCCCCTGTGCCATTCTCTCCTCGGTAGCTAATTGTCTTGGCCGACCTGAGATAGAATGCTTAAAGAGTTACACGCACTTTGAAAAGTTGTACTAGTATTTTTTTAGTTTTATGCCAAACTGAATGGGAAGGAAAAAAAAAACTTGAACCAAATTGATGGGTTATGGAAATAAGAATAGTACATGAGTTCAGTAGTCATCGAAGAGAAAATTGCAGTATTACACTACACCTATGTTCCTTTAACTTCAATGCTCAGATGATTTCTTTTGCAGTTTTTGGTTCTCTAAGCATGGAACAAATGAAAGCTGCTTCGGGAAGGCAATATCGTCCTCATCTCAGTGCTGCTATGGAAGAAGCTGAAACAGAGGGATGCATAGATGCTACGTGCTGTTTAGTGTCCTTTGTTAGGATACTACATGCTACGTGCTGTTTATCTTCTTGTTATCTTCTTGTTTATCTTCGGGAAGGCAATATTCTTTGTCTTCTTGTTATCTTGCTGATGCTACGTGCTGTTTACGTGCTACTTGAACTGCTGATGCTATGTTACTTGATACCGTGAATTTCTATGGCAGATTGTCATCACAGGGAAAGGATTCTGCTATGTTGCTTGATACCGTGAACTGCTGATGCTATGTTGCTTGATACCGTGTTTCTGGATAAGCAAAGCTAGGCCCATTTTGTTGCAGCAGTAATTTAAATGTATAAATGGGCCGACCCTTGTGACCCACTGGGTCAAGAGGGTCACAAGCATGACCCTTTGGGCCGACCCTATTGACCCTTTTTTCAGCGGTGGGTCATGTGGGTTGGACCCAATGAGTAATGGGCCGCTCGCGTCTCATTCGCCACATACCTCGCCACGCCACGCCGACCATCATGGCTGCACCACACACCAACCTCGCTACCGCAACAAGACCGAGTCCCACACCCAACCCGTCGCCAATCCACCGCGCCTCCGCGTCGCCGTACGCGACTCAAGCCCGCCAGCTGTCCAACGCCTATAAATTCCACCCGCCCCCGCCGGCTCGAGCTTTGCAAAATTTCCCCAAATCCGAGCTTCGCCGGCGCCATCGAAATCCCGGCAAACCCGTGGGCTTCTTCCCTGCTCCTCCCTCCCCATGCTTTCTAGATGCCTTCTTACCCTTTTCCCTCGCCTAATTTCAATGGAGGAGCTTGGCGCTGCCGAATCGACGCCTCCCCTGTTTTGGCCGCCGACTCGTGCTCCGTCGCCAATCACCTCTGTCCATCCTCGCTTCTGTCTCGAAGCCCCGTAAGCACCTGCGACGTCTCCTCTTGCTCCCCGTTAAAGCTCTTGGCCTGTAGAGCCGCAGCGTCCGCGTACGTCGCCAGCGAGCCTCTGTTCCACCGCCACCATTGCGCGCCGTCCGGCCGCCGCCGCCACTTGCAGCGTCGTCTTTAGGACCCCTAGGGCCTGTAGATGCCTGGGCGTCAACGCTCTTGGTCCGAGAAGCTCTGTAGCGCCGCCGCGGTTCACGCCGTCGCCGTCGAGCCATGTCACCGAGCCTGAGGAAGGAGACGGACCGAAACCGTCGGATCTAGCGCTGTGATTCATGCAGAGATGGAGCTGCTAGGTTTTCTTTTTTTTGAAGTGAGCTGCTGGGTTGATGACACACGAGACCCACCTGTCGGATATCGTTTCATGCGCGGGGTAAAACCAGAGCCGCTGCCATGTGGGCCCGGGTCCCACCGGTCGGGCTTAAGTGGAGACGCCAGAGAGACTTTGCGTTTCTGTCACGTGGTGGCGCCTTTCGAAAACCCGTGTTCAACGTCGCCGTCCGCCGCTCCGGCGCGCACGTGAGAAGCTGGGTCGTGGGCCAAATTCGCCTGATGGACCACCCGTTGGTTGGCTCGACCCGGTTTAGTTAAATCATTTTCCCACCGAATTTCCAATTAGTTTAATTACCGAATATAGCTTTTGAATTATTTAAAATAGCTGGGGACTCTTAAAAATTTTGGGAAAATTTAGACAAATACTAGAGGCTACCTCTGATTTTATAAAAATATAAAATCAACCACTATAAATGGAAAATTGTCTCTATTATTTAAAAATGTAGAGTTTCCTTTATAGGAATTTTTAAATAAATGCTAGGGTTGTTGGTCATATTAATTAAAGATTTTGAACCCAAATATTGCTTGGAAAATATGAGGGCTAGGCAGGTGCCTAAATAAACTTGGAACATTTTAATTTTGCCATTAATGATCGATTATATTCGTAGGATTATTTAATTGCAAAACACCAACCAAGTAGCTATCTTTATCTTTAATAGATCTATCCCTGGGATTGACTTTTTAGAAAATAGGTTAATAAAGAACCATAACCTAGGTTTATCTAGTTTAATTTAGAAACCCTTAGCATTTTATCAACTCTGTTAAACATTACCTCGTTCGTAGGTGGAATTTTCGATGTTTGTCATTTCATGGTGCCGAGAAACCCTAATCACCCTTTTTGCGACCTTATCATACGAAATCGTATTTTGGGGATTAATAGCCTAATAATATATATATGCTAGTATACTATTTATTAATGCAAGTGTCATGCATAGCATATCATATGATAAGTAGGTTCGCTAAACGACCTTGGTATCCATGCAGAGGGTTTAACCTAGATAGTACATGCATCATGTTTTCCATTGCATATTTGCATTAGTAAGTAAATATTGGTTTGTTGGCTTGTTTAGACGTAGGCGATCTCGAAGGGAGATTTGAGGACGCCGAGGAGGACCATCCACCTTAGCAAGGCGAGTTAACACTTACTCTTTAGATGTGATCCGTATTAGGGAGAGACAGCGACTTTCCCTAGTGCGGATTAACATCGCTAATACCATGTTCATTACCCAGTTTAACTATATTGTTTAATTATTAAAATACATGCTGACTAGTTTGCCTAATTGTTAATCTTGTTATATTTATACATGCCTGCCTTGAATTGTCTAGCCTTAATGACTGTGTGAGCATCATTGAGCCCTAATTCGTTTAGTGGCATTGATGACATGTACTTTGCGCTAGGGGGTTCTTGGACGCTTCATGGAACCCTAGCAAGGCCTCGGCGACCATTCGAGCTGCTTCAAGACAATCTTAGCATGACCGGGCGAGCGAAGAGGTCATATGTAGGGTTAGGAGTAGCTAGGTTTTTATTTTGTCGCCCATGCTTCAAGAGGGGCCTAAACGTTTCGATCGTGCCAAGTCTCTTCCTATTCTAGCCCTCAAGCCATCCACAAAGAGTTAAAAATCCAAATCCGTTGAAAATCTCGTAATCCGAGCTCTTTCAGTGCTCGTCGGACTGGGTCCGATCGCCATCGGACCGGTCCGCGTCCAAACCCTAAATTCATTTTACATTCTGGTCGGATGAGTCCGTGCCGTCGGACCGGTCCGGCCGTCTTGGACCGAAGTCCGACAAAGGATCGTGTTCTCTGATTAGAGCCCCGTCGGACCGGGTCCGACCGCCGTCGGACTGGGTCCGACAGTGCGTTTGTCAGCCGAGTCTGAGGCTTGGTTACACCCATCGGACCGGGTCCGGTGACCATCGGACCGGGTCCGACGGTACTGTAACGGCTAGTTTTTGGATCCTTCCCGAGCTCCAACAGCTAGCTCCTCACCTAGGGGTATTTATTGACTTGGGTAGGCTGCCATTATTGAGGTTTGCTACTCCACTTCACCCATAGCCATCACCTACACATCCTAGGGTGTTCTAGAGCCATTCCTCCATCAATCATCCACCACCTACCTTTCCCTAAAACCGAGCTTCATGGAAGTCCTTTGATTTGGCATGATCGAGGCGATTCGGGCTTGTTACTCTTGAAGACAGTGTTCTTCTCGGAGGTGTGGGCTTGGGAGGAGGCCTTGGCATGTGGCTACTCTCGAGTCGGTGTGAAGGTGACGGAGTCCACCTCGCCGGAGTGGCGGAACGACTACCGTGGAGTAAGTGAGGCGTGTGGCTCAAGCGGGAGCCAGTCCTTGTGCGCAAGGGCTAGCCTCAACGGAGAGTAGGAGTGGAGACTCCGAACTTCGGTGAAACAAATAATGTGTCTCCCTTCTCTTGTCTCTTTTACTTCCGCATTTACTTTTCGCTTGATTCGCTAAATTGATTGATTGCTTAGTTAAGATAATCTAGGTTGCTAGTGCGTGCCGTTTATTTTGCTTCCGCTTAATCGTGCACTAGAATCTAGAATTGGGTCACTCTTAA
This sequence comes from Raddia guianensis, assembly GCA_036346415.1. Taxonomy (NCBI): domain Eukaryota; kingdom Viridiplantae; phylum Streptophyta; class Magnoliopsida; order Poales; family Poaceae; genus Raddia; species Raddia guianensis. The sequence continues at coordinate 12,532,456 of CM070537.1, read as the reverse complement.
ACTTGTTGCTTAAACAAGTATAACTCAAAGAAGTTAAAAATTGCCTATTCACCCCCCCTCTAGGCCGTAAAGTTCCTTTCAGACTGCCTTGATTGTCATTGCTCTTGATAACCATGCTAGACGGTAACCACTTTAACCCTACCTAATGGGTAAAACTTGCTTAGACTGGCTTAGGCTCAACAATTTTTCAGGCTAATCGCCATGGAACGGTGAACCGATATTCACCGGTCATTCATTATTCTCATTTAATGTGACACGACATATGACAGTTAGGGCTGGTAGGTGCATGTTGGGCTGATTGTGTTTGTGGGTATGGATATGGGGGAACTTGGTCGGTTTGGTCAGTCGGTTGGGAAAGTCCAAGTGTGTGGTGTGGTCGATGACCGTGGAAGTAGATAATGATTGGTGGGTTGCCCCTAGTTGGACTTGGACATCCGAAGGGATGATTAAGGCACGAGATGTCTAATGCTAGGTTTAGCCAGGGCTTACCCAGGAGGAGCGCGGATAAACACGCGAAGCGAAGAGCGCTGCTATCTGTAGGATGGTTCCAACACAATGCGTGGCCATCGCGCGGAGTACGGGTCTTGGATCGCCAGTTGTGAGCACTCCGCGGAGGCCCTCTGGGACCATTCTCGATAGGGGACCGGGATCGGCCATCACCGAGGGTGATAATGGGCACACCTCCCCAGGGTGACGGCCGGCTAGGGAGGGCTGGCAACCGTACTAGGCCGGGGTGATGGCAGGACTAGGAATGGTTGGGGGAAACCAGGAGAAAGTTCATGAAGAATGAATAAGCTAGTGTGGTGATCTGTTAAGCTGGTTGTGTTATGGAAAAGAGTTGGTCGATTGTGGGTTGTGTTGTTGGATGAGAGTTGTCGATTATGGGTTGGTTGATGTGTTTGGATGACTAGTTGGGGTTTGGGTGCATTGTTAAGATGGAACCCTTTGATGTATATAAATAAGATCAAGATTTAGTTGATGCTTATTAGGATTTTTCCAAAGTCTTATAAACTTGGCTTTATGCAAATAAAATAAACCTTACCTCCAAATAAAGCCTTCTACACTATATGCATTAAGGGAAGTGTTAACTAGCCAACGTTTGGATGACGCTGACCTCACCTACCTAACTTCTTTAGACGATGGAGTCGAAGATGACCCTTATGAGTGTCACGAAGACGCCGGACAGGAACCTGGTGGACCTGAGGAGTCTTAGGGGTCGCTCCCGTCGCTGATGGACCGTAGTCGATAGGGGTTCTTTTGGGTGAATATTTTGGTGTCCGCTGTACTCTGAAATTTTCTTTTGTAATCTAAGGCATGTATGGGCCGCCTTACTAAAGTCGCCTAAGGGCGCAACACTGTGATGTAATATTTAGGAATTTATTTAATAGATGTATGCTGTATCGGCTACTTGGTCTTCCGTGCTAGCGTACTGATCCAGGGGCTAGTGCATGGGATCGTTGACCCTCAAGGTAAGTTAAAATTAAGGGGTGACAAAGCTGGTATCGGAGCATGCGACTATAGGACCCATATGACTTAGAGGTCGAAATTAGGAAAAATTATATATATATTTCTGTCGGGGATAAAATCACGGCCCATTGCCATGGCCCACTCCCTGACGGCCTAATCCAACAGCCTGCCAGGGCCCAGCTCCCTGGAAGGTTCTATAAGGCCTATGTGCATCAAGCCGGACAACCTTCTGGTTGGTACGATTGCGTGGTGCCCAAGACTTCGTGTTTGAGTCCGACTCGAACAAGAGTTCTGCACGGCTACGTGAAGACCCGGACGTTGGTTTCCCGGATTGAAACAGACGTCGTGATCCCCAAGACTAGGAGTATGCCTTATCTGCCTCGGGGTATATTTGGCATGTCGAGTTCGTTACGATCTCATAGTTAGCCCGGCCCGATATTTCCTCGGTAGGTCGGTTTGCTCTGCACTATATAAACAGGGCCCCTACGGCGTGTAGAGGGTACGAGTTTAAGGCCAAGAGTCTTTGCATTGTCGCATATTGCTTCCTGTGCACCCATAATCTCGCCGAGACTTGTTCGTCTCGTCGAGCCACCTCTTGTAATCCTCTTTGGTATATAAGAAAGGCCGGGCGTGAGGTCATTATTTCTCCCGAGAGGCCCGAACCGGATAAAACCCCGTCTCCTGCTCGTTGTTGTTCGCTTACTTCGGCGTGTCTCCTATCTCCCTTTATTAAGAACCTTAGTTGACTTAGGTCAATATCCCAACCGTCGACAGTTTCCTTTTTGTGACTATTTTTATAGACGGCTTCTCCACCACTACGATAGGAGCCTTGCCTACACGAGACGTCAGCGAGACATGGAGAGGGCTGCATATCACTTACTCCGGGAGAAGGAGGTGCAACAGATGATGGCCCAACAGGATCATTCGCTCTCACCTTCGGGGCCGCATTGTCCACCGCCGGAGCCTGAGAACCCCCACACTGCGATGCGGAAGAGGACACTGCCGCCCCGGGCCTTGGTGGAGATACCACACTCTTGGCCACCTTCCTCCAAGGCTTCCCAGGAGCAGCCACAGATGGACGTCGACTTTGACACCAACACCGACACTGGAGGAGATGCCGTTCCTTCACCACCAACTCCGGGACCGTCGACGAGGCTGTCCTTCGCTCTCGGCTTCAACTTCATCTTGAAGCATGCGCCCCGGCGTTTCGTCTACTCGAGTCGTTATTGTGGCTAGAGCACTTAGTCTCGCTTTCCATGAGCCGTAGAGCCGTCTGCCTTAGTAGATGATGGGCCTAGTTATGTTATTAGATGGATGGCTGCCGTCATATTAGATGGTGGGCTCATTTTAGGTATGATGAATATTGGACCTATTTGGAATGGGGAAAAACTTTTGGTCTGTACCATAGTTTGTTTGCCTCTATGGCAAGGGTTTTCGAAAACTGCCTTATTTGGCAGCAAAATTATGTTTTGCATTGTTTCCTTGACTTGGTTGATTTTGTTTCTTCTTGCATTCAATCTAATTTGTGATAAACTTTCATGCATATTTATATATATGAGTATACACTATATATAGCAATAGGTAGAGGAGCCGGTCGGACCGTAGGGCTGGTGCTGCTTGGGATGCTGGTAGAGGCTGAGGTCATGGCCAAGGACGTGGCCGTGGTCGTGAGGGCATTTCGGCACCACCACCCGTGGATCTGACCCTAGGTCAAGTCATGGCTTATCAAGCACAAATACTCGACAAGGTGCTCCGCAAGCAAAACAAGCTAAGAATTGACGCGGAATGAAGCTAGCGGATTTCTTGCGACCGAAGCCCCTGATGTTCACTCACGCCAACGAACCAATGGAAGCCGAAGATTGGCCTCGCATTAAACTTCGAGGCTGTGGATTTCGATACGGCGTATCACGCCATCATGGGAAGGCCGGGGTTACCCAAGTTCATGGTAGTCCCCCACTACACATATCCGGTGCTTAAGATGGCAGGTCCGAAAGGTATTATCACTGTATGCGGCGACGTAATGCAGTCCTTCGTTTGTCATCAGGAGAGCTGAGACTTGGCCCAAACTCTAGAGGAATCTGTGGAGTTGGACAAGATCCGAGTGGCGGCTGCAACTTTAGATGATGATGGCGATGTTCTGGCCAAAAAGCAATCCAAAATGTTCATCGGGCCCGATGAAGGGACCAAGAAAATAATCCTCGACCCTAAATAGGAAGACATGCTCGTCATCTTTCTCCAAGATAACAGGGACATCTTTATTTGGAAACCATCAGATATGCCAGGAGTCATGATGGAGGTAATTGAGCACTCTCTAAACGTTGACAAGAAAGCAAAGCTGTTCAAACAGCGGCTCTGCCGGTTTACACAGGATCGTTGTGATGCAATCAGGGAGGAGATTACCAAGCTTCTAGCCGCTGTCTTCATAAAGGAAGTTTATCATCCCGACTAGTTGGCAAAACCGGTCTGGTACGGAAGAAGAACAAAGTTTGCGCATGTTTGTCAACTATATCGATCTCAACAAGGCGTGCACTAAGGATCCATTCGGACTGCCTCGGATTGATCAGGTAGGCTACTCGGTTTTATCGTGTCTCATCGCAGTATGGAGGCTAACCTGGAAAAAATCAACGCTATTATCAAGATGGAGGTTCCAACCTCTCAGAAGGATGTGTAGAAACTTACGGGGAGTATACTGGCACTCGGTAGGTTCATCTCCAAGATAGGAGAACGCGAGATGCCGTTTTAAAAGCTTTTAAAGAAGCAGGACAAGTTCTAGTTGACTCCGGAGGCACAACAAGCTTTCGAAAACCTCAAGAGATTCCTGACCACTCCCCCCGTGCTAGTTTCGCCCATTCCGGAGGAACCCCTTCTACTTTACATAGCAACCACGACTCACGTAGTCACCGCAGCCATCGTCGTGGAGCGGGAAGAGGCCGGACATTTTTCAAAGATCCAATATCTAGTTTATTTCATCGGTGAAGTCCTGGGCGAGTCCAAAATATGGTATCCGCAAATACAACAATTGTTGTATACCTTGTTGATCACATCCCACAAAATTAAGCACTACTTCAAAAAACACACGGTTTCGGCGGTCACTTCTTTCCTAATCGGGGATATACCTAAAAACAGGGAGGCCACCAGGAGAATTGTGAAGTGGGCAATCGAGCTTGAAGCCTTTGACATTTTGTTCAAGTCTCGCATGGGCATCAAATCGCAAGTGCTCACCGACTTCGTCCCCGAGTGGATGGAATCACAGTTACCCACATACGTAGATGAGATGGAATACTGGCTAATGTACTTCGATAGTTCCCTCATGCTTAGCGGCACGTGAGCTAGAATAGTGCTCATATCCTCGAAAGGAGAGTAGCTCAAATACGTTTTTGAAATCCACTTCCCAGCTTCAAACAACGCCGCCGAGTATGAGGCTTTTATCCACGGGCTCCGCATCGCCATTTCTCTTGGCGTCAGAAGATTGATAAGATTGGGCTCTACTGATTCAATTCCTAACGCAGTGGATTACGCGTGAGATAAATCTCGGATGGATAGGGCTATCATCACCTACCACAAAGTACGTTGGAATGGGTGTAAACCAAGTCAGAGATTATCTCAGACACCACGTCTACTATTAAATCTGATCACTCCTCCCCGGATTCTAGGAAGGTGATCCAAGTCCAATACTTAGGCTATTCTAAGAATATGAGAATGAACCCAGACTCGGAATCAGTTGAACTTAATCAACCGCTTTATCAAGTCACACTTCCTACTTAGTATGAATATGCTCAGCTCAGATAATGAAAGACACATATATTATAAAAGCAAAGTCTTACAAAAGGGAAAGGATACAAGAGCTATTACCCGAATTCCCAAAGATGATTTTGAAACTCCGAGCTTCAGCTCGACTCAACTCTAACTTCCAAACTAACTATTCTAACAAATGAAGAGTGCCTCCAAATGAATTGGAAGTGTTGTGATGTGTTATGTGTGTTACAAGTGAGCTGAGGGGGTCCTTTTATAGCCATCCATAGCCAATGAGGAACTTCCATACCATGAGACAAGTGTCATCTCCACACCTGCTGAAGAGGAATCCGAGAGGGGATCCAACGGGGTCGACCGACTTAGGTCGGTCGGCCAACCCACCTTTGGTCTGTCCCGGCCGTATATTTCTTCTACGATGCTCCCTTAACAATGTAGATGATCCTTGATGTCGGTTTTGGCAGTTGGATTCGTTAAAATTCACTTCCTTGTGTGCCAAGTGATCCAAATGTGAAGGAACCGCAACCATTTGATCAAGCCGACGTGTATGGACACTAGGTATCACTCCTTGGTTGATTTCTTGGTGCTTGGGTTGGAAACAGAGCTGCAGTGGGCACCAAGACTGCCCGGCCAACCTAAGGGGATCGACCGACCGGTCTGGTCGCCCGGTCCAGCTCCATTTTCCCCAACTTTATTCCTGAGGAGGAAAAAATCACCAAACCTGTAAAATTTATTATTTTAAATAAAATGATATATAAACATTGATTTCCCCAAAATAACCAGATAGTTGGCGTATATCGGCATATGAAATTGAACTTTAACTACTGCCAGCACACCTCCACAACTTGAACTTTTGCTCGTCCTCGAGAAAAGAGCTCAAAATTAGACCCGGTGGATCAGGATTGCATCAGTATAAATATTCAATAAATAATCTTTATTATTTGTTAACATAAACTCATATAAGTGTGATAGGACCCGCTGAGCGGAGTCGAGTCCCTTCTGTGCCTTACTGTACTAGACCCTGGATCAATAGCTAGTACACACAGATTTCCAGAACTTGGATCATATCCATTCATATTAAAACGTTAAATATTACATCAGAGTGTGGCCATTAAGGCTCATAATACAAAAGTCTGGCACGCAAGCCATACAACTACAGAATCATGGGTACATAGTCAAACCAAAAGAGAACTCCAATACAATCCCATAGGCAAGGTTGTAGTAGCGATCCTAGGCGTCGGAGTAATCCATGAGAATACCAATGGTGAAGTCACCGTCTTTAGGCTCACCATTGTCCGGGTCGTAATGCTGAGCCTCCAGACCTGCTCGTTGGAATGAGCAGCCCCGCGAGTGAACGCGAGGGTGAGTATATGTGCAAATACTCGCAAGCCAAATTGACATATGCATATGAGGGCTTAGCAATGGAGGTATTAGGGTTTCTTTTGCGGAAAGCCAACTTCACAAATTTTCCTATATATTTGAAAATGTGGAAAAGAGTTAAGAAGATTTAAAATAAATTTCTTTCTTTTGAAACTCCGTCTACCTACCAGTTTTAACCCAACACGGGCAACTCATAGCTACCTGCCATGTCAATCCAAAATCGCATGGCTATCCACCATAGCAATCCAATATCAGGGCTAACCGCCAAATCAATCAAAGTCTCAGAGCTATCCTCCATGTCAAAATTATAATCTCAGGGCTATCCGCCATGTAAATCTCAGAATCTCATGACTAACCGTCATGCTAACTCAATCACTTCACAGCGTTCTGCCACGAAGGCCCAGAACAAGACTCACGATGTTCTATTGTGGTTTTCTTCTTAAAACGCCATTTCGAAAATAAAAGTGAGAAAAACTACCATGAGGCCCCCTCTGGCGCCAATAGGTTCAAAACATGTGCGACACCATTATCGACAAATTCTGTACTTAATTCTGTGGCACCGTTACCCACGGGCATTGTCAAATTCTGCTAGGATTATGAGCGGTTTCGCTAAGCATGGATTCTGCGCGGCACCGTTACCCACAAATTCTGCGCTGCCTATTCCACCACCTGAGATGCCCAAACTAAGAGTTCGAAGGGTACTCAACTAGGGCCTGCCCATACGAGCACTCGTGGTCGCACTGTTGAACATAGTTTGTCTACCTCAAGGACTTGGGTGGTTCCCACACTGGGCCCGAGTCTCGCGCGTGCTCCACCAATCCATACAACCATCCACCCAAATCGGGGTTTTGCGAAAATCCTTTTTCCCTTTTATAACCCAACTATTGTACCCCATTAGTCCCATTTTATCAAACATGATAGCGTCAACTGCCTTTAAATCACGCATTTCAAACATTGCATTTCACATGAAATAACAGTGACGACTACAAGCAATAAATAGCCAGGCTAAGCATTTAACGATCAACTAATCAATGAAATGGCATTAAGCAAGATATATTATCCTAGGGTTGACCAGTATCAGGTTTGTACGATAGTAATAAATTTTATGGGCATACAACTAATCATCCTAATTAATTAGCATTTTTAAATTTCAATTATCATGCATATTCATAATTCTATAAAAGCATTTATAAAACTAGGTGGCAATATGATCAATAAATGTTTGGGGGAGAAAGTCAACAGTGATTTGCTGTAAAAGCAGTCTTCTGGGCGTCCGGATATATCCTCGGTTCTGATTACGTCGATATTCGGATATAGCGCAAACAAATAGCACACAATAAATGCAACATACAAAATATTAATGCAAATGGTGTAAATGACATTTTTAAATTAAAATGTGCATTTTTATGAACTTATAGAATTGTGTTCCATATAAGTTGGATTTGTATTTTGAAAGATATAAAAATAATAGAGTTTCTGCATCACATAAATAAAAGAAAGGAAACTGGGCCGACTAACCAAGCGTGACCCAGAAATAGCCTAAGCGCGGAGCAAGAGCTGGCCTAGCCTGGCCTGGGCCGACTCGGCACTGGCGTCCCACGGCGCGCACTTGGCAGAGGCGGCCATGGGGTTCTTGGCGGAGGGGTCGGCGACAGCTAATTACATTGGCGGCAGACTGGGGCGGATGTGGGTGGTGACACATGTCGGAGAGGTCACTGGCGACGAGGGAAGGGGCGTAAGTGCTCCGGCGAGCTACGGGGAGGTAAGCATATGATGGTAGTGGCGCGAGCTTCGACCGGGGAGGGTTGGTGAGGCGATGGCCAAAGAGGGAACATGGCGGTGGGAGTCGGGTAGAGATGGAGAAGTGGCGTGGCGGCGACGGGTGAAATAGGCAGCTGCGGCAGCTCAATGTTGAGGCCGACAATGGTGGGGTCGATGGTGAGCAACCTGCATAGCAAGCGGACAAGGGGGTCCACGGCACAAGTGGGCGACAGTGGTGGGGCCGGCGGCGTCGGGGAGCTTCTAGAGAGGGGTGGACGTGGCTGGCGAAGCGAGCTGGCCGGAGGGCTTTGGCCTAGGGGAAGAAGACAACTGAAGATGAAAAGAAAGAAAAAGAAAAGGAGGAAAGAAGAAACATAGGGAAAAAGAAAAGAAAAAGAAAAAGAGAAGGGGTTGGGGTTGGGGTAAAATAATTGAGGTAAAATTCAAATACAAATTGATTAAATCAAAATTTGCCAAAATAATAAAAACATTTTCAAATTTAGATTTAGATTATTTATGTTTTCATAAAACCCAAAATCAAAGTATTAATTATCAAATATAGATTTTTAACGATTATTTTGAAACACAAAATATTATTTTTAAATTTAATACTAAACATTCTTTATATTCAAACTAACCAAAATATTCTTTTGGTTTTTGCAAATACTTATTTTTAAAATTTCAAAATCAAATTATTTATCCTTACCAAAGTTTGACTTTGACATTTGCAAAAATTATCTTTAAATTCAAAATACTGAATTTAGTAATTAATGTTTTTTCCAAAATTCATGCACAGAAATATGGATACCATGCTTTTTGGGTTTTGAAAATGGGGATGTTACAAACCTCCCCCTGCAAAGAATTTCGACCCCGAGATTCAGGAAGGCTGGGGAAAAGGTCAGAGAACTCTTTTCGGAACTGAATTTATTCGATAACTCACCAAGGATAGCGTTTGGGGCATACTGGGCTGCTTCTACGGTGATATGGTTGACTTGTCCTCTACCAACAGTCTGAGGTGCTATGAGAGTTTGAGATGCTACTTGACCTCTACTAGTAGCTGTGGCACGCGAAGCGGATCCAAGGTTGAAAGGGGCAGGAGTCACCGTCGAACGTCTCTAGGGACATCTATTGGCATAATGACCCATTGATTGCAGTGAAGGCATTGTACCATTTTGTTGCTTTGCGGAGTGCGGGTGACAGGGTTTTGCTGGGGTGTCTGAGGTAGCTGATGTCTTGGAGTTACCGGCATACTTTGAACTAGCGGAGCTGGCTGCACTGGAATCCGAGTAGGCTGGTAAGGAGTGAACCGGGGCCTAGAGCTGCTAGATCCTTGGCGATGCTTTTGATCCATTTTTCTTTTGCGCTTATCCATTCGCTGGTGCTCAACGTCCTCTTGAACAAAAGCTTGGTTGACTTCTTCTAGAAAAGTAGCACAATTTTTGAAAACCACGAAGGCCTTAATATCTGGATCCAATCCTTCTACGAATCTCCAAATTTTGTCAGACTGTTCCTTTATATCAGTATCAGGCTATCAGCATAGCGGACAAGGTAATTTAAATTGCTCAAACACTCACTGATGGTCATGTTTCCTTGCTTCAATTGAAGAAACTCTCGCCTTTTCATGTCCATGATACCCTTAGGAACATACGTCGATTTGAAAGCATCCTTGAACTCATTCCAGGTGAGAGCGTCAGCGTTCTGATGTTCCGTGAGAACATTCTGCCATCAAATAGCGGCGTCATTTTGAAGCATATGACCCGCAAAACTAGCACATTCCTGATCAGTGCATTGAGCTATATCAAGCTTTCTCTCTACTTCTTCGATCCAATCTTTAGCAATCATAGGCTCCTCGGATCCGGTGAAATTATTGGGTCTGGTCCTCACAAAGTCACTGAATCTAGACAGGGGTTGAAATTGTTGAGGTTCAGCTTGATTGTTGAGGTTGTGTTGAGACCCATGTGGATGGTACCCTAGTTTGGTGATGAATATATGTTGACAAGATGGAATTTTAAGTATTTTGAAGAATTTTAAATGGTGCATTTGTGGAAATTGTCGTGGATTGGAACCGGACTATTGTGCTGAGCTTGGGCAAGGTAATAGTTTTGATCGGACGTGGTCCGGTGGAGTTTGTTAAGCTGACACATGGTGTGTTAAGGCTTGCTAATTGTGATGTCACGAATGGATTATGATGTTGGTAATTTTGTGATGAACTAACCTTGCAGGTGACGTAAGGTGTGTTGGTTTTGTGTGTGTTCACCTCAGTGATGCCAGATCGGTAGGTGGTGGTCGACGGGGAGGGACAATGGAGGTGGTGCGTCCGGGAGGCGTAAGCGAATCGAGTTCGATGATCTGGCGGTCACATGAGGTGGTGTGCTCGAGAAGCTTCGCAATGGCAAGGAGTCCAGGACAGTTGGAGGCTGCCGCGTCGGTTACTTGGTGGTGAAGGTCACCGTCGGCAATGAATTTGCTATGGGGTTATGCGCTAGAAACAAGCCAGATGGTAACACAAGACAGAGATTATACTGGTTCGGGCCCTCAAATCGGAGATAACACCCTAGTCCTGTGCTCTGGGATTTTGTCTCTGTGTGAATTCGTAGATGACAGAGATGATGCGCATGATGATGATGAGGATGTTGATGATGATGCTCTCTATGGCCCCTACCCCTCCCTTTATATAGTGCAAGGGGGATAGAGTTACATGGTTATACCCGGTACGTGGTACCAAATTCAGTTATACCGGCGCATGATATGCAAGTATGAATCTCCTAATTACATGGAGTTTGAGTATATCTTCGGAAGCATCCTTGGCGCTCAAGTCATGCGTAACCCGAGTGGTCTCTATCCCGATCAGCCGACTTGGGTCGCCCCTCATTTTGCCTCCTCATGGGCCTTCTAGAGGATACCCGGGGCCCATGTAGTCCACAGTAGCACCTAAGTGCTTTACGATCGAGTCAGATGTCCGGCCGACTGGTTTCGTCAACATCTCCTATAATCTGAAAAGAGATTGTAAAGAACTAAAGAAATCTCAAGTCTTTCATGTTAGAAGTAACGCTTGGTTCGGCAATACCGAAACTCCAGCTTTTCGGCCTATTTGGCACGCCACCTCAACAGATAAATTTGGCTACTTGGCACCCACTCTCGCATTGCAAAAGCGGCAATCGGCTCATCATGGAGCGTGCCTTAAGCCATGCAATCACAGCTTCTGTCTTGCAGCATGCTATGAGTTGTGCGTTTAGAGAATGTAAGCATCAGACGCCCGGCCTTGACTTGCAAGAACCAGCACTTGGCCCAACATGGGGGGCGCATCTTTCATCCGAGTAGTACCTGTCCTAACTGGAGAAAAGATCAGCTGTCGACCCACTTAAGGCCGTACCGATTGGATGTAGTGACGACCCGAGCGAGGCGGCTAGAGGGGGTGAATAGACGCCAATCAATTTTGACGCTTTCTTTTTGCACATGCAGGCCCTTTAAGCATTCCGCAAAAACTGCTTCGTGTCGGAGACAACATGATAATTATGTGTACCTATGACTTGTATGGATGATATCCATATGAATATGTGGGGATTTTAGAGCCACGGTCCTGGTTGTCAAGTGTCCAAATAAGAGGAATCAATTCAAATCTTGCTTTTGAAAAGTGATCATGACAAAACCCCAAAGCAACTCAAAAAGCAAAAGCAGATTCTTTCAGAACTTGTCCTCTCATGGAGCAGGAGGTTCGTGGCTTTACGGTGCTCTAAAAATCATGGGAATTTTTCTCCCTGTGTGTCAATTTACCACAGATGGGTATATGAGTCACGCATCTTTTCCAACTAAAATCACTCAAAAATGATTTTTCTATATTTTGCTAAAAAACCAACACTGACTGCTGCGCGGAGGAAAGTTTCTGGACAGAATAGCAACTAGTCAAGATCTTGATCTCTTGCCTCTCATATGGTTGCTAAAAGTGTGTCAAATCATATTAGCAACCTTAAGGCATCATAGACCAACAAGAACCAACAAGAAATCACCAAGATTCACTCTCCAACAAGGGCCTCAAAAGGAAACACAAGAACAAGAAGAACTCGGAGAAAATCAACACAAGATATTCATGGAGAAGGATGGTTTCATTGCATAGAAGTTGGGGATTACAAACCACACTCCTTGTGGCCACAAGCACTCTAGGTGCCACCCAAACACACCCCACTCACAATCTCCTATTCTTAAATTTTTAGCTCTAAGGGGATGAGGAGGAGGTGCTCCCCTCCCCTCTATTTATAGCCCAAGGGTGAGATGCCCTACACCCTAGAGCCCATCTCCATCCTTCATTTGAGGATGAGTGGTGTACAACACACACACTGCAAGACACATTCCCGAGAGGGAATATTCTCCACATATTCCTCCGGGATATATCTTCGCAGCTTCCTCGATCGCCAGCCCACGCTTGGGCCCACCGGTTAGAACCAGCTTCACCACCAGATTACCAACGTCGCACCCTCCAGCTGCCTCAGATTCCTTGCCATGGCTAAGCTTCTCGAGTACACCACCTAATGTGACCGCCAGGTCATCGAACCCGGTCGCCTGCTGTTGACGGTCCTTATTTGTAATATTTTGTATGCTTTTGACCGTCAACATATCTACAAATAAAGGAATTCAAACTACATTGAGGCTAACATTAATGAGTTCCACGAGTTTTAGTGTAGTCTCATGTTTTGCAGGCATAAACAAGAAAAGGCGATTTATCGGCCGTATGCAAATCAGATGAAAGATGGAGTTTAAATTAAACATATTTTGAAAATTTATCAAATGACAAAATAGACTACACCATGATGAAGAGCTCGTCGAGACGATCGAAACGCATATATTATTTGCTATATTTGGAGCTCGGATGAGGAAGAAAGGAGTTCCGAAAGATGACGAGCCAGACCGGACCAAACCAGGCAGGCCGGCCGGCCGACCCAAACCTAGGCCGGCTGACCCAAGCCAGGTCGGCCGACCCTTTTTTTTGGTCAATTTGGCTCGATTTTTCTCCCACATGCCAAGAAACACACCTAGAGGCCATCCCAACCATCCATGCAAGTCGGTTTGATCCAGAAACAGGAAGTGCTTCACAAGTCATGCATAGGATTCTAAAGGAACCCAATGCTTCCGGTCTCCAACTACCAAACCGACCTAGGGAGACGATCTACACCGCACAAGGAGCATCCCAGGCGATTTGGAGGGCTGGGATCAACCGAAGCCAGGCCGGCCGACCCACTAGGCCGGCCGACCTACCCCCGGGCCCGCCTTGGATTCTCCTTTGGAGGGGGTTGTGTGACACTTGTCCCAACATGTGGCACTCGCTCACTCGCTCCGGCACACTATAAAAGGAGGTCCTCTCCCTCATTTGTGATCATGGTGAAGAGAAGGATTTAGTTCCACATTGTATTAGAGTAGGAAGAGAGGTGAGGTGAGAGTGTTGGAGATGAGCCAGGGGCCCCGGCTCTCTCCTACTTGTACCTCGGGAATAAAGCTAGGCTTCGAGTAAAGTTCTCCTCTTCAGTCTAGTAACACTGTAGCCATGCTCATTAATTTATAAAGTACTTCCAGTTCAATGCTAGTTTATTTACTGAGAACCCCGTTTGCAACTGGTGAAATATACTTTGCCTTTTGTGAATACTTTACTCGGTGCACTAGTAAAGTAGTAATTGTTAGTGTAGACGCGGTGTCTAGACTAGTAATTACCTTGGTTGACGCCCAGACCCAACGGACTGCCGTGGATGGTAGCAGGTAGTGACAGCCCTGCTTATCCTTAGTAACATTCCACCACGTTAGGGTTGGCTCCGTAGGGCCCTTCGGGGGTGACCGTAACTCTCCAGGCTTCTTAAGTGAAGGTGGGTGGGTAGCGGGCCTGCCGTGCTCCGACGTAAATAAAGCCAGCATGGAACTGAGTGCTCACTCTTAGGCCAGTGTGACCTAAACCAGAAGACCCTCTCGACATTTCTAATTGTTCTCTCTCCTACCTAGATAAGATTAATTCAAGGCTGGTAGCTTCTTGTTCCCTGTGGATTTGATACCCAGGAATACTCTAGGGTGAAAGGCTACGACGGTATCCGTGCGCTTGCGGATTTATTCTATCAGGCATAACTATCGCCAACAAGCTTTTCTGACGCCGTTGCCAGGGAACGGTAGCCTACTAGTCAAGAATTCTCTCTTATCTATTTATCATGGATGCAAAACCTCTTTTCCAACATTTGTCTCCCAAGGGCGAGTACCTAGAGCCACCATTATCTTCACATCCTACCAAAACCCCTAACTATGAGCTTAGACCTGATCTTATTGTTTTGGTGCGGGAACATCCTTTTACTGGAATTAGGGACGATAATCCTTATGACCACCTACGTGACTTCGAACAACTCTGTTCGACTGTCATTATCAAAGGGATGGCCCAAGAAACTTTGAAATGGAAGTTGTTTCCGTTTTCTTTAACGGGAACAGCCAAGAAGAGGTATATCCAGATCGTAGGTAGAGTCAACGGCAGTTGGGAAGCATTGAATGACAAATTCTGCTTCACTTTCTTTCCTATCTCTAAGATTGTCGATCTTCGTAAGAAGGCCCTGACCTTTGAGCAAGGCGAGAAGGAATCCCTAGGAGCAGCTTGGGCTCGATACACCCATCTAGCCTTTTCAGGACCGGATTTAGCTATCCCAGAACCAATTTTCATGCAGCATTTTGTCTGTGGTCTCAACCTGGACAACGCTAAATTCTTGGACATAGCTTCCGGAGGAGCCTTTATTTATAAGACAGTGGAGGAGGGAAGAGAAATCTTAGACAAAATTCTTACGAACACTCCCTTCACTGAAACATATGATGAACCTCCTGAGCCTGATGAACAAGTTGAGAATCCTGAGATTCTAGAATTGAGTTCAAGATCATCCCTTTTAAGATTCCAGTAGCACCAATAGAAGAAATTCCCGAACCATCCTATACCTCAAACCCTGATCCTTTCTGCACTTCAGCCCATGTTCTTGATGAGAAAATTCATGATTATCTTTGTCCCCGTTCTCAAGAACTTTGGGCCTCGGGTCTCGATGAGGGTGATCCCTATAATGTTCCTTGTTCCTCTAAACCATTCACCGGAGAAGAGAAACCACATCTCGACTCGGACAAGCCTGAATATCTTTTTGTCGAGAGAGGGAGTGTAGAAAAGGGCATGGATAGTTTTGAGTGTGTAGGTGAACCTTTAGAATGTCATAGGCAAATATTTGATGTTAAATCTGTTTGGTCTATGGATGTTTCTGAGATGCCAAGAGTAGAACCCGTTAAAAAAGGTCTTGATAATGAGCGCGGAAATTTCATCTTTGAAGAACACCAAGAACCGTTCTCACTAGACGTACCTACAAATTTCTTGGGTGCCATCTTTTACGAGATCTTCAACCATCCAATGCTCCTACGACGATATCCGTGCGCTTGCGAATTTATTTTGTCAGGCATAACTATCGCCAACACCTGCACGCCTCCGGACGCACCAGCCTCCAGTTGTCCTCGCGAAGCGTCAGCCACGTACCACTGATACCTGCATCACTGAGGTGAACACACATGAAACCAACACACCTTACCTCACCTGTAATGTTAGTTCATCATAAAATTTTCAACAACGTATTCCCTTCGTGACATCACAATTAGGAAGCCACACACCACGTGTCAGCTTAACAAATTCCACCGTACAACGTCCGATCAAAACTATTACCTAGCCCAAGCTCAGCACAATGGTCCGGTTCCAATTTCACAGCAATTTCCACAAATGAACCATTTAACATTCTTCAAAACACTTCAAATTCCATCTTGTTATATATATTTATCATCAAACCGGGGTGCCCATCACAATCAAATATCGCATAATAACGGCTTCAATAGAACACCACATGCAACCTTTTGAAATCCAAGTAGCTTCAAATCGACAACTCAACTAACTAGCATTTTTTTTTATTGAATTTAGGCGGGAGAGCCTCTAGCCGAACAATGACCGACGGTGCCCAGCATTACACCAAAGGAATCACACGTCTTGGCTATCCAATTCTCCTTCAAGTTCATGCCTCTTGTGTGCAATGGCAAGCCATCTCGTAAATGATAATCGGTGAAAACTCTCCAAAACTTGAAATTGCAAATTTTGGTTTTTCAACTTACAGGAGGAAGATTTGGCCAACAAAAGATTTCACCAAGTTGCAAGTATGACTGAAAGAAGACCGCAAACGCCTCATCAAGCAACGATATACATAAAGTGAAAATCTCATGCCACATCAAAGTTTTTTGGAAAAACCAAAAGCAATGTCATTTTTGAACTAGGCACCAATTGAACAGGTAGCACTAGCTAAAACGTGAATAGTCTCGACTTCTTGCAAAGCCTAAATTGAAAAACATAATATGCAAAGCTCCAAAAACACAAAGAAGTCTATATGCTAATGCAAAGTTTTCCGAAAACTCCCCCTCAACAAAGAGTCAATAGTTTCTTTCCAAAAGAATGTGCGTTAAAACAGCAACAATGAATAAGGAGCCGGAAAACCAAGGAAATGCAACTGGGCAAAACACAACGAATTAGGCAAGAACAGAAACCGCTCAAGCTGAGACTCGCTCTTATCTGCCGCCTGCGACTTACAAGGAAAGACAACTCTACACCTCGGTTACTAGAGATACGACGCAGACCCTGTCTACCTAGAGACCTATGAGACTGTGTGGGATCAAACTAGCCAAAGGAGAGAAGGAAGTCTATTACGCATGATAGCAACCTAAGCACAAGGTAAGAGATCCGTCATCCGTGCCACAGCACGCGAGGAGTCTAAGTGTGCTGACAGCCTACACAATATAACCAAGCCCTAATGCAATCCAAATGCAATGCATGGAAAGCGAAAAGAATTATCGACGGGTAGCTGATCGGGGGTCACCGTTGGCAATGAATTTGTATGGAGATTTATCTAGGTTCAAACCAGATGGTAGCACAAGACAGGAATTTATCCAGGTTCAGGCCCTCAACTTCGGAGGTAATACCCTACTTCATGTGCTCTGGGATTATGATGATGAAGTTGATGATCGCATATGATCGTATGGGATGCTGTGTATGCCTACGGCTCCCTACCCCCTCACTTTATATAGTGCAGGGGGGTAGAGTTACATGATGGTACGTAGTACATGGCACCAGGTTCGGTAGTACTGATACATGGTATGCAAGTATTGATATCCTAATTACATGGAGCTCGGTTATATCCTCGGGAACTTCCTTGGCTCTCAAGTTATACGTAACCCGAGTGGTCTCTATCCTAATCAGTCGACTTGGGTCGTCCCCCATCTACTCCCTCATGGGCCTTCTAGAGGATACCCGGGACCCATGTAATCCATAAGAATATATTACATATAGTACAAGTAGCCCAAGCTCCCCCTTACTATAAGCTAGCCAAGCTCACAACCCCGAGCTCTCCCCTGAGAGCCTCAAACCTAGTCTTGTCCAGTGGCTTGGTGAAGATATCAGCCAACTGACAGTCGGTCTCAACAAGCTGTAAGACTATGTCATCCTTCTCCACATGGTCTCTAAGAAAGTGATATCTCAGGTCAATGTGCTTTGTCCTAGAGTGCTGCACTAGGTTTTTGGCAATGTTGATGGTAGAGGTGTTGTCGCAGAGAAGTGGCACACTTGCTTGAGCCAACCCAAAGTCTTTCAAGATAGAGCAGAGCCAAACAAACTGACTACAACATGCAAAGAACAAGAATATACCAAATTCGGAAGGGATCGCATAACACTCAACTGCTTCCTAAAGGACCTAGAGACAAGAGAAGTGCCAAGAAATTGACAGGTGCCAGAAGTGCTCTTACTATCTATCCTACAGCTAGCAAAATCAGCATCTGAGAAGGCTCTGAGAGATAGACAAGAGGCAGCAGAGAACCAGATGTCAAAGTCTGCAGTCGCTCGGAGAGAGCGGAAGATCCACTTCACCGCTTGAAGGTGAGACACTCTAGGTGAGTCCCGAGTGAGGCCTGAAAGGGGCACAAAGACACAGCGAACTGAATGTCCGGCCGAAAAGAGGTGAGGTAAAGGAGTGAGCCTATCATGCTACGTTACTACTTCTGGTCGGCTGGCTCACCATTCTCATCGGGTCCTAAGGTAACAGTGGTTTCCATCGAAGTAGAGACCGGCTTGCTATCGGACATGGCAAACCGACTCAGCATGTCTTTTGTATACTTACTCTGGTGAAGGAAGGTCCCATCTGGTGTTTGCTTGAACTGTAAGCCGAAAAAAAAGTTGAGCTCCCCCATCATGCTCATCTCAAATTCCGATCTCATCACCTCTGAGAACTCAGAAACAAGAGCAGAGGAGGAACCACCAAAGATGATCTCATCGACATACACTTGCACCAGAAGGAAATCAGAGCGAACCGTACGGGTAAACAATGTCTGGTCTACCTTACCTATTAGGAACCCATTGCTCACCAGGTAGGTTTTAAGCCTCTCATACCAGGCCCTTGATGCTTGCTTTAGCCCATATAGAGCCTTATAAAGCTTATATACATGATTAGGATATCTTGAATTCTCAAACTCAGGAGGTTGCTTCACATACACTTCCTCCTTAATATAGCCATTCAGGAAAGCACTACGGACATCTATTTGATACAGCTTGAACCCATTGGATGCCATAAATGCTGCTAAGATCATGATGGAATCATGTCTAACCATAGGAGCGTATGTCTCATTATAACCTTGAGCAACCAATCTAGCGTTGTTTCTAACCACTATCCCATCCTCACTTTGCTTATTCTTGAACACCCCATTTAGTACCTATTGCATTATGTCCTTTAGGGTGTTCAACAAGCTGCCACACTTTGTTCCTCTCAAAGTTCTCTAACTCTTCGTGCATCGCATTCACCTAATCAGGACGAGAAAGTGCATGAATGACGTCCTTCGGTTCAAAGGAAGCAACGAAAGTAGCAGATAAGCAAAGGTGAGAAAGCTCAGATTTTGATCGGGTTAGCATCCTCTCGCTCAAACCATCGATCATTTGTGCAGGGGATGGTCTTTATGGATGTGACGAGGAGCCCTAGAAATGGCTTCTACCTCAGGAGCAGAAGAGGTAGGATTAGAGCCACCGGGTGAATCAGATTCTATATGTGAGAATCTAGAAGCATAAGGTGAGAGCCAAGTAGAATCAGAAGGTAAGAGATGAGACTGAGGAACAGCACTGGAAACTGAAGGCGCCACCGGTGGAGCTAAATCATGATCGGGTTCTAAAGAACCGTTATCTTCAATGACCTTTTCCTCAACAAAGATTGGCTCAAAAGACAAGTCTGAATATGAGATATCTGGCCTTGCCCCTGGCATAGCCTCATCAAAGGTCACCTCGCAAGTTTCAACAACTCTCCGCCTCTCACTATCCCAGACGTGGTAATTCACTACAGAAGCTGTATACCAATAAAAATGCCATCTGAAGATCGAGATTCAAATTTGTCTAAATTTTCAAACATCAGAATAAAGCACTTGCATCCAAACACCCTGAAATATGAAACACTTGGCTTACGTCCATATCGAAGTTCATAGAATGTGCGATTCAACTTGGACCTT
The DNA here is from genome assembly GCA_036346415.1 of Raddia guianensis. NCBI lineage: Eukaryota > Viridiplantae > Streptophyta > Magnoliopsida > Poales > Poaceae > Raddia > Raddia guianensis. The sequence goes on along the minus strand of CM070537.1, from coordinate 12,512,539 downwards.
AGAAACACCCTGTTTGAAACATAGCAAGCTGTGGAAACAGTCTCAGCCTAGAAATACCTAGAAGTAGAATATTCATCGAGCATAGTCCTAGCCATCTCTACCAAAGTGCAATTCTTTCTCTCCACAACGTCATTTTGTTGTGCAACGTGCGGAGAAGAAAATTGATGCTCAACACCAGAATCAGAACAGAAGTTTTTAAATTGTGCATTCTTGAACTCAGTGCCATTGTCGGAACGGATTGTGCGAAGCACTCCTGGGAACTCAACAAAAAGCTTACGAATCAAGGAACGAAAATGGCCAAATGTTTCGTCCTTGTTCACCATGAAATAGACCCAAGAGTATCGAGAATAGTCATCGACAACAACGAGCACATACCACTTGCCACCCATCGACTGCACACGGGAGGGACCAACAGTGTCCATGTGAAGCAATTGTGCAGGTGCATGGCGCTGGTGGGGATGGGTAGCAGTGGTAGACACTGGAGCTACTCGACCCCTTCGTGGACAGAAGGCACCTGTCGCGCAAGAGTGCGGTCGACAGCGTTCAGCTTGGTGTGTTTCACACCAGGACGCTGCACAAGCTACTCACCTTGTACGCCAGCGGGATAGAGAGGTAACTAATTGTACCTAATATTTTCTCCTACTCTATCGCAATTTTACTAATGTGATGTTAGTTCTTTTTATGCTACGTTGTGTTGGGCTCCTACCGCTGTACCGGAGGATCGATGCTAGCGACCGTGACCACCTCCGCGCACCAAAAAGGCGTAGCGATCAGAGGTGCTTCGGTTACAACAAGTCCTTGCTAGCTTCCCTCATTGATAGGTGGAGGCCACAGATGCACACATTTCACCTACCCGTCGGTGACATGGCTCCTACTCTACAGGATGTCGATTACATTCTGGGGCTTCCATGTGCGGGTGCGGCAGTGGTGGTTGTTGACCCCTTGACGTCGTGGCACATGGACTTATGGGCCTGCTTTGGGCATGGCCTAGGGACATCGCCACTGCCGAGACATATGGTCCACCCAAGTAGTGGCCATTCCAGTTCACTGTAACCCATCATTAAACATTAGTAACGTTCTAATTTTTGTTTCACACCACCTATATGATATTTACTGTACTTATGCAGGCCGAGAGCATCTTCCCAGACGCAAACGAGACCACCGTGTCTAGGCATTTGAAGGCTTATCTGCTATGGCTATTTGGGTGGGTGCTCTGCACAAGCAGGGAAGGGCACGCAGTGGACATGTCGCTTGTCTTCTATGCGCGCGCCATTGCAGACTCGACGGACGACGACGTCCTGCATTTCAGTTGGGTATCTGCGGTCCTCGCCGCCACATATATGGCACTGTGCGACGCTTGCCTTAAGACACAGGGTACGGAGCCGCTGTTTACTGGGTGCCCGCTTCTCCTGCACCTGGAGTCCTATGATAGGTTCCCCATCGGGTGGCCTCTCAATGACCACAGTATCTACGCCAACTCCCTGTACAACCAGGCTCCTGAGGATTGGCCCACAATGGGCTCTCTGTGGTTCCGTAGGAAGGTACGCTTTTTACGAAATTGTTAATTTGAACCTCCTATTACATTCGAGCACCAACCATAATTTTGCACATTTCCATGCACGTAGGGACGTGGGCTCCGCTCTGACATCGCGTGGACACTTTACACGTCGGACCGGATCGAGGCGCATGCACCACTAGGCCTTTCCTCCCTCCGCGAGCGTTCTCCAAGTACTAGCTGACCACCAGGCCAGTTTTCTTCGACATCTTTGTCGAGTAGTACTCACCCTAGAGGGTGATGCGACAGTTCGGACTTCGTCGGGACTTCCCGCTGCCCTTGGTTCGGACTATGTCTGCCACCGACCACCTGTAATTTTTGTTTCTTTCTTTGTTTAACAATTTTCGTTATGTACGAATTTGTGGTACTCAATACATTCTTTTGTAATCACACACTTGACGGGCCCGCAACTCATCCCTTCTTTGGGGGCATGTGATGGAGCCATGGGCTGAGCTTTGGGAGCATGCTCTTGAGGAGCGGGTGCAAGAGGATCAACCATACGAGGAGTACTTGTACCCCGCATACATTCAGTGGTACTTGATGGCGACAAGCACACGGGTTGGCCACACGCCTGCGGAGTAGGTCATGCACGCTGCGAGTGTGACCGACACCTACCCACTGTACCGAGTTCAGGCATCATATCATCCGGTTTGACTCCTATCATTACTATCCCGTTTTGTAATATGTACTATGCCTTCTTACTCAACGATCTTAAAAGTCTTCGACCTTTACAGCAAGACTTGATGTTGGAGTGCCAGGTAGACGCGGACACCACACTTCAACGTTTGCAGAACGGCGTGCCGTTGACGCTTGAGGATTTCACGACGACGTTCCGCGGGATGAGCTTGAAGTTGGGTCGTGTTGTGCGTCTCACATCTTATCGCAAGGCACAAGACGTTCGCGAGGCCCTAGGCAGACAGCTACCACAAACATCACAGCCCCCACCTTAAGCAGCACCCAATGCATCAGATTAGATCTGGAAACCCAATACGTTTAGTTACAAAAGTATTTTTAAATAAATTGCAACACAGGCACTTGTGCACCGAGGACCACACTTGTATGACACCCGTATTCGAGGCTTGTGTGCCATCCCATGGATAGCGTTCATTCTTCGACACGTCCGTTTCTGCCAACAAGATGGTGGCAGTCTTACCGGCCCGGACCTCAAGTACACGCTCCCTCTCCTCATTTGTTGTTTGTACGAAGGACTCACTACAACACAAACTTTATCATGATGCGCGATCCTAAGTTCTACCGAGGTTGGCCTAAGTGCCACCACCGTGTGGATACCATAGTGTAGACATTTGACCTTCTTGCAGATGGTTTCATAGACCATGTTGCAGATGGTTTCATAGGACGTAAGTTTTACCGATGTGCCATTTTTTATGCGCGTATATATTTTTTATAAAACATGACCTAACATGTTTAACACCAACATGGTGGGATTCAATGCCTCGCGGGTACAGGACTATGGCTTCACGAAATGGATAGATGATCCATTCCTAATGGCTGCTTCCATCTATATAGACCACCTACACACGAGGATAAACAAATTAGAAGATCGACTAATGAGTGTTCAGAGGGCACAACAGATGGCAGTGCAGTGAAGAGAAGCAGTGCTCGAGACACAGTATGAAGTGAACCACTCACGCCACTACCCTAACAAGTCAAATTATGAAGTGCATCGCTGACGAGGGATATTTCATAGGGAATAAGGCCACCAATGTACGCCTTAAACTCCTGCAGATTTTATCCGGCCTATTATGTCACCAATGTATGCCATAATTTTCGCCAATGTATCAAAAGGGTAACCATGTCATCATCAATTAGTCTACTGCAACATGGCTGTGTGACGTGGCCCTCAATACAAAAGCCAAAAATCATGGCCATTGCATTTATTAATAAATTGTCACCAACCACTGTGAATATTTGGACAATAATAGCTCAGCTATGGGCTACTGACGTGACCCATCACTGCAACGCACATGTTGGTCATTAACACATCTGTGCACGACATGCCCATGTGGGATGTGAGCAGTCTGTCTGCGCTGCTCATAATTGTTGTCAAAGCCTGTAAAAAATTACCTCTTGTGTGGTCTACTAGTCCCTAGTCGAACTGACCGATCACTGCAAAGGATATGAACACATCAAATCATCTCGAATTGTCCATTGCGTATGGGTTTATTCGATTCGAGCATCTTGGCCAATATCACCTAATTAAACCCACCCAGTCTCACTCCGAACAACACAACCAATGGGTGAGAGGGGCCATGAACACCGCAAATAGGAGGGATCTAACCACTTCAATTCACAAACAACCCTCGAAAAGTGACAAGGAGTTCCCATCATCAGCAAGGGAATCTCTTCAATGAAGTTGTCCCAGAAGGTGATCAACTGCCTGTGTCTCTATGTGGTGATATTTACAAGCTAATGAAATTTGAGGACATGTCCTACTGTTGGCGATTCTTATGCCTAACAGAAATAATCAACAAGCGCACGGATATCGTGGTAGCTTTCACCCGGGAGTATTCCAAGGTATCGATTTCCACGAGGAACGAGAAGTGTTCTAATCTCGAATCTAACTTGACCGGATGAATATGGTGGTAATGGCGGGAGTAGGATAAGATAATTTGGGTCGAGAAGTTCTACAGGTTTCACTAGCCAAAGATACAAAATCACTCAACACAAAAGCTTATCTACATCGGAGCTCGGCGATTCACTACCACCCACTATCAGTTAAGAACACTGGATGGTTATAATCACCCCCGATTGGGCTCGACAGGGCTGAGACTAACGGGGCGGATTTCACAAAGTATAAGCCGGATAGTAGGGTTGTCACCACCTACTACCTACCTCATAGCCGTTGAATCAAGTGTCTACCAGGTACTAACTAGTCTAGGCACCACGCCTATACCTAGAAGCACTACGTACCAAGTAATCACTCGATACGCACCTCCACTAAACTTGGCACTAATATCTATTGTGACACCCAAGCACAGAGATTTAGCACTCAAGATCTAGCACGAGCCTAATACCAATAGAGAGACAATATGTATGAAGTAATTTTGCTTTATAATTAAAGGGATAGGACTAAGTGTTACCGAATAGTAGAGCGAAGCAGAACTCACACCCGAATTCAGCTCCGAAGCACCAAATGGAAGAGAGCCGACACGCCAACTTATCCTCAGCACTCAGCTCTTCTCTCTCCCTACTTCTACATTTCTATTTGGACAGCATAGTGCTGCTTTCTTCTTTCCGGCACTTCTCTGTGCTTTGCAAATGAGGCAATGCCCCATTATTTATAGTGCACCGCAGCAAGTGAGGCATTGCCACGTAATGGGACACGTGTAGGCCTGATGTGAGTCGAAGAAGAACCCGAGGCGCCAAAAAAGGGGCATGTCGGCCGACCGACTAGGCTTCGGTCAATCATAGCCCTCAGTTTCGCATGGGATCCCTTTTTGATGGTGTAGATTATCCTCTTGAGGCGGTTTTGGCAGTTGAGGCCGGTAAAACTGACTTCCTTGTGAGCCAAGTGGTCCTATCCAATGCAATCTTGTATTTAGGATCAAAACCGACTTGCATGGATGGTTAGGATGGCCTCTTGGTGTGTTTCTTGGCATATGGGAGAAAGACCGAGGCAAATTAGACCAAAAGTGGGGCCGGCCGACTAGGCTTGGGTCAGCTGGCCTAGTCTGTGTCGGCGGGCAGATCCCAACCTGGCTCGCAATCTTCAGAACTCATTTCATCCTCATCCGAGCTCAAAATATAGCAGATAATATATGCTTTTTGATTGTCTTGACGAGCTCTTCACCATGGTGCAGTCTAATTTGGCATTTGAAGACTTTTCAAAATATGTTTAATTTAAACACCATCTAATGACCGATTTGTGTATTCCGATAAACTGTCATTTCTTGTGTATTTTGGGTGCATGCCTGCAAAACATGGGAGTACACCAAAACCCGTGTAACTTATTAATGTTTAGCTAAATGTAGCTTGAATTCCTTTATTTTTGTGGATACGCTGACGGTCAAAAGTATACAAAATGTTGCAAATAAGGACCGTCAACACCTACACTTACAGTAGAAGGTATTAGATATGCACAAACTATGCGTACGACCGGACAGAGGAGATAGATAGGAAGACAAAGTTCCCTGTAAGTCACTTATTAAATTTTTTCCTCCCCAATGAACATATACATGCAAATGCTAACCTCAAACTTGTTAGCATGCATTGTGCGAGTTTGTGCAATATTTGGACGCGGAGTAGACTCCCGAACAGAAGCGGCAGATGCTAAGGGAGGCGGTGTTGCACAGGGTCACGGTCGAGGAACAGTGGCAAGACGCTCTGAGGGAACAAAAAAAAGCGTTCTAGAGAAGAGTTGTAGGCAATGTGGAGACTGACTGGCAGTGCCAATCCAATGAGCATGAGGGAGATCGTGCCAGAAAGCATGAGTGGGCTGCTAGAGCTAGGGCAGCAGGACATAGCGCGTTTGAGAAGGAGAAATACTAGCCCGCTGCACCAGTAGATTGATTATCATGTAGCACAACTATGTTTTGAAATCCCCTAAGGCATGTAGGTTTAGCTATGGTGCACTACTAGGGTAGATTGTCCTATGCATCGTACGTGTCATTGCTTGTATCATGTAATCATGTTCTTATTATTTCATCACCAGTTCTCTAAGACATTAGATCATTTACTTGATCAGACACAACAAACTAATCATTGGTTCTAATTTTATGATTGTTTACATGTTTTCTATTTTTCCTACTTACATCAACGGAGTGAATAGATTAATCCAACAATACCACATACTGAACAACAGAGTGCGGTGCAACTTGTTGATTTTTTCCAAAATTTTATCAATCACGTTAGTCAATTTTCAAACGTATTTGAAACCTACAAACTAACGACACTAAGTGATGTTACACCAAAAGCATTGCTATTTAACTTTGCCTTACTCCTCGGTACTCCATCGCAGGTGGCAACAAAAAACTACTAACAGTAGTTTTACATAATAATTTGTAAGAAAAGGGACCTGGTAGGTTAAGATGGGAAGCTTTAACCGTCATTTAAAACGACGAGATAAGCCTAAAAGCATGAACCGCCATTCAAAATGGTGGTCCATTATAACCTGCCAAACAAAATAGCGGATTATACCCCGAGGCTTATCCTGTTGTTTAAACTGGCGATACACTCTATACCGCCGTTATGAACGGCGGAGGTAGTCTATTTATGTAATTTAATAAAACCGAAAAATAGTGTTGTAATTTTGAGATTTTAAAAATATATTTTGATAAAAAATTGAGTAGACCGGGCAGATGAAAGGTGCATGGGCGGACGCTGCCCCAGTGCCCCATAGGGACATGCGTGGGCTGTGGGATAGTGGAGGCGCAGGCAAGGCACAACACAGAGGTGGTTGGGCTAGAGTAGCAGGCCGGATGCGCTAACGCGGGAGGTGCTGCCTAGTTGCAAAGGATGGTCATGCTGGCTACAAGTCTGTATGGCAGAGGTTGGCTAGCAAGCCGCGTGGAGATGGCCAACAGACTTAGGGCAAAACATTGTTGGTGCATAGTGCATTGGTCCAAAATTCGTGAAAAAAGGGAGGAATCTGAGGCTGAGAAGAAAAGATGTTCTACCTTGATTAGAATTTCTCCACCACTATAAAAGGATGTCCAAAGAGAGCCAAGAGGCGAGTAGAAGAGAGTTTTTCGGATGCCGAAAAGAACTCAGGTTTGTATCCTGAAGGAGTAGTCGGTTTGAGTGCGAGTCCTAGAACAAAGCTTGAGATGCAGGTTCTGAAGGAAAGATGATCGTAGTGTTTGTTGGTGGTTTGACAGGAGACGTCAGATTGGCTAGCTGAACAGCTAACTCAGCAATGAGCTGCGGGGTTTGGCCAAAAATATGTTGAAAGTCGAAATTGTATTAGGCGATGTGACCGGGGATCTATTAAAAAATCGGACGGATGGGGCAGTGCAAATTGCGGTCGGCGAAATTTTGTCGATAAAAAGAAAGAACTAGTGCTAACATGACAGTGGCTAAAAGGTGACTCGGAAAGAAACGATGATGATGTTATCTCAAGTATGAAATATGCAGTTAACTAGAGCATGGGATTGGATTTGAGAAATATGTTTTCTCTTTAGACCTTAACACAACAAGATGATGTTCTAAGAAGGGTCACGGGATCATAAGGGAAGCAAGGTTGTGATGGTCAAGGAGAGGACAACTTCATGTTTGTACATGCTGCTGGGAGTTGTGAATTCTATGTGCATGGAAAACTGTTGCAGGTGGTGTCGTGGTGAAGTCAGATTTCACAAGATAACGATGTTTGTTCTAAAAGGGTGGCAGGCAAAATCAAAATCATCGGGCGGCTCGAAGTAAGCTGCGAAGTATCACCATGATAACCCAGCACGTCAACCATGCTATTTTGGTGCCTATAATAGTCTGTGATGGAGACATCGCGTTGGACAAAAGGAGTGAAGCATAGCCTCAACATAGTGAGCACGAGTCAACATATTTCCATTGAACTACTGCTCGAGGCTAACCCAAACGAAGCGGACGGTGGTGGAGATGTTCATGAAAACCTCTGGCAGTTTTACACAAGGGCGACCATAAACCGAGGACAGGACGATGTAATTAAGGCATGCCCAAATTGGATCAAGTGGCCACCCAATCAGATATAGCATGTAGTCAGCACCGGTAAACCGGTCAAGAGCGACGAGAAAGAGCCAACGCCACATATTGTAGTTCGAGCTGGCCATGTCAAGAACGACATAGAGCAGGACAACAGTCTGCATGATGTTGACCGACTGTGCATGAAGAGTAGCGATAGTGGCCACATCAGATGTCGGGTCAGGTATACCGATGCCAGGAAAAAGGCAATGATGGCACCGATGCCGGACTGGGGCGGGCATGCCAAGGTACTGGTGACCGGCGCCTACGCTGAAACACAGACCGGCGAGATATGGGCGGCTAGTGCCCGCACCAGGACCAAAGCCAAGATGTCCATGGCCACTACTAGCACCAAAGGCTGCGAGACCGAGGTGGCGCGTGCCCGCTCTTGCGCTGAGTATGCCGAAGCCGAAGGCGAAGCCCGGGTGGTAGCACCGGCAATGACGGTGTGGAGGCCAGAGTGGCTAGTACCCGTGCCAAGGGTGTCGAGGCTGGGGTCGAGGCCGGGATGGACAGCAGACACACCACCAAGGTCGACGTTGATCCCATGATCAACGCCCACACCGGGCTCGTCCAGGTTGGCGCCGAAGTCTGGGTGGCTGACTGGCTGGCGGATAGACAGGCGAGGACGGGGAAGTCGCTGGAGTAAGCCATGCTCACGATCGATGGAGGTCACAAAGGCAGCGGCGGCGAGAGCCCGCGCGTCAACAGGTAGGACGAGGAGAGCCTGTGCTGCACCGGCCCGCACGATGGCAGCCCGAGAGACGGCGGCCTATGCGGCGACCACATGGGTGGTGGCGCATGTGCGATCTGGGTGATGCCGCTTATGGGCGTCGAGGTAGCTCTGGTAGCCCGATAGGCGGTAACAAGATGGGCGGAATCGTTGGAGGAGGAAGAGGTTATGCCACTAGAGAATGCCATGACACCAGAGAAGGCCACGACATCGGAGAAGGGCGCGGTGATGGAGATGTCACTGGAGAGGGCGACGTGATGTTGGAGACGCCGACGTCTTCCGTGTTAAGTGGCGGCGCTTCGTGTGCGCTCTTCGGTCCTGCGGCTTCGGTCTGCGACTCAGTTGGTGGTTTTCTGTGGCAGCCGCTTTGTGCATTGGTGGGGGGAGAGGCTTGGGCGAAAGCCCTGCCCATTCCTAGGCGGATGGTGGCGTCACCTTTGGTGACGTTCCCCTCGTTGGAGGCATCATCTTACAGCCCCTTCCCTCATTTCGGGTGAAAACCCTGGTGATCACACGACGGCGGCGGGTCTTACCCGTCGTTACCTTGTTGGAGACGTCGTGTTGTTACTGCTGCACTTTTTGGTTGTCTACTAGGTCTGCTAATTCGGAGTCGTCCGTCATTGTGTGTGTTGGTAGTGCGTCCGGCGTGGCCGGTGTTGTTTCTTTCCCCTTCCCTTTCAGTTGTGTGTCGCCGCAAGGTCTCTTGGCCTTGCGCGTGTGGGCGCGGCCGTTTGGCCGGGGTGTGCAGCAGCCTTGCTGCGTTGTAACTCTTGTAACCTTGGTGCGTCGCACCGTTCTTCTTTTATCAATGAATGGACGGCAGCTCTCCTGCCTTTCCCTTGAAAAATGTTGGAGACACCGACAGTGAGGGGCGTGGAAGGGACACCAGTGCCGGTGACGAGCTTGCTAGAGGAGAGGTTGAGACCACGGGAGGAGATGCCGATAAAGGCCGCCATAGAGCAACTGCAGAAGAACCTGCGTCAGATACCATGATAAGATGCATGCACCGATCAATTGACATATGTCTAAACTGATGGGGAAGGACGGACAATCCACATATGCTTTTCAACAGCACCATTATATACATCTAACAAATAGTTTTCAGTTGGCACGAATTTCTCTGTAACTTCCCGGTGTTTATATAGGTTTATATAGGAGAGGTCCATGGAAACCCAGAAAAAGTAAATTACTTCCTTTGATCGAGCATAGTAAATTATTGATAACCGGTGTACTCCAGAAGACATATCATAGGTTTACAGTGCCTTGAAAATGACATCATCACTACGGCTTGAAAGTAGGGATCTTTCTCACTTTGGTAGCCTGCTCAAACGCAAAAGCAATCTCGATCAGCCTGGGCTCGTAGCCCCTGAGGCCGCCGAAGCATATGCCGAATGGGGCTCCCTTCGCGTCGTACCCGGCCGGCACATCGATGGCCGGGTGGCCGCCGATGGAGAGAATGCTAGCCGCGCTTGCACCGGGCGTCAAGAACGCGTCCAGTTGGTGTTGCTTCATCATCTTCTCCAGCCCATTGGCATCGATCCTGTTCAGCTCCCTGACTGCAGCTCTCTCTGCCGGGCCGATGCCTGTGGTGTTTTCTGCCAGCAGAAGGCCGTACTGCCCAAATTCTTTCAGCTTCTCCTGCAGTGAAAATGGCATGGCTAGTAAGTTGAAACAGCTTGTCAGGAGGCCTAATCTGCCTTGGACCATGATAATGAGCGACGACGCTGATTAATCTTGGGTTAAGTTCACCCGTGCCATTGTGGGAACCTCGTTTCTCACAAATATCTTTTTCAACTCGATTTGCTACACACACCATTGCCAACAGACTTCTATTTTATCCATGCCATGGTGCCCTAAAAGGACACAATTGATCATCTCTTCTTATTCCTCTCCTTCTCCTTCATCCCCTTCTCCTCCTCCTCCAACGAGCGGAGGTGGCGGCACGGCGCCTCCATCCCCTCCTCCTTCTCCTACTCCTCCTCCTCTGCGAGCAGCGGCTAGTGGGCTCATGGGGCGAGAATGGCGGCGGCCATAGCGGCAAAGCAATGACGGAGAGAGGAGAGGAGAGGCCGAAGATGAATGAGGGGCATTGACCATAATTTAATTTTGGATGGGTCAAATGCCCTTGAAAGTCCATAGTGGCATGTTTGGGAAGAAAAATGATGAGAAATGGCAGATGTGTAAATAGTGATTGAAAAATGATATTCATGAGAAACGGAGATTCTACAACGTCATGGGCAGTTTTAACCCATTGATCTTTGCATAGAAGCTCCAAGTTAAACTGTGGGATTGCTCGGAATTTCACAGGAATGAAAACATCCTCTCTGTGTAATTGTGTCTTGCAGAGATCCTCAGTCACATCTAAATTGTAGCTGGTGATGGTTGACGAACTAACCTCAATTGAATGTGCAACATTGAACGATATAATTTCCGCAACGGAACGCACTGGGGAGTACAGTAAGTCTGACAAGTAAGCATTCATGCTTGACTTGAACTCTCCAGCCGCAGCAGTGTCCAAGTTAATGAACAGATCTTCCGGTAGGTCAGTCAAATTTGATGAAATGTTTACATTCTTAATCACGATGGCACCCTGCTTCCTTCCAGGAATAATAGAAATATAATAGAAATTGAATTGATACATATCAGTTTTACAGAGTTTTTTATTACTTTTTTTTGTTGGAATCTAGACAGCCACTATGATCGATGATTGCCAATCCTTATAAAACATTTTTTATGCATGAGCACAAAATTTGTTTACTGATATAATTAATAATATAGCAGATAAAAAATAAACCAGATTAAAGATCACTATAATGGAAAATTAATTGGAAATTTTTTATGGAAACCCATTACCCTTGTCAGAGGAAAATTGGGAAATTGCAAAGGTAGTGCTGAAGAAGCATTAAGTTTAATGGATATTTGTGATGCCCCGCTTGGGCCAAGACCAGCCCGGCCCACTTTCATTGAAACATGTTCTATGCCATCACTATTATGTACCTGTTGAGTCTTCGACTCACGCTTGTTTCTTGATTTTTTTAGGTGATTTCTGGAGCCATGTGCATGGGAGGGATAGACCACACTATTTCTCATACATCGAACCTATAACCACTTCATAACAATATAATGACTTAGTTAAGTCTACGTAACCAGAATCTGAAGTTACATGTATGTGAGGTTTGCGCTGTACTTGTATGTGGAGCATTTTACTGGTGGAATTGGGTTGAATAAAAGTTATACTGTTGTGCTTCTTTTATAGGTTTTCTGTTGTGGATGTACGTTATAGAGGCGAAATGCTGGCCGAATGTAGAAAATATGATAAAGTTAGTAGCACTTAGGGTTCTTAACGGACCGGGGTGTTACAGTTGGTATCAAAGCGGGCTTTAGGTCCGTTATGGGTGAAGTAATGAGTTTGAATTAATATGGAATAGTAAACTCACACTTTGTGGTTTATCTAATTAATCAAGACTTGACAAACTAATGCACAATAGGATGGGTATGGGTTTGCATGGCATTTTTGTTTGCATGGTTGATCATATTGTTAATTAAGGTTCTAAAGATAATAAATATGGAATATGTATGCATATATGATTTTTGTTATCAGTTTGGTGCTGTGTTTGATTAAAGGGCATGATTATGCCATGGTTTCAGTGTTATGATGTTAACTGTGCTAACACTTTGCCAAGGACTTTCAAGTCAAATAAGGATGGGTTTAGAGTTTTTTTATTGGACATCCATATTGGTGATTAAGTAGTCTACTCTAGACGAGTTTTATTCAATCCATTGGTGATGTCTTAGTGTTCCAAGGATATGTTAGCCATTGGCTCTAGAGCTATTGTGGTGGATTTTAAAGGCCTTTCTCGAGGAGGCAGAGGTACCGGTATTTAGATGCCTAAAAAAAACTGAAACAAGTACTTTGCCCTGCCCTTATGCTTATTAGTGTTGTAGTGGCTTTTTGCCCTTGTACACCTTACTTTGCTCTATGGGTTCTAGCAAGTGAAAGCTCAAGCTCCCAAGGGCTTGATTTATTTTGGTAATTGATGCCAACTGTACCTAAAGCGCACCACATCAAGGATAAGGACACTTGTTTCCTAGTTCTTCTATTTTCCTTGTGTGCGTATAGACTAGGTCCTATAGGCTTGTGTCTATCGTCTCTCTGGTTGCAGGGTCTCACTGAGCACATGATTCTGAGTCTTCATCTCTAACTGAGTCAAGAGGGTTTCCTCCCAGGTTGTCGGTTGGTGAGATTCGCGAGGGTTTCTAACGGGTACACCTATCCAGGTTCTAGAGGGTTCCGAGAGCCAGTTGTCTGGGGTTTCGTAGCCACTAAGTCATCCAAAAACCGAAATCCTTTGCACCGAATAGTTCTAAATCTTCAAAAATATCTTTGTTCGGACAATGCAGTATAAATAGAGGGTTTTGTGGGCTGCTGGCCAAGACGGGGCAACTGGGCCCGGACAGTCCGGCCCACGGGCCTGGACAGTCTGGACCACGTGGCCCGCTCTCAGCCTCCGTGGTAGATCTGTGGTATTTTGTATTTTTGGGAGCCTTCCCGAGCTCGGATTAAAAATATTAAAACATGAAAGTTGTAGAGAATTTCGAGGCACATCTTTTTTTTGTTGACAATTTTTTCATTTGAGCAACAAAAAAATCATATAAATTTGGGAAGCTTTCCGACAAGACACTACTGGGGCTCGGGAGGCCGAATCGTCCGCCCAAGGCATGCTGTCTGAAGCGCTATTGAAGTGATGCCTTTGTCCGGACTGTCCGGCCTAGTCTCCCGGACTGTCGGGCCCAAGTTATCTCCTCCCAGTCTTGCAAGTTCCATTTTCAAGTAAGCGCCTGCCTTCGGCCGGACTGTCCGGACTGTCCGAACCTTGTTCTGTCCCTTCTGTTTGGAATCGTATTTTTTACAGGGAGCGTTTTTCTTTGTCCGGACTGTCCGGGAGTTGTCCGGACTAAGGTTTAATTCTAGATCGGAGATCTATTTTCCTAGGGTTACGATGTGGGGAGTACATAAGGCCTTTCCTAGTCGAGGGGGAGGTTTGAGAGACTCATTTGCAACCCTAGGCACCCATCCCAAGTGAGAGAGAGCTCTCCCATGGTGAGAGAAGGACGAGTGAGAGAGAGAAAGAAGAGAAGAAGAAGAAGAAGAAGCAACCCCCTTACCTCCTCTCCATCCTTCCCAACGTGTGTATCTCTCCTATGGAGCCTTTGGTCTAGGGTCTCCATGGTTGTGAGAGGTGTGGTGAGGTGATTGGTCTCCGATCTTGTGCTCTTTGGGACTCCACTTCCGAAAGGAGATCGACGCCAAGCCTTGATCTACAACAACTCAATCTACTACACCAATGAAGCCCTTCGGTTGAACCGGAGGCCACCTCCTTGTGTGGGGTGCATTGCTTGGAGAAAAATCCGCCCTTGTGACCCTTCGGTGGTGTGAGGACGGTCGGTGACCCTTCGGCGGTGCCGGTGAAGAAAATCCGCCCTTTGTGACCCTTCGGTGGTACGAGGCCGGTCGGTGACCCTTCGGCGGTGCCGGTGAAGAAATCCTTCTTGTGGCCCTTTAGAAGTGTGAGAAGGTCGGTGACCCTTCGGTGGTGCCGGTGTGGTATGTGAGGTCTTTCCACCTGTGGGAAGAGCTCGCCTCTTGTACGGGTTTGGAGTTTGCCCACCATTCGTTGGTGAAGAGCTTCCACTAGTGGATCGGGCAAAAAGGTCGAGAGAGACCTTAGCTTTCACTTGTGAAAGCTTGCCTAACGGTGAGTAGGAGTTTGCTCCGAACATCGGGAAACACACGGTTGTCTCTTATCTCCATCCCTTTACATTTCCGCACCTTTACTGTCACACATATCTTTTGTTTGATCAACTGCCTAGCTAGAACTTCGCTCGTATTCGCTTCCGCTAACTAGCATCATAGGCTCAACCGATTACTTGGGTCACTAATTTGACTAACCACTAGCTCAATCAAAGTCGGAATTAAAAATTGAAAAAGCCGATTCACCCCCTTCTCGGCCTGAGATCCCTTCAAGTGGTATCAAAGCGATGTTCTCGAGGTTAAGTTTCACCGCTTTCGAGATGGCTGATGGGGGTAGTATTGCAGGTAATAGGATTCCTTTGTTCAATGGAACACACTTTGCTTATTGGAAATTGTGCATGGCTGCTTATCTTAGATCACTAGGATATGATGTTTGGCTTGCCATAGAAAAACCTTTAGGCTTGGAAATTGATAAAACTGTTAGTCCTACTCCTGATCAAATCAAGAAACTAGACTTTGACGCTAATGCGGTCAATGCTCTATTCTCAGGTTTGAGTTTAGAGATCTTTGAGCGAGTTAGCAATCTCATAACTGCTAATGACATTTGGACCACTCTGATTAAGGTTCACGTGGGCACTTCCTCTGTGAAAGAAGAAAGGCTTGTGGTTGTGAAAGAAAAATTTGATCAATTTAAAATGCTACCAAATGAAACTGCTAAGGACATGTTTTCTAGACTTAACCCAATTGTTAATGAGCTGCAAGGGCTCGGTGCTTCTTTGGGGAATGTCGATGTGTGCAGGAAGATGATAAGGGTTCTTCCAAGGCAAGAGTACAGGGATATTATCACTTACCTCTCAAACTCTGGTGATTTAAAGACCATGACTCCCTCGGCTCTACTTGGCAAGCTCTCCTCTCATGAGATGATGATGAAGGAAGGAGAAGACACCATCACACATCCAAACAACCATGTTATTGCACTCAAGGCAAAGGGTTCAAGAGCAACCTCAATTGCTAAGAAGAAAGGACCAAGCTTGGGTGATCTTGCAGTGACCTTGGATGAGTTCGCCCTGTTTATGAGGAACACCAACAAGATGATGGGCAATCAATTCCGTGGAGATGGAAGAAGATCGAGCAAAAGCCCATTCTCCTCTCTCAGGTGCTACAACTGTGATGAGAAGGGTCACATCTCTTCAGTGTGCCCCAAGAAAGGAAAATCAAAGCGCAAGGAGAGAGTTAAGGGTAAGGAGGATGATGAGAAGGGAAGATACAAGGGCAAGGACAAGAGGAAGAACTTCTCCAAGTCTGGGATGAAGTCACGCTCTGACGAAGGCAAGAAATTGGCCTTTGTTGGAGAATGGGTGACAGATGATAGTGCAAGCGACTCTAGCACTGACTCCAATGGTGAAGAAGATGAAGAGTCAAGAGAAGAGGGACTTGATGGCCTGACAGTAGCACAATCTGTCCCTCCTCCACCAACATTCCCTCCAAGATGCTTTGTGGTTGTCTCTTAAGAAGAACAAGAGCGAGCATGGTATTCTGATGATGAGGATTCTACCACTTTGACTCCCACTTGCACTCCAAAGTGCTTGATGGCCAGACCTGCCGAAGTTGAGGTGAGTGACTCTGACTCAGAATATGATTCTGATAAGAGGGTTCAACTCTTGACTGCTCATTTGAAGCAAGCCATGGATTATCTTGAAAAATCTGTGTTGAGATGTGATTTGCTTCAAAAATCTCTTGATGTTTTGACTGCCAAACATTAGTCCTTAGAAACTGAGCATGATCTTGCACTAGGATCTAGTAAAGACATGTCTAAGAGACTTAATGTGCTTGAGGATGAAAATAGGGTTTTGAATGATTCTCTAGACATCCAACTTGATACATATCATGAGCTTAGGGAAAAACTTGAATTGCTAGTTGCTAAAATTGTTTCATCTGATGCATTGCCTGTTGCCATTCCTGTTGATGCTTGTCCCACTGTTGTTGCATCTTCTGCTACCATGACTCCTGCTCAAGGTTCTAAAAATCCCAATTAATCCCCGATTAGTCCCCGATTAATCTCTAGTCAGTTGTCCTTCGATTAGGACCGATTACTGATTAGCCCCGATTAATTCCGACTAGTACCGATTTATGTATTCGATTAATCCAGTTTAATGCCTAGTCACCACATCAACGCCCGACTAGCGACTAGCGACTTTTAGAACCTTGCTCCTGCTAGTGTCAATTTCTCCACTGAATGTGCCATGATTTATGAGAATACCAAGCATAACATGTCCACTAGCTGTGAGGATTTGGTTGACTTGACTTTGATTGCTTCTAGCTCTAATGGTTCTTCTAGCAATGCTTATGTGTGCACTCCTGATAGTTGTAAATTTGCATTGGGTGCTAGAGACCTAGCTAATGCTGAACTTAAGGCTAAGTTAGAGAAATTTGATTAAGGCCTTGGGAAGTGTTTTGAGGGAAGTCTTGTCTTGAATAAGATACTTGAGGAACAAAGAAAACCGTCCCAAAAGGGCAGCTTGGGTTTCACCCTAAGAAGTCAAAGGGGAAGAACAAGAAAGGTCCTCAAGTATCTTCCAAAGGGCAAGCTCCTCTCAAAACAACAATCAATCTAACAACTTTGAGAATAAAAATTTGAACGCTAGGAACATAGCTCCTAGGAACTTTAATGGACACAACACTTGGAAAGGATCTCGTAGGCACTATAACTCTACTTGGCAACATAGAAACAACACTGCTTAGCAATATGCTTCTAGGTACCAAAGACAATGGAATGGTCTTCCTAGGCAAGGCAAAACCTGGTATGGCTACAACGACTTTGGTGCACCTAGACTCAACTCCTACGGTAGACCACTCCCTCCTAGAAAGCAAAACTGGAACACTCCTAATCTCAAACTCCCTAAGGTACATGTTGAGATATTTGATAGCTACTCGATTAGAAAGAATGAGCGTGGAAAGTTGATTGCTAAGTACATTGGTATAAAATCTCAGAATGAGCACAAGGCACAAATTTGGGTGCCTAAATCTCGTGTTGCTTGCTTTGCTACCGGTTTGAAGGCTAACCCTCGGGGACCCATTGTTTGGGTTCCTGAGTCACAAAAAAGATCTCATTCTTGTGACAGGTGAACTACCGGAGTGGAGGGCGTCATTGGGTCATTGATAGCGGGTGTACTTAACATATGACTGGCAACCCCCGGTTGTTCACCTCATTCAGGGAAGTGGGCAACTTCCCAAGCAAGATCACGTTCGGAGACGGTGGCAAAGGCAAGGTAAAAGGTGCTGGCACGGTAGCTATAAGTCCTGATCTCTCTCTTGACAATGTGCTTATTGTGGAAACTCTCAACTACAACTTGCTTTCAGTTGGTCAAATTTGCGACTTGGGTTTCTATTGTCACTTCACTCCTTTGGGCATGTCGGTCTTTGATATAAAAGAAAATTTTGTCTTCAAGGGCTTTCATTTTCAAAACTTGTACCTTGTGAATTTTCATTTGGATGCCTCATATCTCTCGACTTGTCTACTTGCCAAAGTCACTCTTGGTTGGCTTTGGCATAGGCGTCTTGGACATGTTGGCATGTCAAATTTGAACAAGCTTTTCAAAAATGAATTGATACTTGGGGTGCAGGATGCAAAATTTAAAAAGGATAAGCTTTGCAGTGCCTGTCAGGCTAGCAAGCAAGTGGGCAATTCACATCCCGTCAAGAGTGTTATGTCAACCACTCGTCCTCTTGAGCTTTTACACATGGATCTTTTTGGACCGACCACTTATGTGAGCATTGGAGGAAATCTTTATTGTTTTGTGATTGTTGATGATTACTCCAGATTCACTTGGGTTTTCTTTGTTGTTAACAAAACTGTAGTTGGAAACATTTTCAAAACCTTGCAAAGAAAGCCCAAAACAAATTTGATTGCAAAATAAAAGATGTGCGGAACCGAGTTCTCTAACACTAATATTGCAAGTTTCTGTGATGAGTGTGGCATAGGGCATGAGTTTTCTGCCGTTTAAACCCCGCAGCAAAATGGGGTTGTGGAAAGAAAGAACCGTACTCTGATTGAGATGGGAAGGACGATGCTGAATGAGTATGGGACTTCTGAGCTGTTCTGGGCAGAGGCAATCAACACAGCCTGTCATTGCATCAACAGTCTATATCTGCACAAGTTTCTGAAGAAGACCTTCTATGAGCTACTTGTGGGGAGAAGACCCAATGTTTCCTACTTCAGAGTTTTTGGTTACAAGGTGTACATAAAAAAGAAGAGGGAGCACTTGGGAAGTTTCAGAGCAGGGTGGACACTGGATTCTTTTTAGAGTATTCTGCAAAGTCTAAAGCTTACAGAGTGTTCAATCAGAGAACTGCAGTGATTGAGGAGAGCATTGATGTCAAGTTTGATGAATCCAATGTTTCTCAAGATCAGCTTGAGAATTTGGATGACGTGGGAGATGAACTACTGGCCAAGGCAATGGAGGAAATGGAGGTTGGAGATGTGATGCCTGAGGAGGTATCACAGGAGAGTGAGCCTGTACCACCACTCACTCCTGAGCTTGTGATAGACTCAAGGGGAGCTTCACCTTAGACAAATAGCTCAAGTCTTGAACCAACCTCGGAGGCAGTTGGTGAGTCAGATGGAGAAACAGTTGAAGCTCCACCACAGTTGATCAAGTCTCATCACTCAATAGCTCGTGATCACCAAGCAGAACAAGTGATTGGGGACTTGAGTTCAGGTGTATGGACACGATCTAGGATGGCAAACTTCTGTGAGCGTCATGCATTTGTGTCAGACTTAGAGCCAAAGAAGGTTGAAGAAGCTCTAAAGGACCCAGACTGGATCAATGTTATGCATGAAAAGCTCAATAACTTTGAAAGAAATCAGGTGTGGACACTTGTAGTGAGGCCAAGCGACTGCAATATGATTGGCACCAAGTGGGACTTTAAGAACAAGCAAGATGAGTTTGGACTTGTTGTCAGAAACAAGGCTCGCCTGGTGGTTCAGGGCTTCACTCAAGTAGAGGGTGTTGATTGTGGGGACACTTATGCTCCAGTAGCAAGACATGATGCTATAAGGTTGCTCTTGGCATTCTCAACTTGTCACAACATAATGCTAAAGCAAATGGATGTCAAGAGTGCCTTCTTGAATGGGTACATTGGAGAATTGGTTTCTGTTGAGCATCCCCTGGATTTGAAGATCCTAAGCATCCCAACCATGTGTACAAGTTGTCCAAAGCACAATATGGTCTCAAGCAAGCTCCCAGGGCATGGTATGAAAGGCTAAGGAACTTCCTCATCACCAAGGGCTTCAAGGTCGGAAGGGTAGACAATACCCTGTTCACCAAGGTGGTTGGAGGAGACTTGCTCATATGCCAAGTCTATGTGGACGACATCATCTTCAGGAGCTCCAATGGGACAATGGTGAATGAGTTTAGTCAAATGATGGCGGCTGAGTTTGAGATGTCCATGATGGGCGAGCTAAACTTCTTCTTGGGCTTTTAAATTAAGCAACTCAAGACTGAAACTTTCATTTGCCAAGAGAAGTACATTCTAGACCTGCTCAAACGATTCAATATGAATGACTGCAAGCAATCCGAACACCAATGGGAACGAACTGCCACCTCAACCTCAATCAAGAAGGTAGCCCTGTGGACCCAAAGCTATATCGTTCTATGATTGGTGCATTGTTATACTTGACCGCATGTAGGCCCGACATTATGTTTAGTGTATGCATGTGCGCTAGGTTCCAAGCCTCCCCTAGAGAAGTGCACTTGATTGCTGTGAAAAGAATTTTCAGATATTTGAAACACTCCACTAGCATAGGGTTATGGTTTCCTAAGGGTGAGCGATTTGAGCTCCTTGGCTACTCTGACTCAGATTACGCCGGGTGCAAGATTGATCGCAGGAGCACTTCAGGGGCTTGTCACTTCTTAGGAAGATGTCTTGTGTCATGGGCTTTCAAGAAACATAACTCTGTGGCGCTATCTACCGCCAAGGCTGAGTACATAGCGGCAGGGAGTAGCTGTGCACAACTCTTATATCTGATACAGTCTCTTTATGACGTTGGAATAAAACTGGATCACGTACCTCTTCTTTGTGATAATGAGAGCGCTATAAAGATCGCCAATAATCCGGTCCAACACTCACGCACCAAGCATATCGATGTCAGACATCACTTTCTTCGGGATCACGTGATGAAGGGCGATATCGTGCTTGAGCACGTGAGGATAGAAGATCAATTGGCCGACATTTTTACCAAGCCACTTGATGAGGCACGGTTTTGCAAGCTAAGAAATGAACTCAACATACTAGATAGGTCCAACATTGCTTGAGCTGGCCGTGGGACCTTGTGTGTGAACCTCGCAACATCAAATTGAATTTGAGACAGTCTCTAGACTTTGCTTGCTATACTTTGTTTAGATCTATGTTATGTGTGAACTCATATGATCTTGATGGCTTGATCTAGGTAGACTGTCACTTTGCTTAATTTGTGCTTTAATCTAATACATTGCTCAAATTGGAATCTTGGAGCTTTTTGCTAGATGTGTCAAAGCCCATTGCATCTCTTTATGCTTAATACTATCTTGAATGAACTTTTGCATCTAGTCCTAGGCTTGCTATCATATCTCACTTGCCTCTTGCCTTGACTAGAAATGAGCAACTGTTTAAAATGTTTGAGCAAATTGTGAAATATGCTAAAATGTAAAATAAGTCCAAAATGGGCCATACATGTCTCACCAATCACTCCTCAATGAGATAGCTTGCCATTGCACTAGGCATGAACTCAGGGGGAGTTTTGGATGACCAAGATGCTAATTCCTTCAGTGTCATGCTGGGTAGCATCGCCAAAGGCTTGAGACATGGCACTCAAATTTGAGAAAACGTGTAAAAAAAATTTGCAAATCATTTGAAAAATTCACTCAAAAAAATATTTTTCTAAGTCTCAAATTTTGGCTTGGTGGAGACTTTGTGGAATATGGTATGCATGCTCTAGTTCTAGATTGCATCTTGTGACTTCTAGTAATGGCATGAGCACAACTAGGTACTATAGGGCTTTGATCATCTAAATCTTGCTCTAAGTCTAATATTACTTGAACATTATTTAAAATGAGCTCTTATTGGTCTTTGTGACATTTTAGACCTAGAGATGGCTTGATTGTGAAATGTGGTTGATCACTAAGGAGATTTAAGTTTGTATGACTCCCAAAGCTCATGAGATAATATCTTAATTCGTATTTGCTCATGTTGGCTTCACTTTGTATGTCTTTATTGGTTCTTGATGACAAAGGGGGACAAATATGAAATCTATCTCATGCTCTAACTTGTGTGACAAAGAGAGAAACTTAAATGACATTGGGGAGAATTTGCTTGCCTACTAGCTTGCTATGTGGATTTGCATCATGTGAATTTCATTGAAATTTTCTTTTTCAAGTGGCATCTTTGCATTGATCTAGGGGGAGCTATCGTAGTTTGGCATATATCTATTTTATTCATTTTGGCCTAGGTTGCATTGTGCTCTAATGTAGATCATCAAATGTTTTCAATTCAATTCTCATATGCACCTTAGTGGACTAACCCATGGAGCTAACCCACTGCATCAGAAGACACTTGCTTTGTTGTCTTTGTTGAAATAGATTTGCAAGTGTTGTCATCAATTACCAAAAAGGAGGAGATTGAAAGCTCAAGCTCCCAAGGGCTTGATTTATTTTGGTAATTGATGCCAACTGTACCTAAAGCGCACCACATCAAGGCTAAGGACACTTGTTTCCTAGTTGTTCTATTTTCCTTGTGTGCGTGTAGACTAGGTCTTATAGGCTTGTGTCTATCGTCTCTCTGGTTGCAGGGTCTCACTAAGCACATCATTCTGAGTTTTCATCTCTAAGTGAGTCGAGAGGGTTTCCTCCCAGGTTGTCGGTTGGTGAGATTCGTGAGGGTTTCGAACGGGTACACCAGTCCCGGTTCGAGAGGGTTCCGAGAGCCAGTTGTTTGGGGTTTCGTAGCCACTAAGTCATTCAAAAACCGAAATCCTTTGTGTTCGTGAAACTTCCCGCCTAAGCCTGTGAACATTCCCGCCAATTGAGCTTAAGTTTGGCACCGAATAGTTCTAAATCTTCAAAAATATCTTTGTTCGGGCAATGCAGTAGAAATAGAGGGTTTTGTGGGCTGCTGGCCGAGACGGGGCAACTGGGCCAGACAGTCTGGACCAAGTGGCCCGGTCTCGGCCTCCGTGACAGATTTGTGGTATTTTGTATTTTTGAGAGCCTTCCCGTGCTCGGATTAAAAATATCAAATCATAAAAGTTGTAGAGAATGTCGACACGTATGTTTTTCGTGTTGACAAGTTTTTCATTTGAGTAACAGAAAAAATCATATAAATTCAGGAAGCTTTCAGCTGACAGTACGCGGCCTGGGGGCCTGGGAGGCCGGACTGTCCGGCCCATGGAATGCCGTCTGAAGCGCTGTTGAAGTGATGCCTTTGTCCGGACTATCCGTCCTAGTCGTCCGGACTGTCGGGCCCAAGTTATCTCCTCCCAGGCTTGCAAGTTCCATTTTCCAGTAAGCGTCTGCCTTCGGCCGGACTGTCCGGACTGTTTTGTTCGGACTGTCCGGACCTTGTTGTGTCCCTTCTGTCTGGAATCGTATTTTTTACAGGGAGCGCTTGCCTTCGTCCGGACTGTCCGGGAGTTGTCCGGGGTGTTGTCCGGACTAAGGTTTAATTCTGGATCTGAGATCTATTTTCCTAGGGTTACGAAGTGGGGAGTATATAAGGGCTTTCCTGGTCGAGGGGGAGGTTTGAGAGACTCATTTGCAACCCTAGCCACCCATCCCAAGTGAGAGAGAGCTCTCCCTTGGTGCTCCTCCTCCTAGGGGTCTCCATGAGTGCTTGAGAGGAGGAGTGAGAAAGAGAGGAAGAAGAAGGGAAGAAGAAGGTGAGCAACCCCTTACCTCCTCTCCATCCATCCCAAGGTGTGTGTCTCTCCCATGGAGCCTTTGGTCTAGGGTCTCCATGGTTGTGAGAGGTGTGGTGAGGTGATTGGTCTCCGATCTTGTGCTCTTTGGGACTCCACTTCCGAAAGGAGATCGACTCCAAGCCTTGGTCTACAACAACTCAATCTACTACACCAATGAAGCCCTTCGGTTGAACCGGAGGCCACCTCCTTGTGTGGGGTGCATTGCTTGGAGAAAAATCCGCCCTTGTGACCCTTCGGTGGTGTGAGGACGGTCGGTGACCCTTCGGCGGTGCCGGTGAAGAAAATCCGCCCTTTGTGACCCTTCGGCGGTACGAGGCCGGTCGGTGACCCTTCGGCGGTGCCGGTAAAGAAATCCTTCTTGTGGCCCTTCAGAAGTGTGAGAAGGTCGGTGACCCTTCGGTGGTGCCGGTGTGGTATGTGAGGTCTTTCCACCTGTGGGAAGAGCTCGCCTCTTGTACGGGTTTGGAGTTCGCCCACCATTCGTTGGTGAAGAGCTTCCACTAGTGGATCGGGCAAAAAGGTCGAGAGAGACCTTAGGTTTCACTTGTGAAAGCTTGCCTAACGGTGAGTAGGTGCTTGCTCCGAACATCGGGAAACACACAGTTGTCTCTTATCTCCATCCCTTTCCATTTCCGCACCTTTACTTTCACGCATATCTTTTATTTGATCAACTGCCTAGCTAGAACTTCGCTCGTATTCGCTTTCGCTAACTAGCATCATAGGCTCAACCGATTACTTGGGTCACTAATTTGACTAACCACTAGCTCAATCAAAGTCGGAATTAAAAATTGAAAAGCCGATTCACCCCCCCTCTCGGCCTGAGATCCCTTTAGCAGGACATGTGGCTTTTGTGAGAGACTTCTGAAAAAGTCCATGATAGAATGTGTAGTGGGAGCCTTAGTGTTGTTTAGAACAAATGACTGCCTGATTGTTGGGTCCTTTTGAGTATACCTTTCGTTTTGCTAGGTCGGTTGGAATTGAGTTTAATCCAATCTTTTTGGATTCCGCTTTCACCATTGCTTTTCTAGTTATTTGCTAGACACTTGTCTACCAATAAGGGTTGTCGTGCGTAGTCATGTCACTGTTTTGCTAGAACATTAATTCTCCAGCCATTGGAGGTTCTGTTGTTTGCTTTAGCTGTGTTGGATCATTATTGGGGATATCATATTGTTTATCTTAGTATGTGATGATCTCTAGTCTTGTTCTTCTCCAGAGCTAAGTGGTCGGTAAGCAAAAGGTTGGCTATCACCCTGATTTTCTTTGTAACTTTAAAGTCAACCATCAATTTTTATATCCTTTGATATGTGTGACGACCTAACGGGAACCAAGGGAGTAGTACCATAATCGGGTACCTGATTATTTGGGATCATTGTCGTGTATTTGAAATGTTCCTGTTTTATCATCGAGTGAAGTAGAAACTTGTTATTGTAGTGATAGTGAATGTTTTATCTTGGTGCCTCGATTCTTCAGACATCCTCTTTTTCTAGGAAGGATTGTGTTGAGTTTCTTTGAACAAGCTATATTGGGGTCGACCTAGAACTTTTGTTCGTGCCTATGTATCCTGTTCACGGTCTTCAATTTTGTGTGTAAACCTAACCCTTGGATTGGGTGTGTAGTGTGAGTAACTAATGGTCTGATCAGCCACGCTGGTTACCTGTACTACCCACTTCAGATACGTTGGGTGTTACAAAATTTGATGTTTTCTTACACTACAAGAAGAAACCCCCTTGTCAATGCATACCTCACAACGTTTTCTTTATGCGTTGTAGAAAATATGGTTACCACGCATTTTTGCGTTGCAAACTCTAATCCGTGGTAGACTAGGTGGATAAACTACGGAATGCATGCGTTGCAATTGATGCGTTGCCAATATGTGAAATTAGATTGCTTTATTTTTTAGATCTACTCTTAATAAAAATATTATAAATTTTCAAAAATAATATAATTGTTATATGTATCTATGGCAGGAACCTTTTTATGGTGCCAAAACCTCCTATTATCCGGGGTGAAAACGGATCGGGTACTATCCGACGGGTATGTGACCCGATTCGTTGTGGTAAGAAAATGGGTTAAGAAATTTTTTAACCGTCTAGTCTTGGGTCAGGTTTGGATAATACCTGAAATTTTTCAGACGGGTTCGGATCGAATATAATATCGGAACTACCCGATCGATTCGGCTCGGATTCAGGTATCCGATAGTTTAGAACAATCGGGTACCCGAAAGCCTGTTAGGCAGCCCATTAGCCCAACAAGCCAACAATCCACTGCGAACAACCCCTTTCTCTCCTCTCTGATCCTTGGGCGCCACACCTCCCGATCCCCTCCCTCACCTTCACGCGCCGCCAGCTGGGGCCGGCGGCTCCCCTCCTCCCGCGGCGGCGGTGAGGCCCCCGCCCTCCACACGCCACGACGGCGGCTCGGCACTCCCCTGCCTCTGGATCGGGCCGGCGGCGCTCCTTCTCCGACCTCGGCGCGGCGGCGGCCCCCCTTCTCCTCGGCCCGGCCTGTAGCACGGCGTCCTCCTCAACCGGGCAGCCGGCGGCTCCCCTCTCCTTGGCCCGGCGCGGCGGCTGCTACCCTCCTCCTCGCGCGGCGACGGTGCGCCACGACGGCGGCCCGACGCTCCCCTGCCTACCTCCTCTCCTATGGTGTATTATTAAGGACTACAAATTCATGTGAAAGTGCATTCAAATACAAATCTAACAAGACTATTTTTTGTTACTAATATTTATATAATTGATGTAATTTTTTTTGTTAAACGGATGTAGTACTCTATAGGATGTAGCCATTTTAACTTTTCAAATATCTTCTCTTAATAGAAGTGTGCATGAAATTTTATTAATGTTGTTACTGTACTCTTTATCACAGGTGTGACATCCAATTCAGATGCTGCACAGCTTGCAGAGACTCTTTTCCAGAGTAACCGTAAGACTAAGGTACTATTATATAAGTTTTAGCAGAAAATTCAAATTGCAACATTATTTGAAGTCGACTAGAAAACCTCTAATTAGCTATCAACTGCATTGAACAGGTTGTGGGTGTGCCAGTTTCATTGAATGGTGACCTGAAAAGCCAGTTCGTTGAAACAACTGTCGGATTCGATACAGTGTGCAAAGTAACTATGATAGGCTATTACCAATTTCCCAGAATAAATAGACTACTGAAACAGTTAAAACTTCAAATACCCTGTGGTACAGTCAGCCTGTCATTCCCGTCATATTGTGTGGAAATTTTTTCAGGTAATTTCTCAGCTCGTAAGCAATGTTTGCCTTGATGCAATCTCAGCTGGAAAGGTAATTTTCATATCTCACTTAGATTGATAAATTCAACAAGCTTAAATCTGCCGCCCTTCTTACTTTTTTCTAAGACACCACTTAGCTCATGTTTTGTTCCCTATCAGTACTACTACTTTGTCCGACTGATGGGTCGAAAGACATCTCATGTAGCCTTCGAATGTGCACTTCAGTCACACCCAAACATGGTATGATTTCATCAAACTCATGGCAAAACTCTTCTATGAGAAGAACAGTATCAACATCTTTTTGTTCAATTTCTTCATGCAGCTTATCTTAGGAGAAGAGGTGGCATTGTCAAAACTTACGCTGATGGAAATTATAAACAAGATCTGTGATGGTGTTCAAGCAAGTGCAGAGCTAGGTATTCTCAGTTTTGGTGTGTTATATAAAATAGTGCATCCATTTTTGTGATCTTCATTTCATAAATTGAAAGTGTAAAGATAAAGAACTATGTTAACTGATTGGCATACTTTTTTATGCATGCATATTAAGTGTTTCTCTTAAATTATCTATCACTGACAATTTGGTATGTGTATCCAAACTACTCTCGATCTCTATGCTTTATGCCAATAAAATTGTTTTTATTTTTTGAATTACTATGACAACGTTTTTCCTTGTAATTTACAATAACTTCATGTTACTGAAAATATAGCTACTGCAGTAACAATAAATTTATATTATTTCTTGGTTGTCGGCTTTCATTTCTATTCCTAATGTACAACTATTTCTTTTGCTCATAACTATCCACTATCCAGTGCAGTTTGTTCGTTGATGTTAATGTTTGGATGGTTGAACCTCATTACATTTTTAGTAGGTGAGCTACTATTGTATTTATATTATATGGAATATGTATTATTATTGTCGTAAGTTCTAAGAAAAAAACTAAGTATTTCTCATGTATGCAGGGTACTTACAAGGTCGAAAGTTTGATAGTTGAGACCCACATGAACTCCGATGGAGGAAAACTATAAAAGAAGTCTGGACTTAGTATCTTGAAGAAGTCATGGATGTTCATTACTATATTGTAATTTTTTTTTTGTAAAAGAATGTAAGCTTCATGCGAGATATGACTCGTGGAAAGATTTAGAGAGATCGAATGACTGTTGTATAAAATTTTATAAATTATGAATGGAGAATTTTCAACATGCAAAAGCTATTGTTGTGTGTTCTTTTTAGTGATGTTAATCTTTTATCCATAATTTTTTGGTGTAAACAAATATAAATTTGGTACGTCTAGCCTGCCGTGCACGCCAGGATAAATCACAATTTATAAATCTTGGTGTTAATGGTTGGCAACGCATAAAAGTGTAGCTGGTATGCGTTGCTATGTCGCAACACATATTCATACATGTTACCAACGCATTGATAAGCATAGCGATAGACCCTTGCAACGGCTCCTATGGCCACGGATCTGAAATGCGTTGGTACAGACCCTCCCAACGCCTATATGAGTTTTTAACAACACATGGATGAGTTGGCATAGGGGGTTTCTTCTTGTAGTGTTAGAAGGTTTATGGTCGAGTTTTTACTATGAAGAGCATAGGTTGTGTGACTAGTGAATATTATAATTAACATTCCTTTAGTATGGTTTCGCTTGAGTTTTTTAAGCTTGATCTTTTGTAATGTTCAATATATGTACTAAGGGTTACTGGTACCTTTGGGAATGGTTTCCTGTCCTTGCCTGTAAGGGCATGGCATGTCGTTGTTTTGTGATGGAAGTGGTGACGCTTTAACAGTATTTTTACTTAATGGAGTTAGCGTTATGATTTTTTTGGATAGGTCTATGGTTTTGCCTTGGTTTCTGTGTTGTGGTGTTGGCCATTTGAAGTTTTCTTAGCGATTTGGAGCCCTATATTATTGGGTTAATGGGTTATCTAAGGGAATCTTTTTATGTATATTCTTGAAGTGATCTTGATGGTACTCGTAGAAATTTGTATGGAAACCCCTTGTTATTTGATAAGGAATTGTGTATTTTGGTTTTTCTCACTAAGTGCTACTAGTAGTTATCTCTGACATTCATGTTATCCAAAGTTACTTTGTCCGAATTTAGTAGGCTGCTCTAGGTTTAATCTATGTTGACATCCCTAATTTTTGGGTTGTTTTGAAGTTTGAATTGAAGCTTTATGAATACCGGTGACTTTGGTCAGGTTGGATTGTGAGTTCATTTCATTACATATTCTTTTTACTAGTACCATGTCGATATCTATTTTACATGAGTAATTAAGGGTCCCTAGTGTCATGGGAATTGGCAAGCATTAAAACGATTTGTGCATGCTCAAGTTTTAGTCCTAATATATTTGTTGCATCAAAGGTGCACTGTAGGTTTGTATTGATAGAAAGTATTCTGATTTATTGTTGGCATCAAACTACTCGGTGAGGTTAAATTGGCTTATTATTGTTTCTTAAATTAATTGCTTGGTAGGCCTTTATTTTTCCTATGATGGATATTGGGTTGCTAATGTAAGCCTTGAAGGGCTTGTTTTAGTGAAGCTTTTTGAACTAACCCTTCTGGTGGCATCCTTATTGTATGTAGAGGCTAGAGCCTTACTGCTACCCCTGTAGTGAACGATGACCTCACTATTGAGTTCTATCGCACGTTTCGTCTTCTTAGGTCTATCAAATTTAACTTGTTGGAACAAATATAGGTTTAATTCGGGTGAACTCATCTTCATAGTCGTTCCTCTTGTTTGATGCTAGGCGCCCTTGTCTAGTATGTATATCGTGTCTAGTATGCTTGAGTCATTTAGTTGTCTTGACTAGTACTAAGGTTAGGGGTGTTGTAAGTGCCAATTGTGGTGGTATGGTGTTATGGCATGTCACGTCATCTTCCCTTTTATGGAACGGCCTAGTTCTATTTCCTCTTGAGCTATTGGGTTTCCGTTAAGTAAGAGGTGGAATATCATATTAATTTTCTTCTTGCCATTCAAGCGGACCATATTATTAATTGTTGGTTCCTTGGATGAGATCGGATGGAGTAGCTACGGAATCAATTACTTATGTGTGTGCAACCGATGTTGCATTCTCCTTTAAAGTGTTCCTATTTTTGTCACGAAGTGAGCAGGGATTTACTAGTGTCGTTTATGGTGGAGGTTTGTGTGGGTGTCATTTTAGGCGAGTTGTTGGATTGGTGGTATAGAGGTTGACCAATTTATTTATTTTATTTTTTCCGTGACTAAAGCAACCTTTCCATGATACCACACATTTCACTCTAGTCGCAATGGGGTTATAGATCTTGATGTTTTTTTTTGGAAAGTTCTTGACTGGTTAGTAGGAGGGATATGTAAGGTGTATGGATGATGATGGTTGTACCTAATATTCTTTTGGGTATGGTTCTTTGGGCTATGTTTGAGTTTTTTCTTTCTGAGTTGGATCATTCGAAAAGTTTATTATTTATTTCATGTGAGTAGACTTTGACTTTGCATTCGACTTTGTTATTTATTGCAAGGAAGAACAAAGGGTGGAAACTAGAATTCGAGGATGAATTCTTTTAAGGGGGTAGAATGTGATGCCCCACTTGGGCCAAGACCAGCCCGGCCCACTTGGGCTTTTATTAGTGACGTGAGGGGAGGAGAAACCCTAGCCACCTACTGTTTTTTCCCCTAGCCGTCCCTCACCTTCCAGCCACCACCTCCTCCTACCTATCGCTGTGTGGCACCCTGGGAGACCACCGCTGTTGCCGGTAATGGCTGTGGTTGGTCGTCTTCTTCAACCGTCGTGTTTTCCCCTCACCATTGATGTGCTTCCCAAAGAAGAGGAAGGAGGAGAGAAGCGCTGGGCGGGATAGAACCAATGGAGGAGGTGTAAGTGTTACGAGAAGAGGAGGAAGGAAGAAGACATGAAAGAAAGAATGGAGACACAAATTGAGGTTAGGGTTTTCACTTATACCTAAATTCCTTGCAAATTGATGTTGTAGTGAAGGAATTAGATGTGTTCTTGTGGGTTTTCCCATAATTATATGGTGGATTTCATGGACTAGTGTAGTTTAATTGTTAGGGTTGCAGTTTTAATGATTGTTTATCAATGATGTTGAGAAAATGTTATCCTATGTTCTTAGCTTTCCAACGCATCCAAGAACACGTGATTTGGCCTAGCGGTTTGGGAGATATGACCGTTTCCGTGCTGCTGTCCAGTGTAGGCCGTGACGGGATTTCTTATTAAGTTTTTGGCATGTTGGACTAGATAATAAAATTTCATATGGATAATGATAGATGGATTGGAAGGTAGACTTTTTTTTGGTATAGAGAATTAAAAGCTAAGCTAGTTGTATTAGTTTTCTCATGATGTTGGATATCGGTGCTAGTTTGGTTGAATGGTATGTCTCATGCAGGCGGCTTTCTTTCAGGGTTGGCGTCGGCGTTCCATCCCTCCGTCTTGTTTGGTAAAAGAGGCAAGTATATGATGTGATGTGTGTGAACATGACTAGTTGAATGCTATGATGTGTGAGTCACTATATGTTTAATTCATGGTCAAATTACAATGAACTGATGAGATGAATGGTAAAGTGGGCCTCCTCTTTACTCATATGCATATGCTTCCTAGGCATTAGGATTGCATGGAAAAGGATGATGACATGAAGCCCTACCTCGGTAGGCACCCCACGGGATGATGGGATAAACCATACTATTGCTCACACATCGAACCTATAACCACTTCATAACAATATAATGACTTAGTTAAGTCTACGTAACCAGAATCTGAAGTTACATGTATGTGAGGTTTGCGTTGTACTTGTATGTGGAGCATTTTACTGGTGGAATTAGGTTGAATAAAAGTTATACTGTTGTGCTTCTTTTATAGGTTTTCTGTTGTGGTTGTACGTTATAGATGCGAAATGCTGGCCAAATGTAGAAAAATATGATAAAGTTGGTAGCACTTAAGGTTCTTAACGGACTGGGGTGTTACAATATTGTTTTTTTGGGACAAAAGTTTTATAAATATTGCTACACATCCTCTTCATGGATATAAACTTGTGTATAAACGGAATTACATCTGTTCTAAACTTTTTCATGGATATATATAGATCATCCACCTACCTATAACTGCTAATTTATTACGATTTCTAAGAACTTGTATGTCTGATTTTGATAAATTTGCACAATTATAACAAATATCTTTAGTTTCCACCTAACATTTGCACCACTTACAAATTTCAGTTCTAGAAGTTACCTCATTGTGTTGAAATGGTCATGGTAGGCCCTCAACTTCACCTTTCCAAGCGATCTAGTGAAATAGCCATTGGGTATGCCTATTCTCTTGCCTCTTAACCCATCTGTCCTAAGGAACTGCCTGTATCCGTCGGCAGGAATATACTTGGATGCTGCACCAGTCGCTTGTGCGTCAAGGTCATCGTAGCCAACAATAGCATCTAGGACATGGACAGCATCTGTCACGGTGCGGCATATTGGCCTGCGATTGAGACAATTCACATCCAAATTGAGGGCTCCGTTTGCTTGGGAATAGATTGCGGGATCAATGACGGTAAAACATACGTTGCTCCGAGAACTTGGTGGACAATTTTGCTTGGCTAGGACTTGAATTCAATTTTTGTTTTTCAGCCGTTATTGTTCTTGATGATGGTATTTTAAAGATGCACAAAAATGACTCAGGGGCCTTCCATTTTACTTGATAAAATCACATATGAGAACAACTACACCGTAAGTAAATCCGATGGTTTACTAGATACACGGCAATGGACAAACTGTCGGTTTCACGATGTGCCATTAATACATCTAAAATCTGTCTAGTACAATCTTTAACTGTCAATACTATGAAAAATTCTATTATCGGGATCTCGCTCAATTTTCAGCCGAATGTCATGTGCATATATCTTTTTACCTCCTTTGCACTCTTCAATTTTTTTTTGTTACTCTTCCATTTGTCATGTCCCCTCTTCCTTTTTCCGGTCTTCCCAACAACTCCGACAAGCTCCTACCTCGTCACTCTTGCTCCCATAAGAGTTGAGATGAGGCGGTCGGCGGAGGACAAGCCCAAGGCCCCAAGCCACCATGCAGAGACGAGCTAGCCCGTGCATGTCGGATGCACACCAATTGGTGCATCAACATCATCGTTGTGCCATTGCACGGAGCCACGGAGTCAAGCTAAACCACGATGGCCTTGTTATACTTCCTCTAGCTCTATATATCAAGAACAAGCCCCCATGCCTCCTCTGCCTTCGGGAGTTCGGATGCTACATCACGAAACTTGCACTTGCCCAGTAGCATGTATCGTTTCTAGTCCTTGATCCAAGTTTAATATATACCAATTTCGTTCTTTTTTATTTGTCGTTATTGACTTTTAGACATGTCTTTTGACCCTTCGTTTGTTCAAAAAACTATGTAAGTATCATTTATTTTGTTAAGCTTTGTTTTATCATTAAAAGATACTTTAAGTATGGATTATATTTTTGCATGTTAAGTTTACACTAAATTTTAAAATAAGATAAATGGTTAGAGGGCATGTGCAAAAGTCAACGGTAATAAATAAAGAAGAATAGAGAGAGTACTCTCTTAGCCCATTCTTGTATGTTTGAATAAAATGAAAAAGAAAATTAATATTTTTGTATGCAGATGTTGAAGTCGTCAGTGTTCAACGATATCATTATGTTGTTTTGTCGACAATACAAATCAACTGGTGCAATGTAAAACACAAGCTTACTCGACAGTTTCTTTCAACTGGTGCAATGAAAAACGCAAGCTTACCCGACAGTGTCTTGCCTAGGGGTGACAGGGATGACGCCAGACCGGCTAGTCAACCCCACGGTGGGTTTAATCCCGACCGCTGAATTGTACGCGGACGGGCAGATTATGGAGGCCGACAGCACATAAGGATTCTTTGCATGGATGCATGCCCCAGAACGTCAAGAACAATCAGATATTCAGAATCAACAGATAGCTCACCGTTAATTAATTTAACATTCGTGTGGCTTCGCACCATTGCCTGGCCTCCGCGGGCGCTCCATCCGTTGAGATCGACGTCGCTGCGGTAGTTGGCCCACTCGTCGAGGTTGGCCTTCCCGAGGACCAACGCGCCGGCGCGCCGCAGGCGGGCCACCACGCCGGCGTCGCGCTTCACCACCGAGCCGAGCAGCGCGAGCGACCCCGCCGTGGTGTTGAGGCTGTCGCGCGTGGCGATGTTGTCCTTGAGCAGCACCGGGATGCCGTGGAGCGCGCCGCAGCCGTGCCCGCGCGCGCAGCCCGGTGGCGACGAGCGCTCGGCGTCGGCGCGCGCCGCCTGGGCCAGCGCGTCCGGGCTGACCTCGATGACGGCGTGGAGCAGCGGGTTCAGGCGCGCGATCTGGTCCAGGTAGAAGTGGACGAGCGCCGTCGAGGTGACGCTGCCGTTCTCGAAGCCGAGATGGATGGCGTCGACGGTGGCCTCCAGGAACTGGAAGCCGCCGCTGCAGGTGCCGGCGGAGAAGGCGAGGACGGTCGCTGCGAGCAGCAGGGGTACCTTACCCATGCTTGGCCAGTACACTGCTCTCTGTACAACAGAATGCTTGTGCCTCGTGCGTGCGGCTCCTATTTATAGAGGAATGGTTGCTCGCTCGCGCGCGCCCTCTCTCTCTCCCTCTCCCTCTGCCTCTCCGAGTCTCCGTCTCTGTCCCTGTGTATGTGTCCCTGTCCCTGTGTTTTTTTCCGACGCTGATAGGGCCGGACACATAAATCATTTAGCTGTGGACACATACATTTATCATTGTCTGGAGTAGCCTGGAGTCCTGGACTTGTTGACATGAGATAGTAATATCTATTCGAGTAGGAGGAAACATTTTAATTATTGATGCGTTAAATAGCAAAAAAATAGACTAGTTCTTGGCCTCCCTCCCTTCTCTGTGGGGGGTATTCATAGGTTATGATATTCTCAGTTCATGTCTCGTAAGAACGAGGAACAATCTATACGAACAAGGAACAATCTGGAGGGGCCCTGTACAAGGAACAATCTGAACGGCCTCTACCATATCTACATAAAGTTGTTTAACCTGTGCTCTGTTAGAAGATATGCTAGTTACATGAGGTTGTAACCTTTGTATTTAACATTTGATTTCTTGTAAGCAATGTGTTGTTCAACGTATGGTAGGATGAAATGGGAGTTGTTTGTAATATTGAGAGTTGTAGGGGCTATTTCTTAAAGCTGGAATATAAGCCTCATCCCAACCCAAAAATAGTGAGTTGGTTGTGTTGTGTTGAAAGAGAGCTATAGGGTTAGGGGTGAGAAAGAGAGGAGAGTTTGATTCTATCAAATCCAACCATTTGAGTGTGAGATTAATGAGGGATTTGGAGCATCCCAGCTCTTGTTGGCTCCCACTTCATGTATTGGCTTTATCTTCATAGTGGATTGCTCGTCTTGCCACAGCCCGTGGTTTTTCCCCGCAAAGGGTTTCCAAGTAAATCTTGGTGTCTACTCTTTATTAGGTACTCTTTGTCATATGTGTTGATTGGTTCACTATCTTGCTTGTTGTTGGTTCATGTATCAAGTTATTGGTGTATGGTTGTGTTGGCATACAAGACATACAAGAGTTTTTCAGTATGTTGGTGAAGATGTTGGGGTATTGATCTCTTAGTGAGCTATTTCTTGCAAGTATTTTGCTATTGGAGAAGCTTGGGACAGTTTGGTGTGTGCAGGCTTCAAGCAAAGTTTGATCTTTTGTTATGCACGAAAAGGGTTTGGTGAAATGCTTGTGAGAAATTAGTTTGCTATTTATACATGTTTCCGCTGCCCTGTTCCACCCACAAGTGGTATCAGAGGCAGTTGTTTCATGCTGAAAATGTCAACATTTGAAGTAAGAAAGTTTGATGGCAGTGGTGACTTTCAATTATGGCAAGTGAAGATACAATCTGTTTTGGTTGACGAGGGATTAGCCACCATGTTGGATGACAAAGGTCCAGGCTCACAAATTGTGGCAACAGATGAGATGGAGAAGCAATATAAGAAAGCATTGACAATGCTTCGGTTGGCTCTTCCCGACAATGTTTTGCGGCAAGTTTGTTTGGAAGACGACTGCTTTATCTATATGGAAGAAATTGGAAGCTCACTATTTGGACAAGTCATTCTCAAATCATTTCTACCTCATGATGCGCTTGTTTAGAATGTGTATATAAGAAGGCACTTATATCAAGAAATATATTGATGACTTTAATAAGGCGGTGCTTGATTATTAGAATTCTGGCAGCTCCATGGACAAGGAACATTTGACTATTTTGTTAATTGTGTTCACTCCCAGTCCCAGAATCATATGATGCCATTATAGACGAAATCCTTTGTGGTACTAATTTTACCTTCATGGATGATGCTACTTCTATCGGAAGAACAAAAAAGTTTGGCTTCTTAGAATTGTAATTTTGTGAGTTTTATTTGAGTCCTAAGGATAAGCCGTACTATTAAGAGTGATGAGATGTAGAATGAGTTTTGGATGACTCAACTGCTCTCAAGGATGAAGTTTAGTCCTAGTGATACTTACACAAATCATCCCATCCTCTGATTATCAAAGTTCAAGTGTTTTAGGGATCAGAGTATCCGACATTCTGTCCGGAATGTTCGGTGATGTCCGTGCCCAGAGTATCCGCAATATCAACTTTTGGATGTCTCTGTCTCTCTGTGCTATTTTGTCTTGGATTGTCCGAAAGTTTGGATCGGAGCGTTTGGTATTAAGCAAATCCAGAATGTCCGAAATTTCTAGACTTGAGGTTGTCTGTCCAGCTCCCTAAAACTCACAGGTTTATCAGAAGATCAGACCGGAGTGTTCGATACTGAGTAAAATTGGAATGTCTGAAAAATCGTGATTCAAGTGTGTCTATCTGTTGGATTCAAATTTCACCGAAATGTCTGGACTTTGGACCAAAGTATCCGGAGTGCAGAATTGTTGTCCAAGGGCTAGTTCAAGCCCCACAAAAATACTTCCCCTCACCACCAAAAAGAGAGATAACTCCTCACTTTCACTCAAAGAAGCCCTAGCAACCTCAAGAGCATTAAATCTTCTCCCCACCCCAACTCCCCTTGATCCAAGCCTTGGGTAGGGCTGAGAAGAAAGAGATTGAGTAACCTAGCCAGCTTTGCTTCATCCGATTGAGCACTCGAATCATCCTCAAATTCATTCCACGTCAAAATATATGGAGGACTCCTAGATGGCTAGTCGTCGCCTAGAAGAACTAAAGGATTTATATGGGGTGCCGAGGATCGTTTGTGAAGGTTCGACTTCACCTCCAGAAGGGAAGGTATCAAGGAGTGAAACTAAGGGATCTTGGTGCGACCTTGGTGAGAGAATGATTGAAAGAGGTCTGATCTCAAGTGTGACAGAGCCCACCTCAACGAAGACGTAGGATCCCCTCAAGGATCCAAACTTCGTAGACAAATCTTCGTGTCTTCATCGCTCTTTGATTCTTTGCTCTCTTGATAGATCTACTTGTGTTTGAGATTATTCTTTTTGTCGGCTAGCACCTTTGTGTGATATTACTTGTTATTTCTTTGAGGATTCGGTTTGAGTGCAAGTAAAGAAGGGGATTCAAAGATCTAGCGCAGAATTCAGTCTCATCTCTGTATATAGTTCGGAGTATTCGGGTTCAGAATTGTAGAATCCGAGACGCTGGACTATCTGAGATTTAGATCCAAACTGTTTGAAGAAAACAGCTTACGCAAATCAAAAGAAGACTGAAGTTGTATAATGCATATTCACCCCACCTATAGATGACATCACCGATCCTACACTACCATAGCTGAGAGACCACCCTCTCCTACCCGCCCTGGCCGTGGCCTATTATGTGCACACTGCTACCTCCTACTCTTTCACGAAAGCTTGATCCTCTCCACTATGGCCTCTTGCTACTCCCCTTGCATGTCGACCTTGTTTTTATGATATTTTGGGATGCAATGTGGCTGATAATTTGGATAATGTATTTGTGTAAAGTTTGGGGTTGTGAATTTTTCTGTAAGTTGTTTTATCTTCATATTTTGAAGCTACATGGTGATCGATAATGTGTACCTTTGTTTTTTTTCGGATGGAAATTTGCAGCCAATTTGGTCTAAAGTGGTTACATTTTTTGTCTTTAGTAGAGGGAATGTAGCTGTTGAGAAGGAAATTTACTGTTGTCAAAATATGGTGAGGATCAGAGCATTGTCAGTAGCGTGTGGCTGCGGCTGTGCTGATGTGTCCCCATGTAGAGCTACGGCGGAGGTTCAAGCATACATGTTCATCTTAGAGGTTGCTACTTTTCTCTGTCACCCATTTAGATGGGCCAAAGAGGATGAAGATAGTGGCCTCACCAGTGCTAGTGACCCTCGTCTTCAGCGCTGATGTATTGAGAGGGATGACCTTCTTCTTTGTTTTTTGCTTTGAGCCCCTATGATAGGGGCAGGGGTCCAGACCTTTCGATGAGAGGAGGATAACTACGATCTGGTAGGAATCGATATTGGCGGCCCGACTACAACCATCAAAGACGTTGCGCCTTAGCGACCGGTACACCAACTCCAGATGGTTATTGACCTCGCCGGAGCTCAATCAACCAGACCACGAAGGTCCTTGATCCTGCAAGCGATCGAAGAACTAGCAAGAACAAGATTAACAACCAACTCAATTGGCATTTGAATTAAGATCAGATCTAAAAGTATATGGTGGGATTCTGTAACGATAAAACAGGCGGTCTAACCGACACGCGCGAATACCGGTATGTAGGAAAGGTTAAAGCATAACTAAACAAAACCCAAGTTACAAATGAGGGGTGGCTATCTATTTATAGGCTATTTAGGTCGGTTTGCTACGGTCTTTCACATGAATCGACCTACTACGATCTTTGCTACAAGACACGTGGCTAGATACATTGTATTCTTGCGTTACAAGAAAGACTTCGAAGGAATTCAGAGGTGAGGCTAGATCTGTTGGAAAGATCTTGTCATGGGCTTCTCCGTGAATATCAAGAACGTCCAAAACGGAGTTCGTATGCAGCCTGGGAGTCTGTTTGAATGTCGGCTGCGTGTTGATGGTCGAACTGGAGTAGAATTCGAGCTGGACTTGTAATTTGGTTTCCTTTCGTATCTTCCTTTGACTGACTTGACATGCAGGAGTCATAGACATAGTAGATATGGAGATGAAAGAGGATCCTAAGGCCTAGAGGGGGGTGAATAGGCAATTTTAGAACTTTTTTCAATTATTCTTGAATTAACATCATATTAAGAGTTACCCAATCCTAGTTGCAATTATCGAGTAAGCGGAAGCGATAAACTAAACACAAGCAACTAAGACATGGCATTCAAATTCATCACAATCAATGCAATAAGAGTAAGTGCGGGAATATAAATGAGAGGGACACACGGTATTTGTTTGACCGAAGTTCGGAGCCGCAACTCCTACTCGCCGTTGAGGCTACCCCTTGCGCACAAGGACCGGCTCGCTCTCGAGCCTCACGCCTCACTCACTCCCGGTAGTCGTTCCGCCACTCCGGCGAGGTGGACTCCGTCACCCGTACACCAACTCAAGAGTAGCCACACACCAAGGCCTACTCCCAAGCCCAACGTCTCCACGAAGGATGTCGTCTTCAAAAGTAACAAGCCCGAAACGCCCCGATCATGCCGGATCGAAGGACTTCCTTGAAGCTCGGTATTGGGGTTTGATGGATTGTGGCTTTGGATGATCTTGTGGATGGAGGAATGGCCCTAGAACACCTAATTGATGAGCTATGAATGTGGTAGGTGAAGTGGAGCAGCAAACCTCAAAATAGCCAGCCACTAGATAGATATTTATAGCCCCTAGAGCAAAACTAGTCGTTGCCCCCCGGAAGGAGACAAAATAACTAGCCGTTAGCCTCTACCGGACGCCGTCCGACGGGCACCGGACGCCGTCCGGCAATCCGCAAATCGCTCATGAAGAAAGGTTTATCGGACGCCGTCCGAAAGCGGTCACGTGTGCTGCAATGTGCGGTGACCGGGACGCTACCAACGCGCCAGACGCCGTTCGATAGGAGAAACTTCAAATTTTGAACTTGATCGGACGCCGTCCGTAACGACGGACGCCGTCCGACGATGGCGTGCAGAAGGACCGGACGGCCACCCGACGCCGTCCGACCGTAAAGTGCCTCGGATTATAACTCCGACGCCGTCCGATAACGACGGACGCCGTCCGACAGAGAATCTGTTTTGGTATTTGGGTGGTGGACGCCGTCGCTTTTCGAGACGCCGTCCGACAGAGAGGAATTTTCGAGCTAAAATTTGTGGGGGAATTTAGGTGGGTTTCTCTCTCTATAAATCTCACAAAGGGATATTTGGGTATTTTAGAAGTGGTGGACTACGAAACCGAGTTTTAGAATTCATAAAGATCCGGCATAGTCCGAGATATTCGAACCCCTTTTGAAATCCGACGAAAAACAGGAAATAAACCTAACTACTCCTAATCTATACGTGACCTCTTCTCTCGCTCGGTCACGCACTTAAAACCTTAGAGCAGCTCAGAAAATTGTCGACGCTTCAAATTAGGGTTTATAAAAATCACCGAGTCTCCGCTAGGGTTCCGAGAAGTCCAAAAACCCCCTAGCCCTTTATATTAATTAATTTTGTCATCAATGCCACCAATAAAAATTAGGGCTCAACGATGCTCACAATCTCCCCCTTTGTGGCACTTGATGGCAACCCAAGAGAGAATAAAATTTTTGAGCTGCAAAAGGGATTAGTGCAATACAAATATGCGAGCAATTTCAATAATTAAGAGACCACAACTCGACCACAAAGGTGTGCAAACAAGAGAGGCTCCCCCTAAATTCATGCATAAATTTAAAACCACAACCAACAAGGTTCAAAAGACATAAAACCAACCAGAGTAACAATCACAAATTTTTAACCGAGAATCGAGGCAACAAATAATATTACAGAAAAAGACAAAACCTTGATCTCACTACCCATCTCACTAACTCATGCT
Organism: Raddia guianensis; assembly: GCA_036346415.1. Classification (NCBI taxonomy): domain Eukaryota; kingdom Viridiplantae; phylum Streptophyta; class Magnoliopsida; order Poales; family Poaceae; genus Raddia; species Raddia guianensis. The sequence continues at coordinate 12,471,687 of CM070537.1, read as the reverse complement.
ATTCTCTCTACCTTCTCCCTAACTTCTCCCCCTTTGTCACCAAGTGACACAAAAAGGGAAAAGATCCTATTCTTGCTGGTCTTGATCCATGTCGTCGCCTCCGTCATCTCCCTGGCCGCCGGAAGAGGAGCCCTGACCTCTGGGACGCTTGAACAAGGGCATATGAGCTGCAGAGGGTACCGACCGAGGTGAGGGAGGATCATCAAACATTTGGGTCGGTTGAGGATTTGGCAAAGAAAAGTTGAGATGACGAGCGATTTCTCCACCAGTGAAATAAATCTTACCAGGAGGAGGGTATGACTGTGGTGGAGGCACAAAGGAAGGAGCAGGCCCAGAAGGAGGGTACACCCAAGGATGAACCGGTGGTGGGTAGGCAGGTGGACGAGGAAAACTCTGATTCTGCTGGAAGGCCTGGTAGCTGTCATGAGCATATGAGTACCAAGAGTAAGGATTTGCCCCTTCTGGAACGGGCATAAACATAGCACCCATGTACTGTACTGCTGACTTGAATTCTGCAAATTCATCATTTAAATAAGTCTGCTGCCCTGCCAAGTCTGTCATCTCCCTGCGGGTGGCTGCTAACTCCTCTTTCACCTCAGTGTGAAAAGTTCTCATTTCCGTGCGCAGCCCTCTCATCTCACCTATCAAGGCGTCATACCAAGGGGGCGGTGCAGCGGCAGAAGAACTCGCACCAGGTGCTGGCACAAAAGGCTGCATTGGAGCAGCAGGAGCAAAAACAGGAGCTGGTGGAGGAGCATCATCACCAGGTCTATCCAACTTGGGCTTGCTCCCAAGTGAGTTCAAAAAATTCTTCATTTGATGCTTTTTGATTCTGTTGTTCCAGCTTCTGACCTCATCTGCAGAAACCCGCTGTGTCCTAGAAAGTAATAGGCCAACATAGGGCGCTAGAGGAAGTGCCCTATTGACCTCTCTGAATATAGTGTCATCCAACTCTCCCATGAGGGTGGCGCCAATGTTTATAACTCTGCCTGTCAGGAGATAGAGCATGAACCAACTGCAGATCGGTAAAATCATGTCACGGTTGCCACCTCGAACAAATAAAGTGCTTCGAAGAATAAGGTTTATCAGAGTTGGCTCCTGTTGCAACTGATTGGCCTTCTCTATATTCAATTCTTCCTCATCAACATCAATGTACATGAACCGTACTTCTTCAAGAGGAGGGTATTTGCCCCTCCAGAGGGCATCTTCATAACACACCTCATTTAAATCAGTGCCAGAGTCTGGAGTACCCAAGGCGTGATTCATCTCGACCACTGATATCCCCTGAACCTGTCCATCAACTGAATGATAATAGTTCGATTCTGACTCGTCCTCGGCAACCAGTAAAGTAGCAAAGAATTCACGCTTTCTCTCGCCTCGGTCAATTTCTTGTTGGAGATCAATTCTGCCAGGCCTGGTGTGGAGCTGAAAATGGTATGCACCTCTGGCCCTGCTACTGCTGTGATCTCACTCCAGTCAACACAGTGAGGATCCCTCAGACTACCCTTGGGAGAAGAAAAGCACATATAGAGCTGCTTCTGGAACTTGGTGTAAAACCTGAAATCCTTGGTGTACTCTCGTCTCTGAGGAAACCACTTCGCATATGATACAGACCTTTTCTTCCTCAATGTCTCCATAGACAATTTCAGAACTTGATCATCCATAGGGTCGTCCTCGGCGACCACTGTCTCAGTGACATCCTCATCTATGGGGTCCTCAGCATAGGTGTCATCGTCGGCATCCTCGGCGGTGGCAAAAGAAGATCCCGCAACCCGAGTCCAATGAAGTCCCTGATCAGGCTGCTGCTGAAAGTCCGCTCTAGTCACTCTACTTGGGCGAGGAGGAGCGGCACTGCTAGCCGTCTCATCTACATAATCTGGATCACCCTTACTGCCACTGTCGCGACGACCACTGAGGGTCCTGCTCAGAGCCTTCCCAAACTTCTTCAAAGATTTCGACATCTCGAATTACTTCCTCTGACAATGTAACCACTGACCAGAACAACCTCACTGCCAACTGCCACTGACCAACGATCTACTGACACGGTGCCAACCCACCACGGTCCAACCCTGAACACGAACGCGGAAAAACCTATTCAAAACCTAGAACTCGGTAAACAACAAAATTTGACGGGAAGAAAGGCCGGAAGCCGTTACCGAGCCCTAGAAGCGAAGGAGGAAGACGCCGTGCGCGAGGAGATCGCCCCCAAGGCCCTTCCCGGTAGGGGAAAGGAGGGGAACTCGACGGAGACGAGGCGCACGAACAGAGCCGTCCACTTCCAATCCACGCGGAGGGAATCGAAGAGGACGACGAGGGGAGGTCGCCGGTGGTGATGGAGGTCGCCGGAGGTCGCCGGAAGATCTTCCCCGGTGAGGAGAAAGAGCAGGGGCGGCGCCAGTATGGAGAGGAATAAGAGATCAAATGAGGAGAGAGGGAGGCGGAGAGGTAAGTCATAAGCAGTTCCGCGCGGTTCGGCCCTGTCGGACGGCGTCCGACGGTGATCGGACGGCGTCCGACAGTACGGTTGCAGCGCACAGTCGACTTCGTCGGACGGGGTCGCGAGGAAGCCAGACGGCGTCCGACTGGGGTATTGCGGCTCGAATCGACCTTGGTCGGACGGCGTCCGGTGGTTACCGGACGGCGTCCGACAGTACGAATTCAACCGACGCACACCCTGTCGGACGGCGTCCGAGACTTCCCAGACGGCGTCCGATGAAGACAAGAATCGCAGCTGTTTGTTCTTCTGATCAGTGGGCCCCACCAACGCGAGAATTATTATTATAAAAATAATGTCTTGAAGTGATGATCTCCATTTTTGCTCAAAATTCAAAGGAAGATTCAAATGTGAGCAATTTGAAGTGATTTTAAAAATTTTAATTTTGAAGGGATAAGATTATAATATGACAAATGAAATCAAGTCAAATTCAAAAACCCAGATTTTGACCTTAGAGATCAACAAAATGTGTGAACCCAGATTTTGCCGTGATTTCTCATATAGGCATGAAAATCGAGCATAGGGGTTCACTTTAGAGTTTAAGCACATTTTTTTTTTTGAATTTTGGCTCGTTTTCAAATATTTTCAACAATTTTTGATGCCATATGATTTTCAAAAGAACAAATATGCATATGGAGCAAATTTTTCAAAGGGGATAAGATTTTCAAAAATTAGAAGTTTGAAGTGATAAGATGATAAGGATAGTCTATTAATGCTCAAATTTGTTTTGGCTTGAAATATAGGATAAGAATGTGCTAACCCAAAATCAAATTTATCTTTTCACCATTAGAGGGAGTTTTGAGATCATGAGTTGAAACTAAACTCCCCCTAAATGTGACAAGGGTCAAAAGCAAATGGAAAAATTCAAATAAGACCCAAAAATCACAAAATCCAATCAACACGCATTTGATCTATCTAGTATGTTGAGTTCATTCCTTAATTTGCAAAACCATGCCTCATCTAAGGGTTTGGTGAAAATATCCGCCAATTGGTCTTCCGTTCGCACGTAGGCAAGCAGAACGTCACCCTTTGCAACATGATCCTGAATGAAGTGATGTCGGATGTCGATGTGCTTTGTACGGGAATGTTGGACCGGATTGTTGGCTATTTTCACCGCACTTTCATTATCGCATAGAAGTGGCACTTTTTCAAATTTTAGCCCAAAGTCACTAAGCATCCGAGTCATGTATAAGAGTTGAGCACAACAACTCCCCGCCGCTACATATTCCGCTTCCGCGGTAGATAGCGCCACAGAGTTTTGCTTTCTCGAAGTCCATGACACGAGTGAGCGTCCTAGCAAGTGACAACCCCCCGAGGTGCTTTTGCGATCAATTTTGCAACCGGCATAATCCGAGTCGGAATAGCCAAGAAGCTCAACACGCGCCCCCTTGGGTACCAAAGACCTAGGCTAGTAGTGATTTTTAAATATCTCAAAATGCGTTTTACGGCAATAAGATGCACTTCTTTAGGGGATGCTTGTAAACGAGCACACATGCACACACTAAACATAATATCGGGTCGAGAAGCGGTAAGATGGAGAAGCGAACTGATCATGGAGCGATAAAACTTTTGGTCCACGGGCTTTCCATCTTCATTCAAGTCAAGATGCCCATTAGTGGCCATTGGTGTTTTGATCGATTTGCAATCGTCCATAGAAAACCGCTTGAGAAGGTCCTTTGTATATTTCTCTTGACAAATGAAGGTCCCTTCCCGAAGTTACTTGATTTGAAATCCAAGGAAGAAAGTAGGCTCTCCAATCATCGACATTTCGAATTCCTTGGACATCATCTCGCCAAAGTCCTTGCATTTAGATTTGTTAGTACATCCAAATATAATATCATCCACATAAATTTGACAAATAAATAGGTCATTTTCAATAGGCTTTAGAAACAATGTGGAATCAATCGCACCGGTTTTAAATCCCTTTTCTAAGAGGAAGTCCCTAAGACGCTCATACCATGCTCTAGGAGCTTGCTTGAGACCGTATAGCGCCTTAGTGAGCTTATAGACATGGTTTGGGTGTTTGAGGTTTTCAAAACCGGACGGTTGCTCGACAAAGACAAGTTCATCAATAAAACCATTTAGAAAAGCACTCTTAACATCCATTTGAAAGAGAGTTATGTTATAGAGAGAAGCGAATGCCAAGAGTAACCGTATAGCTTCAAGTCGAGCAACGGGGGCGTAGGTTTCTTCATAGTCAAGTCCTTCGATTTGTGTGAAACCTTGCGCCACCAATCTTGCTTTGTTTCGCACCACTTCACCGTTCTCATCTTGTTTGTTGCGGAAGACCCATTTGGTTCCAATGACATTGTGGTCCTTTGGTCTTTCCACAAGTTCCCAAACTTCATTGCGGGTGAAGTTGTTCAATTCTTCATGCATGGCGTTCACCTAATCCGCATCCGCCAATACCTCATCAATGGTCCTAGGCTCAACAATAGACACAAAGGCGTGATGCTCACAATAATTAGCGGTATCAGAACGGGTTCTTACGCCTTGATTGAGATTGCCAATGACTGATCTAGGGGATGATTCTTGGAGAGAGTGCGGTGTTGTTGGACGGGTACTTGTAGATCAACGCCTCCCCCTTGAGCTTGATCAACTTCAAAGTTCGCATCTCCGTCCACCGCTTGATCTTGAGTTGTTGGAGAGGTGTCTTGAACTTCATCATCGATGGAGGTGGTGGGGGTGATTACTTCATCTTTTGGTGCCCCCGGTGAGGGTCGAATTTCCCCCAACTCCATAGCATCATGCGGTGGCTCATCACCTACATTTCTTGTCAAATCTTGCTCATTTTACGAGCCATTAGTTTCATCAAACTTGACATCATAGGCTTCCTCGACTAGCCCGGTAGAATTATTGAAAACTCGAAAAGCTTTTGAGCGAGATGAGTACCCTAACATGATACCAATGTCGCACCTCTTTTGGAACTTACCCAAATGAGTCCTTTTCTTATAGATGTATACCTTGCAACCAAAGACTCGAAAGTAAGAGATGTTGGGCCTTCGTCCCACTAGTAGTTCATATGAGGTCTTGTGAAGGAGTCGGTGGAGGTAAAGGCGGTTGATGGCATGGCATGCCGTGTTGATGGCTTCCGCCCAAAAAGCATGCGGCGTGTTGTACTCGTCAAGCATTGATCTTGCCATCTCTATCAAAGTACGGTTCTTCCTCTCCACCACTCCATTTTGTTGAGGAGTATATGCCGCCGAGAATTCATGCTTGACACCTAACTCATCACAAAATTCTTCCACATTTGTGTTAGTAAACTCGGTGCCATTATCACTCCTCACCTTTTTAATAAAAGAGTCAAATTCCTTTTGAGCTTTCAAAGCAAATCTTTTAAACACATCACCGGCAAGAGATTTATTTGCAAGGAAAAACACCCACGTGAAGCGAGAGAAATCATCGACAATCACATGACAATAAGAATTACAGCCTATGCTCGCATAGGTGGTTGGGCCAAACAAATCCATATGCAAAAGTTCAAGTGGTCGGGATGTAGACATAAAAGTCTTAGTCGGATGAGAATTAGTCACTTGCTTGCCGGCTTGGCATGAGCTATATAAACGATTCTTCTCGAATTTGACATCCTTCACTCCAACAACCAAGTTATCTTTAAAAACCTTTTTCAAAGTGCCCATTCCAACATGTCCAAGACGTCTTTGCCACAACCAACCAAGAGTGGTTTGAGCGATAAGACAAGTCTTGATTTGAGAAGTTTCACGGTTTGAAAAATCAACCAAATATAAGTTTTGAAACTGGGTGCCTTCAAATGCAACATTTTGATCCTTAGTGGAAACAACACGAACTCCGTTGATCGAAAAGAAGCAATCAAAACCTAAATCGCACACTTGAGCAACGGAGAGGAGATTAAAGTTGCAAGCTTCCACCAAGAGCACATTAGAAATGGATAGGTCATTTGATATTGCAATTTTACCTATACCCTTTACCTTTCGCTTGGAGTTATCCCCAAATGTGATCTTGTGTTCGGGGTTCTTCTCCTCCTCTAGTGAGGTAAACATACTTGAGCTATCGGTCATGTGTTGAGTGCAACCGCTATCGAATATCCAATGCCGGCCGCCGCTTTTGTAGTTCACCTACACATACAATTTCAAGTTTGGGTTTTAGGTACCCAAGACTTCATCTTGGGTCCTTTGGAGTTAGTCATCAAACATTTGGGCACCCAAATAGCTTTTACATTCTTCTTATCATTTGGTGCACCAACATACTTAGCATAAGTAGAGCCATTTTTCGTTATAAGCATGTAGCTAGCATCAAGCACTTGAGTTTTAGACATGAATTGAGATGTTTTAGCAAGAGGACAAGCAATGGCTTTATGTTTTTCATTTTTACATATGTGGCAACGGGTCCCTCCCTTAACAAAAGTTAGCTTGGGCTTACCCCAACCGCCCTTGGGTAAATCCCCGGGATGAAATCCTAAACCATGCTTACCCAAGGTATACCTTTACTCCCGAAGCACCTTATTAAGAGAGTTGTTCCCCACAAGCAATTTAGCCAAGCTATAGTCTAGTTGCTCAATTCTATCCTTAAGAAGTAAATTTTCCTTAACTAGCTCATTAGCACATTTAGCAACACCACAAGTACCAATTGAACAAGCATTTTCATTTGGAGAAGTAGCACTAGTGGGTGAAGATGAGCTAGCATTGGGTGTGATCGTGGGTGACAAGCTAAAAGATGTGTCATGAGATAAGCTAAGTGAACCATCTATAGTATCAATTAAATCACAAGTCACACCAACATCACATTTTTCAATTGAGCAAGCAAGAGGAGTTTCAACATCAACATTAGAGCTAGCAAATTTGTTTTCTAGAATTTCAACTTGCAAATTTAGAGCTTCATAATCATCTTCTAGAGTTTCATGTTTTTCAAGCAAATTTTCAAATTCATTCGCAAGTTCTTTATGCACTTTCACTAACTTCTTCCTCTTAGACTTTTCCTTCTCTAGAGCATTATTCAAATCATCAATCAAAAGCTTAAGCTCACTTTTAGAGAGGTGCTCATGTGTTACCTTCTCCTCTAGTGCCATAAGACACATGGGAGGTGAGGGGTTGTCGATGGCGACTCCGGACACCTTAGTGTTTTCATTGTCGGAGGAGTCCGCCCAAGAGCCCTCGTCATCGGTGATCCATTCCCCAATCACCTCTTCTTGTACATTGGCGGTGAGATAAAGCTTTTGCTTGGGAAGAGCCGGAGGAGCATTTTCCTTGATCGCAAGTTCGGCTAGCCCATGAGCTCTAGTATCTTCTTCTTCGGAGGATGATTGAGAGGACGATGAGCTTGAGCTATCTTCCTTCTTAGTCTTTTGACCGGCAAGAGCTTTCTTTTTATCCTTTGATTTGTAATCACTCTTGCGGTAGTGACGGTACTTCTTCTTGTCGTCTTCCTCATCTTCCTCTTGATTTCTTGCCTTGTGCTTGTTCTTTTTGCTTTTTGGACAATCCGCCGCCAAGTGACCTTTCTCTCCACATTCATAGCAACGCATCTCGGAGATAGGTCTTCGCCTTGAAGAGGATGATCCGCCGCGGAAGCTCATCTTCTTAATCAACTTTCTTGACCACTTGACAAGGAGGGCCAATTCTTCAATCTCCGGAATTGCATCATTGGAGTCATCATCATCTTCTTCAACTTCAACCTTCTTCTTCATTTTCAAGAAGCCACATTTCATATGAGTTGAGTTGCCCGAGAAGCTTTGTCGGTGTCATCTTCTTGAGCTTTGACTTAGATGCTCGAATTAAGGTTACAAGTGGATTGAAACTAAATGGCACAACGTCAAGCATCTTCCGACAAATGTCAATGTCTTCCAAGACCTTCTTCTCCGAACATCCGGCAATTTCATTGACGATGGGGTTCAATCTAAGAAACATTTCATTAACACTTTCATTAGGAAGCATCTTGAATTGGTTCAACCTAAGAAACATTTCATTAACACTTTCATTAGGAAGCATCTTGAATTGATCAAATCTTTATCGAGCACGAGATAGCTTCTCCTCAAGCATCTCGGCACTACCAACATGAATTTCTCTAAGATGCTTCCAAATGTCATAAGCTTTAGAGAGATTTCCAATGCTATCAAAGACTTCGGAAGACACACTAGAGAGTAAAGCATTTCTAGCAATGGCATTAAAGCGTTTGTACTTAACATGAACTTCATCAAGAGCAATTGTTCCGGCCGGAGGGTCCGGATAGCTTGGTCTCTAAGCGACCCACACATCATAGCTAAGTGCCTCTAAGTAACATTGCATCCTAATTCTCCAATAGTTGTAGTTTGTTCCATCGAAAATAAGAGCTTTTCCAATTTCTATCCTAGGCCCCTCTTGAGCCATCTCCTAGCGGTGAAGCTAATACGGGAGAACCTAGATGCTCTGATACCACTTGAAAGAGGATCCTAAGGCCTAGAGGGGGGTGAATAGGCAATTTTAGAACTTTTTTCAATTATTCTTGAATTAACATCATATTAAGAGTTACCCAATCCTAGTTGCAATTATCGAGTAAGCGGAAGCGATAAACTAAACACAAGCAACTAAGACATGGCATTCAAATTCATCACAATCAATGCAATAAGAGTAAGTGCGGGAATATAAATGAGAGGGACACACGGTATTTGTTTGACCGAAGTTCGGAGCCGCAACTCCTACTCTCCGTTGAGGCTACCCCTTGCGCACAAGGACCGGCTCGCTCTCGAGCCTCACGCCTCACTCACTCCCGGTAGTCGTTCCGCCACTCCGGCGAGGTGGACTCCGTCACCCGTACACCAACTCAAGAGTAGCCACACACCAAGGCCTACTCCCAAGCCCAACGCCTCCACAAAGGATGTCGTCTTCAAAAGTAACAAGCCCGAAACGCCCCGATCATGCCGGATCGAAGGACTTCCTTGAAGCTCGGTATTGGGGTTTGATGGATTGTGGCTTTGGATGATCTTGTGGGTGGAGGAATGGCCCTAGAACACCTAATTGATGAGCTATGAATGTGGTAGGTGAAGTGGAGCAGCAAACCTCAAAATAGCCAGCCACTAGATAGGTATTTATAGCCCCTAGAGCAAAACTAGCCGTTGCCCCCTGGAAGGAGACAAAATAACTAGCCGTTAGCCTCTACCGGACACCGTCCGACAGCGGCAACTGCTCACGAAGAAAAGGTTTATCGGACGCCGTCCGGTCCCCACCGGACGCCGTCCGACAATGCGGTGTGCACAGGTGTGCGGCTGACCGGACGCTACCTAGCTGCGCCCAGACGCCGTCCGATGGGAGAAACTCAGAATTTTGAACATGATCGGACGCCGTCCGGTAACGACCGGACGCCGTCCGACAGTGAGCATGCAAAGGACCGGACGGCCACCCAGACGCCGTCCGACCAGAAAGTGCCTCGGATTATAACCTGACCGGACGCCGTCCGATAACGACCGAACGCCGTCCGACAGAGAATACTGTTTTGGTATTTGGCTGGTCGGACGCCGTCTGGCTTTTCCAGACGCCGTCCGACAGAGAGGAATTTTCGAGCTAAAATTTGTGGGGGAATTTAGGTGGGTTTCTCTCTCTCTAGAAATCTCACAAAGGGATATTTGGGTATTTTTAGAAGTGGTGGACTACGGAAACCGAGTTTTCGAGAATTCGCAAAGATCCGGCATAGTCCGAGATATTCGGACCCCTTTTGAAATCCGACGAAAAACAGGAAATAAACCTAACTACTCCTAATCTATATGTGACCTCTTCTCTCGCCCGGTCACGCACTTAAAACCTTGGAGCAGCTCAGAAAATTGTCGACGCTTCAAATTAGGGTTTATAAAAATCGCCGAGTCTCCGCTAGGGTTCCGAGAAGTCCAAAAACCCCCTAGCCCTTTATATTAATTAATTTTGTCATCAGTGCCACCAATAAAAATTAGGGCTCAACGATGCTCACAGGAGAGACGCCTTTCCTTAATATGCCATCACGTATGGGAGGCGGCCAAGGTGGCGGCCTAGTTGCTGGATGTCATGCTGCCATGTTTAGAAGCCGAGACAGCGACCAATTGTGTGATCGACAGTGTGATCTACATGGCCAAGATGAAGATTGATGAAGCGATGATGATGAATTAGCCTTGTCATATCTGTGCCGAACATGGTCTCATCACCCTACAAGGACTTGAATACAATTTTTGTTGTTTTTAGGGGTGTGTTTGTATGTAGAAGATGCTTCTGGAATGAATGAGATAGTTTCCTCCAAAAAAATAGTTGTTGTTAGGGTTGCCACTTAACTGGTGAAAATATTTGGTGATCCACACCGGTGTGGCATGGGACGATGAAATAAATGCACAATAATAGATCATGGCCTGACATCAGGATCAAGCGACCCCAGTTCCCTCTAGATCAACCCGTTATGATTTTTTACTACCTCATTATTATAAAAGCAAAAAATATATCCGAGGATATAAAAGAACTATTTAAGAATGTTTTCTTTAGTTTTTACCACTATGATTGAAATCTAAATACTAGTGTCTTAGGGTGACTGATGTAGGGGAGACACCCCACCCACACGTCTAGATGGCCAGAGGGACAAATCTTCACATGGGAGCCACCGTGTCACTGTGCTCACCGTAGCCGTGGGAGTGTCTCATGCTGGAGTTAACCGGACCTCTACGCTTTGTGGTGCCATGTTGGGCAAATATCCACGTGTGAACCTCCCGAGACCAAGCACTCCCCACATCCGAGTCTAGGGCAGATCTCTGCATCCCGAAGCCATGTGCAGATAAATCTCCACACCGGAAGTCCACGCACTCCCTGAAGCAGTCTGAGCCACATCCCCCCCAAGGGGGCTAACCAGACCCTTGCGCTCCTTGGGGTCATGTCCGATGCACATCACCGCGAGGGAGTTGAGTATGCTCCTGTGCTCTCCAGAGATGAGTCCTCCCAGGCCCTAGCACTGCCAATGTTAACCCTAGGGCGAGTCCTGGCATGGATCCCAAAGGGAGGGGCCTCAGGCCTAGGTGAGAGGACCATATGGTCTTTCCAACTAAAAGCCATGGTCAAAACAAGGGCGCGAAGTCCAAAGATGCCGGTGCAACTAGGGGACAAACCGGCTCTGTAGGCAGTCAGGAGCCAAAAAATAGAAACGTTAGGGGGCAATTGCACTTTAGGTCCTAGTGTCGGATAGTTGTCAAAAGTGAGAGAGTGCAGGATAAAATATGGATAGGCCCTTGCTTTAACAACCCGACTAAGGCTATTTCGGGAATTACATGCTTTTGATTGTCCTGCCCCAGAGATTCCATGCGCCTTGAAGGGTAGATAAGGAATGTAAGACACTACATTTATATGGGACAACAAGATTGTTGTAATTCAAACTTAACTGGAATAACACCGCTCCTCTTTAAATCATTCCTCTAGCAGCGGTTCTCTCTGCCCCAGGGGGTGCCACTGAAATTTTCTATCGAGGACGTCTAGACGACACTCACAATGAACCCGACTATATCTACCCCATGGGGCAAGTGAAGATGGCAATGGTGGCTTCGGATGAGAGAGCACAGGGTGATATGTATGAATTTAAGGGACTCCAAACATCATCTGTGTTGATGGAGCCAACTCACGATCGGATGCTCTTAGGGTGTTCCCAATAGTCGAGCTAGATAGAATTTCAAAAGCAGAGCTGTCTATGCTGTCAATCCAAGAACTCTAATAAATGCACACCCTTCTCGATCTCTTATCGTGGGGATGGAGGCACTGAAATTAATCAACGAATTACTGGTCTTCGCTGACTAGTCACAACTGAAGTGTGATTGCTTTGATTATTAAAAAGTAGCAGGTAACTGGAATCTTTTGACTGTAGTAATGGTCTTCACTGGCCAATATACTTTTGCTAACGAGTAACGAGTCTACACTTACTTTGGATTTTTGTGTTGAAATAGACCATCTAATTTCTAACATGATTCGTAAAGAGTAGGGTGAGGCCAACAAGAAAATGGAGATCATGCGGTGCCGAAGAAAATGAACGGGCCCGGCTGGAAAAAATCACAGCCAAGAATGTAGACGCCATATGTCCAGATAGACATGAACTTTTCCAATCCAGTGATAGAGATGGTGACCACTGCTTATAATTCATTTTTTTTACTAGTTCGAAATACCCATGTCATTATTCTAGCATATGGCATGAAAAATTTTTAGACATGTTCTAAGTTAAATTTTAATTAATCTATAAGCATGTTATAAACTATTTGGATTGGACACATCAAAATCATATTGATTCATCTCATAAAGCACTTTCCTAATATCATAATATTTTTGCTGACTTTTATAAATGAATTGCATTGGTATTTGGTGGTGAATGTTGCATTTCGAAAAGCATATGAATGTTCAAACCGACATGTTTCGAAGAACGGGAGGGAATACAAGCTAGATAATGAAATGACCTGCATATATATCCAAGTATTGTAATTACATGCACGTCCATCATTTCGGAACGAGCGCCTAAACGCATTATAAAAGGGTATGAAATACCCAATGTCTAGCTCACAAACACCCATATACAATAAGTACTATTGTGCCTTGATTGCTTGAGAGTAGGAAGCCTCCTCACTTTGGTAGCCTGCTCAAACGCGTAAAGCAAACTCGATAAGCCTCAGCTCATATTCCTTGAGGCCACTAAAGTATATACCGAACTGGCCGTGCTCCCTGTATGTAACACCCAAACTCAACCATGCTTGAAATGCTACTAACTCTAAGACAAAATTATAATTTTGACATACAGCACTATTTTTTCTAAATCCACACCTTATACAACAACAACAACAACAACAAAGCCTTTAAATCCCAAGCAAGTTGGGGTAGGCTAGAGTTGAAACCCAAAACAAACCGCTAAAAAGGGGAAGGGGAAAAGAAACAAGAAGGATAAGGGTTTAAAAAGTTTTTTTGAAAAGAAGCACAAGGAAGAGCCTAGTCAAGGCTCAGGCACGTGGATAGCTGCTTTCCAAGCACTTCTATCCAAGGCTAACTCTCTTGCTATATTCCAATCTTTTAGGTCCCTCTTAACCGCCTCCTCCCAGGTTGAATAATCACAACCAAGCGAGAAATCTAACGGTTGACCACACGCAATAAGAGTCCTCCACAATATCCACAATATTCTCATTTCTCCTACCTTTGATGGGGACGAAGATAATTACAGGAATGAACAAAGCACCTCGTAAGAATACAATAAGTAGAAATCCCAGCGTGACTTTTCATTCTAAAATGTCCTTAGGGTTAACCTAGAGTGCAATGTGTTTAAGGCTATATTCTTTTGGGCTGATCTTAACGACTGAAATGACTGAATTTTGAAAGCTTCTCGAGGTAGTCATAAGATTCAGATAATTTCGTTTGACCTGTTTTGAAAGCGTTAGAACCCACCTTCGAGACGGCGAAAAAACAGACTAAAAAAACTCAAAACATATGTCTTTTCAAAACGTAGATATGTCATTAAACTGTTAAGTTGAAAAGAACAAGGCCTAAATTAAATAAGCCTAGCTATGATATGGCCAATTGTGTGCTCTTGCGCTAAGAAAAAAAATGCTAAGCCCATCCCATGCATGTCAACATCCATGATCAGCTAAAAATAAATAAAAAAACAATGATGGGTGTTAAAAATACTCAATAAAATATATGTATAAACTAATAAACGCCGTAACTTCATCGTTAATAAATCACAAGGCGGGGAATACACCTATATTGCACCGCGCATGGGCTGGACAGGCTACGCAGTAGGCATTTTGCTTAGACCAATGAAGTCGGGCGGTAGCATAGGAGATGAGAAAGAGGAGAGAAAGAGAGAGGGGGGAGGGAGAGGACATAAAGGAAGAGAGGGAGGGTAATTTGTAGGGTAATGTAATGTAAAGGTACTGGTATTGTCACTAATTTAGTATCAACATAATTTATAGAGTAAATTTGGGATATTCGTAGGTTTGTAATGTAAATGATAAGTTATAACGTAGACATGAGGCAGATATGATATTCAGATTGTTCTAGCGCCATTTGCAGGGCACATACAATGGTTATGTAATTTATGGTTCTTTTTGTGAGCAGGCGTGATGGCAGAGAAGTTATATTTTCAAGTAATATATGGGGAAGGAGGGATTTTGCATAGATCTTTTAATTTTCAATCGGTCACAGTAGGAATATGTAGGCCGCAAGATACAAGTTTGGGTGGGTTACAAAAGTGGCTATTACGGATATTTGGAGCCGTGCTAGGGAAGGACATTTTTGGGTGTTGATGTAGATAATGTCTACACAAAATTAGAGGCGCTATATGGAAATTGCAATTGAACACGAATTTCCTTTAGCATTTTTTGCTCGTGCTGAGATAAATCATCATGCTAGGTCAAGCAGTGGAGGAGGGAATGAAACAATGGACTCCACAGTTTAAAAAGTGGTAGACCATAGAGAGATGACGGAGCATGCAAACGTCGTAGAGGAAACTCAGCCATGCTTTGTTAAAAAGGGGAGGAGACAACTGTTGGTAGCATAGGAGGCGACAGGTGTCACGGATAAAAGGGAAGAAATTGAAGCTATTGTACAACAGATGGAGGCGGAGGATGCGGGGCACGAGAAACTTTCCGAGGAAAACATTTCAGATGATGAGAGAGGTTTCGGAGATCATTTAGTCTCGATTGAATCGAATTTCTATAATTTGAGTATCTGTCAGTGCATGAAGTTACTCAGATTGGATAATTAAAATACGATACTTATCGCTTCAAACTAAAATTCTACATCACAATTTCATCCAGCAATGATAACAATAGCCACCAATGTCACGAACAACTGTTATATCGTACCAGGGCGACAAAAGGGCCGAATAGTCATCATTTTTAAGGACAACCGAAGTGGGAGCTACGAAGAAATTACAAATTAAATTCATATTTTGAACTTTCAATTTTTAAATTTCAACAAATGTTTTCTTGCTTAATTCATTTCAAATAGGTTCTTCCCGCCTTTCCAACCGGTGGGTAAAAACGTAGGCAAAACCTGTCATTTTCTATGACATGAAATATTGTTGCGTATTTCCTGCCATAAAAAAATACTGCGGGTTTTCCTTTGAAGCTATTTCCTGTCGCCACAACGGGCGACAAATAGCGTTGTGTATTTTCCGCCATATAAAACGGCCGGGACTATCTTTTAAATTTTAATAATACAAATTTTTTTGTTTTTGAAATAAAATAAATTTAAAATTTAAAAAATTCGATGGTTGCGTGGCCTTCGCTGGCCAGAACGTCTACCGCGTTTGCATCGCGTCACGAACGCATCCAGCTGGTTACCCTTGGTCGTCTTCTCCAGCCAAGTGACATCCACCTTGTTGAGCTCTCGGACGGCATTCCTCTCTATTGGGCAGAAAATGCCTGTGGTATTTTCAGCAATGATTAGCTTGAACCATACTAAGGGCTAATCTCTGCTCCCAGCTGTCGTCGCCGCCCCTTTGTAGATTTGCACGCCGGTGTCGTTCCCTTCTCCTCCTCCTCCTCCTCCTGCTCTCAGGACATGTTGTCTGCTGTTTGCTCCGCCTCTCCACTCCAACTCGTCTCACATTGAACTCCTCCTGTCGACTTCTCCTGGAAGGATCACAGCGCCATCGGGCCCGACAAGAACTAGATCCGTCCGTCAGTTTGTGCATCACTCAAGAATCCATTAAACCATTGTAAAACCACTGAACTCCTCCATTTTGTCGATTTGTACGGCTCGATTGGATCATGCTGGGAGATCATGGAGGGCTGGAAGGGGGCACTCTACTTGGCAATGGTCAAACTAGAGGTGATTGTGATTGGTCACTGGACTGAGTAGTGCACCAATAAAAGGTTTCCGATTGTCATTAGTTACAAGAGTGAGTAGTGAACAAATTAAAGGTTTCTGATTGTGATTGGCTATGTGATTACTTCTTATTGTGATTAGTGTTCTCAGGATCAGAAGCTTTGCGTCAACTCCTGAACCTACACTATAGCCAATCCGGCAATATTCAGAGTTTAGAACAAGAAGACAGAGTAGAACAGCGGCATATGGGGTAATTTTCTGTGTCTCTGCATTCTCTTCTTGAAACAAACTTGTGATAATCCATGGGCCCCTAGCCCAAGACGGCCCAGCCCATGTTGGTTATTATAACTGTTGTGGGGGGGGCATCAGGCTTCTCTAGGGAAAGAAAAAAACAGCCGCCGCCTTTTGCAGTTGCCGCTCGGGGAGCAACTGGCGCCGCCGCCGCCGTGCCGCCGTCGCGCCACCGTTGTCCAGCTCGTTCCCGCCATCGTCTAGTGTCGTCCCTGCCGCTGTCCAATGCCGCGCGCCGGCGTCCCTGTGGCTGCGCCGCCGTCTTGACTGCGCCGCCGACATGATCTTCGTATTTTTCCCTCTTATCTATTGCTGCATTGGGACTTTTTTAGTGCAATTCCATCGGATTAGATGCTTGTTTGGAGGTGTTAGTGATGGTGATTGTTAGGAGATGAAGTTTATTAGGTTGAAGCATATGCAGCAGCGTATATAGTGATTTTGGCATCTCTATGGTGGAAATCAGCACCCGGTCTTATTACAAAAGTGGAGCGTATCGATTTTATTTTCGTTTTGGATATAAGAACGCAAAATTCGGGCAAGAGATGTAGGAGTTATGACCGTTTTAACATGGAAAAAGTCCATTTTAGATACTGCAACTATCGCAAAAGTCCGAAAACCCCCCTAAAGATTTTGTCTGTTTTACATACCTAAACTTTCAATACAGGCTTAAAACCCATCACAACCTGGTTTTGTTAGGTGTATTGCTTACGTGGCGCCAAGTCAGCAAAACCACTACTACATGGCCCCATATCAGCAAAACCACCGAATAAAATAGGGCTGTGATGGTTTTTGAACCGGTATTGAAAGTTTAGGTACGTAAAACAGACCAAATCATAGTTTAGGGGATTTTTCGGACTTTCGCGATAGTTGAGATACCTAAAATGGACTTATTCCTTTTAATATTGATGTCCAGAATTTCTATTTATTGAATTTAAGGGTTCTAGTGGTATGAAATGAAATGATTTATTTGGAGAGAAGGAAGGGGTGCGCGTAGGAGCGATATACTTTATTTGTTGCCTTGCTTGCGGGAGTATTGTATTGTATTGAGATTCATCGCCTTCTGTAGGTGGTGGTGCAACTTCGTCGTCGATCGTGCATTGTGCTAGCTCCCGTTATTAGAAAGGCAAGTATATGTTATTTAAAGGTTTAACAATCAATGAATGTTGCTTGGTGAAGATAATATTACTGAGGCAATGAAAATTCTACAGAGTTATACTTGTTATTGAAATTGTTTATTTGAATAAGTTGCATCTCTTGCATTGCATACATATGACAGGACCTACCCTTGGGTAGACATCCCACTGACGTGGGAGGGAAAAGCCCTTTTTTGGTAGGCACTCCACGGGAGTGGAGTATTTGGTCCCCGGCCTTGATAGGACGGACAAGGGTGTGCACCGACGGGTGACACTCTAACTATACTGGTATGAGCTCACAGATACAGAAGCATAAAGCATTCCATTGCGTTGCATTCACTTATGCATAGAGATTGTTACAGTGACAGTGGCATGATGGTTGAGGATTGATATTAAGTCATTTGATATTGTTAAGTTAATTCCTTTATTTAATGTATACTTGCTGAGTCGTGGACTCACCCTTGCCTTTTTAATTGTTTCTAGGTGATTGATGAAAGCGACATGCATGGGAGGGCATAGTACAGTTCAATTTGACACAAGAACTCTCACAAATTAATATAACTGCTGGATTAGTAAATTTAGTTATCTTCTTAAGCTATTTAGAGAACCACTTATTATTCTTGTCCTGTGTGGAAACTCATGTTTATTCCATTTGTTGGATAATTGATTTGTTCCTTGTTTAAAGGACTTCGTCGTCGTCGTTTAAGATAAATGATGAATCGATAGATGATATTGGGCCTTGTTGGGATGGACCCATGAGTGGGTTTTGTGTTATCGTTGATTATGTGCTTAATGTTGATGAAAGGATATAAATGTGCATCTATTTGTTAATTGCTATGTGTGGATTAGAGTAATTTATGGGGACATGTGTCGAAATTTGTAATTTTTCGTAAAAAGTTGGTAATATTCCGAACCCAGTTGGGTTGGGGTGTTACAATTGGTATCAGAGCGGGCTTTAGGTCTGTTATGAGTGGATTGATTTATTAGGGTAAATGTGTAATATAAATATGGAGCTCTGATTTAATATTGTTGAATTAATAATTGAAGACCTGACACACTGGTGCACTATAGGATGGGATTGGGTCATGCATTACATTTGCGCTTTTACCATTTTTATGTTTTAAACAAAAATTACAATGATATATTACCTGTTATTTATGAAGAGATTGCCTGTTTTGATGATTAGATATGCCGAGAGTTAGAGGCCGTGGTGTTCGTGGAGGCCGAGGAGGCTGTGGTGGCCTTGGAGGTCGAGGGGGCCGTGGTGGTCAGTTAGCCGCAGACCTTGGAGAGGATCTTCCTTCTTGGGGAGGTCGAGGCCGTTGAACTAGAGTTGTTGGTGATGGGCAAAGTCAGATGGATGAGTCTGTTGCTCAGGATGCTGCTCACCCAATGGGTGGAGGACAGATAGCGCATCCAGTGGTAGTTCCAGCTGTCAACCAGGTGATGCGAGGGATAAACCTACAAATTTGGCAATCATACCACTTTGAAACGTTTGACGGCTTAGGTACCCCATCTGATGGAGCAGATTGGTTGTGCAATATAGAGAGGAAGATGGCCGCTATTGCGATGACTTCTGAGGAGAAGGCTCAATATATTGCTTTCCAGTTGAAGGGTAGACAGATCTTTTGTGAGAGGGGGTTCTCTCATCTCAGACTCGTGCTATGAGGCCAGCGACTTGGGAGTTGTTTACTAAGTTCAAAGCAAAGTACTACCCAACATCATTTTTAGAGAAGATGGATCAGGGTCTATACAACCTGGTTCAAGGAAAACGATCGGTTGTGGAGTATGAGCCTGAGTTTAATAAATTGGCCCGTTTTGTACCATTGGTGGAAGGGAATGATGCTGAAAAGGCGAAGAGGTTCCGTAGAGGCCTTAATTCTGAGTATCGCCATCAGTTGGCCGTGGTGCCAGCGGGTGATTTCAGTACATTTGTGGATCAGGGCAAGAGTGTAGAATTGGAATTTCAGGTTACTAAGTAGAGGCAAAGTACTTCAGGGTCTGGAGCAAATGCTGGCATAGGTGGTTCTGGAAATTCCGGTGATGGTTTCAAGAGGGCTTATAGTGGGGGAGGTGGGACTTTCTAATGTCCCACTCCTAAAAGGCAGCAAGGAGGAGGTCAACGTTTTTCTTCAAAGGCTAATCAAACAATGTCAGCTAATACGCCTCGATCCTCTTTTGCTCCTCTTGTGATGCGTCCGGTGCCAGGTCAGGGCATGAAATGTTTCAAGTGTGGTGAGGGCCATCGTGCAGTACAGTGCAACTGGAATGAGCAGTGCCGCTATTGTAATGCTTTGGGTCATAAGGAGAAGGTGCGCCGGGTGAATCCTAATAGCATTATTAAGTGGGAGCCAGTACCTGCTTTGTCATCAGCCTCGTCCCCAGCCGCTTCTTCGCGAGGATCACTGCATGCTATGGCAGCCGCACCCGCACCATAGTTTTCTTCAGCCTCACAGTCTGTTTCTGCCTGGGCACCACCGTATCCTTACTGGCAGTTTCCACCAGCAGCTCCACTTCAGCTTCCCGCACCCCAGTCTACTCAGCCTCACCAGGGCGTAGGTGTTCCGGCCAACCTACAG
The DNA here is from genome assembly GCA_036346415.1 of Raddia guianensis. Classification (NCBI taxonomy): domain Eukaryota; kingdom Viridiplantae; phylum Streptophyta; class Magnoliopsida; order Poales; family Poaceae; genus Raddia; species Raddia guianensis. Next base: position 12,451,439 of record CM070537.1, on the reverse strand, counting down.
CCGCCAGGTACTTATGCTCTACCCACCCCAGATGCAGTGAACCGTCCGGATGTGGTAACAGGTACTATATTTGTTGATTCACATGATGCTTTTGTTTTATTCGACTCTGGAGCTTCTTTTTCATTTGTGTCACTTGCCTTCGCCACAAGGGTTGGTCTAGGTATGTAGAGGGTTTCTCAATCCGTGGTTGTCAGTTCAGCGAGGGGTATTGTTGCTAGCTCTACGGTTTGCCCTGGTTGTGTGGTTTCTCTTGATGGGGAAGGTTTTATTGCCAATCTGATAGTGATCTAGTTATAGTTGTTTGATGTGATTCTTGGTATTGACTGGTTATGCCGTTGTCGGGCTAGGATTTGTTGCTTCTGGAAGACAGTGACCTTGCGGACTCCATCTGGAGGAGAGATTGTGTTTCAGGGCAATGCACCATCACATTCTCTTTTTGTGCTAGCCAGCCTATTTCTTGGTCACAAAGTTTTGAAAACCGGTGTGCTTTTGACACGTTCCGAGAAGCCGAGTTCTTCGGTGCGAATTAAGGAGATTCCAATGGTGAGTGATTTTCCCGATGTGTTTCCTGCTGAGTTGCCGGGAATGCCTCCTAAGCGGAAGGTGGAATTCCGTATCGACCTTGTCCCGGGCACTCAACCTATTTCTTTATGTCCATATCGGTTGGCCTGTCCGTTTCAAGAGGAATTGAAAAAGCAACTGGATGAAAGACAAGAGTTGGTGCATGTGTACTGATTATCATGCGCTCAACCAAGTCACTATCAAGAATAAATACCCTTTGCCACACATTGAGGATCTGTTTGACCAACTAAAGGGAGCCAAAGTATTCTCAAAGATCGATTTGCAGTCTGGGTATAATCAGATCCGTATGTGTGAGCAAGATATCAAAAAGACGGCGTTCTCCACGAGGTATGGTCATTATGAGTATAAAGTTATATCTTTTGGACTAACCAATGCTCCTGCTACTTTCATGGAGACGATGAATAATATGTTGCATGAATATCTCAATGATTTCGTGGTGGTATTCATCGACGACATTTTGATTTATTCTAAGACTGAGGAAGAGCATGAACATCATTTGCGGCTTGTGCTCCAAACTCTTAGGGAGAACCAATTTTATGTGAAATTGAAGAAGTGTGAATTCTAGATCTCAGAAGTGGGGTTTCTTGGCCATGTCATTAATTATGATGGTATTTCTGTTGATCCAAGCAAGGTATCCACTGTGGTGAATTGGCAAATGCTATCTAGCATGAAAGAAGTGAGAAGTTTCGGGTTTTACTGGGTACTATCGTCGTTTTGTGAGAGATTTCTCTACAATCGCCAAGCCGATGTCTCGATTGACACAAAAGGGTGTGAAGTTTCATTGGACGGATGATTGTGAGTGCAGTTTTTATACTCTTAAGGATAAATTGGTATCCACTCTTGTTCTCATTCTGCCAGAACCCGAGAAAACATTTCACCGTCTACTCCGATGCATCTTGAGTGGGTGTTGGTTGTGTTCTGATGCAGGATGGTAGAGTTGTGGCCTATGCATCTCGCCAACTAAAGAAGCATGAATAGAATTACCCTACCCATGATCTAGAGTTAGCCGCCGTTGTGTTTGCCTTTAAGATCTGGAGTCATTATTTGTATGGGGAGCCTTGTGATATTTTTACAGATCATAAAAGCCTCAAGTACATCTTTACACAGAGGGATCTGAATTTGAGGCAAAGAAGGTGGTTAGAATTGATTAATGACTATGATCTCACCATTCAGTATCATCCAAGAAAAGTGAATGTGGTTGGTGATGCTCTTAGTCGCAAGGTGACATCCTCTACTCTAGGTTGTCTAGTTGCTGATTTTGAGCTTATGGGAATCTCTTTTTGTTTTGCCGGCACTGCACAAGATGAGACCCAACTACTTCTTGAATCAGCAATTCTAGAGCAAGTGAGGGAGGCTCAACAACATGATCGGTTACTCCAACAAGTAAGAACGCATCTGGATGAGGGAAAGGAGGGTGATTTTAGCCTTGATGAGATCGGTGCATTGTGATTTAAGGGATGCCTATGTGTACCACAAAAGGTTGAGGTGAAGGATGAAATCTTGAGAGAAGCTCATCGCACTCTCTACACTGTCCATCCTGGTGAGAATAATATGTATCAAGACCTAAAGAAAAATTTCTGGTGGAAGAGGATGAAAGTGGACATTGCTCAGTATGTAGCATCATGTGGAGTCTGCCAGAAGGTGAACGCAGAACACAAGCGTTCGACAGGATTGTTGCAGCCTTTAGAAGTTCCTATGTGGCCTTGGGATGATATTAGTATGGATTTCGTGGTTGGTTTGCCTCACACGCCACGAGGAAAGGATGCTATTTGGGTGGTGGTTGATCGTTTCAGTAAGTCTACACACTTCATTCCGATACATACAACGGACACGGCAAGTGACTTAGGACCTATTTATGTTTGGGAGGTGGTAAGGTTGCTTGGTGTGCCGAAAACCATTGTCTCGAACAGAGATGCCAAATTTCTTTCTAAGTTTTGGGAGAGTTTACAGGGTGCTTTGGGTACGCAGCTCTGTTTGAGCACCGCTTTTCACCTTCAGGCGGATGGTCAGCCAGAGCGTACCATCCAAACACTCGTGGACAGGTGTGTTGTCCTGGAAAGGGAGTTGGGAGGATCATCTGGCACTTGCGGAGTTCGCCTACAACAATAGCTATCACACTAGTATTCGAGCAACACTGTTCGAAGTTTTGTATGGGCGGAAATGTAGATCTCCTCTTTTCTAGGATGCAGTGGGAGAGAAGGCGGTTTTGGGTCCTGATTGGGTCCAACAGATGTTTGATCGAGTAGCCGAGATTCGAAAGAATTTGCTCGCCGCTTAGAGTAGACAGAAGAGTTTTGCCGACGTAAGGCGAAGGGAGCTTGAGTTTGAGGTGGGTGACCAAGTTTTGTTGATGGTATCCCTTACCAAAGGCATTGTACGATTTGGTACAAAGGGCAAGTTGAGCCCAAGGTATGTGGGACCGTTTTCGATAATTGCACGGATTGGTAAACTGGCTTATCGCTTGGAACTCCCGGAATCCATGCGTGGAGTGTACAATGTATTTGATATCTCCATGCTGTGGAAGTACTTAAATGATCCGGAACATCATATACCTTTAGAACCATTGTCCATTGAGCAAGACCTTACAATTGAATTTCGTCCTGTCAAAATCCTTGAAGAGTCAGAACAAGTTTTTCGGCATAAGACCATAAAGTATGTCAGGGTTCTTTGAACGAATCAGACTGACCGTGAAGCGACTTGGGAATTGGAGTCCTGACGGCGAGTTCTCCGCTCAACCACTGCGGATCACACCCCTAGTCAGATTTCTATCCTGCTAGCCGATCAACCGTGCTCAGTTCAATTTGAGCGTGGGACGCAGCAAGGAGCGACTCACAGAGATTACCCAGGTTCGGACCCCCTGCGGGTAATAGTCCTACTCCTGCTGAGCCTTAGCTCTTTTCTTGTTGTGGTTGAATGGAATGTGGTTACAGAATGCTTGTGAACCGTGTGTCAAAACGTCCCCCTCCCTTCTCTCTCCGCTCCTCTTATACAAGCCTTGAACTGGCGGAGAGAGCCGAGGGTAGGCGGACAAGATACTCTCGATAATCGACAAGACATGCGAGACACGACAGAGAGAGGCAACGTCTTCTTTGCTCACCGCGGCGGCCTCCGCCTCGCGTGCTCGCAAGTGGCCTCGACCAAGCCAGACACACCCGGTGAGGCAGTGGGCGGGGCCCACCGCTTCCTCCTCGACGCGGCGGCTATCTTAAGCAAACCCTCTCTCTGCGGTCAATTCCGCTGCGCCACAGATGTGACCGCTTTCGCACCAAATAGGGTCATCATGAAGCGTAATCATTTCTTGGTTGTCTATCCGCGCGTGATGTCGCGTTAAATCGCTCGTCCTTCTCGGCAGGAGAGCCTTCGCCCGAAGACTCCTTCCGCAACGCGCTCGCCTGCTGGCCCCACACGGCGCGTGGGACCCTCGCTTTGTCTTGAGAGGGGCTCGCCCACGCCACTGGGTCTGCTCGCCGACGCGTGGGGCCCTCTTGGCCTCCTGAGGAGCTCGCCCACGCGCTGGGGTCTGATCGCCCGCCTGACGCGTCGGGCCCTCTTGGCCTCCTGAGGGCTCGCCCACGCGATGGGGCCTGGTCACCCGCCTGACGCGTGGGGCCCTCTTGGCCTCCTGAGGAGCTCGCCCACGCGCTAGGGCCTATTCGCCCGCCTGCAGGACTCTTCATACCCCGGTATTTATTGCACCGACAGTAGCCCCCGGGTCCACCATGATACGCGAACCGTCGCGCAGACACTTTTTCCGTTTCTCGTGCGGCGGGAGACGAATCGTGGGGGACCCACCTCCTGCGGCGGCCGTACGCCTGATTCTTTACCTGCGCACGATCTTCCTTGGGGAACCGCGCCGCTTTTCGAGGGAAATCGAAACGCGCGGGGCAATGATGGCGCCGCTCACGCGCGTGGGGACGGAATCCAAACCGTCGCGCTCGCGCTCCTTGCTTATAAATACTTCCCTTGGCGCCACGACTAATCCTTCCGCAAGCTAAGTCCTCAAACTGCCCTTCACCTTCTTCGCCGCCGCTACAGAGCCTTCTTTGCTGCTGTCGCTTTCTTTTTCGCCAATCGCTACCACCGTTTTCCATGGCGCCCAAACGCAGCAAGGGTCGCCGCGGGGATGCTCCATCGCCTGGGCCAGCTTTGCCTGCCTCCGCCGTCGACGAGGATGTGGTGACGCGGCTCCAAGGGTTCGTGCCGCCCACCTCCGTCCGGTTCTGCGCCGGCACCATTGCACCAAGCCCCCACGACGGGGAGATCATGACCTTTACCTGGGCGATGCTGGCGGGGCTCGTCCCGCCATACTCAGAGTTCTTCTTGGGGGTGCTTGCCTTCTACGAGATCGAGCGACGACCTTCCCCAATTACGTGGGCGCCGACCATCTTCGTCCACCTATGTGAGATGTTCGTGGGGCGATGCCAAGCCTTCCGCTCTGGCGCGGCTCTTCACGCCAGCATGCGAGGACGCGCCGGCGGGCTATTGAAGCTGCTACTTTACGCTCGCGACGCCGCCGCCTTCATCCGGTCACGGTCAAGTCAGCCCGAAAGGATCGCACCGCCAATGGTCAGTATGTGGAGGACTCCGGTAGCTGCGGCGACCTTGACCTCCCGAGGTCTGCGGAATCCCTTGCCAGCTGGGGGTCTCTGTCCGACGACTCAGCGGAGCTAGAGGTGATGCTGGGGCGCATCGCTGAGCTCTGCCGCAACGGGCTCACCGGATCCCACGTTGCGGCGGATTTTTTGCGGCGCCGCCTCTGCCCGCTTCGCATGAGGGTTCGCCCCGCCTGGCAGTATTATGGCGATGACGATGGAGTCCGCATTGTCCCCAGAGGTAAATGTTCCTTCAGTCTTTCGGGTTTCATGTCTTTTTGGAATGTCTTTTCTTTTGACTCCTTGTCGACTTATGGCTTCTTCTCTCTTGCACCCAGCCGCAGGGAATGTGCCGGAGAACGTGCTCCGACAGTGGCTGGCGGGACTCCTGACCGCGCCCGCCGGCGACATCTCTTGCGGCGAAGTCCGCCTCTCTGCGGCCGGGATCGACGGGGCGCAACCAAGATGCGCAAGACCGCCCCATGGAGGTCTCTGGTTCTGCGGTCCAAGTGGCCCGGGGACCACTACAGATCCGCGATCCGCCCCCGGCGACCGCCAAAGCTCCCGTGGCCGCTGCCGATCCTGCCGTGGCGGCCGACTCCAACCGCGCTCTCGGGAAGCGCCGCCTCATCCTCACCGAAGATGACGACGAGGAGGAGGGAGAGGCGAGCCCAAAGAGAGCTCGCCCCTCAAGTCCTGAGCTTTCGCCGCCTCCTCGGCCCCCTCCGGTGGGGCCTGCTGCTTGCCGCCCGCTCGCCACCAGCGAGCGCTGGCGACTCTTGAATCGCACCGCTGCGCGATTTCTTCTACTCTTCGCCGACGCTTCTGCACGGCACTTGCCGACGCTGCCGCCTCCGCCGTCGCGCGGCGCCACTCGTGCGCCCGCTTGCCGGCGGCGCGCTGCATGCGCCGCCCGCCGCTTCGCGACCAAGCGGCAGCGCTGCCCTCCTCCTTCACCTTCGGGGCGTCGCTCGGTAGCTTTCTGCACTTACGCACATTTTGCATCGGGGTTAGCATGTTTGCATGTTTTTCGCATACCGAACCTGTTCGCTTTTCTTCATGGGATAGGCGGACGCCGGGCCTCAAGCTCCGTCCCTCGCGACCAGCCAAATTTCAGCGTGCCGCGGCTCCTTCAACGGAGACGACCTCCCACCGCGGAGATCGCGTCGAGCCAAGGTGGAGGATCTTCCGCCATTCTTTGCGGCCGACGCCGACGCCGTGGTCGCTATCGCCGCCGACGTCGGGCGCTCCTTCGAGCGCTCCGTGCCCTTGCCCACACAGGCGGCGATGTCGCGAGCCATCGGCGAGCGCTGGCGGGCGCTTGAGCGGGAGATCGCGCGAGAAACAAGATGCTGGCGAGGCTGCGGCGGCGCAAGCCGCTGCCGCCTCAACCACCAAAGACGTCGAAGACCATCGCGCGGAGCACTCTGAGCGCCTTCGGGTCCTCGCCGACATGCTGCGCACCGCCTACCACAACTTCCGAGACGTCCTGTACCCGCTGGGCGTCACCTTGTACTCCCCGCTGGAGGAGATAGCCGCGCAGTATGCTGGGGCCGTGGGGCGCGCCGCCGAGGCCCTGCGCGATCTGCCGGTGGTGATGTGGGCGCGGGCGATCGAAGACGGTCGCCACGGCGCTCTTGAAGCAGCGCGGTTCGTCTTGGGCAACTGCCTTGCCCAAAACGCCGCGTTTGAGCTCGACGCCGCCACCGGGGAACCTTCGCGCCAGCTGGACCAGAACGAGCAGTTGCGGGTTGACACCGCCACCAACCGCGTCTCTATGATGGGCGGCGCTGCGCCGGCAGAGGGCGATGAAGACGAGGAGTAGACGAACTCCCTCATTTGTTTTTGTCCTGTACAAATCCTGTTAATGCAAACTTTTGCTCTTTTGTCGTGAGTCTCGATCAAACTTCGCGCAAATCTTTACTTGCGAAAAGTGGAACTGAGGCACCTGACCGCCAAAAGCTTTAGACTGAACGTTCTCCCGCAAGTGAGCGCTGTTTCCTTAGGCTTTTGGTTACTTCAACCCTTATGGCCTCTTTGCGAGCCGACCTTAAACATTGCGTGGCGAGCACTTAGCTTCCGGAAGTGGTCTAGACGTCGGTGCCGTCGTTGGCGCATTGCCCAGACCGAGCGGACACACCAGGCTAGAACCCGCCTTCCGTCCGCCTCGCCTCGCCCAGCGCAAGTTATAAGCGTTCGTCTTTGCAACTAAGGGGCCATCAGTCTTAAGTACTTTTTCGCTACCAGCTTTCGATAGAATGTTTTCTAACAGACTTTTTAAGGCTACGCAACTGATCGTCAAAAGCTTTAGACGAGCGTTACATTGGAAGTGGCGCTTTTCCTTAGGCATCGTTTACTTCAACCCTTACGGCCTCTCGGTAAACCGACCTTAAGCGTTATGTGGCGAGCACTTAGCTTCCGGAAGTGGTCTAGTCATTTGGTGCCGTCGTTGGCGCGTTGCCCGAACCGAAGGACACACGGGCTAGAACCCGCCTTTCGTCGCCTCGCCTCGCCCACCAAGAAGCTTAAGCGTTTGCTCTTGCAACTAAGGGGCCATCAGCCTTAAGTACTTTTTCGCTACCAGCTTTCAACAGAATGTTTTCTAACAAACTTTAGGCGAAAAAGGAACAGATGCCTACAGAGAGACAGAACTTATCTTTATTTTGCAGGTGGCTTTGTACAATGCAGCCCCCGAGGCGAGTGGGGAAGGAGGAAGACCTCGCCGCTCGGCTCCAAAGGAAGGCCAAAAAAGCTCTTGGAACAGCTACCTACGGGTAGAACTTCCTCAGCTGCTCGACGTTCCAAGTGTTCGCCAATTCGCGACCATCCTCGAATGCGAGCCTGACTGAGTCTGGGCGGGAGACTGAGACCACCTTGAAGGGGCCCTCCCACGGGGGAGACAGTTTGTTGCGCCCAGCCTGCGCTTGGACTCTGCGCAGAACAAGGTCGCCCACTACCAGTGTCCTCTCACACACCCGTCTTGCTTTATAACGGCGCAGTGCCTGCTGATACCTGGCGCGCCACTGACGGCGTGTTCTCCGCTCAACCGATACAGGTCCCCACCTACCAGGGCGTAGCGCTTGGCCTTGAACTGGCCGAGAGAGCCGAGGGGTAGGCAGCACAATACTCTCAGTACATTGACAAGACATGCGAGACACGACAGGAGAGACGAAAACGTGCTGCTGCTCACGCCGAGCGGTGCCGCCCTCGCGTGCTCCGCAAGTGGCCTCTGACCCGCACAGACACACCGGTGAGACCGCGGGCGGGGCCCAGCCTGCTCCTCCTGACGCGAGCGGCTATCTTAAACAAACCCTCTCTCTGCCGGTCAATTCCGCTGCGCCACAATGACAGCCGCATAGACCTGCGGGTCATCAGAAGCGTAATCATTTCTTGTTTGTCTATCCGCGCGTGATGTCGCATTAAATGCGCTCGTCCTTCGCAGCAGGGAGAGCCTTCGCCCAGAAGACTCCTTCCGCAACGCTCCCTGCCGCGCGGGCCCCACCTGACGCGTGGGACCCTCGCCTGGTCTTCAGAGGGGGCTCGCCCACACGCTGGGGCCTGGTCGCCCGCCTGACGCGTGGGGCCCTCTTGGCCTCCTGAGGAGCTCGCCCACGCCTGACGCGTGGGGCCCTCTTGGCCTCCTGAGGAGCTCGCCCACGCGCTGGGGCCTGGTCGCCCGCCAGACGCGTGGGGCCCTCTTGGCCTCCTGCAGGACTCTTCATACCCCGGTATTTATTTTACCGACAAGTCCCTTATGCGAGAAAAGTACCCAGAACTATTTACTTCAGGTACTGATTATGGTTTTATGTGAATTGTCGAGTGTAGAAGCGATTTAGAATTCGAGGACGAATTCTATTTTAGCGGGGTAGAATGTGACAATCCGTGGGCCCCTAGCCCAGGCTGGCCCAACCCATATTGGTTATTATAACGGATGGGGGGGGTGAGAGCATCGGGTTTCTCTAGGGAAAGAAAAAAATAGCCGCCGCCTCTTGCAGTTGCCGCTCGCGGGAGCAAATGGCGCCCTGTGCCGCCGTCTTCTTCCGCCGCACCGCCATCGCACTACTGCCGTCTTGTCGCCAGCGCCACCGTCGCCAAACGCCGTTCCGCTGTCGTCGATGCCATCCACGCCGCTGTCAATGCAGCGCATCGGCGTCCACAATGGCTCGCCACCGTCTTAATCAAGCCGTCGACGTGATCTATTGGAGATCGACAGGAAGAGGCAAAGGAATAGGTGGTGAAAGAGGGAGGTAAAGATCGAAGTTAGGGTTTTGCTCTTCGTATTTTCATCACTAGGGTGACTGGTGGGTGAGGAATGGCAATCATCTTCCTATGCCGACAAGGAGAACGAACTATGCCATTAACCATTTTGAGTTTAGGCAAACCACGAACCAGATACTGGCTACTAACTCTAGTCAAGTGATTAAAACCAATGTGACCCAGTCTCCTATGTGTTGGGATCCGAGAACGGAGTCGAGTCCCTTTTGTGCTTTACCTGTTCTAGTCCCTGGATCGGTAGCTAGAACACACAGATATACAGCTCTTGGATCATAGCCATCGAATGAACAAACTTTATTACATCCGAATAATAGCCAAGATGACCTTTACATCAGCGTATGCGCCAGCGTGGCGTTTATTACAAAAGGTAGGCACGTAGGCCTTACAACAGCGGAAGACTAAAATAGAAGTTCAACTTCAAAAAAACAAAACAAAACGATTCCCACATGCAAGCTGTAGTTAGCGCTCCTAGATGTCGCATAATCTTCATCTTCAATCCCGTTGATGAAACCTTCATCCTCGTGCACACCTCGTCAAGGAACATCATCTTCTAGTGGCAACCTGCTCGTTGGAATGAGCAGCCCGCATGAAAGGCGGGGTGAGTACGCGAATACTCAACAAGCGAGGCTGACTAAATGCAACTAAGGCTCCAAAGGAATGGTAAGGTTAATTTGCATAAAGCCATCTTTTCAAAGGTTTTTCCTATATTTTGAAATATGAGGAAAAAGTGATTTAAACAAATATTTTGTTTTCAATTTCTTTTCATTCCGTCGGCCACAGCCGAAATTTCCCAAGTGGCTAGATCATGGTTCCCCGCCATGAACCTATACCCTCATCACTCACAGTTCCCCACTGTGAGGAGAATAAAACAAATCGCTTTTGAAAAAAAAAACATTTTGAAAATCAAAACGAACACTACCAGAGAGGCAGCTCCCCGTCGTTTGCCCTTGACCATGGCATGGCTATCATGATAGTTGTACACTCTGTAGAGGTTGCACGCTTTACCCACGAGACAGGATTTCCCGGGCCAAAGGGTCTTCCTGACAAGGCATTTGGCAGTCTTCCTCCTAATTCGGTAACCCCGCTCCCAACAGCACAACAGTGGGTATCATTGGCCTCGGCTTAGTACCACACTCGACTGGTTGCGGATTGCACCATTGGCCTCAGCATAGTACAATCCAGACCATTGCCCTCAGGATAGTCCCACCGGATGGGCACTGAACTAGAATTCCAAAAGCTACTAAGCCAGGGCTGGCCCACACAGGCACTCAATAGTCGCACTGTAGTACTTAGCTCGACTACCTCAAGGAATCGGTCCTTAGCGATCGGGGTGGATCCTACACTTGACCCAATCTCGTGCAACATTTTCCTCAGCATAATGCACACCACCTCGCATCCAGCCACCCCAAATCAGGTTTTGCTAAAACTCTTTTATCCTAATAGCTCCCCGCTATTATCTATACCCATTTGCAAATAGGACAACACCGGTTGTCGCTTTTTAAATACACGCATTTCATCGGTATTTTAATTTTAAATAGGTACTAGTCGGGACAAGCGAGTCTAAGCATTTCTAGTATCGCAAAACCTAATTTTCAAGGAGGCTATAATAACAACATATATAGTCATGCAGTCTCTAGGACGATAAGGTTTGGGCTATAATACAATTAAATTTATCGGGGTAGCTACTCTAATTAAATACTGGTTTTCTAAGGTCAAATATACATGCATAATTTGTGAATCGCTAATAAATATTTGCAAAACAGTAGGAAGTGAAGTTTCAGCACTTGCCTTGTTCAGTACAGTGGACACACCCCCTCGGTGCGTCGGCGAATCATTGCTCGTCGCCCGATCCTAACGTATGACAACAACGGAAATAAATTCAACAATGCAAGAAATTCAAAATAGATGAACGCAATGCATATGAGAAATTTACAGCAGGTTGTCTCTGTTCAAATTAAATTTTTGAAATTGGTTTCACAATTTTTCAATTTTTATTTTATTTATAAAAATTTGTTACATTAGTTAATCAATAATAAATTCTTCAGAAATTCATTTTTAACAAAACAGTGCCAAAAGTTTATGGAAAATACTAGGCAGTATTAGGAACATGAACAAATTGATTTGGTAATTTTTGCACTAATATTTTAATAACTAAAAATGCTACTATTTTGATTATTCCATAAATCATACAGAAATTAATATGAGTAGAAACAGCACCAAACTTGGCTGAAAAGTACTAGACATTGTTAGGAACATATGAAAATTGGTTTCAATTTTTATGAGCTACAGAGAATTTTAAATAATTGTTTGAAGCCTCGGTCTTTTTCTGTAAAATCGAGAAATTAGGAAATTAGTGGGCCGGCCCATTTATCTGCTTCTTCAACCTCTGGCTATGGCCAGAGGGGAGGGATGCGCGCGGGGAGGCAGCGCTCCGGCGAGGGGGCGGCGACGGCGAGCGTCGGAGGGGTCAGCGGCGGCGGCTCGGCGCAAGGTGGCCCGAGGCGGCAGCGGCTCGGCGCAACGACGGCGCAGCGGCGAACAGAGGCGGCGGCGGCGGCTGTACACGGCGGTTGCAGTCCGGTGGCGCTGGGGCTTGGGGAAGTGGCGTCTCGGCTTTGCGAGGACGCGGGGAAGTCGAAGGTTGCGGCGGCTTGGGCTAGAAGTGCCCGGCGGCGGCGCGGCACAGAGGCGGCGCGACGGCCATGTGTAGTCGGCGGGAGCTCCGGTGAGGACAGCTCCGGCCCAATCGATTAAGGGAAAACCTTCTAGACGCCATGAGGGCGATACTGGAGGTATGAATCGACATTCTACCGCACGGAAGCGACGAATTCGACGCCGGTACTTTCGGGCGGCGCCCCGGACAGCTGCGGCTCCGGCGTCCAATCGGCGGCGTTCCGGTGGTCGTCTCCTGCGGTTCAAAGGCAAAATGGATTCATGGGAGATCAAGGTAGAATTGTATGGCAAGAACTCAGCAAGAAATCTCACCAAATGCTCCAATCGAAGGAGAGAACAAAAGGAAAAGAAACAGCTCGGGTGTGGGGATTTATAGAGGATCAACAGAGGGAGATGGAGAGGTTGGCTGCACAAATTCTCTCCTTGATGACCACCAATGCGAGTAGAAACTGCTGCACCCACCCTTGATCATCAATGGCAAATGGAAGTAAATGGGGGAAGTTTCTAGTGATTCATGGCCATGCACGAGGATTTGAGAAGTTGCTGCGCACAGCAACAGGGAGATAAGAGTGCTGCTGCATGCAATAAACAAAGAGAGAGAGAGAGCTACGTAGTGGAAAGGAAGAGAGAAGAAGAAAGTAGAGAGAGAAACGGAGCTGTGTAGAAGGGAGATGAATTGCTGCGCAGTGGAGGGGTTTTGGGCTGCTCAATGGTGCTTCAATATGGCCACTAATGAAGTAAAAACTGCTGCCATTAACAAGTCAAGGTGGCCACTAGAGAACATGAAAGAACTTGCTCCTCTTCTCAATTGATGGCTGCGCATGAATAGGGAGACAGAGAGGTGCTGCGTAATGGAGCTGCAAAACGGCTAATTATTGGAATAGAAACTGATGGTCATACCACATATTGATGTCCATCAATGGAATGCAATTTGGGGTGGATTTGTAATGCATTGCTTATGCATAGGAGATGAGAAAATGGCTGCGCAAGGTACGGTGGGAGGAGAGAGAAGGAGGTGAGAGAGTGGATGACAAGTGGGTCCAAAGGGAGATGAAAGGAGGGTAAATAAATAATAGGTTCAAATCCAATCAAATGTCATATAAAAATATATTTCTCTTTCTTTCCCAAATAATTTATCAAGTAAAATAATTGAATACAAAGTATAAGTTTTATTTTTAGAAAGGTATCCATATATTTGTTTGATTTTAGAACTTTAACAACTGTAACCTAGGGTTGCACAGTTGAAGGAAAATAATCATCAAAACAAATTACTTAAATATGATTTTTAGGCACCCAAAATTTAAATTTTATTCCCACAAATATAGAATCCTTTGATCATAAATGAAAATTAAATATATTTTATTTTAAAGTAACATACTCATTTTATTTTTATTTTATTTTATTTTTGTTTTTTTAAAAAATTAATCACAATTTTATTTGATGCAATGACATGCATGATTTTTTTTCCATAAAAATGAGGATGTTACACTATGCCAGAAGGAGGTGTCATGGGACTCTGAAGTAATCAAGCAATGAGAAGAGCCAACTGTAGATCGGAAATCAATACGAAAAACTTTTCCAAATATGTGAATCCCGCAAGCAAAACTCCCTGAAGAATTAAGAATGCAACTTTCATTCTGCTTAAAATGAACCTCAAAACCCTCATGAGTCAGCCGAGTAACCGAAAGCAAATTATAGCGAAGCTTGCTGACAAGGGTCACATCCTTAAGTACAACCTGGTCACTAACCTGAATAGAGCCTCGAGCGAGCACACAACCTAACGAAGCATCCTCAAAGGTGATTTTCTCACCCTGGGGCTCACATACTAAGAAGGAGAACCACTGAGAGTTTTCGATCATGTGGCGAGAACACCCAGAATCGATGATCCACATGTTCCCTTCCTAGCCCGACGTGCCTAAGTCAACGAGTGAAAAAATGTGGCTCAGCATTGAGAAATACCAGTGCATCTTTTGGCATCCAAAATTGAGTCACACGTTCATACCGAACAGACTTTACTCGGACTAGGCCATCCCTTCTAGCAGGGAAACGTCCCGACGCTGGATTAGGAGCAATCTGTCGTTGAGCTGAGGCGGGTGCATCATGTCCGCCATGGAGTTGGCACCTCACGTCGCGGACACTCACCTCTGTAACCTACAGGAGGTATGTCCTGAGGACGACGCTGCTCATGCCCCAGACCGGCAACAGGATGAACAACAGAAGGCTGTGCTCCAAGTCCTTGCCGTCTAACCACCGGTATAGCTGGAGGAGGAACAAACCTAGGTGCGGGTTTCTTAGGAGGTCCTTGAATTCTAGCGTGTTTTCTACGCTCCTCACGTGCTTCCTTAGCATAGCGGAAGCAGTTCTGCTCAGTGTGTCCTATCCTATCGCAGAAGGTGCAAACTACTCATCTGCCATTTCCAAGGGGCAGGAGTGGTAAGAGGAACACTCTTCGTAGGTGGACTTTGTGGAGCTTTCTTCTGAGACTGAACAGACTGTGTGGTAGGACTTTCCCTAACGATCCCTGCAGACCTGAAAATAGTAGTCTCAGGAACACTGTCACTAAGAACAACTGTTTGTCCATTCTCATCGCTTCCAAGCACTCTAGGTGCATGTCTCTTGATGTGCTCTTGCCAAATGTAACCTAGACCTCTACCACTTGATATCTTGCTTTTGTCAAGTATTAAGTTCAGCTTCCGTTTGCCCCCAACAAACTTCTCAAGAGTGTTCATGAGGTACTCGCACTCCTAATGGAGTTGGAGACAAAACCCGTAAGAAGAGGAAGAGTCCGAAGAGTCCTGACTATCAGTTGTACCCTTTTCTAAGGTTTTGCTACACTTCTCACCTAGGATCTTAACTTCCCTCTTGAGAGCCTGTTAGGAAAGACACTCAGCATTTTGGGTTTGGATCAACCTACCCTCAAATCTATCACTCAAGTCCTGGTAGATCCTTTCCATCTCCCCATCAAGCTCAAAACATCGATCACACACAGAGGCATCAATAATAGTATCATTAAATTCAGAAATCATAGCTTGCAAGTTCAAATTTTCAATCTTCGACAGTGTGCAATCACGGCATGTAGAATCAAGTGAGTGGAAGGTACAACTCTCATCTGAGCTGATTGGGTCCTTAGATGGAGCTTGTTTGCTACAGCCCACAACTGGACTGACTGGGTTCTTAGATGAGTGTGCAGAGGGATCAGGACAAAGCATGCTAGGGTTCATTAAGCAGACAGACTTAGATCAAAAGTGATAAGGAATAAATTTTCCTAGTATCATCTAGTTGTGCTACAAGCTTAACATTAACTTCCCTAAATTTTTCATTCAAATCAAGCACCCTATCATGAGTTGCCCTTAATTCATTGAAATCAATCATGACACTATCAAACTCTAACCACCCATCAGAGTCAATAGGATCAAGAACAATCTTACATTTTTTCATTCTCTACTTGGATAGTGACATTCTTAAAATGCATTTTTAATTCATCCAATTCTAGAGTGAGCTTCCCACAATCAGAGCAAGCAGCAAGTTTAACATTTTTTAGTTGAACTTGAAGGGCATTTTTCTTGACCAAGACCCTAGTGTACTTGCTATAAATTTTAACTAATGCTTCCAAGAGTTCAAAATAGGAGGGACCTTGTTCTGAGTCGCTGCCACCGCTGTCGCCGTGTGACATGAAGCACATGCTGGTGTAGTCGACGTCGTCGTTCTCCGGCGGCTCATCCTCACCATCATCCGAGTGTCCATCCTCCTTGTTGGAGATGACGGCTTCTTACAGAGCGGCCAACACCTTCACCATGCGGCGTCCCTTCATCAGCTGCTTAGGTGTCTTCTTCTTGTCACATCCACCACCGGCCTTGATGTTGTGTTTCTTGTTGACGTAGGCTTTCCGTGTTGGCACGACGTAGTCGTTCTGCTCCTCTCCTCCGGACTTTGTACAATCACGCTTCATGTGGTTGAGACCACCACAACCGAAGCACCTCATGACGCCTCTCCTCCAATCAGCCACTCGCCTGTAAGCATGTGAGAACTTCCTGGCCAACAAGGCAAGCTGCTCCTCAGGAATCTTGTCCATCTGATCATTTCACAGCTCACAGAGGGCAGAGAAGGAGAAACTGGCAACATCTGAAGAACCACGACCAGAGGGGTCAGCTATCAATGCAGTGGATGAGGAAGTGGGCTCTTTCGGAAATGCTCAAGTTCTTGCGTCTTGAGACTAGCATAGAGTGCTTTCAAGGTCAGCGTCGAGATCGGTATCTCATTTGATTGCGATCACCTTCACATCCCAGACCTTAAGATCCAAAGCAGAGAGAAAGTGCCTAGCGATCTCCGAATCGGTATATTTGACTTCAACCGAATGGAGATCGTAAGAATCTTGGTGAAGCGGGAGAATCATGAGTAAAGTGTTTCACCCGGCTTCTGAGTAAATCAATTGTACTCTCTTTTGTGTTGGTCTTTTCTCACCATCTTAACATGAGCCGTCCCCTCATGGTAAGCTTGGAGGGTCGTCCAGATTTTGTGGGCTGTGGTTGTCGACAGTTCAGATATCGATCTCAAGTCAACTAAGGTTTTTGAAAGGGAGATAGGAGACACGCCGAACAGAGCGAACAGCAACTAGCGACGAACAGGAAGACAAGAGTTTTTATCCTGGTTTAGGCCTCTCAGGAGAGATAATAGCCCTACGTCCAGTCTTTCTTTATATCAAAGAGGATTACAAGATGGAACTCGACGAGATGAGGAAGTCTCGGCGAGAATATGGATGTACAGGAAACAATGTGCGACAATGCGAAGTCTCTTGGCCCCTCTACACGTCGTAGGGGCCCTGTTTATATAGTGTTGATGAACCGACTTACCGGGGGATAATCGGGCCGGGCTAACTACGAGATCGTAACGAACTCAGTACATGCCAAATACATCCCGAGGTAGATAAGGTATACTCCGATTCTTGGGGATCACGACTCCTATTCCAATCCGGGAAACCACGTCCGGGTCTTCACGTAGCCGTGTAGAACTCCTGTTCGAGACGGACTCAAACACGATTCCTTGGCCGTTACGCACCATGCCGACCAGAGAGCTGTTCGGCAGGATGCACATGGGCCAGATAGAACCTTCCATGGAGCTGGGCCCTGGCAGGCTGTTCGACTGGGCCGTCAGGGAGTGGGCCATGGCAATGGGCCGTAATTTTATCCCCGACAGCTAGCCCCCGAGACTCAAGTGGAAGGACTCACTAGAGTGGGTTCTTCCTCTTGAGACACCAAGTCACGAAGAGGGAAATTTTGCTGCTACAGAGATGAACAACAATCGACCGAACAGGTTATGGTTCAACCGAACAAGAACTTGTTCGGGACCGAACAGACCCGCCCAGTGCCGAGCAACTCTGTTGCGTCGAACAGGGAATCACATCTATCCGGCGAGCACTCGACCTTCAAAGGAACCTTTGGAAAAAATAGCCGTTAGCGATTCCAACGATAACTTCCTATCATCGCTTGAAGGAAAAGCAGGGACTTGTTTTACCTAGCCGTTGCGGTAAAAACTAGCCGTTTTGTGGCAAAAAACCCGTTGCTGAGCTGCTCATTTGGGACTATAAAAGCACCTAAGCCGCCCGCGGCTAGCCACTTCTGCTCTCACGCCTTTCCTTCCCAAGCCCAAATTCCAACCGCGCTCAGCATCTAACTCCCAAACCCTACCACCAAGTCTGTTCGTCCAACCCTGGGAATCGCTATGGCCAAGTTCTCTGGCACTAGCTTGACCGAGGAGGACCTGAAGATCTGGGAGGAGGAAGGACACGTCGACGCCGGTAGCTGGAGGCTGCCGGGGAGGAGGAAACTCTGGAGCCGCTCGAGGACGAGTTCGTCAACCTTGAGCAGTTTGCACTGTTCGGGTTGAGGTCTCCCAAGAGCGACTTCGTGGAGGCCTTCTTCAACATCAGCGGATTGGAGGTGACGAACCTCAATCCAAACTCTATCCTCCAGATGGCCGTCTTCGCACACCTGTGCGAGGGCTATCTGGGAATCGACCCGCCGGTGGGGTTGGTCCTCCATGACTATACGGTAATGAGGAGCAGCTCCGCCGCTTCGGCGCTTGGGTGCTACTAACTCAAGCTCCGGGCCACCACCGACGACGCGCTGTACCCCCATCCACTGCTGCTCGACTCGATGGGCGCGTGGTAGACGAGGTGGTTCTACACCAAGCGAAGCGACGACATCATGCTCGTCTTCACCGGACAGGCTCCGGCGAAGGGAACACCAATGCTCCGGCCGGAGATGTCCGACGAGGACTGGTACCTGACGCGGAAGATCGCTTCCCTCATGGGCCTCGGGCTCACGGGCAGGGAGATCATCCGCGACTTCACGGCGAACAGAGTTTGTCCGCTGCGGAGAAGACCCTACCCCTTCTACAAGATAGAAGGATGGGAAGACATCACAAGGGAGAGCACGGGTAAGTGCCTTTAAGACTCAACCTCTATTTGATGGTTTCATCCGAACGGGAACTAAGGATTTTTCTTCTGTTCGGGCAGTGCAACCGACCGATGCATGGGTGACCGAGCGGGTGGACTCCATGCTGAAGGTCGCGAAGAAGGACGGCGAGGTCACCGGCGAGGTGGCCTACACATGTCCGCGCAATGTGCTTGTCCGCACAGCCGAGGTAAAGCGTTTTTCACCGGCCCGGTTTTGCAAGACTTGCACGGTTGAAGATGCTAACATTCGCATCTCAAATGAACAGGAGGATCAGCTGATCGTTGGAGGGATCGTGGAGGAACTCTCCGGATCCGAGAAAGAGAAAGCGAGGAAGGGCAAGGCCAAGGTGGCCACAAAGCCCAAGGTGGCGGCTGAGCCGACGCGGAGCTCGCCACGCCATGGCGGCCGCCAGCCCTCGAAGAAGCCCCCAGCAAAATAAGCGCCCGAGCAAGCAAATAGCGTCGCCGACGCCACCAAGTGGGCAACGACCAAGCCCCTCCCTCCTCGCCGAGCAAAGCGACGAAGAGGTAAGGATCATGACCCTCTGGCTTAAGCGTTATGTGCAGGCTCACCCGGGCCACATAATGCGGCTGCAACAGGTCGCCGAGCAGATGAGGCTTGAGGAAGAAGTCGCGCGCAAGGAAAAGCTTCTTGCGCTGCGCGAGAAAAGAACTCAGCTCAGCAGGGAGCTGAGCTCGTCGCCACGAGCATCTGGGGGCCAAGGTGAGCAGCTCGCCAAGGAGCCCCCTAGGAAAAGGCGGAAAGTTCTAACGACGAAGAGGAAGATTAAACCCCCCGCGGCAGGTATGTAGTGTCAAGTCATCCGACCTTACACCTTACCGAACAGCGCAGGATTTAACTTGCCCCTCTTTTTTTGTTTTTCATCAGCTGCCCAAGAGGAGGTCGACGCGGACTACGTGTACACGGCGATCGAGCGGTCCTTCTTGCTCGAGCACCTGCACGGTGCCTCGCGAGCAACGAGGCTGCTCGCTCTAAAGGACAAGCTGGCAGCGTGGGCCTTGGTCCCAGGCTACTGCAGCGACCGGATCGACACCTTGAGGGGTGCGATCAGCAGGCTGGAAACCCAAGAAGCGGAGCATGGCGCCACGAAGGGTGGAGCCGAAGTGTAAACCACGGCCGCCGAGTGGGGATCGAGCAGCGGTCCTACCGGGCACTTCATCGCAGGGGCAGACCATCCCTGGAGCGACGGCAACCTCCGGCGAGCAGGGAGAGATCCCTGCCACCGGGGAGCAAAAAGAGGATCGCGGACAGGGGCCTCAAGCCACCCTGTCCGTCACGCCACCGGCTTCTCCTGTCAGAGGGACGCCGGTCCTGCTCGAAGGCGAATGGGCAGAGGAACAAGAGGAGAGGCGGAGCCTTGGCGACAGCTACTTTGCCGCAATGCCCTAAAGCGGTCTTGGCGCCCGACGGGAGGACGCAAGCGGAAGGTCACCAAGGAGTCTCATCCCGCCGAAGCGAGGCTTCGTGACCCACGGTCCGGAAAATCGCCTGTGCCGGAGTCTGAAGCGGCGGCTTGGAGAGGTAATCCTCAAAACCGAAACTCTGTCTGCTCGAGATATTGCTCAAGGCTTGATTTGGTCTTCTCTCTTTCAGTTCGTGGAGGGCACCATGGAGGACCTCGTGGAAGGCATCACCGTCGAGCGTAGCGCCGTCATAGCGGCCTTCCAGGAGCATCTCCGGACGAGGGGGCTCGCGGGGGAGCCCTCTGCACCAACCAAGAGCCGGAGCAGGCTAAAGGCGAAGGTGAAGAAGCTCAAGGCCCAACTAGCCGAAGAGAGGTGATCATCCCGGCAGCTCCCCTAAGGAGAGGCCGAGGGACTTCGCGAGCAGGTTGCGAGGGGACGCGCCGCGGAGGGGGCGCGCCGCGGAAGAAAGGGTCAAGGAGCTAGCCGAGCAGCTCAAGGTGGCCGAGAAACGCCTCAGTCAGACGGTAAGTCTGACCGAGGACTTGCGCGCTCTGACCGAGGAGGTCGAAGCTCTCCGGAGAGAAGCCAAGCGCAGCCAAGCCAGCGAGAAGGCTAAGACCGAAGAGGTCGAAGCCATTCGGGCAGAGGCCATGGAACAGGCCAAGCGATGCAAGGAGGAAGTCGAGCGTCTCCGAGCTGAGGCCCGAGAAGGAATCAAGGCTCAAGGTGAAGTCGTGCGCCTCAAGTTAGAAATTGAGGAGCTAAAGGAGCAGCTTGCTACTAAGTAGCACCGCGGCTGCAACCCGAAAGGGCCTTGTACCTAAAACTTTTGTTAATGAGCAATAAAGACTTACCTTTTTCCCTGCAAAAAAGAGCAACAAAAAGACAAGAACGGACAGAAAACTAAGAGCAAAGGCAACACAGCGCTAGAGAGTTTTAAGAAAAACCGGTAGAACGCTTAGCCTAACTCCCAGCCCCCGTTGTACAGCTGCTCGAAAACCTGAGTTTGTGAATTCGAACAGGTGTACAAGAGAAAGAGCGACACCCTAGCCCCCGGTACGGACGATGCTCGAAAAACTGAGTTTGCGAATTCGAGCATGTGCGTAGAGAGATAGAGAGACACCCGTATCCTGATCGACTCGTTTCAGGAACTGCTCGTTAACGTAAGTTAGGCGATTCCGAGGGTAACCGAGCAAGGAAAGTGCCTCTGCCACGGAGGGCTTACGAGAGCAGACTTTGCCAAGTGGTCGTGCCGTGAGCGGTAAGTGCCTCTGCCACGGAGGGCTTACGAGAGCAGACTTAGCCGCAAGGCTGGATGCCGTGTTACGCAACTCTGAGTTTAGGAACTAGTTGAAACTAGATACGGGCAGGGAAACTCTGAAGGTCATAGAGCCAAGAGTTCGCAAGACCGGGCAGCCATCAAGTGTTACCGGAGAGAGAGGGTAGTCTTTGAGAAGACGAGGAGTGAAAAGGGCACAGGGGCCGCGAAAATTCACTGATTACTGGATTGAACATTACATGGCAGCCCGGGAGACTTGGACGAACTAAGGCGCGAAGTTTTTACAAAAGCGCAAAGCTAATAAAACAACGAAAGACCTACACAAAGAACTTACGGTGGTCGATGTTCCAAGTCTTTGGTCGGCTCTCTCCGTCCTCCATAGCCGACAAGCAGGTCCACAGGCGGCGGTGGAAACGACTGTGAGCAGGTCCTCCCAGCGGGAGTTAACTTGTTGGCATTGGACGGGTTACGACACGGCGCAGAAACGAGGTCGCCCGCCTTCAAGACCACAGGTCGAACGGATTTGGCGGCGTCTTGCGGCGAAGATCTTCTTGTAGCGCCATCGACTTGTGCCCGGTCGCGTGTGCCTTCGAGGAGATCGAGTTCGAGCAGGCGCTCTTGCTCGTCGTCAATCAAGTTGACCGAGCTCGTGCGAGGCGAACCGAGTACTATTTCGGCGGGCAAGATAGGTTATGCGCCATAGACCACATGGAAAGGAGTTTCCCCGGTTGCCCGGCTGGCTGTGGTGCGAACTGCCCAGAGGACGGAAGGAACTTCGTCAACTCAGGCTTTGTTGTGCTCGCTGAGAGCAGCACACACCCGCCGTTTTATACCCTGGACGATCTGTCCATTAGCTCGCTCGACTGCTCCATTCCTATGTGGATGAGCCATAGAGGCGAAGCAGACCTTGGTCCCCAGCTGTTCATAGTATTCCTGGCATAACTCGCTTCTGAACTGAGGACCGTTATCGGTGATCAGCTTATGGGGGATCCCGAAGCGCGTGATCACGTTGCTTTTGAAGAAGCATACAGCCGTTTTGGCGTGAAGTGAAGATACAGGCTCTGCCTCAATCCACTTTGTGAAAGTGTCAATGGCGACGAGCAAGTGTGTGTAACCCTTGTACCCCTTGGGGAACGGGCCGAGCAGATCCAGACCCCATGTGGAGAAAGGCCAAGATGGGGGATCGTCTGGAGCTCTTGGGCGGGCTTATGGGCCTTCCGGGCGTGGAACTGACATGCCTTGCACTTAGTGACCACATCCCGAGCATCCTGTAACGCAATGGGCCAGTAGTACCCCATGCGGCAACGCTTTGTTTACCGTAGTCTGAAGGGCGTGGTTGCCACAGGCACCCTCGTGTATGTCCCTAAGAAGGAACACACCCTCCTGTTGAGAGATGCACTTGGAGTCTTGGAGAGAACTCCCAGAGCACCTTGATGGTAAAGGATGCCGTCCACAAGCTTGTATGGACTAGCACGCCTTGTAAGCCGGGTACGCTCGGCTTCGTCGGGCAGGGTCCCATCTGCAAGGTACCGGACAAATGGCGTTGTCCAGTCCGTAGCCTGCTCGATAACGGAGACAGCACCACCTGTCTCTGTTGCCTCGTCCGGAGACGTGATTGAGGGCTTGTGAAGGTGCTCGACGAGCACCCCTGCCGGGGCAGGTTCGCGTGAGGATCCATACTTGGATAGCTGGTCGGCCAGGAAGTTGTCCTTCCTAGGCACGAAGAGCACCTCGAAAAATCGAAAGTGCCGCTCCAACTTCCTCACTTCAACCAGGTATCGCGCCATTGAGTCATCGCAGCACTGATACTCCTTGTTTACCTGATTGATGACCAACTGTGAATCTCCCTTCACAGTCAGCCGTTGGACGCCGAGCGACTTGCACGCTCTTAGTCCCGCGAGGAGGGCCTCGTACTCCGCAGCGTTGTTAGTCGCCGCAAAGTGTAATTACATAGAATATTGGAGTTGCTCTCCTTGAGGGGAGATGAGAACAAAACCAGCCCCCGAGTTTCCAGTGCGCGAGCCATCAAAAAACATGGTCCATGGGGGTTCTTCAGGTTGCTCGGGAGCTCCCTGGGTCTTGGGCGGGCAGGTCCATTCAGCGACAAAGTCGGCCAGGACCTGGGATTTCATAGCAGTTCGGGCAGCAAACAGAATATCGAACTCTGCTAGTTCCATTGCCCACTTAGCTATATGTCCGCCAGCTTCCTTGTTCCTTAGAATTTCTCCCAGCGGGAACTTGGTTGGGACCAGTATTTGATGTGCCTGGAAGTAATGCCGAAGCTTCCTGGAGGTCATGAGCAAGGCATAGAGCAACTTCTGGACCTCAGGGTAACACTTCTTTGATCCGTGAAGCACCTCGCTCACGTAATAGATTGGCCGCTGGATGCCTTCCCTCTCCACCGTCAAGACCGCGCTCACCGCTTGTGGCGTGCAGCCAAGGTACAGCAAAAGTTGCTCGCCATGCCGCGGGGTGGTCAAGACAGGTGGGTTGGATAGGTATTGCTTTAGATCTTGGAAGGATCTGTCCGCCTCCTCTGTCCACTCGAAACCATTGTGCTTGCGCAGAGCCTTAAAGAAGGACAGCCCGCGTTCGCCTTGATGGGAAATGAACCTGCTTAGAGCAGCCATCCGCCCTGTGAGGCTCTGAACTTTCTTGACGGTAGTTGGAGCCTGCATATTTTCAATGGCCTCGATTTTTTGGGGTTAGTAGAAATACCTTGCGAACCAATGACGTAACCGAGTAACATTCCAGATCGAACACCAAAGGTACACTTCTCTGGATTTAAATTTATTCGATGCCTGGTGAGATTACGAAAGGTCTCGGCCAGGTCTTCCGAGTAACAACTATGTCGTCGACATAGACCTCCAGGTTTCTTCCGCGCTGTTCTGGGAAGGTCTTCTCCATTAAGCGCTGGAACGTGGCACCAGCATTGCGTAGACCGAAGGACATGGTCGTATAGCAGAAGGTGCCGAAAGGGGTGATGAAGCAGTCTTCTCTTCATCCTCGGGGGAGATGCTTATTTGGTGATAACTGGAGTAAAAATCCAAAAAACTCAAGAGCTGGGCATCCGCAGTCGCGTCGACCAGCTGGTCTATGCGAGGCAGCGGGAAATTGTCTTTGGGACAAGCAGCGTTCAGATCTGTGTGATCAACACACATCCTCCACTTGCCGCCTTTCTTCTTTACAATAATAGGGTTGGCCAGCCACTCGGTGTGATCAACCTCGCGGATGAAACAAGCAGCGAGTAGCTTGCCAAGCTAATCTTTGATGATCACCTGTTCGAAATCCGAAAAGCGTCGAAGCTTCTGGCGAACAGGCTTTTTGTCCGTCCGGACAGCCAGTTTGTGCTCGATAACCTCCCTTGGGACTCCGGGCATGTCAGATGGCTCCTAGGCAAACACATCTGCATTAGCTCGGAGGAAGGCAATGAGCTCGCTTTCCTATTTGAGGTTCAGATTGGCCCCCAAGTGAACTGTCTTGGAAGAGTCATCAAGAGACAGCGGAACTTACTTGGTCTCTTCCCCTGGCTGGACAGAAACCTTAGGGCGTGCAGATTTGGTCTGCGGAACTTCGGGACCCCGCGGCGGGAGCTGGTCGACCAGGGCAAGGGACTGCTCGTCGCAATCTAGAGCAGCTTTGTAGTTGCCCTTGACCGTGATCACGCCACTGGGGCCCGGTATCTTCACGCAATGGTAAGCGTGGTGGGACACGGCTATGAACTTGCCAAGAGATGGCCGGCCCAAGATTGCATTATAAGCGGATAGGAAGTCGACCACGTCAAACGTGATCCACTCTGTTTGGAAGTTGCTAGGGCTGCCGAAGGTGACGGGCAGAACAATCTGCCCGAGCGGCCGCACAGCTTCTCCCGGCACAATCCCATAGAAGGGCATTGCAACTTTCTTCAGTTTGGTGCGAGGAATCGGCATCTCGTCCAAGACCTTTGCAGAAAGCAAGTCCAAAGCGCTCCCGCCGTCGACCAAAACACGGCCAACTCGGGCGTTGCTGATTGTTGGAGCGACCACCAGAGGGAGACGCTGAGGCTTGGTCATCCCAGTGGGGCAATCATCCTTGGAAAAGGAGATAGAGACCTCGGTCCACTTCATCGATTCAGGCTGTGGTTTGTCTTTTTCAACGTTGTGGACCTCCCGAGCAGCTGCCTTGAGGCTGTGCCGAGAGGGGTATGCCGAGAAACCGCCGAAGATTACGGCGATGTGGTTCACGGGCTCCTGATATTCATCATCGTCGTCCTGATCACCACCATCGGCTTGGCGCTTGTTCTTGCCGGCATCACCTTGTTTGGGCAGGGTGGGCATTGGGCCCTTGCCGTTGTAGAAATCCTCGAGCTTTGTAGCCCAGGTCCTGCAATGGCATATATCGTGCCCGTAGTGTTGGTGGAACTTGCAAAATCGGTCACTCGGACCTTTGTTGCCTTGTCCGCCTCCCTGAGCAGGCTTCTTGCCCTTGTAATTATTGTTGGGCTTCTTCTACCCATCCTTGGGAGGAGGTGCACGATCTATACCTGCGACGGTATTGTTCGCGTCACCTTTATTCTTCTTCTTCTGGGACTTCTTGTCACCAGGATTGTTGCTGCTCTTCTTCTTCTCATCCACACCAGGCTGGGCGGGCAGCTCGCCCTTGTCAAACGCCTTCTTATCTCAACGCTCTCTGCGCGTTAGCATAGCGATCACCGCCTTGAACAGGTCATTGGCGGTCCAGGTCTCATTGATCTCGAGATCCTGGGTGAGCCGCTCGTCGCGGACTCCGTTTTTGAAAGCGCGAACAACAGATTCATCCGAGATGTTCGGGATCGTGTTGCGGATCTTAATGAAACGCTTCACGAAGTTGCGGAGGGTCTCCCCGTTCATCTGGTTCATCTGGTGCAGATCATCCTCCTTGCCCAGACGTACGTAACAGCTCTAGAAATTGGCAATCAGAGCGTCACAAAGTTGGTCCCACGAGCAGATGGAACCTTCTTGCTGATTGAACAGCCACGTCCGAGCAGCACCTTCAAGGACAGTCGGGAGGTAATTTGCTATGACTAGCTCGTCACCCTGGCCACCATGATGGCGGTTGCGTAAATAGAAAGGAACTCCTCCGGGTTTTGGGTCCTGTTGTACCTCTCCACGTGGCTAGGTTTGAACTTGGAAGGCCACCTGACAGCGCGAAGCTCATCGGAGAAGGCCTTGCAGCCCAAGGCATATGACCGACCACCTTCCTCGGCAGAACCTAGTCTTGAGACGTTGGTCCTGTTGCGCGGAGGAACTCTTGCTGAACGGGAAGATTCGGCCTGGAGAAACTCTCTCCGGGACAACCCACCGCACTCCTTCCTCGTGGTCGCGACGACGCGCTCTTCCCGAGGGGATCGTCCGTGATCGTCGCGCGGCCTCTTGCCTCTGTGATCGCGGGGACCACGGGGACTTGGGGAGCGCTGCCGACCACGTGTAGCTTGCTCGTGGACAGTATTCCTTTGACGGTGACGAGGGTCACGCGATCGATCAGAGCTGTCCGAGTCATTTCGGGCAGGTTGACTGCGCTGCCTGGAGGAATTGTTGACTTCCCTAAGGACTTTAGGCCTTCAGCCAGTCTCTCTAGGTGAGTAGCAACAACATCACCCATACGGGCGAGATCGGCCTGGTTGGTGGATCAAAGCACCGTTGCCATAGCCTCGAATCGTTCCCGACTCTGATCTAGGGGTCCCGGATCTCGGCATCCGCGATTACCCGATCGAGTCCGGTCACGCGGGGAATTGACCCGAACAGGGGAACTTCTGCCGGGAGACTTAGCGTGGGCACGCGGGGCGGGTTGCGACGCTGTCGCTTGCACCGATCGCGGAACCGTGCCAAGGTCTGATTGATAGAGGCATCGAGGCTGCGGCGAATGACATCCTGCTCGCGAGCAGCCAGCGCCGCCTCATCTTGATGCCGAGCAGAGTTGGTCTGCCCGATCTCGCCAGCCGCCGCAGCCCGTGCAGGATCCTTAGGGGTTCCCACTCCGGCCATGTTGATGCTGCGAGGGACATGCGAAGGTATGCTAGACGGCGTCATCACTGTGTCGCCACAGGTAGAATCTACCGACATAGCCTTAGAATCCGATAGATCTAAACCATCGTAAAGATCATCGGTTCCTTAGTCATCGTCAATGACGGGAATACGCTCTGAAACCATCTCCGGAGTATAGCCGGAGACTGCTGTCCCTGATATGGAAAGCGATCGAGATCGAACAGATCGATCAGATCTGACAGGGGATGAGACATCCTGTCCTTCAGAGTCATAGCCCTCAGGAAGAGTTTCCTGGTCGCTGATGGAGTTCGACATGCTCGATCTGCAGATCTCCACGGTCGGCGCCAACTGTCGACGGTTGAGATATCGATCTCAAGTCAACTAAGGTTCTTGAAAGGAAGATAGGAGACACGCCGAAGAGCGAACAGCAACCAGCGACGAACAGGAAGACAAGGGTTTTTATCCTGGTTCAGGCCTCTTAGGAGAGATAATAGCCCTACGTCCAGCCTTTCTTTTTATCAAAGAGGATTACAAGATGGAACAAGACGAGATGAGCAAGTCTCGGCGAGAATATGGATGTACAGGAAACAATGTGCGACAATGCGAAGTCTCTTGGCCCCTCTACACGCCGTAGGGGCCCTGTTTATATAGTGTTGATGAACCGACTTACCGGGGGATAATCGGGCCGGGCTAACTACGAGATCGTAACGAACTCAGTACATGCCAAATACATCCCGAGGTAGATAAGGTATACTCCGATTCTTGGGGATCACGACTCCTATTCCAATCTGGAAAACCATGTCCGGGTCTTCACGTAGCGGTGCAGAACTCCTGTTCGAGACGGACTCAAACACGATTCCTTGGCCGTTACGCACCATGCCGACCAGAGAGCTGTTCGGCAGGATGCACATGGGCCAGATAGAATCTTCCAGGGAGCTGGGCCCTGGCAGGCTGTTCGACTGGGCCGTCAGGGAGTGGGCCATGGTAATGGGCCGTAATTTTATCCCCGACAGTGGTGACGTTCGACACCCGCTCGTACGCTCCTCGGTTAAGACCTTGAATCAGAAAATTTCGAGCTTTTGCATTAAGCTCCACATCGGCTTGATTCACGGCCGTCACCTCCTTAGGAAACTCATACGGGTCCTTGATCTTAAAGCAAACATTGTAGCCTTGAGCTATCACATATGTCTCCATCCTAGCCTTCCAAAAGGAAAAATCGGCTCCGGAGAACACGGGGATTTGGTGGAATACTTGTCCACCATAGCTCAAATAGCAATATGGATCGGCTTCAAAAATCGGTCAAGATTTTCAAAGAAGCACCAAACCAAACGCTCTGATACCAGTTCAATACCTGAGCTAGGCGGCTAGAGGCGGGTGAATAGACGCCAATCAATTTTGATGCTTTCTTTTTGCACATGCAGCCCATCTAAGCATTCTGCAAAAACTGCTTCGTATCGGAGATCAAACCGCGATGAACAATGTGACAACTATGTGTACCCACGACTTGTATGGATGATATCCATATGAGTATGTGGGGATTTTAGAGCCACAGTCCTGGTTGTCAAGTGCCCAAACAAGTGGAATCAATTCAAATCTTTCTTTTGAAAAGAGATCATGACAAAAACCCAAAGCAACTTTCAAAAAGCAAAAACAGATTCATTCAGAACTTGTCCTCTCACGGAGCAAGAGTTTCCTGGTTTTAAGGTGTCTAAAAATCTTGGAAATTTTTCTCCATATGTGTCAATGTGTCTTGAAGCACTCCACCAAAAATATCCTTAAAACTCCTCACAGAAAAATCATGAAAAATCATATACCAAGAACTGTCAGGAACTGGGGCTGCAAGTTTAGGGCTCGGTATTCACCTCATAGCTCCCTAACCAGGTAACTAGTGATCTTGAAATTGTTACCACAGATGGGTATATGAGTCACGCATCTTTTCCAACTGGAATCACTCAAAAATGATGTTTCTATATTTTTTCTAAAAATCCAACACTGACTGCTGCGCGGAGGAATGTTTCTGGACAGAATAGCAACTTGTCAAGATCTTGATCTCTTGCCTCTCATATGGTTGCTAGAAGTGTGTCAAATCATATTAGCAACCTTAAAGCATCATAGACCAACAAGAAACAGCAATAAATCACCAAGATTCACTCTCCAACAAGAGCCTCAAAAGGAAAGACAAGAATAAGAAGAACTAGGATCAAATCAACACAAGATGTCCATAGAGAAGTATGATTTCATTGCATATAAGTTGGGGGATTACAAACCATACTCCTTGTGGACACAAGCACTCTAGGTGCCACCCAAACACACCCCACTCACCCTCTCCTATTCTGAAATTTTCAGCTCTAAGGGGATGAGGAGGAGGTGCTCCCTTCCCCCTCTATTTATAGCCCAAGGGTGAGATGCCCTACACCCTAGAGCCCATCTCCACCCTTCATTTGAGGATGAGTGGTGTACAACACACACAGTACAAGACACATTCCTGAGAGGGAATATTTTCCACATATTCCCCCGGGAAATATCTTCGTAGCTTCCTAGGTCGCCAGCCCACGCCTGGGCCCACCGGTCTGAACCAGCTTCGCCATCTGGTTACCGATGCCGTAGCCTCCAGCTGCCTCGTATTCCTTTCTATGGCTAATCTTCTCGAGTACACCACCTCATGTGACCGTCAGGTCATCAAACCCGGTCGCCTGCACGCCTCCGGACGCACCAGCCTCCAGCTGTCCCCGTGAAGCGTTAGCCACGTACCTGTCGATACCTGCATCACTAAGGTGAACACACATAAAACCAACACACCTTACCTCACCTGCAAGGTTATTTCAACACAAAATTTCCAACATCATAAACCCTTCGTGACATCACAATTAGGAAGCCCTAACACACCACTTGTCAGCTTAACAAATTCCACCAGACCACGTCCGATCAAAACTATTACCTAGCCCAAGCTCAGCACAATGGTCTGGTTCTAATTCCACAATAATTTTCACAAATGCACCATTTAACATTTTTCAAAACACTTCAAATTCCATCTTGTCACATATATTCATCATCAAACCGGGTTGCCCTCCACATGGGTCTCAACATGCAGTTTGGCCGGGAGGTATCTGTATCCGGGTAGCGGTATACTACTGGCGACCTTAAAAAAGGCATACCTCCGAAACAGTACCCAAATTTCACCAACACCCAACCTTGAACATGCAATGTTGGCTAGTGACCCAACATGGGGTATGCCGTGAAATATTTTTTAATGTGGCGCTTCCGGTCATATGCAATTAAGGGTGTACCGAGTCCGAATTAGGCTCGATGTTAACACATTACCACCGTTGGTGGCGTGTACAAAAAGCCTGTTAAGGGGATTACCCTTTGTTTATTTGGCCCAAGCCCATTTTAGGGAAGGCGAACAGTTTTTCGCGTCTTTCTCACACAGCCGAAGCGTCACGCGCCTCCGCTAGGAAATGCAACCGCACCCACTCCATGATGGTTTTACTATGTTCAGAACGGATAGCAAGCGCGTCATTTGAACTTCTTCGTGTATAAAAAAACCCAAATGCAGCTCATTACGCCTCATTCAGCTTTCAAGCTTTTTCTTCATCTTTTCTCTCCAAGCTCCTCCCCTTTTTCTCCACGAAACAATGGAGGGCCAGGGAGAGCCGATGGACTTGTGGGAGGCCAGCATCGCCAATCAACTCGCACGCACCGCTATCGAGAGAGCCGCCTCCATCGCTGGATGGCAGCGATGGCGAAGGGATTACACAGAGCGAACCGCCTAGGAAGCCGTCAGGATTTTGATTCGTGGTCATCCCCAGCTCTTTCCAGCGTGAACCCCTCTAATGGACGCACTGGTCACCTCCATCCTAGACGTGAAATGGCCGTCGGAATAGTCTCTTCTTTATCTTTTCTTTTGCTCTTCTCCGCGAGCCAGTAACGAGCCCTAGCTCACTGTGCTATGCCACGGAATATATGTAATCCGGCCTAAGAGCCGTAATGAGAAACTCTTTTGAAGAAATTACGAAATCCTTTATCCTGATCTTCTCGTTTGATTGTTAACCATTGAATTCCCTATTGCTGTCGTCTTCATCCGAGTAGTTAGAACCAGACGTTTCCCAAACCAGCAACGTCTCAGCAAACCATTCGAGGGATATCACTTGGAAATCTGAGTGGTTGACCGAGCTCCCTTAAAGAGGCCGCATTCCAACGTCAAATAAAGCCCGACCCGAAATGCGCAACGTGGCCCTTTAATATTTGAGAATAGGGAAACGAATCGCTTCACCCCGCCCATTTCTCGCGCCAGTCTTTTCGTCCTCTCCAACGAGCTTTGCCGCTAGGGTTTTCCTTCTTCGCATTCTTCGCTGCCGCCTCTGATTCCAGCAATGGCTCCCCCATCTCCTGCTACCCCGAAAATGGTCAAGGACGCTAAGGAGTGGATGAAGTCCATTACCATGGACCAGCGGTTACAGAAGCTCGTGTCCGCCAGCGTGCTCCCATCGAAAGAGCTGATTTCATGGCCCACCGCCGCCGGTGAGTCCTCCCCTACTCATCGGTCTGACGAGGTGGTGGTTTTCAAGAACTTCTTTGCTTGGGGCTTCGGCCTTCCTTGCTCTTCCTTCTTCACAGGGTTATTTCACTTCTATGGGACAACGCCAATTCAATTTTTCAAATCGCAGTCTTTATCCATGTCTATGAGGTGTATCTTAGGATCGCGCCCCACTTCGATCTTTTCAGATCCCTCTTTCTTCGCAAGCTCTTCCACAACAAAACTTCCCCCAAAGCCGTAGGCGGCGCTGGCTCTCAGCTGCGGGAAGGGGCCAAGAATATCTATCTCGATCTTCCCATGAGGACTTCGAACAAGGGCTAGCATTCCGAGTGATTTTATTGTGCCAATCTCCCCCCAGTCCTTCCGACATTCTCAAGAGAGTGTCCCACGGTCCACACTTCCTGGTCCTCCCTCCCCGCCGAGGGCGAAGAAAGCCAAGTTAAGGAACTGCTTCCCCTCCTTGGGAATTTGAAAACCATGGGGCTAACCGGCATTGGGGTAGTCATAAACTACAATTTCCGCCGTGTCCAACCCATCAAAGAAAGGGTGCATCTCGGATACGAATACTCAAGATTCAAAGACGCCACCAGGGTGAGTGAAGAGCAACACTCCCATAAATCTCTGATCAGCCGAGTGGCTAAGCTTTTCGCCCCGGGCTCAATTATAATGAAAATTGCCTGAGTCTGTTTATCGAACCCGAACCCCCTTAACTCTAATTGTTGACAAGAAATTCTATTGTAATTGACCCAGCTTGACCTTTGAGCAGGGACGTGTCGCATTCTTCTCCACACATCCGGTTCCCGAAGCCCCCAGCCACAAGGAGACGCTGCTCAAGCATCCGGCAGAGGACTCAACTGATGCTCCTCCAGCTAAGAAAGGCAAGGGGATCTTCTTGAAATACTCATATGAGGATGAAGTGGAAGAGGATGTCCCGCTCCTGCGCCGTCGCCGTCAAGACTCGAGGTCTAGCCCTGCTCCCGCTGAGCAAGTT
The DNA here is from genome assembly GCA_036346415.1 of Raddia guianensis. NCBI lineage: Eukaryota > Viridiplantae > Streptophyta > Magnoliopsida > Poales > Poaceae > Raddia > Raddia guianensis. The sequence continues at coordinate 12,418,626 of CM070537.1, read as the reverse complement.
CCAAACCCTCCATCTCCCCCGATTGTCATCCCAGAGGACACATCAGAGGCAAGAAGGCCTTCCGGTTCCACCCCAAGTGGTCAAACCACTCTGATGGGAGTCAAGTTCATTCCGTCGCAAAGGTTCCCCTCACAACTGCTTCTTTTTATTGATTATAGGGAGATCATTGTCTTTGAATCTTCAACTGTTCGCAGGAAACCTGTCTTGGGTACTTCGCGGGGCAAGCGCAGCCCCAAGACGCCAACTCCTGCCCCTCCTGCTCCTTCGCGATCCAGTCCTCAAGCAGATCCCATTCCAGACAAGGGCCCAGCTTAGCACGCAGCGCCTCAACCTACCGCTCAGCCGTCCCCTGCTGCTCATCAATCCTCGCCGGCTAAGGGGAAAATCCCAGCCCCGGCTCCAGAGAGCTCGGAACCAGAAATCGAGGAAATTCCTTGTCCTACTGCTGATGCCAAATCTCCTCCGCTCCGATTGAATTGTAGAAAGGAAATGGAAAGCTATGAGGTTGACGATGAACAGGAGGCTGACGAGTGGGAGATGCGGCAAAATATTGCAAAGTTCAGTATCAATATGCTTGAGGTAACCTCCCTTCAAGCGTTGAATTCATATCTTAGCCAGAGAATGTGCCTGACCCTCCCTCCTGCCTCCGCATAGCATATGAGCAAGAGGGCAGCACAGAAGACCTGGGGCCTGCACAAGACCGTTAGCCAATTGGAGTCTCGAGATGAATTCGACAACGCGCTCTATGAGCAAAAGTAGCAATTTCGTGGCGAAATGGAAGATCTCCAGAAGGAAATCACCGAACTTCGGCTCTGCCACGTAGAAGAGGCTAACACCATCCAAGGTAATGATCCTTCGGAATGATGTCAGATTCGATAATGTCATGGAATATTTCTTACGATCGACCCCTTTTGCATACTTCTGTGTGAAGTTTTAAAGGAGAACAATCAAGTGATGGAGTCGAGGCAGAAGGCCGTGGAGGGAGAAGTGTTCCTAGCCAACCCCCAGGCCGAGAAGTCGGCCCAGGAGCTGAAGGGTAACTCTCTAACTCTAGCTCTCTTGGCTCAATCCCACCAGGACCTGATTACTTTGCGATGACCGACTGATTTTGCAGCCTACCAGCAAAAAACCAAGGCCTAATTCCAGGTCTTCGACGAGAAGATGAAGTCTTCCATTGAGCAGCACAACCGTACCCTGAAAGCCATTGCTCCCGTGCTCCAATATATGTATCTCGAAGAAGAGCTACCATAAGATGTCGAAGTTAGTGATGGCACGACTCGAGGGCGCTCCCGCACAGCTCAAAGCCTTTGCCAAGGAAGCCGCGGCAACTTGCACGAGCCAAGCCTTGGCCATTATGAAGTCTAAGTACCCTGATGTAGACTTTGACGTCGTGCGGGAGGGCTTTGCCTGCTCCAAAGAGGAAGCCTATACCCTTATGGAGGAAGCCTGAGAGACCTCCGCCATGCTGGTAGAAAACTTGAATGAAGCCTGAGAGACCTCCGCCATGCTGGTAGAAAACTTGAATTTGTAACTCGATTTGTCCTCCTTTCGTGTAACGCCTCTGCCGACTGGTCCAGCCCCCGAGTGCTAGGAATAAGCGCTTGGCACTCTCCCCATGCACATGCCGAGTGGCTAAACGTTGTCAATGACAAATATGAGAGCCACTACTCAGGAATTTCATAATATTCGAATTCCACCATGTTATGTAAAGAGAAAACAATTTTATTCATAAGATAGGGTGCGGTGAATCCGCACACTATTTAGTGTAGCCCTCGACTTATTACTTAGTCGTGTACGGCTGAGCAGCAAGTCAAAAGAGCGACTAATTTTACAATATTTTGATACAGGACTCCAGAATAAAAACGATGTAGCTGCTCGATGTTCCAGGTGTTAGGCACGTCCGATTTATATTCTCGTTTCAGTTAATAAGCCCCCGAGCGGGTCACTTCATCAATCACATAAGGGCCTTCCCATAGATGGGAGAGTTTATGCTCGTGTTTCTGATTCCTTTGGAGGACCAAATCTCGTTTGGAGAACGCATGGCCCTGTATGTTGTGCTGATGATAACGACACAGGCCCTTTTGGTACTTAGCCGATTAGATCATTGCTGCTTCTCTGGCTTCCTTGAGCCGGTCGAGGTCTTCTATCTTTCCTTCATCCGACTGGTTGTCGCTGTAGCTGCCTACCCGTGGGGACCCGAACTTTAATTCAGTTGCGAGAAAGGGTGTCTACCCGGTCGCTCGACTTGGGATTGTTCTGAGGCCCCAGAGAACTGAAGGAAACTCCTTGACCCAGCGCGTGGCATACGGCTTTAGACGATCGAAAATTCTTGCCTTGAGTCCTTGAAGAATGAGTCTGTTGGCACGCTCTACTTGTCCGTTGCTTCTTGGGTGAGCCACCGAAGCGTAGCAGATCTTGATGCCCAACTCCTCGTCTCAATCTTGAAACTCGCTGTTGACACCCAAATTTGGCAGAAAATCGGATAAGGCCGAATTTGTTGGGCCAAATCGGAAATGGGCTTTATCGGCAAAGAGGAAAGACGGAATACCGATACTTGTGAGAAATCGGAAGAAATACGATGTGATCAGAAGCGCGTGGCGGTAAATTAGGTCGTATCGGTATCGACTTTGTAATACTATAAATAGGACCTTAAGTCTCGAGAATAGGGATCTAACACTGAATACACAAAACACTTTCTCGAATCCGGTTGACCTCGTCGAAAGGCTTCAACTCGCAGGTAGAGCTATCTCGATGGGATAATCGATTCTCTCCTTGTAACCCGTATGCATGGCTGTATCAATTTGATCTCATGTATACAAACCATGTCAGACTGTCTCGTGATTTACCGATCTTTGACATGTTTTCGCATATTGTACTGTCTCGATTTAATCGATCTGCAATGTGTACTTATCCTGTAATGCCGATTGTTAAATATTTCATATGCCTTTCTTGAATTTGATATATACAACTGTCTCGTTCTATCGATCTTGTATGTGCCATGTTTAGGATTTCGCTTGTGGGAACGTTTACCTATCTGTATTACATTTACCTTCATCAGTCTTTAGACCTTTAAATCAGTTTATTGGTTTATATCTTAGATTTAGACTTGAACACTGTCTTGGCCTGACCAATCTGTTCAATCTGTTTCTTGGTTAAACCTGATATATTGATATTAGGGTTTATCACTGATGCTATCATAAAATATCAAAAATAAGTGAAAGATTTAGATTTGAATGATTATTTAAATTTATTTGCTCTATCTGGCATTAAGCCGATAGATCCTGTAATCGGTTAACGAAAAAACCGATTACAGATGACCTGATCTAGCTATTGAAAAAGCCGATTAGGCTTATATTACTGATAATCCTCTCCTTATTGATTCACAGGTCAAATCAATTGGCACGCTTGGTTTGAGTTGCGACGCGATCACTGAATCGACGCTTCTGCACGTGTGTTCGCAAAAACCTTCGTTTTTGTGTCAACATACTTTTGGCACGCCCGGTGGGACCTCAACAATCAAATCCGGCGCGATGACGCGCACCGATGCCGAAGCAGCGATGGAAGCACTCAAACACGCTGCTGAACCAGTGATGTTTGACGAACTGAGCCCAGATCAGAAAATGGAGATCGAAGATAGGCTCGCGAAGATCCACGAGGAGAACAAGAAGAGGATGTTAATTAGCTATCGGAAAACCCGTAGCGGCCAGATTACCAAGACCTCGATTGGAGATCCATTGCTGACCGGAGATTACTCTGAAGTAATAAGAGACCAAATTAATAATTCGGTCTATCGATCGATGCTAGATCAGTCATCGGTTTTAGGGCGTATTGTCCAGGAAGGAACGAGTGCCACACTACACAACATTATAACTGGGCAAGCCCACCAGGGGAATCGGAATTTTCCTCAGGGGATGAATCTGGGGAATCAGTATACTCAGCCAGGGGCATCACATGCAGGGACTTCCCACTCGAGTCCCCCAGTGGCTATCAATCCAACTCCGATTCAGATGCTATCGGGAAATCAGGCTATAATTCCGATTCCAGAACCAGTATATCAGCCGATTAGTTCCGGGATGAACGAGAATCTGGAAGAGATGACAAGGAATCTAGTTTATAACATGATGAAGCAGTGCGGGTTCAACACTCCGAAGATCGCTCCACATTATACCATGCCGTATCCATCGGCTTTTAATGAAACAGAGTACCCACACAAGTATCGTGTTCCTGATTTTGCTAATGCCAAATTCAGCGGAAGTGACCATACCTCCACGCGCGAGCATATTGCAAGATTTCTTGCGCTTTGTGGAGAGGCTGCGTCAAAGGACACTCTCAAATGCCGATTGTTCCCCTTTGCCATTGTCGGATCGGCTTTCAACCGGTTTACGCGCTCCTCCAAACAGCGCTACTTCGTGGCGATTTGGAGAAAAGTTTCATGAATATTTCTATTCTGGAGAAAACGAAGCAAGGATCACCGATATCATGATGATTAAACAGAAGTTTGATGAATCAGTGAATGATTATCTGCGTCGGTTCAGGGAGGTGAGAAACAGATGTTATAGCCTTTCACTGCCCGATAATGAGTCATGGGAATTGGCTTTTAAGGGTTTGCTACCCACAATCAAAAGAAGGTGGGCAATCAGAATTTGCCGATATATCACATCTGGCTCACAAGATCGCGCTATACGAAAGCCGATTCTCAGATAATTCATACCCAGGGCAGCAGAAAGATTATCGGGGTAACAGCAATTTTAAGGGTAAAGATAAGACGGTCAATGTTGTTGACATGGATGAAGTAGAAGATTCAGCAGACTCCGATACCGAAGATGTCAGTGCTTATGTCGCTGAATGGGTGAGCAACAAGAAGGAATTCGAACTTGGATGGATAAAGCCGAAGGGCCCCGAGAAAGGCAAATATGCATTCGATACATCCAAGTGTGATCGGATTTTCGATCATCTATTATAGGAGAAGCAGATTCGGCTTAAGCAGGGACATGTTATCCCTCCACTTGAAGAGCTAAAGAAGAGAAAATATTGCAAGTGGCATAATTCTTATTCACACGCCACCAACGAGTGTAACGTGTTCAAACAAGTGATCCAAAAGGCGATTGAAAACGGCCAACTTAGATGTCCGGATAAAACTTTGCAAATCGACACGCAGCCATTCCCTATCGGTTTTATTGGCATGGTTGATGCTAAAAGGAAAGCCGATGGTCCCGAAAATTCCAATCGGTTCAAAGTGCTTGTTGGCGATAAGAGGATTATGGTGGAAGAAAGGCCAGAGCTGCGTTTCCAATCATCTGGCCGACGTGGTGGAAGAACTGGCGAGTGGCGCTAAGTGAAGCATGGCCATAACAGTAATCCTATCTCTAAGTCGAGGCCTGCGCCAACCTTCGATCAGTTAATGGAAAAATACGACAGGATGGCTAAGGAAACGCCTCGCAAGAACGTTAAATCGTATTACTCGGATGTTTGTTCAAAGGATTTGGGTGATCAAGGTTGGGAAATGGAGCACCGGATTGTCCTTTTTCCGATATTGCTGGGAAGAAAGGATGTCTTTGCCAGGTCTGGAGGATTGCCCGATGAACCACTCGTTTGTTCCTCCGAGGAGAAAACCAGTAAAAGATCGGCTAGTGTTTCCTAGTGGAGAAGCCGATGACACCGTAAATGATAAAAATGCCGATGTGCATCGGCCTCCCAAAGTACCGCTGCCGGGTGGTGCCCAATGATCACTAAATCTCGAAGCGGCGCCTGCAGCGGATGAGACACGCAGAGGCGAAAGAAGCCGAGGCCGAAAGGTTCAGGGATGCTCTTTTAGAGGAGGTAAAGCCGATGAGGTATGCTAGGGGCAAGCAAGAATGGAGGCCAAAGCTGAGATCGGCTGTTATTGTTGAAAACAATTCTGAGGAAGTATCTATTGCCACTAATATGGTCTGCGTGTTGCCTCGGGAATTCATGTGCGATTATGAGGAAGTCGTTCTTTGAGTTAGTGGTTGGAGCGGAAGATGCCGTCTTTAAGAAACCAGAGAATCCCCGATTGCACTTAAAGCCATTGTTTATCATGGGGTATATGAATGGAAAGCCGATTTCCAGGATGATGGTGGATAGCGAGCAAATCAGAATTGATGCCATATTCCGTGTGCCGGAAAATCGGGAAATCGACAGAGGATCTAGTCATGACCAATATGGTTTTGAGCGATTTCAATGGAAATCCAACTGAGGCAAAGGGAGTTTTGGTCGTAGAGCTCACCATAGGAAGCAAAACGATCCCAACAACGTTCTTTGTGATCGAAGGAAAAGGAAATTATAATGTGCTGTTGGGGAGAGATTGGATACACGCCAATCGCCAGATACCATCGACATTGCATCAAATTCGATACAATGGATTGGTGATCGATAGAGGTGATCAAAGGAGAGTCTCGTCGCAGAAACCGACAGCCGATATACATCACAACTGGAGGCGTTATCGGGAAAACCTTTAGAGGATTGTGACTTCCTCAGTGTTAGTAAGTCGGGGTTCAAACCGACAACGCTGGAGGGTCAATCGGTAACTCAAGGATGTGAGGGTTTTTTATGGGAACCGCGGCTCTAGAGGAGATTGAATATAAGATGGGCCAAGGATTCATGTCGGCTGATGAGCTGGAAAAAGTCGATATTGGAACCGATGGTAAAGAGAGGCCCACTTACATCAGTAAAAAGCTGCCGCGGGAATATAAGGATCGGCTTATTCAGATACTCAAGGATCGGGTTGATTGTTTTGCCTGGGAATATCACGAAATGCCTGGTTTAGACCGATCCATAGTTGAACACAAAATTAAGATGAAACCTGGATTTCGGCCAGTAAAACAATCGCCAAGGAGGATTAGCTGGAAAATCTACGATCAAGTAAAGGCCGAAATTCAAAGGTTGTTAGAAGCGAAATTTATTCGGCCATGTAAGTATGCCGATTGGATTTCTAATATTATGCCAGTAGGGAAGAAGGATTCTGATAAAATTCGAGTATGCATCGATTTTCGGGATTTGAATAAAGCAACATACAAAGATGAGTATCCGATGCCGATAGCTGATCGATTGATTGATGCTGCCTCAGGCAATCGGATTATCAGTTTCCTGGATGGCAATGCTGGTTACAATCAGATATTTATGGCCGAAGAGGATGTGAGTAAGACTGCGTTTGGATGTCCTGGTTCTATCGGCTTGTTTGAATGGGTGGTGATGACTTTCGGGCTGATCAGTGCTGGAGCTACCTATCAGAGGGGAATGAATTTGATTTGCCATGACTTAATCGGTAAACTGGTTGAAATTTATATTGATGATGTGGTGATTAAATCCCAGGAGGAGGAGCGACATTTGGCTGATATTGTGACCGTTTTGGATCGGTTTCGGAAGTATGGTATGAAAATGAATCCAAAGAAGTGTGCTTTTGGAGTATCGGCCGGCAAGTTCTTGGGATTTATGGTACATCAGAGAGGGATTGAAGTTCACCTTGATCGAGTGAAGGCGATTCTAAATACTAAACCTCCAGATTCAAAGGTTCGTTTACAAGAGCTCATCAGTAAAATCAATTACTTGAGGAAGTTTTCGTCGTTGCTTAAGTTGAAGAATGCCGATAAGTTTGTTTGGGGATCGGAACAGCAAAAAGCATTTGATGATATTAAAGAATATCTGATTAATCCTCCTGTTCTAATTGCTCCAAAGGGAGATTTACCATTCAAATTATATATGGCTGTATCGGATAAAACGATAGGGGCAGTTCTGGTCCAGGAAGTTGATGGTAAGGAGCATGCAATTTTCTATTTGAGCAGAAAGCTATTGGATCCGGAAACCCGATACACGGTGATAGAAAGGTATTGCCTTTGCTTGTACTTTGCTTGCACTAAACTGAGACATTATTTGCTGGGCGCGGAATGCAAAGTAGTCTGTCAAACCGATGTGATTAGATACATGCTTAATGCTCCGATTATTAAAGGGCGTCTAGGCAAATGGGCATATACTCTCATCGAGTTTGACGTGACATACGAATCTCCGAAAGCTGTCAAGGGGCAGGTATTAGCCGATTTCATTACGCACCACCAAGATGTCAATCTTTCTGTTCTTTTGTCTTGGGTGATGTTCTTCGATGGATCGGTTTGTGAGAAAGGGTGCGGCATCGGTATTTACATAGTGTCCCCTGGAGGTGTTCCTTACCGATTCAGTGCCACAGTGGGTTTTGGGTTGACTAACAATCAGATAGAGTACGAGGCATTGATCCAAGGATTGGAATGGTTAATTCAGGCTGGTGCTATGGCTGTAGAAGTGTTCGGAGATTCACAGTTGGTGGTTTTTCAAATGATCGGTAAATATGAATGTCATAGTGATCTGCTTCGGGAGTATCTAGAAAAAGCTTCTGATTTGGCTAAATATTTCAATGTGTTTACTATTCATCATGTTCCGAGAGAACAGAATTGTGAAGCCAATGATCTAGCTCAAGAAGCGTCAGGTTATAAATTACCGATCATGGAGTTGGAGATTATTCCGATTGAAAATCCGGTTCCGATAGGATGGCAGGTGGAGATTATCGGTTATTTGAAAGATCCCCAGCGAAAAACCGATAGGAAGCTTAAGAGGAGAGCTCAAAGATATGTTTTAATAAGCGACAAATTATACTATCGGAGTTTTGATGGTTTATTGCTTAAGTGCCTGAATGAAGAGGAACCAAAGGTTGCAATCGGAGAAATTCACGAAGGGTTGTGCGGAACGCATCAGTCAGCATACAAGATGAGATGGATGTTGAAGCGCGTGGGGTATTTCTGGCCAACAATGGTGGAGGACTGTTTTAAGTATTACAAGGGTTGCAAAGATTGCCAGAGGTTCGGAAATATTCAGCATGCACCTGCATCGATTTTACACCCAATCGTGAAGCCATGGCCTTTTAGAGGATGGGGAATTGACATGATCGGAGAAATATTTCCTTCTTCGTCCAAGGGCATCGGTACATCTTGGTAGCAATGATTATTTTACTTAAATGGGTTGAAGCCGCATCGTTGAAGAAAGTGATCGCCATCAAGCAATCGATTTTGTCAAACAACACGTAATTTACCGATTCGGTATTCCTCAGACGATCACTACAGATCAGGGATCGATATTTATGTCAGAGGCATTTCAGGATTATGCTCGAAACCTAGGGATTACGACGATCAATTCATCGCCATATTATGCTCAAGCCAACGGCCAGGTGGAATCTTCAAACAAAAGTGCCATAAAACTGATCAAGCGAAAAATCGATGAAAGGCCGCGTGGTTGGCATAACACTTTGGCGGATGCACTATGGGCATATCGGATTGCTAAACATGGAGCCACGAAAGTATCACCGTTTGAATTAGTCTATGGTCAGGAAGTTGTTCTGCCGGTTGAAACTATCATCGGATCTACGAGGGTTGAAGAACAGGACAATGTAAAAGTCGATGATTATAAGAATATGATGGTGGATAAGATGGATGATATGGTAGCAGTTCGACTAAGAGCTTTGGAACATATTGAACGTGATAAGCAAAGAATTGCTCGACATTATAACAAGAAAGTGGTACCGAAAGCTTTTGAAGTGGGGGAGCTAGTATGGAAAACGTTTTTGCCGATTGGTTCAAGGGATCCTAAATACGGAAAGTGGTCGCCAAATTGGGAAGGACCATTCAGAGTCAATCGGGTTATTCCTGGAAACGCTTATATTTTGGAAACGCTTGAGGGGGAAGTTTTCGGTAAAGCGCTTAATGCTAAATATCTAAAGAAGTACTATCCTAGTGTTTGGGTTGGAGCTTGAATTGATGTTTGCTAAAAGCCGATTCCGCATGAATCGCCTGTAGGTCAATTTTAACCAACACGTTGCTGTTGGGTGAAAGCCGATTCTGGGAGAATCGCCTATAGTGTATTCAACTTGTTAAAGAATTTGACTCGATACTTTGCTGTTGAGCCAAAGCCGATTCTATGAATCGCCTATAGATGAATATGCATACTTAAACGATTGAATAAAAACGTTATTACAAAGGCACGAAGGCCTCAATCGTTTTGGCCCGAAGGGCAGAGTAAAACCATGTTTTCCGATCGGTACAAACCGATCCATACATGACAAAAGTTTTGAAATTTGGCTCGCAGGCCAATTACTCGCAAAATTCGTAAATGGCGGCAGCTGAGCTGGACATTGTGTCCCGGATCTGGTTGATAATCTCGGTGTCTTCCTCAGCAGATCCGGGAACTATCGGGATCTTCTTCTTTGTATCCAGCACTGCTAAGCCGCAGGCCTTCACAACGCTATATTGCTCCTTGGCAGCTGTTTTTGTTTCTTCGAAGCTTGAGCGAATATCGGCTTCGGCTTTCTTCGCTTTTTCCAATTCCAGTTCCAGGGACTTGACCCGTGAAACTGCTTTGGAAGCGGCGATCTTTGCCGATTCCGCCTTATGCTTCAGCTGCTGGAGTTTATCATTTTGTGTGTTGGCGTCTTGGATCAGCCCCTTTAACTCCGCCTCCGCATCCTTGAGCGCTTCCCTTTGACGGAGCCGGTCGAGCGCAGCGTCGAAATCAGCTTTCTTGGCAGCGAGGGGGAGCACTTTTTCAATGGCCAAAGCCACCTGCTCCGGGAGGACTTCCTTAATAGAATCGGCTATCTCCCTTATGGCCAGAGGGTTAGCTAAGAAAGCCGATTCATCGCTGAATAACTCCCACATCTGCTTAAGCTTAGTGAGAGTGTCGGGCGAAAACCGATTCTTCTTGGCTGGAGCCGCAGCAGGCGAATCGATGATACCAATCGAGGGCGACGACGGACGGATTGGCGAAGATAAGAAATCAAGCTCGTCGTCGAGCCAATCCATACTGGACGGGTCGAAGTTGAGCTCATCGTCTTTTTTGCCGTCATAGGTGATGACCTGCGTAGACAGCACCGTTACCCGGGTTGGGCTGCGAGGTTGGAATATGTACTGGACACAGATATTTTAAGTTACAAAATATCGGATTTTGGAAATTGCATAAATTGAGGCGAGGGAAATCCGATTACATCTTGCGGATTAAAGGCCGGAGGCGTCTGTGAAGCCGGTGGGGGAGCAGGTGTGCCCTCTTTCTTTTTGGAGATAGGGGAGGTGTCCTGAAGTTAAAATTCCGATAAGGTGAAACCGATAGGATGTCATATTGGAAATTTGGGTGAGAAGTAAGGGCTTACAATGTCACATACCGACTCGGTGCTATCGGGTGTACGCACCTTTTGGGTTCGCGGCTTCTTGGTGGATACTCTCTTCCTTACGCCGACTTCGCCTTCGGACCTCCCTGTTAATTAAAGTGTTCAGAATCGGATATTTGCAAGAATTATGCGTATTAAGCCGATTTTACCTCTTTTCTTGGGTTGCTGAGAGGGCCCCTGGGCGAAGTCTGATGCGGATTTAGCTGTCGAATGGAGCTGACCAGCTGCCTCTCCGATGACCTTGGCTCTTGGGCGTTTATCTCCACTCTGAAATAGAAACAGTGACATGTTAGTAATCGGAAAATGATGATATAAATTGGTGGACGCATGCAAGTTAATGACCTCGTGGTTAGAAGAAGACGCATGGTTTTGGGATTCTGTTCTTTCGCTATCTGAATCCGATGAGGAAGGACCAGACTCGGAAGAATTTTCCTCTTATTCATCTTTTTCATCATCGGAATCGGAAGAGCTGGAATTATCACTGCTACTTGTTCCCGATTCTGATGAGGACTCGGTCATACCAGCGATCTTGGGCCAGTTGGGTCTGCAGGTTTCCTTTTGGTCAGTGACCCGTTCGATTAATGTTGCAGCTCCGCCTTTAGACGCATAAATGTCTTTGGCGATGGCTTCCCACCAGTTATCAAACGCCGATGAGGTGTTGGCCCACATGATGAATTCCGATGGCATCTCGAAGTCCAGTTGGGCAGCAGACAGAATGCCATAAGCTGATTGGGAGTTCAACTCATCCCTGGCGTTCAGCTGACGGTATATGAAGAGATCGGGAATTTCCTGCCCGAGATTGAATTGCCGAGCAACCATGGCTGGGTGGTAGAATTCGTAGGAAGGTTTCTTCAAATGAGTCCTTGTGCTCAAAATAGCAAAGCAGATGCTAGGAGAGATAAATTCTTTATAGGCTGATAAAGATTCGCCTTTTAGAGTGCTGGCGAATCGGAAAAAGGAGGGTACTGGATATTTGCCCGCCAATTATAATGGTTGAACTGCTCGGCCCCGTATTCCGATTCAGACATGGTATAGAATGCGACCATGGAATGGGAGAGGTCATATTCGTTCAAGCGTTTCCTGTTGCCGTTCATTGATATCATCTCGCCGTATGATCTGCAAGGGCGTTCACTGTTGTCGGAATTTTTCTCGTTCGAAAATTCCAAGCTAAAGTCCAGTTCTCCGAGAGAGTTGTATATTTGGAGCTTCAGGAACATTCCGACAAACCAGAAGGGACCGCCTAAGTTGCCGACTGAATAATCGGCTTTCTTTGAGCAGAGACCTTCCCTGATCTCATGCATCATCCGGTAGGTAGCTCCTAGCAGGTATTTGCTGATTGCTAATGTTTGGCCTGATGCCAGTACTTCGGCAACCCCTTGGTAAACCTTGCTAGGGCTCAGAGATTGCCCACAGAAGAAAAACCGATCGAGCCACATGTTAAGGAAGGCAATGTGCTCTTCGTTTTCTACATTACCAGTTTTTTTGGTGAGTGCTGATGTATCGCTGCCAGCCAAAGTTTTTCTCGGGAACCAGTTTTAGCATGGCAGGCAGATCAAAAGCCGATAGCATTTCGCCATCGGGACTTAGACCGGTTAGCATCGCTACATCTAAGAGTGTAGGGCTAATAGGTCCGGTTGGGAAAAGAAAAGCATTTGCGGTATCGCACCAAAAATAGGCCGATGCTGCCATGAAAGGTTCATCTGCTGGTGGCGGAGATAAGGAAAGAAGGATGGCATCGGTTATTCCTAGTTCGTCCCATTGCTCTTGTTTCTGATCATAGACCCGAATAAGCCAGTCCTTATATCCCTTGATCGGGTTAGGCCAGGATCTAAAAACCGACTTCCAGCTATTGACACTGAGCTTTTCGGCAAATAAGGGGAGTCTAGCTACTGAATGGAATATAAAATCCGATGGATCTCGATCTCCTACTGGTCCCAAACAATACAGAGCTTCAGAGTCTGAGTGGTGAATTAGTACCTGAGACATGATCCCGATTGAGAATTGGAGGAACTGTGCGCTGGAAGTCTTGAGGGCTCTGGAAATTCCGATGCGAGAGCCGTGCGCGATTAGGAGAGCGTGAACCGTGAAAGTGACGGCGAATGGTGTGCTATTTATAGCTGTGGTAAAAACTAGGGTTTTACCGCGCATTTCGGCGTTACGGTTTCGGCCCATATTGTCTGCTGGCCTGAGACGTGTTCTCCAAATGGGCCGAAAGCGGGGGAAGTTACAGGAGTTAAAATGTGAAATGTTATGTTAGTTAAATCCGATTTTGACTTAAAAGTTCGGCTAATGAAATAGTCATTGCCAAACTTTGGGGCATATGTTGACACCCAAATTTGGCAGAAAATCGGATAAGGCCGAATTTGTTGGGCCAAAACGGAAATGGGCTTTATTGGCAAAGAGGAAAGACGGAATACCGATACTTGTGAGAATTCGGAAGAAATACGATGTGATCAGAAGCGCGTCGCGGTAAATTAGGTCGTATCGGTATCGACTTTGTAATACTATAAATAGGACCTTAAGTCTCGAATTCGGTCGACCTCGTCGAAAGGCTTCAACTCGCAGGTAGAGCTATCTCGATGGGATAATCGATTCTCTCCTTGTAACTCGTATGCATGGCTGTATCAATTTGATCTCATGTATACAAACCATGTCGATCGCCTCGGATTTACCGATCTTTGACATGTTTTCGCATATTGTACTGTCTCGATTTAATCGATCTGCAATGTGTACTTATCCTGTAATGCCGATTGTTAAATATTTCATATGCCTTTCTTGAATTTGATATATACAACTGTCTCGTTCGATCGATCTTGTATGTGCCATGTTTAGGATTTCGCTTGTGGGAATGTTTATCGATCTGTATTGCATTTACCTTCATCAGTCTTTAGACCTTTAAATCGGTTTATTGGTTTATATCTTAGATTTAGACTTGAACACTGTCTTGGCCTGACCAATCTGTTCAATCTGTTTCTTGGTTAAACCTGATATATTGATATTAGGGTTTATCACTGATGCTATCATAAAATATCAAAAATAAGTGAAAGATTTAGATTTGAATGATTATTTAAATTTATTTGCTCTATCTGGCATTAAGCCGATAGATCCTGTAATCGGTTAACGAAAAAACCGATTACAGATGACCTGATATGGCTATTGAAAAAGCCGATTAGGCTTATATTACTGATAATCCTCTCCTTATTGATTCACAAGTCAAATCAATTGGCACGCTTGGTTTGAGTTGCGACGCGATCACTGAATCGACGCTTCTGCACGTGTGTTCGCAAAAACCCTCGTTTTTGTGTCAACACTCGCTACTTTTGAACTGAACACCATTATCACTAATGATTCGATTAGGCATACCAAAACGCACTACGATGTCCCGAAAGAACTCGTGTGTCTTACCAGCCGTGATGTCCACTACCGGCAGATTCAATCCACTTCGTGAATTTGTCAATGGCAACGATGAGATGAGTAAATCCACCTTGTGCTTGCTTGAGAGGCCCCACCATATCCAGATTTCAGACAGCGAACAGCCAAGAGATCGATATCGTTTGTAGATCTTGGACCGGCATATGAATCTGCCGTGCAAAGAATTGATAGCCCTCACGTCTACGTACTATATCTTCCGCATCTGTTACAGCAGTCGGCCAGAAGAACCCTGTCGATAAGCTTTCCCGACCAGGGAACTTGCCGCCGCATTATGTCCGCACTCCCCGAGTGAATATCATTCGATAGATCCCTGCCTTATTACTCAGATATGCAACGCCTTAGTACCCCGGGGCTGCTTTATCGAAAAAGCTTGTCCCCGACTACCTTGTAATTTTTTCATCGGCGTGTGATGCACTCGGCGAGGCTGCGATCGTTTGGTAGCTCATCATGGAGAAAATCATTCAAGTATGGCTGCCTCCACTCGGGGTTCATTGATAATACCTCCGACTCATGTTGTTCCTCCTGCTGCTCTTCTGGCGCTGCTGGTAGCTTGATAGAGGCCTTGCACAATTCTTCGACGAAAACATCAGTCGGCACTTGCGCCTGATCTCATCCGTGCTAGCTCATCTACTGCTTCATTGTCCCATCGGAGTACGTAAGTCAGCTCCAAACCATCGAATTTGTCCTTCAATTTTCGACCTCCTGACAGTATGCCACCATGCTGTCGCCGATACAAGACCACTCCTTTTAAACTTGATTGACCACGAGCTGAGAATCCCCGCGTACCATTAACCGCCGTACGCCCAGCGATATGGCGACATGTAGCCCGTGGATGAGTGTCTTGTACTCGGCGGCGTTGTTTCTACTAGGGTATGGGTTTCCGTCCATTCCACGACGAAATCGGCGAGTGCCTGAGATTTAATGGCTAGCCGAGGCTTGAACTTTAGCTCAAAGGCTCCAAGCTCAACTGCCCACTTCACAATTCTCCTGTAGCTTCCCTATTATGAAGTATATCTCCAAGTGGGAAGGGAGTGACCACCGAAATCTCATGATCTTGGAAGTAATGCTTAAGCTTCCATGATGTGATTAACACGGCGTACAAAAGCTTTTGAATATGAGGGTACCTTGTTTTGGAGTCGCCCAATACATCGCTGACGAAGTAGACAGGGCGTTGTACCTGCTGGAGGGAGCCTTGCTCATCCCGTTCCACTACCAACGCACTGCTCACGACATGAGTCGTGGCACCAATGTAGAGTAGGAGGGGCTCCTCGGGCATGGGTGGGACCAACACCGGAGATATGGTGAGGAAACTTTTGAAATCCTCGAAGGCTTCTTGTGCTTCCGCTATCCACTAAAAACCATCTTGTCAGTGTAAGAGCTTAAAGAATGGCATGCCGCGCTCCCCAAGTCGAGAAACAAAACGGCTGAGTGCTACGATACATCCAGTGAGCTGCTGCACATCCTTCTAACTGGTTGGGGGCTTCATCTTTATGATGGCGTTGATCTTTTCAGGATTGGCCTCGATTCCCCGATGAGATACGATGAACCCTAGTAGTTTACCAGTTGGAACCCCAAAAAAGCACTTCTCAGGATTAGGATTAAGTTTCATTTGATATGCCCTTAGGCTCTCGAATGTCTCGGTCAAATCTATTATGAGATCTTACTTGGTTCGCGTTTTCACGACGACGTCGTTGACGTAAGCCTCCACGTTGTGGCCGAGCTGAGTGTGAAAACACCGCTGTATGGTGTGTTGGTAAGTTGCACCAGCGTTTTTTAGCCCGAACGGCATTGTGATATGGCAAAAGGTACCAAAGGGCGTAATAAACGACGTCTTGATGTAATCCTCCTCCTTTAGGCTGATCCAGTGATAACCTGAGTAACCTGAGTAAGAATCCACCACTTGATCGATGTGGGGAGCCCGAAAGGATCCTTGGGACAAGCTTTGTTGAGGTCGGTGTAGTCGATGCACATTCACCATATCTTGTTTTTCTTCTGTACCAGGACCGGATTTGCCAGCCACTCGGGGTGATACACCTCCTTGATGAACTGTGCCGCCAACAGCTTGGTGATCTCCTCCCGTATGGCATCCATCCGATCTGGTGCAAACCTTCGCAAACGTTGCTTGATTGGTCTTGCCTTGTCGTCAACGTGCAAAGAGTGCTCGATCACCTCCCTCAGAACACCAGGCATGTCCGAAGGCTTCCAAGCGAACACGTCCTGGTTTGCCCGAAGTAAAGTGACGAGCGCGTCTTCCTATTTGTTGTTGAGCCCTGTCCCAATCACGGCTGTTTTAGCCATGTTGGACGGGTCCAACGTTATTTTCTTGGTTTCGTTGGCTGCTTGGATGGAGGTCTTGTCCTGATTTTTGGCGGGTATGTCTCCTTCCTCTTGAAGGGATGCAACTTCCTACCGAATCTTCTCCATCTCGGCCGATGTATCCAACGCCTGCGCCGTCTCACGGTTTTTGCTATCGCAGACTAGAGATTGCTTCACGTCGCAAGGGATGGTGATTACACCATTGGGACCGGGCATCTTCATGACGAGATAGGTGTAGTTTGGGACGGTCATGAACTTGGCGATCCCTGGCCTTCCCAAGATGGCATGGTATGCCGTCTCGAAATTAGCCACTTCAAAGCTCAGACTCTCGATTCATTAGTTGTCCTTAGTCCCAAATGTGACAGGCAACGAGACCTGTCCGAGTGGTACCGCGGACGTCCCGAGGATCACCCCATGGAAAGGTCATGACCCCCGCCGTAGCTAGGAGCGAGGAATCTTCATTTGATCCAAAGTCTTGGCGAAAAGGACATTAATCCCGCTCCCGCCATCGACTAGAACCCTCTTCAATTTGCTCCCTCGAACAACCGGATCTAGTACAAGAGGATACCTCCCGAGGAAGGCGATCCGATCAAGATGGTCCGATCGATTGAAGGTGATGGGTATCTCTGACCAGCGCAAGTACTTGGGGGGCCTCGGGCAGGATTGCGTTGATTTCCCAAGTAGTAAGCTTCTGCTTCCGCATGGACTCATACGCGTCGGAGCCCCAAATATATAGCTGATCTCACGCTCGGTATTTTGTTAGTCTCCATCAGACTTTTTGTCGTGTCCTCTTTTTGCCGCCGACTGCTTGGAGTAGTCGGCGAACTTCTGCAGAATAAGGCAGTCTTTGGCAGCATGCTTACCATGTGGGTGAAAGGGACATACCGGCTCCATGACCATATTGTAGTTGTTGTCGTTAGGGGGCTCAGGGCGATTACGCTCCATGTTGGCGACCATCTCGTTCCCCTTGCGCTTCTTGTCTTTAGGCTTGCCCTGTTCATCGTTAGGCTTCTTTTTGGAGACTCCGTCGTGGCCATCGCGATGATTCATGATGGCCTCCTCGGCGTTGGCTTCTTGATCCACCATCGTGAACATGGCTTTGAGAGTTCACGAGGGTCCTGATTCATTTGCCTGATCAACTCCTCGGATTTGCACCCGGCGAAGAAGGCATGAATGACCGTTTCTTTTGAAACATCCTGGATCTCGTTCTTCTTCTTGGTGAAGCGCTTGATGAACTCACGGAGAGTCTCATTCTTGCATCGATGTAGTTGTCCAATCTCCCATCTCCCGGTGGGCCTTTCCTAGGTCCCTTGGAAGTTGGCGATGAACTGTTCCTGTAGGTCGTCCCACGACTCGATAGAGTTCTCCGAGAGTCCTGTGAGCCAGGTCTGAGCTGTTGGGGTCAGAGCGACTGGCAAATACTTTGCCATTACGTTTTGATCGCCTCCTGCTGCGCTGACTGCTAAGGAGTAAACATGCAGCCAGTTCTTGGGGTCCCTCTTACCATCGAACTTGTCGATGCCTTTGAGGTTAAAACCGTCTGGCCAAACCACTCGGCGGAGGTCCGGGGTGAAAGCCCGAATCCCCTCCAAGGGTCGTGGCCGCCGCCGCGGGGACCTGCTGTGATGCTCCCGCCGTGGGTCTTAGCAATGATGTTCCTGGTGATGGTCGCGCTTGGTGAAGACCTACGCTCCTGTGGCTAGACATGATTCCATCATGATCTTAGCGGCATTTATGGCATCCAATTGGTTCAAGCTGTATTAAAAGGATGTCCATATTGCTTTCCAAAATGGCTATATTAAGGAGGAAGTGTATGTGAAGCAACCTCCTGGGTTTGAGAATTCAAGATATCCTAATCATGTATATAAGCTTGATAAGGCTCTATATGGGCTAAAACAAGCACCCAGAGTCTTGTATGAGAGACTTAAGACCTACCTAGTGAGCAATGGGTTCCTAATTGGTAAGTTAGACCAGACCTTCTTTATCCGTAGGGTTGGCTCTGATTTCCATCTGGTGCAAGTGTATGTCGATGACGTTATCTTTGGTGTTTCCTCCTATGCTTTTGTTTCTAAGTTCTCATAGGTGATGAGCTCGGAATTTGATATGAGCATAATGGAGGAGCACAATTTCTTTCTCGGCTTTCAGTTCAAGCAATCACCAGGAGGGCCTTCCTTCACCAGAGTAAGTACATAAAAGACCTGCTAAGTCGGTTTGCCATATCAGATAGCAAGTCGGTCTCTACTCCGATGGCAACCGTTGTTGCCTTAGGGCCCGATGAGAATGGTGAGTCAGTCGATCAGAAGGAGTATCGTAACATGATAGGCTTCATAGTTTATCTCACGTCTTTGTGCCCGCTTTCAGGCCTCACCCACCTTCAGGAGGTGAAGCGGATCTTCCGTTGTCTCCGAGTGACTGCAGACTTTGGACTCTGGTTCTCTGCTGCCTCTTGTCTATCTCTCAGAGCCTTCTTAGATGCAGACTTTGCTGGCTATAGGATAGATAGGTAGAGCACTTCTGGCACATGCCAATTTCTTGGCACTTCTCTTGTCTTTTGGTCCTTTAGGAAGTAGTCGATTGTTTCGCAGTCCACTGCTGAGGCTGAGTATGTTGTCGTTGTCGCATGTTGCAGTCAGATTGTTTGGCTGTGCTCTACCTTGAAGGACTTTGGGTTGGTTTAAGCAACTGTGCCACTTCTCTGTGACAACACCTCTGCCATCAACATTGCCAAAAACCCAGTGCAACACTCTAGAACAAAGCACATTGAATTGAGATATCACTTTTTTAGAGACCATGTGGAGAAGGGTGATATAGTCTTGCAGTTCATTGACACTGACCATCTGTTGACTGATATCTTCACCAAGTGACTGGACAAGGCTAGGTTTGAGGCTATCAGGGGAGAGCTCGGGGATGTGAGCTTGGCTAGCTTAAAGTCAGGGGGAGCTTGAGCTACTTGTACTATATGTAATATATTTTTTTCGCTTTTCCTACATTGCATTTGGGTTGCATTCGGTCTTGGTTATATTGTACAGGCTGTCAGCACTCTTCACTTAGACTTCTGGCGTTCTGTGGCATGGACCTCTCATCTTGTGCTTAGGTTGCTTTCATGCGTAATAGGCTTCTTTCTCTCCTCTGGCTAGTTTGATCCCACATAGTCTTATAGGTCTCTAGGTAGACAGGGTCTGTGTCGTATTTCTAGTAACTGAGGTATAGAGTTGCCTTTTCTTGTAAGTCGCAGACGGCAGATGAGAGCGAGTCTGAGCTTGAGTGGTTTTTGTTCTTGCCTAATTCTTTGTGATTTGCCCAGTTGCATTTTCTTGATATTCCGACCCTCTATTTTCTTATTGCTCGTCTTGCACATCATTTTTTCGCAAAATGTTGACTCAATTGTTGAGGGGGAGTTTCAGAAAATTTTGATTTAGCATATAGACTTATTTTGCTTTGGAGTTTTGTCTATTATACTTTCGAATTTAGGCTTTGCAAGATACCGAGACTATTCACATTTCAGCTTGTGTTAGCTCGTTCATTTGGTGTTTAGCCCAAAAATGACATTGCTTTTGATTTTTCCAAAAATTTTGATGTGACATAAGATTTTCACTTTCTGAATGTTGTTGCTAGATGAGGCGTTTACAGTCTTCCTTCAGTCATCCTTGCAACTTGGTGAAATCTTTTGTTGGGCAAATCTTGCTCCTGCAAATTGAAAACCAAAAATATGCAATTTCAAGTTTTTGAGAGTTTTCACTGGTTATCCTTCACGAGATGGCTTGCCATTGCACACAAGAGACATGAACTTGGGTGATTCCTGCAGTGTAATGCTAGGCATTGTCGGTCATTTGTATTCGGCTAGAGGCTCTCCCGGCTAAATTCAATGAAAAATGCAAAACACACACAGGAGGAGAGTGACCTGGGACGCCATTTCCAGTGATACTTGGGATGTGCCTTGCTAGCAATTGCCCTTCTTTGAACCTGTGGATGCATCAAAATATTAAAAAAAATTAAAAATGCTAGTTTGTTGTGCTGTCGATTTGAAGCCACTTGGATTTCAAAAAGTTGCATTTGGTGTTGTATTGACGCCACTTTGATGTCTTGTCATGCCATGATATGTGAATGTAATTTTCTAAGCCACATCTTCCAATATGAAAAATCGATTTACTAGAATCTTTTGAACTAGTGTGCACTGAACTAATTTGTATTACTTCGAGCATCCTTGCTATGTGCTTCACGATCAAATGGATAATTTTCAAAACTCCCTAGGACTTGCATCTGCATCATGGCTTGTGCTTGTTCCCTCACTTTCTTGATGTCTATATTGCCAAAAGTGGGAGAATTGAAAAAGACATCAACATGCATTTCTTGAAAAAGGGCAAGAATTTCTTGGAAAGCTGTGACTTCATGACTTGGGGATTTTGAACACATGTGTTCCTATCTTTTTCTACAAGCGTGATTCGACATTTCCAACATGCCTTGTTCGACAAATCTAAAAACTTCAAAATATTTTTTGAGGGTTTGTTAATATATTCATCAAGGGGGAGTGTTGAGACCCATGTGGACGGTACCAGGGTTTACAAAATCGCGGAGCAGCTCCGAGCCGTCTACTGCGCGGAGGCGGTTAACCGAGGTTAACCGCGGTTAACCACGGTTTTCAGCCGATTTTTACCCTAAATGCAAAACCACGGTTCCCCGGTTTTGTTCGTGGTTAGCCACGGTTTTTGGTGGTTAACCGACGGTTTTCACGGTTAACCACGGTTTGTGACAAAAAAGTTTAAAATCGATGAAAATGACTAAAATTCTCTAAAATATACATTTAAAATTTGAATTTTAAAATTTTGTTTAAGCCAAAATTCTTAGAATGATTAATAGTATTTTTAGGAATTTTATGTATATTTTACATTCAAAATTTGTTTAAATGAATTTTGATAAAAACCCCTAAACCCTAAACCGCCGGTTTACCACACCGAGCCCCCGTGGAGGCGCGGTTAGCCGCAGTTAACCGGCGGTTTTTGAAACCCTGGACGGTACCCTGGTTTGGTGATGAATATATGTTGACAAGATGGAATTTGAAGAGTTTTAAAGAATTATTAATGGTGCATTTGTGGAAATTGCCGTGAAATTGGAACCGGACCATTGTGCTAAGCTTGGGTAAGGTATTAGTTTTGATCGAACGTGGTCTGGTGGAATTTGTTAAGCTGACACGTGGTGTGTTAGGGCATGCTAACTGTGATGTCACGAATAGATTATTATGTTGGTAATTTTATGACGAACTAACCTTGCAGGTGAGGTAATGTGTGTTGGTTTCATGTGTCTTCACCTTAGTGAAGCAGGTATCGGCGGGTACATGGCAGACGCTGTGCGGGGACGCTGGAGGCTGGTGCGTCTGGAGGCGTGCAGGTGATCGGGTTCGATGATCTGGCGGTCACATGAGGTGGTATACTCAAGAAGCTTAGCCGTGGTAACGAATCCGAGACAGCTGGAGGCTGCGGCGTCGGTAACTTGATGGCGAAATTAATCTGACCGGTGGGCCCAGGCTTGGGCTGGCGAGCGAGGAAGCCGTGAAGATATTTCTCGAAGTTCCGTGACTTACGTATCGATCAACACAAAAATTTTTAAGTCATGCAAATTCTTGGTTTGGGAGGGTGAAAACCGAGCCCCAAATTTTCTGGACGAGATTTCTGGCAAGCTGTAGTGGTTGAATTTTCCTAATTTTTTTGCAAGGAGTCTTGAGGATATTTTTGTTGCAGTGCTTCACGACTCATGGTTTCATAGGGAGAAAAATTACCACAATTTTTGGAGCAACAGAAAGCAATTATCTCTCTGCTACAAGAACAAATTTTAAAGAATCTGCTTTTGCTTTTCTAAAAGTGGCTTTAATCATTTGGCTTGGTCTTATTTTCTAAAGTAAGATTTGAATTGATCTCTCTCTTTTTGACACTTGACAACCAGGATTGTGAATGAAAAAATTCCCACATATTTTATGACTCTTAGTCAAGCATCCTATGGGTACACATAATTATCAAGTTGTTCGGGTTTTGGTGAAAATGGTATGGTCGAAAATTTGTGACGTCTATTCACTCCCTCTAGCCTTAATATTTTCTTACCGTTACTGGAAATTAGTGCATATTTAGTTATAACATCTATAACATAATGCTACATTCTACTACATTAATCCATAATTGCTTCTAGTACATTCTATAAGTCCGCTCGCGATGGTTTATTAAAATGTATACCTTCTAATAATATATCGATAGTCTACTCACGAGGTAGCAACACCGTGGATGAAATAATGCATTGTCACTGGATGGTTAGTTTTTACATGTGCATGCATGTAACATAACAAACTGATTAACTAGCTGACTTTATTAAACATAAAACATAACAAACTATTTATGATACGAATTAATATCACATGCAGATTTGGCCTTAGTAGTTTCTTACCACTAATATAAATTATTTTATAATTACTCATTAATTTATGCAGATTCTACATGTCTGGTCACTATACGATTACCATTTAACTTAGTTCGTACCTAAAATGCTAAGTATTGTTAGTGGAGAACTATTGTCCTACATGCTCATGCATGCAACATAACAAACTAATTAATTTACTCCCGTTCTTTCACATGCAGGTGCAACAACAACCTTTTTTAATCGGTTAGCTTACTCCAAATATGACATGCAGATTCGGCTTTAATATTTTCGTACCACTACTATAAATTATTTCATACTTAGTCATTAATGTATAAAAAATCTACACGTCTTCACATGTCGGTTTAATAAAATGCATACCTTGCAAAAATTCTTGCAATGAACATTATTTACTTGATTATTTCGTCTTCCACCCGAGGTACCAGTACCTGCACATTCAAACGCATGAAATAATGAGGAAAAACATAAACAACAGGGTTACCTCGACGAGGAGAGTGAGAAAGAAAAACGAGCTAAGGCCTCAGTGAGCACCCGGGGCAGTGAGGATGGAGTGCAGCGGACTGAGTATGAGCCCTGCTTTTATAGGCGAAGTGTGCATTAAATTATCGTAAATATGTCATTTATTACTCACTAATTAAACACGGTCCGAACACTCATGGCAAACACGAAAAGACGGGTGCGTGGTACACAAGGAATGACCGGGCACCAGCTTTGTGTTTTGCCGCTCACACCAGCCCGTGAATGATTTGCAGCGAGCGGGAATCTTAGCAATCAGGCACACTGTTCAATTGTACACAGTCTACAGTGGCACGCACTCCAACGCAGCAGCGCGTGGGAATCTGATGCAGCCCGCGCCCGCACCAGCGCGCAGGAGCCTCGACGCGTGGCAACAGCAACCGGTTTCGTCCGCGCCGTATGGCAGAAGTAGGCACTTTCGCTGTGCACAACGACGTATAGGCCGTTTCCATCGTGATGCACGGAAGCAGGCTCAGAATCCCAATATCCACAAGATGGGCCATGCTTTCGCAATTTTCATTTATATATGTATTATTAAATCAATTTTTCCTGATTTGGAGTGCCGCAAGTCCACCTCCACCATCTCTCGATCTTCTTGAGGCCTTTCATTGGAGTGGTAGTGTCATCCATCTTCAGCGTCACTCCACTGAACCTTTGCTGTTCGGAGTCCCCTTCCTTGTGGGTGCGGGGGCAATGCCCTTTCCGCGGCAGTTGCCCATGAGGCTGCTGGGAAACGGGTAGGCTACGCGAGCACAAATTCAAAATATTGTACCACGATTCACCGAAGATCACATGCAAGTAGGGGATCATATATCTTTACCTTTGACGCGCCGATGCAGCCGAAGCAGATGCGCGCAAGTAGAGGAAGTAGACATACACGTCCCAATCACCACCGAGTGCTCACCTGTTCTCGCCAGGTGCTCGCCGAGTGCTTGCCGGTGCACACCAGTGTTCGCTGAGTGCTTGCCGGTGATCCAACCGAACAGCGCGTCCGCGTACGGAAACGCCTCTAGCAGTATCCACACATACCGAGCAGGAACACCACACGGGGTGTGCTAGCACCTCGCCGTGCGGCTAGGGTTTATGGGGAGCAAGAGGGGCGCGCGACTGCTAGGCGTGGTGAAGGCTCAACTCATATATTACGCCGCCCCCGCACCTCCCCTTATATAAACTTTTCCGGCTCATTGCCCCTCCATTGAGATAGAATACAAACCCTAATTGCTATCTTGAATCATCTCTGTCGGTTTGAAAGCTGGTGTCAGCGTAACCCTTTACAACGAGCTCTTTCTCTGCTCCAAAGACCAAGAACATCTTCTTAATCCTTCGCAAGTACTTAAGGATGTTCTTTACAGCCACCTAGTGACCATCACCAGTATTCGATTGGTATCTGCTCGTGATACTGAGAGCATATGACACATCTGGTTGCATACATAACATGGCGTACATGATGGATCCAATAGCCAAAGCATACGGAATCCTACTCATTCTCTGTTGCTCATTTGGTGTCGAAGTACACTGAGTCTTGCTGAGACTTACACCAAGTGATAGTGGCAAGAATCCATTCTTCTAATCATGCATACTCTGGCTTAATCCAATTAGCATTTTTTATCTATTTCTATAGATCTTTACGCCCAAGATATAAGCTGCATCTCCCAAGTCTTTCATCGAGAAACTCTTCCTCGGATAAGCTTTTACAACATCTAACATAGGAATATCATTTTCGATTAACAGTATGTCATCTACATACATGATCAGAAATACCAGTGCGCTTCCACTAGCCTTTTTGTAAATACAAGGCTCTTCTTCATTCTTGATGAAGCCAAACTCTTTGATCCCTTCATCAAAACGAAAGTTCCAACTTTGAGATGCTTACTTCAGTCCATAAATGGACTTCCTAAGCTTGCATACCTTGCCAGCATTAGTAGGATAGACAAAACCTTCGGGCTGTACCATGTACAAATCCTCACTTAGGTTTCCATTCAGGAAAACCATTTTGACATCAATTTGCCGAATCTCATAACCATGGTACGCGGCAATTGCTAGCATTATCCGGATAGATTTGACCATGGCGACAGATGAATAAGTTTCATCATAGTCAACACCATGAATCTGCTTGTACCCTTTTGCCAGCAAGCGTGCCTTAAACATGTGAACATTTCCATCGGCGTCTATCTTTTTTCTTAAAGACCCATTTGCACTCGATGTTTTTTACACCATCAGGAAGGTCAACCAAGTTCCAAACTTGATTATCATACATGGACTTTATCTCGTATCTCATGGCATCTAGCTATTTTTCAGAGTCCGGGCCTATCATCGCTTCCTCATAGTCCTTGGGCTCGTCATTTTCCAACAATAACACATCGTGTTGCTCCGTCGTGAGGAACATGTACCTCTCAGAAGTGCGGCTTGCTTGCATAGACCTCCGTAGGGTTGGCACCTCATCAACAGGTTCAGCAACACCTTGCTCATCCTGCTGAGTACTAGCTAGAGCCGAAACATTTTCAAATGTTTCTCGAATCTCTTCAAGTTGCACCTTGCTCCCACTAGTCCTTTTGGAAAAAGACGCCAGTCCGGGCGACAAACATTTTTCCTTCTTCCCAATTATGCAAGTAATTCCCTTCAGTTTCCCTGTTCAACGTGAACAGTTGTTTCTAGAGCGTGCGCCCAAAATGACAATGGAAGATATGCATGACTCATCTTAGACCGTACCATGTCCAACAAAGTCCGGTTCCTCCGTTCGGATACCCTGTTCCTCTAAGGCGTACTAGACGAAGTCAATTGTAGAACAATTCCACAAATCTTTATATGATCACTAAACTCTTGGCTCAAATATTCACCTCCACGTTCAGATCGTAAAAATTTAATTTTCTTGCCCAAATGATTTTTTACTTCATTCTGAAACTTCTTAAACTTTTCAAAAGATTCAGACTTGTGCCTCATTATATGGATATAGCCATATCTACTAAAGTCATCGGTGAAAGTAACAAAATATTGATAACCACCTCTAGCTGTGGAGCTCATTGGTCCACATACATCAGTATGCACGAGGGCCAATAACTCACACATCCTCTCACTCGAACCAGTGAAAGGTGCCTTTGTCATCTTGCCAAGTAAACAAGACTTGCATGTTTCAAAAGCTTCCAAATCAAATGAATTGAGAAGACCATCTTTATGGAGCTTCTCCATGCGTCTTTTATTTATATGATCTAAATGACAATGCCATAAAAAAGTGGAATCTAAATCATTTGATTTCGGTCTTTTCGTATTAACATTACTAATAGAAACATTACCAAGATCTAGACATACAGCTCATTCACCAATGGATAGTTACCATAGAGCAAACCAATGAAATAAATTGAACAACGCTTGTTCTTTATTACAAAGTCATAACCATCTTCTTCCAAACATGAAGAACAGATAATGTTCTTCCTCAAGGCAGAAATGTAATCACAATTATTTAATTCCATGACTAAACCAGAAGATAACGACAAGGGATAGACGCCGACGGCCTTCGCAGCAACCTTTGCTCCATTGCCGACACGAACTTGCACCTCGCCCTTGCAATCTCTAGTCCTCGTTAGCCCCTGCAACGATTTGCAAGTGTAAATCATCGAGCCGGTATCAAATACCCATGATTCGGTAGGACAAGTTGCACATTAATACCTTTAGAATCTAGAACCTTTCCATTCTTCTTGTCTTCTCGAAACTTATTGCAGTTCCTCTTCCAATGCCCATTTCCTTTGCAGTAATGGCATTTCTCAGAAGAAATAGGGCCATTCTTTTTTGTCTTACCATCGGATTTAGACTTGGGGTCTTGGATCGTATCCTCACCCTTACCCTTGGCCCACATTTTGTCTTCTTACCCCCATCCTTTTGAACCACCATCACATGTTTATTACTTTTCTTAATGCTCTCCTCAGTTGTCTTTAGCATCCCATGCAATTCAAACATGCTTTTCTCTATGCCATTCATATAAAAGTTCATGATGAACGGCTCAGATCTTGCAGAAAGCGATTGGAGAATCACATCAGTAGCGAGCTCTTCGCTTAGAGGAAAACCAAGTTTCTCTAAGTTCTCAATGTAACCATTCATCTTGATCATATGAGGGCTCACTGGATTACCTTCAGCTAGCTTGCACGTAAACAAAGCCTTCGAGATCAAGTATCTCTCATATCTTGCTTGGTTCTCAAACATGTTACAGAGACCCTCGATCATATCATAGACATCCGCTTCCTCATATTGCTTATGAAGCTCAGAGTTCATAGTAGTAAGTATGAGACAGCTAACATCAAGTGAATAATTGCAGTGCTTGTCATATGCCCTGCGGTCAGCAGTAGTAGCATCATCCCCGGGTTCTTTAGGATAGGGATCCTCTAGAACATACTCCTTTTTCTCTTGCTTGAGTGCAATTCTCAATTTTTGATACCAATCAATAAAATTTGTTTCGGAGAGTTTCTCTCTCTAGAATGGATCGCAAGTTAAAACCATTATTTGCCACAACAGGTGGCATCTATAACAGAAATAAATAAGCAAAGTTTTAGCACTATTTTCATGTTAATATTCTATTAAGCAAATTTAATAAAAGATACTCCCACTAGATCACTTTCCCTCTAGCGATCTCCGTGAGACAAGATTCATAGTCACCGCGGTTCGGGTAACGATTTGTCAATACCACTTGAACCCGCGACATAGGTAGGCAACACCTTGCCAATCACATCTTATATGACTCTTGCTTGTTTGGGGTGGCATCATATGCCCCGGCTCCCAACCCTGATGCCCCAAAGTCTCAAATTCTATTTGGAGCTCCGTTAAGCAAACCAATACTATGCGTGTGGATGCACGGGTTAGGCTACACTCACCCTATTGTACAAGGAAGAGGACGGTGTTCTTGATTTGTCAAGATCTGATCCGCCAACATACAAGACAATAGGTGCAGCTATTGGCAAAAGGGCATCCACTCTTAATTTTTTCTTGAGGGAAACTATTTAGTCAGGTTAACATATTCACCACATATGTTGTGAAAGAATAGCCAAGTTAGGTAAATCAACACAGATAATCATATTAAACTGTGAACTAGTATGGCCCCATGACGCGGTGATCTCCATCTCCACGACCATCCTTGTCGACCAGACCATCTAGGGTTAAGTCCACCATTATGTCGTACTACACTACTACATCTAGCAGCTAGTAAAAAAATTATATGAGGATTCAAATCATAACAAGTTGGCACGCATGCCATTATTCAACAATGGATAGCCTTCAGCTGCAATTAATCATGACACGCAGGACATCAAAATTACAACAATGCATCACATACATAAGGGCCCATAATGTCCACATCATTCCCTGCAAAAACAAGTTAGGCGCATAATCGAATTCTAACGCGCACGATATGAGCGGAAGCGGATCAAGCGCGGGAGGGCGAGCGCCACGCGCAATGGCGCGGTAGCCCATGGCGCACCATGTGGGTGAAACGCAATGAAAATTCCAACCAGATTGTTCACATCAAGCCGACTGCCAGATTATCAACATGACCCGATTTTTATAAGACCGATCATATTGATTTAATGCGCGAGGTCCCCTTGAGAAAATAGCAATGCATGCGACCTCGATCTGTTGCCCCGATCTGTTCGGCACGCGCGCATCCCCAATGGTATTACCAGCCGGTAGAGGATTGGTGCGGCTCAAATCTGAAAGATGACGAACTATCTTTTTGATCGTATGGTGCTATCAACTCATACCTCTACCCAGAATACCGATTGATCTAATCAACCCATGAACGACCACCGCATATCAACATATCTGATCTGATCCAGATCCAATACTACACATGATCGGCTCTGATACCACTGCCCGAAAAAGGGTAGGCTACGCGAGCACAAATTCAAAATTTTCTACCGTGATTCACCCAAGATCACATGCGAGTAGGAGATCATAGATCATTACCCTTGGCGCGCCGATGTGGTGGAAGCAGATGCGCGCGAGTAGAGGGAGTAGACGTACACGTCCCAATCACCACCGAGTGCTCGCCTGTGCTCGCCGAGTGCTCGCCGGGTGCTCGTCGATTCTCGCCGAGTGCTTGCCGGTGATCCAACCGAACAACGCGTTCGCGTACGGCAATGCCTCTAGCGGTATCCACACGTACCGAGCGCAAGAACACAACACAGGGTGTGCTAGCACCTCACCGTGCGGCTAGGGTTTTTGGGGAGCTGGAAGGGTGCACAACGGCTAGGTGTGGTGAAGGCTCACCTCATATATTACACCACCCCCGCGCCTCCCTTATATAGACGCGCTAGTGGGCTTTGACCCACTAGGGTTCCATCCAAGCATAAACCCGTTAAACAGTTCCAACCTGTTAATTGTATGACCCGTTAGGTTCAGTAAATGTCGGTCGTGGATCCGTAAACTCGTTTCCAATCCATCGATCAACGGCGGCACCTAGCAGTACGTATTGACCCCCGAATGCACAGAATCAATATTCGGCTGAACCTTGATACACTCACATACCTATCCCTTTGCCACACAATACCAGTCAAGTTTAAGGCGAGATGCGCCCCACCCTTATTGATAGCTCGACCACTTCACTCGACAATGTAATGGATACAAACCATGACTAACTCCTTAGTTATATTAGCACGGCCGTGCGCTTTGCCTATCCATCCACAGGAGGGGCCCAGACGTATCTGTCCTGTTATCGAGGACAGACAAATTCTATTTTGATCATCATACCCCTGGCTATGTATCGTGGCTTACGCAGTAATCACTTTTATAGCTACCTTGCTACGGTGTAGTGTTTGATGACACCAAAGCATACGAGTTAACATGCTTGGCATCCATGCCAATCTCATGTCTAAGGACTATATATGCATACCACTCGAAACTATACGCTGATGGCACTATAAAAGATAACAGTCTCACAGCGTCTCGGAGTGGGCATGTCCGACTACCCATGTTCTCCAACATATATCCATATTATTAGTTTGATATCTCCATATCTATGATATGTGAAACATTACCGTAAACCAATACGTATGCCAATCAAATCATAACCACTCCTCGTAATGATATGCATCAGGGACCCGTTTAGAATAATATCACTTAACAATGTGTTTCACAATTAAGTCGTATCCAATGAACAAAATCATGACATTTATTTAGGAAACCGTTAAACAATGTTATCAAAAGTACATGAATAAAGAGGCGAGTTGCAGCGACAATTTTGGGACATGTATGCAGGTGGAGCACGCTCTGAGATCGTAGGGACAAGATGGCGCGGGGCAGCGAGATGGCCTGGCCGGGTGCGCAGCGGTGGGATGGCCAGGGCGTGGGTGGATGGGGTGGTGCGGCATGACAGCGGAGGCTTAACAACGGGGGGCGACGTGATGATCGAGGCAGTCATGCCTGACGGCCAAACAGAAATCCATGGGAGTTGGAAAATGAAGAAGGAAGAACAGAGAATGAGGAGGAATAAAGACCAAAAATGTGGAGCCCACTAGTAAGAGCGTACAATAGTATTTTGGTGCATATATTGAGCTCATATGCGAGCCATAAATGTGCCCTAAATGACATAACGGCTTGATTGAAATCAATCACATTTTATAATGGCATATATAATATTTCATGTTCGGTAATAGCATTTCTAAGGAAACAAAACTTAATAATAACATGTAGACAATTTACCCATTTATTTTATGGAATAAAAAAAATGATATTATGGAAGTGCTTTTTTTAAAAGTAATCTATATGTATAATTTTTATGTGCACAATCAAAATAGTTGAACAAATATTAATAGATAAAATTTTAAAGTTGACCTAGAACATGTCTAAAATGACTTTTTTAAAAAACCAGAGGGAGTAAGGGCATGTCTATCGCTAGTCCTATAAGTTGCCCATCCACTGTCAATATAGGTTTATGAATAGTTAAAACATGAGCTAGGTGAACAAAGTTGGGTAAGAAATGGACAATTTATACCATTTTTAACGGTAACTCTTCGAGGCTATTTTTTCTTTGCGAAGAGATTCTGTTCCTTTGAGATGCTTAGAAGATTCTCTTCGCAGTTCTCTTCAACAAAATTTCTTCGCACATTTTCTTTTTAAGAAAATTTTCTCTCCGTTTTCTTCACGAATTTCTTTGAAGGAATGCCGTTAGAGATAATGGGGAATGAAAAAAAATAATATGAGGAAGGTGATGGAGAAGTGAATTAAATGAAAAGAAAATGGTTGGAGACGATCTAGAGGCTAGCATTGATGTGCCCTAATTTTACAACATTAAATAATGGCACATAAGTAATTATTATTTTTAGCTTCCTCGTGTAGGGGCAGCAACTTTCAGCCTTTGAACGAATAATAATTATTATATTCAACAGCATTGACCGCGGTGCACGCCAGATTCTGTCTGAATATTTGTCTGCGGTAGACGAATTTGAATTTGGCTGCCTTTTATATGCCTAGCCAAAGGGGCAGTTGTAGTATAGCATGGGTTAAAATAAAATATCGCTGGCGAAAACGAAATGATGCCACGCTTTGTTGCGCCGGGCCGTCGGCGGCGCAGCACAATTCCACGACGCGGCGTCACCTTCCTTGACCCGCTGCTCTGCAATGCGTGTCCACTCGCACACGTAGCCAAACAAGTTTCGTGCAGCTCTCACTGATCGGTGGGACCAGAATCTTTTTCCACGCTTCTCCCTACACTTTACCCCCACTAGGCCACCTCCCACTCCCAGTCGCCCAGGCATCGCACTGGTCCGCGGAGATGTGAGGGACACCTCACCAGTCACAGTCAGTCCCCATGCCGCCCTCCTCCCTCCCATGGTGGCTCGCCACCACCGCCTGCTCCCCGTCCCCGCCGCCGTCGTCCGGCGACGTCTCCTCCCTCCCTGACCTCCTAGCCTTCCTCTTCCTCTCCCCTTGCCCGCAGCGCGCGCTCCTCGGCGCCGTGGATCTCCTCTTCCTCCTCGCATGCCTCGCCCTGTGCATCCGCTCCCGCCGTACCCCCGCCGCCGCCGCTGTTCCAAGCCAACACGACCGCATACAAGCGCAGGAGCCCCTCCTCGAGAAACCACCGGCCGCGTCTGCGTTACCCCGACGCGGGAGCCTCCGGCACAGGCTCGCGCTCGCGGTGTCCACGGCCATCGCGGCCTCGTCGCTCGTGCTGCTCGCGCTCGCGCTCCTCCTCCTCCCGAGGACCGCATGGCTCGCGGTGGAGTGCGCCTTCCTCGCCGCGCAGTTCGTGGCGCACCTGGCCGCTGCGGGGGTTGTCGCCTCCCATCCGGTCCCGGTCCCGGTCCACCTCCGCCTCTTCTGGCTCGGGACCGCGGCGCTCGGCGCGCTCTTCTCCGGGTCGGCGGTTGCGCGCTACGCCGCTGGCGAACCTATCCTCCCCGACGACCCAATATCGTTTGCGGGGACGGCGCTGGCGCTGCCCCTGCTCTACTTCTCCATCACCAGCTTCACTGGACTCGGTGACGCGGCGGCGGCGCCCAACGAAGAAGAACGAATCGGTGCTTCTGATGATTCAGAGGCGACCACGACGGCGTATGCGACGGCATCGTGGCTGTCCCTCGCGACGTTCGGCTGGATCAATCCGCTCATCGCCAAAGGTTCCAGAGCCGCTCTCGCTGCCGAACAAGTTCCGGCGGTTGCGCCGGCCGACTCTGCCGAGGCGGCGTACGCGCTGTTCGCGTCCAACTGGCCAGAGCCCGCGCCGGGTTCCAAGGCATGGCAGCCGGTGCTCACCGCGCTGCTGCGGTCCTTCTGGCAGCAGTTCATGCTCATCGCGGTGCTTGGCGTGGCCCACCTGTCGGTCATGTACATCGGCCCGTCCCTCGTGGACAGGTTCGTCCAGTTCGTCCGCCGCGGCGGCGAGGCGATGGAGGGCTTGCAGCTGGTCGCCATCCTCCTCATCGGCAAGGCAGCCGAGACGTTGGCGTCGCATCACTACGAGTTCCAAGGGCAGAAGCTGGGAATGCGCGTCCACGCCGCGCTTCTGGCGGCGGTCTACCGCAAGTCGCTGCGGCTGTCCACGGGGGCGCGGCGCGCGCACGGCGCTGGCGCGATCGTGAATTACATGGAGGTGGACGCCGAAGAGTTGGCCAATGTCACGCACCAGCTTCACAATCTGTGGCTGATGCCACTGGAGATCGCGGTCGCCCTCGCCCTGCTCTACACGCACCTCGGCCCTGCCGTGCTCACCGCGGTCGCCGCGATCGCCGTGGTCACCGTCGTCGTGGCCTTCGCGAATCGCCTCAACCTGGAGTATCAGTTCAAGTTTTTGGGGAAGCGCGACGAGCGCATGAAGGCCATCACCCAGCTACTCAACTACATGCGCGTGATCAAGCTGCAGGCGTGGGAGGAGACGTTCGGCACCAAGATTCGCGAGCTTCGCGAGGCCGAGCTCGGGTGGCTGGCCAAGTCCATGTACTTCATGTGCGCCAACACCATCGTGCTCTGGAGTGGCCCGGTTGCCATGACAGTGCTCGTTTTCGGCACGTGCGTGCTGAGTGGCGTCAAGCTCGATGCCGGCAAGGTGTTCACGGCCACTGCCTTCTTCCGGATGCTCGACGCGCCTATGCAGAGCTTCCCGGAGGCAATTGCCGCCGTGACTCAGGCGACCGTGTCACTAGGAAGGCTTGACAGGTACTTGCTCGACGCAGAGCTGGATGGTGCCGCGGTGGAGCGTGTCCGTGACAATGACACTGACATTGGCGAGCACGGGGTAGTGGTGGAGGTGCGGGATGGCGTTTTTGCTTGGGACGTGAGGGGCAGGAATGGGCATGTAGAGGACGACGATGTCGATGATAGCAACGGCAGCGAAGGCGAGGAGGAGGGTGAGAAAGTTGTGGAAGAAACACCCGTTCTGGAGACAGTATTGAAGGGGATTAACGTGGAGGTAAGGAGGGGCGATCTCGCGGCGGTGGTTGGGATGGTCGGCTCCGGCAAGTCGTCGCTACTGTCCTGCATCATGGGTGAGATGGACAAGGTCTCGGGTGAGGTGAGTGTGTGTCCTGATACAAAACAAACATCCTACGCGTTTATTCTATGCGTTTTGCGTATTGACCGTGCAATATTCTTAAGATTTATGTTCTAAGCAAAAGTTTACTTCCCTTTCATGTAAGATATTTTCCTTCTCACCCAATGGACGCACAAGATCATATGTTCTAAGTTGCGATATTTTTCCCATAGTAGGTTGTAGGTAGTAGGCACTGGCCCAAGGCTCGGTGGCTGGAAACAGCAGTTGAAATTCACGCTCGTACAGAAGTCTCCTCAAGTCCATGTTCTTAATTCTTGCCCCACTAGGCCCTTGTTTGGATCGTGGATTCTGGAGTATTGGAAGCTCTGGAATATGGTTCAGCACCAGGATTCTGGATAACCGGGAGACGTGTCACATGGAAAACTGTCAGCAATAAGTGGTGTCCGGATTGCATTACTTCAAGGGCAACCAGCAGGGATGCGACTTGATTGCAAGTCCAACAATCATATTATGTTGCCTTTCTAAGATACCAACTTTGCCCAGTACCTGTTTGTTGAAATGCCTTTGTCGAACTGACCTGGCTTATGCTGTTTTGCGTCTGATTTATTTTTGATCAAATGCCCAACCGTTGATTTCATTTTCATCTTACAGTTTGGAGGAGCTCTGAAATTTTTTGTTCTTTTGAGAGTGGGTGGAGAACACACATTGCTTTTGTTTCCTCATTGACAGTATTTGATATAGTTTGGGTAGTTCTTCTTGTTTTGTGCATTATAGTCACATTCTAAAGCATGATTTTCCATGATGATAACGGGGACATAGAGCCATAACATAAGTTATAGAATCATCTCTCCATCTGCCATATCAATATTCTCGAATAAGCTCATTATAATAAACTTTATTCGACAGTTAGCAAGGATCTAGTGACGAAGCATCAGGGAGTATACTCCCAATTCATGTTACTATGTTAGCATTGTTCAGATAAATTTTGCTCATCCTTGTTTGTTTAATTCTCTTACGTTTTCAACAGGTTAGGGTATGTGGGACCACTGCATATGTTGCCCAGACGGCTTGGATACAGAATGGGACCATTGAACAGAATATCTTATTTGGACAGCCAATGGATGCTGAAAGATATAAGGAAGTTACACGGTCTTGCTGCCTAGAAAAGGATTTGGAAATGATGGAATTTGGTGACCAGACTGAAATAGGAGAGCGAGGAATCAATCTAAGTGGTGGGCAGAAACAGCGCATTCAGCTTGCTAGAGCAGTTTATCAAAATTCTGATATATATCTCCTTGATGATGTCTTTAGTGCTGTTGATGCACATACTGGATCAAAAATCTTTAAGGTAAAATACTTATTAATTCAAGAGGATAAAAATATATCAACGAATTGTCAACTATCAATTGGAAACCTTTGTTAGATGTTTTACCGTGTCCGAACCCTGCTATCACTTCAACCTGCTACGAGGGTACTCCATATTTGTCATAACAATTGATGTTCCTGTCTTGTTCTAATGCATTGCAGACCTGATTATTGAGTCAAATAGTTTGTTCTTATCTGCGAAGGATCATGATGATTGCATGTCTTTTACTTATGTTCGCTGTACTATGTGAAACAGATTATATACCTTGCTGCACCAATATGTGTTTTGAGTTCATTTGATTCATGCAACAGAAAATTTTAGTCTTCAATTTTTTCAGCATGCATCCACACCCAGACTTACTGCATTTACTAGAGTGTTAAACGGATAATTAGAGATTGTTATTTGTGATAAGAGAGAATCTACTCATGGTGAAATGTTGATGGATGCTTATATCCAAAGAGACAACAGTTAGCGCCTAATGTCACAATTTATAGGTTTTAGCTCAGCAAAGATAGGGAATGAAGGACTAAAAGGAAAAACCCTCCATGTTCATCTTCAGATTTATTGTTACACCACCATATTTTGCATGGAATCACAACAATGAGCTTTCTTCTGCAGGAATGTCTAGGGGGCATGCTCAAGGGGAAGACTATCTTACTTGTGACTCACCAAGTCGATTTCTTGCATAATGTGGACAATATATTCGTAAGTATTTTGTTACAACTTAAACCATACAATCATCTTATTTTCGTAAATTAAGATATAGGAGATGTATTAGCCTGTTAGGATTTCAAGGTTTTAATTATTTGTTAATTTTAGGACTTACGAAGTCCTGTTAATAATGAATAGAGTTTCTATACTTTTACCTTCACCTGTACATGTGTATATGTATTGATCCTTTGCTAGACTTTGCTCACCAAGGTTAGGTGTTTGATAGTAGCTAAAAGCTTGATTTGACCAGCTAGCCAGCTTGCCTTGGCTAGGAACCTTGCCAGGCTAGGACAACCAATTTGACTATCTTGGATAAGCAAGGTTTCTGCGGGCACAGGAGGGACTGTGCATAGGGTAGAATTTAAATTTTCATGTAAAAATTTTGATACAAAATTTTTTAAGAGGAAAAAGAAACTATTCAATTGCACCTTCACTTTTTTCTACTTTGCTTCAAAACATTTAAGTTTTCGTTATTTTTGTGGCCAAGTTTTTGAAACATGTATTACAAAACTCAAATTTATTTGTTTAACTTCAAAAGGTTCAAATTTTGGCAAAAATGCAAAAAAAATACCATCTCGGGTAAAATTTAGAGTATCACAAAAAATGATTTTTCATTCAAACTTTTTTGCCAAAATTTGTCGAAAAAAGTCGCAATATGAAAATTCCAATTTTTCCTCAACTCTCAAATCTCGAATAAAATTTAAATTATCAATAAAAAATCAGCCAAATTTTTCTAAACATTGCAAACAATAAATTGAAAAACAACATATTTTATTTATTTTTTCATTGAGCAACCATTAAGAGGGGCAGGATCTCTGTCATTTCAATAATTAAGAAGAGAATTATTACAATGGCTCGGAGCATAGCACCATGACACACTGCAGCGTGAACGCTGTCCCCACGCATGCCACTACTATGCCATCTCGGCCTAAGTCAACCACCTCGTTAAAGGGCGAAAACAACAAGAACAAGAAGAGGACATGGTTGGTCACAACGAGAAGATCGAAGACACTCCAAAAGCCTAAAAAGCTTAGCTTAGGGATTAGGGAACCATGCAGGGCAAACGATCGCCAAAAGAGATACTAAGAGCATGTGCATCAGCATCTGTGTCAAGCCCCTGCATCAACTGCTCAACCGCCCAGCTGCCCGCACGTAGTCTGCTTCTTTGAATTTGCTGCGCGCCATCTACTGTAGCTACAATAAAATGCAGACCCTGCTGGGGATGCTCTAACTACACGACGTGAAAAGCAAGAACAAAAATTCAGCCGCCACTGCTGTCGAAAACAAAGTACAGCCGAGACGTCGAGCTCCCCGTCCACAATCAGGCACGTGCCCGCTTCTCATTGGGCGTCACTAGAGCCAACATCTGTCAAGCACGATGCTTGTTCGGAGCTCGAACGCCCCTTGCAAAACATCAAGCTGCAGGGAAGAATAAGAAGAGCAGACGACGACAATTGCAGAAGACCTCCGTGATAACACACCACGCTTCAAAGGCTACCCTCGTGCCCCGCGCCCCAAGGATAAGAGGGGCACACCTCAACCGAACCGCTACTCACAGAGGGGAGGCGAGGAGGAGGGCACATGGCCTGAGGCTCTCTCCAACAGGAATCCCTAAATTTGATCCCTTACAGTCTCATATACAGGTTCCTTTTTAAAAAAATCTTTCCCTATATTTCTCCCATCTCCAACAGCGTTCCCTATATGGAGAATTGTATAGGGGGAGGAGAGAGAACCCCAACATATAAGGGAATGGAGAGAAAAATCTCTATTTTAGGAAATGGAATAGAAAATGCTGTTGAAGCACATAGGGGAAGAATCCGTCCTCTATTTTAGAGTAGAGGGTGCTTTAGGGGAGCCTATTGGAGACAGCCTGAGACGCAGTCTCTCTGAAAGGAGACAGGGGAGACAAGGGGGCTAGGACGGAGTAATAGTGACCACCGAGGACGCCGCTAGCAGCTAACATCGGAGGTGTAAGGTCATCGCGGGAGGGAACGATGGGAACGGGAAGAAGCTTCTTTGGGAGATGACGCACACCACACCGGTAGTCCCCAAAACGATGTCACCGACCTAGCTGCAGGAAGAAAGCATACTCAACGAACAAGGAACACACCCTAGCAGTGTCCTCTTGGCAAGGAGAAACGGCGATGCCTTCAACAAGGCAACGATGAACTACTGGTCGCCATTAATGCCCATCTGCAACACAGACTAGGGTTTTCACCCTTATGGGGAAGGAGCATCATGACGAGGCCTCCAAAGAGGGATCGACGTCGTCGCTGACCTAGCAAGCTAGGCAGGGCTTTTACCCGCAACATCCTTGCCCTAGATGTATAGGTCCACCTTGCCATGCAAGCCAACATGCAAGGGGAAGCCAAGGCCATCGTCCCCCGAGTCACCAAGACAGAGCGCTCGGCCGTCAGGGGGATACTACATTGGGTGAAACAATATGTTTTCAAGCGGTGCAATGCAAGACAACGTGGGCAAAGGATCCAAACATGCGCTTATATGTCGAACCTATCAGCATCGTGGCTCCTGGTCAAAGATCAGGGCCTAAACTCTCATCCACTGCTGTTTCATCCATACAATCCATACAGTCTGCACTCTAGCACAGGTCGTGATAGCAGGTCTAATGTTAGGATTGATCAGTGAATGGATCATCATTTTCCTATGTTATTGGCATGTTTGTCATGTAGTTATGTTATCTGCTATTCCTTGAAAGATAAATTCGAATACAGCTATATAATGTATATACCTTTAGGGAGCTCTTCCTTCATAAGGATAAGGGCACAATGCTCTAAGTTAGAACTTATCTGCAATGTACTTTGCTCAATAATTAACAATTATTTCTTAAAATTTGGAAATATGCAGGTCATGAAAGATGGTATGGTTGCTCAGTCAGGAAAGTATGACGAGTTACTAAAAGGATGTTCGTATTTTACTGCTCTTGTTTCTGCTCATGACAGTTCAATGGATATGATGGAACACAGTCGACAAACTAAGAAAACTGATCATTCTCAGTCTGCTGCAGTAACCAGAATCCCTTCTCTTCGCTCTAGATCCATTGGAAAGGGTGAGAAGGTAGTTGTTGCACCAGATATAGAAGCAGCTACTTCTAAAATTATACAAGAAGAGGAAAGAGAGAGTGGTCAAGTGAGTTGGCGTGTGTACAAGCTATACATGACAGAGGCTTGGGGTTGGTGGGGAGTTGTGGCCATGCTTGCTTTCGCATTGGTGTGGCAAGTTTCCGATATGGCTAGTGATTATTGGTTGTCATATGAAACATCTGGCACCACTCCATTTAATCCGTCCTTGTTTATTGGAGTGTATGTTGCCATTGCTGTCGTTTCACTGATCCTTCAAGTGATCAAAACTCTACTTGAGACAGTCCTAGGACTTCAAACAGCTCAGATATTTTTTAAGAAGATGTTTGACAGCATTTTGCATGCCCCAATGTCTTTCTTTGACACCACTCCTTCAGGAAGGATTCTTAGTCGGGTAAATATCTCCTTATGGTTTATTTGGTTATAGCATTAACTTGCCTATTTGCCCCCAACATGATGACATTTAACTTCTAAAATGATTACATATTCACCAGAAATCTTTTTTTTTCTATTCCCCTTCGTATAAAATTAAATGGCTGCAAAGAATGCTCCATGAGTAAGATCCATTTATTCTTTCGTGAGGTGTTGAAAGAGTGTAATTACAATTTTTTTTATCTTCTACTGAATACTGATATGATGTCGCTCTTTGTGTTTTCAGGCATCATCTGATCAAATAACCATTGATGTTGTGCTGGCCTTTTTTGTTGGTCTGACAATTTCAATGTATATTTCTGTATTAAGCACCATAATTGTTACTTGTCAGGTCGCCTGGCCATCAGTTATAGCTGTAATTCCACTTCTACTATTGAACATTTGGTACAGGGTATGCTCCTATTGTAAAATTCAACTTACACACCTCCTCTAGTACAAACATAATACTAACTTCCAAATTTTGTCCCAAATTCCGCAGAATCGTTATCTTGCAACTTCCAGGGAGCTAACTCGACTTGAAGGAGTAACAAAGGCACCCGTCATTGATCACTTTTCAGAGACTGTCATTGGTGCTACAACCATAAGATGTTTCGAGAAGGAGAAGGAATTTTTCCAAGAGAATTTAGACAGAATTAATTCAAGTTTGTGCATGTACTTCCACAACTATGCAGCAAATGAATGGCTTGGGTTCCGATTGGAGCTGATTGGAACACTCGTATTGTCATTAACTGCTTTACTTATGATCACCCTGCCTAGCAATTTTATCAAGAAAGGTACTAAATGAATATATAATTATTATTTTTTTATTAGTATAGAAAAGCAACCATATCATCTCAGGTAAAGAACCAATTTCTGCTCCACCAAGTTGAGAGCTGATTCCTAATAGTTTATCTGATAAAAAACCAACAATCTAATAATAAAGTATTGCATTTGAATTTAAAAGGGTATGTACCGCCAAGTCATTTTGTTTGTTTGTTCAAATGTAAGTCAAAAGGTTGGGCACATATATACATTTTGTAGATAATGAAAATATAGCTTCTGACCTTAATATCAACTAGTGATGCGTGTGCACACACGTGTATCTTGTTTTACTATTTTTCTCGAATATTTGAAAATCCATGGTCTGGTTCATTACAGATCCCCAAAAAGGCTGGTTTTAAAAAATTCAATAAAAACAGTAAAAAATATTGTAAAAAATGCAAAATTTGGATTTTAGCAACATATCAACTGGAGTGTCAAATGCACAATTTGGGGTTTCCACTTATTTTAAGATTTCATATATGAAACATTAAGCATTGATGCTTTTGTGATTCATGAAGCATGATAGCTCAACTCTCCCTCTATCTCATGCGCATACATGGATGAACTATATTATTTAGTTTTTGCATGATCAACTGATGTTATTTTTAAAACAAATATGCCTAGTAATTAGTCAGTGCAGATTTATGATGATGAACTTTCCATAGCCTGGAGGAACCAATGTTTGCTATATTGTGGCAGAATTTGTGGGCATGTCTCTTTCGTATGGCCTTTCCCTCAATTCTCTGGTGTACTTTGCCATATCCATTAGTTGTATGTTGGAAAATGATATGGTTGCAGTGGAAAGGGTAAATCAGTTCAGCACTCTTCCTTCTGAGGCAGAATGGAAAATAGATGGCCGCCTTCCTTCTTCGAATTGGCCCACTAATGGAGATATTAGCATTGACGGTCTGAAGGTTAGAATTGAAGTACTTTAAATGCATGGTCTTGTACTGTTTATTATTTATGCAGAGACTTCTGTTCCACATAAATTTAATGCAACTGCTATTCTATCTTGCATGAAATAGAGTAGAGAAACTCATTCTTATACTTCCCTTATAATTAAGGTTTATGTTTGATTCAACAAATGAATACATCATTTGGCATTGTAACAGGTTAGATATCGACCAAATACACCTCT
Organism: Raddia guianensis; assembly: GCA_036346415.1. Lineage (NCBI taxonomy): Eukaryota > Viridiplantae > Streptophyta > Magnoliopsida > Poales > Poaceae > Raddia > Raddia guianensis. Next base: position 12,376,227 of record CM070537.1, on the reverse strand, counting down.
AATTCTCAAAGGCATTACTGTAAGCATTAGTGGTGGTGAAAAGATCGGAGTGGTAGGAAGGACAGGCAGTGGAAAATCAACTTTGATCCAAGCATTGTTCAGGCTTGTAGAACCTGCGGAGGGGAAAATGATCATCGATGGAATCGACATATGCACATTAGGTCTGCATGATCTTAGGTCCCGACTTGGTATAATTCCTCAGGAACCAGTTCTCTTTGAAGGAACAATTCGAAATAACATTGATCCAATTGGCCAGTATGCAGATGATGAAATATGGCAGGTTTGACGTGAAAAATATGTTTCTTTCAGCTATCATCATTCATGATGTGTAGTGCTAATTATTTGAGACTTAATTTGCATCTTGCAGGCTCTGGAGCGTTGCCAGCTGAAACATATAGTAGCTTCAAAACCTGAAAAACTTGATGCTCTAGGTTTGTTATTTATATGCTTTTTTTTTTCTGTTTTGTTACTGGGTTAAGTCGCATCCGTGAGACTGTGACTCAGGCTTAATTACTTGTATATTATTCTAGCAGTTCGATGTCTAAACATATGTTTGACTAGTTAGTGATTAAGATCATTTACATTTGCAGATTATTGTATTTTCCAAAATATTAAAAGGATTAAATAGTACTACATCACAATTCCATGAGTTCGACTAAATGTACATACGATGATCAATCTTTTTCAAATTACGGTTACCATATATAAGAAAACTTAATGCTATTCCATGTCTAAACAAAAGATTGAGACACTTTACTGTGATAGGTGCTATATGAACACAGAAAAATTAAAATTAATCTACAGTCTAATAGCTGAAGCTGAATGGTACGGCCTAAATAGATAGCTATCAATATGCAAAAGAGCTAAGTGATTTCCATTGTAAAAATAAATTTATGTCGAACAAAAAAAATTCTTTTTTTTTTTTGTCGAGAACACTATGTAAGTGATATCAGCGTATCGTATGACTGAAGCCATATTATTTTGTATTTTTTGTTATAATGCTATATACACCCATTTCTTTTACTTTGGTTTTTTGCAGTGGCTGATAGTGGGGAGAACTGGAGCGTTGGTCAAAGGCAACTTCTTTGCCTTGGTCGTGTCATATTGAAGCATACTCGAATCTTATTTATGGATGAGGCAACTGCTTCAGTTGATTCTCAAACTGATGCCACGATTCAGAAGATCACCAGACAAGAATTTTCTTCATGTACAATAATTAGTATTGCACACAGAATACCAACAGTTATGGACTGTGATAGAGTTTTGGTGCTGGACGCAGGTTGGTATCTTCAGTCTTGCCACTAATATCGACAACACACATTTTGGTTTAAGTGCTCTTCATTGTTAACATTTTCCTTTTCATGTTTTTTTAAAATTAAGGATTCATGGTTTTTTAGATTAAGGTGTGCATTTGTATATCTATTGCTAGGTCTGGTTCAGAGAACTAAACTATTGTTTTTCATTGGCTTCTATAAGCCATGTATGTTTTTTTGGGGGGGTGTACATCCTTGGATGTTGAGGATGGAATATTGTCCATTAACTATAAAAAAAGTCATGCTATTTCTTGTTCCAGAATGCCATTTCTAAAATTTATTTCTATTCAGGCTTGGTGAAGGAATTTGATGCACCATCGAGGTTGATGGAACAACCGTCCCTCTTCGGAGCGATGGTCCAGGAGTACACCAATCGTGGGTCCAACATCTAACTTGCTCGGCAATTCTAAAAATTGTTGACATAAACAAGTCATTTGGTAAGGTTTACTTGATGACTTGAGAATATATATATGGTTGAATTGATGACTTGACGACGTCTGAGTATGCCCCACTGTTGTAGTTTTGCACTTTTGCGGCTTTTTGTGTTACAAGCACACAAGAGAGAAATCAGTAATAAGTTCATTGTTTTGTCAAACATCCATAGATATTTGAGTTCAGTAATGTTTGCGTTAGCCAATCTCTTCTTGATGGATGACATTAATTGTACCACTTGGTGTTTGAGTTATAAAGTTCATAGTTCTTTTCGTAACAGGTTTTGTGCTGTCTGTCTCTCATGTATGCTTTAATAAAATTTGTGATATTCTTCAAATTTTTGTGATAAATAAATTTTATGTTTATAATAATTATGAGGTCATAATATTTTTTACTTTTTCCTGCGCTGCATTAGTTTTTCCTAAAAGTTTTAGAAATTCCAAGTAGTCTGAAAAATAGGAGAAAATACTAAATAAATGGGTAAAATGTAAAAAAAAAATATGGGAAAATTTCTATGAGATGATGATACGGATTTTATTCAAAATCTCATTTGGATTTTGTATAATATTTTATTTAATGTTTATTTACTGTTTGGTCCAAACACCTCTCACTTGGTTGAAGGACCATCTGTGGACAATTTTGCAAGGGAGAACTTTCTACCTAGTACCACATTATAGAAACCAAAATATTGTTTTTCGAAATCATATCTTAGATTTGTTTTTTTTTTAGTCAATCTTAGATTTGTTTTGCACAAGGGTCGAACCCCATTTTCATTCCCAGAGAAAAGGAAAGCATTTGGTTATCGAAAGTTTATAGAAACCAAAAGAGAGTGCCCATACCACGACCAAACAAACACCACATCCCACATTCCGCATGCCAACATTACTGAAATTTACAAACCAGAGAAAGGAGCAGGGAGATTGCATCCTCAACTGTTCTAAACACAAAATTAGGAGAGAATTCTTTATCACAACAACCAACAGGAGTCAGTTTCTTCGGGCTGCAGTCCACTACGGACTAAATCATATCCGTATCGCAACCACGAAGCCCATCATCCGCCTAGAGCAAACCTGGCCAATATTGTAAAAAGGCACAAAAGGTATAAACAAATGTCAAGGTTTTCTAATTTATCCTTTTTTCAAAACAGACTTAATTTCGTTTTTTCAGATCCCCCAACACACCAAAGCAATACAAAAAAAATAAAATAAAAAATTCAAGTGCTTGTTGTCCTGCAACACAACATGTTCCCACAAAATCTTCTGATCTCGGGACCTTGGTCTCCAATGAATACCCATACTCCTGTAAATGATCCCAAAGCAGCTTCGAAATACCACACACAAAAGATAGGTGTTCTGTGGACTCAATATTGTCACAAAAACTACATCAGACATCACGCAACTATTTTTCATCAAGTTTTCTTTGGACAAAATTGCATTTCTGGTGATAAGCCAAAGAAAGCTTTTAAAATTTTAAGTGCAATTTTGCTTTTCACATGAGCTCACTATCTTTACACCTGAAAGAGCACCAAAGGATTTCATACATGTTTTTAGCAGAGAAGCCAAGTCCCTCTCCTACCCAAACACTCATTTCTATCAGTATTCTACTCAATCTCCCTCAATTTATGTTTCACATCCCTCCATTTTGTTAGAGTACCATCACCCATCAATCTTCTAAAGACAACTCCTAATTTTTCATATACCCTTCTGCTACACTAATATTCTTATCATCACAAATCTCAAAAATTTCTAGCAAAAGGTTCTTCAAGGGTTGATCATAAAGCCAAGCATCATGCCACAGACTGATGTTTGTCCCAGAACAAGCCAACATTCTCCTGTTTGGGAGTTCAAACTCCTTCACCTTCAAGATATGTCTCCATACCGCAAAATCAGTCTGTTTCACCTTGTAAGTGGAAATTTGTTTTTTTCATATGTATTTCTTCCTGACAATTTGCTGCCACATACCACCTTCCTTTTCCAGTTTCTATAACCATTTCCAAATAAGATTGATTTTCAATTTCCTCATATCCCCAATCCCTATCCCCTTGTTATTTTTTGCTATCGTTACCATATCTACTTGACCAGATGATATCTTTTTTCCATTATTCTCTCGCCACAAAAGCCTCCTTCTGATACTGTCTATAGCTTTTATCACACTAACAGGCAATATAAACAATGACATGGTAGGATGCTGGACAAGCAAGCATTTAAAGTTTCAATTTTCCTCCCATAGAGAGGATTTTGCCCTTCCAACCATCTAATTAATTTTCTCACTTCAACAGTAAGTAATCCAATTTTTTGACATTGTTCTTTTTATAACTAACCGGCACTCACAGGTAGTTAATAGATAGATTACCTATTTTATTACATCCTATCTACATCATTTATCACTATCACCTCACTCTTATCATAATTAATCTTTAACCCATACATTTTTCGAAAGAAATATAACAGCAGTTTGACATGAACCATGCCCTCCTTTACACCATCTAAACACATAGTGGTATCGTCAACATATGGCAAAATGCTACAGCCCCCTTCAACAAGTTTAAACACCAACCCCCTCATTAAGCCATTTTTCATAGCAACATGAAACATTTTGCTAAGACAATCAGCAACAAAATTGAATAGAAATGGAGACATTGGGTAACCCTGTCTCACACCTGTACTTTTGAAAATAATCCATCTTTTCCATTGATATTTACTGAAAGGACTGAATTTCAAGATATTCTCAAGGTATTTTCGACATTTGGATCCATTTCGTTTGACTTGTTTTTAAAGACTTATGACCCATCTTCGAAGCAGTGAAAAAACGAATTCAAAAAACTTAAAGCATATGTCTTTTCAAGACGTAGATAAGTCATTAACCTGTTAAGCCATTGAGATGTTACGCTGAAAAAAACATAGCCTTGAGTACATTTATAGTTTACAAACAATAATTGAAAACCATCATCATCCAACAACGATATTGAAATCAAGTTTCTCCTCTTACTTGGAGCATAAATGACCTTATTTAAATGAAGAACAAAGCCGCTATGTAAAATCAACTCTAAAGATCATGGCCTTGACTTGCCCTTCCATGCCATCAGCAACTCTAATGCATTCCTCCCTCTTTCCTTGGATTCTCGTGATATGAAATCCCTGTAATAAATTACCAACATGCACGGTGGTACCAGAGTCAATCCACCGTGCATTAGAGAGATAATCAATATAAAGGGAGTCATCATTAAATGTTTCAACATCATTACTCTTATTCTTGGGAGCCACTATAGATTGCCCACATAGTCCTTCTGATGGTGCCTTTCCTCCTCACTTTAAGGTCATTAGAAGGAGGTGGTGACTTGGGGTGCCTCTGATCTAATTTGTTGGGTTTTGGCGAGCTGCCAGTGTTTGCCTTCTTAACCTTATTATTATTGCATTAGGCCTTTCTCTTTTCATTGTCAACATAATTGACATTATCTTTGTTCACAGCCTATAGGGGGTTCTTCATCCTGAACGCAATATGCTTGATGAACTCATTCATCGTCCATTAAACCTTTTCAGTGTTGTTTGCTTTAAACGAAGCATATTTAGAAGGGAGAGATGTCACGATCAAATGGACCAGGAATTCATCAGAACTTGGTGTACATGTCCATCATTTTCATAATGTGTCTCCGGATGCCCCTAGTCCCATTATATTTAGGCCCTGTTTGTTTGGGCTTCTAGCCAGCTTTTAGCCTTAGAAGCCAGAAGCTCAAACAAACAGCCAGCTTTCGGAACCCCTTCAAAGAAGCCAAAAGCCACCAAAAGCTCAATTTGTACTGTGATCCGAGCTTTTTCTAGAAGCTAGTTTTTGTGGCTTTTTTCAGAATCAGCTTTTAGAGAAGCTGCAGCTCAAACAAACAGGGCCTTAGTTGTGATGAGCTTCAGAATGAGAGTGCTCGCATGAATTTTGGAGGAGCCCTTAAACTGCTCCTCCGCTTTCTTAATATATTTCGTAGAATTTTCAGCATTGGCATAGCGCCCCTAATGCATTTTGAGATTGAGCCTTATTGTAAGCATTCTTAAGCTGATCGTAATTCTCCGCCCGAGTATATAGAGGGGTAGGTGCCTTTGTATGGAGTGTAAGATCAAGGTCCATGCACCCCCAAAAGTATCTCAATTCTTTCCTTTCAAATAGCAAAACTATAGTGGCACGTCAGTGGAGGAAGCTATAGATGCATCACTGGCGGAATTTGGTAATAATAGGTCAAAATTATAAAACATAATAACTTAAGCATGAAATAATTCTACGTTGGTACGATTAGAGCATGCAAAAAAATTCCCATTCCATGTCACATCACCATTAGGCAGATGTGATATGAAACAAGAGTGGCAGGTAAGTGTAAAACACCTTTGTTTAGTATTCCCTCCGTTCTTTTTTGTTTGATTCATATGTCAAAAGCCCCAACTAAAATATCTCATTGATTCAATTTTGATTACAAACATAATCATGAAATCCCAAAAAAGATTTACAAAATGTATCATAATCAAAAGTGTATTTAACAATAACTATTACACAATTAACGGGTCAAGAACTCAAAATTAAAAGTGCAAGAATTATTTATAAGCATTAAACATAATTAAAATTGCATTGAGATTAAATAGATGATACTGTGCATCTCGGGTAGTCCAGAACTCGCTCTTACTGCCCAGCCCACATGGCAACGCTAATAGAGTGTGCTCGCGGCTTAGCCCAACGCAGCCCAAGTAGCTCCCGCGGTCTGAACCACGCCGCCACGGCCGTGGGAAGAGCGTTGGACGTTCGATCCGATCGGATGGCTAGAAATGCAACCGCTCAGACCAAAAGACCCCGCAGGCAGGGGGTGGAACGAGCCGAGCCGAGCCTGGCTCGGTAAAAAACGAGCCGAGCCAGGCTCGGCTCGCCATTTTGGCGAGCATCAAAAGTGGGCTCGGCTCGAGCTCGGTAACACCTCCGAGTCGAGCCACGACTCATAGACGTTTTCACGTTGAAAAGATGCCAACAAGCGAAGCCGAGCGAGACTAGGTTTGGTCTCGGTTCGCTATTTTACCGAGCCCCAAAAGTGGGCATGACTCGAGCTCGGTAGCACCTCCGAGCCGAGCCTGCCCAAGCCGAGCTGAGAGCAGGCCGAGCCGCGAGCTATTTTTCCAGCCCCTACCCGCTGCCAAGCCTAGCTCATTTCCTTCGGCCCAATCAAAAAATTCTGTGAGCGGTCAGAGGGGGGGGGGTTGCCAATATGCCCTGAAGTTGATTAGCCTTAGCTAATTTGCCCAAAGTTACATAGCCCTTGCCAATTTGCACTGAGTGGATCAAACTAATAAAAAAATTTACAAAATTGGATCTAACTGCTAAAAAACTTACAATTGGTTCATGCGTCTGTTTCAGACTCGGTCTGGAGGTAGGCAGAAGAAATGACTCGTCTGGATTCACACAATTCATCATATGTGCTAGCCAAAAATCTAGAAGCAGCTGCATGGACGACCGCGTCATTGCATCAACCAATGAATGTAAGAGCATTGCCAGCAGGATCTCTATATTTCGTTCTCTATATCCTATCTCTAAATCACTATTCGTTCCCTATATTTTCATCATCTCCAGCAGAGTCTCTATTCCTGAAAAGATATAGAGATTCTTTGGAGAGGAGTCTCTATATTTGGAGACTGAGATAGAGACCCTGCTGGATGGGTATAAAGGCTGAGACTGTTCGCAATAGTGTTTGAGGGAACTTGCTAGAGATGCTCTAACACTAAGCATGCTCCAATCACGAATTAGAACAACATGCCCCAATCCCATAGATCATCCAATCATAAAGCAGCAAATCATCAAACAACGGGGGCAATGACGGCGAGATCAGGCTTGCAAAGAGGGAAGGTAGTAGCGAGGAGTGCTCTGGAGGGCGGACCTACGAGCCGTGGGCGGAGGAGCGAGCGGAGAAGGACCCCGTAGTGGTGAACCCGACGCCGTAGCCGAGGTTGTGCTCAAGGGCGAATTGCATGGTTTGGGACTCGCCGGAGCCCGTGGCTGCCACCAAGGAGTCGGTGGATCGGCGGCGTGAGGAGATCGCCAGCGCAGGCAGGGGCTGAAAGGGGGAGTAGGCGCGGACCCCCTCGAACTTGTCGTCGTCGTTGAGGACCAACTCGTCAGACTGGAAGGCGACGACAAGAGAGAGCACGGATGCGAGGAGGAGGAGGCAAAGAAGAGGGCAGCACGGTAAATTTACTTTTTAGTCAGATCCACTCGGGACAAATTGACGGGGCCTCAAATTTCTTACCTTTGAAACCCGTTATGTGAAACTGCACTAGTCCATGTATCAATACCACTAGTGCTTCACATTACATAGCTGGAACATCTCATGCAATACCAACTGAAATTTATTACATACAGAGGGTACTAACCGAGTTTTAGTACTAGGATACACAAAGAGCGTAATAAAGTTGGTTATCTTACAACAAAAGAGAATATACTAGTGGAAACTTGACTTTAATTTACATATGAGATTCGTAATCTACGTAAGTGATTCCAGACTTTAGCAGAGCCTAGGATTGGTCGTGATCTCTGAACGTTGGATCTCCATCTCCATGACAAGCATAGTCATCATCTTTCGGATTTCCGTATTCTAAGAAGGTGAGTGGGTGTGAGAGTAAGTGCACAATCAAACCGCACTTGAAAGTTAACACCATCCATAATGCATAATAATGGTATAGGCCATATAGTGGAGTTAAGGTTATTATCTTTGTGGAAAGCTAATTTTTAGATTTAACATATTTAGATTAAAACCTATACCTAGCCATTTTATAAAGGACATCCCCAAAACGATGTCGAGGAGAGATTATAATAAAAATTCATTAAATCCAACTTGCAAGCCACACAGGTACCCTCAACGAACCATTCCCGTTTCCCATCTTCTTTCAACACACCATCATTTCCAGGTCGACAATTCCCGTTGCGAACCACCATTCTACCGAGTTCCGGCGGACTGGTGACCCATACCACCGTTCTGGTTGACTTGCCACTCAGCGGATGGCATGGTCCCTATAGTCCATCCCGGTAGATTGGATCAGATATCACCACACAAGTGACGCCCTAATTCACCTTCCCTTAGGTTGGCTTATGGTTACACAAACCCCAACCTGCGCTACCACGCGATGGCCACGCGTTGTGGTGTTAGGAACCAATTCCCTTCGGAGAAATGGTCAGCGATCTCCCGTGTGCATAACACATATGCACTCCTCTAGGCGAGTCCGTACTCCACCCAGTCATTCCCACCCTCACATTTATATGTATTACATAGATAGATATCACACAGATATCACTTCTGGTCCATCTTGCCAATCACCCATGTCTTCCATCTTTCCCACTCGCGTATTCCGTTATCCTCCTAGCATCACCCCGTTCATAAAACACATTTCCATTATCCCATAGCGCAAAGCAATATCACATTAACACATGCAGTGCAAAATCTATCATGATCAAGTTGTATATTTTCATTGTGACCACTGATGAGTTTTGGCCCATCAGTGCGGGATTGGATACCTGATTAAATTAGTAGGAACTAAGCAAGTCTAAGCAGTTTGTACCCAAGACTAAAAAGTCTAAACATTTTATTTAGTACATGGTCAATCAAGCAATCATGATATCAACGAATCATGGTACGGCAAACAAGTGTAATAAAGGCAGGACATGTTTACATCATGATTAACAAGATAGGCAATTACAAAATATATCGAGTAGGCACTTTTATATTTCAATCAAGATAATTTAATAAAGCTAGGTAAAATAATGAGCTAGGGTGTTAACTCGCCTTGGGGATCACTGATTTGCGCTTCACTAGCTTCCGAAAAACTTCTTCTGGAGCAGTTTGTCTATAGGAGAAAAGATTTCCAATTAATATTTACACTAACTGACGTATATGTAAAAATGTAGGGCTGAGTATCGATTCTAAACGAAGGTACTATTGTTATGATACCAAGAAGGCTAAGAACGCATTTACTAAAATACCCCTAGAATTATATTCTAAAATGTTTAGTAAGGCCTAAAACATCTTCTTTAATTTGTTTAAAGAAAATCGTATAAATCAGTGGCAAAATTATATTTTTTTCCTAAGATGTAGATTGATCCTCATATTTTCTATAATTTTCTACGAATTTTCAGAGCTAATATACTATTTTTAGTAAACAGATAACCTTTTAAATGGTTAAACTCATATCAAAGTTCCAGAACAGTAATGGGCCAAGCCCATCACTATGCGGGGTACGAGGACGCGGCACGGCCCAACCAACTGCAAGCAGTAGTAGCAAGCGTAGGCCCAACATGGCAATCTTGGCCCAGTCGCGGCGCGAAGACCCAATGATGACGTCGAAGGCGCTTGAGCAGAAGGCGCCTTCACTTAAACTAACGCGTGGGCCAAAGGCCCATAGGACAGCGACTCAGTTGAGGCGGCACGCGAAAGAGAAGAGAGAGAGCAGCTAACAGGTGGGACCGCGCTGTCAGTGACTCGTGCGTGCACAGTGCTTGAGATGATGACGTCATCGTCTTCTTCCTCCTGCCGACGTGACGTGCGCAACCAAAACAAAAACCGGCGCTTGGCGGTGTAAGGGGCTACGTCGGTGAGTGTAGGTGCTACCTATGGGTTTAAGGACAAGGCGCACAGGTATTGGTGCCCACTTCACGGCCATCGGTGGTCGGTCATGGAGGCGCCATTGACGGCGGCGACGGAGCGGCTCGGAAATAGTCGGCGATGACAATACAATATGGCTTTGGCCAAAGTGAAGGTCACGGAAGCTACAAGGAGGCAAGAGCATGCTTACCGAGGCATTGGAGAGGACGGAGCGCGATCGAATCAGCTTGGGGACGTGCGTCTCCGCGGCGACACCAAACAGGGCAACAACGGCGAGGATGCTCCGGCGAGACTCTTGCCATATTGATTGAGGGAAAATGTAGATGAGACGGCTAAGATACTATTGGCTCGAAGAATCGGGTCGAGACGTACCGTGAAAGGAGGAATCGACGGAGATGGGATCGGCACGACTTCGTGTCAGCGAGCGATTCCGGCAAATACAGTGACTCCGGCGACGTCGGCGGTGCTCAGAGAGGCTCAGGGAGTCGCCATGGACGGAGGGGAAAAAGCAGAGGCGCTCAGGAGTGAAGCAAGTGGAGAAAAGAGACGAACTGTGGCGGCGGTGAGGTATTTATGCCGTGCGGCAAGGGCACCGAGCGCGACGATGCCAGCGCGGCGCGGTAAAGCGATGGAACGCTAGGTGGCGACACGGGTTTGAGACACGGCTCTGCATGCTTCGGGGGAACGACACTAAAGAAGATAGGGGGAGAGAGAGAGGTGAGCGGCGCCGGGAGTGATAGAGAGAAAGCGCGGAAAGAGAGAGTAATAGGGGAAAGAGTGAGGGAGAGAGGCAGAAGAGAGCAGGTGGCTGCGACAGAGAAGTAACACGTTTGAGCTCCTCGTCGGCGCTCGCGGGCGGTGCTTCGGCAGCGTGCATAGCCCCGTTGAGAGCTCCATCGTGCCATGTCATGTCGTGCGACAGCAACAATGGAGGAGATATTCCCAGCACAAGTAGTGATGGAGGATGTCTCAAAAAAAAAAAGTAGTGATGGAGGAGGCATGAGGGCGACAGTGATGGCGGGCCTAGGCTCACCGGCGACGACGAGGACGTATCGTCGGCGGCCACTAAGCATAAGTTATGCGAAAACCCTCTTCCAATTTGGCTCGGTTTGGGAATTAGGGTTCAGGACATTGTGCAAAATTGTGGCTTTTGCCCGAATCATGAAACTAAAGTTCTATTTTGTCTTTTATTAGTGTTTCTTGTGCTCAAAATTGGGGCAATGGAGCCATAAGAGCCTGTTCGTGTTTCTCATGCTCAAAATTATCTTGTCGTAATTTCACAAGTGTATGGAACAACGTGTGTCATTTTCACCGAGTAGTATTTCTGGGTATTGTATTTCCTAAGGGAAGCAAGATAAAATATATCGGTAAATAAGACAAACTATTTTACTAATTGATAAATTCATCGACAAATAATTATTCAGGAAAGTTATGACACACACCAAAGACTCGAAAAATAAGAGTGGCTTAGTTAATTGCGAGAACAACGAGACGAGTAAAAGTTTCTAATTTTAGTGTTATCAATTTACCTAGCTTAAGTTAGCATATAAAGGTGTTGAATTGCTTAGGTTCACTTCGGAGCTCCCCGAATTCACTACTGCCCGCTATCAGTTAAGACCTGCAGATAGTTATGCTCATCTCCGATTGGGCTATACTGGTCTAACCCGTACGTGGTGTACTTCAACTGGAGACAGGGCTGTCACCACATGGCTACCTACAATACAACCCGTGGGGCTTGGTGTAAATTGAGTAAATACTAATTCTAGACACCGCGTCTATGATAGACTCTCGGGGAAGTACTTAGACTTAGATAACAGAGCTACTACATAACTAAACTCGAACTCAATTCCCGTGAACTTAAACAGGTCTCCCTCTCTCCCTCTTAATTCCATAGTCGGAAAGTAATGCAGAAAGTACTCAGCTAAAATAAGTAAATAAGACTTGCATTTAATATAATTGTATGGAAAAGTAAAGATAAAAGAGCTTTATGGGGCTCCCGAGAACTCCTCTGGAACTTTGAGACAAAGCTCAACATGACTCTAACTCCCAAGGACTACTAGCCTACTCTACAAGTGATAAAAGGAGCTCTCCAAGTGGTGGTGTGTGTCAAAAAGTGAGTGTGGGATCTATTTATAGTATCACGGAGCCAATATCCACTTGACACGTGTAGGTTTGCCAGAAGAAGTAGTAGCACCTAAGGCGTCGAAGGGGGGAGGTCGTCCGACCTAGGTAGCCTGGCCAGCCTGGTCCAGACTCGCCTCGGCCCTCCGTTCTTCTCTGATGCCAAGTGTGCCCTGTATCTATTCTATATTACAAAGCCCCTAGCAAGTCGCACGCTCGTGTGTCCACACGTCGCCGAAGGATCGTCGGCCGTCCAATCGTCTCGTCGGCCAACATCCAACCGTTCATACTGGTTTAACTTTTAAAAGAAAAGGTTCGTTCGTTTTAGAACGAGGTGGCCACATCGACGGGTTGGCTAGCTGGGATGCCTTTCAGTCCGGCGAGCGTGGTTCAAATCCCAGGCTCCGCCCTTTTTTGCGTGTATTTTCCGTGTACGCGTGCTCGCGTATGGCTCGCGCCCGCGTTGTACGCCCGTTCGTGTACACATGCCCTGCACGGTTGCTCGCGTCCGGTTGTGCGCGCTCGCTCGCGGACGCTGCTCATCTTACTCGCGTGCGTTCGCTTGCGCCCACGCCTGTACGCTGCTCGGTACGAACGATTTTTTTTTTAGTGCAAGTTCAGTGTCGACGGCCAATGGCCCGTTTACTTTGCTAGTATCACTCCAAGGCGGTTGTTAGGCGAGTAAATCCGTTTTGAGTGCCTTTAGTGCGTTGGTTGCATGCATGTGGGCCCTTCAATCCTCCCAAGTTTATTCCCGGTCATTGGATTAAACCGACACTGTGCAAACGATCGAGATGTACTCCTGATATGCTCATGAATCCTTTGGAGAAAACACAGCCCATTCGGGCTTAAAGTGGGGCTGGTCGGTTTGGGTGGGGCCGGCCAACCTAGGCATGTCGAACGGCTCCACTCGTATCCTCTTTTTGGCCCGATTTTCTCAGTATAACTCTGTAAATACATAGCTCACCAAAACTTATGCAAATTTATTATTTTAAAACAATCTACTGCATAAAATGATATAACCCATCTTACCAGAATATTAGTGTATGAACTTTAGATACAGCCAACATCTCCCCCTTTCTTAATTTATCATAAACAAACCACAAAACCATCAATTTCATCTAAATTAATTGAACCGAATTTCAACTAATTTGGATTCTAGGGTTCAACATTTTTGCGGAAAATGGGCATTTTTTTCTTTAGGTTTTCTGAATTCGCCAGAATTCTCCTCCTTCTACATACTACCTAAAGCACTTACGCAAAATTAACACTAATATTAGGCATTAACAGTGAGGAACTAACATGAACATCTTGCCATGAGGCGTCAACAGAGCACTTAAGGGCTTAAAGAAATATATTAGACACTTAATTTGATATTTATGGTTCATGCGTAGGCCAAGATGGCTCTGGTATACCAACTGTTAAATGAACTAAGCACGGATTCTTAATGAAACCTTTGCCGGTACATCAACACGTAAAAGCAGTAAGTGATCTTACGCATGCTTGTCAATGCCATCACGATGTAGAGAGAGTTTAGGCCCATAGGAGCCTGCTCAGTGACGATCCGTTGTAGAAAATCACAGAGGACGTAGAGAGAGAAAGCAATGTAGTGGTAATCACCGGTGAGGTCCTCCTGGTGGGGCCGGCCTTTCCACTCGCTTCAGCGCACTGCTAGATTAGTTAGGGTTGGAGGGGGTGTTTGGAAGGAGACGACCTCACAAGGAACGTGGTTCCCATGAGGAGCCAATGCTCCCATTTTAATGTGTGCTACATGATAGCGGGACGCAACCATCGGTTGGTTTGCACCCTCGATTCAGGGCGCTTCCGTTAGGATGGTTGGAGCTGTTGGCTCCCTGGGGATCGGGTTATTTTGCTAGCCACGATTGCACGTCAAACATTACCAACCTTTGATCAATCAATGTTGGGCTCACAGATAATGATTGCACAATCATCACATAATTGGCCTTTGACGTTGCAAAAACCCTAGCACGTGGTAGGAAAATCCTAGCACATCCACCACCCGAGCCATCACCCCTTTGCTCGTTCTTCCCCTCGCTCCATAATAAAAAACAGTTGTTGCCATCAAATTTGCTTAGGTTTTGATTTGTTTTGTTGTCCTCATGTGCGACGCTATTTCAATTCGCTTATCTTGACTAGATCAACCAGATCAGGTAATCAACCAGTTCAAGTTTTTTTTAGGACCACACTTGTGTTGGCTTCATCGATATTTGAAATTTTAGATTGCTTTTACCTAGTTCTTACTTGTTTTTCGATTACTTACAGGAACCGTCCTTCGTGGTCACATCAATCATGTTCTTGGCATAGTTGATAACAACTAGTTTGGGTGGTTTTGCGATTGTTGGGCTAACTACAGGAATCGGAAACTATGTCGGCGGCAAAAATTGCCAACATTGCTCACGAAACCGACGGCACAACTCTCTGTCGTCGGCCAGCCGACGATAAAAGTTCGTCGACACAACGTGGACGACATTGGCAACCAATGTCAGCGGCACAAAAGATAACCACCGACAAATTCGCATCAGAGGGCTGACCTACTGGTGAAACACTTTGTCGGCGGCCAGGTCAGCCGACGACACATAACACACTGATGGTATCGTTGCGAAAACAACGCTCAGTCAAGTGGGTCCCATGGGCTAACCATGAGACACCACATGTTAGACTTGTGTCGCCGGCTTAGGTATGGCGCCGACATTGCTCCTTTCTAGTGGTCTTTCTGGGTTTCCTAGCAGCACTCTATGACGATGGCCCCTCGGAGGTTCCATGTTGGTCCCACATGGTAGGGATACCCTTCTGTCTGCCATGCGGGACCATCTTTAACTCATTCCATCTATGTCATTAAGGCGTCATCAGGGGGTTCACTATGTCGTCAGCCTAGAATCCGGCCAATGACATAGAGAATTTTGGCGGGCTCCAAAAATCAAATTTCTAGACACGGGTACACGTCAATGCAGCATGTGTTGGTGGCTATGTTATGACCACCGACATAGCTCTCCGGGGAGTATATGTGTCATCAGCCTTGTATTTGACCACCGACAATAGTGGTCGTCAGGTTTTTTGCCGCCGAGAAAAATGTTTTGGCCGTCGAGAGGGTTCTCGTTTTATGCAGTGGCTTCTATCATTACCTGATTTGTAACGAGATCATCAAGTTTACTACTCCAATGTGATCGATTGAAATTTTCTCCATGAGTTTCACCAGGAAATCCAGTCGTCCCATTCCCCATCATCCATTTTGGCTAGATAACTGCGCTTACTTTTTTTCCCAATGTTTTGTACTTCACTACTTGAGAAAGGGCCTTCCCTACTGGCACATCAGTACCAGTTGGGCCAAACCGAGACTGGCATTGGCAACAGTACCGATTCAATAGCTAAGGGGCCGTGGGGCCATATCAGTACCGGTTCGTGGCTCCAACCGTTACTAACTGGCCAGTAATGTTTGCCCACCTGGCGCCTTAGGGATTCAGTACCGGTTTGTGGATTCAACCAGTACTGGACTGCCGTATTTGAACTGCTTCTTCTTCCCCAGTCCCCACCAGAGCAGCACAGTGGTGTCCGAGTCCCAACCAAAGAAGCACAGTGGCAGCCGAGAGCTGAAGGGGATCAGGGGGAAGTGCTGCCCAAATTTTTAATTTATGGTCCAATTACTCAAAGCGCAAGTTAAGCAAGGTTAGCAACTTCGTTGGTCCACATTTGGTGTTTTATGGTGCTTCAATTTTGCTTGAAACATGGATAAAGTATGATTTTTTCCCATTTATGATCCATGAATATTATCAATGTAGATCAATGTATAGCTCGTTCTTTTGTAGCCTTAGCTTAGAACTTGTTTGATTTATGATGTAGCTCGCATTGAATGCATGGATCAATCAATTGATCTTTCGTGTGCGTCATTAGGTGGCAAGAACTTGTCGTGTATGATTGTAATTTGCATAACTTTTGAATCTAGATTTTAAATAACTTGTCGAGCAAATAATCATTATATTATTATCAATGTAAAATTATGCATTGCAATATGGTTGTTTCACAAATCTAGTTATATTAATAATATATAGATTTTCTTAGAAATTAACAATTAATTTAATTTGGATTTTGGGAATTGTTCAATAATTCATTATGTTTGTGTAACATAATGTAGATGGACCAGCGATGGATGTACACAGATCGACGCTACCCGGAGTTTTTGCAGGGTTTGGACGGTTTCCTTCGTGCGGCAATTGCGCACACAACGTCAGGCTACATATGTTGTCCATGCTTGCACTGCAAGAATGAAATGGAGTGGCAAGGATCCGGCCACATTCACTTCCATTTGCTTACAAGAGGGTTCATGCCAAACTATACCTGTTGGAGTAAGCACGGTGAAGAAGAAATTATAAGGGAAGACAATATCCCGGACGCTGGCCAACACTATTCTTTCGAAGATACATTGGGGAGTTTGGCGATGATGACCTAGAACATATGCTGCTAGATGGAGAAATAGAATACGAAAATGAAGACATTATGAAAAGTTTAAGCGCATGTGGGAGGACTATGGTACACTGTTGTACCCAGGCTGCCAACACAAAAAGTTGCGCACTGTACTCAAACTGTTGCAATGGAAGGCTACCAATGGATTGTCTGACAAAGGATTCGATGAGTTGTTATGCCTAATAAGGAAGTTGCTTCCAGAGGGTAACATGCTACCTGAAAGTACAGATGATGCCAAGCAAGTCTTTTGCCCTTTGGGGTTGGTGGTACAAAAGATACATGCATTTCGTAACAATTGTATCCATTATCAGAATGAGCACGAGGGATTAGAAGCTTGTCCAGTGTGCAAAACTTTGCAGTATAAGTCCAGGCGTGATGACCCAGGAGAGGTAGAGGGGGATCGTAAGAAGAACAGAACCCCGCTAAGGTGATTTGGTATTTCCCTATAATCCCCGCCTGAAGCGTTTATTTGCAAACAAAAGGCATGCCTAGATGATGCGCTGGCACAAAGAAGATCGTAAGGACGATGGAAGGCTAAGGCACCCGGCAGATGGCTCCTAGTGGAGGAAAATCAATAGGAAATACCCGGACTTTGTTGAGGATGCGAGGAACATAAGCTTTGGGTTGAGTACGGATGGGATGAACCCATTCGGCGAGATGAGCAGTAGTCACAGCACTTGGCCCGTGACTCTATGTATGTACAACCTTCCTCCTTGGCTCAGTATGAAGCGGAAGTATATTATGATGCAATTGCTTATCCAAGGGCTGAAACAATCTGGAAACAACATTGACGTATAACCTGAAACCATTAGTTGAAGATCTGCTAATGCTCTGGATTGATGGTGCACGTGTCTGGGACGAGTACAAGGGAGAGAACTTCACCCTACGTGCATTACTTTTCGTGACCATCAATGACTGGCCTGCACTAGGTAACCTGTCGGATCTATCTATCAAATGATATAAAGCCTACATCCAGTGCTTAGAGGATATAAAACCCTCGGAAGGTTGTGTACATGGGCCACCATAGATTCCTCCATCTGAAGCACCTGTTATGGTGAAAGGGTGAGAATTTCGATGAGACGGAAGAGAAACACAAGAAGCCGCAGCATCGGAGTGGGACACCTGTATTTTCTATGGTAAAGGATCTGAAAGTAGTATTCGGAAAGGGTCCTGGTAGCAAGTTTGTCCCGACTGAACAAGGTCATGAGAAACCCATTTGGAAGAAGAAGTCCATATTCCAGGACTTACCTTATTGGATAGACTTCAAAGTCCGCCACTCACTGGACTTCATGCATATCACAAAGAATGACTGTTTGAACCTGCTAGGCTATGTAGATATGCATGGCAAATCAAAAGATACACTTCAAGCACAAATGTACCTACAACAACTTGGAGTCAGGAAAAACCTACATCCCGAAAAAAGAGCAAAAGGACATTACCTCCACCCTGCGATCTACACTCTGAGCAAGGAAGATCAAAAAAGCATTATAAAGTTCTTGAGCAGCGTGAAGGTGCCCTCTGGGTACTCCTCTAACATCAAAGGACTGATAAACACAAAAGAGAATAAGATCGTACACCTAAAATCACATGATTGTCACATGATGATGACAATGTTACTCGCAGTGGCGGTGAGAGGTATTTTGCCGGACAGGGTTCGAGGGATAATCATAAAGTTGTGTTTGTTCTTCAACGCGGTGACACAGAAGGTCCTCGAATCTAATAAGCTATCTAATCTGTAGGATGACGCGGTAGATAGTCTGGTCAACCTTGAGATGATCTTCCGTCCATCTTTCTTTGATATTATAGTCCATCTACTGGTCCACATTGTCAAGGAGATAGAAATTATCGGACCCGTGTTTCTGCACAATATGTACCCCTTCGAGAGGTACATGGTCATACTAAAGAAGACGTTCGTAACTGGTCTCGTTTAAAAGGTTGCATTGCCCAAGGTGTTGGCAAAGAGGAGGTGATCGAGTTCTGTGTCGATTACATTAAGGATCTCAATCCGATTGGTGTCCCGGTATCACGCCATGAGGGCAGGTTACGATCAAAAGGGACTCTAGGGAGAAAAGAATGCTTCTATGACGATCTATATTCATTTAAACAAGCACATTTCACCGTATTGAAGCAAGTAGCTGTATTGGCTCCCTATATCCATGATCACAAGATGGTTCTATGCGAACAGTACCCAGATAAGTCAGATGATTGGATCGTAGTCGAACAAATGGATCGTTTTGGCGGATGGTTACAAAATCAAGTGATGGCTAAGCAAACAGACGATGATGTATTGAAACTTTTGGCTCAAGGACCATCCACGACAATTGTATCGTTCCAAGGGTATGAAATAAATGGATACACATTTTACACAACTACCCAGGATAAAAAGAGCACCAATCAAAACAGCAGCGTTCGTATAGATGCCTTGGACAACAATGGAAACATGGACACCTACTATGGTTTCATAGAGGAGATATGAGAGCTGGACTATGGAGCTTTGAAAGTCCCTCTGTTTCGGTGCCAGTGGGTGAAATTGTGAGCCGTGGAGATCGATGAATACAAATATGACAACCGTGGACCTCAAGCAAATGGCTTATAGGGATGAACCGTTCGTGCTAGCCAATGATGTCACACAGGTATTCTATGTGATGGACATGGCCAGCAAATCGAAAGAAGCAAGAAACAGAAGGACAAGACTAGTAGCTCTGATCAGCCAAAGCACCATGTGGTACTTCCAAGTAAAAGAAGGATCATCGGAGTTGAGGGCGTAACAGAAGACGAAGAGTATAACTAGTTCGACAAGTTGCTCCCTCTCACAGTCGATGTAGACATTAGTGTCCTAGATGATACTGATGAATCACCCTATGTACGTCATGATCATAATGATGAATCACTTGTAAAAACAAAGTATGTTAGCAAATAAGTCGATCTGACTTGTACAGTTTTGTAATGCATATGATTTTAAGATTCTAGCGATATTTTTACCTTTTCTATAAACTGGCAAATATATGCCCATGCGTTGCAACGGGAGAGACAAAAATCATTGCAAAATGACTTCTAAAACCTTAATTTTGACAACCTTGCCTAATGACTTCTAAAACCCAAAACTGATAATCCAAACAAATTTTGAAAATGTTATCTTGTGAATTCCAGATTTCAAAGAAAGAATAACATAGAAGTCAAACCATTAAGAATAATCAAATGAGCCAAACATTGCAACATTCAAATGCTTGTGCCTAGAATTAAGCATGCAAACTGCTGAAATTTCACTTAAATCTTATGCTAACTATTTTACAATCCTCAACAGTTTATTACACAAATTACATGGCATCAAGCCATTTTGCTACTCAACCATAAAAAAAGAGGACAGATTTAATGCCGATTAGATGCAACTCAATGGGTACGGCAGAATAGCGCATCCATCAAAAGAATATCCACACACTTTTATTGTGCAATGCAACTAACTGCCAGATCCACTTGAGAGTTGAGCCATGTCAATATTAGATTTCCTGCAACACAAAATGCTACTACTAAGGTGCTAAATTTGTAGAGTTTGTTTATGAACAAATATACTAACTTGGAATACCAACAAATATAGCTAATCTGCAATCTGGGATAGAATTTCATTATTAAATCCCACTACATGAAATTAGTTCACCATCATGATCAATTTTGTCTGATTTACCTTCGAATGATGCACTTGTTCTGGTTGTGACCAGTAAAGAAAACATGCTTTGAAGTAATATATTCATCTTGCAAGAATTAATGCACACTGCATGCTTTCTCTGAGGTTCAATCAAATTTTCACATCATTCTATCAGATCGAGATTACGTGCTACAATACAATATACTGCTTTGGGAAACAATAAATGCATAGACCATTGCTAACAATACCTTATTTCAATTCAGGAGCATATGGAGCAGGGCAAGGTGACACAGTATGGTCAGGCAAATCATTTATGAACTGGATATCAGCCTGAAGACAACCATGCAGCAATTTCTTCTCGAACCTTACAAGCCTAGTAGTAATTTCCTTCTTTGGTTTAAAATTGCCACCTGCCAATTGGAAAATACAAGAGCAGTGGCAAGTAGTTTAGTAAGGAAAAAGAGATTAAAGAAACAACAGCTCATTACCATAGCTTCATCCTCATCCAAAGTTGTTCGATAACCAGCCAATCGTGATTTGAGGTATCCTCAATGAACCGATCAACATTAATACTGTCATCGTGAAATTTTTGTTCTTTGAAAAAGATCCGAGAAATTTAATGTGGAGCTAGAGAATGACAGAAACACTGGATCATGTAATGCGCATTATGCGTTGCTCGACCATGTCATGATCTTCGTGCTGGAGTAGTAGCTAAGAAGTGTGCATGTGGGCAGCGAATGCAATCGAGTGGTAGGTTACCTGCGACAGGGATCTCGACGGCGAACTCGGTGTAGCAGAAGACGCTGAGCATGGCGGAGATGCCGGAGACGACGTAGGAGACGACGACGGCGGGGCCAGCGGTGTCGCGGGCCTCCTGGCCGGTGAGGACGAAGATGCCGGCGCCGACGCCGAACCAGGCGAGGTCCCACCACGTGAGGTCCCGCTTCATGTCGGCGCCGCTGCGGGCGCGCACCTCGTGCAACTCCATCGCGTCCAGCGACCTCGCCGTCAGCCGGTCGGGCAGCCGCGCCCCCATGCTCCACGCGGCGGGAGAGAGAGAAGAGTGAGAGGCCGATAGGGAGGAGAGAGATGCTCGAGAGAGATTGAAAAAGCCGGGAGCTAATTAAATGTATTGTTGTCACGAAGCTATAAATATTTTTCTATAATTTATACTCCTTCCGTTGATTTTTATTTAATGCTTTTGACTTTTGGACACGGCTTTCACTATTTGTTTTATCATTAAATGTAATTTAAGCATGACTTACATTTTTGCATGTTTGCACAAAATTTTTGAATAAAACGAATGTTGAAGCGTGTTAAAAAGTCACAAGCGTCAAATTAAAAAAATGTCCAAACCATGTATTTGTACAATTTTGTTAAAGCTAGGTATGTACAAATATTTTTGCGCCCTTATCTGTTAAAAACGAACTTTTGGTCACACAGGCTAGCCGTGCGCGGCGCGGCGAGAGCTCACCTGCAGGTCGCGGGTTCGAGTCTCGGCCACGCTCCCTGCACGCAAACTTTTTTCCTAGCAACTTACCTTTTCCCCTAAATTTTGGCGCGTGTGGGGTCTTTAGTCCCGGTTGGTAACATGAACCGGTACTGTTTTTTGAAATAACCCCTGTTGATGTTATCAACCACGACTGTTGCACAAAATAATCGCGGTTGATGTTTCCAACTGGGACTGAAGCCCTCCGACTCATATTTTTGGTTTTTGTACATACAATTTTTGCACATTATTTTAGTTACATAGTGTGCTTCAGTGTGAAGACTACGAGTTATATTAGGAAATTTTCATGACTTATACACAATTATAAACGTGACTAATGTTAATATGATAAAGGAACTACATTAGGGGCAAAGTTCCTTAAATTTCTATTACATAATATAAAGGAACTACAATTAATAGGGGCAAAGTACCTTTAATTTGCATTACATAATATATTAGGCCGGCGGTGGCGGTGCCGACGGACTAATTCTCGTCTGAGGCGTAATCTTCCCGCCGATGCTCCTCCCAGCAGGGGCACCGCCTGTCCTCGCCGTCGGAGTCGAATCCGGCGGCGGGCAAGTCCGCTGTGGTCCTCCATTGCCGAGCACGGCGGCGACAGCTTGTCCAGTTCCGCACAGGTGCTTGGCACCCGTGGTGGTGCTAGTGGAAAGGTGGGGAGGGGGCCACCGGGCAGGACCAGCTCTAGAAACTACTCCTAGCTGGCTGGCCGACTAACGCCACCGGGCAGCGCAACGACGCGCGGTGGCGGCGGTAGTGGCACCGGTGGCGGCAACCCCATCCTGCAGGTCTTGTAGCGGCACGGCATCTCGCGGTGGCGGAGGCGAGAATGTGAGAGACGGGGAGGAGATAAGTTGAGAATGGGGGAGATTCGGCGAGAATGGTTGTGGAGCAATGAAGGCGGGAGAAGATATAGCGCTGGAGCTCAGGAAGGCAGAGGGGCACCATTAAACACACACTTGATTCCAGTGTGAACTGCAGATATTCGATGAACTGCAAATTCCAATGACCTGCGAAATTCCAATGAGAATTCAATAAATGATAATCCAATGAGAAGATAAAGTGGTGGAGGGGAAGATACTGATGCAAAATTAAAGAAAAAGAAATCAAATAAGTTAATATATGAAGAAATCTCGATGAACTGAAGCAGGCTAAAGTTTATACGAAATCTGGATGCCGGGGGAAGAGGGAGGATGCCCGTCGGTAGCAGCTAGAAGAAGACAACACATGGCTACCCCCGGGTCCCACATGGCAGCAACAATTTCCGCCTATGTGTCAAAAACAATTTTGGGCCAAATGTGTAGACAAAAAAATTCAGTCACACTGGCTAGCAGTGCGAGGCACGTTGGGCGCTCACCCGCAGGTCGCGGGATCAAGTCTCGGACGCTACGCTTGCACGCGAACTTTTTTTCCAGGCAACTTACAGTTTTCCTCAAAATTTTGGTGCGCGTGGGGTCTTTAGTCCCAGTTGGTAACATGAACCGGTTCTGTATCCCGAAATAATCCCGGTTGATGTTATCAACAGGGACTGAAGCCCTCCCACTTATACTGAGAAGCGCGTGAGACCGCCCCTCTCACTCTCAAATCTCACTCTGCACCTAACTTGGCTCCAACCCTAGCGCCAACGACCCCCTGCGCACCGCCGTTCATTAGCGCTGCCGTGGACTCTTCTCGTGCCAGTGATGTTCACGTAGTATTCGTCCTCGGCGGCGACCCCCCACACGCCGCTGACGACCCCATCACGCCGGTGATGTCCCCGAGCTCCTCCTCCACCTCGACAACGACCACCCACGCGCCGGCGACGTCCCCTAGGTCCTCCTCCACGACAGCTACCCCCCGCGCGCCGGCGACGTCCCCGAGCTCGTCGTCCTCAGCGGAGAACCCCCATGAGCCGGCGACATCCCCCAGATCCACCTCGACGACGACCACCCACACACCGGTGACGTCCTCGATCTCCTCCTCCTCGGCGGTGACCCGCAGCGCGCCGGCGTGGCTCCTCCTCCTCGACGGCGATCCCCCGACATTCTAAGTTGCTAAACTTGCTAGTTACTGATGTATTGTATTGTTAAAAGATTGAATATATTTTAGTGATTGTCTTATTAAATTCTGATCTGCTACTGTTATTGATCTGCTACCGATGTGTCAATCATGATATTAATTGTTTAGTTATTATTTATTTTCTACATTAGCAACTAGTCGAATTTTTACAAGAGGAACTAGTGGAATTGTTGTGTGGATCACGATATCAATTTAGTTATTATTATTTTTCTACATTACCAACTAGTCGAATTTTTTACAAGAGGAACTAGTCGAAATGTTGTGTGAATCATGATATTTTGTTGTGTGGACTATTTTGTTGTCTAAATCTATTTTTCTACATAGCATGATGATGATGCAATGCTAGCAAATAACAACCACAATGTCGAATTTTTACCTGCGTTCGTTGTTCATTATTTTTAATGCCTTCTTCTAGAGTTAGAAACAACGATGGTTATGATGTTGATGAGGTCTTGTGATCTTTTATTGCGGGATATGATTCGTATTATTTGTGGAAGCGCAAACCCCTCTTGGACTAGACTGTCGAGGCTGCAGAGCCAGACAAGGCCAATCAATCCACTAAGGTAAATATTACGGATGCATATGTCATCGGTTCCACTATAATGCATAGGCGATATTCTGAATATTTCATGGTTATACTATACTTTCAGATCGATCAACCGAGCTGGCAATCACATCTGGGAGGTCCCAACAAGAAGTCAAGGGCAAGGCACGTGGTCAACGAAGTCGGCGGGGATGGTGTACCTATTGCACCCACCACTGCAACTGCGCCGTTCAATTCAACATGTGGCATCCATGTTAGGGATCACGTGTCCATTAGAATAGTGAAGTGGGAGCAGGTCCCTACAGACACGAAGAACTTGCTCTAGGCTGATATGAAGGAACAATTCACATTCCCTGAGGGTATCGAAGAGAAGGTCAAACATTACGCATTCAGGAAGATGGCCATCGCATTTCAGACTTTCAAAAAGAAGTTGAACCAGGAGTATGTCCAAAAGGATGAGACGCCAGACTTCAACAAGTACCTATAGTTGGAAGAACACTGGGATGCGTTCGTGGAATACAAGAAATCTCAAGAAGGTCAAAATATGAGTGATAAGAACAAGAGGAATGCAGCCAAGAAGGTTTACCACCATCACCTGGGCCCTGGTGGTTACCGTAATGCTTTACCTAAATGGGAGAGGCGGGAATAGGAGCAGTTGGCGAAGGGTGTCGTACCCATACCATTGCAGTGGCCGACGAAAAGGGCATGGGATTGGTTCTATGCTCACGGCGGCCGCATTGATGATGACGAGAAGGCGGTGTTTGGCCCCGAGCTGAGGGAACGTGCCAAACAGGGAGAACAACGAGCTAACAAGGGCCCTACAAAATCCGGAGCCCCCTAGGCGTACACGAGGTAAAGGCGTGGTCTCATGGATGATTGGATTCACTGAGGACACCGAGACCTATAGGAATCGTCAGAGAGGCAAGGCTCGACAGGCACTACAGATGCAAATGCAGTTAGCCGGCGCGCTCGAGCAAGCAAAAAGGGTCATGCAAGAGGGATGCAAGAGGAGATTCCTAAACATGTCCAATTAGCCTTGAGCCAGCAGCTAGAGTCGGGCTAGGGACCCACACTGAACGTCATTAGTCCCCCTCCGCACGACGGAGTAGCTACGCTTCAGGTGCGCTCGAAGGTGAATTGGGACACTTTCCTGTCGACGACATCAGGCAGCGGACACCTTGTGAGCTGCACTTTGAAGCACAAAACCTCACGATCAAGGCGGCTGATGGCATGGCTCACCCAGTGGAGCTGAGGTAGCTCCTCCATGGCGAATAGTTATCGTTGGTCTACTCCAAGGTCTCGGTGGAGAAGGTATGCCCAGGGTTCGAGGACCTTCTCCTCTACATTCATGGAGGTGACAGGACTAGAAAGCTAGAAGAGGCGCTACACAGTTTCGTCCTATGGCGCAAAAGGTTCATCATCTTTGGACATAGCGTGAACACGTCCTCTCCACAGAGAGACCTCTAGGACCATGGCAGAAGAAGCTCAACCCCGCAGACACCTGCAAACATCAGCTGTTCACCTCCAACATCTCCTGTAGAACAACCCGATGTAAGTCCAAGTCCGTCACCTCCTCGGCCAGTAGCTCCCAAGAAGGTGATAGCCAGACCAAGAAAAACTGCTCGGCCACTAGCTCCGAAGAAGCTAGCTCGCTTCCTAAGAAGCTGGCACCACTTCCAAAGTTGCCGTACGAAAAGACAGCAGAGGAGCTCGACGAGGAAGTAAAAGCTCATGTTGCTGCACGTTTAAAAAAAAATCACCTCCCAAGAAGATTCAACCCTTTACCGACGAATAGTACAGAGCCATGGCAACAATTAAAAATCTAAAGGATTCAAAAGCCAAACCTCTTGTATCAGACTACGAGCGGACATTGTCAAAGGGCAAGAAAAGTAACAAGGCAGATGAGCAGTCAGCTGAGCAAAAGGCCAAGGAAATGAAACTGGACTGGCTCCAGAGCAAGCAATGGGCATAAAGGATATCTAGTATGCAGAAGTGACAAGATGAAAATTCCCCAAGGGCGGGGCTTTGGTTAAGCGGGAGGACCTTGTCCAGCTACCAACAAAGATGCGTCAATTTCATGATTGATATTTGGAAGTGTACAACAATGGTCTAGTTGCGTTCGCTGTCAAGTAAATGCAAGAAGATTTTTTTTCCACGGGTAGGTTCATTTTTTATTGAATGGGAGGTGATGTACGAACTATACCAGACTGACGCCCTCGACATGGGCCTGATGAGCTGTTGGGTTCTGTAAGTGTTTTCTTTGCAGAAATCCCTCGTGCTATACTATCTTGCTAGCCCAATTAACTAAATATAAATCTTATGCAGAATGGAAATACAAAGATTTAGAAGGAAGAGAATATTTGACATAGGATTCATCGACCCATTAAAAGTCAACTAGAAGATGCTCATGGACTCACCAACAATCACAAAGAACGTGCTTTACGACGCTCTCATTGGTCAAAAGTTTCATTCACAGGTATATCTACCATGGAACTATGAGTTTGTGATTTCGCGCAGACTCGTTCTAATTCTTTTTCATAACACGATATTACAACTATTAATTGGATACATTGATATATTTATTTATGTATAGTTATCACTGGATCCTTGTGATTATCGAGCTAGATCGTAGCCAAATCACAATTTTCGTCTCGTTAAGGCATACGGTTAGCCGGTACCAAGGCATGATCGACTTGCTGAACCGGTATTCCTGTTACTTTCAATGTTGCACCAATTCTATTTCCTTTCAATATAAATAAATTCTAATCATTAAAAGTTCATAATTATGCTTGTAAAGGTTCCGTGTGACGATCGAGGGGGAATTTAGACAACAATTTGGTGTTGTACGAGTCTCTAAGGTAATGTTAGCCTTTTAGTTAGATAGCTTATAACTTTTCATGCACCCATTTCACCGTTATCTTTTTTGTCCACAGATCTTGCGTCAGCTGCTCGGCACAAATTTATGTGGCTACTATGTATGTGAGTTCTTGCACACACAAACAGGAGCCATTAGCAGCCATATGGATGAACGATGTTCAGAACTCTCGCCGAAGTGGGTCAGACCAGTGCAAGAACAACTCGCCGCTTTATTCTCGATGAGATCGTAAATCCTCATGGCGAGTTTCATGACCCCGTTAATAGGGTTGGCCTTCCTATATGGACTAGTCAATTCTCAGGATCGACATCTACTGCAACTAAGAGCGATGCATATAAAAATCTCGATAAACAGATCAAACATGTGTATTTACTTATTATTTGAATTGTTTACATATGTGTACTTATATATTTGTTGCCTTGCTAGCTAGCTAGCTAGGAATTGTGACATATATTAGTTGCAATTAAATTTGTTAATTAATTTTATTGATTTAGTGTGGTTAATTGTCTGTGATTGATTACATATAAAAATAATATATACTAGAAAACGCACGTATAATAACAATAATATATATTAATATTACGCATACTGGAAAGCACACATGGCGCCACGCCCCCCACCAGTACCGGTTGGAGACACCTACCAGTATGAATTGGGGCGTGGGGGGAGGCACCACGTGTGGGCTTAGCAGTACCAATTGGAGACACCAACCGGTACTAGTTGGGGCAGAAGCAGCAGCGCCATGTGTGCGCCAGTGGCAAGCAGAAGACGCGCCGCCGTCGATCAGTTTTCTAATCGATCGATGCCTGCCCATTTAGGGGTACCGGTTCAAAAACAGGTACTGATGCCCCGTACGAACCGGTACTAAATGCCCGTTCTGTAATAGTGCTTGCCTGATGTTTTTAACGTTATTTATGTCTAGAACATCATGCAACAAATTGATATTTGAAATGTCACCGTTCTGTGTTTGGCTAAGAAAAGTGTCAAGGTCAATTCAAGATTAATTCGAGATTAATTGGTACGAGGCTCAGCCCATAACTTGATCAAATTGAACTAATATTAATTTTCGTGTCAAGTTAAACTGATTTTTGCCTCCTCCTCTCAATCTTAGAATTACTGTTGATAGATCAATGTTTCGTTATCTCATAAATAAAAAGGAGCATTCAAGGTCTCATAGAAACTGCATTAGTTAAATGAAAGCGATAGAAAACCGTTAAAAGAGTGAACGAAACATAAGATGAAACTTACGAATATTATTGTTTATAGGCTAGATCACCTTTGGAAAACGGGAAACAATAAGAGATCCATGTATACATATTAATACTACTTATATCATATCTTTCATAGTTTCCAAGGAAACCGACATATATATGTATATACCACAGAAGGAAAATTAAAAAAAAAAAAGCACTCTGGCTTTCAGCATGCCTCGTATATAGTCACTTGACAAGCTCCCTTCACGGCTCCTTACGACCGCCATGGTCGCACACGCCGGCGTCCAGGGTGTGGTAGTTGACGTACCGGCTCGGTGCCGACGGTGGAGCCCGGTGCCCCCTCGGCATGCACCCGTTGGCTGCCCTGCGGGGGAAGAACGGCTGCCCGCTGTGGCGCAACCACGGCTTGAACGGCACCAACGGCGGCGGCCTCCCATTCTCCTGGCCGCCCGTCGTCGTCGCCTCTGCCGGTGTCACCACCAACGACAGGAGAAGAAGCACGATCATAGAAGCAAGCGTGGTCATGGATGACAGGCAGATGGTGGCCAGAAAAGCTAGGATGAATATATATTACGTCGTTAGATATATACTGTGTATGTGTCGGAGAGAGAGAGAGAGAGAGAGAGAGGGAGATAACAATGACAGAGAACAGCTCATGGATAGCTAGCTACCTAGCTCGCGTGCAAACGTAAGCGCTCGCGTTCGATCGATCGTGTTTCACCAATTCTTCGCTTGCTAGGCTGTGGAGGTGTGGCTGTTCGTGCAACGGAGTTATTGTTGATCTTACTTTTCTGTTGCATGGCTGACATGCTGGCCAAGATTAGTGGAATACTTGTGCCAAAAAAGTTGGGTGTCATTTCCTATCGGACATCAGATCTTGCGTTTATCAGATTCTCGTCCGGAAATGTTGAAGTACTTGTGAAACATCATCAAATAATTAATGAAATATTTTCAGTGATATGAAACATATTTTAGTATTTATTGAAAATGTTTCGTTCTATACCAAATGTTTCAAAAGATCAAACAATAAATGTTGCATGGAAGTAAACAAAATATTTCACATGAGCAAATAGATTGTATAATATGTATGAGAAAAGAGTGGTGGGGGACCGTGGAGGAGGATTGGGTTAGCTTCTGATTCATCCTCATGAAAGTATAATAAAAAAAATGGTTGAAATGTCAGTGGTTTGACATCAAGTAGCATTACAAACCAAGTTCCTCATCTTACCTATTACTGCATTAAAGTTGTTTATTTATATCAGCAACACGTTATAATTCATATTAGATTAAAATAAGCTAATTAATACTTTATAGGATGTATCTGAATCCCATGTGTAACCATATTTCAATTAATTAGGGATTTTGTCGTCGATTGAGTTCTGCGTTTTCCCGGGCAATGAACATCTCTTGGCGTTCCCCTGTATCCTTCTGCCCGTTAGTCATAAACATTTGGTTACCTGGATGGCATGTGTCGCTTCAGGCAGGCGTTGCCCAATGGCATCTTGATCAAGCCATTGAAAAGCTTGATGGTTAAGGCTTCCTCATGCTTTCAGTGGATCACTAGAATTCTATGACGGCGTCGGCACATCTTGGAATTCTAGGGATAGATTACCATGTATATGTTTTATCTTTCTAGATTTGTATCTCTGGGGTTGTTCCTCATGCATAAGGGTAGGACATCAACATTGACACCATCACCAAGACGATCATCGTCGCACTCCATTGCACACTATTACAAGACACTACATCATTGTTGGGCCCAAACAGACTTCACTATAGGTTTTCAGACCGATAGTAAATAACCGGCAGTGATGAGGACCGATATTACTGCCAGGCACAAAACCGGCAGTTGTATGGATTATCACTGTCGGGTCATATTTTAAGCCAGCAGTGATTATTAAATACCACTGCCAGTTTTCTAGAATGGGTCGATAGTGATACTTCGCTGTCACCACCAGTTTGTAATACCAATTGGCAGTGATCATGAAATATCACTGCCTGCTGGTCTACGACCCGACAGAGATAATTCGCTGTCAACACTGGTTTGTAGCATGAGCCGATAGTAATAAGTCACTATCACCTTCGGCATAAGCCTAGAGCCGGCAATGTCCCTTCGCCCATCGGTAGCATATCCATAAATTTGGACAATCTTCACATCAATCACAAATCTGATAGATGATTAAATTTACTCACAAATCATAAATCTGATAGATGATCAATCGCAGCTCACTCCCAGTTTATACGTAAGGCGAGTTCTTATATTACAACCACATCATCATGTAGTACTTTGTACGTTCATGTATCAAGCTCAAATTTAGAACTATCAGTAAATTGTACTTTTATCTTCTGCGTTTAGCCATGTCGAAGTGTAAAACTCACCTTTTTATCGACAACCTGCGCGAGGATGAACCCAACGAGTTGTTCTACAATACCTACGATTTGATGGCTGAGTAGTGCCATTGCGGGTAGATGTAAGCGCTATCATAAGAAGAATGACTGTAATGTGTCACTGAACACAGCTGGAGATGTAGAAAAAACTAAAAGGTATAAAGCAAAACATACCTAAGCCTCAAGGTGTAAGATTTTATCATCGGAGGTAAAATAACTCATGAATTAACACACATAATATCTGCAGAGATTGTTGCCCGTTTCCTACCTATGACACTGACGAATGTTAATTAAAGCATTCATGCATTTCACGTTACATGGGAAATAGGAAGCCTGAGTTTTATACCTTAGTGCTTGTATCGACAAATAAATTCTTCTATAAAGGCTTGAAGTTTTTACTCTTCTTTACGTATCTTTGGAAAGCCATGTCCATCATTAATGATATAGTAAACGGTCATATATACAATTCAATCGGTGACAACGAAACAACAATAGCGATGGACCTATTTAGCAAGTCGATGATGGACTGATAGTCTTGTCAAGGTGTTTTTTTCAAGTCCAAGACATCGATCTTGCTACGCGCCGGCTAGATGACAAACAAAATCCAGTGCCATCTGCACCACCACCATAGCTTATTAATGTGCATGCTCCAATTAACATCCAAATAAGCTAAACATGTAGATCAAAATGTGAATGAAATCATCCATTTTCGGTCCTTCTGCGCTCCATGTTTCAATGCTGATGAAAATCTTGATTTTTCATCGATCAAATAAGCTAGACGTCATGACTAACCTCCAAATTCACACCCAGATGAATTTCTTCGATGCTTCAACATGTAAGAATTATAATCAAACCCAGATGAATTCAAGTTTCAACACGCTAAACTGTTGAGAAAATGGCCCCAGAGCTTCTTCACTGCAAAATAGAGCATGTCCAAACTCGGGCCGGAAGACATATATATAAATGGGACAAAATCACTGTCGGTTCAAGCAAAAATCCGGTAGTGAGAACATATTATTGTTGGGCTATTTCACGTTTCGAGAGTGATTGTAAAATATCATTGTCGGCTCTCATTTTCCCGCCAGACTGTCCTGCCGATTTTTTGAAGTGTCAGTAAAAATATATCATTGTCTGCTTGTTAACAGACTGGTAGTTCTAATTTTTCAATAACTAGCGGCCTTAAGTCACCACCCGAGATACATCAGTGCTGGCTCGAAAAATTAGTAGTGATGATCGAACCATCAGCGCCGGTTTTGTAGAATGAGACGGTACCGATGTTTCATTGTCGGTTTGTAGTAAAAGCTTACAGTTAAAAGCTGTATCACTTCTGGTTCTTAACTCTGAACTGACATCAAGCGCGAAGAGGTTTAAGCACCGGCAATGATACTTTAATGTTCTCGTTTCAATGTGAACCGGCAGTGATGATGTGGCATGGAAGGGGTGTTTTGTAGTAGTGGCACCATAGATAGCCCTATCTTCTTCCGGAGAGGAACCTTGCCTAGGGTTCTTCTCCCGCAAACCTTGTAATGTGATCTCTTGATTATAGTGAAGGATTAGATGTAGTGCTATTATCACTTGCCCAAAGGGCATGAACTAAAATAAAAATCTTCTTTGTGTCTCTTTTGTGTGTCTTACACCAAGATCCATTCGGTATCTTGGAAGCGAAGATCGTGGTAGAAATGGGGCTCTCTAGTCCCACAATCTGAACTAAGCTCGACCCGGGAAGCTTGTTTCCAATCATCGACTTATTTTGTTTTAAAAAAATCCACTCCAACAATAAGTACTGTTTGAATGGAGAAGCCGTGAAATGCAATAGTCTACTAAAGGCGGCGTATCTATATTTGGGTACTCCGCTCCGGCCCCAAATAGCTGCGTTCAACAATTCATTGTTATAGTATATTCCTATTTTATAGCCCCGTATATTCTTAGAGAGTTGATATTTTAGTTTTGGAGGTGCTACACAGATCTATATTTATAGCTAGATGGATATATAGCGCTCCACTAATTATATATCTAAAATTTACCAAAGTTGGAATCCTAAAAGAAATACTCTACCGTATAGTTAAATCGTTGAGCCTGGCAGCCATGGGCAATAATGTTTTTTTGACTCCCAAAGTGAGTTGGCATTTTAAAGTGTTTTCAAATGGTAGGTAGCAGGAGTTCCCAGTAGGTTGGTGCTTTTCGATTTTTATGACTACGTACAAAAGGACTAATATACTTGTAAGAAAGAAAAGGACGAAAAAGACGATGCCTAGTCACCACTCAAGAGTCACGACTTCACGAGTATCCCACATGGATCGAACGTACGTGGACTGGTGTGCGCGCTTGCTGTTCTTGTGTTTGCTGGGATAAAAATCTCCACAACGATCGGAAAGGTGCAAGTAGTAACCACGCAGGTACCCAAAAGATCAGAACCACACGGAAAGCCCTTAAAAGAAAACCACACCGAAAGCGGAGCAATAAAGAGTCAAGCATGCATGCGGCCGAAAAGACTCCCGTGTGGACTGAAGAGTGGACGTATCTGACCCATTTTCGTAGGCCAGAATTACAGGGACAAAATTTTATCTTTTTTCCATCGTACAAGGGTGTTTAAAATTAATATATACTAGCAGAGTGCCCGTGCGTTGCAACGGAACAATAAAAGAGAACAGATTGATAAACAAAACTTATGACCATTATATGGATAAAGAAGACAACAAAAGAGGACAAAGATGATTGTAAGACAGCGACCGCTATGCTTTGGATTTTACTGGACAATGTATGAACAAAATGTTTATGTAATGAGATTATGCATTTGGGCCTAGATGTGCAGCATGAAAGGGGTCACAGCTATACAACCACCACAGATCAATGCATTTATGCGCTTTATCTGAATCAAATAAAAAATATTTGACATGATGCACTGAATTCATTCCTTCATGCTTTACAAAATTCACTACACATAGCAGCCGAACCTGCTATAAAATTCATGATTAACAAAATTCATCCGAATGGTGCTAATTGCTATGAAATCCAGACAACTATTTGAAGGCTAATCAAAGGAATTCCATTTTGTTGTAAACATCTGGTAGGATTCAATCCAGCAATCACGAGCATGAGCAGCTGTCATAATTAAGGCTTGTGTGGGTGAGGATACATGTAAGCAGGCGACACCATTGAGAGAAAATCAATACAACAGGATGGGTCGAGGGCAATACCTGGAAGTGAGGACGTTGAAGGCGAGTCTCGCAGTCCTAATTCTGCAAACAAGCAGCCGTGCTGGTTGTGGATTGCATGTGTTGACATGGTTGATTGCATAGCAGTCACTACCATCTAATAAATTTTTCGATTGCACTGCTTTAGTATTTTATTTGGTGGGTATGAACATACTTGTTGAAGAATCAGTAAGTACATCTACTTAAAAATATGTAAAAATGCACAAAAAATGGACAAGAAATTTGAGCATAAAAAGGAGATTTGCTAAATACTTGGAAGTGAAAATTCAAGTGCCAATAAATCTTTCAGTAGGTAAAAATTACTAACCGAAGTGAAATAGTTATAGTCAGCTAAATATTTGTAGTTGCATTTCTTCTAACATATTGAAGAGTTTCAGGCACTATCATAACTATTTGTCACTATTAATCTTTTTATGCAGATAAGGGAGGGTAGAATCAAATAACATCAATGATTACTCTCACAAGTAAAACCAAATAAGGAACCAACTCAATGAACTACACTGAATTCATAGGACCAGTGTCGATTTAATTTATTTTCTTGTTTTTTTTTCCAAAAACAGTAGGGGATCATGTGAAACATGCAATTCATTGATCCATAATTTTTAGGCTACAAGTTGGATACAAGAACAACAACACCGCTAGTTTGAGACAGCAAGAGGTGCTAAATGTCTACTAATTAATTGTTTTTTCATTTGAATTATTCCCTCCATTCTAAAATAGTAGTCCTTTTGGACATTTCCACGGTCTCTAAAATGTAACTTTGATAAATAAAAGCTATGGCAATTTATTTATAAAATACAATTAAATTATAAATTAAGGAAGCTCTTTTCGAGACTAATCTATCTATATGGTTATGATATGCTCAATCTAAATAATTTAGAAGTTTTTATGGATAAAGTTTCAAATGTTTGACGTAGGACAAGCCTAAAATGACTACCATTTTAGAATGGAGTGAGTAAAACCATAGGGTCTACTATCATAAAGTTGCACCAACAACGAAGAGGAAGGGCATATATAAGTGTAATATGGCTAGTACATGTATGAGCAGAAATTTAGGATAATGAACCTATACTGAATAAATTGGAACATACCCTATTAGTTTAGTCAAAGTATGTAGGTTTATGCAGAAGCTCTTCTGGTCCCTTTTTCATTCAGAAGTTTCATTTTGCTTTATGGATAAAAAAAGGCCCAAAGCTAACTACGTGGAGCAAAGGTATGGTAAAAATAAATAGGATATTATTCTTGCTTACCTTACACTGTTAAATGTCATATACTATGTAAGGTAAGCAATATTGCATTGGTTGTTGCATACTGTATCGTCACCCTGTTATGGCAAAATAAGCAGAAACATAACACTGAAAATAGGCAAAAGCGGTATTTAAGGATTGAAACCATGACCAAAATAGGCATGCATCATTGGTATAGGACCAAAACCAAATGCACTGTAAATCCTCTCAATTGCCTACCTAAAAAACTTAAATACGTGCCAGAGCTCAAAGTCATGAAAAATATATTGGGAACTCTAATGCGTACTATGTTCTATGATATTCTGGATCGAGATAGCCTGTTGTTCCTTTGACTTGAGCAGAGACATGGCAAGCATCAGTCGGAGCCAGTTTGGCAAATCCAAAGTCAACAACCTTAGCTCCACAATTGTTTGTGAGAAGAATGTTTGAGGATTTGATGTCCCTGTGGATGATAGGGTGATCAGCATGGGTAAAGCATATGGGTCAGGACTCAAGATCTAGTACCAAATGATCTAAGTTGTTAGACGTTCAAAAGATGATTACTCGAAGGATGGTCTCGTACAGTACAATTGTATAAGAGGAGTATGTGCACAAAAAATTCGATGTAAAAAAGCTAAAAGAACAAAAAGATAGCATTTCACTCATTAATATAAGAGAACACATTTTATTTGGCCTGACACAAGTTCAACTGACTTACAAATTAGTATTTGGCCAAGCTATAGCCCATTAATATTTTGCAGGTTCATGCTTCACTTGCATCAGCTCTGCATCCACCGTAAAATAAATAATGTAGATAAATTAATGCCTAGTTAACACAATAGAGTAGAATATCTTGGCAAGCTCAATTGGTGGAAAGGCATATTTTCCAAAATTAAAAAATGCGTACTGGAACATGCCCTTGACATGCCTTGCGGTTAATCGAGGATTTACGACACAACTAACAGCTCTTAAATCATACTCCCTCCGTTCCAAATTGTAGTTCACTGTTGACTTTTGAGCACACCTTTTGACCATTCGTCTTATTCAAAAAATTAGTGCAAGCATGTAAAAATATAAGTTATGTTTAAAGTATGTTTAATGATAAAACAAATCACAACAAAATAAATAATATTTACATATATTTTTGAATAAGACGAATGGACGCTCCAGAATACTTTAGAATGCTAGGCTGATTTTGGAAAATGCAAAATAAATAGCAAAAAAATCAAAAAATTGTAAAATTTGGTACTCTAGGAGAGTTTATGGAGATGAACAAAATGTATAGTCCGGATCGAAGAATTTCACCATAGATTTTGTAGAACACGCCCGACTGACGGCCGCGACTGACCCCAGCCCAACTCTATATATATAATACTCCTACATTTTTAGGCTGACACATGTCTCCTCCGTATCTAAACCCCTAACCCCACATTGATATAGACCACGCCTGCTCATCTAGATCCGACATCCCGCCCCACCTCCACCCCGCCCATCACAGGCGTCGACGCAGGCCTCGGTGTCAACATCCGCCGTCCCTCCGCCTGCCATGACCCTTGCCGGCGGAGCCCCCCACCGTGGCCGACCGCGCTGCGGCCATCCACCCCTTCGTGTCGCCGTGACCGAACGTGCCACTGCGCAGCTGCCTCGTCGTGGCACCCCACCCGACCGCCCCATCGTGGAGCTTTACTAACTCTGGTGGTCGGACTCGCCTTCCGACAAAACTCACGCCAGTGCCCTATCCCCCTGGAGATTTACTAGCTAATAGTCCCGGTCCCGTCTTCCACTCCGTCGAGCTTTACTAGTTGAGATTCTCATGGATCATGCATCCTCCCTGTCTTCAACTAGTGGAGGTGCTGCATCTGCTTCGGGTCCTGTTGTGCCGCATGAGATTGCTGATACTTTACTAATTTGTTAATTCAACTTGACTAATTGCGATGTGAAATTTTACCGAAAACATATGCTATATCCTACTTGGCTAATTTAGTTTTTTTTACTGTTTTGTATGTCCAATTTTGCTATTTATTTTATAGACCTTGACCATTTGTAAACATATTTCAATTTGGAGTACATGTGACGTGGAAACACTTTTACCTTTACTATATATTGTTTCTGGCTTTGCTGTTTTGGAAACGAATGTTTACTGTATGTTGTCGATGAAATTTACAGTTTCGTGAATGCTGTTGTTGCTATTTCTTCAATGGTAACATGATTATAAATGAAACTTTACTACATTTCTTATGATTTGCACCATGAGGACATATTTGTGCTTAATGAAGGCATGACATTGGCTTCAAAGGAAGATGCATATGAATTTTACAATGCATACTACAAGAAAATTGGGTTTGGGGTGAGGCCGGATACCTCAAAAAAGAAGACGAAGGAGACTATGAATACTTTCCTATGTTCAAGTTCTAGCATTTGTGTTAAGCAGAACAAAAGTATATCGAAACGCAACAGACTGAGTAAACGCACCAACTATATGGCTTTCATTAGGGCCGAACTGACGTCGAATGATTTATTGGAAGTCAAAATTCTAGAGCTTGCCCACAACCACACGCTTTTCCCATCGCTCAGCAAAACAAAATTTTTCAAGTCCAATTCAATAATGTGTTTCATGGGGCAATCATGGATGTGCTGACTATAATGCATGCATGTCAGCAGAACATGACTTTCACTTCGAAGGACATCCAAAACAGGTATGTAATCGACACATCTTTACTGCTGCAATAAACAACATGTGACCAGAACTGTGTGGTACCTTTGCTGTATTCTATAAAAATTGCTATATTGTTGTACTTCCAGTAAAGCTGAAAATGTCAGACAAGAAATTGCAAAATATGTTGATAATACAATGAAGTGGTTTGAAAACATGAAAGCAAATAACCCTCAATTTTACTGCCTTGTTGATAGAGATGAGAATGAAAGGATAAGAAATGTCTTTTAGAGCAATGCTAGTTGTCGGGCTTCCTATCAACAATTTGGGAACATCGTCGTATTTAACACGACTTACAAAATGAATAGGTTCAACATGCCCATGGCTCCGTTCTTAGGGGTTAATCATCATATGCAAACAGTTTTCTTTGCATGTGCTCTACTGCATGATGAGAAATCAGAAACTTTCTCTTTGCTGCTGGAGACATTCCTTGATTCTGTGTGTCAGTGTATTCTACACCGGGGTGTGCCTCCACATCGCTGCTATGTGGGCACCCAATTAGGAAGTGTGCCATACATGGAAATACCGGGCCCAAACAGATCAAGGTCTTGTTTCAGACAAAGTGAAGTTCAAGACGTGTGGCCAAGACACATGGTGTCCGATGAGTAAGCCCCAAGCGTCGAGCGACCAGGACGCGTGGCGTCCGATGCGCAGATGGGCGACCAGGGCGCGTGGCATTCGGTGCGCAGGCGGGCAACCAGGCCCTGGGCGCCGGGCGGCAACAGGGGGTACGTGGGCCCCACGGTCATCGACATAGGACGAGGGTGCATGGAAGCTTCCTTGTTAAAGATTTCTTCGGGATACACTGAATCCGGAGCATTTAATGCGATGAAACCGCTCTGATGGAGTGGGCGGGCCTCTGACAATATGACTGCCCCCGCCCCGCTAAGTGATATCAACTACACTGTGGCCGTCTCCGCAGCTGTCCCGTTTGTGCCAACAAGTCAGTCACGGTGTGACAAGAAAGGCGCTAGGGGTAGGCGGACTGCTCTGTCTCATCCAAACTGTCTTGTTGTCAGAAGCAGGGGCAGGAACGATGGCGGCGAGGACTAGTGCCGGAAGAATGATGGCTACAGTGGTAGGACCATTAAATGTGTATTGTGTAGCACGTTGTGACCCACGCCAAGCCTGGATATATAAAGGCCGGGGGTGCATCTGTAAAAGGGTTTCGGACTCGATTCTGAGATCAGACCCTCCGAAGACTAGTCAGTTCATACATTGCAAGAAGTTTAAGAAGGATTAAGGCTATTACTCAATCGGGGGGCCTGAACCTGGGTAAAACTTAGTGTCTATTCTTGTGTTCTTGGCCGGAAGCGAGAGGGGAGGAGTTAGCCGGCTACGCACACCCCCACTGCCAAACCATCGGATTAGGTCCCGGAAAGCCTGTCAGCTGAAACACGCCAACAGTATGGGTTGCAAGCATCCTATGGGGATCCTTATAGATCAAGACCCCAGCATGTAAAAAGTAATCAAAGAGAAGCTCACCTACACGCATCACCGGCTATGCAAGTGGCATGTTCTGAAGAAAAACAAGAAAAGGTTTGTGAAACTATATAGTGGGAGGAAGACATTAAAAAATGAACTACATGAGGTTATCAACAACCATTGACACCAAAGGAGTTTGAGTCTGTTTGGGTAGAAATGGGAGATAGAAATGACTTACATGACAGCCCAGTTATGATTTCACCGTGGTCAGAAAGAGAAAGGTGGGTGCCATCATATTTTAAAGGTGTTTTCTTTGATAATATGACATCCACACAGCGATGCATTCAAAACATAAGAATAGCAGAGGACCAAAAGACTTTTGCACAGGAGGTATATGTTTACTGTTTACTAAACTCTAATGACTGCCTTTACTGATAACCTTTGTTGCTATTACAGGGAGAAACCCAAACATCATCGAGATATAAGTTTGATGCGCAAGTGAGCAAGTTGTATACTAGAAGAGTATATGAAAAAATTAAGAAGGAATTTTTTGAAAGCATAGCATATGAGGTCGAATCCACGGAAGATGGTTATGATGGATGCAACACATTTGTCATAAAGCATCAAGACTACGAACATAAACCATACTGGACACAACACTTATTTTGTGCGTTAGCAAATGTGGATACATGTGATTTCACATGTGACTGCAAATCATGGGAGCATAGGGGCATGTTCTGTGCACATATACTGAAGGTACTTCCCTTCACATATTCTGTGATTGCATGTTTACTATAAATAATTAAATATACACTGATATTTACTGTAATAAGTTTACTTTCTTTACTAAATGCAGGTGTTCAGTCACATAAACTGCGACACGTACTAGAGAAGTACATATTGAAGAGGTGGTCTAGAAATGCAAAAATTGGTATGACATTTGACGACCATAACATCAAATCTTTTCTAAGCGATTTGGAACATGCATCCGAACAATGTTGCTACACAGTCCTCTTTGAGCAAGCTCTTATCGTGAAGGAATTGACCTAAAAACCCAATATAAGCACTACTGCGAGTCAGATGAGGATTCCTACCTGACCCAATTGCAAGGAGATGCAGCCCTCGCCCCCTCTCATCGGCGAGAGAGCGTCGGATCGGCATCGGAGCACGGCAATCGCTGTCGCACTAAGAGCGGCCACCCTCCCCCCCCCCCCCCAAAACGTGACCACCGCAGCACATAGGGGCTGAATCGGCTGCTCTGAGCGCAAGGGGTAGCACTAGAGCTAGCCCCTCAAAGAATAAAGGAGAGCCACTGGAGGTGCAATGGCCGGCGTGTAACCCGCGTTGGCCAGATTCGCTTTCGCCGTCTCCACCGTCGCCATGGATCAACACTCGGGAGCGGTTGGGGAGTGTGTAAGGAAATGGGATTAGGAAGGCAGAGATAGAAATGCAGGGGTGTGGGAGTGGTGGGGAAAAAGTGGGATCCCAATCCGATGGCTAGAAAAGTGGGAGTATTTTAGCTATACATCACTTGGTGGCTATGAGAGAATTGGCAATGGATCGTACCTGAACATGGCTCCTCCCCCTGATGGATCCAACAGAGTTTTTTATGTATAAAAATGAAAATACTTTCAAATTGATTGAAATGGGACTCTCGTCGTTAGATCTGTTGGAACGTACTCATACGCTTGGAACATGCTAGACTAATTTGATTTATAACACCAAAACATTATTATGATTCGAAATAAAAGAGTATGTACATTCTTATTAACACGAGTATATTCTCACAATTATATTCATTGAACATACTAATTTTTTAAGAAGATAACTGTACGGGTATATACTCTTAATATATACATACTCTTAATAAGTGCACGGGTACCATCTTCTCATCAATCTTGCTGAGAACATTAATGCCGTGAACATTAATACCGTGAGTTTATATCTCAGGTTTACATCTTAATTGCATTCCTAGAATGTGGCATGAAATGCAGATATAGTGATCATTGGACTTGTTGCAACTATTCTATATGGATGTGCCAGAGATTAGGTAGTAATACCCTTGAAACTAGCATGATACATGTTTTATACATTGGTCGGACTTTGTGATTTTTATATGATAGTGCTGGAGATTAGCTAGCACTGCTGCATGTGCATACTAAATCCCAGATTACTACTGCTACTGCTCTTTTTTTTTCGATAAGGGAAATTTTATTCAATTCAAGGTCTTTACATCAAGCTGATACAAACTCCTTGAACCACATTCCCGGCCTCTGCATTATCAAAATGCGCATAGCCAAAGGTAACAAAAAAGAAAAGAAAAGGGAACAAAGACCGAAGACACTAATGACTGTCAATCCGTAGACTAGACCGCCACCCATGTGCCTGGGTAAAAAACTCCTTGGCCACTTGAGCCAAGCGTTGCGATGCCACTGTAACCAAATCCTGTAAACCTTGTTTTTGTAGAATAATCCATGAACGAAGCCAATGTATAACCGAGAAGATAACCTGCAAAGGAGAAGGGTTAAGTTTTCTTTGAAAGACATAGTCATTCCTACAAAGCCATAACGACCAACAAGTAGTTGCCGCTCCTAGTAGGACTAACGGTTTCATTTCTTTGCTTATACCCCATATCCAATTCCCAAACATATGAGACACGCTACGGGGTTGCGGAAGACCTGAAGCCGCATGTGTGATGGACCATATTGCTCGGGCGAAATGACAATCAAAAAACAAATGTTGAATCGTCTCATCTTTAGAACAAAAGCAACATTTCTTGTAACCTCGCCAATTGCGCTTAGCTAGGTTATCTTTTGTCAACACCACACCTCTCCGTAGATACCAAAGAAAAATCTTAACTTTTAGTGGGGCTTTTAGTTTCCAAAGAAGTTTGTTCAAGTTTGGGACAACATTATTTATCATGGCTAGGTAGTGAGATTTCACTGAGAACTGTCCAGTAGGGTGTAAGTTCCAACGAAATTCATCTTGTTCCTAGCTGAGCACTATGTTAGCGATACGTGGACGTAACTCGTTCCATGCTGCTAACTTGTTGCCTATGAGATCTCTGCGCCACGAAATATTAATGGGCGAGGAACTACAGACCTCAGCCACAGTGTCTTGTTTGTGGCGAGCTATGTTATATAGAGAAGGATATTGCTCACGCAGGGTTGCATTACCCAGCCACCTGTCTTCCCAGAATCTGATTTGTGACCCGTCTTGAATTACGAATGTTCCAAAGCGAAAGAAATCACGTTTTGCCTTCATCAGACTTGCCCAAAAATGGGAATCCCCATTTTTTCATTGTACCTGTGATAGAGGTGTAGAATTGAGGTATTTATTGCGCAATATCTATTGCCATGTCCCATCCGTCGTAAGCAGTCTAAAGAGCCATTTGCTGAGCAAGGCGGTGTTCTTGACATTTAGATCTTGAATTCCTAGCCCCCCTTGGTTTTTAGGTTTGCACAAAATACTCCATTTGGCGAGACAGTACTTTCTTTTGTGATCATCACTTTGCCAAAAAAATCTAGATCGAAAATAATCTAGTTTCTTTAGTACTCCCCATGGGATTGCGAAAAAGGACATCATATACATGGGTAAGCTACTAAGAACTGAGTTAATCAGTGTCAAGCGTCCTCCCGTTGATAGATGTTTCCCTTTCCAGCTGGTCAGACGCTTTTCGAACCGCTCCTCCACTCGTTTCCAGTCAGCATTTGATAGCTTCCTAAAATGAATGGGAATACCTAAATACTTGAGAGGAAATTCACCACAGTTACTGTACCAAGAGTTACGTGTATTGCGATTGAATCACATGCCTCGCCAAAGCAGAATATTTCACTCTTATGGAAATTGATCTTAAGACCCGAGAGTTGCTCAAATGCACAAAGCAGTAGCTTCATGTTACGAGCTTTTTCCAGGTTATGTTCCATAAAGAGTATTGTGTCGTCAGCATATTGTAGAATAGGTAAACCACTATCAACTAGATGCGGCACTACTCCACTTATTTGACCGTCCTCCTTAGCTCTTTTTATTAGAATCGCTATCATGTCAACAACAATGTTAAAAAGTAATGGGGACAAGGGATCCCCTTGTCTAAGGCCTTTCTTCATTTGGAAATAAGATACTACATCGTCGTT
The DNA here is from genome assembly GCA_036346415.1 of Raddia guianensis. Classification (NCBI taxonomy): domain Eukaryota; kingdom Viridiplantae; phylum Streptophyta; class Magnoliopsida; order Poales; family Poaceae; genus Raddia; species Raddia guianensis. The sequence goes on along the minus strand of CM070537.1, from coordinate 12,332,327 downwards.
GACGTTAACTGCAACACTTCCACCTGAAATGAAGGATTGAACCCAAGATATCCACTTAGGTGAAAAGCCTTTCATTCGCAATGTCTGCATTAAGAATGGCCATCTAACTTTATCGTAGGCTTTCTCGAAATCAATTTTGAAAATAACTCCACTTTGTTTCTTTCTATGCAATTCATGAACAGTCTCATGTAAGATGACGACACCCTCTAGGATGTTTCGTCCTCGCATGAAGGCAGTTTGAGTTGGGCTAATAATATGATCCGCAACAGTGTTAATTCGACTAGTGGTCACTTTAGTAAAGATTTTGAAACTGACATTTAGCAAACAGATAGGTCTATATTGTTGTATGCGGTTTGCATCTTGGACTTTCAGAAGAAGAGTTATGACACCAAAATTTAAGCTAAAGAATGGTAGTACTCTAGAATGAAGATCATGAAACATATGCATCAAGTCCCCTTTGATGACTTCCCAGAATTTTTGATAAAATTCAGCTGGGAATCCATCTGGTCCAGGTGCTTTATTGTGTGCCATGTCAAAAAGCGCTTTTCTAACCTCTGTTTCTGTAAAAGGGGCAGCCAAGAAGTCATTTTCTAAAGCAGTGACCTGAGGAATATCGTCCCTTAACGCCTCATCTAAAGTGAAGTCATTTTCTTCTAGATCTCCAAACAACTCTTTGTAGAAACGTGTTATGTAGGCTTTGAGATTTGCTTGTCCCTCAATTTTTCCGTTCTCAAGATCAAGGCAAAGTATTTGTTTTTTCCGATGTTTTCCATTGGCAATCATTTGGAAGTATTTAGTGTTATTGTCTCCGAACATGATATCTGTTGCTTTGGCACGCTGGTAATATTTAATTTCCTCTTCACGGAGTAAATTGGTCAACTGATCACGGGCCAGGGTCAGCTCATCACGTTCAACTTCAGACAAGACTCGTACCACAGCGGCAATATCCAAATCATTGATAGTAGATTGCAGAGAGCTTTTCTTCTGTTTGTACACACCGTTCATATGTGATGCCCATCCACGAAGATGTCTCATAAAGCACTCATCTTCTTGTTCCATCGCGAACGAAATTTTGAGCGATAATGGCTTATTCCAGATTTCCACTACTCGATCATGGAAATCCTCCCGTGAGAACCAACTTAGTTCGATCTGAATCGGCGTCGAACTCCGGTGTAAGCCGGTGATCCGATATCCATAATAGAGGTGTGTGGTCCGATACTCCCTATCAAGGGCTGTCACGGTCACCGATGGATATTTAAACTCCCATTCAGTACTCATTAGCACCCTATCCAACTTTTCATACGTAGGGTTGGGTAAAGAATTAGCCCAAGTAAATTGACGACCAGTTAGATCAATTTCCCTAAGATCAAAACTGTCAATGACAGCATTGAACAGAAAAGGCCATCGGTCATTAAAATTATCTTTGTTTTTCTCTCTACTATGCCGCATAATATTGAAGTCCCCACCTAAGAGAGTGGGTAGATGGTTTTGCTGACTTGCACGTACTAGCTCAGACAAGAACCCGGATTTGAATTCATCTTGAGCTGGGCCATACACCACCATAAGAATCCATTTAAAGTTATCCACTTTATTGTGGAGATGGAATTTAATGTAAAACTCCCCTTCCACAATCAAGGATATATCTAGTACCAGCGCATTAACACCTAACAGAATACCTCCAGAACGTCCTCGTGGCGGTAGACAGTGCCAAACAAAATCTGCTCCTCTGGAGAGACGAGCAAGATTCGACTTTGACATGTCATGTTTCCCTGTCTCCATGACCGCAACAAAGTCCAAATTTTGAAATTTTATTCTGTTCGAGATATACTGAAATTTAGCCAAGTCTGAGAGACCTCTGCTATTCCAATAGAATCCTTTCATGGTGAAACTTTGCTGTTATTTTTGAAACACTTCCTACGTTCTTTAATTTTCTTGAGCTTGAGATAGTATTAAATCCCAGATTACTACTGCTACGGCTGAATCTGTATGGGAGAAATAGGATTGGGATTATGTTTGAGATGATCAGGTATATATTCAAGTGATATTCTGTATGAATCTGTTCAATTTGAACGTAAAATCTGGCAGCGTTGCATTGCATCGGGCTGTTCAATTTGAAGTTGTTTCATATCTGTGCGCAGATGGTTATTTGCTTGTTTAGTTAGCGGGTGATTAATAAATGTTGCACAGAAAAAAGCGTGTCCCAAACGGCTAGATCTAAACGTGCGAGTAATTGAACCAAGCAATAACCTGGACCAATCAATGCTGGATGGATAAAGCAACCAAACAGAGACACTGTGGTTGATCCATCCCTCATGGATTTGTCCCATGCCAGATTTTGTCCAGGATGATGACGGTTCATACAACCAAACACACCCTAAGCTTGCATCATTATTCAAATCATTTTAAATTAATTAATGCAAATGAATGCAACGACGTGATTAGCACTAAACATATACACTAAGCACGTATCATTATTCAAATCATTTTAAATTAATGAATGCAACGACGTGTATTAGCACTAAACATATACATGGATATACAATACATTAAACCTTCAAATTTGAATGATTTAAGAATTAACAAATAATACGTGGTTCATTCCAAAATTTGAATTTCATACGATTGATTAATTGGTTAATGGGTTTTACATAGCTATACCCGTTAATCAAATGGTACTTTTGGTTGGGTATAAATCAAAGTTGGATGGCAATGGAGCCTCGAACTGGCGTCCTATATATATGTGTGTGTATACACACACACATTAACACTAAAATACTATTAGGAGTATTTTTTTTTGCTAGTTCATATGTTTTGATATTGTTGCTTTGGTGGTTTTTTTTCAACTAGTTTATTCACTACAGGAATCCGATGTATTTACGTCGGCCAAAAGCCAACGTAAATGGCCAAAAAGCCGACATAAATAGGTATTTACGTAAATAAAGCGACGTAAATAGTGGTATTTACATCGGTGGCCGACGTAAATAGCCATTATATACGTCGGCCTCACCGCTGACATAAAAACTGACCGTCGACGAGGGGCGTCGCCATGGGTCGCTTATCCTTTTCCCTATTTACGTCGGCCCGAGCCGACGTAAATATAGTGTCGTCGGCACGGCACGGCTGCGCCACATGGCATTTCCAGTATTTACGTCGTCCAGGCTGGCCGACGTAAATACTGGAGCAATGCTGGATGTAGACGGGCACGCGCAACTCCACGTAAATACTAGAAGTGCTGCTGGCAAAACAACAGCCATATTTTGCATACAAATTACCATTTTTCAGTAAAATTCGAGCAACAACAAATATAAGCAATTTTAAATCAATTTCATAATCTCAAGACACAATACAAATGATGTCAACACATATAATCATCATCACATCGTCTTAATATTGACAAACACATAGAATATATAATACATTCAACACAAGTTCGCACACAAGTTCGGACACACGTTCAACACATGTTCAACAAAGATCTTAGCATCACAAGCAGAATTGAACAAGTTTTAATGATTTCCAGTTATTAGGTTAACAATGTAAGAAATGAACAATAATTGGACTATTTTATTAATATGAACCGGTGATATATGGAATTCAAAACAAGGCAACATGGCGACCATAATTTTGCAGTTCGCATGAATATGGAGTAAAATTTAGCAATTTTCATGAATTTGAAGTAGAAATGAGCAATGATTTCAAATAAACAAGATTACCTGTATAGTTGCTTGTTGTTTTGCCTGCCATGAAACGAAGTATTCTTGTTGTTGCCTCAACTGCTCCTGTAGTTGGGCTTCGCGTGCAGCTTGTTGTACAGCTTGTTGCCTCAACTACTCCTATAGTAGTTGGGTCTCACGAGCGCTCAACCCACTACCGTGCGAAGAAGTCGAGGATCTTGCTGAACTTAACACAGCGCTACTATCCAGGATGCCATTTAACATAAAGAATCTGCCATGTTTCTTACCACCTCCACTACTATATAGAGCCACAGGATCGACATCTTCCCTTCTCCAGTCATACTCAGGCCCGTGAGCATCGGCCATCACTTGCCCATAAGAAGCCTACGCAACATATCAATGCATAAGGATACAATAAAGAATGCACTTCAGTTAGAAAATAATTATACTAACTAGGCTCTATGTTGCCTTGTCACTGCATAGCTGATCTGACTGTGTAGGATCAAAACCAAGATGGTCTCTAATATAAGCTTCGACCTCAGTAGGCCGAGACCCACTTTGAGCTTCCTATATTTAACAACATAGAACAACATTAGTCAACAATTGTAAACAAAGCTAATCAAATATCAACACTGAAACCTGTAAATACCCATATGCAACCGTAAGAAACTTACTATACGTCGCGCAAGACGAAGATGTCCATCGACTCCGTACCGCAGAGATACTCTCGGGCCCGCCTCCCTATTACCCCTCTTCTTGTTTGAATTCTGAACAAAGTCTGGTGAAGCCCAGTATTGGCTAAGAGCATGGCATGCTTCGGGGCATTTGTTGAACCAAGGCAACATAACTTCTGACCATCGGTACTGATCTTCGTGAAGGTAGATTTTTTTATGCATCAAGCTTCTTACTCATATCTTGATGTAGCACCCTCTTATAATACAAGCTCACCGCCTGAATACGAGCCTGGTACATCATCTTTTTGACCGTCCTGGTTGTTGAGTTCTCAAAAGACATATCTTGCCTTCTTCTGGAGAGACTGCTCCTGATCACTTGGCAAACGGTATCTATCCTTCATTGAAAATGGATAAATTAGTTAGACATTAATTATATATAACAATATTCAATGCAAAAAAATATTTAGAGAATTACCCAAAAGTCCAGCCACACTTGTTGGGCAACAGTCCCATGCTCCCATCTGCAGCAACCATATAATGAGCCCACTTTAGGGTTGGCAGCGTTACACCGTTGATCACCACTAGGCCAGGATAATGGTAACGCAAAAGAGAACCTAGCGTACCATTCACTTGCCTTATACTATTTGTGCATGTCCATTCTATATCAATCCATTGCCTGCAAGTGTACATTATACAACTTGTGAAAACTCTAATACATGATTGATGTCCAAACAGTAGAATGCTTACTTACCAATCACCTTGTGGCAAGATAACTCTACATGCTTGAGGAACTGCTACCGGAGGAATCTGATTAGTACCTCTATACCTGAAACAAAAATAGAATATTAGCTTAATTCCATTTTATTATTAATATTTACCAAATATCTATACATGCCACCTGAAGGCAGGAGCATCCAATCCCTTAGCACTAGCGTCTTCCTCCTCTTCGCCCCCTCCGTACTATCCTCCTTAGCTTCATCCCTTCCCCTCAGCATCCTCCATAGCCTCTCCCCTCCCTCAGCCTCCTCCACAGCCTCCCCCTCCCCCCGCCTCCACAGCCTCCTCCACAAACTCCCTAGGCTCTCTGGCCTCCTGAGAATTAATTGACGAAAAATTACTACATGCATATTAAAAAATTGAAGATAGCACAATTAAAATTATTACCTCTCGACCTCCCGTCGAGTGACCTCCTCTAAGTACCTCCTGAGCGACCTCCTCTAGGCACTTCTCGGACTGTCTCTGCCTGCTCTGTTGATAACTGGATCCTCTAAAAAGTGATTTTTGAATACTCAATAAAGACCCATCCTTTCTTTTCGATTTTCCAATGTGACAGAAAAATGATTTCATCATGTTTTATAAACACTATATATTAGTATATAAACATGTGTAAAATATTAAAAAACGATAAAGAAATATGTGTAACATTTGTACTTTCTAGGAGTAATCAGCGTCCACAGGTTCATGTACACAGGCTCTACGTTGTCTCGCTTCTGAAACATCTTGAGAGGCATAAGCATGACATCGCTTTTTCCTTCTAACATTTTCCACAATAACATCTGTCGTATCGCCCACTAATTCATGAAGTGCGGACCCAATGTCTACCTCAAATGAGGCTGGCAAACCATCTTCTTGGTAGGCTAAGTCATCCATGTTATCGAGTTCTCTTTCAATATACTCGGTATTTTCAGGAGTGTACAATCGAACAGAAGGATTAACTTTATATACAACCCACCAAGATTTTAAACTTTTCTTTCGGCATGGATATGGAAGGTCATACACCTGCTGAACATGGTGAGCAAGTACGAATGAGTTGTGATCTCCAAGGCGTGATTCATGTCTCACTTCTACCAAGCCAAGATTTTTATTTCGTCGAATCCCTGTTTTGTCGTTAAACCAATCACAATAGAAGAATGCTACCTTCAAATCTTTTTGACCGCCAAACTTAATCTCTACTATGTTCCGAAGAATAGCATTGTATTTTGTCTCTCGACCATCTGCTGCCTATGCGGTAGTGACAACTTCACTATTAACCATGGCGCCAAGAGGACGACTCGCTTCTAATGCCACGGTACGACTATTGCAACCATGTGATAGTTGTCGGAGGTCCTCATGGATAGTGGCATCATGCATACACTGCAAATATTGTAATAGTAATGACATAATAGTTGCATTTACATTATTGAAATTTTAACGTGATAAGAAATATACATGTTGACGAAACCACGTCACGAAATTAGGACCACCACGAAAGCCATTGCCTCGCAAATTGTCGAGTTGAGTATTTGTAGTTTGTCTCGTCGAATTCCAGTTTTGTTGATCAAACAATCTACATTTCATTTCATCAAGTCAGGAGCTAACGTCAAAAACAAATTAGAAATTATTGTATTGGATACTTACGTGAAATATTCTTCCATTTCTGGAATGTTGGTGTACAAATAGAGCAGTGCTTCATTCCACTCTTGGCGGGACAACTCTTCAATTGAACTGGCACCGACGGTGTGCCCATGTCCTCGGAATATATCAAGATCAAAGCCATGCGTGGAATCCAACATTCGGTACCTCGGCATATCGGTATAGACATTGTGCTCATCTAACAGATATGTAGCAGAGAAGTACGAAATCTCTTTCAAAAAGAACGCCTCTGCGATGCAACCTTCAACTCGAGCTTTGTTACCCACAGTGGACCTGATTTTTTAAGTTTCGTTCTATTGGGTGCATCCATCGGTATTGTACAGGACCACCAATCTCTGCTTCATATGATATATGCAGCAACAAATGTTGCATTGCATTCATGAAGCATGGCGGAAATATTTTCTTCATTTTGCATATTAGCACATGAATGGCTTTCTTCAACTTTTGCATCATTGTTTTCTTAATTTTCTTCGAAAAAGTTGCCGGTAGAAATAATTAACCTCAGCCAAAATTGTCTACACGTCATCAGGGAAGTACCCGCGGAACATTACAGGAACTAATCTTTCCATTATTACATAATAATCATGGCTTTTCAAGCCATTCAGTTTACCTGACTCGATGCTTACTACACGTTTTAGATTCGCCGCGTAACCATCTGGAAACATGATATTTTTAATCCATATTGAAAGGATCACTATGCCGTCTAGAGGGGGTGAATAGGCGAATAAAACGAAATTGCGGAATTAATAAACTCAAAACAGTAACCAGCACGTCGGATGTTCCGATGCAGGTCGGATGTTCCGATCTGGTCCAGAAACCCTTGCGTCGAATGTTCTGATCAGGGTCGGATGTTCCGATCCTGCCAGTACTGGAAATGACGAAAACCTGCAGTAAAAACTGATTTCTCGCGAAAACCAAGTTTAGATCTGCTCAAGAATAATCAGAACAAGTCAAAAACAATAGTAAAACAAATACTTAAGACCAAGACGAAGAACACGGTGATTTTTGTTTACCGATGTTCGGATCTTTGAAGGGAGATCCTACTCACCGTTAGGGAAGGCACAAAGCCTAGATCACCAAGACCCTAATCCCCTCCCGGCGATGCACAACAGCACTCACCGGTATCCACTAGATGAATCTTTTTTCTTGCAGAGGCGGATTCACACCTTCACAAACTCCGGAGGCACACCACACAAAGCCCGGCGGCTCACCGGCTACACCTAGCTGTCTAGGAGCCCTTCATGCCTCCAAGGGTAACAAATGCGACGAAGAAATTAGGAATCGTTGAGTGCTCAAGAATTGGATGCCTCTAATTCGTGGAGGACTTTGGGTGCCTTGATATCTCTAGATCTAGATCTCACAAGATGAACAAAAGAGAGACAAAGGCTAGTGTTCTTGAGAGACAAAAGAGAGACAAAGTTTGTGAAGACGATGGTTGGACCAAGCCCGATGGACGTGTGGAAGCAGGCCCACACGAAAAGGCGCCGCCTGGTGGACAACCCACCTTAGACCCCCATGCATATCTTCGTTTGGTAAGTGCCGATAACATTGTTCACCACCATTACCTTGTATTCATTCATGTGTATAATTCTGAATAACACAATGGCATGCAGAAGCGCTATAAGGATTTTTACAGAGAAGAGCATGGGGAGGAGAGCAATACAGGAACGGCTCCTCTCGACCCTTACGAGATTCATAAGTGCATTGGGGGCAAGGCTCACTGGCGGCTGGCGATCGGTGACGACCACCTACGGTGAGATCTCTTTCGCCCATCATACATTATGATTGCAACATCAAACCTGACTGCTATTTTACATATGTACATGCCCGAGGTTCGGGCTAGCCAAAGCGAGGGTGAGACCCGCCGCTAGTTTAAGGAGCGCCAGTAGATGGAGTGATGGGACACGGGGGAGGCCATATCTTCTGGTGAGACTTAAGGGAATAATTTCGATCTGGTCGGCGAGGCGACCTTGACGATTGGCTACCAACCTCGCAAGGATCACAACCCGGCAATCGCTAAACCACCAAACCTACTCATTATCAACCACGCCAAGAACGCGATTGACCTGACCACGAAGGTCGTTTCCTGCAAGCGATTGAAGAACAAGCAAGAAACAAGATAAATGCAATCTAAAATTGCAAATATGGATGAAGCACTTGGATAAATTTGAGGTTCGATAACTCGACTCGGGAGGTCTAGTCGACACACGCAAATTCGAGAGGGGACGCACACGGGTCTACCAACACACAACCAAACCTAAGTCTAAACAGCGACGGCTATGAAATATATAGTGGTGGCTAGGGTTTGGGGTGCAGCCCTAGGAGGTACATGGGCCATGGGCCCAAAGTGGAGCGTCACAGCGCTTGGCAGATTCTGGTCGCAATTTTGTTTTGACTATTTTCATTGATCCGTAAGGAATTTGGAGTTGGGACTGGATCCGTTGCAAAGATCTCGTCAAGAGCTTATCCGTGCATACCAAGAACGTCCAAAACGGAGTTCGTATGCATCAGGGGCATCCATTTGAAGTTGACTGCGCGGAGATGGCCGAACCTGACTCATGGATAAATTGTGCTCTTTCTTGGGCCGGCCTTATAACGACGTGGTTTGTGGAACCAGAGGGCGTCGAAATAGTCAAGATGCGCCTTTCTTCAATACGTCTTGAGCTTGGGGAGGTGGCCACGGTGGAGGCCGAATTGCTGGCGACAACGGCTTATCAATACGACGACGTACATGCTGCTGGTTTGTACGTCCGGGCCATGGTGGTGGTCGGCGAACCCATGCAGCCGTAGATGTTGTAGTACGTGTAGATGTATTAAAACATGTTGCACGGTGTTGCCAACTTATAGTAGATGTAGTGGTCGAAGATGAAGCAGTGGCTTGAAATCTCGTCAATGACCATGCTGAAGAAAAGCTCGGCCATGACCAACATGTTAACGTAGTGTCGGTCATACCCATGATGGGTGTGGTCACATCATGGAGAGGGAGCAGCAGCAGAAGAGACATGAGTAGGAGAGGGCCCATGATAGAGAGATGATAAGGGTCATGCAGGACAGTCTTAGGGTTGCACAAGAGGATTACGACAGAAGGCTGCGACAGCTTGAGGCGTTCGTCGCTGGGGTAACGTGTTCGCACAACTTCATTTCATTCTCGAGATGCATATCTTGTCATATGGACTAATGAACTCAAATATATGTGCAGCTCATTCCAAGCGATCTTGCGGGGCTTGCTGATAGCTGCTCGATCCAAGTGGGGATGGCAGGCCCCTGCACAGGTGGCTCGGTGTTAGCGATAGTTACGCTAAAGAAATAAATCCGCAAGCGAATGGATATCGCTTGTAGTTTTCACCAGAAGTATTCCTAGAGTTATCGAATCCACAGGGGACGAGGGTTTAAAGAGACAATCCTCTATATCTTAATTATTTAAAATACCAGCCAGTCTAGGTAACGGGGGTTAGGGTAAATAAAAAGGACAGGTGACACACACACACGATAAATATTCACACAAATAAAGAGAGAGCTACTCTAGCTAGATAGCCAGTTGGGAGGACAACGAGACAAGTTTAATAAGTTCTCAAAATCGTGTGATTCAATTTATTGAGTGAGCTTGGGTAATCAAACAATGGTTCACTTGGTATTCGTCGCTGGAGCTCGGACATTAACTACCACCCGCTATCCTGAATTGGTATCCCGAATGGTTATGATCATTCCGATAGGGCTCTACTGATCCAAAGCCGGACGCTGTGGGTTACGCACGAGATAATTAATATATACGGATGGATAGGGCTGTCACCACCTACCACCTACCACATATACGTGGGCCCGGGGGTAAACCGAGTTAGTCCTAGTCTCAGACACACGTCTGCTACTATTTCTAATCAATCTTTCTTAGTACCAAAAAGAAGTTGATTTAGTTTCAATGACTGGCTCTTACAGTATATGAGTGAGAATCTAAACTGATTCCAGACGAATACAAGCTACCGGTAAGGCAAATCTACCCAACTCATTTATATAAATATACTCAGCTCAAATAAAGTTCAACACATAAGCAATGAATCAAGTGATCTCACTAATTGAAACAATTAGAAAAGGGTACAAGAGCTATTACCCAAATTCCCGAAGACACTTCCGGAACTCTGAGCTTCAGCCCAACTTGACTCTAACTCCCAACTACAACTAGACTAAGAGCTACTCTAATAAGTGGAATGAAATTGACTAATGTGTTGTGTTCTCCATGAAAGTGAGGTGTAGGGGTCCTTTTATAATGTTCCGGAGCCAATGAGAGGGTGCCACCGCATGGGACACTTGTCATCTAGCCACCCTCCAAAGGGGATCCGAGGAGCATCCAGGGGGTCGGCCAGCCTAGGTGGGTCAGCCGACCCACCTCTGTCATCTCCTGGCCGTGGATTTCTTCTAGGATGTTTCATTGATGGTGGAGATTAACTCCTTAAACCGGTGGATCAAGTTGACATCCGCAAGAAACGAATCCAAGGGAATCCTATGCTCATTTGTGAAGCAACCATGTTCATTTGATCAAACCGACTGCAATTGATGGTGTGGATGTCTTCCATTTGTGCTTCTAAGCCAGTTGGGCGAAACTGGAGCCGGATTGGTGACGTGGCCAAGTCGGCTGGCCTAGGGTGGGTTGGCCGGCCTGGCTTTTTGCCCGGTTCGGCTCCGGTTCTTCCCATTTTGTACCTGTAGACCCAAAACTCATTAAAACTTGTGGAACTTTATTAGAATAAATATAATGTTAGTATAAATCTTGATTTTCCCTCCGAAATGCCGGAATTCCGACATATGTTGACGTATAAAATTGATGTTTATTTGACGTCAACACACCCCCAACTTGAACTTTTGCTCGTCCTCGAGCAAAGAGCTCCAATGAGAACCCGGTGGATCAAGATTGCATCAATATTATTATTCAATAAATACTAAGCATACAAGGTTGTACCATATTATTGGTTGACAAAAAACTCGTACAAGTGTACCCCAACTTTTATCAAACTCACGAGGTTTTCAAAATCTCCCATTTTCTTTTAGCGGTTGAAAGATAGAATAATTTTGATAGAACTTTGTCAACTCATCCCTTTTCAAGCTATGTCTCGGGGATTTTCTTTTCAAAATGTTAGTTCCTCATTATTACTCACGGATCTCTCGGTGGTATTTAATCCTCACCTAGGCCTTGATGGCCTTCTTTCCTCCAATTCTAAGGTTTATGTGGAGCTCATAGGTATGAAAATGTGGCCTACTTAGGTTGTATAATTTTGTAAAGTCAAAAATAGATCCTAGGGAATTTTGCACCACTTCGCATTCTGGTCATTAGAATAATAACGTCCAGCGATGAAGGAGAGAATAAACTCACGCCAAAGGAATGAAGAAACACAAGTGCAAGTGATGAGGGGTACTAATGAGTCCGCCCCATCGGATCTTGTGTTTATGGAAAGGTCTACTTGACTTCTTTATTTGATTTGAGATCATTCCACAATCTAGAGTTTTGAGAGGCAATTTTCTTTTCTTTTTTTCCTTTTTTTCGAATAAAGACAGAAGGAGATTGACGGGGACACGAAGGCGACCCGATCTTCTGGTGAGACTCGAGGGGATAATTTCGATCTGGTCGGAGAGGCGACCTTGACGATCCGGCTACCAACCTCGCAAGGATGACAACCCTGCAATCGCTAAACCACCAAACCTGCTCGTTATCAACCACGCCAAGAACGCGATTGACGACCACGAAGGTCGTTTCACATAGCGATCGAAGAACAAGCAAGAAACAAGATAAACACAATCTAAAATTGTAAATATGGATGAAGCACTTGGATAAATTTGAGGTTCGATAACTCGACTCGGGTGGTCTAGTCGACACACGCAAATTTGAGGGGGGACGCACACGAGGTCTACCAACACACAACTAAACCTGAGTCTAAACAGCAACGGCTATGAAATATATAAGTGGAGTGGCGGCCAAGGGGGTTCCCTGGTCGTCCTAGGGTTCCCCTAGGGCGTCCTCCACCTGGGCCTAGGTCCGACGCGTGTACAAGGCCCGGTTTGGCCCAACTAGGTGACGCAGCACCTTGTTTCGTTGATTCCGGTTGCTTCATGATGAATTTTGAGGTGAGACTACATCCGTTGGAAAGCTTATCTCCTAAGCTTTCCGTAGAGTGGTGGAACGTCGAAAACGGACTTCGTATGTGACCTAGGCATCCTTTTGAAGTTGTGCTGCACGCAGATGGCCGAACTGGACTTGGACTGGAGCTAGGCTTTCTCTTGGGCCGTCTTCGGAGTGACAAGACCTTTATGACTTGAAGAAGTAGATGAGGTGGGGATACTCCTTTCTTGATTGCGCCTTGAAATATGGGTGGCGGCCAAGGTGGCGGCCTAAGTAATAGAAACGATGGCACCATATACGAAGGCCAACTGTGTGATCGATCCGGCCAAGGTGGCGATCGATTGTACCATGTCGATGAAGCCTTCATAGTAGACGTATAAGTAGACGATGCATTGAATTGTCGCCAACTTGTCATGACTGTAGTGGAAGTAGGGAAAGGAGTGGCGGTCACATCTATGTGGATGATGCCCTCATCATTCTCCCCTTCTTGAATTGGAGTCGACCTCGACTCCATTAAATGTTCCTGCAAAAGGTTAGTAGAAACAAGGGGCAAAAGAACACGTACACCTTTTGAGTTAGAACTAGAGAAACTTAGCATGACATCGTTAGAAATATTGTCATCATCTAATTGGGCACATTTATTTACGACAAAAGTTGGATTCATATTGGAACAAATGTAAACTCGATGCACCATATACTCTCCTTTCTCATTATTTCTGCCAATAGCATGTAAACTATTTCTATATAAATATGGCAAATCTGAGTGTTGACAAAGTTTCTCCTTCAAACTATTTAAATTACTGATGAGGACATCACCAGCATAGATACGATCAGTGTGACGGCTCCCCCTCCTTACTCTCCGACAGCTACAACGACGACCGACGCTGCTCCATCGTCGTCGCCGGGCGCTGCTCCATCGTCGTCGCCGGGAGGCCTTAATTCAGAAACCCAGCCTTTCAAGCCTTCTCTGAAGAAGCGGCGCAACAAGTCCAAGACTCGCAAGGCCTCGACGGCTCAAGAAAAGCCCACATGGAGACCCAAGATGCCAAACAGGCCGGTTCGGCCATCCAGCAACACGCCAACTTCAAACGGGCATAAATCGGGCTCCCGAACTCCGATTTCAGCGTGTGACCACTTGTTGGAAAGCTTAGGAGATAAGCTTTCCAATGGATCCAGCGCCACCTCCAGATTCGCTCCAAAGCGTCGGAAAAACACAGAAGAAGTTCACGGGCCACAATTTCAGGGTGCTGCGTCACCTTATCTTTGGGCCTATGGCCAATGTAACTTAGGGTTTTGGTGGGTGCCCCCGTTTTGGCCACCCCACTCCCCCTGGCCGCCGCTATATATGTGGCCGGTGCCTCTCTTTTACGCTTAGGTTTTGTTGTGTTTTGGTTGACCCCTTGTGCGTCCCACCTCGTGTTCGCGTGTGTCGACTAGACCACCCGTGACGAGAAACAGAACCTCACCCTTTCATGAGTTGAGTTATAAGTTATCATCTTGTTCTTGCTTGTTCTCGGTTGCAGCAGGTTCAAGGATCGATCGGGTTTCGACTTGGTTGATCGGTTCAGCGAGGTGACGTTGCGATTGCTTGGTTGCTGATTTTGTGGTTAGCAGCCGATTCATCTACTTCGTTGTACACCAAACCGACGTATCGTTCCTCACCAGAAGATCGGGCCGACCTTGGTTGCAGCAGGTTCAAGGATCGATCGGGTTTCGACTTGGTTGATCGGTTCAGCGAGGTGACGTTGCGATTGCTTGGTTGCTGATTTTGTGGTTAGCAGCCGATCCATCTACTTCGTTGTACACCAAACCGACGTATCGTTCCTCACCAGAAGATCGGGCCGACCTAGTGCGCATCAATTACAAAGAACATCGAATTCAATGTAACCTAAAATACTTAGAGAAGACATTAATTTTAGCTCATTTTTCTCGGTTGCAATATGAAGAACATGTCTATTATTAGCACAAGTATTGGTTTCTAAAACAGAAGACACATGTTCTTTTAATAGTTGTGGTATTGATATAAGTGAAGCATTATCACACAACTCTTCTTTATCACAAGTAATAGCAAGCAAATCATCTTGTGACAAAGGAAATTCAACAGCGGGTTCCACTAATGGTTGCTCTACAATAGCATGAGTAGTGAACAATTCCATATCATCACAAGTATTCTCACATTGAGCAAGTGTATCACCTTTTTCATTACCTTACAAGGCCTAATTAGTTGATGTAGGTGTAATTTCAATGGTTTGCTCTTTGCTCACAACAATGATCTCTTCTCCTTTCTTGTGCTCCTCTTCATCCTCCTCATGGTGATGCTTATCGTCCTGTATAATGTTAGATTTGACAATAGGAGCAACAATGGGTCCATCTAATGAGGCAAAAAATTCATTCAATGATTCAAGAAACATATTTTCAGCTCTACAAGCACATTTAAACAATTGTGAAAGAGAACTATATGTCTCATGAATGAGCATATCCCGAATTTCCTCATTAAGTCCTTTTAAAAATCTATTTTCAGTTGCCTCTTCACACTCATTTAGTTCGCTTAGCCGTAACAAGGTTTTAAATTTTTGATAGTATCCTTTTACCTTCATTTTACCTTGTCTCAAATGTTTCAAGTCGAGATAAGCATCTTCTGCATCATAGTCATCAAACATATCTGTGATAGGAGGTGGAGCCAATATTTCGTGCTTCTTCGTATATCGATGGGAGATGTGACCTGTCATTGTTAGTAGCAAACAAGAAAATATACAAATAGTATATATTTCCTATGAACTACTAGGTGATGGAGCTTCTCACGTCACACTCGCTCAAGCATTTATCTTACTCTTACAAATTCTTACCACACAAACAGGCGGTGCAATCGGTGGCTGATTAGTGATGATGCGAGCACAGGTGGTGATAAAGTGATAGCAAGGCCCGTCCCTGTTAAGTTAGTACTATGTGGAGCTTGAGTAGGCCAAATATGTAGCAATGGATATTAGATATGAACTCAGTAAATGCAAAAATCAAATAATAATCCAAAAGTTACCACTGCCCTAAGTTGCTGTCACAAGGATATATGATAAGGCTAGCAAAATAAAACGGGTAACAAGTGGGTAGGTGCAGTATGCAAGAACCGAGTAAGCAGCACAATAAAAGCCACAATTTTTTTTTTCAGCCGAGAGCACTATTGTTCCTTTCAGTTTTCTTTTTTTCTTCCAATATGGTGTGGCTTTTTTTTTCCACCTTTGCCCTTTTTTTTTCTTTGATTTCTCTTTTTTTTTTCACTTTTGTGCTCTCGGAATAGGGCTGAAAAATATGAAAGGCAAGTTGATTTTATGGGAACTCATGCAGGCCAATCAAAACTCACTGTTTGCTAATTGCATGAAAATAATTAAGTGCAATTTAGGAAGGTTTGGTGCTGCAGCCAAACTAGGTTCGGTAAAAAAAAAAAAAAAAAAGGAGTGTACCAACCGAATTAGCAAAAAGATAGGTAATAAACAAGGCTAAACATGGTAGGTACAAAAATTGAGGCTGCCCTTCCTTTTTTTTTCTTTCGCAGATGTTACGCACATAAAAAGATAGCGCGTGGGGTAAGCCAGCAAGGGATGGTTGCGTATATTCCGTGATTCAGCGAGTACACCACCAACAAAAACAAACTTTCTGTTTTCAGGCTTTTCTTATTTGGTGGTCGCGGTGATGAACTAATGTGGTTGTTCCCTGATGGTGGTAGCCGGTGGCTAATGGATGACGAGATGGAAGCAATGGATTTCTTTTGATATTTTTTTTGTTCTAGGTGCAAGAGAGACAAAGACAGCAACTGCGAGCAGTCTAACACATGGATTAAAACTTGAAAACAGCAAAACTAAGAACAAATCTAGGCACAAATGTCTCGGTATGGGGATGATATTTTTGTGGGGCTTTTTTTTTGGTTTATAGGATGAAAAACAAGACCAAACTAGTCTAGATACAAGGATTCTCACCAGATAACCGACGCTCTAATACCAAATGATGGGACACGAAGGCGGCCCGATCTTCTGGTGAGACTCGAGGGGATAATTTCGATCTGGTCGGAGAGGCGAACTTGACGATCCGGCTACCAATCTCGCAAGGATGACAACCGGGCAATCGCTAAACCATAAAACCTGCTCGTTATTAACCACACCAAGAACGCGATTGACCTGACCACGAAGGTCGTTTCCTACAAGCGATCGAAGAACAAGAAACAAGATAAACACAATCTAAAATTGTAAATATGGATGAAGCACTTGGATAAATTTGAGGTTCGATAACTCGACTCGGGTGGTCTAGTCGACACACGCAAATTCGAGGGGGGGGGGCGCACACGGGGTCTACCAACACACAACCAAACCTGAGTCTAAACAGCGACGGCTATGAAATATATAAGTGGAGTGGCGGCCAAGGGGGTTCCCTGGTCGTTCTAGGGTTCCCCTATGGCGTCCTCCACCTGGGCCTAGGTCCGACACGTGTACAAGGCCCGGTTTGGCCCAACTAGGTGACGCAGCACCTTGTTTCGTTGATTCCGGTTGCTTCATGACGAATTTTGAGGTGAGACTGCATCCGTTGGAAAGCTTATCTCCTAAGCTTTCCGTAGAGTGATAGAACGTCGAAAACGGACTTCGTATGTGACCTAGGCGTCCTTTTGAAGTTGTGCTGCACGCAGATGGCCGAACTGGACTTGGACTAGAGCTAGGCTTTCTCTTGGGCCGTCTTCGGAGTGACAAGACCTTTATGACCTGAAGAAGTAGATGAGGTGGGGATACTCCTTTCTTGATTGCGCCTTGAAATATGGGTGGCGGCCAAGGTAGCGGCCGAAGTAATAGAAACGATGGCGCCATATACGAAGGCCAACTGTGTGATCGATCCGGCCAAGGTGGCGGTCGATTGTACCATGTCGATGAAGCCTTCATAGTAGACGTATAAGAAGTAGACGATGCATTGAATTGTCGCCAACTTGTCATGACAGTAGTGGAAGTAGGGGAAGGAGTGGCGATCACATCCATGTGGATGATGCCCTCATCAGAGATGATGGTTCTCTCTTCCTGTTTCCTTTTCTTTCATTAATATTATTTTTTTCTTTGCTTCAATTTGCTATAATTTTGTGGAATGACTCTTTGATTATTTTGAAAGTCTTTTTGATAGACCAAATAGGTAGGTATATGCTGGACTCACGAAAAGAACTTGGCTTATTTATGTAGGGAGGAATATCTGGCGAGATGTATGCCAGTATCCCAATGTGGAATTCAGCATTACCGGATATACGAGGCTAGCAATCAAAGGGCACGCGAAAGGAAATGACCAGCTTCAAGAGCACTAATTCCTAAGGATTTACTTTTGACAAAACTCAACACAACCAAAGTGGTTAAATGAAGGCTTTGAATTTATTTAGCATTTTTTGCTTTGGTAGGATGAAAAAGATCTAATGAGGAACTCAAAATATTTTTCTCTTTTCAAAATAAATTCCGAGACTATGCTTTAATAGGGGCATAAGTAACTAGGCCCTTATCTCCGTTATATCATATCCCTCAACAACTTAGAATTGGATTAATAATGTCAACACTCGATGAGAATGATTAAGCAGGATGACTATTCATACCAATAATTGTCAAACTTAAATGAGAGTACTAAATTGTAAACTCAGCATTTATATTACAATAATAGAGCAATGTTCATCATATCCTTTCTAGGTAATCAACATTTATACATTTTATTCAAAGGGAAATATTTTTGGTATTTTTATAGGTAGGGTAAATGCATGATAAAAATTAAATATGATGTGAAAATGCAAAAAAAATAAATATGAATGCAAGATAAACTTCCGGCTTACCTCCCGGTGGAGGCTTGAATTTTTGTTTTTGTGGTCGATGAGTCGGACCGCCTTCAACCTTCAATTGTCTTGAATTGGTTCCGCAGCCGGAGTTGCTGCGGCTGGTTGAATTTCTTTCTTACGCCACACTTGTTTGATCTGAGATTTTTGAGTAGCGTTGATCTTCCCTTGCGGCTTCGATTTCTCAACCGCATGCTTCTTCCGACGGGGCTTGGATTTCCCCTTATTCTCCTTCCAATATGGACGACGCAATGGCTCATCAACAATTGGAGAGTTCTCCTCATAATAGCAATGAGGCTATCCACCTGAGGTTTTCGTATAGCCCTTGTTTCCTCCTGCACAGATTTAGGACCTTTACCATAAAATGTGCGTACCTGTGAGTGTTGTTCAGCTCTTGGCCTGAAGTTGAATGTTCCATCTTGGCCGTTAATGTTGAGTTGAATTTCTCCTGCACCAACATCGATAGTCGCACTTAACGTGCTCAAGAAGGCCTCCCAAGAATGAGGGGCGTCTTGGTTTCTACTTCCATGTCCAGCACCACGAAGTCCACGGGTACCAGAAAATTTTAAATTTTCACTGGTATGTCTTCCGCGACTCCAATTGGATGACGAATCGATTGATCCACCAGCTGCAGGGTCATGCCAGTAGGCGACAAGGTAGAATGATTCAATCTTTCATAGATTACCTTGGGCATGATACTGACGCTTGCTCCGAGGTAGCATAGAGCACGCTCAAATGCCTAATCAATACGTTATCGCATAGAATATCTAGAGCTTGTCAAATGCCTAATTGTAACATCTCGCAGGTTTTGGGTTCTGCCATGTCTACTCCTCCTTCCTATGTGCCAACTCCACAGGACGACGCGCAGCAGGGCGAAGATGCCTCCGGAAACTTGCCTGCCAACATCACGGGGCAGCACTTCGACACCCCGCCACCGACCCAGCGCAACCGTAATCTACCTCTGTATGATGCTTGTATGCGTGTTAAACTACTTGTATGTGCCATGTGATTGTGATTATGGTTTAATATACATGTGGTATTGATATTTACAGAATTGTTTATATAAGTGAAATGTGGGATATATGAATGTGCGGGTTATATTTGGGTTTGCAAGTTGCAGCTGTTGCTGCTGGGTGCAGCAGTAGCTGCAAAATTCTGGTCTTTTTTGTAATTTTTCAAAAAAATTAACCGCTCCACCATTATTCTCGACGGCTAAGGTGTGGCCTTCGAGATTAACAAGGGTGGCCCCACTTGCCAGGACAGGCTCGGGGCTCTGATGATCAATCTCGACGGCCATGTGATTGTGATTATGGTTCAATATAGTGTGGTATTGATATTTACAAAATTGTTTATATACGTGAAAATGTGGGATATTTGAATGCGCAGGTTAATTTTGGGTTTGTAGATTGCAGTTGATGCTACTGGGTGTAGCAGCTGCTGTAAAATTCTAGTCTTTTTTTGTAATTTTTCAAAAAAAAATCGCGGGTCCACCGTTATTCTCGACGACTAAGGCTTGGCCTTTGAGATTAACAAGGGTGGGCCCACTTGCTAGCGCTGGGTGGGGCCGGGGCTCTGATGATCAATCTCGATGGCCATAAGAAGACCGTTGAGATTAAGTGAGTTGGACCCACCAGGCAGCGCAGGCCGGGCTTGGGCGAGCTGTGGGGCGGATGATCAATATCGACGGCCGTAAGTCGTCAGGAATAACTAATTGGGCTGGGTCGAGTGTGTGCACAGCCTGCCTCGTATCTTTCTCGATGGCTTACGGCCGTCGACAAAGGTTCTCACCCCGCGTCGTGCCTGGACTGGTTCCTTAACACGGCGGCTAGCCTAAAGCCATCGAGACAGGTAATCTCGATGGCCAGGCCGTTGAGACAGGCCTTTATTCTCGACCGGGCTGTCCCGTGGGCCGAATCTCGATGGCTAGCCGTCGAGAAATACTTTTCTCGACAATTTGATGGTCTTTCTTGTGTCGTCGAGATTCTGCGCGATCCGCGCAGTGATGGGATTGTTGATGCATGCGAGATTTTGCGCGATCCGTGCAGTGATGGGATTGTTGATGCATGCGAGATTTTGCGTGATCCGCGCAATAATGGGATTGTTGATGCATGCCTTTTGTGGCATTGGCGGACTAAGTGGGTCAGTAATGGCGACACCAACGAGACATCAAAATGACTCCATGCTCTAGTTCAGCCCCAACTCTAATGCGTGGTTTTTTCATATATGTTCCTCTTCCTCTTCCCATTTTTTGTTGTTGTATTTATCTGCCTTTATCTAATTGATCTAAATGCTTCATCTCTTTGTTCATTTGCTCATTTTGCATTTAACAGAATGTTTGGAATGGCCAAGTTGAATGAATAAGTTGATTGGGTTGAAATGAGTTAGAGGCTCTTAAATTGAACATTTGGAGGTTCTTAAATCTACTTCTCAAAGCAGTTTGCTTCGTCAATGTTATTATAAATAGTATTTAGAGCTGGTGTCATGATTACATGAAAAACTGACTAAAAAGGTTAAATTTATTTTCAAGCCAAATAAATCTAAACTACTTTGAATATAAGTGTGGTTTAGTATATCAAACCTTAAATAGGATGCGCAGACATAACCATTTTTAGGCCGGCGGTCATCCCGCTTGCGAGCTAGATTTCTTGTCTCCAAATGAATGTTAGCACAAGCAAGTGGGAAGAAAATTATATGGCATCTATGATATGCAAGAAAGCATGACACCTATTGCTCTCTCTATCTCTCTCCTCCTCTCTCTCTAGCTTTCCCTCTCTCTTTCTAGCTCTCCCCCATCTCTCTATTGTCTCTCTCTAGGTGCATCTTGTGGCATAGATGCCATATAAATTTTTTCCAAGCAAGTGCTGTCGCGCTGACAATTCGTCTGAACATGCCGGCAATGATGATAACTTCATGATGCGATTAGTCATATACGGGCAGCAAAACTGAAAGGAACCGAACGAGGGCCTACCGAGTCAAGTCTCTAGCTAGTCAGGAATATCAGGCATCAGCCCCTGGGTTTCGTCTGTACGGATCCATTTGCGCAAGTGAGGCCGTCAGTTTGCGAACAGCAGCTGGGATTTACCATGCGCAAGACGCACGGCTTGGCACGTTGACTTGAATTCGGTTGCTTCATTCACTGGTGGCACAGGTGGGTAAACAGTTTATGTACACTTTTGGCTTTTCAAGTACGCCCTACCGGGGAGGTGAGCGTAACTCGGTTGGGAGCGTTGTGGGCTCCCAGCCAATCGGGGGTTCGACTCCCGGCTCCCACGGTGGCTTTGGGATTTAATCCCAAGAGCAATAAATGTTGAGGGTACACACACGCATGCATCCGATGTCTACGGTCTGCAGCTGTTTCTAGTGTGTGTGTCTAGGTGTATATGTGTGTGCCTACCCCTCGAGCTAGGTTCCTAAAAAAAATACGCCCTACCCTTTCTATATAGGCCGGTTGAATGAAGTTTTAAACTTGGCCCTAGGCAAGATTTATATTTTTAGTTTTTTGTATAAGGTTAACTAATTATATATATGCCATTATTAAGTTTCAGTTACTCATAATATATGCCATTACAAAGCCTAAAATTATTGTTAGGCCATTATTAAAGTGGCTCATCATGGCCTAAAGCTCATTGTGGGCTCATCATGCCATCGTCTTGGGCTGGTTACACTACCACCACACGCTCGTCACGGACTTGTTTAGGGCTTATCGTGCCACCGCCTCGCCCTTGCCATTCCATTGCCACATGATTGTCGTGTCAATTCCGCGGGTTGGTGCTTCGCTGCTCAGCACACATCGCAGGCTAACAATGTGGCACCACAATAAAATTATTATAAGTCATTTGTTTAAAAATAAATAAATTTGATTATATATTAATAATACATATCATTTTATGTATAAAAGCCTCTATTACTTACTAAGGTCAAGCCCTAAATTTAGAAATAGTGTTTGGGTAGTGGATCCACCACTTTTCCTATTTTACAGTGTCTTCGGAAATTCGGATTAACCCAATCAGCCAATAAAATAATAAGTATTTCGCATGAAATAGTTAGGAATACGAGTATAAAAATTCCCCAAAAATTCTTGAGTAATATATAACCTATAACCAACCTATATCTCTAGTTTGAGGCGTATTATCCAAAGGAAACTTTGTTTCCATAGAGGTGGTTTCCAAATTCTATATAGAGTCTAATTATGAGTCATAATCGATTTTTCACCCCAAACTGACTCTTGAGGTGCTCCTAACACTATACATACCTCCCTAGTCGTCTCGCATAACCGCCAAACCCGAGACACCTCGAAATCCACCTGTAAGTGCAAGTGACCTTGTGTGATTTTGGTGATTAATGACAAACAAGTTTAATGACAATATTTAGTTTAATGCTTATTTAATGTCACACCTCAAATATGCTTATTGCTATGAGATTAATATGTTTATTGTCAAGATTGTTTTAGTCTCATCCTATTTAGAGGAAAATCATACATGTCAAGTGGACAAGCTATTTATTATAAAATGTACGTCTTATGCTAATCATTCCAATGAGACTAACACACTTGATTGCTTATCTTTCGTAGTCTCATTTATGCAAATAAGATGGATTGCTAATTGAGATATGCAACCACTTTTGTGTAAGCACATGTTATTGGTTGATTAGATTTATGCTCATTATATTTTATTGTATTTATTTGAGCATAAATATATCATGAACATGTTGCTTACTCGATAAGATCGTTTGTATTATTTGTCATGTATTAGTGATTATCTTAATCGGTGCACTAGATAAACTTCACCGTGTTTAAATGGCTCTGTGCATGTAAGCTTTCCATGAATATTCTTACATGCACTTAATTTAGTGAAGTTTAATCTAGATTAGTTCACAACTTCTCTCTTACTTCAAATATGAATTTGCACATGTGTAAGTCATGAATATATTTTCATGTGCATCATTAAGTGAACTTGTGATTATTAATTCATCTATCTAGTGCATATAGATCAAACACATATTTATCATGATGCGCTTAGTAAAGACCTTTCTTGTGCCAAGTGTATCCACTTATGTTGTGCTTCTTTACGTGAAACACTTGGACAATTAATCGCTCACGAATATCAAACTTATCCATATTTATTGAGCTTTTGGACTAATGTATTTCACAAGTGATTTGGAATGAATTAGGTACTATGAGTTTGTGTGATGACCAAGGGACATTAAAGGATGACGGTAAAATCGAAATCAACAAGACGACGATGGCACCAAGAGTTGAGAACTAAGTCAAGGTCGATTTGGCGGGATGATCGTCGAGGAGGATGATCGAGTCAAAGTCGAATGACGAGAGTCTCATGAGGTGAATCAAGTCAAGGAACAAGATCAAGACACCATCAATCATTTAGTAAAGGTCATCATACACAATACATCAAGAGTGCTCAAGGCTAACAACATCGTTGAACCTCAAAATGAAGAAAGAAAACGGCAAGTGATTTATCCTAAAGCTTGTATGGCTTTATTTATAAGTTGAGTCTAAGGATTACCGTACTATTAAGAGGGATGCAACGTTGAATGGCTTAGATATGTCTCAGGTGCTCAAGTGATTAATCTTTAAGAGAGATCGAGGGAGAGGAGTGTTGGTGGTGTCGGAAAGTGGGAAATTTAGGTCTTTCGTGGCTTCCTTTGTGGTTGCTGCTCCTATCCTTTAGGTTTTAGGTAGTGAGACCTTGTGGGTTGTGTAGCCCTTGTTCTTAGCTTTCCGTAGAGCCCAAGATCATCAAAATCGGAGTTTGGAGTCAAACGTTACGTCCGTTTCCGTCAATAGCTGTGTGCTGTATCGGACTATCCGATGTTGGATCGGAATGTTCCGATTGACCCCTCTTTGCCTCCAGCTCCAAAAGTATCGGAACTATCCGATGTTGGATCGGAATGTTCCGATTGACCCCTCTCTGTCTCCAGCTCCAAAAAATATCGGAACTATCCGATGTTGGATCGGAATGTTTCGATATGAATTTGACCTTCTGGTGTTGTATCTGGTTTGAACCTCTCTAGAATCATTCCAGAACCTCAAAAATAGCCATTACTCCAAGTTTCTCTCACTTTCATATCGGAACATTCCGATGTTAACATCGGACTATCCGATATCTGTCAGCTTCCAACGGCTAGTTTCTGTGTGAGGCTATTTAGGGCCTCCCTTTTTCCCACGGGCTAAGGTTGTCTTCCACACCATTTTTTAGCAGAACTTCCAAGCAACCTAGGGCTTCTTGCCCCCTCCACTCTAGATCTAAGTGATCCTCTTTGTGAGAAGAGTTGGGAGAGGGTGTGAGTGCTAAGTGAGAAGAAGTCGATCTTTGAGCACTTGGTTCATCTCCGAGTTCATTCTTTGTGTGCATTTGTTACTCTTGGAGGTTGAGGACTCCTAGACGGCAGAAGTCGACCACGAGCCACCGGTGCTTTGTGTGGTGAGCCGTGCGAGTTTGCGAAAGCCGATTCCGCCTCCGGAAGGAAAGGAATCAAGGAGTAAAACCGGGGGGTCTTGGTGCGACCTCGGTGAGGGAAGGGTTGAAAAAGACCCGAGCTCAAGTGTGACCGAGCCTACCTCAACGGAGACGTAGGATCCCCTCAAGGATCCGAACTTCGGGAACAAATCTTCGAGTCTCCACTTCACTCTTGGTTTCCCGCTTGCCCTCTAACTTGATTTACATTGATTCGTGGTTTTACTCGTTGTTGGCTAGCACCGTCGTGTGCTATTACTCTCTCTTGTGTTGTGGTTTTGATTTTGGTACAGGTATCCATATCGGACTATCCGATATCAACATCGAAACATCCAATATTATTTTCCGCTATGCTTTAAAAGGTTGAAAATTTGTAACGCATATTCACCCCCCTCTAGGCGACATCCCGATCCTTCACCACCAGACGTCAAGTGTTCCCAAAACTAATCTTGAGGTAAACCCATTTCTCGAAACACTAAACTCTAGATTAGATGTCACCAAGTTATAGATCTCGTCGAGATGCTAGATCGCCTGTTTTGGTGGAGAATTGATCAAGATATGGCTCGTCGATGTTTTGGAACATCCGCTGCTGCATGCCGCACGTTCGGTCACTCCAAGATCAGTTAACCGGCGATTAACCATGTTTTATTATTTCATAGGATGTTTTGATTTACCCATAAAATTCTCCGAATTGTTTAAGGACCACACAAAGTCCGATTTAGATGATTCCAAAGCCTAAAAATCATAAAAATTCATAGGAATTTATATATTTTTATTAGGAAAAAGTCTATATTATATCCTAAACTATGACCCTTCATCTACATACCCCTCTGAACTACAAAAGCAGGTATTTTAGCCCACAAAACCAAAAAAAAGGTGCAAATAACACCCTGTAGTGGTTTTAGACATGGTTTTGCCCATGTGGTAACCGACATGGCATGTAAATAAAAATAAGGGGCCCAATAAAAATATGATTTTAGACATGGTTTTGCTCGCAGGGCCCTTCTCCGGCATGGCGACGACGGTGGCGGCGTACTTCGTCGGTTCGATGATGGCCTCGCAGTCTACGTCTCTGGGAGCACCTGCACTGAAACGGGGCCATCAGGAGGCAACAGACGACGCCACGACGGCGAAGAGCACTACAGGGGGCGACAACCTCCTCGACGATGCCAGTCCGGTGCGGGAGAGGGAGACGACGCGGCGGACGACATCGAAGGCCGACGGCGAGCACCGCGAGGCCACGGGACGGACGGCGACAAGACTGGGCCCGCGATGAGACCAATGGCCCGATCATAGCTATGCAGGTCCAGCCGATCTGGTCTCGGAGGCGAGCGGTGAGGCGACGAGCGGACGGGACCGACAATGAAGCCCGGTACGCAGTAAGGCGGCGATGGCACACGAATAGACGGCAGGTGGCAGTGGCACACAACAAAGAACTCGGGGCTAGCGCGCGGCAAGCTGGCCACGACGAGCACATGCCGTGCAACAGAGAGAGGAGCAAGGCAGGAGAGAGGTGTGAGGCAGGAGAGAGAGACGAGGGAGAGAGAGAGAGAGAGAAGAGCTGGAGAGAAGTGGGAGAGATGGGTGACAGATGGATCCCATGCCTTTTTATTTTTTGAATATATTTTTTAGTAGACTGCCACCTCATCGGCCCGATTGGCAAAACCACCCTCCAATCGCCATCGGGGGGTTATTTGCGCCGATTTGTGGTTTTGGGTGCGGAATACCTGGTTTCGTAGTTTAGGGGGTATTTAGACGAAGGGTCATAGTTTAGAATGTAATGTAGACTTTTTTCATACATGCCATTATAAAGTTCATTTATCTTAGATCTGCTATTACAAAACGTATATTATTTTAAATGCCAATATTTTTGCAAATAACTATCACAGATGCCATTATGAGGTTTTACGGAAGATTTACAATGTATACAAACTAAAATACAATCAAAATACGCTTCTGGCATGTGGGCCCCGAGTGTCATCCTCTCATCTTCTTCCTCCTCCTTTTCTTCCTCCCACCTCCCATCTTCTTCTTGCTCCCACCACGCCGCCCCCTCCACCTTGCCGGAGCTCTCCACCGGCCGCCGCCGCTCACAAGAGTTCCGCCTCCGCAAGCTCGCTGTTACTTCGCCACCGCCGCGCATGCGACCTCGCGAGCTACGGCGACAATGCGCAGCTGCGATGGGCAAGGTCTGGAGGGGAAGGAGTAGGCCATAGGTCACCGGAGCTCGCTGGCTGATGTTCGAGCTAGATGGGAGAGAGAGAGAGAGAAATAGAATTTTTTACGCTACCAAAAACCCGAACAACTTGACAACTATATGTACCCATGACTTGTTTGAATGAGAACCATGAAATAAGTGGGAATTTTGGAATCACAATCCTATTTTTCAAGTGTCCAAACAAAGAGTAATCAATTCAATCTTGCTTTCAAAAAAGAGATGAAGCAAAAACATTAAAGTTACTTTCTGAAAAGCAAAAAACAGATTTCAGCAAATTTGTCATGCAAGAATAGAGTTGTTCCTGTTGTTTAAAGGCTTCATAAATTTTCAAACTTTTTCTACACCCATGTGGGTGAGTTGTGATGTTCTCCTCCAAATTTCAGCATAAAACTACATCTACAGAAATAAACAAAATTGTGCACAAAAAACTATCAGGAACTCGAGTCTGTAAGTTTGGGGCTTGTTATTCACCTCATAGCTCCTAAACGGGTAAACCAGTGGACTTCAAATGTTTACCATAGATGGGTATGGGAGTCACGCATCTTTTTCAACTGGAATCATCCCAAAATAATTTTTGTAGATGTTTCTAAAAATCAAACACTGATTGCTGCGTGGATGAAAGTTTCTCGACGGATTAGCACCAAGTCAATAGCTTGATCTCTTGCCTCTCATATGGTTGCAAAGAGTGTGTCAAATCATATTAACAACCTCAAGGCATCATATAACACCAAGAAACAGTAAGAAATCACCAAGATTCACCTCCAAACAAGAGCTCCAAAAAGGAAAATAAAAGCAAGAAGAAGTAGTAGCAAATCAACACAAGACGTTAATGGAGAAGAAAGATTTCATTGCATAGAAGTTGAGGTATTACAAACCACACTCCTGGCCACAAGCACTCTAAGTGCCACCCAAAACACACCCAACAGACCCTCTCTTATTCTGAAATTTTCAACTCTAAGGGGATGAGGAGGAGGTGCTCCCACCCCCTCTATTTATAGCCCAAGGATGAGATGCCCTAAACCCCAAAGCCCATTTCCACCCTTCATTTGAGTATGAGTGGTATACAACTCACGCACTAAACAACACACTCCCACAGAGGAATATTCTCCACATATTCCTTCGGGAAATATCTTAATATTCCTTCGGGAAATATCTTCGCTTTTTCCTCGGTCGCCAGCCCACGTTTGGGCCCAACAGTCAGATCAACTACACCCCAGGTAACCAATGTGCCAGCCTCCAGCTGTCCCGGACTCTTTTCCATGGCGAAGTTTTTTGAGTACATCACCTCATGTGACTGCCAGATCATCGAGCCCGGTCGCCTGCACGCCTCCGAACGCACCAGCCTCCAACTGTCCCCACGAAGCGTCAGCCACGTACCCACCAATACCTACATCACAGAGGTGATCACACACAGCTTACCTTTCTTGCAAGGTTAGTCCATCGATCATCAACAGAGAATCTCGTGCTCAAAACCGAAAATACCATGTCAAAACACATTTAGCATGACCGGACAGTCCGGGACTAATCCAAAAACTCAGCAAAATCCAACAATGCCTGAAAAGGACAACTTCAAAACCGCTTCAAATTTGTCATTGTCACGTATATTCATCATCACCCAAGGGGTCCCTCCACATGGGTCTCAACAACTAGACGTCCTTCGGCTAGGTTCATGGGTAGTGAGTGCCTGTTAATCCGACAAGCCATCCTTTGGCTAGGTTCATGGGTAGAAAGTGCATATTAATCTGATTAGCCATTCTTGTCTAGGTTCATTGGCAGAGAGTGCCTATTTATTCGATTAGCCATTCCTGTGTAGGTTCATGGGCAGAGAGCGCCCCTGTTAATTCGATTAGCCATTTTTTAGGTAGATTCGTGATGGGGAACGGGACACGATCTTCCGACAGGTATGGGTAAGTCGATTTGTGGAGACTCGACGTTGATAATCCGGCTTCCAATCAGAAAAGATCTAAGCCTGCAATCGCTACACCATCGCTCCGTTCGTTATCAACCGTGCCAAGATGCTATTGACCTCACCACGAAGGTTAATTCCTGCAAGTGAATTGAGAACACAAGCCAGAATACGGTACATGCAATCCCAATATTATAGATTACCGATTAAGCACACGAGTTGAGGTTCCGCAGACTGGTAAACGGCGAAGCTGCAACGGCAGAACAATCTAAGCAAAACTCAAGTCTAAACTAGTGACAGCTACTGAATTTATAGCGACGTCTAGGGTTTGAGGCACCAACCCTAGGGGTACATGGGCCACATGCCAAAAGTGGAGGTGGCACAGCACCGACAAATTTTGGACGTCCTCTTGTTTTTGCAATTCCTGTTGATTTTGATTGAATTTGGACCTCAAATCAGATCCGTTGGAAAGATCTCATCGACTGCTTCTCCGCGCATACCAAGGACGTCCATAAAGGATTCCGCATGCGCCCGGGGCATCCATTTTAAGTTGACTGCACAGAGATGGCCGAACCTGACTCGTGGACAAATTGGGCTCGCTCTTGGGCTGGCCTTGCAATGACATGGCTTGTATGATCAGAGAGTGTCGAAGTGATGGAGATGTGCCTTTCTTGAATGCATCTTGAGCATGGGGAGGTGACCACGGTGGAGGCCGAACTGCTGGCGGCGACATTGCCTTATCCAAAAGTCGATGAAGTTGGTGGCGTGATCAACCTGGCCATGATGGAGGTCGATGATGCCATCATAGCTGATGTAGATGACGTAGACGTTGGCGTGAAGTTTCGCCAACTTGTTGTAAATGAAGAGGTAGAAGATGAAATAATTAATCGAAGGCTCGTCGACGTCCATGCTGTCAAAGTATTCGTTAAAAATCTTGATGACCACCACATTAACGTAGTGTTGGTCATAACTATGGTGGACATGGTCACATCAATTCGTGGACATAGAATACCTATTATTTCGACTAGCCATTCTTTGGCTAGGTTCGTGGATAGAGACTGCGTGTTAATCCACCTAGCCATTCTTTGGCTAGGTTCGTGGGCAATGAGTGGCAGTTAATCCGACTAGCCATTCTTTGCCTAGTTTCATGGGCAAAGAGTGATTAGTTCGTGGGTAGAGAGTACCAAATCAACTAATAATAATTGCTATAACAACAAATTAAGTAGATAGGTGTTGTGTTAGCAAGACAACCATCCCATCATTTGTTACGTACATTCATATGAAGGACTGCATATTGGGTAGTTGTGTGGTTATTATATGAACCATGCATAATTTGATTCAAGAGAAATTTCAAGTCTGGTTTGGGATCAAGAGGATCCTATCCATGGTACCGAAAACTACTAGCTACGTATTCCGAGTTGGCCAATTGGATATCGTCGTTATCTTTCACTGCTACCCTGATTTATTGTCTCTATCTAGTACTGGACCATATTGTCTATATAAACTAGATGATATTTAATGTAAACTTGGTATTTTATTAGTTAAATTAATATGCTATGATATCCAATTTAGCTGTCTGTTGTGATGTACAAGTCTTCTAGGACTAGTACACGATCACAGTGATTCGGTAGTATCGAGGGTACAACATCGCCATGTGTTGGCTACGCTGAGAAGGCTATGGGAGGGTGGAGGGAGAAGAGAGATGGTTGGAGGAGAGGAAGAAGAGAGAATGGAAGGAGAAAAAAGGGGAGAAATAAAAGGACGCGAGCATTTTGGTCCAACACGTTAGGGATGCTTGTAATGACTTATTTAAATGGATGACACCTAATAATACCACGACAATAATTTCATGTTTAGAATGAAACACAATTATGCTACGTGCAGATAACAAGGCCTTGTTATTGATATTCAGTAAGTGACTGACACATGTTTTAGGCGTTGTTCTTTCTTTATGACTACGCCGATCCGATGGACGTACTTCGACATCTCTTGTCTCTCTAGACATCACAAGGGAATGGATCTATCTTCTTGCCACTTTTCAGGTATAGTTAACAACCTGTTATTTATTATCCCATCGTCATCAGCATCGACAAGAAAACAGATGCCATGGTTGTGAATGTTGTGGAACACTAGATGGGCGTAGAGTTTGTATCCTAGTTGGTTTATTGATGAGCTATCCGCATTGGATCCAGTCTAAACCCTAAGCAATGCAAAAATAATAAATAGAGGTGAAGACTCAATGTATGATCAATCTGAGAAAATAACAAAGCAAAACTACACCCCTATTTCTTGTGTTCTTGTCTCTTCTTTCAATGCATGATAGTCCATTTATGACTTGGAGTGCACTTAGTAACAAGGTTTTAAAACACGTTATCAGCACGCTTGTTATGATCCGCGAGGAGGAGAAAACATCGAAATGATCTGCAATCGACCCACCATCACACTGGTGCTGGTAGTCACTAAATCCTAAATTCTTCCACCAACTATTCGGTAAAAATAGTGATTATACTAAGCTATATGTAACATTTTATTTTAACTAATAAAGTTACACAAGTTTTGATGTTTATTTGAGAGTAGTGATGAATAGAGAGAAAATGGAGTAAAAACCACGCAAGTAAGGGACCGGCCGACCCCACCTAGGTCGGCCGCACCATGTTAGCCCTGAGCTGCCTCCTTTTGCCCTATGCAAATAAATGTTTGTGGAGCTATGCAAAGCGTTGGATGAACATCGCTTGAGATCAAGGGCAAGATGGAAGTGTCACTTGGATTGGATGGCCCACATGCATGATGAAGAACCGGTATTATCAAACAATTGTCAAACAACCGACGTAGGGAACAACTTTGAGATGTAGGATGCAATGTCAGTTGATCCAAGGTATCGGTCGATCCCCTCTGGGCCGGCCGACCTAGCCCTAGCATCCACCGACTTCCCTCCTAGACAACAAGTACCCCTAAGCTTCGAATGCACCATAAATAGGGGTACTTCGGCCAAATGAGAAGAAACACCAAGAAGAAGCTTATTTTCCACTCACTTTCCAGTTTAGAGTTAGGTTAGTGTAGTTGGGAGTTATAGTCGAGTCGAACCAGTCTTGTGGTTCCGAATAAACATTCGGATTGGTACGACTCCTGTATCATTTCCTCTTTGTAAGACTTATAAGATACCAATAGAATCTTTCTTTCTTTACTTTGAGTTTAGCATTTACATTTCCGCATTTATTTTAATTATTATATTCTTGTTGTGGATTTGCTTTAGTGTAAAAGTATATTCCTCTTGTTCGTCTATGTTTGCGGGGTATTTTGTCCGATATGAAGGGAATGATTAAATTGCATTACTAGAAACAATGCGTCAGAGAGGGTTACAGTACCAAAGAAGGTACCCCTGAACTTGTTCTAAGGCCTCCAGAAGAGAACATGGAGTCTAGTTCCTCCAACCCAAAAGTACTTAGGGGTACCTAGGGAAAAGTACATAAGAGGGCTTATTATAAACTGTCATGAAAATGCACCAAGTAAATATGGGGAGCCAATTGATACCTGGCAGCTGGAGAGTAGCCTGCTAGCGAGACACTCTCAAATTTGAATATAGCATTACCATAAGTACTTACGGAGGAAAATACGCATATAACTGAACAACATGTGAGCGCACACATTAGCTATAATAAACTAAAGAAACTTACTACCAAGATAGAAAATAGTGGTGTAAAGCAAGTATAAGTGCATCAAGCACCCTATGAAGAAATGACTATAGAATACGTATTATTAGGGGGGATTTATGAATAAGGGTACCAACCAATATCGACACGTATCTCTTGAAGAGAAACAAGAGTAATGAATTGTATGGTACGCAACGTGAAGTTGAGAATGAAATTGAATTGAAAGATGTTGAAAAGAGACTTGGATTCGGACTTATTTATGAAGATACATAAAGTATAATAATTCTAAACCAAGATAGAGCGAATAGGATTATATAGTGTGATACTTTAAAAGTCACAATATGGAATGAAACAAAGAATTAGAAGAAGCATGAACATATTTGAAAGAAATAGACTTAAGTAAAAATAAGTTTTGCTTAAGCTTGTAGCTCGAGCATCTCCCTCATGAGATTTTAATGCACCAATGGACCTATACTCAGAAATTACTTGTATGGTTTAGTAATGGAAAAGCATATTCCTCTAGAACCCTAGCTCGCACTTGGCTTAGAAAAACAAATACGTAGATTCCAGGATTCGAACCCACAACCTCTTGACTTAGAGTAACCTCACCTAACCAGCTCACCTCGCATGACTACTTGTCTAAAATATATCATGTTTTCATTTTGACCTTTTTTCACGAACATATTGCAACGAAATAAATATTGCAATATGCCTAATATTGTTGCAATATGTATATATTGCAACGAAATCATAATCGTTGCTACCCATAGCAATAATCAACCTCCTGTAATCATTGCAATAGGTGAAAGTTTTTTGCAACAATATAATTTTGTTGTGATAAAAGTTAGTTGTTGCATCAATTTATTTTTTGTTGCAATAGTAGCTAGTTAATGCAACAATTTCATTTTCATTGCAATATATTCAATTTATTGCAACAGAAATAATAAATAATGCAACAATTAACGATTGTTGCGATATAGGAAACTTATTACCATAAAAAAAAATTATGTGGCAATAGCATTGGCTATAGCAACGAAATTTATTTTGTTGCAATCATTATGTGGCAATAGGTAGAATCCCTTGTAGTGCCCCGTCGCCACGCCACGCCGCCGCCCGCTGCCACACCGCTGCCTCTCTCCGCCGCCTCATGGCCACGCCACCGCCGTCATCTCGTGGCCGCGCCGCCCCTGTGGTCTTCGCCGCCATCCAGCTGTGCCCTCGTTGTGCAGCTGACGTTGCCGTGCTGTGCAGCCTCCGTCGCCGACGCCGTGCCAACGTCGTCGCACTTTGCACGAGGTAACCGCTGTTGTTCCCTAATGTTGCCTATGTTTGACCAACACCGATAGACACTCGTCGTCGATCTGCACTTGGGCAGTGTTGTGGAGGCAGCGAGGAAGGAGAGGGAAGAAGGAAATCGGGTCTGTGCTAGTAGAAGAGATGAGAAAGGAGAGGGGAGACCTAGGCAGCACTTGATTCTTGTTATTGTAGGATTAGAAAGTGAAATTAGACATGTTCTCTATAGATTTTCCTGTCCTAGATGATAACCATTGTGGGTATGGGAGGATTAGGTTGGAGGGATGAGGTATTAGTAGATTGTTGATCTTAGACAGCAGGTTCGAATGAAAATTTGACCTAGTTCAGTTGGGATTCAGGTCATGGCCATACGAAAGAAATTGTGCGTCTATGTATTATCTTCGTTTCGAGTACAAGAACGCAGGAAATAGGTAAGTGGTTTTGGAGATATTGCGGTTTTAGTGCTTGCTATCCATAAATTGAAGATTGTTGATTTCCTAGGTTTGGATGGAGTTATTGTAACATCCCAAATTTTTAAAACCAATTTGGCACGTTAAAAATTTCTTAAGTGCATGATTTAAAAATGTTAAATCACTCATTATTGCATCATCACTTCATGCATTGCATTTAGATTAGAAAAACAATTTAAAACCTTCCGAGCCTATGCCCTTTGGTGGAAAATTTTGGTAATTGGTTTAAAATAATATTTTCTTAAAACCAATACCCTTGTGAGGTTTTCGAAAATGTATTATAAATTTTGGGGAAACAAAATAATATTTCCCAAAATGATTAATATGTTAAAAAGGTGTTGGAGAATATAGGTTCTTTGGAAATCAAAAATTTCAAAACATCTTATTTCCCCTCTCGGCCCAAGTCTCGGCCCATCTTTCCCTTTCCTTTTCTTTTCCCCGCCCCTCTTCCTCCGGTTGGGCAGCCGAGCCATGTGCCCATTCCACGACGCAATGGCCTTGACCATCCAGCCATGACCAGCGCCTTGCGCCATGAGGCGCTGTACCACCGCCATGTGGGCCCGCCTTGTCATCCCTTCCTCCTCTCTTCTCCCTGTTCCCCTCCTCTGTTAAGCCCGAATCGCCATGGCCATGCAGCTCTCTCTCCTCTCTCCGGGGCCTCGCCATTGTCTCCCACGCATTGCGCGCCCCTACACTCTTCCGCGGACCCTCTCCGTCCCCTACCCCTTTCTTGTCATGTCGCCGCCAACCCCTCGGTGCCGCTGGTCCGAAAGATTCACTTCACGACTTGGCGGAATCGGAGCCATGAGTGCCAAACCGCGTGGCATTGAATGTGTCCGGCGGAGCTCGCCTATAAGTGGGAATGCTCCCCCTTGCTCTCGCCTTTCGCGCCACAGCTCTGTTGAACTCCGAGCGGTGCGTCGTCTCGCCGCGTCTTCTATTCTCCTTCCCTACCTCGCTCGTCCCTTCGGTTTAACATCACCTCGGGATTGACTCGCAGGTCGCCCAATAAGCTCTCGCCAAGCGATCCGACGCCGTGTGATCCGCACGCGTGTCCCGGAGCTCAGACCGTCGCCGCCGTCGCGGTCTCATCGCCTTGCCATCTCCTCGACCCGACGAGCTCAAAGGTAGCCCTTGTTCCTCCTCATTGACATCCCCGAGTAATTGTGACCCGACCGTGTGATTCATCGCCGCCGAATGACCGCCACGCCGCCGCCACATAATGTCGCGTTGCTCACCCCCGTCCTCCCCGCGGGATGGTTAGACCCTCATTTGCTTCGCCTCGCTCGCGTCTCGCTTGCTGGCTAATCGCCTCTCGGTGGCGGGAAAATCGCCGCCGCTGGCAGCGTCGCCGCCGCCGCCTCCTCTCTGCTTTTCTCCCCCTTTTTACCTCTGCGGTGCCGCCGACAGGTGGGACCCGTTTGACAGTCGCCCTCGCCTCGCCCTCGCTCTCGCGGTGCCGAGCGCGCGTCGCTGCTGGGCCGTCTGCCGAGCCGGCCCACTGCCGTTTGGACCTCTTCCTTTATTTTTGTTTTACATTTCTGGTTAAATCATTTTATTTGGTACCTAAAAGTATTTATTAAAATAGCTTGTGCATGCTAAAAATTCTGTAAAAATTTGTGAAACTACTTTATTAGTTTCTGAACCTGGGAAAATTGTGTAGTTACATGTCTTGCATGTGGAATCCATTTTTGGTTAAATAGATAAGCTCTAGGTGCATCATTATTTTCATGTGCTGTAAATATTCTATAAAAATTCAGGAAAAATACTTTGGAGGTTGCGGGACCTTAGAAATATTATTTGTATGCATGGCATCCATCCAGCATCTGTTTTGATCATGCAAGTAATTTTGAGGTGGCATCATTCCATGTGTGCATTACCGTTTAGCATCATGTTTCCTTTAAATGAAAATGCATAAATCATGGAATTGCTGCATTTCCCTAAAAACAGCATGGCATAAAATATTTTACTTATGTGTGTTGTATTGCTTTGCATGCGTGTGCGCGTTTAGGAGGTCAAGCTCTCGAAGACCCGATCGACGACGTCCCCTTCGCTTTCCCCGGAACCGATCAAGGCAAGTCCCCCTTTGATCATATTGAGAAGCCATTTTCGGTTATTTAGAAAATGTTATTAGACTTGAAATTATGCATGCTAGTTTAAAAGTTAAATGCCGTATTTCCTAGACTTAGTTATCATGACCGAATATATAGAAAGGTAAGAAATATGGTAGGATTAAACCTAAGGCTAAAATATGAGTTGCTCTTATTTATATGCTTTGATTGTGGTAGGATAAATGCTTAAAATCATTTATGCGGAATGATTCAATCATTTGTGTGAAAGGTGAATGTTTTGAGAAATGGTTGGAAAAGGGTGATTTAAAGATAGCGCATCGGGGGTGATGCTGAGTAGGAAATGATTTTCCTCTTACCCCAAAATCTTTCCGACTAGGAGATATTTTGTCGGTTGGTGCGAAGGCACCATGTTTTGAAACCGGGCTAAAATATCAAATCTCCCTAGTCTAAGGACCGCTCATCCTATGATCCTATGAATCGAGCCATTACAATCGACCTCGAGCCCCGAATGGGACGGGCCCGATCGTTGGCCCTCGTGGTTGATGGTCTTGTGGCGAAACACCGTCTGGGTGCGTAGCCTCTCGAGGGTAAGGCGTACCCACTCTGCAGAGTTAAAACTATCATGATAGCCGTGCTCGCGGTTATGAGCGCGCAAAGGGACTGATTATATGGTAGTTTCTTCATTTTAAAATAAATTTAGAAAAGGGGATTTTGAAGAAAGGATTTGAGATGAGTAAGGATTTGAGAAGGATTTCGTTTGAGCTAGGTACCACCGGTGATGTTCCGAAATGGGTATCGGCCTATCGGAAGTGTCACGCGGAATGGACCTAGCGAGTTTGAGAAAAGAAAAGAAGAAAGAATTTTGTTCTTGCTATGGCACTGAGGCCAAGTGGCGAGAACTGTTTGAGAAGAGCCCAAAGAAAATGTTGAGATTTAAAGTTTCGAAATTGCTTTGTCAAAACTAGGATAAATAACTGCGATTTCCGCAAATATCCTAAACCGTCCTTGTACTGAACCGCATTTGCATAATTCCGGACTTGCGAGTACAATTTGTACTCACCATCTTTTCTTTCCCTCTCTTTTCAAAACTTCAACAGCTGGTCCATCCGAGTATGGCCCGCCGTCCGAGGAGGAGGACCCGGATTACGTCGAGGAGGCGTTCTCCGATGAAGAGTACGAAGATTAGGGTTACGCGTTCCTACAGCCTCCGTGCCTGTGGGATGAATAAAATCCTAGATGTTGTATTAGGTTTGTATCGTTGTGTACTCTGATTTGCGGCCTGCGAGCCGTTGTATGCTGTTTGTACTGGACTATGTTCCGTTTGTAATAATATTATCGTTGGCACTATTCCGTTTCTGTATATCTGTGTGTACTAGCCATGATCCTTGGGACTAGTACGGGTTTACGCAGGTGGAATCCGATCTTGTAAATCGGGTGCCGACAGTTATGGAGGTAGTTTGAGTGGCGAGGAGTACGATATGTGGGTGGGGGCAACCTGGGTTATTTCTAATGTTAATAATGGAAGCACTACATTGAGATCAATTATTTTCTGTGGCGTCGGTGTGGGATCGATGCTGTCTATGCATCCCAATTCTCATGGCTATAGGCAAGTATATGTTAAACAAATATTGGTAGGATAATATATGCCTAAGTGGTTTAATACTCTATACTTGTCCTTGTGATATAGATGGAGGTTTGGCTTTCGTAGCTATGTGATATGAACTGTCTATTTATGTTATTTGCATTGCTCAAGAATAAAGGTTTGTGGTAAGTGGATTATAGAGGAGATTTTGCATCATGTGCATATGAGCTAGGTCGGTGAGAAAGTCACTTTTGACTAGTCCGATGAGGTCGGCGAGAAAGTCAAAAGTGACTAGTCCGGAGTGCTCTGAAGAAAGTCACTTTTGACTAGTCCGATGAGGTCGGTGAGAAAGTCAAAAGTGACTAGTCTGGAGTGCTCTGAAGTCCTACTTGGTAGGCACTCCACGAGAGTGGAGTAATTGATCCCCGTCTGAAAAGGACAGACAAGGTGTGGCATCGACGGGTGCGCACCTTACTATACCGGTATGAGCTCACAGTACAGACGCATGTGCATTGCATTGCATTGAATGCTTGGAGAGAGTGAGTTTGATGGAGTGGTTGATATAATGATTGCTTTCTTTTAATGTAATTGTCAAAGAGATCTTGATGCCCTTTATGTTTAAACATATACTTTGCTGAGTATTTTTCGATATTCACTCTTACTTTATTTGGTGTTTAGGTGATCTTTGAAGGCGACATGCATGGGGTCGTAGCACAGTTCCTTTTGGCACGAGCTCACTCATATCTTAAAATAATTGCAGGTTTTAGCAAATTTAGTTATCTTTACCTAAGCCAATTAGAGAACCTTCTATTATTCCTGTTTTGCGTGGAACTTTGCATTTATTCCAACTGTTGGACAATGGATTTGATTATTGTTTAATGTCATCGTCGTCATTGTTAAAGGTAATGGTAGATGGTGATTGGTAATGGGCTTTGTTGAGATGGACCCCGTGAGTAGGTTTTGGGTTTACTGTTGATTACATATGGATGATGGGGGTTGATTATACTTGTGTTTTTTTGTTAAATGGTGATTGTGGATTAGAGTACTTTCTGGGGAGATGTTGTCAAAATTTGTAATTTTTTTGTAAAGTTAGTAATACTCCGAGCTCGGTTGGGTTGGGGTATTACATGTATTTTCAAATAGTACATGACCTGACATAGCATCTTGTCATAAACTTGTTAGCTTGATATAGTGCTGAACCCATGAAGTGACATTAAAATGAAATAAAGATATCTTTCAATACCTTTGTGGATACATTGATTTTAACCTTTCCAAGCTTTGAATATTATTGGTTATACCAATGTTGGGTGCCTGTCGAAAACCACACTGGTAAATCACAAACTATCTATGTTTTTCTATGTGGTGGGATAACAATATCCTGTAAGTCATCAAAACAAACAATTGTGTCCACATTAGCAAATCACTCGGAAATAATCTCATTGAATGAAACCACTGTTCGCCTACACGGCCGTTTAGACCGTTTACACACCGTTTAAACGCTACTCAAGAGTCAATCGTAGGCCGTAGTAGCCGCTTAATCCGTATAATCCCGTTTAATCCGTTTTTTGGCCCGTTTAATCGGCCGTGTAGTCCGACTATTCGCTAAACGAAGAGTGGCCGACTGTTTAGCGTTTACCGTTTACCGTTTAGGCTAACACTGAATGAAACATCTCATTAATGTTCATGGAACGAAGAATAGTAAGACATGAAGTCTCCTAAATTGAATACTATGGATTGATGTTGAGCAAATCCCGAATATCATGAAGATAATACAGCATGTATAGCATAAGTGAATATGAGTTATAGTAAGGTGCCCGTGCGCTGCAACGGGAGGCGAAAAAAATATTTTCATGTGTCTCATTCCAGAAGGTGTGAATGTCCTGAAATCGGCTCCAGGGTGTGCTGATTCCCGGGGAGCCCCGTGTGGAGTTTTGGCGTATGGGGTTTCTGTATGCAACCCGTCCGAACAAAAAAAACTAAGAGCATGTTTATTTTGTCTGATCTAAACAACTGAAATGACTGAACTTTGAGATCTTTCCCAGATAGACTCGAGATTTGAATCTATCACATTTGACTTTGCATTCTAAAGCATTAGGACATACCTTCAATACAATGAAAAAAAGACTAAAAAACTAAAGTGTGTGTTCTTTTTCCACGATAATAAGCCATTAAGTTGTTAAGCCCAAAAGAACTATTCTTAAAAAAAAGATTACATGGAAGCATATTTTATTGAGTTCGAGCACTTTACATTACATTTAAATGAGCGATGTGGTCCGCGCGTTTGCGCGGCTAAATTGTTTTGGTATATAGTGTTTATCTCTAACTCGTAATCTATCTCTAACATATCAGATCTGATTTAGAGTTTATCTTATCAGATCTTTTATTTTTTCTTGATTTACGTCAGAATTTCTTTGATTAATGTAGGCCGTAAGAAAGTTACCATCTTCATCTATTCCAATGGTGCCATCCCTTTTGAGCAAGCTAGAAATAAAGGGATTCTCAAAATGTACTTCAAAATCATTCCTCCACAGTAGATGTGCCTGATCCTTTAAACAACATATATATGCTTTGATGACCTATGAGGATTAAAGTAATACAACTTTCTATGTTACAAAAATATTGATGATAAGATAATACTTATTTGCAAGTAGGTGTACTTGCATCATCGTTGAGGTATTTGCTAGGATCCAACAAGCATAACAATTGATCTTGTTTAACAAATATGTCATCTATCATAACAAGTATATCAGTTGTCAAAGATGTTTCTATTGTTATTTGAGCACAAAAATCATGTTCTGTCATTGCATAATCTACAAATAGTAGTTAAAGGAAAAAAATATAAACAACAGGGCATTGACAGCTAAGTTATATATCATGAATGAAGTTAAAGGAAAAAGTACCTTGTGGGAGATAATCATATTTTTCATTAACTGTGTCCTTATCTGATTCTGATTCAGAAAATTTTGCTTTCTTTGAAAGGATGATCGTTAAAATCCTTAGCATTGTCTCGATCTCGATGCATGGTCTCCTCCTCCTTCTCTGTCATCGTTGCCGGAGCAAACGAAGATTCACTTCCTTTAGAAAAGTCGCCACTGGCGCAATTCTATGCCGCCATCGACATCGAAGGCATATCAGCGCAACAATTTAAGCTGATTTGATCTTCGGGAGTTCCTCCTTCGTATCCCGCATGACCTACCGCGTACAAAATGAGAAAATGAACAATATACATAAATAACATCATAAATGACATAAATAAAATATAAAATTGCAATAGCTAGGTATGAATTTTCTGGATTTTTAGAAATTGAAATTTTCAAATTCGAAGTTAGAATGAATCAACGGTGAAAAGGTGAGTGCGACTGTGCTGTCTCTCTATTAGACAAGAACACATTGTTGTCTTCCCCAACTGAGAAGCACACACGTACGGAGAGTTCAGAGCGAGAAAGATGTGGGGAGAGAGAGGCGGGTGGCGCGGCGTCATGGAGGGTCGGAGGCGGCCAGACAAGGAAACGCAGAGGCGGCCAAAGCGACGGCAGTAGGTCGCAGCTAAAGCTGGTCACAAGGGCCGTGAGGCTAGCGGCGGAGATGGAAGCGCGGCGGTGGCAAAGAACGATGCCTCACTGTGGTTTGATCGGCGCGGCGATGGCGGCGGGGAGGAGAGGCCAACATGAGATTTTGCTTGAGGTCAAGGCAGAGATGAAGGTTATCTTCGAGTTCCATCAACGGCGACGACAAAGACGATCCTTCGGTCAAAACCAAGTGACTGAAGTTGTACCAGATGTCTAGCAATACGGCAAGAAATCAAAGTTTAATATGGAGAGCTTGCATTTACGATGATCATACAGAAAGCAACGAATCAAGGAATTGTCGTACCAGATTACCCGTAGTCCAGCAAGAAATCAATCAAGTATAATTATAATTTTGAGAGGTTGCACTTTAAATTGTTGTATGTACGTATATAAGTTTCTTTGGTCGATCCGTTTATTTATAGTGTCAACCATATGGAATCCGACATGAATTCTAGTTCAATACGTATTAGTATTAGGAAATCTAACTCAATACGTATCCAACATTCTAGTTCGATACGTATTGGTAAGTATTAGTATTAGGAAATCTAATGTATTGGATTGGATGTGTGCTATCAGGCAACATTGCGGGGGAGCATGAGGAGGTGTGGGGGCGGGGCACGCAACTGGGGCTGCGGGACGGGCGACGGACGAAGAAATACCAAGGAAAAAAGTGGAAACTCTATTCTCTTTATTATTAGGTAAAGACATAACAATTCACACGGTAAGCTTAACCATAAATATGTTGTAATTTTTTTAGCCAATGTGATCTTTGAGAATTCGAGCGCATATATGATATGTTCAAATTGACCAACTTTAACCTAGCAAGCTTATTTATTCAACTCAGCCACTCCGTAAATTTCAATAATATAATTTATAAATAATTGACATGGCAAAGAGAGACATATCGGTCACTGTCAGGCAGATATGATCTGCTCAACTGCTAAACTAAATTGAGCCATAATGATCAGTGAATCCTAAATCGTCTGCAGCGATGATGAGTTAGTTGATCGTGGCTGCCTGTGCTGCCAGTCAACTGTCCAAGCAGAGGGACTCCCAGGAGTGAGACCGACCGGAGGAGGAGTAAACCGAGCCACGGCAAAACCACCCGGCGTCGAAATTACGGAGGCAGCCCAGCAGCCCCCATCCGCTGGAGAAGTGGAGATCCAAAGTCCAAACCATTCCACCAGGGGCGGCGTCGATCGGCGCCGCCCACTCCCCCATCCGCTGGAGCCAATCGCGGCCGTCCATCCGGCCCCACGCTCGCCGTCACGTGCCCGCGTGGCGGAGTCCCCGATGCCGATGCGGCCAGAATTTATTATTTTAGGCCGCACACCCCCCATCCCTCCTCACCCCTCGGGATATCCGCCCGCCGCCCGCTCCCTCTCTCCCTCCTCCGCCTCCGCCTCCGCCACGCCGCCGCAAGATCCAACCCCGCGCCGTCACCCTCCAAGCCGCGCCCTCGTCGCCCTCTCCGCCTCCGCCGCGAGGTACGCAAGCTCCCCGCCTATTTATCCGCTCTCCCGGGCCCCCTCCATTGCCCTACGCGCGCTCCCCCCAGATCCGCCGCTGATCTGCCTCCGCTCTGGTCGGTGAGACCGCTCGCCGCGGCTGCCGCTGTTCCGTGGTGCTTTGTGCTGTGCGGGTTTGGCTGCCAGGGTCTTGAGGGTGGATGTCGTGGGCGGGCGTCCCTCCGCGCGTCGGTTGGTTGGTCGGGTGGGAGAGGGTTTAAGGCTGCGCAGGATACGTGTACTGTAGCCGGGGTTTGAAATTGCGCCGAGCTTTGGATGGAATGCCTGGGATGATGCGGTCTTTTTCGTGGTGATTGACTCCTCTGGACTTAGGGATGAAACTCAACGCGTGAAATGTGGGGTTTTGTACGGTATGCGCGGTGGCATTGCTATCGGTCTGCGGTAGTGGTTGGTCCTTGTTGTTGGATGAAGATGATGTTTCCATTCTGAGTGAAAGCTGAAGCAATGTTCTGCACGACAGCACAATAGACATGAAAATGGGGGTTTATCTGTACTGTTGGAAAAGCTTGCTTTCTTTTGTCCTTGTTATTCCAAAACCCTTCTACCTTTTTGAGCGTGTTGAATTGTGACAAAAACATTTATCTTATTTATTAGAGTTCAGATGGCTTATTTGAGCCAGGAAAATCCTTGAGTACCGAAATTCTTTATTTTATTCTGATAGTAGCCTCGTGACACAAAAAACCCTTGTTTTATATTTGGTGAGCTCATGGAGCATTGTTATTTTTCCTTGTTTGGATCTCATGCTATTTGGAATCCCTCCACACAATAGATAATGTCAATATTAAATTCTCCCCTTTGCTTTCATTGCAAAGTAGACCAACAAACTAGGTACTTTTTTTAATAAAAATGACAAAGTACATTGCAAACATTGGTTAATGGTAGCAATGGTCTCATAAATAATGGTTTGTAAATATTGAATAGGCTCTTCTAACTTCTAATCAATGGTTCCATGTAATCTTCAATAATGGTGGCAATCATGCTAGGAAAATGCCTTTTTAAATTTCCCCATGGAGTTTTTGATGTTTGAGCTTTATGAGTGGTGTACTAATTAGTTATATAGTTCCTGTAGAATGTGTATATGAACTAACAATTCCATTTAATTTGCATATCTCAGCTCTTTGAACCTTCGGGGTTTGCACTATCTTTATATGACGCTGCCCCTTTGAGGAACGCTGCAACTGTGCTCTCTTGCCAAAGGAACGATAATGGGATCCACACATTTGCCACTTATTGGATTTAATGCCTCAACTACAACGCCATTATCCAGTCTTCGCCAGATAAATTCAGCTGGTGCTGCATTCCAATCATCTGCCCCATCAAGAACCTCTTCCAAGAAGAAAAATCATCGTATCCAGTCAATAAGGGATGGAGGTGATGGAGCTGTGTCAGACCCCAACGGGAATAACCAGCCTGTTCGACAAGGTATAC
The DNA here is from genome assembly GCA_036346415.1 of Raddia guianensis. Lineage (NCBI taxonomy): Eukaryota > Viridiplantae > Streptophyta > Magnoliopsida > Poales > Poaceae > Raddia > Raddia guianensis. The sequence continues at coordinate 12,287,438 of CM070537.1, read as the reverse complement.
CTGGGAAAATTTTTATTTTGACAACTACATTTTGTGATTTAGCTTAGACATGCTTACATTCTTTTACTGGATGATTACCTGTTCATTGCAATGTAAGAAATCTCAATACCAAATCATAAAATAGTGGAACTGAATTTTTTCACATACAGTTGGACCACATCAATGTGTACATATTATTTTTGATTTAATTTAACATTATATTTTTGTTTAACTAAGAAGGGCTAATTTACTTGATTATTTTTTTGGTAGTTTAAATGTTAAATATTCTATATAGTGATTTCTTAAGGGAAAGATATAATTCAAGATTATGTATGTCACATTGCCATGCATGTTGTGATCAAATTCATTTCCTTACATATTAATTTCTCTAAAAATATTGAAGGATCCAGAGCATTTATTTTTTGCTGTTGTTTTGGTACCTTGAGTTTCAAATATGTATTGGATCATTGGATGCAGGTCTTGCTGGCATCATTGACATCCCAAAGGAGTCCATGTCAGCAAAAGATGTGGACATTTCACAGTAAGTAATAATGTAACACCGTCGATTGTACATGTATAAGAAAAAAACTGGAGCTTATTTATGCTTATTTCTATATATTTGTTCTTTTTATTGGTGTATGTTGAAATTTTGAAGTAGTAAATTTATAAATTTGGAAAGATTAATGGTAAAAATATACCATAGAGTAGGTCGTTTGCCCTTGTAGAAGCAATTCCTGGGCTGCTTAGAGTAGGTCGTTTGCCCTTGTAGAAGCAATTCCTGGGCTGCTTCTTCCTCTCTTCTTTTGCATACCCTTGGAATTCTTCACACAAAGCGACTAGGTCCATCTTCTTCCTCCTTCCTCTCTCCTCGTATCACCCTGGCCGAGCTGGTCGCCCCCCGGCATCACGGTTGCTGGCAACCACCTCAGCCCCGCGGCGCGACCACTCTGGAACTTGGGGGAGCTGCTACATTGGCTGTCCTCGCCGAGCCGAAGCCAGGACACGCTGAGCCGAGCGGCCGTGGCCTGTGGAGCGGCTTCCTTGGGCACCGGTATGGCTGTGCCGCCGGGCCGCGGTGGTCGCTGGCGACTGTGCCGCCAAGGGTGGCTGGTTTGGCTGGGGGTGAAGGGAGGAAGAGAAAGGAAGAAGAATATGGACCCAATTGTTTCATTTCAAAAATTGAAGGGACTTATTTGTAAAAGACCATGTGAGAGGGAGGTTCGCCTGCGCGCTAATCTTGGCGCACGACCAAGGGCTACGATAAGCCTGGGAATTACTTGGCCAAGCCTAGACATATTTCTCTATACCATAATAATAAAAATGCACCTGTTGCTAGCTTCAGAAAATAAACTATTCATGCATACAGTGTACTTGTTATGGTGATCTCCTGTTTCATGATACCTGGCACTCTTCACTATTCTGCGCATAAGGCAACCATATTCGGAAAGGCCAATGATGACAAAAACCTCATAAGTGCTCCTGAACTGCACAAATAATGCGGTGGAAGATGATCACTAGCAGCAAAAATGGGGAAAGTTCCTTTGGATGCATAAAGTTCCAAGTATTCTTGGAAGAAAATTTTAATCAAGATTTCCAAGTATTGTGAAACAGAGGGGGTGTATGGTTTTACATTATGTGCTCCCTTTTTTCTTCAATGACATCACGTGTTTCCTATTTTCTTCTGCATGTAATGTTATATGGTAATATTAATTTTGCTAAATAAATTGTGTTCATCATTTTTACGAATTACAAAAACTTTCTTCATTTTCCAGAACATGTTTGCATAGTGGGTGGTTGTACTATGGCGAAGGATATGCTTCATATTTTTCTTCATCTAATACTCCCTCCATATCAGAAAAAGTAGGTGTTTTTGACGTCCTAAGTCAAAGTTCAAAACTTTATCTATGTGAATCTTTTGAACTATTTGAATTTGATACATGAAAATCATACGTATAGATTCATCTCGAAAAGCACTTGCATAATATTGTAGATTTAATAAAGAAACTGCAATGATAGTTAGGGGTCAAAGTTGCATTTTGAATTCTGTGCCAATGTCCAACACATTATGTTTTTGTGATATGGAGGGAGTATTATTCTGTTTTGATGCTAACCAAAGGATAGATATGCTTTCTACTGTGCCTAACAGTATTAGTTTTACTTTTTTCTTAATAGAACGCTGTTGGACATTATGAAAACATGTATCGGAAAATTCTTTGTTCAAATGTAAATACTCTTGACTTAAACTGGCATCATCTGCTAACAGTAGATATATCCATGTGAATATGTGGTGGATGAAAAACCATGTTTGTTGACTTATATTAGGCTGGAGCATGTTCGATGTGTATTATGGATACCACAGTAATGCCTTTTTTTTTTTTTCTAGTGGCTCTGAAGACCCCAGGGGTTACTTGAATGGGATATTGAATGAAGCGCAGAATGGGAGGCATAGTTCTATATCTAAGATTACTGAATTTTGCGATGCATTGGGTGGCAAAACACCAATTCATAGTGTATTAGTTGCCAATAATGGAATGGCAGCAACAAAGTTCATGCGGAGTGTTCGAACGTGGGCTAATGATACATTTGGTTCGGAGAAAGCAATTCAGTTGATAGCAATGGCAACTCCTGAAGACTTGAGGATAAATGCAGAGCACATTAGAATTGCTGATCAATTTGTTGAGGTACCTGGTGGAACAAACAATAACAACTATGCAAACGTTCAACTCATAGTGGAGGTTAGTACTGTTTACCGCTTATTGTGCAATCGATGCCTAGCTCCTTTCCGTTTCTTCAATATTATGAAGTTAACATGGTAACTGTGCTATCACAGATAGCAGAGAGAACAGGTGTTTCTGCTGTTTGGCCTGGTTGGGGTCATGCATCTGAGAATCCTGAACTTCCAGATGCACTAACTGCAAAAGGAATTGTTTTTCTTGGGCCACCAGCATCATCAATGCATGCATTAGGTGACAAGGTTGGTTCAGCTCTCATTGCTCAAGCAGCTGGGGTTCCTACTCTTTCTTGGAGTGGATCGCATGTGAGTCTCACATTCTCTTTGTTAGGTTATCTTCTATTTTTTGGTTGATATATATTTTGACCAAATGACACTGTATTATAGGTGGAAGTTCCTTTAGAACGTTGCTTGGACTCGATACCTGAGGAGATGTACAGAAAAGCTTGTGTTACTACCACAGAGGAAGCAGTTGCAAGTTGTCAGGTGGTTGGTTATCCTGCCATGATTAAGGCATCCTGGGGTGGTGGTGGTAAAGGAATAAGAAAGGTAGCTCATTCATGTGGTTTGTCAATCTCAATCTTACTTGAACATGATCTGTTGTTCTATAGGATCGAACGATACATCCTTTACAAAAATGCGGTTTTACTATGTTTTAAGAGATTGTGTGGACTGGTGTTTGGTGCACAGCTAACTTCTAACTATTTTAATGGACTAATTCAATTCTCATATGCAGGTTCATAATGATGATGAGGTTAGAGCATTATTTAAGCAAGTGCAAGGTGAAGTACCGGGCTCCCCAATATTTATCATGCGGCTTGCATCACAGGTTGGAATTTTTCCCGTGAATTGATATTGGTATTGTGCGCTATTCATTTAGGGCCCCTTCTCTTGAGCTTATCTTAGGATCGTCGCTGAACATCTTATCTTTGACTATTAGACGCATGTGTTGCATGTAGGTGTAGACGCATTGGTTAAAGATATGAAAAGTAGATAATAAGCCGAAGAGGACCCCTTATGGTACCTCAATGCACAGTGTGTTTCAACAGTAATGCTACAATATTCAGATAAAAGAAATCATTAACATCATACTGAATGCATGTTTCTTGCTTTATGTAACTTTTGTTTGGTAAGAGATGCACACATGCTAGTTTTGAATGATCACTTGATAATTCATGGTTGGTATTGTTGAATGATCACTTTTGGTTGGTATTGTTGATTGATTGAAGATTACGGATGCTGAATTTATAGGAGAGGGTGACAAAACATCTGGTTGCCTGTTGACCAAAACTAGTTTTATGACAAAGATAGTTAACCTTTTATTTCCTATTATTCTACAGTTACTGATAGAATTGTTTACTCAAACTACTCCAGCAATACCTTGTATTTATTAAGTTGGCCAGTTTTTTATTTTTAATAATGTACAGTGCTTTGTCAAGAAAAGAAATTTATGTGGTTCTTACAGGCTGGAAATGTATTATTTAATCTGGACTGATCTTGTAGATCTCATTCTAAACCCTATTTTAAAACTTCTGGCCATTTTTTTTGGTAGAGTCGACATCTTGAAGTTCAGTTGCTGTGTGATCAATATGGCAACGTAGCAGCCCTGCACAGCCGTGATTGCAGTGTGCAACGGCGACACCAAAAGGTGTGTTGTCCCAGATGTAAAGCTATTCCTTTTATTACATGGCTTACTTTTTTCCCTATATTAACAATTGATTAACATTTTTTGTTTACAACAGATAATTGAGGAAGGTCCAGTTACTATTGCTCCTCGCGAGACAGTGAAAGAACTTGAGCAGGCAGCAAGGAGGCTTGCTAAGGCTGTTGGTTATGTTGGTGCTGCTACTGTTGAATATCTTTACAGCATGGAGACTGGTGAATATTATTTTCTGGAGCTTAATCCACGATTGCAGGTTTGTTCTTTCAAAATTCTTCACGACTAGCTCAAATTGCCATTTATTTAAATTTTCAAGTTGCCTTCATTCAGGTTGAGCATCCAGTCACAGAGTGGATAGCTGAAGTGAATTTGCCTGCGGCTCAAGTTGTTGTTGGAATGGGTGTTCCCCTTTGGCAGATTCCAGGTAATCATACTATGTAAAAGTTATTTACTTACTGTCCTTGTTATTTTTATACATAAACTTTCTCACTATACAGAGATCAGACGTTTTTATGGAATGGAGCATGGAGGTGGCTATGACCTCTGGAAGAAAACAGCAGCTCTTGCTACTCCGTTTAATTTTGACGAAGTAGATTCAGAATGGCCAAAGGGCCACTGTGTAGCAGTTAGAATAACTAGTGAGGATCCAGATGATGGATTCAAGCCTACTGGTGGAAAAGTAACGGTGAGATATACTGGTGTCAAATGTATGATTGAAATACGTTAGGATTAATTAAGTTACTCAATCTTCTAAAAAATGACTTGATCTTATTTTGTTTTTCAGGAGATAAGTTTTAAAAGCAAACCAAATGTTTGGGCTTACTTCTCAGTAAAGGTAAGTTGATCATAACTTTGTTTACTGTTGCATTATTTTAAGTTGTGCAGGAAAATGAGCTGCAACTTTTTTTTTTTGGGACTGTTTGTTCTCTGTTGGTTAAGAATTAATCGAATCAATATTCACTTCCTTTGCCATTAATCTGCTTTCAGTCTGGTGGAGGCATTCATGAATTTGCTGATTCTCAGTTTGGTATGTAAAATCTGTCAGAATATTCTTCTGCGATGTTTATATTGGTCCTCACTTTTGGAAGATTGGTCCTTACAGGACATGTTTTTGCATATGGAGAGTCTAGATCAGCGGCAATTACTACTATGGCTCTTGCATTAAAAGAGGTTCATATTCGGGGTGAAATTCATTCAAATGTTGATTACACAGTTGATCTCTTGAACGTAAGAATTAATTACTACCTGTTGAATTATGGTTTTGTTTTTTTATGCAATCCTTTTAATACGACTTTCACTTATTTTTAATCCAGGCCCCTGACTTCAGAGAAAATAAGATTCATACTGGTTGGCTTGATACCAGAATTGCCATGCGTGTTCAAGCTGAGAGGCCTCCATGGTTTATTTCAGTGGTTGGAGGAGCATTATATGTAAGATGAAGAAACTGTAACACTATAGTTACCACTTCTTTGTCAAGCAAATGAGGAAAACAGAACCAGTCTATTGTCTAATTTCAATCTCTTTTTGTGTTACAGAAAACAGTAACCACCAACGCGGCCACTGTTTCTGATTATGTTAGTTATCTCGTCAAGGGTCAAATTCCACCAAAGGTATTGTGTTTTACTTTTAACATGATTAGATTCTCAATTTTGGCTGAAGGTGAAAATGTTAACTGGTTGCTCTTATTTCCAGCATATATCCCTTGTCTATTCAACTATTGCTTTGAATATAGAAGAGACCAAATATACAGTAAGCATGGCATTCCTTAAAAAGGATTTTTTTCAGTTGTTAGACTGAATGGTAGCTATGGTTACATCTTATCTACATTATGCCATAGATTGAGACTGTGAGGACTGGACATGGTAGCTACAAATTGCGAATAAATGAAAGCGATGTTGAAGCAAATGTGCAAACATTATGTGATGGTGGTCTCTTGATGCAGGTAATATATTGCTTTTGTTTTTTTACTAAATATGATATAATTTAAAATTGTGAATTTCTTCTTTTATTTGCAACGTCCTCAGCTGAATGGAAACAGTCATGTAATTTATGCTGAAGCGGAAGCTGGTGGGACAAGGCTGCTTATTGACGGAAAGACATGCATGCTACAGGTAAGATTGTCAATTTGTATTCTTGGTGTTTGATTTGGATAATGTTTCCAGTTTTATTTGTTCTGTACTGCATTTAGTAAAAGAAAAAGTCTGCTCGCCCCCCCCAAAAGAGGTTTTGCCACCGTGGCAGCCGAGGTGGAGAGTCATCGCCACATAAGCTGCACACATGGCGTTTTCTTTTTACAGAAATTAATTTTAATACTTGGTCCTACATGTCATATTCAATACACTATCTTCTTCCTCTATCTTCTCTGTTCCCCTGCTTCCCCTCTCATCCCATCCCCCAACAACCTCCCTCCTCCCTTGGCTCCTCCGGCTAGCCGCCCTCCTACTCCATCCCCGCAGGCCACCGCGGCAGCCGGCGTCTTGTCCTTCTCTTTGCCCTCGGTTGCCTCCTTCGCCGCAGCATCGGCCTTCTGTTCTTCTGCCAGGGCAGGAGGCGGATCGTCGACGAACCAAATCTTCAGCCCAATCTCCCCCTTGATCTGCGAGAAGACGCTCCGCTACTCGAGTGAGTAATAGACGAGCGCCTTGTCCCCGGCTTTGGTAAACTCGAAGGCCACCTTGACCTTCCCGAGGGAAGTGCCCCCGTGTCGGCCGCCGCCCCCGCCCCCGGCTACAGCGATTGCCTTCTCGCTGATCATGGCGTGGGAGTCATGGACGAGGAACTCAAGGCGCTCCCCCCACTACGGGTTGAGGTCCCGCGGCCTGGTGGCCGTGCGGCGGTGCTGGCCGTCGAAGTCGACGACGGCGTACACGCTCGCCATCTCGTGCCGCAGCGTGCCTACCAACAGCGAACACAGGTGTAGGGCGTGCGGGCGACTGGGCGAGCGGCGCGGTGGCGTCGTCGGCGTGGCTGTGTCTGGCGTGGGCGTGGCGCCTCCGTCCTCCGTGCCTGGGCAGCTAGCTGCGATCCTGCGGCCAGTGAGGTGGGGGCGCGGCCGTGCCGGCGGCGGCTACGGGAGTGCTGGGCGGTGGGCCAACGGCGGAGAGAGACGGGAGTGCGGCTGCAGGAGTTATACATGCGGGAGTGAGGAAGGAGAATATGTGATTGTCATGTGGACCCTGCACCTAAAATATATTTTTTATAAAAGAAAATGACATGTGTTTACCCTATGTGGCAATACCTCCACGCGGGCTGCCACGGTGGCAAAACAGCTCTTAAAACCGCTTCCAGGGGGTTATTTGCAACGCTAAACGTACTTTAGCGGTCCACTTAGACGGTTTTGCACGTGGGGGGCTTGAGTCTCTGCAGCACTATAGTTTAGGGAGTTAGGTAGACTTTTTATTATGTTTCTTTATACGAGGGTTTTGTCTGAAGGAAATTGTAATTGAATCCTTATTTTGATACCTATCCTGTGGCAAACAGTATATATGGTTTCCAAGTAGAACCTGTTATAATAAATGAGTGAACCTCAGGTCTTCTGATGTATAAAGAAAAGTTACATTGGTAGTTTAGTTAGTATTAGGGATCCAGCACTATTATATTGCTAATTCTGTTCATTGGTTTTAGTAAATTTGAACCACAATACATGGTGTTCTTAAGTATTACCATAATCAATGTGCACAGAAAAGTAGAAGCTGTCTTTTTAACATTATGACGTCATACATTTTAGAAACTTCTGTCTCACGTTACGAGCAAACTATGTGATGTTAGTGGTAGTAATGTAAAAGTTTAGGTTTCACAGTTCTTAGCGACAGTACATTGAATCCTAAAGTAGATAAATGGCACTGTGTTATTGCAGAATGATCATGATCCTTCGAAGTTATTAGCTGAGACACCCTGCAAACTTCTTCGTTTCTTGGTTGCTGATGGCGATCATGTCAATGCTGATGTACCATATGCGGAAGTTGAGGTTATGAAGATGTGCATGCCCCTCTTATCGCCTGCTTCTGGTGTCATTCATGTTGTGATGTCTGAGGGCCAGGCAATGCAGGTTACATTCTTCTATTTCTTGAACTTTGGATGCTGCACATAACAAATTATATACAAAATATCTGAATCTGAATTTATATTATTTTCAGGCTGGTGATCTTATAGCAAGGCTAGACCTTGATGATCCTTCTGCTGTGAAGAGAGCTGAGCCATTTGGTGGTGCTTTTCCAAAGATGGGCCCTCCTGTTGCTGCTTCTAGCCAAGTTCATAAAGAATTTGCTGCAAATTTGAATGCTGCTCAAATGGTCCTCGCAGGATATGAGCATAAGATTGACGAGGTGTGAAGACCTGTACCATGACCTATATATTCGTTTTATTTGTTTATTTAATATTGGCGAAATATGTGGTGCAAACCACTGTTTTCGTGCAAACCTGTGAAAACCATATATAAAAGTTTTGTAAATTCGTGAAAAAATTACTGGAGATAAATATGTGCACGAACTACATCACCACCAAATCTCAAGTCTAAACTCAACATCGTTTGGGAGAAACAAAAACTCCTCATCGTTTGATTTTATATCCAACTATGCTGTTATTTCTTTTTTCAGGTTGTACAAGATTTGGTGCGCTGTTTGGATGATCCTGACCTACCTTTCCTTCAGTGGGAGGAGCTTATGTCTGTTTTAGCAACTAGACTACCAAGACAACTTAAGAGTGAGGTATGTGACAATCGATATGATATCTAGAGCTTGGCTTTAAAGGAACATCTGTTATAAATGGTTTTTCCTAAATAAACACACACACACACACATGCATGAATTGGCTTGTAGTTTATTTTAATAAAAGGATTGTAAACATTTTTCATTTTCCTACAAACCAAATGATGTAAAATTTCGTAGTCATTTTTGTGGTGTTTTACTTCTTGGAGTCCTTAAAATAATTTTTTCATAATTTTTTTGGACTCAAGACGTCTCTCGAGAGGTTAGAACTTTTGCAGATTAAAACTCTCAGCAACTTTCAGCTGAAACAAACAAGGCCTTAATAAAAGGATTGTAAACAGTCGAGTAAACATATTTGTACTTTATCTCAATAATTTGCATTGGACATTATTCAATTGGATTGTCTATTTGCTCTAGTTTATTGTGTAAGTAATTTACAATCTTAATTCTGCTGTCAAAACTCAAAATGTTTCACTTTAACAAGTGACCTGGTAGGCTACCTGAATGTTTCAAGTTCTGATTACTTTTGTCCCTGCACAATTCTTCTGATTTAATTCATATACCTTGTTTTTGCATTATATTTCAAATGATTCTAATTTTTGTTTTTATGAATTCAGTTGGAGGATAAATACAATGAATACAAGTTAAATTTTAAGTGCAATGATTTCCCTACCAAGATGTTAAGAGGGATCATTGAGGTGAGTTTGAAGTTTGTTTTATTTTATCCTGTCTGAACTGTTTTCTATCTTTTCTAACGGGTGATCTTGTAGGCAAATCTTGCTGATGGTTCTGAGAAGGAAAAGGCTACAAACGACAGGCTTGTTGAGCCTCTTATGAGCCTACTAAAGTCATATGAAGGTGGGACAGAAACCCATGCTCATTATGTTGTCAAGTCCCTATTTGAGAAGTATCTCTCTGTTGAAGAACTTTTCAGTGATGGCATTCAGGTAGCTTACATATCAAAACTACACAGGACAACTAGATTAAAGAAAAACTCATCCTTTTCCTTTCTCTAGTTATATGCAACATGCATCAGCTGATGACATATGCACATATTACAGTTTACTTCAGAATCTTATGCTCGGTTGGGTAGCCTGCAAATATAATCTGTACATCTCTTAAGATGGAATTTATTAGAAACATTTTTTTACTATGACTGCACCATTTTGTAGTCTGATGTGATCGAACGCTTGCGCCTTCAACATAGTAAAGACCTACAGAAGGTTGTAGACATTGTGTTGTCTCACCAGGTAAAATTTCTCAATTTTCTGATAATTGTGCAAGTGTTTGGTGAAGCAATCTTTTTTATTGGTAGTTTTGGTTTGTTCGTAGGGTGTGAGAAACAAAACTAAGCTGATACTAAGGCTCATGGAGAAACTGGTTTATCCAAATCCTGCTGCCTACAGGGATCAGTTGAATCGCTTTTCTTCTCTCAATCATAAGAGTTATTATAAGGTGACAATGATATCCATAAATAACAGATGGGTTTAGATTTTGTCTCATATCTTTGTCTAATGATTTACATTCTTCTTAATAAATACAGTTGGCCCTTAAAGCTAGCGAACTTCTTGAACAAACCAAACTTAGTGAACTCCGCACAAGAATTGCAAGGAGCCTTTCAGAGCTGGAGATGTTCTCTGAGGAAAAGGAGGGTTTCTCCTTGTGTGAAAGAGTGGACGATTTAGTTACTGCTCCACTACCAGTGGAAGATGCACTCATTTCTTTGTTTGATCATGGTGATAAAATTGTTCAGCAGAGAGTAATTGAGGCGTACATTTCTCGATTATACCAGGTATTGCCTGAACCAATTTTTGAAGTTATATCTACTTTCTCTGTGCACTACAAACATCCTAAAGAAACAAGGTGAAGGTGATCATCATGTTTTTACTTTTTTTCTTTTTAAATAATGACAATTGGTTTGGAAAGATGTGATTTTAGATCTTTTGGTATTGGTACGTGTCACTGCTTGTTATTTTGTCTAACTTGGCAATCATATTTTTCAGCCCCATCTTGTGAAGGGTAGTGGCAAGATGAAATGGAAGGAATCTGGTGTTATTGCTTTATGGGAATTCCATAGAACGCATGCTGATATAAGAAATGGTCAAGGAGCCATTCTCAGCGGAAAGAATTGGGGTTCCATGGTCATTCTGAAGTCACTTGAATCTGCATCAACAGCCATTCGAGCTGCTCTAATGGATACATCACAGTACACCAGTTCTGAGGGCAATATGATGCACATTGCTTTATTGGGTACTGGTAATCAAATGAACAATACTGAAGACAGGTCTGTTCACACTTCACAGTGATTATTTGTGTCGAATTATATATGTAGTTAGTAATCGCTGAAATTCCTTAATAAATTTGACCCGTTTTCCAGTGGTGATAATGATCAAGCTCAAAAAAAAAAAGACAAACTTTCCATAATATTGCAGCAGAACAGTGTCACGACAGATCTCCATGCTGCTGGTGTGAAGGTTATAAGTTGCATTGTTCAAAGAGATGGGGCCCGCACGCCAATGCGGCATACATTCCTATGGTCTGATGAAAGGCTTTGTTATGAGGAAGAGCAGATTCTCCGACATGTGGAGCCTCCTCTTTCTGCACTTCTTGAGTTGGTCTGTAACTTTTTTTTATGCATAATACACTATTGTTATGCTTTGATTATTTTTGTTTCTAATTGTGTTTATTTTACCTATTTTGGATGCAGGATAAGTTGAAGGTGAAAGGATACAACGAAATGAAGTATACCCCTTCACGTGATCGTCAGTGGCATATATACACGCTTCGTAACACGGAAAATCCCAAAATGCTGCATAGGGTATTTTTTCGAACGCTAGTCAGGCAACCCAGCACAGGAAACAAGTTTATGTCGGGCCATATTGGTGATGTTCAAGTAGAAAATGCTGAGGAATCTGTGTCATTTACATCAGGCAGCATATTAAGATCTCTGATGACCGCTATAGAAGAATTGGAGCTTCATGCGATTAGGACAGGCCATTCTCACATGTATTTGTGCATATTGAAAGAACAAAAGCTTCTTGATCTTGTTCCTGTTTCAAGGTAAGTATGCTCATAGTTCCTTCTTGGCGACATACATGCCATGTGGGGATAATCCTTTGCAATTGCTTTTTATCTTAATCAGGACAACAGCTGTGGATGTTGGCGAAGACGAAGCAACCACGTGCCTGCTATTGAAAAAAATGGCCCTGAAGATACATGAACTTGTTGGTGCAAGGATGCATCATTTATCTGTATGCCAATGGGAGGTGAAACTTAAGGTGGACTGTGATGGTTCTGCCCGTGGGACCTGGAGAGTCGTGACCACGAATGTTACTGGTCACACATGCACTGTTGATGTAAGTTTTTACCGCCTTTTTTATTTCTTTGTATAGCACATGAAAATTAAAATAAACATTTTACTCTTGACCCTAGTTACCTACTACTCCCTCTGGTCATAAAAATAAGTCGTTGTTGACTTTTTAACACTCTTTTGACCATTCATCTTATACAAAAAATTATGTAAGTTATCATTTATTTTGTTGTGATTTATTTTATTATTAAAGGTACTTTATGCATGATTTATATTTACGCATATTTGCACCAAATTTTTGAATAAAACGAATGGTTAAAGACATGTCCAAAAGTCAACGGCGATTTGTTTTTATGACCGGAGGTAGTAGTTATGATCTTTATTTAGCGTATGAATGCTTTGATGCCATTTCTAATTTCTTTATTTAGCGTATGAATGCTTTGATGCCATTTCTAATTTATTATGTTCTGAAGACACACTTTTCATGGTTTTAGATCTACCGGGAGATGGAAGATACTGAGTCACAGAAATTACAATACCATTCTGCCATGTCGCCAGCTGGTCCTTTGCATGGTGTGGCATTGGATAATCCATATCAGCCTTTGAGTGTTATTGATCTAAAACGTTGCTCAGCTAGGAACAACAGAACTACATATTGCTACGATTTTCCACTGGTGAGTTGGCCATTATCTCCTCATCGCTCTTTTCCCCTTGTGTGATAATAAAAGATACATGGCTCTCCCTTTTATAGGGAGAACTGACTTGTACCCTACGAAAAGATCGACTCAAACTCTAAGAAAGGAATAATTTGAACTATAGCCTTAATATATAGAAACATATTCTAAAATAACTATAGCCCGAGGTCATGTGATACAGTACCCGCGGGTACTGTTCACGCGCACTACTGTACCTGAGGTACTGTTCATAGACCTTTCGGACCCTATTGGGCCTGCCCATAACATTACTCCCCCATTCAATTCAACCTTATCCTCAAGGTTGAAGCTTGGGAGATCTCGATGCCGTAGACTTGCACGATGTCGCCCATGAGCTTGACGTCGCTATTGAAGACAAAGGGCATCAACATGATCATGGCGTAGCCGTGTTGGTCTAGCATGCTTGTAGCCCATCCGCCGATAAAGATGGAGATGTCGACGTTGTGGTCGTCGGGTCAACACTTGATGTTGACGGGGAGCGATGGACCCGATGCCATGATGTGGTGGCGTTTGGACCCTTGTTGTCGTGGAGGTCATCACGTATGAGGAGACAAAGATAATGCCGATAGTGGGGTGGTCTTCATACTGCTTGATGTCGTCGGCAACACTATTGATGATATTATGGCCATCGATCAGCCTAGTGTCGTCTTTGTTGGCGCCATGGACCTGGTGTCGTCGGTGCACCCGTGGACGATGTGCAGCCCCGTGTCCATTGCATGTTCCTCATTCTTGGTAGAGACATCTGCCTTGCCGAGCATGGCATAGTTAGGGTTCTCTTTGCACTCCTTGACAGCATCTTGTTAATAGTGCCATTGCTGGTGCTGAGGAATGCGTCCTCATGCCATCTATTATCTTCAGCATGCTATCGATCTTGTCAATGATGGACTGACAAAGGTCAAGAATGAGACCCTTCTTGTCCGGCTTGTTCTCTTCACGCGTCCACCTGTCGTTAGAGATGCGATGGTGGTCGTTTGACAGCTGTCGATGAGCCCACACTCGCGGAGTCGCTGGTAGTAGAGGTATTATCGGGGGTGGATCGAAAGCATGATGCTCTTCGTCGATCCGCCGATGGTAGCGGATCGTTCAACTCTGATACCAAATGTTGCGAGTGAGATGAGCTGTTGTCGAAGCTATCGTCTAGGCTGTTATCAGAGCCGCCACCTATGTGATATAATCTCAATTCAATTCATTACTTGTGTGATAAATAAAAGATACATGATTCTATCTTTTATAGGGAAAACTGGAATAACTTGAATTTTTAGAAACTAATTTATAGCCCTATAGATAGAAACATATTCTAAAATAACTGCAGCCTGAGTCAGGTGGTACTGTACCTGCGGGTACTGTTTGTGTGTGCTACAGCCTACAGTACCCGTGGTACTGTTTATGGCCCGTTCAGGACCTATTGGGCCGGCCCATATATAACATAACTATATATATATATAGAGAGAGAGAGAGGGAGATTTGCTAGCGTGAACTCCAGTTCACGGAGCCTCCGTGAACTTCGACGGGTTTTTGAAATCCGAGAACTTTAGTGATCGATCCAAACCGTTGATCTTGTTCGTCATGTCAAAAGGTAGCCACCAACCAAGTTTCGTATTTTTTCGATTTTTTTGCTATTTGTTTTCTAATTTTGAAAATCAGCCTTCTAAATAGTCGTGGAGCGTCCAAAAAAGCTGATTTTCAAAATTAGAAAACAAATAGCAAAAATTCAAAAAATACTAAACTTGGTTGGTGGCTACGCTTCGACATGACGAACAAGATCAACGGTTCGATCGGTCATTAGACATCTCGGATTTCAAAACCCGTCAAGTTTACGAGAGATCCGTCTTTCGAGTTCACGCTAGCAAATCTTTCTCTCTCTCTCTATATATATATATAGAGAGAGAGAGATTGACTATTGTGCTATAGATGGCACGGATCTCCTCGTGCTATTGACCGGTTTTGAAGATTATAGGACCAAAACGAAAGATCCGAACCGTCAATCTTGTTCATCTCCATGAAATCAAACTATACGCCAAATTTCAAATTTTTTAGAATTTTTTTACTATTTATTTTTATTGGAGGGTCCACAGCTAATTAGATCTACGATTTTCAAAAATACGAAACAAATAGTAAAAAAGTTTTAAAAAATTTGAAATTTGGCGTGTAGTTTGATTTCATGGAGATGAACAATATTGACAGTTCGGATCTTTCGTTTTGGTCCTAGAATCTTCAAAACCGGTCTATAGTACGGGGAGATCCGTGCTATCTATAGCACAATAGTCAATCTCTCTCTCTCTATATATATATATTATATATATATATAGAAAAAAGTCAACATATCTAGTGCTAATGTGTATTGGGTGCTAATATGCGAACATAGATCTAGGTCATCAATGCCATGAGGGGCGGTTTAAATCTAGAGTGGGGAATCCCTTTTCCACTTAGAAAGTCAGGGGGTTTTCATGAAAGTGTTGAAGTGAGAAAAGGGGCTTCCACCTCAAGATCTGAGTCGCTACGTATGGATCTGATGGCCCAGATCTGTTGCTAGCATGTTAGTATCTAATGGACATTTGCACTAGATACGTTAGAAAAAAGACGTTAATATATAGTTTGCACCAAGTCGTATCAGAGTTTCTTAGACTTAGGCTCTGTTTCTTTCAGCTTATAATCAGATTATAAGCTGCAGCTTAAAATTTGTCATTTTTGTAATGGTTATATTTTGAAATATTTTATAGTTATTTTTTCGAAACTTTGCACAATTTGTCTCAAAGATCTCAAAAATATTTTTTTCATAATTTTTTTGGCCCTTTAAATCTTCTATAAAACACCACAACCTTTTCAGATTATAATCTAACCGCGGAAAGAAACACAGCCTTAGTATTTAATTGTACGTAGTGATCAGTATGGTATATTTGTTTAGGTCGTATATTGAATGGAATGTATTTGGTCCTTTGAATATAAAAAGGATATATGTACTGTCATAGCAGATTTCTTGTTGTAGCTTGTGCTGTCAACCTAAGCTGATAACTCAAAAACTGCAGGCATTTGAAACTGCACTGCAGAAAGCTTGGAACTCGAATGCCTCAAGTGATTGTAAAGATGGTGAAAACAGCAAACTTTATGTTAAAGCGAAAGAGCTGGTATTTGAAGACAAGCATGGGTCATGGGGCACTCCTTTAATTCCCATGGATCGTCCAGCTGGGCTGAATGACATTGGTATGGTAGCTTGGATATTGGAAATGTTTACTCCTGAATTTCCAGACGGCCGGCAAATTGTTGTTGTTGCAAATGACATTACTTTTAGAGCTGGTTCATTTGGCCCAAGGGAAGATGCATTTTTTGAAGCTGTAACCAACCTAGCTTGTGAGAGGAAACTTCCTCTCATCTACTTGGCAGCAAACTCTGGTGCTCGGATTGGCATTGCAGATGAAGTGAAATCTTGCTTCCGTGTAGGGTGGTCTGACGATGGCAGCCCTGAACGTGGATTTCAATACATTTATCTAACCGAAGAAGACTATGGTCGTATTCGTTCTTCTGTTATAGCCCACAAGCTGCAGCTAGATAGTGGTGAAATTAGGTGGGTTATTGATTCTGTTGTGGGAAAGGAGGATGGCCTTGGTGTGGAGAATATACATGGAAGTGCTGCTATTGCTAGTGCTTATTCTAGGGCATACAAGGAGACATTTACACTCACATTTGTTACTGGACGGACTGTTGGAATTGGTGCCTATCTTGCTCGACTTGGCATACGGTGCATACAACGTCTTGACCAACCCATTATTTTAACAGGGTTTTCAGCCCTGAATAAGCTTCTTGGCCGGGAGGTGTATAGCTCCCAATTGCAGTTGGGTGGTCCCAAAATCATGGCGACGAATGGTGTTGTCCACCTGACTGTTTTAGATGATCTTGAAGGTGTGTCTAATATTTTGAGGTGGCTCAGCTATGTTCCTGCCTACATTGGTGGACCTCTTCCGGTTACAAAACCTTTAGACCCACCTGACAGACCTGTTAAATACATCCCTGATAACACATGTGATCCTCGTGCAGCCATCCGTGGTGTTTTTGACAGCCAAGGGAATTGGTTGGGTGGTATGTTTGACAAAAACAGCTTTGTGGAGACATTTGAAGGATGGGCAAAAACGGTGGTTACTGGTAGAGCAAAACTTGGAGGGATTCCTGTGGGTGTGATTGCTGTGGAAACCCAGACCATGATGCAGCTTATCCCTGCTGACCCAGGCCAGCTTGATTCCCACGAGCGATCTGTTCCTCGTGCTGGGCAGGTGTGGTTTCCTGATTCTGCGACTAAGACTGCTCAGGCATTGTTGGACTTCAACCGTGAAGGATTACCTCTTTTCATTCTTGCTAACTGGAGAGGTTTCTCCGGTGGGCAAAGGGACCTTTTTGAAGGAATTCTTCAGGCTGGATCAACAATTGTTGAGAACCTTAGGACATACAATCAGCCTGCCTTTGTATATATTCCCATGGCTGGAGAGCTACGTGGTGGGGCTTGGGTTGTGGTTGATAGCAAGATAAATCCAGACCGCATTGAGTGTTATGCTGAGAGAACCGCAAAAGGTAATGTTCTGGAACCTCAAGGATTAATTGAAATTAAGTTCAGGTCAGAGGAGCTCCAAGACTGCATGGGTAGGCTTGACCCAGAGTTGATAAGTCTAAAAGCTAAACTCCAAGGAGCAAAACGTGGAAATGGTAATATATCTGACATAGAATCCCTTCAGAAGAATATAGAGGCTCGTACAAAACAGTTGATGCCTTTATACACCCAGATTGCGATACGTTTTGCTGAATTGCATGACACATCCCTCAGAATGGCTGCTAAAGGTGTGATTAAGAAGGTTGTAGACTGGGAAGAATCACGTTTTTTCTTCTACAAGAGATTAAGGAGGCGGATTTCTGAGGATGTTCTCGCAAAAGAAATTAGATGTGCAGCTGGCGAGCATTTTCCTCACCAATCAGCAATCGAGCTGATCAAGAAATGGTACTCTGCTACTCAAGCAACTGAAGCAGGAAGCACTCAATGGGATGATGATGATGCTTTCCTTGCCTGGAAGGACAACCCTGAGAACTATAGGGATTATATCGAAGGTCTGAGGGTTCAAAGGGTATCACAGCTGCTATTAGATGTTGCAGACTCCAGTTCGGACTTACAAGCATTGCCGCAGGGTCTTTCTATGTTACTAGATAAGGTAATATGTTCTGTATGATTATATTTTTCTTCAAAATTATGGATACTTCCATTATTTGTGCTTAGTCTCTTATTGAATTGTGATCTTAAATTGTGATCTTTTTTTGTTTTACTGTGCCATCTCTAAATTCTGGTATGTTTGGTTACCTGCGCAGATGGATCCCTCTCGGAGAACACAGCTTGTTGAGGAATTCAGGAAGATTCTTTGTTGATCAAATGGTATGGGCACATCCGATATAAATTGTGCATGGTGTATGGTTTCTCGTGAGTACATATATAGAAGGATACTGCTGGGCCGTAATTGATGGTAGATGATATGAGTAAACCATTTTTGGCAACACCTGTTCTGGCAGTCTATTATTTGATGCCCAAATATCTTTTGGAGCCCATCTATGGTTGATGAGCAAAGATTGGATGCGTTAAATTTTGCCGCTAGATGTTTTAGTGCAAACTCAGAAGAATACAGGCATGGGTTACAGTTTTGCACGAACCTGAGTTGTGTTGAAGTGGTCCAATATGGTACTTGTTTGGCAGTAGTTGTGGGATGTATTATGACCAGTTTGACCCCTGTAATTTCAGGCTCTCTGGGAGTGCTGGTATACGATTGAGCTGTTCATTAAATTTTGTACTCGAATAATGTTTTGTAGGCAAGTGTATCGCAACGTGAAATAAATGTATGTTGAGTTAGCGTTCAACATCACTGTTCTGGTTGTAAAGCCATTTTTTTTTATTGCCTTCACATATTTAGGAATGCTTGATACGTTCTCAAATGGTTCGGTGGCTTGTAGCAAGCAATATGGTTCGTTGAAACGTGTCAAAAATATATGAAAATACGCCTTGCATTGTCGGCCACCTAATACCCACCGTAGAACCGCCTAATCAAGTGGCAGATCCTCCTGCTCGTGGACAAATACAAAATTTACTTGTATCTCACTGTTAAAAGTACTTAATGGTGGTAGCTTTGGCCCATATCTCAGTTGATTCTGCTTAGCCTATACTCATGTGTGTTTGGTCTTATGCTCACTCTTAGCGAAACAAAGACCTCAAAGCGAAGCCGCCGACCATATGCACAACACAACAAAGAAAATATGTTAGCCTAAACCGTGCAATCATTACTGAGTTAGGTGGCTAAGACCCAGTTCTTTTCAGCTTAACAGACCGCATAAACCGTGCGATCATTACTGAGTTAGGTGGCTAAGACCTAGTTCTTTTCAGCTTAACAGGGACTTATTTACGTTTTAAAAAGCCATATGTTTTGAGTTTTTAAAGTCCCTTTTTTCGCTGTTTTGAAGGTGGGTCCTAACGCTTTAAAAAGCAAGTCAAACGAAATAGATCCGAATCTCGAGACTACCTAGAAGTCTTGAAATCAATCATTTCATTGCTTAAATTTATTCAAATTAAGATCGATTCAAAAGAACAGGATCTTTCCAAGCCATTCGTGCGGTCACTTGCTCAAAAGACCTTTTGATTTTTTAACCCAAATGCAAGGATATGGCCGCAATGGACGAGTGTTCGTTAGGGTTTCGCGATTCATTCCCAACGCTATAGTAAGCTCCGCTAACCCTCTTCTCGCCACCAATCACCACCTCGCCAACAACCATGACTCGGTGAGGATGGACCAGGACACAATCATGAATCGGTGGGGATGGACCAGGACGACGAAGGCACACTTGTAGGATCTTGTAGCACTGGTCTAT
Source organism: Raddia guianensis (assembly GCA_036346415.1). NCBI lineage: Eukaryota > Viridiplantae > Streptophyta > Magnoliopsida > Poales > Poaceae > Raddia > Raddia guianensis. The sequence goes on along the minus strand of CM070537.1, from coordinate 12,267,454 downwards.
GACAATGCAGGCTCGTATCGTGTCCCTGGCAACGAATTCGAGCTCGTGCCGGAGGAAGGAGAAGTGGTGTGCATGGAGCTGCACCTCGTCAATGAACTGCAGATAAAGTGCTCCCAGAGGGCGGGTAGACGAACCTCCATCCCAACGCCTTCCTGGTGATGCTGATCTTCACCCAAATTGTGAGGCCTGCGCATCTGTAAACCTATGGGTGAGTCTCTTCCTCTACTTCTACCATCCCGTATACAGGAAAGAGGCAGCGGTAGAAGGGATCCATTTCGAGCGACGCTCCAGATTGGGGCACACCTACCCGACAAAGCAAGAAAAAAAGCTCAGGAGGTTCGCCTCTCGACCGGACTCACAAGTACGTGATATCCACACATACAAGGATTGGAATCTATCCATATGAAATGTGCTGGTGCCAACGCACAAACGTGTGAGACGATGGCTAGGGCTTGGTGGAGAGGGAGTACTCGCATGTAGGCTTCATATCGGGTCTCTACACCGCCTCCCTTTATATAGCGCCCACCATTAGGCCTTCTACGCTAGAGGCACAACAAAGTTCAAGCCCACATCATATGTAGCTTGTGCTATCATTGAGCCCACATTGGCATGGCCATGCACTTTCCTTCTCCATCCACATCGAGAGGCCCAGAGGTATCTTTCTTGTTATTGGGGAAGAGCAAATCTCATCTCGATGAATAATACCCCTACGCCATGTTTCGTGGCATCCCCATTAGATATTTTCATAACTACCCAATGACAGAATAGCGTTTGATAACACCAAAGTACACAACTCCACATGCTGGGACTACATGACGATCTCAGCTCTAAGGACCATATAGGTGTACCACACGAGACTACAATCTGATGACACTTTTAAGATAACAATCTAAGTAGTGTCTCATAGTGAGTTTATTCAACTATCCTTGTTCTCCAACAAGTTTCTACACTGTTTATTTAATATCTCCATATAAATGATCCGAGAACATGATCATTGATTAATATATGTGCTGATTTTAGGATCATAATGGTTCAAGTTATGATATAACCAAAGACTAGTTTAGAATAACATCATATAAATAAAGAGTTTCACGAACAAGCCATACTAGTCGATCGAATAGAAGTGATATAATCATCTCCAAGACTGCATAATCGGCACATCACTTATATTTTATCCACTTGCACCAAAGCTTACCAACCGATATTCAATATCCAATACTCAAATGTGCCTTTCATAATGGTTGTGATAATATTTGTCTAGACATTTTTCAACTTCTGGAGCTCCATTATGTAATGGTTTGGAAGTAATGTGAGACGTAACCATTACATGCCACATTTCTTCACTTTCAAAATATACATTTATTATACTTCATAAATAATTTAGAATATTTCTTAACAACATTCAGTGACATTCACTCGGATTAGAATGATATCTTTATATTCGGTGACATTCACCTTAATGCGTAGGGTATGAAAAACCCCTTCTTTGGCATTATGTCAACGTGTAGGCCTAATCCAATGTGACATACGTAGGAACCAAATCCCGGTTGACCCATTCAACATCATGTCAACGTGTAGGACTAATCCAATTAGCCTTTCAGATCTATCTCTATAGACCATAATGTCAAAATTTTAATCTGTCCCAAAATCTTTCATAAAGAATGATTTCTTATTCAAGAAATGGCAGATCCATGGAATATTATTTCAGATTAACAATATGTCATACATATATAAGATCAGAAAAGTAAATGCACTCCCACTTGCCCATGATTAACTAGCCAAACAATTTGACTTCACATCAAAACAAATATTTCACCCTGATATGTCTGTTTCAAAAATTTACATACTCTACCACTTTATGAATCATCAAAACCTTTAGCCTGTGTCAAAAACACATTCCCACTTAAGTCTAAACAAGAGAGCTTGACATCCATATTGCATATAAAATATGCAATAGCGGTTAGGTGCATCCAGACAACACTTAGTGGACCAATAAAGTTCACAACTTAATTGTCACAATAGCTCATCTTAGGACAGATTTATCTGAGTATAGGCCCATCACGCTTCATCATCATATTACGGCAACAATTGTCTTTTCTGTTATATTTGTGACTAATGTGGCTTTAGAACCAATGAATGGTTTGTTCTCCCACAAAACATACAACTTGTACAAAATATGAAAGTTTAGTAGGAGTAAGAACAATTCCTAATAATTCTCGAATGGCTCGAGTCAAACCGTGCTCCCACTATTTATTTTGAAAGAAACATTTTCTCCAAAATAAACCATTCGGAGCAACAAACAATTTGCGGTTCTTACACATTTAAATCTACAAATACTTTGTGCCTCACAAAGAAACATTTATCTTAGTCAAATGTGAGCTTGTCAAACATGAAATGTCTTACATGAGCTCCACATTCCAAACTTGATAAAAACATGGAACATTTTCCAATCCATATCATATATGGTTTTCTTTATGAATAGATGGAACCCTTCAAATGAGCATAATTATTTCTAAAGTGTACCGGAAGAGAGATAGTGAAAACAATGGCACATCACAGGTACATCCTCAGGATCAACAACTCACATCCTTTCACTAATGGAACATGCACACAAGAAAAATTAATCTCTTACTTCCAAAGAGAAGCAAAATATTGATTTTTCTTATGCCTGAAATGCAATAACAATTATTCAATTCCAACATTGATCGTTCGGGTTGGACTATAAAAGGTATGTCAACGTCAAACGAGACAACTTTTACACTCTTTCCATTATTTCAAAATCCTATTCTACGTTGTCAGGGTAACACCAATCTTCTACTTCATAAGTCTAGAATTCATATTTTAGATCCAACTCGAACATTCCCTTTCACCTATGACTTGGACTCCTTCATAAGTTAACCAGTCTTTCGAACCATAATCATATGATTAAATCCAATCTTAATGATTTACAATTCTAACATGCATCATATGCATCTCGACCAGTAATTTCTCCAAGCCATTCATCAAAGTGTGAAGCTCAATGCTTGAAAACAACAACTGAAAATCACATCAATTGCTAACCGTTAGTTAAAGGGAAAATCATATTTTCCAAATGCCTAACATGATCAATCATATTGACCAAATGATGGCTGACCAAATTTTCTTGGACTAACATGCACACAAACAATGACTTAGGGATCAAATCCTTTAGCCCTTGTCTAGTTCTTAAACATGCCTTCAAATCCACAATCTTATTATAGACATTCATGATTTCATATTGGTATAAAAACTCAGAATTTATGGTGGCAAAAACGAGACAGTAAACACTGAGAAAATCATAACAATGTTTTAAATAAACACCTTTCTAGATTGAATTGCATTCTCAACTGGTTCATTTAGGTACTAATTTTAGTACAAATATTTCTTCTTATTAAATAGACAACAATTCTCAAAGACGATATCAATTACAATGCACTATTAACATTATCGAAACAAAGATATATCTCAAATGGTAAAGCAATAGGTTGTCAAGAAATGTTAAACAATATCTATGTTTTATATCCTCATTAACCAATTAATGAGATATACTACTACTCAAGTTACATTCCTTCTGAATGACTTGCAGTGACAAGATCCATAGTCACTAAAGCCCTAATGAACGGTGGGCTCACAAATTGAATCCAGTGGCATATGTAGACAACCCTTTGCCAATCACATTGTATGTGACTCTTATTTGTTGAGTGCCATGAGCCGATGCTCAGCACAAAACTCTTTCCTCGAATTTCAAAACCATTTTGATAGCTTCATCAAGAAAAACCAGCACTATGTTGTGAAGTTCGACTTCACCCCATTGATCAAGGAAATTAACGGCACCCAGCGGAAGACTGAAACTACCAAATATGCACAGGTCATTTTATCTATATTCAACGAGTATGCAAGGTACAAATAGAACAATTCTATTCAGCGGTGTGGATAAAAACATACCTGTAAGCCTATGAACGACCATCATAAAGAATCTGCTCAAGTGAATTCAATTCACGATCTTACCCAAGGAAATTTATCGGATTAGTCACATTAACCTTAAACAGACTAACTAAATCAGTCCAAGGAACATTTTCCACTACTGTGAATCATATTCATGAATTTTGTTCTGAAAATTCGAACGGATTTACCACATTAACCCGCTCTAGACCAATCATATTGGCCCAATGAATATTTCATTAAGCATGTCAGCCAACTAATGGATTAGCAGGCGGGGTTTGATGTGTGAATCTTTTTCACCATCTTACCCGTGACAATTCGATTGAATTAATCATATCAATCCAATACTGGACAACTCATTAGCCCTTGCTTGAAGTTTCGAAAAATATAAAACTTTGAATCAAATATTAACACGGTCACGCCTCATTTAGCATGCAGCGCATTTAAAGATATTTTTCCTAACCAAATACAAATGTTCAGCTGGACCCATCGTAGCAAATCACAAAGTATTGTAAAGACTATATAGTGAAGAAATCAAATTTCAACTGCACTTAATAGCACAATTACGTAACCTTCTAAGGATCAGGACAAAATATCACACAATTAGTATCGGTCATAACTTCATAAAATTTCATCGGGTCAATCATATTAACTCAACGAAAGATTTAACTCTAACCCAAACTACCTTTAGAGGAGCAGCCGCTACCGCGCGCGGACGCGCTACTGATCGGTGGACCACGAGCTTCGTCGTCCTTCGGTTCGAGCTGCGCTGATTTTTGGCGCGAGCTTCGCGAGCTTCACCAATGACCAACCTTCGGCCCGAGCTTCGCGAGCTTCATCGAGCCTCCGTACGCTTTTGGTTGCGGTAGCTCGTCGGCACGGGATCAAGGCCTTGTTTGTTTCAGATTAAATTAAATTAAATTAAATTAAATGAAATTTTGTTATTTTTGTATAAGCCAAATGATGTAATGTTTTGTAGTCATTCTTGTGGGGTTTTAAATAGTACTTCTTAAAGTTTGTAAAATATTTTTTTCATAATTTTTTGAACTCGTTAAGACGTATTTTGAGGGGGTCACAAATTTGCTACAGCGAAACGCAACGCTACGTTAATCTGAAACAAACAAGGCCCAAATCCCGAAAGAGAATCTGCACCTGGACGGTGGCCCCGATGACGGTGGCTCGGTGGCGTGGCGGCTGTGTCGAGCGAACAACAGCCTGGCCGAACTAGTTGATCATATCAATCAAGACATCAAGCCGGCCATTTACCAAGCCAATCTCAAACCAAATTCGCAAGCCATGAAACATATGTTTATATATGCACGCGAGCAGCCAAAAAAAATGCCATGTGCATGCATTGATTTATCATATTAATCATGCATCGAACTAAACATATTAACAACGTGACTGAACTGTAACATACATGCATGTTGGGTTTAGTCCCACATCATTTATTGGTGATGTGGGAGCACAACTTAAAAGATGGAGGCACTCCTCTCCCACCAGGCTAGTCTTTTGGGCTGAGGTGGGCTAGGACTGGGTTGTGCTTCCAGTTGGGCCAATAGATGTGGGGACCTGGGCCCGAGACCAGGTGTTGGTCCCGGGGGAGCTGGAGCTCCAACAATTGGTATAAGAGCCTAGGTGGCCCGTTTGGTTCCAGACATTCTCGGTCCAATATGTGAGGGGTTGGAAGTGAGGAGGGCCTTAGTATGGTTTAAAAGGGTGAGGGTGCACCCCCTCACAGAGCTAGCTTTTTGAGGGGAGATGTGGCCCAAGAGGAGACCTAAAGCCCACTATTGTACGTTGGGTCTGCATATGCGGCACGTTGGGTCTGCATATGCGGCAGGCCAACGGCCTGGGGATGCTCGGCGGGTAGGCCATGTGGGCGCGGGCTAGGAAGCCTGCTCGAGGACTTAAAGATTGGATCTAGAGGTGTGGAGATATGTGGCCCAAGAGACCTAAAGCCTGCTGCTATACGTGGGCCTGCATATGCAGCAGGCCGTTGGCCTGAGGATGCTCGGCGTGCACGCCATGTGGAAGGCCCGGCCAACATTGTTAGTGCGTGGTGGCGGGCTAGGAAGCCTGCTCGAGGATTCAAAGATTGGATTTAGAGGTGCAAATTCAAGGGCAGTCAAACAAATATCCAAAGAAGAAATCAACCAGAGACCGGGTACAAGTTTCGCGCAAGACGCTGTAACGGCTTCAAGATAGAGAGATCATATTCTCCAAGGTGGAGTTTATTAGGTTTTGTGCCGAATATGTGTACGACTAGGTTATATGGACTCTGTGTTGTAATAGGCAGGGTTGGTTTAGAGTTAAAGTTAGAGCAATCTCCCCCAAGACGCTGTAACGACTTCAAGATAGAGAGACCATATTCTCTAAGGTGGAGTTTGGTAGGTTTTGTGCCGAATATGTGTACGACTAGGCTATATGGACTCTATGTTGTAATAGGCAGGGTTGGTTTAGAGTTAAAGTTAGAGCAATCTCCCCCATCACACATCGGACCATCTGTCCGTGCACGGTGGAGGGCTGTGAAGCCTGCTCGAGGACTCAAATATTGGATCTAGAGGTGTAGATTCAAGGGCAGTCAAACAAATATCCAAAGAAGAAATCAACCAGAGGCCGGATACAAGGTTCGCGCAAGACGCTGGAACGATTTCAAGATAGAGAGACAATATTCTCCAAGGTGGAGTTTGTTAGGTTTTGTGTCGAATATATGTACGAGTAGGTTACATGGACTCTGTGTTGTAATAGGCAGGGTTGGTTTAGAGTTAGAGTCCGACTCTAGCCAAGCCTCCACTATATAAAGGGAGGCAGCTCTCGTGTAACCAAGTGAACGACCTCATAATAATAGCATAGGCAAGAGGAGGTCAGCGGTTGACATGTGGTCGTGACCTGGTTAGCCGGTGTGCTGCGGTATTATGGTTTGGGGAGGAGCGCCCATAATCAGAGCCTCACAGATGTAGGCGAAAGCCGAACTGCGTTACCAAACATCGTGTCTCCTGGTGTCGTTCGTGATCTTGTATCGGTGCATATCCTAACAAGTGTTATTAGAGCCATTGTCGGTAACCCGAAACGTCTCCATAAGATCGCACGGTGTAGGACAGATGGTCCGATGAGTGATGGGGGAGATTGTTGGGTTTAGTCCTACATCGATTATTGGTGATGGGAGAGCACAACTTAAAAGGTAAAGGCACCCCTCTCTAGCTTGTCTTTTGGGCTGAATTAGGTTAGGACCTATTCCAGTTGGGCCAATAGATGTGGGGACCTGGGCCCGAGACCAGGTGTTGGTCTCGGAGGGAGCCAGAGCTCCAACAATGCATATACAAACTCACACACAAGCAGCCATACAAGTTCACGTTTGTGCATCTGGCAATCGGCAGCGAAGATAGAGACCAACACTTGCTCCGTGTTGCGGCTGACCGCATGGCTCAACAAGTTGGCACATTCTTGTCAGTTATCCCTCAATTTAGTAGATCAAATCTACCACAAGTGATTGCCCACAAAACGTTCATGTAAATTACCATAAGGCGTGGTTAATCTAATTGACCTCCTCCAGATTAATCTCCATTAATCGTATGGCTTTACCACCTATGCGCGACAATGTAGCAGCAGAACGCGAGTAACGATGAACAAGGCGGCGATGGCTCGGGTGCTATTGGATTAACAACTAAGTCACCTGCACCCTAGGCGAGCATAACCGATAACATCAGCCTGATGCTCTGTACATCATCATATGACAAATAGTAGATCCAATCTACTAACTACATCGGCAATAGATCCAATCTACTACCAGTATATCACATATGCGACCGATTTAGATCAAGAACTAAACCAGATGGCTCTGATACCACTGAAGGATAACACGGGTGCTACACTAGCGACGAATCAAAATTCTACCGTAGAAACTCAGGTAACCCTACAAGCAATTGACCCTAGATCGAGTTACCTTTGTGAATATTTATGAAGCGTTATCAACTCGGTAGATGCCACATGAATCTATTTATACAGCTGCAAAACGCAACAGGTTGTTACAGGAGTTTACACTTGATAAGGATAAGGATTACAATCTAGATGAGGATATACATAAAATAACAGCCAAAGCCTATCTATACTCAATGCTTATCATCTAACAGTGTCCCTCAATCACAACATGTAAAGGTTGAGATTGCGCTTAAATTCTTCGAGTCATTGAGCTGAGAGAGGTTTAGTGAATCCATCGGCCACTTGGCCTCCAGTGGGTATGAACTGTATTTCCAATAATTTTTGTGATACACGTTCCCTGACAAAATGATAATCAACCTCAATATGTTTTGTACGCGCTTGAAAAACATGATTAGCTGATAGATAAGTTGCTCCAATATTATCACACCATAATTGAGCAGTTGGTGGACATTGGACTCTCATTTCCTTCAACAGAGTTTGAACCCATATTATTTCAGTCGTGGCATTTGCTAATGCTTTATATTTTGCCTCTGTACTAGACCTTGAGACTGTAGCTTGTTTTCTAGCATGCTATGAGATTGGATCCCAAAAACACAGCAAGACCAACAGTAGAACGTCTATCATCCACACAACAGCCCAATCGGCATCAGCATATGCAAACACGCATAGACATTGACTTGGATATCCTCAGTCCAGAACGCAAAGTATGCTTAAGATATCTCAAGATTGGCTTGACTGCTGCCCAATGAATTGTAGTGGGAGTATGCAAAAATTGGCATACCTTATTTACAGAATAAGAAATATCAGGCCTAGTCAATGTTAGATAAGGAAGTGCTCCAACCACACTTTGATATCGTGTAGCGTCTTTTGTTTTTAAAACTTCACCTTGAAAAGACAGCTTCTCCGAAATGGATATGGGATTACTAACTGGCTTGCAGTGTAACATATTTGCTCTTTTCAAAATATCAGAAGCATACTTCTTCTGTGTTAAAATAATACCATCACGTACCTTGCTCACTTCAATTCCAAGAAAATAGTGAAGATCACCTAGATCTTTTAATGCAAAATCCTCCTTTAGACCACGAAAAGTACCAACACGGCATCCTAAGATGGGCTAGCCACAATAATATCATTTCTACATAGATCAATAAGAAAATCTCTATATCATTTTTCTGATAAAAGAATAGAGAGGTGTCGACCTTTGAGGAGCAGAACCCAAGAGCTTGTAACTTTGAGCTAAGCCGAGAATACCAGCCCATGGTGCCTGTTTAAGGCCATATAAAGCTTTATCAAGTTTACATACATAATGTAGCACGAACTTATCTTCATACCCTGGTGGCTATCTCCTATATACATCCTCTTCTAGAATGCCATGAGGAAACGCATTTTGCACATCCCATTGGCGCAGACACAGTCCTCTGGACACTGCAATAGACAAAATCATTCTGATGCTAGCTGGTTTAACAATCGGACTGAAAGTGTCCCCATAATCAATACCATATCACCGTTTAAAACCTTTCGCTACCAATAGTGCTTTATACCATTCTATTGTGCCATATGCCTTTCTCTTAATCTTATACTCCCATTTGCAATCTGATGGGATCGGACGCGGGGTCCTGATCTTCTGGTGAGACACGATGAGGATAATTCGGTAGGTGTCTCGGAGAGCTAAACCATACGGCTTCCAACCTCACAAAGAACTAGAAATCCCGGCGATCGCTAAACCACCACGACGAGTGTTATCGACCAAACCAGAGGCACGATCGACCTATCCACGAAGGATGGTTCCTGCAAGCAACCGAAGAACGAGTAATAACACAAGATAAGTAATCACAATTGCGAATATAGATTAAGGATATTGGGCTTCAGAAATTTGGTCCTGCTGGTCCAGCCGACACAAGAAGAACAAGGCGAAATCTCACACAACTGTGACAAATTCAACTAAACAAAACCCCACTAAAACAAAAGCATGGCGGGGGACTTATATAGGGCGGCGGCCAGAGGAGGAGCGGTGCCCAAACAGGTGCCCACGCACGCACAACCCAATCCCTAGGAGTACAAGGGCTTTCGGGCCCAAAAATACGGCGACGCAGCGCCAGAAAGTTTCTTTCCGTCAACTTTTTTCGCTATTCTCGTTGACTTGGATGAAATTTAGAGGTGTGGACAGATCTGTTGGAAAGCTTATCTCGTAAGCTTTCCTTGGAGTCCTTATTTGCCTCATTTGGACGTCGTATGTGATCTAGGCGTTCGTTTGAATGTGCACTGGTCTTAGATGGCCGAACCGGACTCGGCAGCTACTTCGATGTCCTCTGGACTTGGGCCCGGTGGTCGGGGATTTCTTTAACCTTGACTTGCTGAACTTTCGTTGATGAACGCTTGAATGACATGGCATGAGGATTCATGCCATCTTGACGCTTTCCTAGTCTAACAGCAAGCTCGTCAGTGATATCCTCGTCATCCCCCTTTGAGTCGTCCTCGACTCGAGCATATTGTCCTACAAAAGGTTAAGAGCAACAGGGGGCAAAATAATAGACATATCTTTTAAATCATTGCATGGTTTTTTAACTAATTCATGATCTACACAATTCATCTTAGCTGAGAGAACATGACTTTTCAATGTAATTTCATATTTATTTTCACATGGTTCATTCTTTTTACCAACATCATGTTTATCAATTTTATCACTTTTCAACATTAGCTTTAGTTATTTCAGCATGGGTCATAGGTTCTACAAAAAAAAAATTCTTTAAATTTGAATTTATATTTATTAGTTCTACCATGATGAACAACATCTCTATCATACAACCATGACCTACCTAATAAAAGTGAACACGTATCCATATGTACAACATCATAATTAATATGATTATGATAAGAACCAATAGAGATGGGTACTCGAGCAGTTTTCGTTACCTTCAGCTTACCACAAGAGTTGAACCATTTAATCACGTAAGGATGTGGATGTGGACTCTGTATCAAACCAAGATTCTCAACCATATGCATGCTAGCAAGGTTATTGTGATTAACTCCATCAATAATGACTTGGACAGCGTGATCCTTGACAACGGATCTCGTTTGAAAATGATTATGTCGTTGGTTCCTCTCTTCGATGTCACCATCTCTGTTCTCAAGTTCTGCAGACGGCACATCTTTCAATTGTTGTTTGTCATCTTCGCTATCTTTCTTTCCATGTAAACCTGCCATTGTTAGCAGAAACAAGGAAAATACACAGATGTATATATATCCTATGCTCTGGGTTGTGTGAGTGCCAAAACTCTCTCTCTAACCTATCTTTTGCTCTTATCAGTTCTTACCACGCAAATAGTAGGTACGATCGGCAACTGGTCGGTGATAACGTCAAATCACGAGGTGGTAAAGCGATGGCTAGAATCCGTCCCTGCTTGATTAGTAGAAAGTGGAGCTTGGACATGCTTTAATATGTAGCAAAGGAAGTACTAAAACCACACTAGTTAAAAACAAGTTGAATAAGTGTTCAACGACGGTACTATACTGGTCCTAGGCTAGATCGTAATAGAGACGTGAGCCTAATCACAGACGTCGTCACGAGAATCCAACTAGTATACTTCAAAACAAGCTCAATTTTTTCACTTCTTTAGTGTGCCTTTTTTCTTTTCTTTTTTTGCACTTGCCTTTTCTTGTTTTTACAGTGCGGCTTTTTCTTTACACTTGCTTCTTTTCTTTCAACTTTTCAAACGGGACAGCAGAAGAAACAATCCTTTAGGTGCAATTACGGACTCAAACACTCCGAATCTGATAAACACTTCTATACAAAAGTTGTAAAGGATCTTTTGATCTTTCGAAAACATCCAAGATTATCAAAATCCGAGTTCATATGAGTGAGATATGGGCAAAACACCAAACTGGATACAAGTGAATACGAAATCAGCCTAACAAAGATGGCAAGTTTTTTTACTGTTAGAGGACGAATTTGGGAAACTTAATTTCATTTTAGGAAAAGTTGGATCTAATATGAAATTTCTAGATCTTTCCAACGAGCACGAAAACGTTCAAAGACGAGTTCGTATGCAAAAGTTATGACTGTTTTACTGCAACAATCACAAAATTGCACACTAGGACGAATTGAAAACGGTTTTGGAGTTTTCTTTTTGGGCTTGGCCAAGATGGGGGAGGGGTGGGGCTCGGCCAGGAGGATATGGAAGGTGTTTTGGTAGGTGGAAAGTGTGAGGCTCTTACAAGGTAACCAATCCGCTTTTTTTGGAAGATATGGTAGGAATATAGCAGGACTGCTACGAATAAGAACATGATGAACACTGTGATAAAACATGACTCGAACTCGAAACTCTAAAGATCAAACACTAAGACCAGTAACGACTCGACGATGCAATGCAAATTCAACAAGAATTAAACTATGCGGTAATAGTAAAGGCTCAAAGGGCTTCGATTTTTTTGTGTGGCAATTTTCTGTACTCTAGATATGAAATCAATCAACTAATCCAAAATTCTCACCAGGCAACCAGATGCTCTGATACCACTTGATGGGAGCGGACGCTGGGACCCGATCTTCTGGTGAGAGACGACGAGAATAATTCGGTAGGTGTCTCAGAGACCTAAGAAACTTGGTCCTATTGGTCTAACCAACACAAGAAGAAGAAGGAGAAATCTCACACAACCGTGACGAATTCAACTAAACAAAACCTCACTAAAACGAAGCACGACGGGGGACTTATATAGGACGGCGGCCAGAGGAGGAGCGACGGTCAAACAAGTGCCCACGCACGCACGCACAACCCTATCCCTAGGGGTACATGGGTTTTGGGCCAAAAAATATAGCGACGCAGCGCCGAAAAGCTTTTGTCCATCAACTTGTTTTCGCGATTCCCGTTGACTAGGATGGAATTTGGAGGCGTGGCCGGATCCATTGGAAAGCTTATCTAGTAAGCTTTCTGTCCTTATTTGCCTAATTTGAACGTCATATTTGATCTGAGTGTCCGTTTGAATGTGCAGCGGTCCTGAATGGACGAACCGGACTCGGCAGCGGTTTCGACGTCCTCTCGACTTGAGCCTGGTGGTCGGGGATTTTTTTAACCATGTAACTAACTTGCTGAACTTTCGTTGATGAACGTTTGAATGGCATGGCGTGAACATTCATGCCGTCTTGACATCAGTAAGCTCGCCAGAGATAACAAGCTCGTCAATGATGTCCTCATCACAATCAATAATATTTTTACCTTTGCTAGATGAACAAGATGCAAAGTTTTATTTTCAATAAGGACAGAAAACTCATTATCCATAGCAGCCCGCCATTTATCATCTTGAAGTGCCTCGGCTACACTCTCTGGTTCTCCTATGGCACTAAAGTTTACCACCTCACAATACATACCATCATGAAAAGTTTTTGGCTTACGAACTCCGCTTTGCAATCGAGTGTGGGGACGAGCGGCTGTAATTTCTCCCGTAAGCGCAGAAGATTCTGTCATCTGATCTGCACCGGAACTTGTACCTTCCTCAGCTGCAGGCGATGCTGGTGACACGGACTCCCCGACAGATTCGGTTGACGCGAATGCACCGGCCTCCAGCGATTCGCGGAGTTTTATCCGATGCTAATTCTCGTCCGTTGATCTCCGTGGCATTTGTTTCCTGCAAGTAATGAGCGCCATTTTCTCTAGGAATAGCATTATTAATACCAGGGTTATTAATCAACTTAGCAGGAGGAGTATTAGCCACGGAAGTATTAAATTATTCACTCCTAAAGGGAAGATCAGGTCCACCGGTGAGTTTAGGATCAATCAATGGTATTTCGGATTGTAGGCGAGCACCGGCATTAGGATGTAAGTGAGAGAAAGGAAAAACATCTTCATAAAAAATGACGTCTCTGGAAATATACACCCGGCCATTGGAGATGTCTAGGCATTTGAATCCCTTATGAAGATTGCTATAGCGAAGAAAAGCACACCGATTAGAATGAAATGCAAGCTTTTGGGAATTGTATGGTCGAAGATTTGGCACCCAAAAATTCTATGGGAGGAATGCTCAGGTTTTTTATGAAACAATTGTTCCAGAGGTGTGGAGTAATGTATGACTTTGCTGGGCGTTCTATTGATAAGATATGTAGTAGCAATAAATGCTTCATACCAAAATTTTAGAGGCATAGATGCATAAGCAAGAAGAGATAAACCAACTTCGACAATATGTCGATGTTTTCGCTCAGCAGACCCATTTTGTTGATGGGCATTAGGGCAAGAAACATGGTGTGTGATGCTGATCTTGGTGAAGAAAGAGTTTAATTTTTCATACTCCTCCCCAATCTGTCTGCAAGGTTATGATTTTTTGGCTAAAGAGTCGTTCGACAAGGTTCTAAAAATATCGAAATACATGAAACACCTCAGGCTTGTGTTTAAGAATATAAATCCATGTAAACTTACTATAATCATTAATGAAACTAACATAAAACTTCTTCCTATTCACATACTCTGGAGCTGGGCCCCATACATCAGAAAACACAAGCTCTAAGGGAGCGGAGGACATACTAAAAGACTTCTAATAAGGAAGTTGATGACTCTTGGCCTATTGACAAGCATCGCACACAGGCCCTTTATTCGACTCACTAGAACAAAGAAGATTATTCCTATCAATAACTTGCTGGACAATGGTAGACGAAGGATGACGAAGCCGACTATGCCACTTGGCCGGAGTAGGTTTGATTGTCCCAAAAGCTTGCTTCAATCTACTTGTAGATGGGAGGGGATAAAGATCTCCTCTAGACTTGCCTTGCAGTAGAGTTTTCTTCGTTGCCAGATCCTTAATCAAAAAGAAGTTGGGATGAAACTCAAGGAAGACATTATTATCGGACGCAAGACGATGAACGGAGACAAGATTTTTCTTAGCTTTTGGAACATGAAGAACATTGTTTAATTTGAGCTTACGAAAAGGAGTGTGAAGAAAAGTACGACCAATGTGGCTAATCTCCATACCAGCACCATTGGTGGTGTGAATCTGATCATCTCCAATATATTTTTCCTTCATGGCAAGTTTATCCAGTTCACTTGTAATGTGATATGTTTCCCCGGTATCAGTATACCAATTGGTGTCCATGCCATAATAATTTGTCGCAGCAGCCGTCTTTTCTTCTGGGGTGAAATTCTCATCAAAACGGTTCCAACAATTTATGGCCATGTGGCCAACCTTGTTGTAAAGGTTGCATGTAGGGCGAGGGTGAGAATTGTTGGTGTAGCTGCCCCTACCACAACTTCCTCCTTGGTAGCCACGGTCGCCACATATTTGTTCAGATTTTGGTCAGGACCAGGAGGGCCCTGACGGGGGTGCGCAAGACTAGAGAAGGTGTCCGGGTCGATGCCCTAGAACTTATTGCAGTTATTAAATTTCTCTACGCTAATGTTCTCTTGTGCTTTGTTAATTAATTCCTCATGGACTATTTAAACTGGTATGCCAGTTCCTCTTGTAATAAAAATGCTACAGTTTTACCTGTATTTCACTTCAATTAATTGTACTTCGATGATTCCACTGTATTGTCCATCACGAGATACTAAACTGGGATTAGTATCGCCTCGTGGTGTTCGATTCCCTTTGCATGTACTGGGGTCACGACAAATGGCCTTGTACCATATCTCCCTCGAGATGAAACGGGGCTTATGGGGAACATGTACCCACTTTGTAGAGTTAAAACTGTCATGACAGTCGTGCCCACGGTTACAGACGGGGCATGATGTTCTCACATGTAGTCAAACCATTTTAATAATTGAACTTGAATAGTGTAGGCTGGGATTTGCCTGGTGTGATGATGCACCTTCCTTTGATGTTCGAGATGACTGGATCAATTTATGCATTCAACAAATCAAAACTTACTAACTAAAACTTCCCTAGTAAATAGGCTTTGGTGTAAAATAACTATTTCCCTGATCCTTACCATTGTATACATTTGTTTAGGATTGCTTATTGGGTAGCCGCGTAGTCACTATAGCTATCGTGGATAATTTTATTTTTTAGGCTGCAAGTCTATCAGGACCAGCAGGGTCCAAACTCAGGTGTGCGGGACTAGCTGTGGGTGTTCGGGGTCAGTTGCATGGATATCATCGCTGAAAGCTGTTGCTGCTTTGATGTTATTTTTATTCTTTCTTAATATTTGATAATATCTATCTTGTTGTAATAGCATATGATTGTAACTTCAAGTACTCCATTATTTTAAATAATTATGCAATACCAGCGATGATAACCACTAAATTGTCTACCATGAGGAATTAGTCTGGGCCTAGTATCAGATCATGGTCTTGGATTCCCTATGGAGACGCAGGGGGTCATGGCATCGTTACTCTATGGGGTTTTATGTGGTTACAGGATGAGGAGGAGGAGGTACTTAAAGAGCTCAGACTCTAGTACAATAAGTGCTCCAGGCACTCGTGCAGGCGTTCTTGGCTACGAGAGGGAAGAACTCGCACTTCTAACTATCGAATCCTAAGCCGGTGTGTACACGTTAATTCTACTGGAGTTCTCTGGAGAGTATGGGTCTTGTAGGTAGATGAAGCTTGCTTTGTCGTGGTGAGGATTGTCGGGGACCTCTTCGCCCTTGGCCCCTTTTATAGGCCAGTTGTTCGTGCATTGTAGATCTTCTGGCGATTCATGGGGGCACGTGGATCTCTGGTTGCCAATAGCCACCTTACCTCTAATATACCGGATCCTTTGAGCAATCTCCCGAGTAATAGCAAGTGGCCATCAGCTCATGATTAGGGCCCACACCTTTCCAGTGTTTGATGGCGCGGACGACTTGACTCAACAGCGAGAGAGTAGCCACCGTTGATAGTTATAGACTGCGTACCTTGGTATCGGGCAGTGATAACTCGATACCACCGTTGTATGTTGCTTGTTACGGATAAGGACGCGGAATGCTGTCAGGGGCGCACACCTTGAGCCTTGTATGCCCTAGCTCGAGATTGTTGAGTGAATATTTTGTGATGACATGATTTTACAATTTATTTACATATTTTTGTGCTGATTTTTGGAATTATTGGAATATCTTTGAAAGGAAAATGATAATTTTAGATGAATAATTGAGGATGATTGATGATTTATTGGATTAATACTGAACTAATATTTTTGAAGAGTTATGGGGAGAGAGAGAGAGAGAGATATATATATATATATATATATATATATATATATATATATATATGTGTGTGTGTGTGTGTGTGTGTGTGTGTGTGTGTGTGTGTGTGTGTTTTGATTTTGTAGAAAGAAGAAAAGAAGAAAAAAGAAATTCACTGCTGTGCATAGGAAAAGGAAGAAAAACGTGCTGTGTAGGTGGCCTTGTGAGAAAAGTAGGTCTGCGTGTGTGCATGCACATGCAGGCGGCGAAAAAAATATTTTTTTTTATTTTTTTATGCAAAATTGTATCCCGAGTTGAACTTTAGACAAAAATAGGCCCCAGTCGAGCAACGAATTCACGATCGCACCCAGTCGGAATTTGAAAACATTTACAGGCCCACCAGAGGTGGGCTACCGCTACCAAGGCTGCTTTGAAAATTCAAAAAACGATTACAATCTATCGGGGAACCAAAGCGCGATTGGGGCACGGAATCTGATTCCCTCGGGCGGGGCCGCGAGCAAGGAAAAGGTGGCAGGCGTCAGGAGCCGGTCGCACCCTGAGAGCACGACAGGCCCTCTCGCGCACTGAAAGCGCAACCGGTCTCCATTATTGCCCACCACAGCACGGCTCCAACTCACTTTCACTCTCTCTCTCTCTCACTCTCACTCACGCAGGACCGAGAGAGGCGACGGGAGGCGACTCCGCAGGAGATTTTGAGGTAATCTCTCTTCCTAATTCTTGTTAAAATTAGTAGGTATTAGTTAATTTTAGTGATATATATTGATTGAAGAGTATATTGGTAAGAATTTGTGAATTTTTGACCGGCTAAATTTGATTCTATATGAAATTTTGTTAAACTTTGAATGAATGAAACATTGAAAACTTGATAGGCTAGCCATATATGTTTGTAAGTGCTGAATGTGGAAGAAAATATTTGAACGGAGCGCATGTTTGAACCCCGCCCGTGCAAAACCACCGGTGCCAAATAGGTTAGGCATAATGGTAGCCATATGGATTAGCATTGTTTTGGAACCAATAGGAGTGACGATTGTAGATTGAATATTTAGCTATTTAGGGTTTCGTTGGAACGATTGTTTTGTCGATTTGTTGTAGTAGAAGGAAATTTAAAGTTGACATAAAATAACTTATGGAATGATTCAAAAAATGGTGGAAATATTTGTAAATGTATTACTTCTGGTCATTCGTTGAACTGAGAGAAATATGTGTCCTGTGGTCAATGTAGGTCACATGGCAGAGACAATATATTTTCAGATATATTATGGGGTTAGCGAGATTATGCTTGCTCCTGTTGGAACAGATTTATAAAACTTCCCTCATGTACAACGTGGCATTAAAAGAGAGTCGGAAAGGTCTTATGGTGAGATTTATGGATGGCTGCTGAAGGTGCTCAATTTGGAGGCAGAGAGGTTCCGGCTAGTTATTCAAGCAGTTGTAAGTCGTGCCCCGCAAGGGTTCTACGGGGAGCTAATACTGATCAACTTAACGAAGACATGGAGGGATTATCTCCAATATGCATTCGAGCGCGGATGGCCGTTAGTGCTGCTTGTTCAGTGCTATAAAATACCTAATACTCAGCCTGCCGCAGAGGAACAATGGGAGGAAGGGGGAGGGCATGTGGATAGAGGCACGAAAGAAGGTTGGGGGGAGGGTGGCCACACTGAAGGGTTACACAAGGAGGACGAAGCAGAGGGAGAGGAGGAGGTAGGGATGGAGGCAACGGACACTACTGATGAAGGTGAAACGCTGGGTGGTATAGTGGAGGCGATGGAAGCCGAGGACGCTGAGGAAGAAGCACCGGAAGAGGATGAAAACTCAGACGAAGAGAGCCATGTTCCTATGGAGTGGAGGTCCAGCAACTTTGAAGGTCTAGAAATGGTTGAAGATAGCCACGTTGAGTGGAAGTATCACGAGAACGAGGTAAATGAGGAGGCCACTTTTAAGGACAAGCAGGCTGTACTGCACGCGGTAAAGTGCTGGGCGGTGTCACTGCGTAGGTAGTTCACCGTTGTGAAGTCAAGTAAAAAGGAGTACGATGTTAGGTGTGTGCAAAACTCATGTCCCTTCCGCGTGCATGCTTTCAAGGGGATGTGGAAGGATTATTGAAAGTGCTCAATAGTGCGGCAACACAATTGTGTGGTGCATGTTGCAAAGCAAAAGCACCGGAACATAACTTCAACGTGGGTGGCGAGGAAACTGTCAGGTATAATTATGGATAACCCTCATGTTACGGCCGGCTTTATAAGGCAGCAGGTCGAGAAGAGGTTTCAGTACGAGATAAGCTATGCAAAGGCTTGGAGGGCTAAGAGGAAAGCAATCGAGGGTCGGTTTGGGACCAATGAAGTGTCATATGCAAATCTACAGCTCATGTTGCGGACCATTGCTAGGAGGAACCCAGGCACATTCATTGACATTGCAGAGCATGCTGTAGGAGAAAGACACCCAGGTAGATGGTCTTGCAGCATGCGTTCTTCGCGCTCGGGCCATGCATCACGACATTCAAATACTATCGGCCAATCCTTTGCATGGAAGGCACATTTCTAACAGGGAAATACATGGGCAGATCTTGACTGCCATAGCGGTGGATGCGAACAACCAGGTCCTACCAGTTGCATTTGCATTTCTTGAGTCTGAAAACACCGACAGCTGATATTGGTTCCTAGAACGGGTGAAGGTTGGAGTGGTTTAGGACCGGCCAGAAGTATCTGTTATTCATGACTGTCATACCGGGCTACTGAAAGCTATCATGGAGATGCAGGATGGATCGGACACGTACCCTCGACAGCCGCCTTCGAGGGCAAACAGGGAGGTTAGTGCACTCCTTGTAGCACGTTTGAATTATTGTTTGATCATTCAGGATGTGACCTATATTTTTTCCATTATGCAGAGCGACATCAAATTCGAACTCGCCAAGGAAGGGACATCGATGCTTCGCTGGCTCAGACAAGGGATTCAGGTCACCGCCGTGGATATGAGACAAGCTTGGGAGAGAGTGGTCAGCAAGGCGAATGAGCTAGTTCGTCTCTCCTCTCGTCGGCGTACCGGTGACGTAGTGCCACGTGCCCCACCACCGCTAGAGCATGGAACGCGTGGGGGCGGACGGTCGCAGCCTGGTCGCGGCTTTGTACCTGCACCTCCACTCTAGCCTGACGTGCCGGCTTGGGAAGGTATGTACGCCGCCGGAGGGTCGCTACCCCCTAGCACCCACCCCTACTCCTCCCCCTACAGGCCTCCCCCCACTTCGGCGTGGGATCAGCACCCGCGGCACTCCTATGGGGGTCCCCACTTCGGCGTGGGATCAGGCGCCACGGCACTCCTACGGGGGCCCTGCTACAGTGTTGCACCAGCAACCGCGCCACTCCTACCGTGGTGGATCTTAGTCTGGGTGGGACCAAACAGTGGTGCCGTCGGCACCCAATACGGCGTGAGAGCAAGCGGCAGCGGCATACGCTGACGTCCCCACTCAGTGGGACGAGTGGTCCACCGGGGTTCCTTCACCTTGGCAGGTGCACTACGGTGCCGGCAGGAGCAGCGTACCCGCCTACTACGATGTCGGCACTAGCGCTGCAACGCTCTACTACGGTGCCGGCACTAGCGCTGCACCGCCTTACGGTATGGGCATAGAGGAGGACATCACTACTTCCTACGATGGTATGCACATAATGACCTTTGCTTACGACATTGTAAGTTGCATGTGGTTGCATAATTTCTAAACTTATTTAATTTTCAGATGATTCTCACAGCTTTGCACCACACGAGAGCATGCCATTTAATCTTGATAACTATCTGGTTGACGACCCACCACACCTGTCGATATGGGGAGGCCTCGGAGAGAAGTTCGGCCATGCGACCCACTCACATACTCCCGATATCAGGTGCAATACTGCGGGGCTAGAGATCAGCAGCGGCAGGGTACAAGGCAGGTGCGAGGACGGCAATGATTTTGTATGTACCATCTTTGTATGAATCCTATGTATTTGTTCTATGCGTTCAACTATGATGTATTTGTTCTAGCCATATATTTTTAATTATTGGAATGTCTATCTATTTCTGTTAATAATTCTTACGTAAATCTTTCTGGTTTCTATTCCTACCATTCAATAAAAATATGTAAACATAAGTAGTCAAACAACTATAATGTTCTAAATTTAATCGGTAAAAGATAGTGAATATTTTCTAATTAGGATTAATGGTACATCTATATGAATTAAACAAGAACTTTCCTATGTCACAACTTCTATATCTATAATATTATCATGCATAGCTAAAGCCTAACTAATGCCCCATATACACAAATATCCACACAAGAACCTGTTGCATTTTGGTTGCTCGACCGAAGCCAATCGTGCTTTCAAAGCACGAACGGGACCTATCGAGCGCTCAAATAGCGACAGGATGTCGCCCACCGCCTCTCCCCTGGCTCGGTTGTGAGTGCACTGTCGAGCCTTCAATGAACGACAAGATCCCGGTCGCTCCTTCAGAGCTAGACTGGGGCCTATTTTTGTCTAAAGTTCAACTCGGGATACAATTTTGCATAAAAGAATAAAAATAAACATAAAAAATATTTTTTTTCTGCAGGCGGCCTTGTACGCAGGCGTGAGGCCCAGCGGCGCGGGAGGCCTAGCGTGGGCAGCTAGCGCGCGTAGTGGGCTAGAGCCAGTGGGCCGCAACCAGCGGCAGGAGGCTGGAGCCAGGCCAGCGCAGGGGCCTAGGCCGAAGCCGAGGAGGGCTGGGGCAGGAGTGGTGCGACCCAGATGAGGTTGCCAGGTCGAGGAAGAATCCGTGTTTGAGTGGAATTCGAGCCCGAGTTGGTTTATTTTCAATATGAAAATGAATGTGGAGGCTCGGGATTAGTAGAGGCTTTTAGGATTTCCATATGTTAATGACGGCTACAAAAATTAGGGAAATTCTAGAGGTGATTAGAGAAGATTAGAGAGAGATTAGAGGAAGATTAGAAGAAATTTTTTTCAGGGAAGAGAGGCAGATGAGCAAGGGGTTGTGTTAGGCTTGTAGAAGCTGTAGCAGGGCAGTAGCCATCATGTGAGGCGTAGCCAGGAGCTGTTACAGATCAAGGTAACGCAGACCAGTGTAGATTTGTACTTCTTTGTAAAAAGGATTTGATCGGGGAGGAGCGCTCGGAATCATTGCCCCGCAGATGTAGGCAGGTGTCGAACTGCGTTATCAAACGTGTGCGTTTCTGGTAATGTTTTTCTAATCTTGCATGAGTATATACTTTCATCGATTGCTTCCGCTAAATAGGGGTATTTAGCACCTATGATCCTACAATTGGTATCAAAGATAGTGGTTAGGCTCTGATAACAATTGAAAAAATCGATATGCCACCTAGAGGGGAGTGAATAGGAGAATAAAACAGAATTGTGGAAAGTAAACACTCAAAACAGTAATAGGCACATCGGAAGTTCCGATGTAGATCGAATGTTTCGATCAGATCCAGTACACCGTGCGTTGGATGTTCAGATCTGCGTCAAATATTCCAATCTGCGTCGGATGTTCCGATCCTGATTGATCTAAAGTTGAAGTAAACATGCAATAAAAGTTGATTTCTCGCAAAACCAATTTTAGATCTACTCAGGATTATTTAGAACAAGTCAAAAATCAATAGAAGAACAAATACTCAAGATCGAGACGAAGAACACGGAGATTTTTATTTACCGATGTTCGAATCTTTGAAATAAGATCCTACTCACCGTTAGGGAATGCACAAATCCCGGATCACCAAGACCCTAACCCCTTCTGGCGTTGCACCAAAGCACTCACCACTCTTCACTAGATGAGTCCTTTTCCTTGCGGAGGCGGAATCAAACCTTCATAAACTCCGGAGGCGCACCACACAAAGTTCGGCGGCTCACCGGCGACACCTAGCCGTCTAAGAGCCCTTCAAGCCTCCAAGAGTAACAAATGATGCGGAGAAATTGATTAGGATTCTATGTGCTCCAGAAGTTGATGCCTCTAATTTGTGGAGCCCTTTGAGTGCCTTGATCTCTCTATATCTAGATCTCACAAGATAAACAAGAGAGAAATGTTTGTATTCTTGTGAGCTGATGAAGAAAGGAGTGAAGGTTTCAAAATCTCAATCAATCAGAGTGTGTAACCTATGGTAGGCAGTGGAGGAGAGCTTTAAATAGAGGATCTCGAAATATGGCCGTTGTTGCAGTGTATACCACGTCGAATGTTCTGCCCTACATTGGATGTTCCGACATACATTGGATGTTCCGACGGGGTTCTTTCTGGATTGCGCTGGTAGCGTGCTGTTGATTGGTGGCTGATCGGGGGTCACCGTCGACAATGAATTTGTACGGGGGCACGCTCAAGATCCAAACTAGATGGTAGCACAAGACAGAGATTTATCCAGATTCAGGCCCTCAACTTTGGTGGTAATACCCTACTTCCTGTGCTCTAGGATTATGATGATGATCACATTTGATCGTATAAGATCGTGTATATCTATGGCCCCCTACCCCCTCCCTTTATATATTGCAGGGGGAGATAGAGTTATATGGTGGTATGTACTACATGGTACCAAGTTCGGTTATACCGATACATGATATGCAAGTATTGATCTCCTAATTACATGGAGCTTGGCTACAACCTCGGGAACTTCCTTGGCGCTCAAGTTATACGTAACCCGAGTGGTCTCTATCCTAATCAGCCGACTTTGGTCGTCCCCCATCTGCTCCCTCATGGGCCTTCTAGAGGATACCCGGGGCCCATGTAGTCCACAGTAGCTGTTGGCGATTCTTACGCTCTTAGAAATTAATCCGCAAGCGGACGGATATCGCTTATAGTTTTCACCTAGGAGAATTTCAAGGTATCGAATCCACAGGGAACGAGGGAGAAAGATAATTCTAGTACCTATATTATTAAGATACTAACCAGCTAGCTAAGGGGTAAATATGATACGATAAATAGACCGGTGACACACACACACACACACTAAGTAGAGTGCTATAATAATTAGGCAGACACTTGGGAGGACAACGAGACGAGTTTAATAAGTTTGTAAATGTTGTGTGATTCAGTTTATTGAGAGAGCTTGGGCAATAACGATCAATGGTTCACTTAATATTCGTCATCGAAGCTCGGACACTCACTACCACCTGCTATCCTGAATTGGAATCCCGAATGGTTATGATCGTTCCGATTGGGCTCTACTAGTCTAAAGCCGGACGTTGTGGGTTACACACGAGATACTTAATATCTACGGATGGATAGGGTTGTCACCACCTACCACATATACGTGGCCCTGGGTGTAAACCGAGTTAGTCCTAGTCTCAGACACCACGTTTGCTACTATTTCTAATCAACCTTCCTCGGATCCTAGGAAGATGATCTAGATTCAATACTTAGCTCTCTAAGTATACGAGTGAGAACCGAAACTGATTCCAGACGAATACAAGCTACTAGTAAGGCTAATCCACACAACTCATATATGTAGATATGCTCAATCTCAAATAAAGCTCAACACTTTATAAAATGAATGAAGTAGTCTTACTGAATACTTTTGGTAAACAGGAAAGGATACAAGAGCGTTACCCAAATTCCCGAAGACACTTCCAGAACTCCGAGGCTTCAGCTCGACTCGACACTAACTCCCAACTAATCTACTCTAACTAAAGAGCAACTCTAAGTGAAGTGGATGAAGTGAAGTGTGGTGGTGTGAAAGTGAGGTGAGGGGGTCCTTTTATAGTGTTCCCGAGCCAATGGGAGGGTGCCACGGCATGGGACACTTGTCATGTTGCCACCCTCCGAAGGAGAATCCAAGGCGGCATCCGAGGTGGGTTGGCCGGCCTAGGGTGGGTCGGCCGGCCCACCTTTTTCATCATCTGGCCCTCCAATTCGGTGTAGATGCTCCATAGACGGTCTAGATTACTTCCCCAAGTCGGTTTTATTAGTTGATGCCGGCAAGTTAGGAATCCAATGGAATCCTATACTCATTTGTGAAAGAAGTACTACCATCGGATCAAACCGACTGAAGTGGACGGTTGGGATGGCCTCTAGGTGTGTTTCTTGGCGTGTGGGAGAAAAACCAAGGCAAATTGACTAAAGAAGGGACCGCCGACTGGCTTGGTCGGCCGCCCGCTCGGTCTCGGTCCACTGGCTCGTCGTCTTCCGGAACTCCTTTCTCCCTCATTCGAGCTCCAAATATAGCAAATAATATATGCATTTCGATCGTCTTGACGAGCTCTTCATCATGGTGTAGTCCATTTTGTCATTTGATGACTTTTCAAAATATGTTTATTTTAAACTCCATCTTTCGTCCGATTTGCATACGGCTGATAAATCGTCTTTTCTTGTGTATGTCTGCAAAACATGAGACTACACCAAAACTCGTGGAACTCATTAATGTTAGCCTCAATGTAGTTTGAATTCCTTTATTTTGTAGATATGTTGACGGTTAAAAGCGTACAAAATTTTACAAATGAGGACCATCAATAGTAGCCCCCTGAATGCTTTACGATAGAGTCAGATGGTTTCGTCAATGTCTCCTGTAATCTGAGAAGAGATTGTAAAGAACTCAAGAAATCTGTAGCCTTTTGTGTTGGAGGCAACGCCCGGATTGGCAATACCCAAACCGCAAATTTTTTCGACCCATTGGGCACGTCACCTCAACAGACGAATTCGACTACTTGACATCTACTCTCGCATTGCGAAAGCAGCAATTGACCCAACATGGAGTACGCCTTAAGTCACATAATTACAGCTTTCGTCTTTCAGCATGCTGTAAATTATGCGTTAAAACAATAACAGCATCAGATGCCCGGCCTTAACTTGTAAGAACCAGCACTCGGCCCAACAAGGGGTGCATCTTTTAGCCGAGTGGTACCTGTCCTATCCATAGAAAGGATCAGCTGTCGACCCCTTAGGACGTACCAATTGGATGCAGTTTGGCCGAGAGGTATTTGTATCCGGGTTGCGGTATACAACTAGCAACCTTAAGAAGGCATACCTCTGAAATTGTACCCAAATTTCACCAACACCCAACCTTGAACATGCAAAGCTGGCTAGTGACCCAACATGGGGTATGCCGTGAAATATTTTTCAATGTGGCGCTTCCGGTCATATGCCCTCCATGGTGTACCGAGGCCGAATTAGGCTCAATGTTAACACATTGCCATCGCTAGCGGCGTGTTAAGAAAGCATGTTAAGGGGATCGCCCTTTGCTTATTTGGCCCAAGCTCATTTTAGGGGAGGCGAAGAGTTTTCGCACCATTCCCAAAAAGCCAAAGCGTTACGCGCTTCCGCCGGGAAGCGAAACCGCACCCACTTCCATCCCATCGCCATGATGATTTCACTGTGTTCAGAATGGATAGCGAGGCGCGCCCTTTGAACTTCTCCATGTGTAAAAAGGATACAGATGCAGCGCATCGCTCCACATCTAGATTCCAAATCTTTTTCTTCCCCTTTCTTTCCCAAGCTCCTGCCCCCTTCCTCCAAGCGCAATGGTTGGCCAAGGCGGAGAAATGGACCTGTGGGAAGCCGACGCCACCAAACTAACCGCCCGCGCCGCTGTCGAAAGAGCCGCCGTCACAGCCGAATAGCAACAATGGATAAAGGATCGTGCGGAGCGCATCGCTCAAGACGCCGTTAGGGTTTTCATCCGCGGTCTTCCACAGCTTTTTCCAGCACACAACCCCTGAAAGATGCGCTGGTCACCTCCATTCTGGACATGAAGTGGCCACCAGAGTAATCCTTCTTTTTCCTTATCCCTCATGAGCCAAGAACGAGCCCTAACTCATTGTGTTGCGCCACGGAATATGTGTAATCCGGCCTAAGTGCCATTAATAGAAATCTTTTGAGAAGTCTTATGAAAATCCTTGTACCGATCTTCTGGCATCAATATCAAATTTGTGACTGACATTGCCTCCATCCGAGTAGTTGAAACTACGCACTCCCAGACTGACATTCAAGGCTCCAGAAAACCTCTTGGGAAAAAGCACTCGGTCAACCGAGTGGTTACCCGAGCCTTCTCAAAGAGGCCGCATCCAGCGCTAGACAAGGCCTGGCCCAGAATGCTCAACGTAGTCCGTTATCATATATTAGGAATAGGGAAATGAAGTTAGTTTACCCCGCCCATTTTTTGCACCAGCCTTTTCGTCCTTTCCAGCGAACTCCACCGCTAGGGTTCTCCTCCCTCACGTTCCCCGCCGCCACCATCGCCGATCAGCAATGGCTCTTCATCTCCTTCCACCCCAAAGGTAACCAAGAGCGCCAAAGAGTGGATGAAGTCCATTACGACCGATCGGAGGCTGCAGAAGCTGCTATCCGCCGGAGTGCTCCCCTCGGAAGAGCTGATCACATGGCGCGCCGCCGCCGGTGAATCTTCCCCCACCCCTTGATCTGACGAGGTAGTGGTCTTCGAATCTTTCTTCCTTCGAGGCCTCGGCCTTCCTTGCCCTTCTTTCTTTCGAGGCTTATTGCATTTCTACGGGATCGAGGTTACTCACCTTAACCCCAATTCGAATTTTCAAATCGCGGTCTTTAGTCATATCTGTGAGGCATATCTCGGGATCGCCTCCCCCCCACTTTGATCTCTTCAGAAGTCTTTTCCTCCTCAAGCCCTTTCCCAACAAAACTTCTCCCAGAGCCGCAGGCGGCGCGGGATTCCAGCTGCGGGAAGGAGCCAAGAAATTCAACTTTGATCTTCCCATGAGGCCACACCAGAGGCTCAGAGGCCACACCAGAGGCTAAAAAGCCCTCCGGCTCCACCCCGAGTTGTCAATCTGCTCGGGTGGGAACCAAATTTGTTCTGTCGCGAAGGTTTCTCCTCACAACCTCATTCTTCACCATTTACAAAGAAACCAAAGTCTCAAAAATCTTCAAACGCTTGTAGGAATCCTGTCTTGGGTGCCATGCCAAGCAAACGCAGCACCAAGGCGCCGGCTCATGCTCCTCCAAGATCTGACCGCCAAGCTTAGCCTACCCCAAGTGAGGACCCAGCTCAACGCGCAGCGCCTCGGCCTGCTCCCCCACCGTACCCTGCAACTCACCAATCCTCATCGGCAAAGGGTAAGATCCCGGCCTCGGCTCCAGAATGCTCAGTGCCGGAAATCGAGGAGATTCCCCGTCCTTCCGCCAGCGCCAATCCTCCTTCGAGTGAAATGGAGGAAAGAGATGGAAGGCTATGGTGTCGATGACGAGCAGGAGGCCGAAGAGTTGGAGGCGCTGCAGAATATGTCAAAATTCAACACCACCCTTCTTGAGGTAAAAATCCCTTCATGTCTTGAATTCTCGTTTAACACAAAAGAACCATAGTGATCTTCCCTCCTGTCCCCAGGCAGCGCATGAGACAGAGGTCCAAACAGAAGTCCATGTGCTTGCGAGGAGCCGTATGTGAGCTGAAGTCCCGTGATGAATTCGACAACGCACTTTACGCAGTCAAGTCGCAATACCGTGGCGAGATCGAGTAGCTCCGAAGGGAAATCACTGAACTCCGTTTCCGCCACGTAGAAGAAGCCAATACCATCCAAGGTAATACCTCCGAACGACATTGAACTCCCATGCAACTATAAAACGCTCGTTTGAGATTGATCTTTCATACTTGCCTTTGTACAAAGCTTTAAGGGAAAACCAGGAGGCGAGGTAGAAGGCCATGGAGGGAGAAGTCTTCCTGGCACGCACCCAAGCCAACAAATCGACCAAGGAGATAGAGGGTAACTTCCCGCCTCTGGCTCTCCTTGGCTCAACCCCACTAAAGCTAGACTAGTTTTTTATGTCCGACTGGTTTTGAAGCCTATCAACAAAAAACCAAGGCACAATTCAAAGTTTTCGATGAGAGGGTGAAATCCGCCAATGAGCTCCGCGACCATGCTCTGAAGGCAGTGGCTCTAGCACTTCAATATCTCCATCCTGAGGACGAACTGCCATCAGATGCCAAAATCTTCATGGTGAAACTTAAAGACATTCCCGCACAGATCAAGGTCTTCGCAAGGGAGACGACGACTTTCACCAGCCAAGCTTTGGCTATTACGTAGTCGAACTACCCCAGCATGGACCTCGAAGCTGTGCGAGAAGGATTTGCCTATGACGAAGAAGAGGCCTCCGCTCTTATGGAAGAAATTCGTGATATCTCCGCCACGTTAGCTAAAGATTTAGTTTTGTAGATGACTTGACTCCATAATATTCGTTTGATCCTCAATGCATCTTGATCTTTAATTTATATGAGTATGCGATTTATTCGTTTTTCATGTAACGCTTCTGCCGAGTAGTCGAGCCCCTGAGTGCTAGGAATAACCATTTGGCCTTCTCCCTATGCACGTACCGAGTGACTAAACGCTGCCTCTGGCAAGTATGAGTGCCATTACTCAAGAATTTTTATAATACCCAAATTCGATTAACATATGTAAAGAGGAAACAATTTTATTGATAAGATAGGGTGGAGTGACTCCGCACACTATTTAGTGTAGCCCCCGACTTACTGCTTCGTTGTTTACGGCTGAGCAACATGTCAAACAAGGGGTTAATTATATAATATTTGAATAGAAGATTTAAGAATAAAAACGACGTATCTGCTCAATGTTCTAGGTATTAGGCATGTCTGATCCATCTTCTCGCTTCAACTGATAAGCCCCGGGCGTGTGACCTCATCAATCACATAGGGGCCTTCCCAAAGTGGGGAGAGTTTGTGCTCGTGCTTCTAATTCCTTCGGAGGACCAAATCTCCTTTAGAGAATGCACAGCCCCGTACGTTGCGCTAATGATAACGACGCAAGCCCTGTTAGTACTTAGCCGACTGGATCATTGCTGCTTCCCTAGACTCCTTCAGCTTGTCGAGGTCTTCCATTCTTCCATCATCCAACTGATTGTTGTCGTAGTTGTGCACTTGTGGAGAGCGGAACTTCAATTCAGTTGGGAGGACTGCTTTCGAGCCATAAACTAGGAAAAAGGGTGTCTGCCCGTCGCTCGACTTGGGGTTGTTCTAAGCCCCCATAAAACTGAAGGCAACTCCTTTACCCAGCGCGTGACATACAGCTTTAGGCGGTCGAAGATCCTTACTTTGAGTCCCTGCAAGATTAACCCAATGGCACGCTCAACCTACCTGTTATTCCTAGGATGAGCCACAGAGGCATAGCAGATTTTGATGCCTAACTTCTCGCCCCAGTCCTGAAATTTGCTACTCTTGAACTAAACGCCATTGTCGGTGATGATGCGATTAGGCACGCCAAAGCATACGACGATGTTCCGGAAGAACTCACGTGCCTTGGCAGCCGTGATGTCAGCCACCGGCTTGGCTTCAATCCACTTTATAAACTTGTCGATGGCGGCGAATAGGTGAGTGAATCCACCTTGCGCTCACTTGAAGAGCCCTACAATGTCCAGATTCCAGACGACGAATGGCGAAGAGATCTGGATCGTCTATAGATCTTGAGCCGGCATATGAATCTGCCGTGCAAAAAACTGGCAGCATTCACATCTGCGTACTATATCTTTCGCATATGTTACTGCAGTCGGCCAGAAAAACCCTTGTCGATAGGCTTTCCCAACCAGAGAGCTTGCTGCCGCGTGATGTCCACACTCCCTCGAGTGGATGTCATTTAGTAGATCCCTGCCCTCTTGCTTGGATATGCAATGCTTTAGTACTCCGGAACTGCTTTTTTCACTTTTTCGAAAAATCTCATCCCGATTACCTTGTAGTTTTTGCTTCGGTGTGTGATGCACTTGGCAAGGCTACGATCTTCCAGCAACTCATCGTGGAGGAGATAATTCAAATATGGCTGCGTCCACCCGAGGTTAATCGATAATACCTCCGATTCGTGCTGCTCGTCATTCTGATCTCTCGGCGGGGTTGGTGGTTTGATGGAAGGCTTGCTCAATTCCTCAACGAAAACACCGGTCGGGACTTGCGCCGACTGGATCCCATCCTCGCCAGTTCATCTGCTGCTTCATTGTCTCGCTGGAGTACGTGAGCTAATTCCAGCCCATCAAATTTATCCTCCAATTTCCGAACCTCCTGGCAGTAAGCCGCCGTGTTGTCGCCGATGCAAGACCACTCCTTTTGAACCTGATTGACCACGAGATGGGAATCCCCATGCACCATTAACCGCCGTATGCTTAGTGATATGGCCATGCGTAGCCCGTGGATGAGTGCCATGTACTCGGCGTTGTTGTTACTGACTGGAAATAGGACCTGGAGGACGTATCGTAGCTTATTTCCAGTCAGAGATATGAGCAAAATCCCAGCCCCTGCGCCGATGAGCATGAGGGAACCGTCAAAGTACATCGTCCAGTACTCGAGATTTTCTTTTGCTGCTAGGGTCTGGGTCTCTGTCTACTCTGCGACGAAATCGACGAGTGCCTGAGATTGATGGCTAGCCGAGGCTTGAACTTTAATTCAAAGGCTCCAAGCTCGACTGCCCACTTCGCAATTCTCCCAGTGGCTTCCCGATTGTGAAGAATATCTCCAAGCGGGAAGGAAGTGACCACCGAAATCTCATGGTATTGGAAATAGTGCTTAAGTTTCCGCAACGTGATTAATACGGCATACAAAAGCTTTTGAATATGGGGTTACCTTATCTTGGAATCGCCCAATACCTCGCTTACGAAGTAGACCGGGCGTTGTACCTTCTGGAGGGAGCCTTGCTCATCCCGTTCCACCAGCAGCGCACTGCTGACTACATGAGTCGTGGCGCAGATGTAAAGTAGGAGGGGCTCCTGGGGCATGGACGGAACCAATACCGGCGGCGTAATAAGGAATTTCTTGAAGTCTTCAAAGGCTTGTTGTGACTCCACCGTCCACTGAAAACTGTCCTGTTGGTGTAAGAGCTTGAAGAATGACATACCGCGCTCCCCGAGTCGGGAAACAAATCGGCTGAGTGCCACAATGCATCCAATGAGCTTCTGCACATCCTTCTGACTGGTTGAGGGCTTCATCTTCATGATGGCACTTACCTTTTCAGGATTAGCTTCAATCCTCCGATGAGATATGATAAATCCGAGTAGTTTACTGGATGGAACCTCGAAGACGCACTTCTCAGGATCCAACTTCATCCGATATGCCCTGAGACTCTCAAATGTTTCGTTGAAATCTGTTATGAGATCTGACATTGTTCGCGTTTTCACGACGACGTCGTCGATGTAGGCCTCCACGTTGCGGCCGAGCTGAGTGTGAAAACACCGCTGTATGGTGCGCTAATAAGTTGCGCCAGCGTTTTTCAGTCCAAACGGCATTGTGATATAGCAGAAAGCACCAAAAGGCGTAATAAACGACGTCTTGATGCAGTCTTCCTCCTTCAGGCTAATCTGGTGATAGCCTGAGTTAGCGTCCAGAAAAATTAGAAGCTCACACCTGGCGGTGGAATCCACCACTTGGTCGATGCGAGGGAGCCCAAAAGGATCCTTAGGACAAGCTTTGTTGAGGTCGGTATAGTCAACGCACATTCGTCATGTCTTGTTCTTCTTCTGCACCAGGACCGGGTTTGCCAACCACTCAAGATGATATACTTCCTTGATGAACCGTGCTGCCAGCAACTTCGTGATCTCTTCCCAAATGGCGTCCTTCCGATCTGGTGCAAATCTTCTCAGACGTTGCTTGATTAGCCGCGCCTTTTCATCGACCGGGAGAGAGTGCTCGATCACCTCCCTCGGAACACCAGGCATGTTCGAAGGCTTCCAAGCGAACGCGTACTGGTTTTCCCGGAGGAAAGTGACGAGCGCGTCTTCCTATTTGCTATCGAGCCCTGTCCCAATCACGGCTGTTTTGGCCAGTCAGACGGGTCCAATAGTATCTTCTTAGTTTCCTCGGCTGCTTGGATGGAAGTCTTGGCCTGCTTCTTCGCGGATATGTCTCCCTCCTCTTGAAGGGATACAACCTCTTGCCGAATCTTTTCCATCTCGGCCGATGTATCCAGTGCATGTGCCATCTCGCAGCTTTCGCTGTCGCAAACGAGAGATTGCTTTACGTCGCCAGGGATGGTGATTACACCGTTGGGACCCGGCATCTTCATGAAGAGATAAGTGTAATTAGGAACGGCCATGAACTTGGCGATCCCCGACCTTCCCAAGATGGCATGATACGCCGTCTCGAAATCGGCCACTTTGAAGCTGAGACTCTCGGTCCGATAGTTGTCTTTGGTTACAAACGTGACAGGCAGTGAGACCTGCCCGAGTGGTATCGCAGACGTTCCGAGAATCACACCATGGAAAGGGGATGACCCCTGCCGTAGCTCGGAGCGAGGAATTTTCATTTGATCCAGAGTCTTGACGAAGAGGACGTTAATCCTGCTCCCGCCATCGACCAGGACCCTTTTTAATTTGTTTCCTCGAACGACCGGATCCAAGACCAGAGGATACCTCCTAGGGAAGGCGATCCGATCTGGGTGGTCCAATAGATCAAAGGTGATGGGTACTTCTGAACAGCGTAGATATTTAGGGACCACAGGCATGATTGTGTTGACCTCCCGAGTGGTAAGCTTCTGCTCCCGCTTGGACTCATACGCATCAGAGCCCCCGAATATGTAGCCAGGGGCGGAGCTACATGACCTCATGGAGGTGCACAGGCACCCCGGAGCGAGAAAATTTTCAGCAGGGAATTGTTTGTTTGTACCTCATGTGCACCACCGTAAGCTCTAGCCTGTGCACCCGGCATTCTGGCCAGCCTAGACGGCAGCCAAACAAGTCAAGTCCAACACCCAGCCTACCCTCCTTTGCTTGGTCTAATGCAGCACGAATGCATGACTAGTACTCCTTGGACCCTTGGATGGGTCTCAAGTCTCATCCATGGAAGCGAACAGCCAAGCGCCCAAGCCTACTAGCTTCCATCATGTTCTACTAGTCCACGCATCATCTTATGATTAATTAGTCACAAACATAAATCTCGCGTATCAATCGCCAATATTTACATCCCCGATGATCGGAATTCTTCGAAAAAAAAATCTCCGAGGATCGGGTGCTTTTTAAAGTTCGCGTTGTGCCTAAAACATGATAAAAAATCAAATCTAATTAAGGCGGAGATTGTTGATTCGGAATCGGTCATTTTGTTTGTGTCATTAAAACCTCATTATCAATAAAAATTTTAACTTTTTGATTGGTTCGATATTTTTATATATTACAAACCAGCATTATTGGAGGACCAAACTGTTTAGAATATTGATTTTCATAACATCCAAAAATAATAGAAATTTGGGAAAAATATTTTTTTTGGGTGGTGAAAATTTAATGTGCCAAAAAGGTCGATACAAACAGTTCGGATCAGATCAACAAATTCAATATTAGATATTGTATAAATGGAACACGAAACATCGTTTTCTCCATGCTTCGGTGAAGCACCGCATAACTACTATATGCTAGTGAAGCGGTGAACCATGGTAGTTTTTGTTCTAGTTCCGCACCTGTATGTAGCTGATCTCGCGCTCAGTATCTTGGTAGTCTCCATCGGGCTACTTACCATGTCCTCACTTTGTCGCCGGCTGCTTCGTGTTGTCGGCGAACTTCTGGAGAATGAGGCAATTTTTGGCAGCGTGTTTTCCACGCGGGTGAAAGGGACATACCGCTTCCATGACCTTGTTGTAGTTGTTGTCGTTGGGGGGCTTTGGTCGATAACACTCCATGTTGATGACCATCTCATCCCCTTTGCGCTTCTTGTCCTTGGGCTTGTCCTGTTCGTCATTTGGCTTCTTCTTGGGGCCTCCGTCGTTGCCACCACGATGATTGATTATGGCCTCTTCGGAGTTGGCCTCCTAGTCCGCCATTGTGAACATAGCTTTGAGATTTCACTAGGTCTCGAGTCATCTGCCTGATTAACTCCTCAGATTTGCATCCGGCGAAGAAGGCGTCGATGACCGTTTGCTCCGAAATGTCCCGGATCTCGTTCTTCTTTTTGGTGAAGCGCTTGATAAACTCCAGGAGAGTCTCGTTCTTGTGTCGGTGTAGCTGTCAGATCTCCCATCTCCAGGCGGGCTCCTTGAATTGGCGATGAACTGTTCCTAGTGGTAGTCCCAATACTCGATGGAGTTCTCCGGGAGTCCCGTAAGCCAGGTCTGAGCGGTCGGGGTTAAAGCGACTAGCAAAAAGTTTGCCATCATGTTCTGATCTCCTCGTGCTGCCAGTTCTTAGGATCCCTCTCGCCATCAAACTTGTCGATGCCTTTGAGGTTGAAACCGTCCGGCCAAACCACTCAGCAGAGATCCGGAGTGAAAGCCCGAATCCCCTCCAAAGGTCTTGGCCGCCGCCGACGCGGGGATCTACTGCGATGTTCCCGCCGCGGGTCTTGACAATGATGATCTTGGCGATGGTCGCGCCGACTGGCAGTGCTCTCAGCGTGGTCGTCGTAGCGCCAACTGCGGTAGCTATGAGAGTGTCGATCACCTTCGGCGCGCTCCCTCCTTTTTGCTTCAATATCGTGGTGGAGGTCACGACCCGCCGATGGATGAGACCCTCCGGCGGCAGAGGCGCGCGCCTTGCTCTGGTTGTGCCCAGAGCGGCTGTGAGCCATTGTGGTGGGAGCAGGGTGCGCCTCGTTCTGCTAAATGGCCGCCATCTCGACCATGTCCGTTGCACGAGCCAAGGTCTGGACAAGCGGGCTGTTCTCAGGAAGCTGCGGTTCGATGCTTTCAAGAAGAGTCTTCGAGGCGACGATGTTTGTTTGGGGAGTCCTGGTGTAGACGTCTTGATCCCTCAATTTCACCGCGCGCAGCTCGTTCTGGACATTGCGCCCGCGGATGCGAAGTTGTCGTAAGTGATCTTGATCCTCGGCGCGGCGCGGGTCCACGTCGACCGCCTCAGTGGCGGCCTCGTCGTCCCCGACTGGTTGAGAGGCAGAGCGATGGTCGTCCGCGCCAAGGACAAAGACTTCCCGGTAATTGCAGATCGCCGTGCTCCCATCTGGTTCTGAGTACGAGAGGGAGAGGCTAACCTGCTCGCTTTGTCCAATTGGTTGGCCGGTGTTAATGACACCCACGAACATGGTTGGACCCGATCGGTTGGGTCCGATGGATCTGTAGATCGATTCCCCGAGCGGTCACCTCCTATCCCAGTCTCGGGATCCGCCTGCGCAATGTCGCGGCAAGATTCCTAAGACTGGAAGGAGATCTAGTCGGGGGTGCTGAGCCTTTTGCGGACTACATGGGCCCCGAGTATCCTCTAGAAGGCCCATAAGGGAACGGATGGGGGCGATACGAGTCGGCCGATTAGGGTTGAAGATTGCTCGGGCTACATGTACCTTGCGCCGCAAGAGAGGACCCAAGGATATGGTATATCCCCATGTAAATGGCAGATCAATGGATACATACCATGTAACATCATAACAGAAACAGTTGCCATATACCCCGCGACGCTCTGTAATCCTATCCCCCCTACACTATATAAAGGGAGGGGGTAGAGGCCGTAGAGAGATCTTCTTCGGACATCATCATCAAGCATACACAATTACCTTGATCATCTTGCATCCCGCATATTGATCAACCATAATCCCAGAGCACAGGAAGTAGGGTATTACCTCCGTTGAGGGCCTGAAACTGTATAACCCTGTCTTGTGTTACCCATCTGGTTTGGTTCTTGATTAGCGTCCCCTCGTACAAATTCATTGCCGGCGGTGACCCCAGCTTAGTCACCGTCGGCGGTTAGGCGCAGTAGGGGGCAAGATCGATCATTTTTCAGATCAGATGGCTTTTTCGAGATCGTCGTACGTCGAGATGAGGCCAGGGGAGTCTCTTCGCTTTGGTGCCCTAGACTTCATCTCCGACGGCTTCGGCAATCTTCGTCTCTCCCCTCCACGGGAGATCGCTCAACCAGAAGGTACACGCAATCAACCGGACCCATTGCCTTTCGGCTTGGAGAATTCTGCATGTGCTTTCTTCAGGAGGATCCGTCGGCAGCCTCACTTCGCGCCCCTCAGTGAGGAGAGCGAGGAAGAGCCCCATGAGATCGCCTACCCGGCCGACACCTCCACCCGATGAGGTCTATGAGTCCTCGATCGATTTCTCTCGAACTCGGAGTCCCGCCATGCTTCCGCGACAGCTGCTCTAGAGATTCGGACAAGAGATAACCACTCGGGGAACCACTCTGTTAATTCGGTCGGGTCAACCCACTCGGATTCGGCAGTGTTCGTGGGTGTCATCAACGGTGGCCAACCCATTGGACAGAGCGAACAAGTTAGCCTTTCCGCTTCTGACTCTGAGTCCGATGGGAGCGCTAAGATTCGCAACTATCGTGAGGTTTTCGTCCTCGGGGCGGAGGATCATCACTCCACCTCCCAACCAGTGAGACCCGAGGCAACCGCTATCGTGGCGGCAGATCCGGACTCTCGCCGAGTGGAAGACCAAGATCGCACACGTCAGCTTCGCACTCGCGGGCGCGACGTCCAGAACGAGCTCTGCGCGGTCAAGCTAAGGGACCAGGAAGTCCACAACACTCCCCAGGCCAACGTCATCGCGTCAAAGACTCTTCTTGAGACTATCGCGCCGCAACTCCCAGAAGGCAACCCATGTATCCAGGCTCTTGCTCGAGCGACGGCCATGGTAGAGATGGCGGCCATAAAACAGAATGAGGCAATACCGGCTCCGACCGCCTCGGCTCGCGATCGATCTCTGCGCAACCGAACTGGCTCGAGCCTCGGCGGCAGTGACTCACACCGCCGCCCGCCCGTGACTGCGCCAAGATATCGGCCCGGCGGCGGCGCGCGTAACGACGAAGCGAGACTCGTGGCTACCATATCCGCCGCAACGACGATCAGGCCGAGAGCACCGCCACCGGCGTGACCACCGCCAGAGCGGCGCCAAGGCCCAGCGGCGGAGCGCCGCAGAGATCCCAGCCGGAGGCGGCCACGACCATCGGAAGGAATTCGGCCTTCACCCGGATCTCCGCCGAGTGGTTTGGCGGATGGTTTTAACCTCAAAGGCATCGACAAGTTCGATGGCGAGAGGATCCAAAGAATCGGCTGCAGTTTATGCCTTAGCGATCGGCGGCAGAGGTGATCGAACGCCATGGCGAACTATTTGCCGGTCGCTTTGACCCCAACCGCCCAGACCTGGCTAACGGGACTCCCAGAGAACTCTATCGAGTCTTGGGACGACCTCCAGAAATAGTTCATCGCCAATTTCCAAGGGACCTATGAAAGGCCCGCGGGGAGATGGGAGATTGGACAGTTACATAGGCGCAAGAGCGAAACTCTTCGTGAGTTCATCAAGCGCTTCACGAAGAAGAAGAATGAGATCCGGGACGTTTCGGAGCAAACAGTCATTGATGCCTTCTTCGCCGGGTGCAAATCCGAGGAGTTAATCAGGCAGATGACCCGGGACCCCCCGCGTAGTCTCAAAGCCATGTTCACGATGGCAGACCAAGAGGCCGAAGCCGAGGAGGCCATCGCAAATCACCGCGGAGGCACTGACGGAGGCCCCAAGAAGAAGCCTAACGATGAACAAGGCAAGCCCAAGGACAAGAAGCGAAAGGGGGACGAGATGGTTGCCAACGTCGAACGTTACCGACCTAAGCCCCCCAACGACAACGACTACAAAAAAGTGATGGATTCGGTATGTCCCTTCCATCCTCGAGGTAAACACTCTGCCAAAGACTGCCTTATTCTGCAGAAGTTCGCCAAGAGCTCCAACCAGTCTGCCAAGGGCGGTCAAGGCAGGAAACCCGATGGAGATTACCAGGACGCTGAGCGTGAAATCAGCTATATCTTCGGGGGCTCTGATGCGTACGAGTCCAAGCGGAAGCAGAAGCTTACCACTCGGGAGATCAACGCTATCATGCCCCCAATTCCGCAATACTTGCGCTGGTCCGAGGTGCCCATCACCTTCGATCGAACGGACCACCCGGATCGGATTGCCTTCCCTGGGAGGTATCCACTGGTTTTGGATCCGGTCGTTCAAGGGAGCAAACTAAAAAGGGTCCTGGTCGATGGCGGAGCGGATTAACGCCCTTTTCGTCAAGACCTTCACCAAATGAAAATCCCACGTTCGAGCTACGGCAAGGGTCATCTCCGCTCCACGGGTAATCCCGGGACGTCCGCGATACCACTCGGACAGATTTCCCTGCCGACCACGTTTGGGACCAAGGAGAACTATAGGACCGAGAGTCTAAGCTTCGAAGTGGCCGATTTCGAGACGGCATATCATGCTATCTTGGGAAGGCCGGGGATTGCCAAATTCATGGCGGTTCCTAACTACGCTTACCTCGTCTTAAAAATTCCAGGTCCCAACGGTGTAATCACCCTCCCTGGTGACGTTAAACAGTCCCTGCTCTGCGACAGCGAAAGCTGCGAGATGGCGCAGGCACTCGACTCATCGGTTGAGATGGAGAAGATCCGACTGGAGGTCGCAAGCCTTCAGGAGGAAGGGGACGTCCCCGCCAAGAAGCAGGCCAAAACATCCATCCAAGCAGCCGAAGAAACTAAGAAGATCCTGCTGGACCCGTCCGACCCGGCCAAAACAGCCGTGATTGGGATAGGGCTCGACAGCAAATAGGAAGACGCGCTCGTCACTTTCCTCCGGGCCAACCGGGATGTGTTCGCTTGGAAGCCTTCGGACATGCCTGGTGTTCCGAGGGAAGTGATCGAGCACTCTCTTCACGTCAACGAAAAGGCGAAGCCCGTTAAGCAACGCCTACGAAGATTCGCCCCGGATCGGAAGGACGCCATAAGGAGTGAGATCACCAAATTGCTGGCCGCTCGGTTCATCAAAGAGGTGTATCACCCGGTAACTTGCCAATCCGTCCCGTGCGTAAGAAGAACAAGACATGGCGTATGTGTGTCGACTACACCGACCTCAACAAGGCGTGTCCCAAGGATCCTTTCGGGCTCCCCCGCATCGACCAAGTGGTGGATTCCACCGCTGGGTGCGAGCTCCTGAGTTTTATGGACGCCTATTCAGGCTATCATCAGATTAGCCTGAAGGAGGAAGACTGCATCAAAACGTCATTCATTACGCCCTTCGGCGCTTTTTGCTATATCACAATGCCATTCGGGTTGAAAAACGCTGGCGCGACTTATCAGCGCACTATACAGCGGTGTTTTCACACTCAACTCGGATGCAACGTGGAGGCATATGTTGACGACGTCGTCATAAAAACCAAATCCAGATGGGATCTCATAACAGATCTGACCGAGACATTCGAAAGCCTAAGGGCATTCCGGATGAAGCTAAATCCCAAGAAGTGCGTTTTTGGGGTTTCGTCTGGTAAACTACTCGGATTCATCATCTCCAATCGAGGGATCGAAGCAAATCCAGAAAAGGTCGGTGCCATCCTCAAGATGAAGGCTCCGGCCAACCAAAAAGATGTGCAGAAGCTCACTGGATGCATCGTGGCACTTAGCCGATTCGTTTCCCGACTCGGGGAGCGAGGCATGCCTTTCTTTAGGCTCTTACGCCGACAAGACGATTTTCAGTGGACAGTGGAAGCACAGCAAGCCTTTGAAGATCTGAAGAGGTTCCTCACCACACCGCCGGTGTTGGTCCCTCCCATGCCCCAAGAGCCCCTCTTGCTCTACATTGGCGCTGACGACTCACGCCATCGGCAGCTTTGGTGGTGGAGCGAGATGAGGAGGCTCCTCCAAAAGGTACAGCGTCCGGTTTACTTCAGTGGCGAGGTATTGGGCGAGTCAAAAATAAGGTACCCACAAGTCCAAAAGCTTCAGATGTCAGTGTTACTCACATCGCGAAGCTCAAGCATTATTTTCAAGAGCATGAAATTTCGGTGGTCACCTCTTTCCGCTTGGAGACATACTCCATAATCGAGGCCATCGAGGATTGCCAAGTGGGCGCTTGAGCTTGGAGCCTTTGAAATAAAGTTCAGCCTCGACTAGCCATTAAATCTCAACCGCCGACTTAAATGCCGAGTGGATGAAGCCCAAACCCCAAAGAAGAAAGGATAATCTCGAGTACTGGACAATGTACTTTGATGGTTCCCTCATGCTCAGCGGCGCGGGGGCTGGGATTTTGCTCATATCGCCGACTGGAGAGAAGCTACGCTACGTCCTCCGGATATTGTTCCCCGTCAGCAACAACGCCGCCGAGTACGAGGCACTCATCCACGGTCTACGCGTCGCCATATCGCTCGGTGTCAAGCGGTTAATGGTACGCGGAGATTCTCAACTCGTGGTCAACCAAGTCCAAAAGGAGTGGTCTTGTATTGGCGACAGCATGGCGGCCTACTGCCAAGAAGTTCGCAAGTTAGAAGACAAGTTCGACGGACTGGAGCTTACTCACGTGCTCCGCCGTGACAACGAAGCAGTAGACGAGCTAGCGCGGATGGGATCCACTCGGACCCAGGTCCCGAGTGGTGTCTTCGTCCAGGAGCTACGCGCGCCATCGATCAAGCGACCATCTGCATCAGGGGAAGATCAAGAGAAGCAGTCAGAACCCGATGCAGAGGTACTATCAATCACTCCCGGATGGACTCAGCCCTTCTTAGATTATCTTCTTCGTGATGAGCTGCCTGAGGATCGAAGCCTAGCCGAGTGCATCACACGCCGAAGCAAAAGCTATAAGGTAGTTGGGGACGAGCTTTTCAGAAAAAGCAGTTCTGGGGTACTAAGGCGTTGCATATCTGAGCAAGAAGGCAGAGAGCTACTTAACGAAATCCATTCGGGAGTCACGGGCATCACGCGGCGGCAAGCACCACAGTGGGCAAGGCCTATCGACGAGGGTTTTTCCGCCAACCGCGTCACGGATGCGTAAGATATAGTACGTAGATGTGATGGGTGTCAGTTTTTCGCACGGCAGATTCACATGCCGGCGCAAGATCTACAGACGATTCCGATCTCTTGGCCCTTCGCCGTCTGGAATCTGGACATGGTGGGCCCCCTCAAGCGATCGCAAGGCGGATTCACTCATCTCTTCGTCACCATTGACAAGTTTACCAAGTGGATTGAAGCCAAGCCGGTTGCTGTCATCACGGCAGCCAAGGCACGCGAGTTCTTCCGGGACATCGTTGTGCGTTTTGGCGTACCCAATCGCATCATCACCGACAACGGCGTCCAGTTCAAAAGCAGCGAGTTTCAAGATTGGGGCGACGAGCTGGGCATCAAAATCTGCTATGCATCGGTGGCCCACCCAAGGAGCAACGGACAGGTTGAACGCGCCAATGGATTGGTGCTACAAGGGCTCAAAGCCCGAATTTTCGATCGCCTGAAGCCATACGCAATGCGCTGGGTTAAGGAGTTGCCCTCTGTGCTCTGGGGGCTTAGAACAACCCCAAGCCGAGCCACAGGGCAGACACCCTTTTTCCTAGTTTACGACTCAGAAGCGGTCCTCCCGACTGAATTGAAGTTCCGGTCTCCTCGGGTTGCCGGTTACGACGATAATCAGTCGGATGAAGCAAGGTGTGAAGACCTCGATCGGCTCGAGGAAGCCAGGGAAGCAGCATTGATCCAGTCGGCAAAGTACCAACAGGGCCTGCGTCGCTACCATCAGCGCAACGTACGGGGCCGTGCATTCTCCAAGGGAGATCTGGTCCTCCGAAGGAATCAGAAGCACGAGCATAAACTCTCCCCACTCTGGGAAGGCCCCTATGCGATCGCTGAGGTGACCCGCCCGGGGGCTTATCGGCTACAACGTGAAGATGGATCTGAAGTGCCCAACACCTGGAACATCGAGCAGCTACGTCGTTTTTTCCCTTAGTTCTTGTATCCAAGCAGCATTTGTGTAATTAGTTTCCCTTCTTTTGACTTGCTACTTGGCCGAAAACAACCAAGCAGTAAGTCGGGGGCTACACTAAATAGTGTGCGGAGTCAACCGCACCCTATCTCTTCAATAAAGTTGTTTTCTCTCTACACGTGTTGATCGCATTCGAGTAGTATGAAAATTCATGAGTAATGGCGCTTTTACATCCTAGCGACAATGTTTAGCTACTTCGCAGCCGTGTAGGAAGAAAGCCAAGTGCTACTTCCTGGCGCTCGGGGGCTGGACCAGTCGGGGTATGCGTTTCATGAAAAAGGATAACACGTATTATTTAGATAAGTCGGATCGCCGGTACTGGGGATCAACCAAAAGTCCAGTTCATCAACTATGTGGACAGCAGTCAGATGAACTTCCTCTAACAGAGCTACGAGCTCCTCCTCCGAGCAAGC
Organism: Raddia guianensis; assembly: GCA_036346415.1. Classification (NCBI taxonomy): domain Eukaryota; kingdom Viridiplantae; phylum Streptophyta; class Magnoliopsida; order Poales; family Poaceae; genus Raddia; species Raddia guianensis. Next base: position 12,224,432 of record CM070537.1, on the reverse strand, counting down.
AAACCCATCCTTGACGGCTTCGCAATCTAGGCGTGGGAAGTTTGACTTCGCGATGGCAAGGCCTTGGCCGGTGCATGTTATTGCGGCCTCCCGGGTGAAGACCTTGATCCACTCAGGAAGGGCGTTGAGATGGGCCACCAGGAGGTCAGGATCGTTCGGCGGCTCTTCGTCTGGATAAAGGCATTCAATTATTGGAGCAACTCCCGTTGTGGTTCGGCGGCGAAGCTCTGCGCGACCAGTCGGGTGAGGCATGTCAGTCGGGTTTCAGTGAGGTTGAGCCAGGGAGAGCCAGTCGGGAAAGTTACCTTCCAACTCTTTAGCCGACCCCTCGGCTCGAGCGTTGGCTTGGCGGACTTCCTCCTCTAGTGCCTTCTGCCTCGCCTCCAAGGCTACACTCGACGGCAACCGTTGAACATCATTACATATGAAATATCCTGCTTAGAGATTTAGCATGGATTGGGGTCTATACCTCTGTTTATGTTGGACTCTTCCACATGGCGAAATCGAAGCTCGGTGACTTCGCGGTGGAGTTCTTCGATCCGGCCGCGATATTGCCGCTTGGTGGCATACAGCGCGTTGTCAAACTCGTCGCGCGTTTTCAGCTCGCCCACCGTTCTCTCCATGCATCGGGTCTTCTGCTTCGACCTCTCCTTCATGCGCTGCGTGGAGAAAGGGGGAAGGTTAGTGGGATGCCCTTGTGCGGGATAAGGATTCATAACAAGAAAAAGACGCTTGCCTTGTATATCTCGGCTTGAATGGCGGTTACTTGGTCCAAGACCTCCCACTCTTCGGCTTCCTGCCTGTCGTCGACCTCGTAGCCCTCCATCTCCTTCTGCCATTTCAATCGGAAGGGTGGAGTGTGTGCTTTGGCGGAAGGGCGAGGAATCTCCTCGATCTCTGGCTCTGAGCTCTCTGGAGCCGGAGCAGGTTTTTTCCCCTTCGCTGATGAGGGTTGGCGGCAGGTGGCTGATGGGCCAGAGTCCTGGCGAGGCGCGGTGGGTTTAGCCGAGTCCTTGGAGCTTGGCGACTCATCATCCTTCATTGGTTTCCTACAAGCATTCGACGACCTTTCAAGACACATGCTCTTACATAGCATGAACTTATGGTGTCACAAAAGAATACCTATGCGACGGGACGTATTTCATCTTGAATTTCATGCCCGAACCACTCGGGCCCGATCCGGGAGGTTTCTTCGCCTGCACGCGGCTTTGGTCGGCAGACCGGCGTGGCGAGGGCTCTGTGGCTGCTGTGGCTGGCGGGTGGCGACTTTCCTTGGGGCGACGGCGGCGAAAAGAAGCGGACGGTGTCATCCTCTTCATCGCCTTCGTCCGAATCCTGAGCGACCCCTGTCTTTTTGGCGGAGGAGCACTCGTCGAGCCTTCTGGCAGACGCTATGCAGGTGCCTTCTTGGGGAGCGGAGCCTCCGGGACCGGAGGAGTGGAGAAGAAGGCCTCACGCCCCTGCGACACATTAAATCACATTAATTTTGACTCTACATCGGCAAACCGCGGTCGAATTGAGGAGAATCTCTTCCTTACCGCTGGTGGCAAGTACCCCAAATGGTATGAAGCCGGGCATTCCGCAGGAGTTATTTCCGAGCCCGGAGCAAAAAGCTCAGCCACTCGGCTGATAATCTCCTTCTGCGTAAGGTTCTCACCGGTTTCCCGAGTGGCGTCTTGGGGCCCCGAGTACTCAAAGGCGAGATGAACCCTCTCCTTGATGGGCTGGATACGATGTTGGGTATAGTTCCACACTACCCCCACACCGGTCAACCCAGCAGATTTGGTGATGAGGACACGCCTACGCCCCCAATTTAAGTCCCAATCTTTCACGGTACAATTTCAGCAAGAAAATAGTTGATAGATCAATCGGTTCAACACAATAGATGCAATAGATATCAGATCAAAACAGCAGCACGGAATATGATTTTTGCTAGACCAGCGACACAAAGTAGCAATTCAGTTGATAAATTTGGGAATAGCTTACAAGATGCAAACCAAACCCAAGATGAAATCTTCCACCCGCAGCACCAAGTAGACACCACGATCGAAGAGAAGAATCCACGCAGGATCCAAAGCAACGCACCCAGAAACAATCCCGATCACGCACTCAATCTCGATCCAATATGGAACGGGATAACCGAGAGAGAACGCCTCCTCCTGTTCTTGGGGCCAAACCCTAAAGAAACACACGAAATAAAACCAAATCTCTCCATACATGGGCGCCGCCCTAGGCTATATGGCACGCAGCCACCAAACCTCAACTCCGACTCGACCTAGACTCAAACAGACTCGGACTGACATTGTTTCGACGACTGCGACTCGCGCATAACGAATCTGCTTATGGGCCTGGATGCGTTGTAAAGATCTCGGAATTATCTTTCCAACGAGTGGTAGAACACCCAAACGGAGTCCGTATGCAACCTGGGCACCCGCTTTAACATAGATCGCTCCTGGATTCCGAACTGGCTCGAACTGGATCTGGACTTGGACTTGTGGGCTGAATCTCCAACTCGAATTTCACAACTTGGACGTCCTTGTGGCCCTCTCCACGTCCTTGCTGGTCCTCTCCATGATTTCTTTAGCACGTGGCCCAACTTGGCTTGTGCCTCATGGCTTCGGTTGGCTTGTGGCTCATGGTTCACTTTGCCCCATGGCTCATAGCATGGCTTGATGTGGAACTTCACGGCGCTCTGCCTCGGCTCATAAGTGGCACCTTTGAGCATTAGCTTGTGCACATAGCCAGTAGTAAGACTATCCTCTCCTCTTTTAATTCTTGCTGCACAACATTTGAGAAAGAGCCAAACTTCAAGCAACAACTTTTGAGAGAATTACCATATTCAAACGTTGAGCCATTGCTTAATTTTCGACATTTGTAGTTGAATAATTTGATGAGCCATGGGCTCATCATCCTCTCCTCCTTGAAACAAAGCCGCCCTCGGCTTTGATACAAATTCATTCCTTCCTTCTTTTGGTTCCCAATATCGCAAATTATAGGCTTGCATTGCATACCGTCAATAACAATTTTCTTTCCTTTTGATTAGCATGAACTTTCAAATAACTATTGGCCAAATCTTTGGGATATTTACTTGAACTTTCAGAAATAACCTTTGGAGAACCGATGTACACACGATCCTCACCTTCGGAACAATTGGTCCTTGGCACTTCCTGCATTACTACTAGTGAATCAATTGGAGAATTGCTTGGACACATCACCAACCAAAATATTTGTTTCTACAAAGAACAATTGGAGCTTGATGGCCATATCATCTTTTCCACGTTGAACTAAAACAATGCCGCCACATCATTCTCTCCCTCTTGAAGCAAAGCCGTCCTCGGCTTTGGTGTAATTTCAGCAGCTTGTATTTTCTTCTTTTTCACAAGAGTAAACACCTCAAATTTTAATAGCACTCTCGAGCATCGGTTTGAGCACATGATGAACTCCCTTGTGCATAAATGAATAACAATTGAACGACCACCATGTGAAGCATCAAGATCGAACTGCCATGGCCTACCCAACAACAAATGACAAGCACTCATTGACGCGACATCACAATCCATCGTGTCAAGATAATTTCCAATAGAAAATTTAATTCTCGCCTTGTGAGTAATTTTCAACATACCACTTTGATTCATCCATCGCATATAACGCGCATCGGAAGCCTCCGTAGACAAAGACAAAGAATGCACTAAATCTGAACTAATGGCATTAGTAAAACTACCACCATCAATTATCAATTTGCATACCTTGTCCTGAATTTTACATTCGATTGAAAGATACTAGAGCGCGCCCTTTTGCATTAACAAAGCAGCACCATCGATCAGATTCTCGTGCCATCATAGATAAACCATTTGATGCATCATCAGCGATATCAATTTGAGGTTCAGTAAGGCCATCATCATGCAGCACTGGAGCTTCTTTCTTCTCTTCACTAGGAGCAGCAGCTTCCTTCATGCACTTTTTAGAAGAAGAAAAATTGCTAGTGATGACAGTCTTCTTTGGTGAAAGCAACTGATTAATGTCCTTCATGGACGGTTTTATGGCTGAAAAAATATCATCATGTTCCTTGTATAGAGCCTCAAGTGTAGAAGAAATTTCAGCACTCTGACGAGCAGGTTTCTTTAGAACCACATCAGCAACAAAAATGTTTCTCTTATCTTTTTGTTTGGGGGCACAAGTAGCAGCAACTTTCTTTGGTTTATGGACATACTTCTGAATTGGTGGATCATATCGGCGTCTTAACGCATCCCTCATACCTTTCCATGATGTACAATAATCATCATCTTGCTGTACTTTCAACCACCACTGCAAAACACGGTTTGAGAAGGTCCGCTTTGCCAAATTTACCAATTGGCTAGCTGGTAATTCACCACTATAAGAAAAATCCAGTATAGCACCTTCCCAATTATAGTACTGAGATGGAGAAGTTGCTGTACATAGCCTCGGCACAAGCTTGCTTTTACTGGCAAGACAATACTTATCTACTTCAAAGCAATCATCACCAATAATAGATGAACTCCATGCTGAACACTTATTTTTCCTCGTGCTGAAAATATAGTCATTCATCATCTCAAATCAGCAGCAATAAATTTTTTGAAGTACCGTGAGCAACCTGGCGCTCTGATACCACCTGATGAGGACACGCCTACGCTGTCCCAATTTAAGTCCCAATCTTTCACGGTACAATTTCAGCAAGAAAATAGTTGATAGATCAATCGGTTCAACACAATAGATGCAATAGATATCGATCAAAACAAAGAAGACGGAATATGATTTTTGCTAGACCAGCGACACAAAGTAGCAATTCAGTTGATAAATTTGGGAATAGCTTACAAGATGCAAACCAAACCCAAGATGAAATCTTCCACCCGCAGCACCAAGTAGACACCACGATCAGAAGAGAAGAATCCACGCAGGGATCCAAAGCAACGCACCCAGGAAACAATCCTGATCACGCACTCAATCTCGATCCAATATGGAACGGGATAACCGAGAGGAACGCCTCCTCCTGTTCTTGGGGCCAAACCCTAAAGAAACACACGAAATAAAACCAAATCTCTCCATACATGGGCGCCGGCCCTAGGCTATATGGCACGCAGGCCAGCCAAACCTCAACTCCGACTCGACCTAGACTCGAAACAGACTCGGACTGACATTGTTTCGACGACTGCGACTCGCGCATAACGAATCTGCTTATGGGCCTGGATGCGTTGTAAAGATCTCGGAATTATCTTTCCAACGAGTGGTAGAACACCCAAAACGGAGTCCGTATGCAACCTGGGCACCCGTTTTAACACAGACTGCTCCTGGATTCCGAACTGGGCTCGAACTGGATCCGGACTTGGACTTGTGGGCTGAATCTCCAACTCGAATTTCACAACTTGGACGTCCTTGTGGCCCTCTCCACGTCCTTGCTGGTCCTCTCCATGATTTCTTTAGCACGTGGCCCAACTTGGCTTGTGCCTCATGGCTTCGGTTGGCTTGTGGCTCATGGTTCAGCTTGCCCCATGGCTCATAGCATGGCTTGATGTGGAACTTCACGGCGCTCTGCCTCGGCTCATAAGTGGCACCTTTGAGCATTAGCTTGTGCACATAGCCAGTAGTAAGACTATCCTCTCCCTCTTTTAATTCTTGCTGCACAACATTTGAGAAAGAGCCAAACTTCAAGCAACAACTTTTGAGAGAATTACCATATTCAAACGTTGAGCCATTGCCAGAATTTTCGACATTTGTAGTTGAAATAATTTGATGAGCCATGGGCTCATCATTTGGCTCTGCGGAGAAGAACAAGAAGTTCCTTCACTTGGCTTCCCCCGTCATCGGCGGAGAGAGAAGACCAGGAGGGACGGACTGTGGGGCACTCGCCGGAGAAGGACGGAAGGGCCGGAGGACAGTTGGCACAATAAAACCACTTTGAGTGCCAACCCTTGTTGGAGGTTTTCAGGTCAAGGTCAAAGTAAAACTTCTTGACCCCTTCCCGCAATTGGAATCCCGCGCTGCCTGCGGCCTTGGGATTGTCCTTATTGGGGTAGGGTTTGAGGAGGAAAAGGAATTGGAAAAGGTCGAAATAGGGAGCGATCCCCAAATAGGCCTCGCAGATGTGAACGAAGATCGCGATATGAAAGATGGAGTTGGGGTTCAAATGCGAGACCTCAATCCCGTAGAAATGAAGCAAACCCCGGAAGAAGGAGGAGCAAGGAAGGCTGAAGCCACGGAGGAAGAAAGATTCGAAGACCACTACCTCGTCCTGGCGGGGGGTGGGGCAGGATTCGCCGGCGGCGGCGCGCCAAGATACTAACCCTTCCGACGGGAGCACGCCGAGGGAGACCAGCTTCTGTAGCCTCCGCTCAGTCGTGATGGATTTCATCCACTTCTTCGCGTTCTTCGCTGCCTCAGCGGTGGTGGGGGATGGTGGAGCCATCGTGATTGGAGACGGGTGGCGGCTGAGGCGACGACGGAGAAGAACCCTAGCGGCGGAGTCTGCTGGGAGAAGCTAACGGACTGGCGCGAAAGGTGAGCGAGGTGAACTAATTTCGTTCCCCTATTCCAAACTTATAAGCAACGGGCGGAGTTTCGCATTCTGGGTCGGGCTTTAGTCGAGCGCTGGATGCGGCCTTTCCGCGAGGGCCTGTTAACCACTTGGCTGCCCAAGTGGTTCCCCCCGAGAGGTCCGCGTAACGCGCCGACTGCCGGTCTAGGAGCGGATGAGCCTAACTACTCGGATGAAGCGGTATCGCGGATTCGAGATCAGATCGAGGAAAAGCGGCATTGCAGATTCAAGATTGAAGCAGAGACACGAAGAATGATGGATATCACAAAAGGTATTCATTAAAGGGCTCAAGGGCCTGGCTACATTTTCCGCGGCACGGCACATTGAGCTAGGGCTCATCGCCAGCTCGCGGAGATACAAAGAAGAGATAACCTATCCCTCTGAAGGCCACTTCACATCGAGGATGGAGAAGACGAGCGCATCTTTGAGGGGCGGGCGGGAAGAGTCGCGGATGGCGGCGACGTAACCCTAATGGCGCTTTGAGCCGCCCTTCACAGATTCTCCCGCCAATGAGCCCACTCGTGTCAGTGGCGGCTTTGGCGGCAATGCGCGCGAAAGCACGCACTTCAATGTCAAGCGGCTGCCGAGGATCCATAATCTTTCCTTGGCTTTCTGCTTATTGAGGGAGAAGAAGAGGAGAAGAAAATTCAAGAACTCAAAAGCCGAAGGTGAAGCAGTACTCAGTCCCTGGGATTTCTTTTATACACAGAGGAAGTTCAAGGGACGCGCCTGGTAATCCGTTTCGAACACAGTAAAACCATCATGACGATGGGACGGAAGTGCGAACGAGTACGGTTTCCGACGGAAGCTCGTATCGCTCCGGTTGTGTGAGAAAAGGGCGCGAAAACGCTTCGCCTTCCCCCTAATTGGGCTTGGGCTAAAACTGCAAAGGGCAACCCCCTTAACAGGCTTTCTTAACACGCCGCTAACGGTGGCAATGTGTTAAAATCGAGCCTAATTCGGCCTCGGTGCACCCTGGAGGGCATATCACCGGCAGCGCCAAAGTTAAAGACATTTCACGGCATACCCCACGTTGGGTCGCTAGCTAACTTCGCACGTTCGAGGTTAGGTGTTTGTGAAATTTGGATTCAATTTCTTGAGGTATGCCTTTATAAGGTCGCCAGTTGTATACCGCTATCCGGATACAAGTACCTCTCGGCAAAGTCGTATCCAATCGGTACGCCCTAAGGGGCATAAGCTGATCCCTTCCCTGGTTGGGACAGGTACCACCCGGCTGAAAGGTGCGCCCCATGTTGGGCCAAGCGGCCGGCTCTTACAAGTTAAGGCAGGCCGACGCCGATACTTTGAAAACGCTAAGATTACAAAGATGCTGCAAGACGAGGTTGTAACGGCGTGGCTTAAGGCATACCCCATGTTGGGTCAGTAGCCGCCCTTGTATAGCAAGAGTGGGTGCCCAGGAGCCGAACCCTTCTGTTGAGGTGATGTGCCCAATGGGCCGAGTAAGCTGGAGTTTGGTATCGCCAAATCTAGGCATTATTTCAACACAAAAACTTAAAATTTCTTGAGTTCTTTACAATCTCTTTTCAGATTACAGGAGATATAGGTGAAACCAGTCGGTCAAGCATCTGACTTGATCGTAAAGCACTCGGGGGCTACTGTGGACTACATGGACCCCGGGTATCCTCTAGAAGGCCCATAAGGGAACGGATGGGGGCGATACGAGTCGGCCAATTAGGGTTGAAGATTGCTCGGCTACACGCATTTTTGCGCAAGAGAGGACCCGAGGATATGGTATATCCCCATGTAAATAGCAGATCAATGGATACATACCATGTAACATCATAACAGAAACAGTTGCCATATACCCCGCGACGCTCTGTAATCCTATCCCCCCTACACTATATAAAGGGAGGGGGTAGAGGCCGTAGAGAGATCTTCTTCTTCGGTCATCATCATCAAGCATACACAATAACCTTGATCATCTTGCATCCCGCATATTGATCAACCATAATCCCAGAGCACAGGAAGTAGGGTATTACCTTCGTTGAGGGCTCGAACTCAGATAACCTCGCCTTGTGTTACCCATCTGGTTTGGTTCTTGATTAGCGTCCCCTCGTACAAATTCATTGCCGGCGGTGACCCCCCAGTTAGTCACCTGTCGACACCTTTATTGGGCTAGATTAGATCCATACCTGTGGTGATTCCGCCGAGTCCTTCCTTGCCCTCTTCGAGTGAAGGTGCAAAGTGGGATCGTCGGTGTAACAATCTGCCGAAGGTACATGCAGAATTCTCCAAGTCAAAGGGCAATAGGTCACATTGATCGCGCATACCTTCTTGTTGGGGATCTCTCCAGGAGGGGAGAAATGAAGATTGCCGATGCCATCGGCGATGAAGTCCAGGGCGCCAAAGCGCAGCGACTGTCCTAACCTCAGGGCGATGGGCGGCGATCTTGAAGAAGACATCTAGCTTGAGTGATGATCTTGACGTAGGCCCCTACCTGGCGCGCCAACTATCGAATGGTGGCTGATCGGGGGTGACCGTCGGCAATGAATTTGTACGGGGGCACGCTCAAGATCCAAACCAGATGGTAGCACAAGACAGGGATTTATCCGGGTTCAGGCCCTCAACTTTGGAGGTAATGCCCTACTTTCTATGCTCTGGGATTATGATGATGATCATAAATGATCGTATAAGATCGTGTATATCTATGGTCCCATATCCCCTCCCTTTATATAGTGCAGGGGGAGATAGAGTTACATGGTGGTACGTAGTACATGGTACCAAGTTCGGTTGTACCGATGCATTATATGCAAGTATTGATCTCTTAATTACATGGAGCTTGGCTATAACCTCGGGAACTTCCTTGGAGCTCAAGTATACGTAACCCGAGTGGTCTCTATCCTAATTAGCCGACTTGGGTAGTCTCCCATCTGCTCCCTCATGGGCCTTCTAGAGGATACCCGGGGCCCATGTAGTCCACACATGCTGATTGCGTCCCACCGTCGGATGTTCCGACCCAAGTCAGATGTTCCGATGGGGTAGATTTTGTATAGAGGATATTTTTAGTGGAAAACTCACATGAACTTCAAGATACCTACTTTCAGCACTTAGGAACCTTTATATGCTTCTCCATTGCATCCCCCTTTATAGTACGGCATGCCTAGACTAAAGAAATAAAGATTTACAATTTTGCGAATAAATAGAGTCTTGATGCTATCTTCAACCTATAAAAGTTTTAGGGGTACACCACCACTTTTAACTTGTATTAACCTGTATCTTATGATAAAAGCATTAGATCTATAATTGTTGATCACAAATCACCAAAACCTACTTAGGGCTTAGATGCACTTTCAGTTGCTTAGATCGTTAGATCAAAAGGTGTGGCACTTTAAAGTAACTGCAATCACTGAGTTTAAGGATATGAGTACATTAAAATTGGATGCTTTGCTTGGTCCATTCAAAATATATGAGATGGGTCTTAGTCAAATTGATCATGATGCTCATGATGTTCCTATTGCTCTTGCCAATGTTGATAAAATTAAATAAAAGGATTCTGAAAAAGAAACTGAAAAGAGTGTTGATGACATGAATTTTTATGAACTTGCTAGTCTTTCACAACAAAATTCAAATGTCTTGCAAACCATGTTTGGTAAAACTAAAAAGGATCTTGTTCAATGTTTTAACTGTAAAGAATTTGGTCATTACAAGGGTGATTGTCCCAAGCTCGCTAATGCTAACAAAAAGTTTAGTCCATTGTCAAACAAAAAGCTTGCAGGTACCAAGATGAAGAAGGCATTGCAAAAGACATTCATGAATATTGTGGATAAGCTGGACACATCAGATGAAGATGATGATAATGATCCATTGGCTATACTTGGAGAGGATGACGATATAGCAGACGTTTGTCTTGTTGGAAGGGAGGCTTACTCTGGAGATGAAGACACTGAAGACGAAGATGAAGATGAGGTAAGTACCCTTCAACCTTTTGAAAATTTTCAAATGCAAGGAGAGATTGTTAAGAATCTGCATAAAAAGTGTAAAGAGTTGAAAAAAAGAATGAGAAACTTAATCTTTTGATTAATAAAAAGACTGAAATTTCATTGAGCTTAAGAAAACTTGTGAGATTTTGAAAAAGGATAAAATTAATCTTAAGAAAATGCCTTATAGCAATCTGATGCTTCCTCTTGTGAAAATGCCTTATAGCAATCTGGTGCTTCCTCTTGTGAAAATTGTATTGTTTTAGAAAAGGAGATGGTTTCTTTTAAAAATTCTTTGGAGAAAAATAATTCTAATTTAGAAAAACAAGTTTATGTTGTTGCAAGAGAATTTGGATGTGAGGATCTTGCTGGTATTAGAAAGAAACTAATTGAACTTGAAAAATGTCCTCATGGTCTTATATGTAATCATTGTCCTGATCTTGCTCAACAAAATGGTTACTTGAAAGCAACTTTAGAAAAGATGACAAATGGTGAGAAAAATTTAAATATGATCTTAGATACTTCTAAATGCTCATTTTTAAAGAAATGAGTAGGCTATAAAAAGGATAACGAAGTTTACAAATCTATGATTAAAGAAAAATTTAATTTGTTGCATGCCCGCGATAATGTGATGATTGAAAGGTTAAATAAAAAGAAACATGTGAGATGTTTTGGCTATGGTAAATTTGGACACATGAAATTAAATTGTTATGCCAATTTGGGTACAAAATATTATGATACTTTCCCCAATGTGAGGTGCTTTAATTGTGGTAGGTTTGGTCACTATGCATAAAATTGTTTTGCTTCTCTAAATCAAAGGTTTGATTATGACTACAGAAGGCCACAACAATACAGTGGAAAGGTAAGTCCAATGGTAAGTTCTACTTCCCAGAACAATGCTTGGGTTCCCAGAAATTCTTTAAAAACCAGTAAAAACACTTTTCAGCGTTGGGTGCCGAAACGTGTTTTTTCATCATAGATTAAAGGCCAAAGGTTTGAAAGCAAGTCGATAATTGATTCTGGACATATAACTACCTATTAAAAAAATGTTTTCAAGTCGAGAAAAAGTGGAGAATGGTGGCAATGTGTTGGAGTTTGCTAGGTTATAAGGGGGTTGGGTCTCATGCATTCCAACAATATCATTAGTATAGTCATTGCATCATGTAGTATGAGCATTGTTTATTATCCATGCTGAAAAGTTTTGTACAATTGTGCTTATTTTCATGGCTGAATCGTGTGACAAAGCAATTTAGTCGAGTTTTTATTGCTATTGAAGAGCATATTTACTATCGGCCACTGGTGTCTTATGGACTCGTTGAATCTATCATGTGGAGTCTTTTTTATTAAAATTTAAAATTAGCTAGTGCGATATTGTGTATTGTTTTGTAGCATTTTGTTTATGAGACAGATGATCATGATGAGTCCTTGGTATGACATGGAATGTAAAAAATGCAGGGCAAAAGATGTGAGCTTGACTGTGTAATGTCACCAACATTATATTTCACCCTTTTTTCTACTTAAGAGAACGGGGAAATTAAAGTGGTTGCTTCAGCCAGCAATTCTGTACAGAAAAAAGCATAATTGGCGAGCTTGTCATTGACTTGTGGTCGATATATTCTCTTCCGGGGCAGCTGAACAACCGGAAAGTCTAGGATTATGCATCCATATCCTGCTTCCTATTTTAAGTCACCTGGTGGTTACACTGTCTAGTTGTGGTGGTATTTAATAAGTAATGTGTATGGACTAATGGATGTACTCTCTCCGTTTTAACAAAATTTTAACGCTTTGAACTTGTCAAAAGTCAAAAATTTTAAACACTATCCATGAAAATATTTTGTTTTTTAGATTGTGCACATGAAAATTATAACTCAAAAGGTATTTTTTGTATTGTGCACTAGGGAACGGGCCGTCTATCTCGATACATCAATCCTGGTTAGTCACGCAACCAGACTGATAGTGGCATCAGTCCCGGTTCATTGCTACTGGGCTAAAAGCACGATTTTTCGCCCATATTAGTCCCAGTTCGTGTCACGAACCAAGACAGATCAGCGCTTTGGGAGACAGATACATGCCAGCTGGCACGAGCACACATTGGTCCGTTTCGTAATACGAATCGAAACTAATGCCTCATTATAGCATACTTCAAAAGGAATGCATATCCTAGTCTGGTATATGCGTACGCGTGGCTAGGTGGGTTGGCTAGAAGTGTGAGTGGGGAGTCTCATGGTGGCAGGAGGTTCGAGTCTTGAGTTAGCCATATTTTTTACAAATTTTCTACACCATGAGTAAAGGCTGTTTCCAAAGCGAAAAAAACACAAGGAAAAAGCAATAGGCCGGACCATCCTACAAAAACGAAACGGTAGTGTGAATTAATTATATCTAACGAAATACTACCTCCGTTTTTTCTGTTTCACGCCTTTGACTTTTCGATACGCCTTTAACCATTCGTTTTATTCAAATTATTTTTGTAAATATCATTTATTTTGTTGTGATTTATTTTATCAATAGAGATACTTTAAATATGTCTTATATTTTTACATCTTTGCACTAAATTTTTGAATAAGACCAATGGTTAAAGATGTGTCAAAAAATCAAAGGCGTCAAACAAAAAAAAACTGTCAGATGGTTGATGGCGTCACCAAATTATATTAGGTGTTTTATCTAAAAGTACGGCGTGCGAATGCAGGGATCCATCTACTATCGTATAGAACATCACTTGCCTGAAACACACACACGGCACTGGAGTCAGTATTCTGTTAAGGCTCCCGTGCCGTAATTTGAAGCAATCATTGGAGCCACATGTTGTCGATGCCTACATGTAATCCAATTTATCGTGTGATCCCTTGCTACAAATTGTCAGTGCCATGTATGCCCATCTGGTACACGCCTTAACATTGCATATATACATGCAAATATATATACACACACATGTGATGATGCATGGCCATGTTAGGTGAGGTCTTGGACAGTTGTAGTTGGACCTTTGCCTCCTGTGAGTCAGTACAGCTCTTGCACAACACACAGCGGCCGTATCGATCGATCGATCAAAGAAACATTGCGACATGGACGGCGGCTGTCGATCGCCGGGATGCTAAAGAAATTGGCATGTGACTTCCAAGGAAAGATTCGAAATGCAAAGCCGGAGAATAATACCCGCGGGGGGGGTCAACGTACGTACGCAGCGTATATATGCATACGTAATGCAATTATTGGGTTTCTTGTATTAGTCCTCCTTGAATAATTGCTGCCGCAGTAGGTGCTTATAAGATATATATATACATATACACATGCATGATATGTGCAGCCTCGCTAGCTCTTTATAAATCAAGGGAGAAATCATGTGAATATATGCGCTTGTGTTTGTTCTACACAACACCAATGACGAGTTTATCGGATGAAACTTCAGATAAGTTTATATTTACATACTCCAGTATCTATAGCATGCATGTAAAACGCCGATCAGGTGGCCAAGTTCTATTCATTATCTTGGATGTCGGTTAAAAATCAAACAACAGAGGTCTTGGAGAGTATCTGGTATCCCAGTGAAAAACGCAGGTCAAAAAAAAAAAAAAAAAAAAACTGAGCGAGACAACATGGACCCATATCTCCTTGGACCCAAAAACCACACTGAACTACACATCAAGGCAAAGACTGACAAGACAAGACTGACCTGACAGATTTCAGTGTATATATATATTTATGTTTCTGTAGCCCATGCATGGCGAAAGGAAGGCCGCACACTGTGCATCTCGGAAGGAAAAGGTCCAGTTTTAACACGGCTCGCCCGTGCATATTGCATGCGTTCGCACATGCAGGAAGGGGCCCGTCCGTCCAGTCATCACTGAGATATATTGGGTGTCATCTCATGATCCCTCGTGCAGGCGCCCGCTGCCCTAGCTACCAGCTCCCCGCTGCCTGCTGTCGCTGTGTCCTCCACCTCCCATATCTCAAGCCTGCACGTCGTGGCTTTTCTAGTACAACGTAAGCCTGTGTAACTGCAGCAGCTGATCGACTAACACGCGACAAATACACACACCAACCCGCCGTCTAGCTATCACTTTCAGTCCTCGACCTTTCGGCACCCAGCCTGCAGCTTAATTTACATGTGTTAATTAATTGTCTGGACTTGAGATAATGATTTTAACGATAAATATGCTTACATGGATAACAATGTGTCTGACGGCGTTTAGGTAGCTTGCTATGGCTTGGGTTTCAGACTACTGCCCACGTAGGCGAATTATACAGGAGGGATCGATGACAGAAATTTCAAAGCTTGGTCGCTACCTACCTGCCCACTAATACTGGCCAGGTCCTGTTGATCCCCAGCTCGGATAGAGTTAATTTCAGCATGGATCGATCTTTTCAAACGTGGAATTAACTCGCCTTGACAAATCAACGGAATCAGCCTGTTTCCAGCAAGAACTGCCTGCCGTGATTAAGAACCAGAATTACAAAATCATAATCTTTTCACTAATCTAAAATATTGCGTTCTTTATTTTCTTGCCGGGAATAATGATGTGTTTTCATTGAATTAATTCGACATAATTGCTATAGATTAATTGCTGAGGATTGGCATGGAGTACTTGAAATAATCAAAGCACCTTAGTCGGCATATAGAAGACAACTCACTGAAGAGAGAACTGGTTGTACGGATGGGCAGTTTTTTCATATTCATTCGAGTGAACTAATGAGTTTTTATATAATGTCCATTTCTGGAAAAATAAAAGAGGAAAAAAAACTTGAGTTCATAACCAGTTCTGTGTATACCGGCAGTCTGTGTGATATGTGTGCGTGCGCACGGCAACTGTATACCTGATTGTATCACTGTGATAACTCTGTAGCTACAGAATAGGGAAGGAAACAGTTTCGGTAGCCAGGGCGGCTGTCCCTTCGCCTTGTTTCGCTCTTTGTAGCTCCAGAATTAAGAATTCAATTCCGGCCACTACAAAATATAGCATATTAGAATTAATTCTAAGGTAAAAATCATTCACGAGAAATTTGGGTATTATAATATTCAACTGTACATAATTTGATAATATTCAATGATTAAGAATTCGATAATGTTACAACTAGGGCCGCAACAAAGTTATAGGCTAGCTCAGCTCGAACTGAACCTGGTCAAGATGAGCGGTAGAGGTTACACCACGGGAGAATCGAACATCACTACCGTTTCCAAATTAACAAGCTACACTACCGGTTTGGGATAGGTAGCAGCTAACCGGGAGTGATACCTCAGGAATCGAGCCTAGAACCTCGTGACTAAAGCCACATGCTTCTATCCAACTCACCCACCGTCGCATAGTGATACAGATAGGATATGCACTACTTTTAACTTTTGCCTTCCACGAGGCAACAATACCGGTTCATAGCTCAAGCCAAAATGTGATGCCTCATCACTACCAGTTTGTGGATAACCGGTAAAGATGTGTCGGTAATAAAGTCCACTATTCTAATAGTGTTTACTAACCTTATTTTATCTTATAAATTAATTATATTATATGGTGCAGTGAGCTTCATTGAGCCTACTGCACTACTTTCTTAGTCAAGCCCGAGCTTCAGCTTTCTTTCAAGCCAACACAAATTGCCTTTTTTACACTAGTTATATGCTATCGAACTTAGAACCTTAATTGAGCTTTATTTGAGTCAAGTTCGATTTAAACCTACCTCTTGGTTGGAGCTCGGTTTATTTGTAACCCTAGTTACAACAATAAAAGAATACACGAATTGAAAGGTTTTAAGGCAAAGGTGATACTAATAGGAAAGAATAGCTAAAGGATAAACACTACTAGACAAGTGTGCTTTACTACGGACATATCTCTACCAGTTATTCACAAATCGGCAGCGACGAGGCATCGCTACTGGTTTGAGCCATAAACTGATAGTGATATCGATTTGATCTATGAACCGAAAGTGGTATAAAGATATCATTACTGGTTTGAGTCATGAACCGGTAGTGACATCGAGTGTCACTACCGGTTTAAGTTACGAACCAGTACTGATGTCTTGTGAAAAGCAAAAGTTAAAAGAAACGCATATCCTACCTATATTACTACGTGGTAGTGGATGGGTTGGCTAGATTGGTGAGGCTGGAGTCACGAGGACATCTGTTCAAGCTCTAGTTCTCCAAACAAATTCGCACCACATTTTTGAACATTTCTAATACTATATCTACTGGGTTGTGGATCCAGTAGTATGCCCATTTTTTGGATGTGAAATAATTTTAATATTTATGCAGCTCCTATTGAAACAAATAGAAAATCATGATGAACTATAAATATTAGTTTTTTTACGCAGTACTTACCGAATTACTTTATGCGTCCTACACTACCAGCAAACAAACGCGCGAGATTCCATGTGCAAGTGTACTTTGTTAATACAAATAGAGGTGTGGGGTAAGGCTAGCCTACGAAAGTGGTGAACCTTTTTTTTCTCTGGTGCTGAGATTTGAAGGGGCCAACTATGAAGATTGAAGTGATTGAGACCAAACAAACACAGAGCTACACTTTGACTTGTTAGTTCTTCTTCTCTCTCTATGTCGTCAGTCTTATATATTTTTCTGCGCTCTTGTTGCCTTGTGCTCTCCTCTTCTTTCCTTGCTTTTTGTGCCCCAATATATCTCCTGAAAGGCAGTGTCTCCCTGTCCTCTAGCTTGCAGAGAGGAAGCAGCTGCTTGCCCAGCAGCTAGCTAGAATTTAACAAAAAGGGATTAGGAGCAGTGGTGTGCGGTAGCTAGGTGTTGCTTTCTAGGTTCGTTTCTGCAGTCTGCACATCCTTTTGTTGTGACCTCATGGGAAGGGCTCCATGTTGTGATAAGAACAACGTGAAGAAGGGGCCTTGGTCTCCGGAGGAGGATGCCAAGCTCAAGGAGTTCATAGAGAAGCATGGAACCGGCGGCAATTGGATTGCTCTCCCTCAAAAAGCAGGTATGCGGGCTTCCATAGATCTGTGTTATTTGGGGATTTTTGTTAATTGGCCATATCCATGAGTTAAGGTCTAAACGCTCTACCATCTTTGCATCTATTAATTATTATTCTTTTCCTTCCTTTTTTCACTTCGAAGTCCCTTACTCCCTTTTAAACTGGCTGATGAACCAATTTTTTCATATTCCTAGAACCAATATTCTCTAAATAATGCCACTAGTAGTTGGTCTCATCTTTCTGACCTATTTTTACGGCCGATTTTGATAAAGATAAGTATGAAGTCTAGCTAAATGCACGATTTTCTCTTGTCACACTATTCATTTTAGTTGATTTATTAATTTTATTTTAATCCGGAGCACTTTTTATCATATTAACTTATTACATGCTTTTAGAAAAAATTGTTTCACTAGTAAGGCTTGTAATTAAGTTGTAACCTCTTTGTATCTTACAACCACACGCACGCAGAGATAGCGGAGTCTCATTGGATTGCATGTCCCGTGCCGTTAAGCTTAATTGATGCGACTATATATATAGGAGTCCTAATTTTAATGCCACGCAGGATTGCCGGATCCTAGATTTCTCACTGGGTCATTTCATTCGGCTTTTCATGCTTGCCCTAATAATATGTTGCATCTAGTTTCATGCTTTTCATGCTACTTGATGTTTTCTCCCATTTCGTTCGAATGACGAAATTGTTAGTGAACACGAGGATTCAAGCTGTTTTCACTATATTATGATTAATTACAGGGCTGAGGAGATGTGGTAAGAGCTGTAGGCTAAGATGGTTAAACTACCTGAGGCCTAACATTAAGCATGGGGAGTTCACCGAGCATGAAGACAGGGTCATCTGTAGCATGTATGCTAGTATTGGAAGCAGGTAAACATGCCAAGGTTTATTTGGAGTAATACCCATGCATGGCATTTTTTCCTTGGTAGAAGGGCATTAGAAAAAGATACTTGGTAAGTAGTATCTTGATAAGAATTTAACTCGAACTATCAATGGCATATTAATAATTAGAAGCATAATACACTGACAAAGTATAGAGATATCTAAGATCTGAAGCCTAGCGAGTTTTTTTGTAGATTTTTAGAGATGTAAGTAGTCATCCATTTCTAATATGGAAACGGAATTTCACACACACACACACGCGTATCTCCAACATGTGAAACCTCACAATCAAGAAAGTTGAAAAATGGAACAATGCATATGTAGTACGAGTCATTAGCTGTGTTTTGAACATGCTTTTTAGGTGGTCGATCATCGCTGCCCAGCTGCCCGGCCGGACAGACAACGACATCAAGAACTACTGGAACACCAAGCTGAAGAAGAAGCTCCTCGCCTCCAGCGCCGGCGCCGCCCCGCTGCCGCGCCCGCCGCGGCAGCACCACCGGCCGGTCCTTCTCCCGCACTCGCACTCGCCCTCGCTGCCGCATCTCAGCAGCTACAATGGCTTCTTCCCGGGCGCCGGCTCCCTCCCGGAGCCCCTCATCCCAACACTAACCCTACCAGCAACGACCCATGACTACATGTTGAGCACTGGCTCCCTTCCCATGACAAATGTTTCTTCACTTCTGCATACGCATCATCTCCAAATGAAGGAGGAGGGCAGCAGCATGATTGTGTTTGGAAGTGACCAGCAGAGTTGCAGCTCTTCAGATGGGACGCACGGCCAGTTTGGGCACTATGGGAAGGAGCTGAGCTTCGATGGATACAGCTACGGTTACAGTGGCATTCTCGAGCAAGACCAGAAGCTGCTGCAGCAGGAGCAGGCGCAGCTTGATTACAGCTACGACGAGATCAAGCAGCTGCTCCTGACTACGGGCGCTGCTGCTGGCTTGCACGACCAGGAGGCAATGGAAGGGTTGATCGGCTCGCAGCAAGGGAAGGTAACGATGCTGTAAATTCAGAGGCGTGAAAATTAAGAAAAAGGTTGTGGCTTGTGTTCGATGGCGGCTACGGGTTTTTAATCTCATTCTACCGTGTTGGTGGTGGTTGTTCGTAGTATCCTGTGTCACGGTTTGCATACACGTGCCAGCGTGACATTACAGCCTGTGTGTATGTGGCTGTGACATGGGATCGAGACTCTCTCTCTCTCTCTCTCTCTCCTCTTGCCTTGCTGTTGTACTTCTCTCTCTCTTTTTCACCAGAGGTATAGTGTTATGAACTACTGTGGAAACTAACTGTGGCACAGGGCACAGGCTAGACCATCACTTTGTTCAGTACAGCTTGGACTGGAATGCTGGACTACTTGTTTCTTGTGACCATTTCTTCCTTGTGTCCTTTGATGTGATGTGATGTCTCTTCTCTCTCTCTCTCTGTTGAACTGTGGGTATATATAGATTTGCTGTTGCAGTGTGCATAGGACAGCCAAAGTGCATGTGAAAGCGGTACAAGTTGTGAAGCACATCGAGTTGTGCATGCATGCATGATTGGCGTCGAGATGGCACATGGTGGCAAGAAGCTGAGCCTGCTCCGCGAGAAACGTGTCTTGTCGCTTACATATATATATGCATGAGACTGTGAGCTTGCTTTTGTTTAATCACTTGCAAAGGTGGCATGCATGGGATATGTGTGTGTGTGTGCGCGCGCGCGCGCGCGCGCAGCTAGCTAGCAACAGATCATGAGGTCGATCCATCGATAAAAGATTCCGCGAGAGATCAGAGAGAAAAAGATTCCGAGTTCGTTGCGAGTAAACTAGTGCGTTTGGAGACAGACATTGTCGAACAGTGAGAGGGATATCCGCCTCTTTGTCGTCCGTTGCATGTGTATTTAATTGCGTGCTCTCTCTCCGACTGGACGATGCATGGCTGCGAAACAATCGTTATATATATCTTCAGTTAATGGTGTGGTTAATTAGCTCTCAATGTCGGCCCCTTGCTCTCGCAACACATATATAGAGTTGCAAAGGGTAGGCTAGCTCTTCCTTCCGTACAAGTCCATCAAAATACAAAGGAACTGTCTATTTCATAGTCGACTGGTTTTTTCATAGTCGTTGGATCTCACTGCAACGCCCAGATAAGCCCCCGCCTCCGCACTTTCTCTCTTACTTTCCCCTTTTCCCCTCCCCTCCACAGCTCCACCGCCCCCCAACCCCGACAGCTCCGTGCTCCTCCTTCTCCCCCGCTGCCTCCGGCGCCTAGCCACCCTGCCGCCCGATGTCCCGCCGCCGACGCTGCCCCGTCTAACCTAACCCGGCCGTCGCCTTCATCCCCGCCACCGCCGCCCCAACCGCTTTCCCCCCGTCCCGACTTCGGCTGCGCCGCCGCCGCCCTCACTCCATCCCAACCAACCGTCGGGCCGCCGCCTCCCTCAGCCATCCCTCTAAGCCCAGCATTGCCCCGCACCAGAACCCCCGCGAAATCCTAACCCAAATCCATCGCAGCACGGCGGCAGGAGAGATGGAAGACGGCGGCGAGAGGTCCTGGAGCTGATGAAGCCGACGGTGCGCGGGTAAGTGGGAAGTCGACTGAAATCAAATCCCCTCGGATTTCAGTCGACTGATGATTACAATTCCCAAATATAAAACTTTAACTACAGAGCACTTCTATGGTCCTACAGGCTACAGCAGAGTAAGATACTCCCTCCACTAGTGAGTAAAAGCTTATTGTTTTGGTCATATTGACAACACTTTTGCTAATCCTTAGACGATTAATTTTTAGAGAAGTCTTAGTCAATTTTCTCACATACAAAGATGCTCCCGTTGGATATTTTATGTGTCCTATGGAGGAGTCTGATATACGGCTCAAAAAATCATTTGAGAGTTAATAACTCAGTTGCGCCTGGCTCTCAATTGCTTGATATCAACCCGGCCTATCCCTATTGACAAATGTCCAATCCAAATAGTACGAAAGATTTGTATATAGAAAGAGTTTAAACTGACTAAGAACATGTCTGAAATACTATGTTTTCATAAACTGTAGGGGGTATAACTAGATCATGGCAATTAAGACATGGGCTATTTGATCAAATGGATTAGACCACAATAATTCTAGTGTGTACGTGTTATAAATCTCTTACATATACATTGGTTACAATGGAAATCATTCTTAGACTTAATATCACATAACTACATAATAATATTTTTATTATGTTTTATAAATGAATTATGACAGTAACCAGCGATCTGTTTTAGATTATATCAATATCCAAAACAACATGTATTTGTAATATGATAACAAGAGGGGAATACCAACAACAAGAAGAACGAAATTTAACTATTGATAAATAAGAGCATTATTAGCACTACAGGAATCCGAACTGTTAACGTCGGCCAAATGTATTTACGTCGGCCCGGAAGAAACCGACGTAAAAAAACTGGGTATTTACGTCTGCCCGGGCAAGCCGACGTAGATAAACTTATATACGCCAACCTGGCCGACGTAAACAAAGGTATCAGGACTTAGCGGGGGACAGTGTCATGGAACCCTTATTTACGTCGGTTTGGCTGACGTTAATTGATCTATTTATGTCGGTTTATTCCAGCCGACGTAAATAACCTGATTATTTACGTCGGCTTCGTTTGGGCCGACATAAATACTTGTGTAGGGCCCACCATCATGATTTTGGTCAAGCTTACCCTAGCCAGTCCACTCCGCAACCACTGCATGTCTTGCCAATCCACCGCGCCGCCACTCAGCCCTCACCATTGCGCCACCCGCCGCCGCACCTCGCCGCCTCGCCACCGCCCCGTCGCCGCCAAGACCGCCCCTTCCTCCTGCCGCCACCCAGCCCGCCACCATCGCGCTTGCCGCCAACTCCGCCCAGCCGGTGCCGTGCCACCACCCCCGACGCCGCCCCTCGCCACCCAGCTCGCCCCCGATCGTCGTGACGTCAACGCGCGCAGCCACTGCCGCTCCACCACCCCCGACGCCGCCTCTCGCCTGCCAGCCCGCCACCCCAGACTCCCTTGTACCCTCTACCTCTGCAAGGTATTTGATGACAATGTTTCTGGTGAACTGTGTTTCTGTAATCCGTGACTGATCTGAGCATTGTATTTGCATTGAGCATTGTATTTACCTCTTATTTACACCGGTACTGATTCAATGTATTTGCATTGAACTGCGTTTCTTACAATCTAGGACTGGCAGCCCACTGATTTTATGTATTTGCATGTGAGCAGGCAAGAATAGTGTTGTTGTGTTTCTTAGTTGGGTGTGATTCTTGTGTAGAATTGCCGCTATATGTTCATTTTGCATTTAGTTTGTGGAATGCTAGTATGAATCATGAATCCTATATTTGCATATCATGTTTTAGTGATGCCATGGATTTTTATATTTCTGTAGCATCTCAAATAATCTTATGTTTTTTCTTGCATTCATTTGTGAGGGTCAAATGATTAATTAGTAACAAAACTGTTGTAAGCCTTTTCTTTTCCTATGAAATGTTGTAAGCCTTGAAGGTATTCTAGCCTCATATACATTATAAATGCATATTTACCTTTTTCTTGCATGCTTCCATTTTTAAGGATCAAGTCAAGAGGAATAAACTGCAACAAGATGATGGACGATATAGTCCTGTAATTCTAATGTATTTAATTGGGCGATATAGTCCTGTAATTCTAATGTATTTAAGTCTCTCTATAAAGTCTTTTACCTTGTATCTATTAAGTTAAATTTCAATTCCTCCCACCTTTCTTTTAGCTTTCATAGCTTCTTGTTGTTTGGTGGACAGGTCCTGCATTGCTGGTTGACCTTTGCCGATCCTTGCTAGCCGTCGTGCGCCTTATACATGGTTGTCCCCATCATCGAGGTGAGCACATCATGTATATAATTGTCTTAGTTATATATATATAGAGAGAGAGAGAGAGAGGAATGCTAGCGTGCACCCCAGAGCACGGATCTCTCCGTGCTCCCAACTCGTTTTCGAAATCCGAGATGTCTAGCAACTGATCCGAACCGTTGATCTTGTTCGTCTCACTGAAATGTAGCCAGTAACCAAGTTTCGTATTTTTTTGAATTTATTTACTGTTTGTTTTCTATTTTCAAAAATCAGCTTTTTTGGACGCACCACAACTAATTGGAAGGCTGATTTTTGACAATAGGAAACAAATAGTAAATAAATTCAAAAAAATACGAAACTTGGTTACTGGCTACATTTCAATGAGACGAACAAGATCAATGGTTCGGATCAGTTGCTAGACATCTCGGATTTCGAAAACGAGTTGGGAGCACGGAGAGATCCGTGCTCTGGGGTGCACGCTAGCATATATATATATAAGGTTCTAATCAACATAGTAATAATAGTTTTCCTTTGTCAATTTCCATGGATAACTATAACTATAATAATAATATAAGATTTACAGAAATGTTCGTAGCTAGTTATTCAAGTTATTCAATTATATGTTATTCGAGGGCCGCACATCATGTATTATATGTTATTCGAGGGCCGCACATCATGTGTTATTCAAAATTAGAAAACAAATAGCAAAAAAATTTGAAAAAATACGAAACTTGGTTGGTGGCTACGTTTTGACATGACGAACAAGATCAACGGTTTGGATCGATCACTAAAGTTCTCGAATTTCAAAAACCCGTCGAAGTTCACGGAGGGATCCGTACACTCAAGTTCACGCTAGCAAATCTCTCTCTCTCTCTCTCTCTCTATATATATATATATATATATATATATATATATATATATATATATATATATATATATATATATATATATATATATATTTTTATCTTTTGTTGTCATGATTTAAATATGTTTAAATGAATGTGTTTTTGAAACACAAGTCAACCCAACCTATATGTCACCCGTTTGGGAGCGGCACTGATCATATTGAATTGTGATATGTGCCGCTCCTGAATTGTCCACGCCATTGGACAGCCTGGGGATGGACGGGTTAGCATGGTTTGTCGTGGCATGTGGTGCGATCTGAACGGAATTTCGGATGCGTAACCGCGTTGTTCTCCAATGCACAAGTATCATGTGTGCAATCGGAGCACAGCAGTGTTACGCTGTCGAAATGTCGTTCAGATCGCACCACATGCCACGACAAACCGTGCTAACCCGTTTATCCCTGGGTGGGTTTAGGACCTATCTTTGCCTAGAACACCTGTTAGGATCATTAATCCATTTTTCATGTATTGTTGCATTTAGTACTAACAAAGATGGCTGAAGACCGTAGATGGATGTACGATGGTTGGGATAATGGTATGAAGCCCACTCAAGAATGGAAAGTTAACACACAGAATTTTCTGGATAAGGTTTTCTCCCCAGATCCTCCTAGCGGGGTAGCGAAGTGTCCATGTGTTAAGTGTCATCTTTTTGCCCGAGTGACAAAATCTGTGATGGCCGGCCACTTTTGCAAATTTGGCTTCATGCCGAATTACCTCACATGGTATGAACATGGTGAGTCACGGGCGATAGATGTCTCTGATGAAGATGATACTACTGATAGAGTGGATGATAGGATGGATGAGATGGTTCAGGACTTGGGTCAGCAATTTCAGAATGCTCCAGAGGATGAATCTGTGCGTCATGAGGATGCACCGACCATAGCAACCGAGAAATTCTTTAGACTCTTAGATGTTTCAGATAAGCCTTTGTATGAGGGCTCCAAGGTTTCAGTCCTTTCGTTGCTGACACAACTTATGAATATAAAATCAAAGTATGGCTTCTCTCAAGGGTGCTACAATGATTCGGTCAAATTGATTTGTGATGTTCTTCCAGAAAATCATAAGTTCCCAAAAAGATATGTACTACTCGAAAAAGATTTTGGCAGGTTTAGGGATGCCTTATGAGAACATAGATGCATGTGTTAATAATTATATGTTATTCTGGAAGAGTAATACTGCGAAGAAAAACTATTTAGTTTGTGGAAAGTCTAGAGTTGTACAAACAATTGATGTAGAAGGGAATGTAGTGACAAGTGATACACCAATTAAGATTCTACGTTTCTTTCCTCTAACACCGAGGCTACAAAGATTGTACCTATGTGAAGAGACTGCCCAACATATGAGGTGGCACAAGGAAGGCGTGCGATTCAGCGAAGGTTTCATGTGTCATCCATCCGATGGCGAGGGATGGAATACATTGGACCAACATGACGAAGATTTTACCAAAGACCCAAGAAATGTTAGAATCGGGTTAGCGATCGACGGGTTCTCTCTTTTAAACATGAATGTTGCATCGTACTCATGTTGGCTTGTGTTCTCAATTCCGTACAATCTTTCACCTTCAATGTGCATGAAGGACGAGTATGTGTTTTTATCCCTTGTCATACCGGGGCCAGAGCATCTTTGAAAGCAATTAAATATCTTTATGCAACCTTTGGTCGAGGAGTTTATGGAGTTATGGACAGGGGTCTCAACTTACGATAAGAGTAGAAAACAAAACTTTAACATGCGTGTTGCCTATCTTTGTTCCATCCATGATTTTATTGCATATGGCATGTTTTCGGGATGAAGCATGCATGGCCGAATGCCTTGTCTAGTATGCATGAATGACATTGATGTGTTCCGTTTGAAACATGGTCGCAAGTTTTGTTTCTTCGATTCTCACCATCACTTCTTGCCTCCTTCTCAGGAATTCAGAAGACAGAGAAATGCATTCCGTAAAGACACGATAATCACACAGGACCCGCCCAAATGTTTGATAGGATTTGAGATTTTAAACTGGCATCGTCAGCTAATTCCCACGGAAGATGGTTTTGAAGGGTTTAAAGAGTCATACAACTGGACTCACATATTTAGTATCTGGTGTTTGCACTATGTAAAGTCTCTGATCCCACCACATAATGTTGATGTTATGCACCAGGAATGTAATGTTGCAGAAAGAATTATCAGCATGTGTTTTGATTTCAATGACAAGACCAAAGATAATGTGGCGGTTCGAAGAGATATGGCTGATATTTGCAATTGATCCTCCCTTGAGGAGAGAGAGGGCCCAACAGGGAAACAAGGCAAGCCACGTGCCCCTTACAGTCTTAAGAGCTCTAAAAAAAGGAGGTCCTAATGTGGATAAAAACTATAAAGTTTCCTGATGGTTACGCGGTGAACCTAAAACGTGCGGTGAGCATCGAGACTGGTAAACTGAATGGCCTAAAAAATCATGATTATCATGTAATCATGAAAAGACTAGTTCCTGTAATGTTCTGTGGATACTTCCCTGATGATGTGTGGACAATTTTGGCTGAGCTTAGCTATTTCTACCGATACTTCTGATGATGTGTGGACAGTTTCCGTGGATACTTCCTTGATGATGATGTAAGGAAATTAAGAAAGCAATGATGCAAAAGTTGAAAAAAGTCATACATGTGCTAATATGCAAGATGGAAAAGATATTTCCGTCGGGTTTCATGAATGCAATGCAACATTTGTTTGTCCATATACCATACGAAGCAAAGATTGGTGGTCCTGTACAATACCGATGGATGTACCTAATGGAACGAAACTCGAAGAAAATTAGGTCAATTGTGGGTAACAAAGCTCGAGTTGAAGGTTGCATCGCAGAGGCGTTCTTTCTCAAAGAGATTTCGTACTTCTCTAGTACATATTTGTGAGATGAGCGCAATGTCTGTACCCATATTCCGAGATACCAACCATTAGACTCCACGCATGGCTTTGATATTGATGTATTCCGAGGACATGGACATACCGTCGGTGCTAGTTCTATTCAAGAGTTGTCCCGCGAAGAGTGGAATGAAGTAATGTTATATCTGTATACCAATATTTCAGAAATGGAACAATATTTCACGTAAGAATCCGCTCCACTAATTTCTACTTGGTTTTGAAGTTAGCTTCTAGCCTGATGAAATGAAATGCAGGTTGTTTGATTAACAAAATTGGAATTCTACGAGACAACCTACAAATACTCAACTCGACACTTTGCAACGCAATGGCTTACGTGGTGGTCCTAATTTTGTGACTTGGTTTCGTCAACATGTATAGTTCTTATCACGTTAAAATTTATATAATCTATATTCCACTATCAAGTAATTACTATTATAATCTTTGCAGTGTATACGTGATGGAACTGTCCATTAGAACCTCCGACAGCTATCACACGGTAGCACTACCGCAAGAAAGTTTGGGGCGTTACGACGTGAATGGGTTTCGATTTCGTACCGCGGCATTAGAAGCAAGTCGTCCTCTAGGAGCCATGGTTAATAGTGGAGTTGTCACTACCGCACAGGGTGCAGATGGTCGAGAGACAGAGTACTATGGTATTCTTTAGAACATAGTGGAGATAAAGTTTGGCGGTCAAAAAGATTTGAACGTAGCTTTCTTCTACTATGATTGGTTCAACGACAAAACAGGGATTCAACGAAACAAAAACCTTGGCTTGCTACAAGTTAGACATGAATCACACCTTGGAGGTCACAACTCATTCGTACTTGCTCACCATGCTAAGCAGGTGTACTATCTTCCATATCCATGCCGAAAGAAAAGTTTAAAACCTTGGTGGGTTGTACATAAAGTGAATCCTCTGGACAGCTAATGCACTCTTGAAAACGCAGAGTATATCGATAGCATGGATGACTTAGCCTACCAAGAAGACGGTTTGCCAGCCTCATTTGAAGTTGACGTGGGGTCCGCACTTCATGAATTAGTGGGCGATACAACAGATGTTATTGTGGAGAATGCTAGAAGGAAAAAGCGAAGTCTTGCATCTCAAGATGTTCCAGAAAAAGGACAATGTAGAGCCGGTGTACATGAACCTTTTGACGCTGATTACTTCCAAAAAGTACAAATGTTTCACCTATTTATTTATTTATCTATTTTTGATGTTTTACACATGTTTATATACTAATATAGTTTTTATAAAACATGATGAAATCATTTTTCTGGCATACAGGAAAATTAAAAAAAAAGGGTGGGTCTTCATCGAAGAGTTAAGAATCACTTTTTAGAGGATCCATTTATCAGCAGAGCATGCAGAGAAAGTTCGAGAGGTGCCTAGAGGAGGTCACTTAGGAGGTGCCTAGAGGGGGTCACTCAGCAGGAGTTCGAGGGGGTCACTCAGGAGGCCTACAGTTTGTATGTATAATTTTAATTGTATTGTCTTCAATTTTTTTAATATGCATGCACTAATTTTTTTATCAATTAATTCTCAGAAGGCCAGGGAAACTAGGGAGGTTGTGGAGGGAGGGGAGGAGGCTATGGTGGAGGCTGAGGGAGGGGGGAGGCTATGGAGGAGGCTGAGGAAGGGGGGAGACCGAAGAGAGTGCGGAGGGGGACGAAGAGGAGGATGACGCTAGTGCTGAGGGATTGGATGCTCCTGCCTTCAGGTGGCAAGCATGTATAGATGTTTGGTGAATATAAAAATTTTGTGGAATTCAGCTAATATTCTATTTCCATTTCAGGTATAGAGGGACTAATCAGATTCTCCCGGTAGCAGTTCCTCAGGCATGCATAGTTATTCTACCACATGATGATTGGTAAGTAAGCATTCTACAGTTTGGGAATTAATTATTTCCTACAGTTTTGACAAGTTGTATAACACTATTTGTAGGCAATGGATAGATGTAGAATGGATAGGCACGAACAGTATAAGGCAAGTGAATGGTACGCTGGGTTCTCTTTTGAGTTACCATTATCTTGGCCTAGTGGTGATTAACAGTGTAACGCTGCCAAATCTGAAGTGGGCTCATTATAAGGTTGCTACAGATGCGATGCATGGGAATATTGCCCAACGAGTGTGGGTGGACTTTTGAGTAATTCTCTAAATTCTCTGTTCTCATTGAATTTTTCTATATATACAATTAATGTCCAACTAATTTTGTCGCTTTCTATGAAGGACAGATACCGTTTGCTAAGTGATCAAGAACAGTCTCTACAAGAGAAGGCAAGATATGTTTTTGAGAACGTAGCAACCAGGACGGTGAAGGAGATGATGTACCAGGCTCGTATCCAGGAGATGAGTTTGTATTATAAGAGGGTGCTACATCAAGATATGAGTAAGAAGCTTGGTGTTTCGAAAATCTGCCTTCGGGAAGATCAGTACCGTTGGCCAGAAGTTATGTTGCCTTGGTTCAACAAATGCCCTGAAGCATGGCAAGCTCTTAGCCAATACTGGGCTTCACCTAACTTTGTTCAGAATTCAAACAAGAAGAGGGGTAACAGGGAGGCGGGCCCAAGGGTATCGCAGTGGTACGGAGCTAATGGACATCTTCGTTTTGCGCAACGCGTGGTAAGTTTCTTACGGTACCATATGGGTATTTATAGGTTTACTGTCAATATTTCATTAGTTTAGTTTACAAATGTTGACTAATGTTGTTCTATGTTGTAGCTCAAAGTGGGTCTCAACCTACTGAGGTCGAAGCCTATATTAGAGGTCACCTTGGTTTTGATCCAACACAGCCAGACCAGCTATGCGATGACAAGGAGACACAGAGCTTGGTTAGTAGAATTGTTGTTCTAACTGAAGTGATTTTTTTATTATGTCCTTATGCATGTATATGTTGCGTAGGCTTCTTATGGCCAAGTGATGGCCGATGCTCACGGACCTGACTATGATTGGAGAAGAGAACATGTCGATCCTATCGCTTTGTACAGTAGTGGAGGTGGCAAGAAACATGGAAGATTCTTCATGTTCAATGGCGTTCTGGATAGTAGCGCTGTCTTAAGTTCGGCAAGATCCTCGGCTTCTTTGCAGGGTCGGCTGCTCGTGAGACCCAACTACTACAGGAGCAGTTGAGGCAACAAGCTGCACAACAAGCTGCACGGGAGGCCCAACTACAGGAGCAGTTGAGGCAACAACAAAAATACATTGTTTCATTTCAGACAGAACAACAAGCAGCTATACAAGTAAGTAATCATTCAACCTTCTTCATTTCAAATTATTGCTTATTTATGTTCCAAATTCATGAAAATTGCTAAATTTTACTTGATATTAATGCAAACTGCAAAATTATGGTCGCCCTAAGTACGTTGTTATGAATTCTATTTTACTGCTTCACTTTAATGAAAATAGTTCAATTAGTCCAATTATTGCTCATTCCATCGTAATTTAACCTAATACATGCAAATGACTCTTTGGAACTTAGAATTGTTAAAATTATTTGTAGGCATATATAACACAACAGTTTAGAACGCCATTAAGTCTTCCTCCATTCCGGCCTCCACCTATATTTACACAGCAATCTTCTATCACGGTACGTATGAAGCTTTTTGTATATTATGATGTTGTAATTTAATAATACTAATATCACATTGTAATGTCGGGTTCGGTGGATCCTCCAAATGCCAATGCTGGAGACGCTTCTTCTTCGAGGACTCCGCCGACCGTTGGAGACATTCTTGCCTCAGGAGGCGATGCTGGTAGCGGACATCGGTTCAACAATAACCCTCCAAGTTGATGTTGTTAACTATCTTCTGGTGTATGTGTGCAAACATTGTTGTGAATTATTGTGTGTGTGAAAATTTGTTGTTGAATGTGTTGTTGATGCTTGCGATGTTACGATTATGTTGAATATGCGTGCGAACATATGTTGATAGTTTGAATTATTTGTATGCCAATTGAGTTGATGAAATATATTATGTATGTGTCAATATTGAGATGCTAGAACATGTGATGATGTGATGATGGATTCCTGTTTGTATTTGATGTGATGATGGATTCCTGTTTATATTTGTTGCTTGCTGAAAATAGGCTGAAAAACAAAAGGTATTCTGCCAAATAGCAGCTATAGTATTTACGTCGGCCAAAGCGCGACGTCGCCACCGGCCGACGTATATCTTGGACGATAAGGTATTTACATCGGCCTGGCTAGCCGACGTAAATACTCGACGTGCCACGTGGCTCAGACGTGCCGACCCTATGTATTTACGTCGGCCGACGTAAATAGTGCAAGCCGACGTAAATAGTGCAAAGGTATTTACGTCGGCTATGGCCGACATAAAACGCCCCCATCCAACGCTCGGTATTTACGTCGGCCAGGAGGCCGATGTAAATAAGGGCTATTTACGTCGGCGGCCGACGTAAATAAACGTATTTATGTCGGTTTTTTATACGTCGGCTTGTTTACATCGGTCTGCCGACGTAAATACCTATTTACGTTGCCTTTTCTGCTATTTACGTCGACTTCTGGCCGACGTAAATACCTCGGATTCCTGTAGTGTAGCTAGTGGAGATCTAAGTTAGGTCGACCTAATCATGTAGCAAATAAAATAGAAGGGAGAGAAATATAGATGAATAGTTGGTGATGCCTTAATTCTCAAAATATTTTGCCTCCAAAAGTGACCACGGCTGAACATTGATGAATTTACACGTTGAAAACCCATTTCAGGCAAAACAATCATTTGGAGAAACCAACTTAGTTTACTAGTTCTGTGAATGCCATTTTTGTCAAACTAAGGATCGAAACATATGTCAGTTACTACGGAAATGGTCTTTAGTCCCGGTTGGGGACATGATTTAATTAGTCTCGGTTTCCCCAACAAGGACATGCAATTCGGGACTAAAGGCAGCGTTTAGTCCCCGTTCCGCCAACCAGGACTATAGCAACCGAAATATATCTAAAAAATATGGTGAATGCAAGACTCGAACTTGGGACCTCATGCCACCACATGACTAATCTCCACTCACCTTTTCAACCAACCCACCATCTACGAGTATTGATTAAAATAAGATATGCATTTCTTTTAATGTTTGCTGGAACAAGCCTTTATTATCGGTTCCTAATACGAACCGATAATGATGAGCCCCTATCAGTACGAATTCGTATTTTGAACCGGCACTGATGGTATCTTTACAGTTGCCACCAACCGGTACTGAAAGTCTCAAATTGCTACTGTTCCTACGAACCAGTACTGGTACACTGTCAGTACCGGTTTCAATTCAACCAGTACTGACGTTCCCATAAATTAAGTCATTTATCTAGTAGCGGTCTTTTCTTATAGTGTGGTTACCTCTCATATGCCGTGGCTTCGTTCCCAAAACACAAAGTGCAAATGTTGGACTTTATTCCAGGAAAGATACTTCTTAGTTTGTAACTTTGATTAATTATGGACCACTTCTACTTGCACGTTAGGGTAAGATATCAGATATAAATCGATGGATCTAACATATACGATCTAGATATATAAATCCGACGTGTTACTAGAGGAGTTAGATCAACTAGATGGCCCATAATAGTTTGGGTGTGTCATACAAGTGTTTTGACTATGGATAACATTTTACACATGGATTGTGTAAATCATGTGTAGACACTAATATAGAACATCCTTTCCATACTTACCATTGTTGTCTTCTAAACGTACCCCATGGCGACGAAAAGAATGAGGGCTTAAGAATCGATGGTGATAAGTCTCATCACTCCCCGTTTCATACCTGAACCAGCTGTGATACAACACTATCCATTTTTTTGGGCTCAATTAGCAGTGATTCATATGCCACCACGGAAGGAATATGTAAACCTCACCACTTCCCCTTCACATTAAATACCAATGTTATGTTCTTATGTTTTTATGGTCTAAAATGCTATTCTCACTCAATTGGTTGGTCAAATTCTATGCTTGCTATATTATTATATGAATGGTTGGTCAAGTGCTATACTTGCTATATGTTCTTACGTGACTGGTTGGTCAAATGCTATGCTTTCAATGTTCTCATGCTCTCAAATACTATGCTTCTTGAAAATGTTTGGTCAAATGCTATGCTTGATTTGTTCTTATGTTCTCAAATACTATGCTTGTTGGAATGGTTTGTGTCTGTGTTCTATACATCGGGGTGCACCCCCGTGCCGCTGACGTGTGCGACCAATGGACAGTCCGGGAGTTTGCCATACTTAGCAACATCGAGCCCAAGCAGATCAAAGTTTGGTTTTAGGTAAGCTAGTCAACTAAAGTCTACTTTAGACACGTGGTGACCCGGCGTGCAGGATGGCGAGCAGGCCCCAAGCGCCGGGTGGGCAGGCTACGTAACGGCCCGATATGCAGGAGGGCAAGAACGCCCCAAACCCAGGTAGGCAGGCTACGTGTCGACCTGGCGAGCAGGTGGGCGAGCAGGCCCCAGGAGCCGGGGGATTTGGTCTCATGGCGCAATGGCGAGCACGTGGGCAAGCAGGCCCTTGCTAGACGCCCAGTACACTTGTTGGTCACGTGGACAACTAGAGGGAGTGGGGCCCACTGTCAAAGGATGCTGAGCGAAAGAAGGAGATTGCTTCCCTCCTGAGGACAGGCGCGGATCGTCCCGGATCTGGTGCATTTAATGCGACGGAACCAGTCTGACCGAGTAGGCGAGGGCCTGACGAAATGATTATCCCCACCACTCCATGGCGTCAGCTACGCTATAGCTTCTGCAGGTGCGTGCGACTAGGCGCAGTGATAGGGCAGTGGGGGTAGGCACCCGCCCTGTCACTTCCTATATGTCCCCAGACGCCGCGGAGGTGCTGGAGGGTGCCGACTTCGACGTGCGATTAGAGATGGGACAAGGTACAGTAGCCAGGATCATTTAATGTACATTGTTCATTACTTTGTGACCCCACGCCGGCCCGGGTGTATAAGGGCTAGGGGCGAATCTGTAGGAGAGGTGGATTTCTATCTGGATCAAAGACCCGAGGATAGCCAGTTTTCAGAGTGCATGGAGTTTGAGTAGAACAAGGGTTGTTACCCGCTCAAGGGGCCTGAACCTAGGTAAATCTGTTGTCTGTTCTTGCGTTCTTGTTTGAGAGAAAGGAGAATAGTGAGCCAGCTACGCACACCCCCACTACCGAACCACCGGAGTAGTCCCCAAAAAACCTGTTAGCTGAAATACGCCGACAGTTTGTTTTCTATGGTTAGAAGACATTGGGCGAATGTTTGTTATGAAATTTTGCGGTAACAATAGTTGCTAAATTAGATGATAAATTAGGTGTTTAATACATATTACTGTCCATTCATGGCATGAATCAAAAGTGATATCGGAACTATAACTACCGGTTCAATGCATTAAACGACATTGATAGTGTTTAGTATTAATAATGGTTTTGTAATCGCCAAAATAACCGCTAGATTATCATTACCTTTTATTCCACTACTAGTTTGTGAACTAGCAGTACGGTTAGTTTCGAGCCGGTGGTGGCACGGTGTTTTGCAGTAGTGAGAATAATCTCGAAAAACTATTTTAAGTACTATATATATTTTGATTTCTTTGTAAAATTAAATAAAGATGATATAGGTTATTGTAGTTGCATTTTGAAGACCGTACGAACATCCAAAACATGCATCGAAAAGTTTTTTAACATCCAAAGATGATATAGGTTATTATAGTCTCAAGGGAGTATGCTAGCTACCTCCCACACAGCTGACCAAAAGAGCATCGAAAACTTTCCATTTCTTAACATGCATCGAAAAGTTTTGCAGGGAAAAGTTACCACTGACAGTAAGCCAGTAACGTTGATGAACGGGACGTCGTTCGTAATCACATGCAGGCCGGACAATCATTTGAAGAAAACCAACTTAATTTACTAGTGCTACGAACGCCAATTTGTGCAAGTTAATGTGATCTCTTTGTCCGGGCACTGGCTGAGAGATGAAAGACTGTCAATTCATAAATTTTATTAAAGAGAGCACTGTCACTTCATCAATTTTATATAGCTGGTCTTGTCGTACATCGTCCTACCTACGGATTAGCAGTCGCAATTTGGTCAAGTTGCACATCATATTGTATCTTATCCATCTGAAAGGTCTCCAATGTGATGTGGTCATGTTTGGTGAAAACTAATTACACTTTTGGTGCCATATGCGCAAGGCTAGCTAGCTAGCGGTCGATGACTCGTTGTGTTGCTGTCCAACGTGGCCTCCTTTACTTAATTGTACACATCGACGAAAACAAAGAATATTGTGATTCTGCACATCGATCATGATCGATCACCAAATTTTGTGATTGTTCGTGCTGATCGATGAATCATGTAGAGTGCCCTATAACAATGTAAAAAAATAATAATTAATGGTATACATTTTAATAACACAACCATCACATTAAGGCCGGCCGGTTGAGCGAGCGTGGGTTGGAACCCCAACCCCTTGCGATGCCACTGGTCATCAGCCAAATTGATCATCAGCGATGGGAGGACCGCCTCTTCTGGAATTTATCATGGCTCGCTCCCATGCCCTTGAAACATGTACTCTCTCCGTTCCAAATTATAGTTCACTGTTTATTTTTGGAGACGCCTTTCGACCATTCGTCTTATTCAAAAAATTAGTGCAAACTTGCAAACATATAAGTCATGCTTAAAATATGTTTAATGATAAAAAATCACAATAAAATAAATAATATTTGCATATATCTTTTGAATAAGACGAATGGTCAAATAAAATATCAAAAAATCAACAGTGAACTATAATTTGGAACGGTGGGAGTAGCTCCCAACCTCTACAAGCTATCACGTAAGAAAAATCCTTGAATTCAGGACTAGGGGTGAAAACGGGTAGAGTACGGGTCAGGTAGGAGTCTTTCCGTACCCTACCCTATTTATTTTTCTCCGGGTACGGTACGGATACAGGTAGTTAAAAATGGGTAGGGTATGGGTACGGGTACGGGTATTTACGGACGGGTAGAAAACGGTTTTCGGGTATAATACGAACGGTACGATACGGACATCGGATACTTAGCGGGTAGTACATGAATAATTTAACACATAGGGACCAATTAACATACAAGACATAGTTCAATTTCATGCAAGACATAGTACAATTTCATGCAAGACATGGTGCAATGTTTATTATGTGCATGGATGTGTAAATGATGCTTAACAATAAATGACCTTATGAAAAACTCATAAACTAAGGAACTCTAAAACCTTAATTTTGAGGCAGATTAGCTTTCCAGATAAACACATAGATTGCTCTAAAAAAAGATCAACACAGAGATTAATCTAGAAGTTTTTATCTAGCTTGCTAAAT
This sequence comes from Raddia guianensis, assembly GCA_036346415.1. Classification (NCBI taxonomy): domain Eukaryota; kingdom Viridiplantae; phylum Streptophyta; class Magnoliopsida; order Poales; family Poaceae; genus Raddia; species Raddia guianensis. The sequence goes on along the minus strand of CM070537.1, from coordinate 12,188,190 downwards.
TAAGGAAAACACAGAGATTAAATATTGTGATTAACAAATTAATGTCCCGTTTTGGCCTATCGATCCTTTGACGCAAGGCTCACCATCTGGAAAGGAAGTTATATGACCCCTACCTTCTCGGCCTCTCCCAATAATACAATATACTTCATATTCGCATAATGGTATAGAGATATATGTCAAAGATTAGTAGATTACCTCGGCAGTCGGCACTGGGACACGCGGGGATAGCAGTGGCAGGGGCGGCGGTGGACGGCGCCGGCGAGGAGGCGCGGATGGCGGAGGTGGACTGCGCCGGTGGGGAAGCGTAGACGGCGCCGGCGAGGAGGTGTAGATGGCGGCGGCGGATTGCACCGCGAGGAGGTGTAGATGGCGGCGGCGAGTGCGGCGGCCTCGGCGCAGGGCGGCGGCGGGGCGCATACGCACGAGGGGAGACGCGATGGCGGCGACAGACGACGCCGGCCGAGTCATGACGGCCAAGGGAGGCGCGGCCGGGATTTGAGGGGCAGGACTTGAGGAGTGGGGTGGAGTAAAACCCTATTTTTGAGTGGACTGGCCAGCTAGCTAATAGTAATGGGCTACTGCCTACTGGGCTTTTGGGAGGTTGGTTACCCGTTTTTTAAAATAACTCGGGTACCCGTACCCGACCCGATAGATCGGGTATTTGTCCGGGTATCACCCGAACTGTATCCGACCCTTATCCGAACCTCTACTATCCGGGTACTACCCGTACCCATACCCGACAGTCGATTACCCATACCCGTACCAGATTTTCATGGCAAAAAGTCACACAGAACTGGATACGGGTCGGGTATTACCCGACCCGTTTTTGCACCTATTCAGGATGGCCTGAGAAGAGATACCTGGATTGCTAACATCTGATGCAACCCGAGCCCTCCAATATACTGGATGAATACTTTGCAGGGTGGTAGTGTCTACGTCATGAGCGTCTAACCCTATCAGAGTGTTGGGCCTAATCTTAATATGATAATAAAAGATAGTATATCTAGTTTGAGTAGAATTAGATTTTATAGTTGGTATTAGAGTAGGAGTCATAGAGATAAGTTTAATAATATTTAGAAGTCGTATTTGAGTAGGAGTACTGTAATTTTCTAGTATAAATAAAGAGTCAGGGGTCAAATAAAATGGTACGACGGTTCACTACTAGGAAAGAGCATATTAGTACTGGTTAAAAACAACATTCACTACCGGTTTTTGAACCGTGACACGCCATCTGGAACTGATGCCTAGGGGTATTAGTATCGGTTGGCTGTACTGAATGAGATGGTACTAGAAATGTTTTAAAAATAAGTTGACAATAACCGGTTGAGATAAGCAGGTATCTATATTTAGTTCTCAAGTAGCGGTTGAGGCACCACAAAATTCATCATTTGCGATATTATTTCTCTTTCTCGTTCTAGCCGAGATCTTCTTGCCACAAATCTCATCTATATCTATACAAGTAAGTACGTATGCTACATGTATCTAGTTGTAGTTATACGTTAAAGGCGCGCGACTTCACAAGATTCATCGATCCTAAAACTGTTAATTGCTAGCCGCTGATCTCGGCGAAGTGGCACCATTGCTGGGCTTACAACAGGAGTTAAGTCAATGACAAGCAATACAAAGCAACGACATTAAGATGAATCTATTTTGATGTTTCGATCTTGAACTAAAACCAACACTTGGTATCATAGTGAGGTTGCGAAAACAAGCTTTGTTGGCTGCGTCATGGCACAATAGCACATGTGTCAGGAAGACACTTTCATCATCGTGACGTGGCAAGACGCGTGGCGAAAGAGGAAAAAAGGAGGCCGGGAGAGCCTAAGATGCTTCATATCTCATAAACGGAGCAATGTGATGAGAAGGTGTCCAAGTGCAGTCACTATGTAAGGAAATCATGCTCGTGGTGGTGGACGGTGTGATTCCGAAGTGAGACATCAAGTTCATGATCGACGATGTAAAGCTGTCGGAGGTGGTTTGGTGTGAAGCCAATAATGGTCGAAAAGATTTGACAAGTTGTTCCCAAGACGTTGAGCAGTTGTGACACCGTCTTGAAGTTGAGTCTAAGGATGGCTTTGCCGAGTTGTGTCCGAGACGTTGAGCAGTTGTGTCACTGTCTTGTGCCCTCGTTGTCCTGAAGTCGGAGTCAACAAGTGAGGTACATGGTGTGAGTAATTGCATCGCCATTCTTTGTCGAGTAAGTTGAGTATGTTGTAGATGCATCTGAGATAAGTTTTCTGATATTTAGAAGTTGTATTTGAGTATGAGTCCTTCTAGTATAAATAAAGGGCCAGGGGCTAAAGATAAGGTTTGACAAATCAGGCACCACAAAATCCATATTTTGCGATATTTTTTCTCTTTACCGTTCTAGTTGAGATCTTCCTACCACAAATCTCATATATATCTATACAAGTAAGTACGTATACTAGATGTAGCTAGTTGTAGTTATACATTATTGGTGTGCAGCTTCATAAGATTCATTGATCCTGAAGCTGTCAATTGCTCCTTAATCTATGCATACTCCAAGCACATACACGACAAGTATTTTGCAACCTACAAAAATTGATTGAGCTAGATCCTAAATCAAAATTCTTCATCGAATCATGCAAAAAACATAAAATTTGAACTAGATCCACATCTTCAATGGAAGCTATATCTCAATCTAAGAAAAATTGAAACATACATGTTAAGTATTTTGCAACTTACTACAAAAATTTATCGAGCTAGATTAGATTAAAAAAACCTTCATCAATCATGGTACAAACCATCCTTTCTCCAATTTAAAGTAAATAGACAAATACATCTAACCACAAATGAAGTGAGAATTAATAATGTTACTAACCTTGAAGCATTTGGATTGGAGTAAAATCACATAATTCTGAAAAATTTTGGGTAGCATCTTCACCACCATCTCACCTGGGCACCTCTTTGTTCTTCTTGGTCGTGACAGCATGAGGAGGAAGAAGCAAACTAGATTCAAATAATGCTCATGATATTTACTACCGGCTTGTATCACGAACTGGTATTAAACTAAGTACATTACTACCAGTTTGTACCAAAAACCGACAGTAATTGTACTTCGAGGATTCACTACCGGTTTGTAGATCCAACTGATTGTGGAAACCCCCTCCGACCTTGTAGCTGTTAAATCGATAGTGATGCAACCATGACTATGGTTTCGTATCCGATCGATAGTGATGCACCGGTAGTGATAGACAGTTCTCTGGTAGTGATAATTGTGGATGTCCCTTGCTCAGCCTGACTAACCGCCCCATCCCTATAACCTGTACATGTTTTCCTTTCCCCCCCCCCCCCCCTTTCCCTTCTCCCCTGCAATACTGTGAATATTTTCCCTGCTTAACATATTAGCTGCACTATAGGAAACGAATGTTGTCTCGAGAGCCGAAACTGGTATCGACGACCAGCTGAAAACCGTCGACAAGAAGCCCTGCTGTCTCGACGGCCCCAAGAAAGCTGTCGAGAGTAAAAACTGTGCTGGCTTCCACTCGATGGCCACAACACGAACCGTCAAGTCTAATACGCCGTCTGTAATGGCAGCCGAACGGCGTTATTTGTCTCGACGGCCAACCGTTATGCCATTGAGAGTCCCAATTTAAGTATATAATTTTCTTCCTATAAATTAGAGTTTAATTGATATTTATTTTTTACAAGTAGAAAAATGAATTAAATGAATTTGTTTTTTACATTAGTATTGAAGTTTTGATTGTTATTTGAAATTGAATTTTTTGAATTGAAATATTTTGTGTAGTAAGTAACGAAACATACGATACCATATGATAACCTATAACTTATCCGAAAAACACTAGTAGTCTTCCTCGAATTAGATGCACTGAAAATTTTTATATTTTCGCTGATGATATTATTTGATACATAAAGGTCAACACATTGTATATGAATAACAACAAATTTGTTTTTGTATTTTTAAAAATCAAATTATGTTGGGTTGACCATCGAGTGCTACAAAGGGTAAAACCCTCGAGACAGGAAAGTGTTTCGATAGCTTCTAATAAAAATGTCGAGACTGATGTATTCTCTCGAGTGTAGTCAAACAAAACTGTCTAATGTATATTGTTTCAACGGCTAAGGAATAAATAGCAGTCGAGAGAAAACGACACCTCTCTCGACGGCCTTATGTTAGCCGTCGAAAAAAGTTACCCTCCGCAGGGGCCAGACGTCACCATTTGTCTCGATGGTTGACCTAGAACCCTCACGTGAAATGACGTATGCCAACCATAGATGGAAGAACAGAGAAGTTTGATGTACGATGGATGGCAACCCAACGGACAACACACAGATGAATGGTATGAAAAGACCGATGAATTCGTGACTCATGCTTTCCAGCATGCGTCAGACCTTAACATTAAGGTGACATGCCCTTGTGCTGGGTGTGGGAATTGTCAGAAGAGAACCCGTGACCAGATGGAGCTCGACCTATGTAAACATGGTTACAAAGCCATGTACCATCAGTCGGTATATCATGGGGAGAGTCGTCGTGCAGCGCGTCACCACCCCTATCCGTACCTGATGAAGGTTTTGATGAAATCGATCGAGTGAATGATTTGATGGAAGACTTTGGTCATAATTTCAAGGACGAGGAGGCACCCCACGTCCGTGTCCAATTTCATGGAGCTTCTTGAGTCTACCAAACAATCGTTGCACGATGGAACCATAGTAGCCCTCTGTCTGTTGTGGCCCGTATGATGGCTATTAAATGCAAGTATAATTTCTCGATTAATTGTTTTGACAAACTCATATCATTGTGGTCCAATGTTCTTCCTCAAGGTCATAAGATGCCACCTACTTGGTATAAGTGTAAGAAACCTATAGGTGGAATAGGAATGCCATATGAGAAAATACACTACTGTCCCAATCATTGTATGTTGTATTATAAGGATGATGCGGATAAGTGTGCTTGCGATAAATATGGAGAGTCAAGACATGTGAAAATAGACGCCGCCGAAGGAAATAAGAGTTAAACAAATGTGGTGAGAAAAGTGCTTTGTTACTTTCCACTAACAAAACGTCTCTAACGATGTTTCTTAATTGAAGAGATGGCGCAGCAGATGAGGTGGCAAAAAGAGGGTAAAAGGAGAAAGGGTGATATCATGGTTCATCCATCGGATGCATGGGGAAGCGTGGAAACATTTTGATCAGAGGCATCCTGGTTCTGCATTAGAACCACGAAATGTATGTCTTGCAATCACGACCGATGGGTTCACGCCATTCAATATAAATGTCGCGTCATTTTATTGCTAGCTAGTTGTGGTCTATTCATGACTTCCCCGCATATGGAATGTTTTTAGGATGGAGCACGCATGGGACACTAAGCTGTCATGCATGTATGAATGATTCAAATGTGTTTCAGTTGCCACACGGGGGGGAGACAAGTTTATTTGATTGTCACCATGTTTTTCTCAAACCAAGTCATCCATTTAGGAAACAAAAAATGCATTCTAAAAAAACACAGCGGAGAAAAGACAAAAGCGTGGTCGTTTAACCGTTGCTGCTATAAAGACGTGGCAGGCCAGATTGGTTGAGGAGCTGGCACTACTCCGATGAGGAGCTGGCACTCACGGAGGAGTCTAGGGCCGGCGAGGTGGACACCCCGGGCTCTAGCCAGGCTAGGGCTACTTAGGCATCAAAAAAGAAGAGGGGGCCCAACAAGATGGCCAAGGCGCCAGGAAATCCAGCGGATTGGATTGTGATCGAGATTAACGGGGATAGGTAAGTCATAATAACACATGAACTATCTTATTATTAACGCAACATACTAACTCCGTTATTTTTATTCTTTGTAGAAACATGTCCCGTGTCAATCTTCGAAAGGACCACACTCAGTCAGGTCCCGTGCTTAGGATACTAATCAGACAGTACTACCCTGGAATGGTTGGAGAGGAGGGGCATCCCATCCGACTTACTCTTGGGATGATTACAAGGTCGACGAGCACGGTGAGAGCAGCGCCGCCGAGTAGATTAAGCGGGAGTTTTGGATGAGTTTGAACACATTTTTTTTTTTGGCATTTGTCAAAAGGGTATTTGCTGACATTACTAGCACACTTGTTTGTAGCTTAGGTACCGTCCTCGTGCAGGGTTGGAGGAGACAGACTTTGACTCGGTGATAGATAGAAGTGCCAAATAGAAGGTGTAGGATTTGATGTCTGGGGCACGAGTCTCGGCGATTGAGGACTTCTATAGGTAATCACTTAATAAGTTTCTATTCTTCGGTATATTTCTAACGCATCCTAAATTTCAATTTTGCCAGGAGAGAGCACGATGAAAGGGTCGGCAGCTCATTTGCTCGGACGAAGTACCTCACAACTCCACGATATCTGACCGTTTGGCCAGATTGGGCCTCGAACGTCCCGGATGTATGGGAGGCCCTGGCCAACCATTGGGCCAGCCAGGAGTTCTATGACAGGTCTAAGACGGCAAAGAAGAATCGTGCTGCTAAATGGAGCAGGACTACCGTCGGGAAGAAGTCCTTCGCCCAGCTTAGGAAGAAAATGGTAATCTTCTTTATTCCCTATTTGCAACTTGTTTTGACTCTAAAAACCATATTTTCTTTACTTGTACGCTGTAGGCCATCACCACCGAGCAGCTGCCTCCTTGCCTGCAAGTGTTCCGTAGGGGCCACTCCTCACAAAATAAGGATGGTTCCATAGGGACCGTGGACCCCATTGCTGTGTAGCGAGAGGTACATAAAATGTTGATACCGAGTTTTGACGCAATTTACTATTCAACCATTCATGCCCAACGTACACTTTGATCTGGGCACGCTACAAGGAGGCTTACACTGAGAAGCACGGGCAAGGGAAGAACCCGAAGGATGAGCCGCTTGACCCCATGCTCATCCACCAAACTATGGGTGGGAAGTCTCACAAGAGGCTAGCGATCGTCAGGATCACCTGATGAAGGCTTTGGTTATATTTACAAGTCAACTCGGTTAAAATTTCATAACTACTGGCAACAATTTGTTACAAGTCGAGGATTACATGTCCACTATGCGGGCTGGTTACACACAGGCCGAGAGCCGACGCGCCTTCGAGTCCAGACTCTAGAGGGTGAGGGAGCATGAGAGGAAAGATTACAGGCGGATGCTACATGCGATGCAAGAGAGCCTGAAGACGGTGGAGGAGGCGCGAAAGAGGCAAGAGGAGTAGATGGCTTGACAGCGAGCGGAGTTCGAGGCAAGGTTTACCTATTTGGAGAGCCTCCCTCGACTAGCTGGGGTATGTGCTTAAACTCTAAATATTCTTTCATATACATCTTACCATTTAGTTAACATGTCACATGTCAAATTTGTTTTAGGCTGGCCCGAGCAGGACTAGTGGCGGTCTCAAACATGTAGTGTTACTTTATTTCAACACATAGTATAACTAATAAGTCTATGTTTTCTTCAAGAGTTCGGGTTCTGCTGCCCAGCAGCAGCTCATGCGCACGAGGGAGGCGAGACATCGGGTAGCCAGGAGGCTGACTTCATCAACAACTTGTTCGATGGCGCTCCGCCGATGATTACCCAGTCGTCCCTACCCCCTTCAAGCGATCCTCCATCTATCGAGCATTAGGTGACTAGATAGCGATGCATATGTTTGGTTGTTATCCTACATTTGTGGACAATGAATTACGATGCTATATATGTATGCCGTGCCTTTTGATCCTACGTTTGGTTATCGATGTGTGCCGTGCCTTTTAATTATTTGTGTGCAATTGTGATATTGTGGTCGCATGTATGCGACAATTGGAGATATATAAGAATTATGGGGATTTTGGGTTTGTAGGTGCATCAGCTGCTGTAGTTTTCTTTTTTTGCAAAATTAAAATAATTTTTTACTGCATAGTCTTACTCTCGACGGCCGTAACAAAACCGTCGAGACCCTTCAACATTTGAACATGCATACTCTCGACGGCTTCTGTGTCCGTCGAGAGTTACCCGGGCAAGGTCAGCCCGTGCGTGGTTTTGTGGGGCCCGCATCTCTAGTCTCTTGACGGTTGGTGTGTGGTCGTCGAGAGTACGTTCTTTAAACGGAACGTTCGTTAAACGGAAACGGCGTCTGTTCCACTATGTTCGGTGGTTTTTTAAACAGCCGTCGAGAGAAGTTGTCTCGACGGTTGGGCCATCGAGAACGCGTACCTCTCTCGACGGAGCTCACTCAGCGAAGAAGGATTTCTCGACAGCTTATGTTCTGTTGTCGACGGTTTTGGCACTCGACACTGCTGGCGTTTCCTATATATAGTGCTGGTCTGGCTTTCAAAAAACTTTAAGGCCGGGTCTGCCTGAAATTCGTTTATTGAATGTTTTATGCTATCATTAGTTCGTCCATCGTAGTCTCGCGCAAGTGCCCCTGTGTGAACATATATTTGACAAGCGTGTGTGCATGAGTGCTCTCTCTCGCTTAAATATTAGAGATTAAAGTTTTTGTGCTGAATGTATTTGACGGGTGGGCTTTACTATCGGCACATCTTTCCCGATTATCCGCAAATCAGTAGTGAGACGCGAGGCATCACTAAAGGTTTGAGCCAAGAAACGATAGTGATACTAATTTGAGTCACAAACCGTTTGCAATATCAAAACATTACTACCAGTTTGAGCCATGAATCGGTAGGGATGCCTTAAGGCACTATCACTATCAATTTGAGCCATGAACTAGTATGGATGACGGGTATCACTATGGGTTTAAGCCACGAACTAGTAGTGATGTCTCGTGTAAAGCAAAAGTTAAAAGGAACGTGTATCCTATCTATATCACTACATGACAATAGGTGGGTTGGTTAAACAAATGAGGTTGTAGTCATGAAGTCATTTCTCCTATTATTTTACCAACATATTTATAAACATTTATAGTACTATCACTACCGGGTTGTAGAACTAATAGTGATACCCTGGAGTATAAGTCTGATTGGCTACTACTCCCTCCGTACCAAATTGTAGTTCACTATTAACTTTTGGACACACCTTTTGACCATTTGTTCTATTCAAAAAATTAGTGTAAACATGCAAAAATATAAGTCATGCTTAAAGTATGTTTAATAATAAAATAAATCACAAAAAATAAATAATATTTACATATATTTTTTTAATAAGACAAATGGTCAAATAGAATATCTAAAAGTCAACAGTAAACTACAATTTGAAACGGAGAGAGTATTGTGGTTTTCAAAATTAGTATTGCAGCCGGTTTGAAACCGATAGTCCGACTAACAGACGATGACTATTTACTTCTGGATATTTAGTTTGCTCGATACCACAGTTGTACAGCGCTCGCACGTAAAGTAGCAACAGCTGTGACACATGAGAAAAATTAATTGAGTCACTACAGGAAACGCATTTACTGTGGACGGCCAAAAATACAATGTCGGCGGCAAACAAACTCGACGAGATTGCCCTACACTATGTCGGCGGCATCACATAGGCCGCCGACATAGACACTGCATCCCCGCCCGCGTTCGAAACCTAGGGTTTGCCCTTATTTTATCTCGGCGGCATCCATAATTAAGGCCGCCGACACTATTAGCCCCGCCACCCTGAAAATTTAAAAATTCCCTGCCGACACTGATGGCCACTTCATCAGTGTCGGCGGCATTGTCTATCCCGCCGACAAAAACAGTCGTCCGATGACGGCCGTGTGACGCCCTTAACGGCGCCACCACACGGTTGGCCTAGGGAGACACCAATGTCGGCGGCATATAAAAAGCCGCCGACATAGATAATTAATAAAGCGAAGTGCGGAGGGGCTCGAACTGCGCCATGAGTAGTTGCAGCACACAAGCGCCAAGCGCCATGTATTTTGATGTGGAAGATTAGTTCTTATTGCCATACTAAGGTACGCTTTTTTTTATGCCATGCACAATATTTGTGTCGGCGGCCTCCTACCTTCCGCCGACATAGAGCCACCAATGTCGGCGGCATTTAATAGGCCGCCGACACAGAGTGTATTAACCCTACTTTCAAGCCACCCTCGCCTCCGCCGAGGGAGTCGATTAGCGTACCAAGTTCTTTGGTGACGATCTACACCCTCATAGCTCTTCACGTGATCATATCGACCTAAGTTGCCTTTCGAGAAGGCCTATCGTAACGATTTTCAGTTTCACTAATCCTTCGTGGAGGCAACGGTGATCGATACTAGTTAAAGTAGTGGGCGATCTTAGAAAAAAACGTGCCGCAAAATTACAGGTAGGCGGATATGATCAGGTGGGATGTGTTATTAGGTGTAGTGCATGGTCTACAACCTTGTTTTGGGCAATTGAAACACTCGGGTGAGCCGATATCAGCTTGAAAAGTGGGCGGGTGGAGGGTCTATGTCGGCGGCCCAGTGGATCGGCCGCCGACAGAAGGTGGAGATGGTCATCAGTGTCGGCAGCCTCCATAATGCCGCCGACATAGGTACATCATTGTCGGCGGTATTAGTGGGGCCGCCGACATTGTGTGGACTCTCTGGCCGGTGGCCCATCATCCTTTACGGGGCCGTTGGAGAGGCTGTGTCGGCGGCTATTTGCCCTATGTCGGCGGCAATAGGCCATCGACATAGGAGTAGATATGGTTAAAAACTACTAAGTCCAAGAGATAGCACTCCTTTACCCCGCCCACGAGCCCACTGCTCGTCCTACCGCCGCCACCGTCGGACCCGCCAAGGCCGCGTCGTTGTCGCCCGCGCCGCCTGCTGCTCGCCGCCGCCCCGCCCTTGCTGGCTCGCCGTCACCGCCTCCTCGCGCGAAACACCTCCCGCCGCCGCCTCCGCGCGCGGCGCCCATCGCCGCTGCACAGCCTTGCCGCCCCCGCCGCCGCGTCGCCGCCGCCCTCCTCCTCTCCCGGCGCCGCCACCCGCGCCTCCTCCCGCGCCGCCACCTCCACTCCCTGGCGCCGCCTCTCCCACTATCCCAGCACCACCACCCCACTACCCAACGCCTCCTCACGTCCTGCAGGTACTACTTTGATTTTTTCCTAATGTGGTTGCTATGTCGTCGGTACTTTAATTACCGCGACATTAGTATTTGTGATTAATAAGTATAATATATTTAGTTAGATGTGCATGCTTAGTTAGCTGTTCCTTAACTAGTGTGTTGCAAATATGTGAACGGAGCCCGACTCAAACCCGTTCGGGGGCGCGGCACATTTTTGTAAGGAACACGGAAGGTGATTCGTTGTGTTCCGTTACGAGAGGTGCCGTGCTTCCGAGCTGTCCACGTTTTGGACAGCCCACGGATGTTGGTTTGGGTATAGGGGTCATGGCCACGGGAGGTGCACGGGTCGGAATTTCGGTCGCATAACCCTGTTGTTCTCCTTGTGCATAACATAAGCGATGCATGCGTACCGTCGATGCAATCGGGGAACTGCGGGTTATGTTATCGAATTCACCAAAGGCACCTCCCGTGGCCATGACCCCCATACCCAAACCAACATCCGTGGGTGGGTAAGCCCTCCTATTTAGCTAGACATAGACCGTAAATGTCGTGCGGTAGATCGTTACTTGTCGAATAGATATATATTGCAGGAATGTGAATGCATGAGTGAATGTCTAGTCCTAAAATGTAAATCCGTTATTGAATGTACATGTGGTTGTTAAGCGATGGAAGATCGACGATGGATGCACGATGGTTGGAAGAAGTCTGGGCACCACACGAACGAGTGGTTCGACAAAGCTAAAAAGTTCGTCGAAGATTCTTTTCGAGGATTCTGCAACCCTACGGTAGCAAAAGTGACTTGTTCCTGCGCTAACTGCTCGAATACGGAGAAGAGGTCGAAGAGGGATATGACCGAGCATCTCTGTAGGCATGGTTTCAAACCAAACTACTTTGTATGGGTCTTTCATGGCGAGAGGAAGCGTCCAGCGCCCGTGTCTAGCCCTGTGGATTATGGGGAGGGCTACGATGAAGTCGAGCCCTACAAATTGGACGATCTAACGGATGATGTGGGTAAGGCTTTTAATCTATCTCCTGAGGAAGAGGCCGAGCCACTTGTCTAGAAATTTGATAAGCTCCTTGATTCTGCCAAGGAGACACTCCTTGGGCATACCGATGTGACCGTGCTCTCGGCGGTTTCGTGTCTGGTGGTGATGAAGACCAAATACAACCTGTCTGCCAATTGTTTCAATGACGTGTGCAAGCTTCTGGATAGCCTACTTCCAGCTGGGCACAAGATGACTCGAAATCTGTATGAGTCGAAGAAGCTTTTGAGCGTGTTAGGCATGCCGTGCGAGAGGATAGACTACTGCCCAAAGTTATGCATGCTTTACCGGAAGACCGATTCTGAGCTGACTCATTACAAGCATTGTGGTGAGAGTCGGTACATGCTAGTTATTGGACGAGACGGCGTAGAGAGATAGACGACGGTTGCTCAGAAAACCTTTCGTTTCTTTCCGATCACTCAAAGGTTGCAACGTCTGTACATGTCCAAAACCACGGCTAGACATATGAGGTGGCATAAAGAGGGCATACGTAGGAAGGAGGGCATGATGACGCATCCATCAGATGCAGAAGCCTGGAGGCATTTCGACCAGCAACACCCTGAATTTGCAGTTGAGCCCAGGAATGTGCGTATCGGGCTATCCACCGACGGGTTCACCCCATTCAATATGACTTCGCACCCGTACTCGTGCTGGCCTGTATTTGCCATCCCATACAACTTGCCGCCTCAACTTTGTCTAAAGAAAGAGTACATGTTCCTTTCTGTTGTCATACCCGGTCCTAAGTCTTCTGGAAAAAACTTTGACCTATTCATGCAACTACTTGTAGAAGAGTTGAGCGACCTCTGGACCAACGGGGTATTGACACATGATAGCTATAAGGGGCAGAACTTCAAGATGAGGGCCGCCTACCTGTGGTCCATACACAATTTTCAGCGTATGGCATGTTTTCGAGGTGGAGCACCCATGGAATGTTGTCATGCCCTAAATGCTTGAGAGACACATATGCATTCAAACTAAAAAAAGGGGGCAAGGCATGTTGGTTCGATTGTTACCGTCGTTTCCTGCCACCAAATCACCTATTTAGGAAGGAAAGAAATACGTTTCGTAAAGGTAAGACAGTGAGGAAGGAACAGCCACCAGAACGGTTTGAAGTGGATGATATCATCAAATGGCATGAACATTTGGCAAAGAAAGGCAACAAAGACGTATGTGGGAAAGACCACCATTGGACTCATAAATGCAGCATCTATAATCTTCCTTATGCAACGGACCTGAAGCAGCCTCACAACCTCAACCTGATGCACCAGGAGAAGAATATGTGTGAGGCAATCGTCAACACAAACTGGGACATCCAACATAAGACTAGAGACAACACAAAAACTCGGTTGGACTGTGCTTTGATATGTGATCGTCCGGAGTTGAATCTTGACGAAAAAGGGATGAAACATAGGGCGAAGTATTGCCTCGTGCACAAATAAGGCATATCCTAGTCTGGATTAAGGAAAGGGTGAAATTCCCTGATGGTTATGCGACGAGGCTTCGTCATGCCGTTAGTACAGAGCAATGCAAGTTAAATAGAATGAAGGCTCACGACTATAAAGTATTCATAGAGCGTCTGTTTCTTGTTGTATGGCGTGGATATGTTGACGACGCTATTTGGAGAACACTATCAGAGCTGAGCTTCTTTTATCGAGAGTTGTGCGCAAAAGAGATATCCGCGTCGAGGATGGAGGAATTGGAGAAGGAGATTGTTGTGGTCGTCACAAAGCTCGAGAAGATGTATGTCTCTGGTTTTTTCAATTGCATGCAACATCTATTGGTGCACTTGCCATACGAAGCAAAAGTTGGGGGTCCGACACAGTTTAGATGGATGTATCATGTTGAACGGATGATGAAAAACCTTAGGTTGAAGATAAAGAACAAAGCACGAGTTGAAGGTAGTATTGCCGAAGCTTGGCTCATTCAGGAGATCGTCCATTTCACGGACAAATATTTTACGACAAGAAATAAGGTACATGTGCCATAACCGAGATATAAGAAGGCACGACGCAGAAGTACTTCCAACCTTGAGGTGTTCCATGACCAAGCCGGACGAAGCGTTGGCAAAAGTACAACACGTGACTTGGATGATGCAGAAAAAATTAACATCCAGCTCTACGTGTACAACAAAATGGATGAAATGAAGGTGTACATCGAGTAAGTCAATATTTTATATATAATTGAATGAAACACCTTTTGTTGTAGTCAATATAATTGAATGGAACATCTATTCTTGTAGTTAATTTATTCAAGAAGAGTGGAGAAGACCAGGTGAACCCTCGGCCGCTCAAATTGAAAAGTTGAAACGACAAGGCCGTGGGAAAAACTATCCAAACTTTCTTATATGGTTTCATTACCACGTAAGTTTATCCTCTTAAATCGCACATTTCAATTTCGATACGTAACTTCTATTTGACTTGTCGTGCATATGCTTATGCAGTGTCGTACACGTTCCAGAGTGCACAACGATCTACGACAAATGTCACGTGGATGCAATCGTACGATTAAGGTCCATGGATGCTATGATGGCCATGGATATTGATATCGATCCGAAGGAGCGGAGTCTGCTCGTCCAAATGCTACCACAGTGAATAGTGGGGTCGTCAGTTATGTCACAGACCCGCATGGTGGTCCAGACCAAGAGTACTATGGGATCATTGAGGAGGTTGTGGAAATATGCTATGAAGGCAACAACGATCTCTCGCTAGTACTGTTTTGGTGTAGATGGTTCGATATTGAGACTGGGGTGCGGCGTACTCCCGAGTTGGGTCTAGTTGAAATCAATGAAACGAAGCTATATCAAAGGCCCGACGTGTTCATTCTCCTTGAACAAGTCGAGCTAGTGTTCTATCTGTCATACGCCCACCCGAATTATAAAAATTGGTGGATTGTCCATAAATGTCATCCTGTTGGTGGATTGTCCAACCACACGGAAGAAGACTATAAGCCTCCTGAAGAGCCATATGTAGAGCCATTCCAAGAACATGGCTTGTCAGGACAGCTGCACGTCGATATTGGTGATATGCAACAGCAGCCGGAGGAGGAAGGGGAAGAGGAAGACGAAATGGAAGAGGAAGAAGAAGACGAAGACGAAGGCGAAGTGGGAGAAAGCGAAGAAGGGGAAGATGAAGAAGAAGAGGAACAGGAGGAGGAAGAGGAAGCAGAAGCAGAAGATTTTTGACGCATGCATATTTACTTATGAGTAGCTAGGTAGAATTGCTTTATTTACTTTCATTTTCATTTATTTCATATCGATCTAATTGTATCATTTACTTTCTTTTTTGCAGGATGACTGGGTTTCGGCGCAGGTTAGCTAGAGCGACGGAAAAGCTTTTTGGGATTAAGTACAAGAAGAGATGGCAACACATGGCGGAGGAGGGAGCGGGAGAAGGGAGCAGGAGTGGGCAGGAGGGGGAGACGGCCGAGGAGCAGCAGCCGGCCTTGCAGGTCATGTCAGGAGAGGGAGAGGGAGCGGGAGGGGGAGAAGGGAGCGGGGAGAAGGATGAGAGCGGGGAGGATGAGAGGGATTGGGAGGCGGCGGACCCGACAGGGGGTGTGCAACAAGGTTATAAGGAGAAGTGGGTGCTAGACGGGAGTGGCGAGGAAAGTACAGTGGAGGATGATGATGAGAGTGATGATGAGGATGATGATGAGGTGGAGGATGAGGCAGACGCCTTCGAGACTGGCGAGTGTTCGAGCTCCAAGAGACTTGTTTATATGACATTGTTATAGCCTTATATATGTGCTGTCATTTGGTTATGTATATATGTGGAGGCTATGTGCTATTTGGTTATGTTTGGGGAGGGCTATGTGCCATTTGGTTTATATTTGTTGTTGAATTTGTGTTTTGCATCTATGTGATTGCGGAGTGCTCGAAAAGATGTGGATTCGAGCACCTAAATATGTGGATGATGTGTGGACAAATTAGGGAGGGCTATTTCTGCTGGAAACTGTATATTTTTGAAGATTAAAATTGATGTTTTAATAAAAAACAACAGCAATATTAATTTCTGCTGCAATACCTATGTCGGCGGCCTTATATAAGCCGCCGACATAGGCCTCCTCCAGGCGATCGGCGACGGCCTGCTGGCCACAACCAGTCTCGGAGGCATAGGCCAAGGCCGCCGACATTGCCCTAGATCTACGTCGGCGGTATGCACCTATGATGCCGAGACTGTTCACATCCAGTCGCCGGCATTATCATTTTGTGGCCTACGCCTATGTCGGCGGCATCGCAGATGCTGCCGACATAGCTTGCGCCACGCGTCGTCCATTCGTCGCCCGGTGGAGCCCACCTGTCAGGTTGCCGTTAAACGGCGCGGGCCATGATGGGCTCAGCAATGTCGATGGCGGAAGAAAGCCGTGACATAGGTGGCCTCAGGGTCAGGGGCAGCTTGCGCTGGATGCTGCTTTGTCGGCTTACCCGACAACAGAAGTGGGCTATGTCGACCACTGGGCCTCGGCGGCGCAGTGTCGGCGGCTAGCCGCCGACATAGAGGTATGTCGACGGTATATTGGGCTATGTGGTCGGCTTTTGCCGACCACACTGACCCTGGTTCTTGTAGTGAGTGTTTAACAGCAAGGACGAGACTCAAAATTATTACTCCCTCCGTTTTTTTAGAAGGCGTATTTTGTTTCGTTAGGAAAAAGGTTTGACCAACAATTACTTTATTAATACATCACTTTTATGACAAATAGCAAAAAATACGAAACTTGGTTGGTAGCTACCTTTTGACATGACGAACAAGATCAATGGTTTGGATCGATCACTAAAGTTCTCGGATTTCAAAAACCCGTCGAAGTTCACGGAGGCTCCGTGAACTCGAGTTCACGCTAGCAAATCTCTCTCTCTCTCTCTCTCTCTCTCTCTATATATATATATATATATATATATATATATATATATATATATATATAGGAATAATACATAAGGCTCCATGGAGCCTAGGCTCCACCTTCATCAGCCGTTCATTTCTCTCCACCGGCTCAGGTAATAGATTAAACGGGTATACCCGTTATTCACCGTATCAAGTTTGAATACAAATATATCATTAATGCATTAATTACATTCCCACGCTAATTAAGGATTGTGCGATGCTCGTAACGTGTATATAAATGGGTCTACGTCTACCATAAACCCAAATTTGATATTAAATTATTTTGACTACCTGTCTCCCGATTCCTCGGTGCATACATCATCCGTCCTCGCGGGGACCTCGCCGTCCTTGCGTCGGCGAGCTCGCGTCCTCCGACCCGGTGACCTCTTCGTCCTCCGCGCCGGCGAGCTCCCCGACATCCACTATATATATATATATATATATATATATATATATATATATATATATATATATATATATAGGCCCAATGACTTTAGAAATTTTTTCTGTTAACTACTCTCGAACTTATCTATTTAATTAGCAACACTTCTTTTGAAATATATAATTAGCAACGTGGAGGTACCATTTATATTATATAGTACAATGGCATTTCTAACATGTCGTGGTCATGGGTTGACATATCTAAGTGTAAGTGCGCCGGTCAATATCCCTTACGTAGCATGTCTGCATGCCAATGCATAAATGTCATGTATTAGCATGTAACAAGGTGTCTTGCCTTTTGCATGCCATTGATATATGGTCGCTAATTCGCTATTGGATGCTTTCTGACAAGTTTGTTACAGATTGCACCTAATCCCAATGTAGTTTGGCCAGATGTTGCTGTCAGATCCCAACCATCTCATTGAGTAGGAGATAATTTTTTGCAAGACCGTACGCACAGGTCAACATGCATGGCAACAGAGGCACCCAACTCAGATGTTTCTACACGCCAGTGCTTTTGTTTACATTGTTATGGACTACACACATATATTGAAAGTGACGACGAGACGTTTGTTTCAGTTCATTGTTTAATTACTCCCCCGTATGCGGAGACACCGCTTTGTAATGTTGAAAGGCCGAGCCGGCAACCAGAGGTGAATAGGAGAAATTGTTCTTATGAGGATAACCGGTGTGGTGCTTGTTTACCCAACGCACATCAAACATGACAAATAAACATGGAAACTCCACTTCAGCAAACCGTCGAACACTTGCTAGGCGTGGTTGGAAAACAATTTTATTATGATATCCCCTGAAGAGACATGTAGCCAGACTCCAAAATCACAAGCAAGCAACATATGAGCATTTCATCGAACACTTAGCGGGCATAGATAAGGACTTAAGGCCTGTTTGGTTCATAAGAGCATGTACAATGGTTAAGACAATAAACATCTCTAACAATTGCCATGTCACTTATAAAGATGACTTAAAAATAACTCATACAATGGTAAAGATGGATTACAGACAGCTGCATATCTTTTTATGCCACTTAATCACACACAAGATTTCTTAATTCGTGTGTAGAGTCATCTCTTGCATTGAAGACGGCTAAACTGTATATGCGCACTCCCTCTCCTCAATATCATTATCCATCATACATGACAAATCATATAAACGACTTAGACACAGCTGATGTGTACCATTCTACATACTCTAACTATGCTTGCCACACTTTGTCATGACTACTGTTTGGCAAGTTTGACTATGTTAGGTGTATGTTTGGTTCATATTTACACTTGTGGCACGATTCATCATTTTTCCGATGGACCCCATGTGTAAGTGGCTCAAACAAATGTCGCAAGATTCTATTATGCTTACTAAAATATGGCCATGATTTTCATGAAATATGGTGAGGTAGGTGGATCCCTCATGTATGATTGATATTTGATCAAACACTTCGCCAAATGCCCTAGGCATTTGTAACAACCCAATTTTGGATCAAATTCAAAAAATTGTTTGAATTTAAAAATTCGTTTGAACTTTGCACTGACATGTGGGCCACCCCTCTCTCTCTTTCTCTTCCTCTGCCCAGTGGCCCTGCCCAGCCGCTCTGCCCTGCTACTTTGCTATGTCAGCCCTGCTCCGCCTACGCCGCAGCCGCCTTTGCACCCGCCGCTCACGCCATCATCGCCGCACCACTGGCCGTCGTGACACGCCGCGCCGCGTGCATCCCGTCACCACGTCGCTCGCTCCCCCGCGTTGTCGAGTGAGCCATCGGGCCAGCACCTTCGCCCCGAGCCTATAAAACCCATGGCCGCACCGCCGGCCCCGTTTTTCCCCATTTCCCCAAAATTCTCCAGCGCCGGCGCCGACGACCGTCTCGCCGATTGCGTAAGCCTCGGAGTGATTCCTTCCGCCCAAAGCTTCTAGAGTACCTCCTTAACCCTTCCCCTCTCTCAATTTCAGCTGAGACGCCCGGAGCTGTCGTGCGCCGTCGCCTCTGTTTTGGCTTCGCCGCCGCTAGCCGTCTCTGCTCGCCCTCACCCTCGGCCGTGTGCTCGATGAGCTTTCCCTTAGTCCCCTCTCGCTCCCCGCAAATTTTTCTAGCTCGTAGATCCGTAGCGAGGGGTGGCTCCTTCGGCGAACTCACGGTGCCGTCGTCGCTTGTCGCGCCGCCGCGTCCGGCAGTCTATGGCCTCGGTGCGAGCTTCGCTAGGGTCACTAGCTAGGAGCTATAGAAGCCATCCCATGAACTCTCTTGGCCGGAGCGAGGTTTAGCATCACTGCGTTGAATTCTGCCGCCATCAGCCACGTCGCCTGTCCTGAGGAAGACGACGACGAAGGGCCGTTGGATCAGCGCCAAGATTCATGCAAAAACAGAGCCGTGGAGTCACTGGCGTGCGAGTCCCACCTGACAGGAAAACCCTCCTTGC
Organism: Raddia guianensis; assembly: GCA_036346415.1. NCBI lineage: Eukaryota > Viridiplantae > Streptophyta > Magnoliopsida > Poales > Poaceae > Raddia > Raddia guianensis. The sequence goes on along the minus strand of CM070537.1, from coordinate 12,168,480 downwards.
GCACGCTGTGGTCCGTAGGTCATGAGCCACTGACAGTGGGCCCTTGGCCCACAGGTCAGGTTAAGTGGACGCGCACTAGGTGCGGCGTCTCCATCGTAGCGATAACGCCCCATGAAAGTACGCCTTCGGCGTAGCCAGCGCTGGCTGGCGCGAGCGCGCGTGTTCTTGGGCTGTGGGCCGAATCCGTAGCTGGGCCGGCTCGTTCGCTGGTTCGACCCAAAGGGAATTAACCATTTTCAACCGATTTAATCATTAAATTAAATACAGAAATAGTTATTGAATTATTTAAAATAGCTAGAGGCTCCCAAAAATTCTAGAAAAACTTAGATAAATAGAATATGCCATTCTTGATTTTATAACAATATGATAGCAACCACGGTAATGCAAGAATGGCAATTCCATAAAATGAGTAGAGTTCCTATAAGAAAATGATTTAACTAGTATTAGTGTGATTTTGGTTATATTAAATAATGAATTTGATCCTAAAAAAATTATAAGAAAATAAAATGGATAGATAAATGCCCTAATAGATATAGAACATTATAAAAATGCCATTCTTGCCCAAAATATTTATTGGAGTATTAATTTGTTAAACACCAACAATTAATTAGTAAATTCCTTGTTAATTAAAATAGAGGTTAACTTTAGAAAAATGTATTGATATAATGTATAACACAGAGTTACGCCATATATTTTGGAAAAGTTAGAAAGTGCCAACACCGATAAGCTTAACTCCGCATGTGGGCTGTATTATTACGTGTCGTCATCGTATGTCGCCTTAAAAACCCTAATCACCCAATTACGACCGTATCATATGAAATCGTATTTTTGGGTATAGCTAGACTATTATATATTAGTAATATTATTTATTAATACATTAGGGTATGCATTGCATATCATACGAAAGTAGCATCCTTATCCAACCTTATACTGTAGTGTCGAGGGTAGAGCTTAGGTCGCGTACATGCATCATGATTTCTGTTTGCATCATTAAGTAATTATTGGATTGTACGTGTGCTTAGACATAGGCGATCCCGAGGGAAGGTTCGGAGACACTGAGGAGGACCTTCCACCTGAGAAAGGCGAGTTAACACTTACTCATATAGATGTTTACCCGTACTAGGGAAAGATTGCGACTTTCCCTAGTGCGAATTAACATCGATATATTCATGCCTACAACCTAGTTTTCCCAATCTAAATTGTTTACCATTAAAAATGCATGCTTATTAATCTACCTAATTGTTAATCATGTAATACTTATACATGTCAGCCCTTGAATTGTTTAGCCTTTATGACTGCCTTGATTGTCAGCCTAAGATTAGTTTGGTAACAACTTTAACCCTACCTCATGGGTACTGCTTAGACTTGCTTAGGATTAAATAAATCTTTTGGCAACTAGCCATGAAACGGTGAACCGATATTCACTGGTCATTCATTCTTTCATTAAAATTGGTATGACATATGACAGTTAGAGCTAGTGCTTGCATGATGGGCTGAATGTGGTTGTGGGCATGGTTATGTGGGGTGTCGGTCTGTTTTGGTCGGTTGGTCGGGATAGACCTGATGTGATAATGTCTGGGATTAACGAGCTAGCTGGAGACTAGATGGTTGGAAGGTTGCCCCTAGATAACATCCTGATGGATGATTACGGCACGAGGTGTCTTGTGCTTGGTTTAGCTAGGGCTTACCGAGGAGGAGCGCGGAAGAACACGCGTAGCGGGGTGATCGCTGCCATCTGGAGGATGGCTCCAACACAACGCGTGGCCATCGCACGGAGTACGGGTTTTGGATCGCCAGTTGTGAGCGCTCTGCGGAGGCCCTCTAGGACCACTCTCGATAGGGACCAGCATTGGTCGTCACTGGATGTGATGGAGGACACGCTTCGCCAGGATGATGCTAGGCTAGTGTGGGCTGGCAAACCCCTAAGCCGAGGCGGGCAATGCATGGCAAGTGTGGTCCATAATAGGATTGCAAAATCCTGGAAGGATGGCGGACTTAGGAAATGTTGGGGGCAACAGGAGGTTTGGTGTGGTGAAGTATAAAGTCGAGTGTATGTTGGTCGAGAGTTGGTCTATTTAGGATTAGTCGGGAAGGTCGGTTGTTCACTTGGGAGCTGGGGATGCATTGTGATGACGTTGAACCCTTGTGACATAAATCTACAAAAATATGATGCCAGATAGGGAATTTTAAACTCATATAAAATCTGGTTTTACGCAAATAAAATAACCCTTTCCGTAAATAATGCCTTCTACACACTAAGTGCATTAAGGGAAGTGTTAACTAGCCAGCATTTGGATGACACTGAACTCGTCTACTTACAATCTTTTAGACAATGTGATCGAAGTGGATCTTTACGAGTGCCATAAAGACGATGGACATGACTTCGATGGGCCAGATGCTTAGGGGATGCCCCAGTCGCTTGCAGGACACTTAGCCGCTAGGACATTCTTTTGGGTACATATTTTGGGAGAGCTGCAATACTCTGAACAATGTTTTGTATTATAAGACTAACGTCGATCGCCTTACTAACATCGCCTAAGGGCATAACTTGGTATGTAATATTCAGGGATTATAATTAATCATTGTGTGCTTGTATCGGTTATGTGATCTTCCGCACTAGTGTACCGATCCAGGGACTATTGCATGGGATTCCGACTCTCAAAGTAAGTTAAATTTGAGGGTTGACAAAGCTGGTATCAGAGTATGCGACTGTAGGACCCTTTGGACTTAGAGGACGAAACTAGGAAAAATTGTTTTTTCTGTTTTATGAGTATTTTGATGCTTAAACATTCCTTTAATACTTGGCCTACTTGTTCTAACAAACTATTTGTGAAAACTTTTCTAGATTGATCGATGCGACCAGCACTCCTTCATCGATGACAAGTCGACGCGCGACTACGAGGACCCACGTTTCTGGAGCTAGTGGGTCCGAGGACTCCAGCAGTTGTGCCTTTCCCTGTCCTTCAGTGAGAGGCTGAGGTTCTTTTGGAGGGCTGCTCGATCTGTTCCTCGTCTTGCCTTTCTCATACGAGTAGCCATCTAATACGAGGAGGACGAGGTGGAGGCGCACAGCTAAGGCACCGAGACGCCGAGAGATCACCTATAGGCGGTGATCAACGATGCTGCCATGGAGGCCACTACCAGACTCCAGAGGAAGTACGGTGTCTACCTCAAGGGGAGGTTTATGCCCGCCCCACGACGATGCATATGAGGACACTCCCTGGCTTCGGCAGCGCCTCCGTACCGATTCAGCATCAGTTCATCCACCTGGCGCATCTTCACAATGGTACTACTCAAGTGGTAGATGGTGTATCAGCCTCTTACGTTCTTCGCTTCGGACGACGGACAATGAGCTGAGGGTGGTGGGGAGACGCCTCCACCACTATGATATGAGCCTCACTATGACAAGATGCCAGCGTGATGAGGCGAGGGAGGCGCTTGCTAGACGTCAGCAGGAGGAGGCACGACAGGTGCTGGCACAGCGTGACCCTTCGCTCTCACCTCCGAGGCTAGATTATCCGCCGTCGGAGTATGAGAACCGCCACACTACGATGCGGAAGAGGACTCTGCCACACCACCTCCTAACCTCACCGCCCAGTCGCCTCCCTCGCCACCGAGAACCACCACCGTCTCCATCAGGTTCTCTGTCTTTGTAGACATCTTCCCCAGCTATCACCTCGCCGTTTCCAACCACCGCTCGCTGGTGCCGCCTTCCCTCGGTAACCCCCTCTGATCCCTTCTCTCCCGCTCACTGCCACATGGGGCCCATCTATCAGCCGGCCTGAGCTCCCTCCTTATTTCGCATGGGCTAAGGCCCAGCCAAAACCCACCCCTTTCTTTTACCTTTTTCTTTAAAAATTATCTAGTAATGCTGCTCAATTTTTCTTAACATACCAAAATTTATCCAAAAATTATGCAGAAAATTCATAAAATCTTACAAGTACTAAATAATTTAAAAAATTATTAAACCCCATTTTCATCAATTAAACAGGCTTAAATTAAATCATTTCCAACTCTTTAACATTTAATTATGCCTTTGAAGTTCTAAAAATGATTTCTAAAATATTTAAAAGTTTTAAAAATTATTATTAGCACAAATACTTTTTTAAAAATTCAATATTTTCGCCTTTTACCCTCAACAATTTCCATCTCAGAACTCCGGCAATGTGGTTGTCGTTGACCCCGACCTCTGGAAATTTGTTGATCTACACTAAATTTATCCCATGTACACATGCATAAATCTTGCTACCCGGAGGACTCCTAAAATGTTGTCCAACGAAAAATAAATCCTTCCTTCTTCCAAAATCATACAAACCATCACCCTCTCAGCAAAGCCATATCGCCTGCATTCATATTTTGTGCCTTCAAGATAAAATCTTTAAATTACATATTTGTTGAATTTTATTTCTATCTTCATTAGATAGTGGGTTAAACGCTTCCGGATTCCCTGAGGATGACTATCCGAAAAATTTGTTACACTCCGAGCCGATCACCGAAGAAGGCAGGTTCCGTACCCTTTGATGCACTTTGAAATTCCATTTGCCAGTTATTTATTTAATTATTGTATTACTTTTTAGTTATTTACTTATACAAATTCCTCATATTTAAACTATATAATTCTTCATTTTATATAGAATAGTTAGTCCAAACTCCACTACCAAAAGCCCTCCCAAACTAATTATCCTGTACACTACCCTAGCGTAAGAAAATATAATGATATGTGTGTATTTAAAAAGGTAGGATAGAAATCATTGTCCATATGATAAAATAATATATTGATATGGAAGTGAAACGTGGAGAATAAAAATGTATAGGATCAAGTCATTAGCAAGGTTACCGTAATGATTTGAAGAGCGAGGCATTGTTTTAGTATTTTCACAATGCTTGCGCGGTATTCGGCAATGCATTAAGCGAATGAGTCACTAGCAGGGTTACCATGGTGAATGTGCTTGTTTAGGTTATTTTCTCAATACCTACGTGGGATGTGCAGGAAAAACCTTGTGTCTTATTGAATAAAAATGACACATTAAACATCCAACCATATAAGAAGTTGTTATATAGGTAAAGTTGGATAGATTCTGCAAAGCTAATTAACAAAAACATCGATGTAGCCTACTTAAGGTATATAAAGTTGTGTCAACTGGGTGATGCCTATTTTATTCATAACACTCATGATTTTAAAAAGACATATGAAAGAAGATGTTTTAGGGAATGAAGTATTTGGAGATAGTATTATTAATGTATTAAAATATTTTAAAAATGAGAAATTTTGGTAAAATAATATAGAATTTGGAATTTATAAAAAATTGCATAAAACACCTTGAGCGAAGCCAATACTATTATTTGTCAATTCCTTCATATAGTTACTATTTAATTTCTATTGGAACCTACAAGTTTATACTTACCGTATAATTGGAAACTGTTCATTTTAAATGAACAGATCCATTTTCTGTTGCAGATTTTGAAATAATAGAAGGAGAAATGGATTTTTTCGGTAAGGATTTCTAAGGGCGAGCGCCAGGTGTCGGACGTCCGACGCCTGGCGCGTGGGCCGGACCAACTAGAGCCATTGGATCAACCGCACCGAGCCAATCGGAGCTCTGCCATGCGCGCGCGTTCCAGGCAGAGTTGTTAGTCGTCCTTTGATTAAAATTCCAAATAAACTTCTGATTTTTGTACAAAATTCAAACAGTGTTCAAAATGCGTGAATAAATTTCATAATTCTTCTAAAATCGAGAGCAACCCATTTTAAATACTTTTTAAAATTTTTGATTTTTTTAGTTTTTCAATTTTTTTGATGTGAAACTAGAAGGCACCTATGAAACTTACACCTATACTAGCGAAACTTGGTCGTGTGCTGATGAAACTTGGCAGTGTGCTGATGAAACTTGGATGAAACTTCAATGTAACCTGATGAAACTTGGATGAAACTTGAATTGACCTGATGATACTTGAAGAAACCTGGATGAGACCTGTTAAAACTTGATGAAACTTGCATTAAACCTGATGAGACTTGGCAGTTCGGCAAGTTTAACGAATATGAAATCCAAGTTTCAGTAGGCGAAACTCAAGTTTCGGTAGGCGAAACCCAAGTTTCACCAAGTAAGTTTGAAGAGTTATATGGCAACATATATCTTGTTTTGTTTTTAAAAATACGAGGAACATGTTGGTGCAAACAGTTTATGGATTGGAGCATCTAGTCAAAAATTATGGTCGCCGAAAGAAAAAAATGCTTGTGGGACCCACCTGCACAGTGCACACAGCGCAACACCCCGTCGTTAGCGCGCAGCACGTGGGAGTCTGGAGGCGTCGGACTCCCGGCCACAAGTGTTTCCCATTTCTAAGTCTTCCCTACACTCTAATCTAGAAGTTAGGATTGTATATTATATCACTTTTGTATTGTAACTCTCTCTGTAAAATATCATGAAAACAAATAAAGTATGGTTGTGCAAACAATTGTGTAAGCCTATTATTATTTTTCGGAGAAACAATTTCTAATATTTAATATTAGAAATTGTGTCCCCACAAATACCTAAACATGGCGAATCTCTCTTCTCCCCGCATTCATCCCCGCAGGCGAGGAAGGCGGCGATGCCGGCGAGAGAGAGAAAGAGGGAAAGAGAGAGACCAGGAGGGGAGAGTGGAAAGAGAAATGGGAGGAAGGAGGAGACCGGCGGCGGGTAGGCGCTGGAGGGAGGAGGAAGGAGGTGGGAGGGAGAGTGGGAGGACAGAACGAGGGAAAAGGCAGGCAGTTAAAAAAGGGTGAAAATGGTTAGAAAAATTGGATAAAAGTTGTACAGGGTGGGATTTAAGAGATGCTGTTGGAGATAGGAGGTACAAGGACGGAAGGGGATCCTTTATAGTACCACTAGAGATTTAGTAGCTAGCGTTGTAGGCAACCTTACATATCACATAGTACCCTAAAAAAATTGGCTCTTTTGTTGATACAAAACTACTCACATGATTTATTTCGGCCCTTGGAAAATTAGTTTTTTTTACCTATTCAAAGATTTGTGGCGGGGAACATTGTGGAGCCCCGGCATAGAAACGTCGGCCTATTTTAGGAAATGGTCATACATTTTAAACATGAAACTCCAATTTATCTCTATTTTAATTTTCACCCTCTACTTCATAGTTCGCAAATTTTATAATAAAAATGCACTAAAAATATCTATCCACCTACTTCTATATTCTTAGAGATTTTGTCCTATCCGGTTTTTCCTGTTCCTACTGTTCCTAAGCACAAGATGACTCTGCTCCTCACCGCCGGATCTTCCATCCAGACCATTTCGCGTCGCCCCTTTCGCCTTGCTCGGTCGCTCCATCCCCTCTACCCCCCGATGCCCCCCGATGCCCCCCATGCTCCTCCACCGCGCCGCCTCCCTGCCCGCCACCACGCCTTCTCCACCGCGGCTCTCCTCCCTCCTCCCTCTCCTGGTCGGCCTCCCTCCACCTCCACCGCTGCCTCTGTCCTCCTCCATGCTCCTCCCCGCCGCCTCCCGCCCGCTCCATCAAGGCCTCCCACCACCTTGCTCCGCTCCGGCTCCTCCTCCACCTTGTCGGCCTCCCTCCTCCACCGCCACGGCCCTCCTCCACCGCCCATTTCGTCGCCCTTTTGCCTCGCTCGTCCCTCCATCCCTCCACCCCGCCGCCATGCTCCTCCACCGCGCCGGCCCACATTCCATCCCTGAAGCTCTCCCGCCATTCAATTTGGCCGTAGACTTGCCGTACAGCCGCCGCCGTGCACCTCGTGGAGCGCCACCGCTGTAGCTCGTCGCCCCGCCAAGTCCAGCCGCTGCCGGCCATGTAAATGGAACCATTAGAAGCGCGCCGTCGAGACGAATCCGTAGAGCCCAAGAACGTCCAAAACGGAGGACCGTAGCTCCGGCAATCGCCGTTTCTCTCAACGGGCTGCACGCTGGGCGCAGGTTGAAGACAGCTGACGTCAGCATGACGTCAGCGTGATGTCAGCGCAATGGCAGATAATTACAGATTTTTTATTTATGCTTTCTATTTATTAAAAATACAAAGAGACCTCCAAAAATTATGCAAAATTTATGTAAAATACTAGATGCTGTTTAGAGACCATTAAAAATATAACTTTGCAAATTTCACTAATAAGTTTTTATATAAAATTAGTAGCATAATTATTTTATTATTTAATAATTAAAATAGTAAATCATCTTCACAATTCCTAAAATTATTACATAAAATACTAGATTTAGTCCACATCATAGGAAAAATATAATCTTGCCACCAACTAATAGGATTTTCCATAAACAAATTAAAGTAGGTATTTAAAGGCCTTATTTATTAATTTACAATGCAATTAAGGGTATTTTAGAAAATATGCAATATATCCTTTCAAAATGCCAAGTAGAATATCGTCGCCGTGGTTGTATTGACCGGAGCCTTACACTAGCAAAGAAGTCGTTTAATGCCGACCCGTTTTGCCATCGTCGCGTCTGATTGTCTTTGGTCATGCCATAACTACTTTCTTTTAATTAGTTATGGTAGACAATATATAAAGTATACACACTATCTCTCCGGTGTTGATTTTCTTAGAGCTAATGGTGGCCGTGGTCTTCCCCAAATGCTACAGCAACAGGAGCTAGAAGAACGCTGCTGTCGTCATTTGTGCAAACAAATGTTAAACTTTCGATGGCCGCCAAAAATACTTCCTTCGTCCGATTAAGATGAAATAGATTCTATGGATAAATAGAGTCATAATTTACCACCGGTATAAATTTCATAATTTTCCGATTTAAGTTCATTTTTTATAATTTTGTACCTAAAGGAAAATGCATTTAAATATTAATTTAATTGTTGGTAATCAATTAAATTGTAAGGTGCTTAAATAAAAACCAAAAAACGTTATTCTATAATTACCTTATATTTAGTTTAGTCCATGCATTTTCTATTTAGGGCAAAATGATTTTGTTCATTGTCTACCATTTTATCATTTTAAAATATAAAGTTGTACACTAAACCTACAAAGGTTAATGCATTTATAAACTAACCAACTAGGATTATTAAGAGACATTTAATTGCCGATTCCGATTAAAAGACCAACATTCTAATATAAAGTAGCATGAGTGCCTTAGTTTTGAGTATTATTCCATAACTACTTGCTTTTAATTAGTTAAAGTCATATATTTCTTTAAAAAACAAAAGTGTATTTTGAGTTTGCAATCAAAGCAAAAGTAAACATAAATGCCATCAGTGCATTGTTACACCCGCGCAACGCGTGGGGTCTTCGTCTAGTTTAAAAAATACCACGGCTATTCACGTTTCCTGTTCATTTCATAAAAAGTTTAAAAAAGAACGTTTAAATATAAAAAAATCAAGAGCTAAAATTTTATTTCAGTTTGAATAGATTGGAAATTGAGGGGTGTATCCCCTTCTTGAAAGGAAAGGTTGCGAGACGTATCACCTCCACATGGCCAAGGCCAAGTGCAAATGTTTTTTTTTAACGAGATTTACATATGTACGTGTAATCAACATTTGTGCATTAAGTTGACCCGGCGTTATCAATATATTTGAATAGTAAGAAAGAAATGCCTCAGGTCCTGTTCTTTTGTGTTGATCTGAACGGCTGAACAGATAAACGATTGAAATAAATGAACTTTAGTAACTTCCCTAGATAAGACTTGAGGTTCCGATCCATCTCATTTGACTTTTTTTTTAAATGTAAGGACATTCCTTTCAAATAGAAAAAAAAAAGTAGACTAAAAAAACTAAAACATATATGTTTTTCCATAAAGATAAGCCATTAAACTAATAAACTGAAAAAAACAGGCCTAAATATTTGACAATAATTTCTTTGTACATGTGAGTCAAGGGCCACTAAGCGCTCGTGACTAGGGGTGGAAACAAAACCAAGCTTGATCGAGTTGTGCTTGTTCGGGCTTATGCTTGTTTAGCTTGCGAGTATGCACTGCTCGGTTTGGGCTCGTAAAACTCACGAGCAGCTCCTGAGCTGTTTGTGGCTTGTTTACCAAAAATCTCAGCATTCGGAATTTGGGAACAATACTTGGTAGGGGAGGTCCCGCCATCACTGTCGCTGCATGTTCTATCGTCACCACCATTGTTGCCGCATAGTATCGCCACCATAGTCTCCACATAGTCCCACCGTTGTTGTAGCCGCACGGTTATGTTGGTGTTGTCGACACACGATGTTGCCGCATAGGAGGGGTAAGAGGTGGTGGTGCGGCGGCGCGACACCAGCCATAGATGAGAGGATAGAAGGAAAATAAAGATACTTCGATGTAAAAATGTATTGAACTACAGGGTATTTGGGTCAGAAATTTTATTGGGTCATAGAGATGTGTGGCCAGTTCAATGAGCCCCAAGCAAGCCTTTGCTCGTGCTCTTTTCCAGAGAGTTAGAAATCATGTTCGGTTCGTGCTGTATTGCAAATGAGTCGAGCTTGAGTTTTTTTTTTGTCGAGCCCAAGTTTGCGAGCCGCGAGTTATGCCAGCCCTACTCATGACTCGATTGGGCGATTCTTATAAACAAAGAGTTTGAGATTTTTTTTACATTTATATTTATTAAATATCAAAAATAAACAAATGATTTTTTATTAAATAAAATTTAAAAATTATCGTTCCCCACATATGAAACGACGGTTTAAATTGTATCGCCGTTTAGAGCGGCTAAAAAGACCAGGCCATATTACCCGCCTTTCTGAACGACAAGATTTAGTCGTCCACGTTCAGTGACTACTAGAATACCGTGTTTTCATTATTATCCTACCATGTTTTTAAAATTGAACAAATAATTAGTTTAAAAATATTTACCTCAACAACGTGTCGCTTACCCTGCTCTTCCTCTTCCTCTTCCTCTCCCTCCCCTTCTCTCTGTTTTACTTCTCCTCTCGCTTTCTCGTTCTCTCCCTCCCCTTCTCTCTCTCTCTCTCTCTCTCTCTCTCTCTCTCTCTGTTTCTCCACCGGATGCAAATGGCGTTGTGCCACTGCCTGGCATCGCGCGACACTTTATAAGGCACCTTAACCCGCTATTTCAAACGACTTCTAAATCCAGCATCAATGAGCCACTGTTCCAAATGGCGGGATTTTAATGAACCCCCATTTGGAATGGTGGTTCATGCCCCTTCCTGCAACGATTCCTGGCTGCCAGCCGGAACCGCGACCGATCCAATTCTCGTCGTTTTATATAGCGGGCTAAGTGCCATATCATTCCAATTGGCGGGAGCAGGCTTGTCGGTGTCTAGGAAACGCACCTACTAAGGGCAGCGGGTCCACGGACCGGCAGACGAATTTGTAGTTGGAATGAGGCCCAACAACAACCCTTCTTAGCAGCCCGGGGTGGCGGCCGAGCTCGCGGGGGCTCTGGTTACGCGGTCTTCCCGTACTACGCCTTGTGCGATCTGAGATCCAGGTACAGATCCGTTGTACGGTGGGACTAAGAGGGGTGAGAGAAAGGGCGAAGGGAATACAAACCGTGGAGACAAGTGATTTTACCCTGGTTCGAGCCCCTACCCCCGGGTAATAGCTCTACACCAGCACTCGTTGGTTATCTGGTGGAAACAGTACAGGGGCACCGAGACCGGGCTAGGAGGCGCCGATCCCGAGCTCACAGGGGAGTTTTCGGACTCTGGGGTGACTAGAATCTACTATGCTATCACTACTGCTAAGGAAGCTTCGGATTCTTGTGCTCTCAGACTTCTTCCTGTGTCCTTATGCTGGGCAGGCTTGTCCTTTTGTAGGCGCAGCGGGTTGTTCGGAGCCGATACCGCGGGCCCTGCGCCTATCCATGCTTTGTCCATCTTTAGTGGTGGCGCCCTTGTCCCGTTTCAGGCTCTGTCCTGTCTGTGGCCTGCAAAGAGAAGCTTGCCTGGTTAGTACTGGACATGTGTTCGTCTCGATATGCCGATACGAGGAAGCAGCCTGCATAGGGAGAAAGCACTTTCCCTTTATCCCCTATATGACATTGACTGGTTGGAGCCAGCCTCGCGCCGCCCGTTGGCAGCCTTCGCGTGGCAGCTCTTACCATATGCCCAAGGGACAAACGTTACGGCGAACAGCCCGCGCGGCTCTCCCCAGGCTACGGATACCCTGGGGAGGTACAGTCATCTCGGTCAAGACCGAGAAAACTGTGGTGGGGCATGACAGCTATCGCCATCTGCCCAGGGACAGGCGGACTGTCCGCGGGGTCCTCTCTCGGGCTAACGATAACCCAGGAGGTGCACAACACTCCCGGTTAGGACCAAGGGAAGCGCGGTCGTCTTGGTCAAGCCCGGGGACGGCCCAGGCGGGCTAGACGTCTCTTTTGGTATGGCCGAGGATGGTCTTAGGGGCTCTTTCTACGCGTGGCAGGCCGGTACGGATCCGGCCCAAGGCCCATCTCGGGTGGGTCAATTATGAATCACCAACAGCCAGCCCCCGAGCCTCAAGCGGGTCGCGTGGCGAGCCGGTACGAGGTTTAGAGAAGCCAGATCCTTATGTGCCGCGTGGGAAACACGGCTAGGGTTTCTCTTGAAGCCGCTGGGTGCAAGAGGTTGAGCATTGAATTCGATTTGACGGCACAGTGGAGCAGTTACGTCTTCTTGGGCACAACTCCCACGATCTCCACTCCAACGGTTAACCTTCCTCGATAAGGCTGTGTTTGGGGGGAACTCCTACCGCAGAACGTCCCCTTTGTCTTCTTTTCTCTATCTCGCCCTTCGCTCTCCTGCTTTCGCATCCGGTTTCAGCCACCATGGTGTTCATCGGAGAAAGTGTGCTTGCGAGAGAGAGAATAGCGGAGCTGGAGAGGGATGGCTTCGTGAGGCCGGGGTCCTAGAGGCTTCTCAGCGCAGCCCAGGAGCCGGAGCCCGAGCCTACCGAGCTGGTCTGCTTTGAAAGCTCGGCCATCTATGGGTTCCGCTTGCCGGAGTCGGGGTTCGTGACCGACTTCTTCGCACTTACGGAGCTACGGCTGGAGAATTTGTCCCGGCAGTCCTATATTCATCTGTCGATCTTCGCACACTTGTGCGAGGCGTACTGCGGGGCGCGGCCCTCGATGAATCTCTTCGCGCAGTACTTCGAGTTGAAGCCCGTCGGCCATCGTGTGGGCAATGGTAGGGTCTTCTATCTCACCACGCGCCGGGCTCGGGGCAGCAGAACATATCCGGACTACGAAGTCAAGACGAAAGTTGACGGTTGGGCCCAGTGGTGGTTCTATCTGAACCGCGGAGGTTCGGACTTGGAGTATTCTTCAGCCGCACCGGATGCGCCGATCTTCGTACGTTGGAGCTCCAGCCAGAGAATCAGGCAGTGGCGTACGAAATCGAGGAGCTCGCCAAGAGGAAATGACGGGATATGACATCGTCATAAGCTTCATTCGTCACCGGATTAGCCCACTGGGGCGCCGTGAGCGTTGCATCAGCGAGATGGGTGGCTGGGAGGACCCGGACCGGTACTTTCACATATTTTTCACATATTTTTCCTAAGTTCTAAAGACCCGGACTGGGAGGACCCGGACCGGCTTGGAAAAGTTAAGAACTTAGGAAAAATATGTGAAAAAATTTCTAGCCCCCGAGCGTTGGGCTGGGGCCCAAACCCGGCTTTCCAAGCAAACCTGACATGGGCTTATTGCACCTTAGGCCGCGGGAGTTCCACACCGCGCAGAGCCTTACTAGGGTGCGAGGTGTCGGCTTATCCCGTCGTAGGAGTGCTCCGGAGTGCTTTATCCTTAGCCGTCGGATTTTGGCCACAGGCTTGCCTAGGGCGCCGTGCTTAAGCCCGGTGTAGCTCGTGATTGGGGAAAGATGCGCTCTCTCTTTTTTTTTAATTTGATAAAGGAGACTTACGACCTGATTAAGCGTAGAAGCGTCGTAGAAGGGAGATGTTCAGCTAGGGAGCTCGTTCCCATCCTTGTCAGTCAGCCATACCGAGCCCGTGCAGGCCGCGAACACTACTTTGTATGGTCCCTCCCACTTAGGGCTGAGCTTGTTGGAGCCCACGAGGTTCTGGATGCGACGTAGAACCAGGTCTCCTACTTGCAGGGTCCTTGTTTGTACATTTCGTGCCACGTAGCAACGCAGGGTCTGCTGGTAGGCCGCAGCCCGATGTAGGGAGTGCTCGCGGCGTGCCTCTAGTAGATCGAGGTCGAGCTACCGCTCCTCGTCGTTGGCCACGTAGCTGGTGAAGTCAATGCGATCGGACCCTAGTCTCATTTCGGTTGGAAGGACGGCCTCCGAGCCATAGACGAGTCGGAAGGGAATTTCTCCCGTAGCTCGGCTAGATGTTGTCCGGACTACCCAGAGGACTGACGGTAGCTCGTCGACTCAACCTTACTGTTTTGCTTCGAGGGCGTCAAAGACCCGCTTCTTGATACCTTGCATTAGCTGTCCGTTAGCTCGCTCAGCCGCTCCGTTACTCTGTGGGTGGGCCACAGATGCCATGGCGAGCTTCATGCCGAGCTCTTCGCAGTAATCGTTGAACTCCCGGCTCGTGAATTGGGTGCATTAATGTTGGAGACCGGCTCGGCCTCGATCCACTTGATAAAGGTGTCGATGGCTATGAACAAGTACGATTTGCCACCGAGCCCTTTTGGGGAACGGGCCTAAGAGGCCCATGCCCCAGACCGCGAACGGCCACGCCAATCGAATTGTTTGCAGCTCATACGCGGGCTTATGCGTCATCCGCGCGTCGCATTGGCAAGCTTCACAGCGTTTGACTAAAGCTTTTGCGTTACTCATCGTAGTGGGCCTGTAGTAGCCCGTGCGGAATGCTTTGCCGACTAGGGTTCTGTGTGAGGCGTGGGCGCTGCAGATGCCCTCGTGAATGTCGGATAGAAGATACTAACCTTCTTCTTGGGTAACACACTTACAAAGTACGCTATTAGCACCCCTTCGGTACAGCGAGCCCCGTGCAGACAGTAAGCTCGGGCTCGCCTTTTTAACTGGGAACGCTCAGTTGCGTCCTCGGGTAATGTCCCATGCTCCAAGATCTGGATGAATGGCGTCGCCTAGATGGTTCTTTGCTCAAGGTATGAGACAGTATCGGATGTCACGGTGTGGGGGGTAGTAGACGTCCCCGTGGTCTCCTCTCCGGAGAGAATGGAGGGCTTTAGAAGGTGTTGCACTAGCACCCCTTGGCGGGGCTGGTTCTTGTGAGGATCCGAGCTGGGCAAGCTTGTCAACTTCGCCGTTATCTTCCCTACAAATGTAGCTAATTTCAAAACTCGTGAAACGCTTCTCGAGTTTCCTCACTTCGGCCAGGTACTGCGCCATGAAGTCGTCAGTTGCCTGAAACTCCTCCCTGACCTGACGGACGACGAGCTGTGAATCCCCTTTCGCAACAAGCCATTTGATGTCGAGCGCATTGCTTGCTCGTAGGCCCGCTAGTAGGGCTTCATACTCCGCGGCGTTGTTTCACCGCGAAGTGTATTTGTACGACATGCTGGAGCCGCTCTCCGTTGGGGAAGACGAGAACGAGACCGCATCCTGATCATCCGGACTGGTGTAATCCGTCAAAGAATAAGGTCCACCGACCCACTTCCTTTTCTTGACCTGGAGAGCTCATCTCTTGCTCATCCGGCCTGATCAACTCTGCAACGAAATCAGCCAAGTCCTGGGCCTTGATCGCGGTACGGGATACGAACTGGATATCAAACTCGCCTACCTCAACTCCCCACTTCACGACCTGGCCTGTGGCCTCCGGGTTTCGGAGAATGCCCTTGATCGGGTAAGTGGTCGGGGCCATGATCTGGTGGGCTTGAAAATAGTAACGCAACTTGCGTGAGGCCATCAGCAAGGCATAGCATAGTTTCTGAAGGTCGGGGTAGCGCTCCTTAGGCCCGGTGAGCACCTCACTCACGTAGTAGATGGGTTGTTGCTTCCCTTCTCGTTCCACTGCCAGCACAGCGCTTGCGGCGTTTAGTGTTACTGAGAGGTACAGTAGGAGGACTTCCCCGAGTTTGGGAGTGGCGAGGCAAGGTACTGCTTCAGCTGCAGAAACGCGGCCTCGGCCTCCTCTGACCACTCGAAACTATCGTGCTTGCGGAGGAGCTTGCAGAAAGGTGCGCTTCGTTCTCCAAGGCGGGAGATGAAACATCTCAAGGCCGCCATCCTGCCTGTGATCCTTTGAATGGCCTCGATCTTTTTAGGGTTCGCACCGATGCTCGCCCCGCCGATCACGTAGCCAAGGAGCATGCCGGACTTGACACCAAAGACGCATTTCTCGGGGTTTAACTTAACCCGGTGCTGTCTCAGGTTGTCAAAGGTTTCTCATAGGTCGGACACGTGGTCCCGGGCTTCCTGACTTTTGACTACGATGTCGTCTACGTAGACTTCAATGTTGCGCCCTATTTGATCAGGGAGAGCTTTTTGCATGAGTCGCTGGAACGTGGCGCCAGCGTTTTTGAGACCGAAAGACATGGTTGTATAGAAAAACGTGCCGAAAGGCGTTACAAGGGCGGTTTTTTCCTCGTCTCCATGGACAACGCAATTTGATGGTAACTGGAGTAAGTGTCCAGGAAACTCATCAAGGCTGAGTCCGCCGTGACGTCGACTAGCTGATCTATGCGTGGAAGGGGAAAGTTATCCTTGGGGCAGGCGGAGTTCAGGTCGCGATGGTCGACACACATGCGCCACTTGCCGCCTTTCTTTTGGACCCCGACTAGGTTCGCAAGCCAATCGGAGTGCTGCACTTCACGGACGAAGCCTGCTCGGAGCAGCTTACTGACCTGGTCTTGGATTATCTTGGCCTTCCAGTCAGGGATACGCCACTGGCACTGTCTTATTGTTTTTTGTCAAGCCGAACAACTAGCCTGTGC
The DNA here is from genome assembly GCA_036346415.1 of Raddia guianensis. NCBI lineage: Eukaryota > Viridiplantae > Streptophyta > Magnoliopsida > Poales > Poaceae > Raddia > Raddia guianensis. Next base: position 12,151,701 of record CM070537.1, on the reverse strand, counting down.
TCACTCACCTCCCTTGGGACACCGAGCATATCAGACGGTTCCCATGCGAATGCGTCCGTGTTAGCCCAGAGGAAGGTAATGAGCTCGAGTTCGTATTAAGCCTCGAGGTTTGTCCCCACGTGGACCACCTTGGAGGGGTCTGTCTCCGTGAGGACGATGGTCTTGGTGAGCTCCTGCGCCTGCAGTGCCACCTTCAGACGCGTGGTGTGGCGCTCCTTCTTACTGGGACCACAGGTAGGGAGCTGGCCTACCATGGCCAGTGCGGTCTTGTCGTAGTCCAGGACCATCTTATGGTTCCCCGAGCGGTGATGACTCCCCTCGGCGCCGGCATCTTTAGGCAATGGTAGGCGTGGTGGGAGACCGCCGTGAACTTGGAGAGCGCGGGGCGGCCCAAGATGGCATTGTAGGGGAGGTCGGTCTCCACCACCTCGAAGGTGATGTACTCCATTCTGAAGTTGGCGGAGGAGCCGAACGTCATGGGTAGTAAGACCTGTCAGTCGGGGCGGAGGGACGAACCTGGGACGATCCCATGGAAGGGAACGGTGATGTCCCTGATCTTGAAGCGCGGGACCTGCATGAAGCCGAGCACGCACGCGGTGATAATGTCCAGCGAGCTCCCACTATCCACGAGGACGCAGTCGACGCGGGTGTTGCCGATGGTCGGGCACAAGACCACGGAGGCTCTCTGGGCAGGCGATCTGCCGGCGATCATCACCGATAAGGTGATCGCTTGGCTGGAAAAAGGCAGGGACTCGCGGGAGATGTGGAGGACCTCGCGGGACGCGGCCTTGAGCTCGTGGCTAAAGCTATAGGCCGAGGTACCGCCGAAGATGACGGCGACGTGGCCGCGGGCTTCGGGGAAGCCCTTGTCCTAGGCGCTCGGCTGAGGGGGCGCCATGGCCGCGCCCTCGGAAAGCTCGGGCATGGGGCCATGGCTGGCATAGAAGTCCTCTAGCTGCCGGGCCCACGTGCGGCAGTTGCGCAGGTCGTGGCTGTGGCGCTGGTGAAAGCAGCAGAAGAGATTGGGGTTGTGGAACCGGTCCTCACCTTTGCCCTGCTGCGGTGGACACGGAGGCCGGCCCTGAGGCGCTCCCTGGCCGCTGCGCGACCTCCCTCCAGCTTGGGGAGGTCGCGGCTGGCGCTGTGGTACCGGGCGCTACGGCGGTGGGTGCTCGGGCTAGTCGGGCTCGACGGCCGTGATTAACTTGGTGGGCTGCTCCGACCTCTTCTTCTTCTTATCGGCCTCGGCCTTGCCTAGGCCGTCACCAGCCCTGGCCTTCTTCTCGGCATGGGCGCGGCCTCTCTTGCGCTCAACTGCCTCAGAGGCGTTGATGTAGAGGGCCGCGGTGCGGAAGAGCTCACTCGCGGTGTAGACCGGGTGAAGCTCGAGGTCCTTGGTGTAGCGTCGGTCCCTCACACCATCCTTGAAGGCCTCGATGATGTTCTCATCTGAGATGCAGGGGATAGTGTTGCCGGCTCTCACGAACCTGCACACAAAATCCTGGAGGCTCTCGTCGTCACGCTGCACCATGAGTTTCAGGTCCTAGGGACGCCCGGAGCGGGCGTAGCACCCTTGGAAGCTTGTGTGGAGGGCATCCTGAAGCTGAACCCAGCTGCGGATGGAACCGGGCCGCTGATTGAACAGCCAGGTCCGAGCCATGTCCTCGAGCACTGTTGGGAAGTAGTTGACAAAGACGGCCTCATTTCCCCCATGGCTCAGATGGTGGTAGTGTAGAGAACTCCTCGGGGTTCTTGCTCCCATCGAACTTCTCAATCGGCCCGGGCTTAAACCTCGGCGGCCAAGGCGCTTCACGGAGAGCGCGGGAGAAGGCGGGGCACCCCGGCGCAGAGGGATGTCCCGGAGCAGGCTCAGGCGGGAAAACACTTCGCCCGGGCCGCGCGACGAACCGCTGGTGAAGGAGACGGTGTGAGTCCGGCGCAAGCTGCTACGATTGCGGCAGGAGTGGCCAGAGCTGACCGTGCGTCCATCACCCGAGGGCGCAGCCTGGATGAGGCCGGCGGTGACATCGCCGAGGCAGTTAGCGATGGCCGGACCTAGGTCAGCCATGGAGAAGCCACGGGGATCTCTCTCCAGGTCGCGGACAACCTGGGCGATTGCGCACGCCTTCTGGTGGCTGCACTGGACCGGGTTGCGCATGACGCCTATTAGGGAATCGACCGGCCGGCCGTGAGCCGGGGTGCGCGGGTTGTCCTCGCGGCAAACCTCAGCCATGGCGCGGTGGACACGGAAGAAGTCTCGGGCCGCAGCGCGGCGGCGCTGCAGCTCCTAGGCCTCCATGTTCCCGACGTCATCGTCGGTCGAGGACGCGAAGACGCAGCGGGACCTGCGCGAGGCCGGGGGAAACGTCCCAGTGTCACCCGCAGAGGCGGAATCGTCGAACGGCTCAAACTCCATGGGAGTTTCGCTGATGTGGGTCAGCGACAGGTCCAACTCGGGGAGCGACTCCTCGGGGCGGAGCTCTGCCCCTGAGTCGAGAGAGGCGTCAACCTCCAACTCGTCGGCTCCAGCTTCGGCGAGGTAATCCTCCCGCCAGCCTTTGTACGATGCCTGAGGGTAAAGTCCCAAAGATAGGAGACCGGGCACAAGCTCAAGTCTCATAGCAGATTCTAGCACAAGCAAGCGTGGTGCTGGTTATCGAGTTTATGGTGCCGCCGACCATCCTAAAAGTAAAAGATGGCGGATGCACCCAGGTCGTCCAGATCATCGCACTCATCGAACTCGAGGTCAAGGACCTCATTGTTGCTCGGAACCTCATGCATGTCCGAGGGAGCGAACTATTGAGGGCTGCTCATGGCCCCACAGTGGGCGCTAGCAATCGGTGTCTGGGAAACGCGTCTACTGAGGGCAGCGGGTCCACAGACCGGCAGACGAATTTATAGTTGGAATGAGGCCCAACGACAACCCTTCTCAGCAGCCCGGAGTGGCGGCTGGGCTCGCGGGGGCTCTGGCCGCGTGGTCTTCCCGGACTACGCCTAGTGCGATCTGAGATCCGGGTACAGATCTGTCGTACGGTGGGACTAAGAGGGGGTGAGAGAAAGGGCGAAGAATACAAACCGTGGAGATAAGTGATTTTACCCTGATTCGAGCCCCCACTCCCGGGTAATAGCTCTACTCCAGCACTCGTTGATTATCTGGTGGAAACGATGCAGGCGCCCATACTGCCAGCTAGGCGCGCGATCCCGAGCCTACAGGGCAGTTTTCGGACTCTGGGGTGACTAGAATTTACTCTACTATCACTACTGTAAGAAAGCTTTGGATGCTTGTGCTCTCAGACTTCTCCCTGTGCCCTCATGCTGGGAAGGCTTCTTCTTTTATAGGCGCGGCGAGTTGTTCGGAGCCGATACCGCGAGCCCCGCGCCTATCCATACTTTGTCCATCTTTAGTAGCGGTACCCTTGTCCCGTTCTGAGCTCCGTCCTGTCTGTGGCCTATAAAGAGAAGCTTGCCTGGTTAGTACTAGACACGTGTTCGTCTCGGTATGTCGATACCGGGAAGCAGCTTGTACAGGGAGAAAGCACTTTCCCTTTATCCCTATATAGCATTGATCGGTTTGAGATACCTCGCGCCACCGTTGAGGGTGTCGCAGAAGCGTGGCAATTGCAGCAAGATGTCAAGGGCAAATGTACGTGGAGCAGCCAGCGGCTCTCCCTGTGCTACAAATACCCGAGGAGAATACCATCTCTGGTCATGACCGAGAAAAGTGTGGTGGGGCATGACAGTTGTCGCCATCTGCCCAGGGGACAGGTGGACTGTCTGCGGGGTCCTCTCCCGGTGCACAACACTCCGGATTAGGACCAAGGGAGGCGCGGTCATTTTGGTCAAGCCCGGGGACGGCCCCGGCGGGCTAGACGTCTCTTTTGGTGCGGCCGGGGATGGCCTTAGAGGCTTTTTCTACGCGTGGCAGGCCGGTACGGATCTGGCCCAATGCCCATCTCGGGTGGGCCGATTATGAATCACCAACTATTTTTTCATTTTATTAAATGGAATATTTATATTATTTTCGAAATAAGATAAATATAAAATCTTAAAAAATTCAGGAGTATGTCCTGGGCCGTAACTCCATAAGGTATTGAAGTGGCGGCCCGGCCCGCACTGGACCTACTAATTTGCTCACGATCCACTATCCTCATAAGCCCAACAAAAAAAGCTAGTTTATTCTCTCGGCCTGCTTGCCCCATTCCAAGTTCTTCCAGCATGACGGGCCGATTGGTTCACATCTGAATGTGATCCGACGAGCCGAGCTCTCGCCCCTCCGGCAAAACGGCACTCGAGGTTTAGGGTTCCGGCCGCCGCCGCAATCACACGGACGGGGAGAGAGAGAGAGAGACAGAAGAGAAGGCGGCGGAGATGAGCGGGAGCGCGTTCAATGCGTTCAAGTCGCGGGTGCCGGTGGCGTGGAGCCCGCGGCTGTACATCACGCTGGTGCGCGGCCTCCCGGGGACGCGACGCCTCCACCGCCGCACGCTCGAGGCCATGCGCCTCCGCCGCTGCCACCGCACCGTCGAGCACCGCACCACGCCCTCCCTCCTCGGCATGCTCACCCAGGTCAAGCGCCTCGTCGTCGTCGAGACGGTGGAGATGTACAACGCGCGGAGGCAAGCCGAGGAGCAGCGCCGCGCGCCCCGCCCGCCGCTCCTCGTCTTGCACCACCCGCCGCCACCGGCGGCGGCGAAGGCGGCCTCCGTGGAGGGTGCCACTACCACGTCGCAGTAGTTTCTGGTAAGATCCCGCCTCTGTTGTGCCTATAGTGCGTTAATCTGTTTCCTTAGCTGCTTCTTGCGCTTAAGATGCTTGTCCCATTGCTTTTGTGTAAAGCAGTTGCCTGCGACACGGAACTTGCTGAAAGAATTATAGTTAGCTCCCCTCCATGCTCCTGTTTGCTACAAGCTCAAGCTCAATAAAAATGGCACATTTCTTCTGGTCATTCCTATAACCTATCTAGGATGCTACATTTGTTAATCGGACCGATTTGCGATATGTGATAGAGAAATGAAGGTATTTGTCTGAAATTTATGTGAATCAATTTTTAGAGAAATTACTATTACACATTAGACATTAAAATGCTCTGGGAAGTTTTATATTGATGGCACATGAAGTGTTTGATATATATTATCAGTAAGAACACAATCTGTGCACTTCACTAATTTTGGTTGGAATATTCTAGTTGCTATATATCTGGGTTCTGATTATTTAAATGTCACATGCTCAATGTACAAAAGTGATGAAATATCTGTTCTGAATGTTTTTGATTCATATATTAAGAAGATTGTTGATGGGGGGTGGCACATCCTAGGAATATTTTGACACAGTTTGTGCAACTATTTGCTGCTTTAGCTACACAAAATTACACAGGTTTCCATCAAGAATTGACATACATATGAATAATGAATTTAAAATAGAGAAGCTGGAGTTTCCTTTGAAGCATTGAGGATGGGGATAAGAGGATTTCAAGCTCTTAGTTCTGTTCATTAAACAGTGTACTATCCTTGATACAAGGAAAATCTTGGACCAATAATGCATGGGGGTGTACTCAATCTGTAATTTGACAATGCCATAACTTTAATTTTCGAGTCTAACAAAAACATGCTCATTAATGAGAATTATACTGACATTGTTGGATTATTTCGGATTGGACTGTTGGAGTCGAAGAATGAAGCACTGATGAACAAATTGCTAGTATTGAATGAAAGTATTGTGATTACTAGTTTCTGGTCATCAAAATAAATGCCAAACTTACACTGTTAATATTGTAGGTACAAACCGGATTGTGGTTACCCATAGCTTATAAGGGAAAAATGTAAAAACTATCAGAGGTTACATAGACTTCTAGTTACTTCCAGTAATTGGAACTCGTGGGAAAATCTCAGCTGAGTTATTTGAACAAATATTTATTTCTAGTTTGTGACGAGACTTTTTGGGAGTAGAGAGGGATTTTTTTGCAAATTGTCAAGTTAAGAATACTTTTATTCTCGGATTGTGTTGGAGGTGGTGATCTTCCTGTTTGATTATCATCAAGGGTTTAAATTGCATTTTTCGTGGTTTCGTGGCGAGGCCCGAAAAAAGCTATAAAAACTATAGCGGGCTATCGCGGAAGCTATTCTATTTAGCGTTTTAATATGAAAATTATATAAATATGAAATATTTGTATAATATTTGTCAAATCCAACTAAATAAGGTACATACATGTTATATTAGCAATACTTGTAATCTAATGTATGTTCATATGATCATAATTAATATGTAGAGTAAATTACCGTGATATATTATTCTACAAGTTCATTATAGAGAAACTTGACGAAGTGGTCATTTATTAGTTTTATATCAATGATATCATTATGTAAGGTTCAATGATGTAAGAATGGCTTAGGACATAACTAAACATCTACCTTATGGTTGAATTTTCATATGAAATTTTAAAAAATGGCATAGCGGAGCTATAGCAGTTATAAAAACAGCGGAAATAGCGCCCAATTTAGCGGCTATAGCGGGCATAGCTGTGTTCGCAGAATTTGGTACTTAGCGTAGCATTTTACGTCCAAAAAAGCTATAGTGGAGCTATCGCGAAGCTACAACAGTCTATTTTAATCCTTTATTATCATATCAATTTGTGAGGTCTCGTCTGTGGTACACTACTAGGAAAGATCAACCTATTAACACATCAATTGGTTATTCTCTCGAGTTGATCTCCATCATGAATGCTTAGTTCAAAAATGTGTCATACATATTTCATGTCAGGACATCGGGCAAAAGCTATGCCAATGTCTACTTACGAGGATGACAATTGCCCATTGGGTAGAATACTTTTATTCTCGGATTGTGTTGGAGGTGGTGATCTTCCTCTTTGATTATCATATCAATTTGTGAGGTCTCGTCTGTGGTACACTACCAGGAAAGATCAACCTATTAACACATCAATTGGTTATTCTCTCGAGTTGATCTCTGTCATGAATGCTTAGTTCAAAAATGTGTCATACATATTTCATGTCAGGACATCGGGCAAAAGCTATGCCGATGTCTCAATCGCCCATCGGGTGTGTGCTTAGGAGGATGGCCATGTCACTAGCTAAGCCACACACGAGAGTATTATCTAGTCATTTGTTTTTTATCCTATGTTAATTACATGATTCTCAAATTAGCTATTATTGGCTTCTTAAGGCCAGCATTTTAGGAATACCTATGTACACACCTGCTACTAGAGTTCCAGTGCAACAATTACTGGAAAGTGTACACACCGCCCAATGCATGGTGAAATGCAGCTGGCCAAGCTAAGGTCTGGATCCCAGTCTTGAGGATTCTGACATTTCTATCATTTCCTGTTTATCTCTAAAACATCAACAAATGTGGTATTTGCATTTTTGTGTCCATATAAATAACAAAGGAAACACATCGTACTGTTGATATACTTTGAATTTTGAAGTACGTTTTTCTGAAACTAGTTATTGTTTACAAATTATTGGTTATACATTTGCACTCCTCATATTTGCTTGTGGTCATCTTGTAGGTCATCATGACAGTTCGACAGCGTAATAATCCACTTCTCTATGTCTGGGGCTGCCTTTTGCCTCTAGATGATCTACTTGAAACTTTTTCTAGAGCAAGCTTCCTATCAATATTTCTCTGCAAAACTCCAAGGCGGTTCAACTTTCATGTCCCTACTGTTTTCATTGCCCTGTAACTTAAGATTGCCATGGACAAACAGCATTGTGAATTTGTGATATACATCTAGTACATCGAGTCTGAGGTGTCCAATCTTTTATTGACTTCCATTCAATAAATTTCTTGTGAATGCTCATTAATATCTTAAAAAAAGCCAGTAACAGTTCCACTCCGATAAAATTTTATTGATGTTTAGGATTCGGCAAAGCCGCTAGCACATTATCTTTGGAGACTGGCCTCATCTTGATTTCACGGATCAGTTTTTGGGCGAGAGTATGTTGCAATCGTTATAGCCTATATTTGAATTGGATATCCAGGGTATTAATAAAGCAAAGAGTTCAAAAATGAGGATGTGAGGGGTGACTGCAGGGCTCCACTGCGATCGATGATCATGACTCTGGAGACCGCGGATCTAGATGCTGAAAAGGGTAGCACAGCCAGACTGCCAGAGGGAGTGGTTGGGAGGGCAAGCAAATACTGCAGTACTGCACGACGGAGAATGTGCTCAAGCATTAGAGCATCGCCAGCAGAGCCTCACCAGTCACCAGGCCCTGGCAAAACCGTTAAACCGTTCGAGAAACCGAAAACCAAGAAATTGACATCTATTTTGCTGCATATCAACTGGTATTTAAAACCTTGGTTATATAACATTTAGTTTTCTTCTTTTGGGTTGATATGCAGTTGCCTTTTTTTTTGAGCGTATTGTTGCGTTGGCGTAATACTGTAGCAAATTTGAGAGTCCTCAAAAGGAGGTCTAAAAACTATAAAAAATAATTAAAAACAGTTTTATGATTTTTGGAGAGACCGCTAAAAGTCACGAAAAAATCGTTACAAATTATCACAACATATAGGCTACATAAAAATAACAAAAATTGCTACAGTAATACATAACGGATACGCTGAAAAGAACAAGGCCGAACGGTTGAACAGATGAACAATTAAAATGATCGAATTTCAAAAGCTTCTCTTGGTAGTTTCGAGATCTGGATTCATTTTGTTTGCCTTGCTTTTTAAAGCTTCAGGACCCACCTTCAAGACAGCGAAAAAATATACTTAAAAAAAATACTTGTCTTTTCAAAATGCAGATAAGTCGTTAAGCCGTTAAGTTTTTAAGTCCAAAGAATAGAGTCTTAATCATTTATAAGCTTTTTACATGCCGAGAGAGGTTGTTATACGAACAAGTCTTCCAACTCTCAGTTTGGTGCTGAAATTAAGGCATGGTGAACAGTGTTCTAAGAGCTTTTATAGATGACTTTATGATTAAGAAAAAACTGAACTAAAAAGCTAAATTTATTTTCAAGCTAAATAAGTTTAAATCGTTTTAAGGGCACGACAGACCCAAATCTAGTTTAAGTTCACCTAGCTCTCTATTCAGTCTTGTTCATTTATATTTTAATTTCTTCTATTTTATTTGCTATTGCACTAAATAAGTGTAGTTTAGATCTTCATCCAAGATGCTCGAAGAACTTATAACAATGCTAGTGAATTATCAATCTTCTGTAGTGCTTTGGAGCGAGTTATCATTGGAACAGCTGCCTCATATGAACAAAGCATTTCAAAATTTCGAACTTAATACAGATATTGCAGCGTATAAAAAATTGAGCTATATCGTAGCTCGCTCAACCTGTGTTGCTCAAATTCAGGTTTTGATCCATAACTGGGAATTTGTCAACCAAAAGCAAATATACTTGTAGTTTTGAAGCCGTGCTACATAAATCTTAAAACCACTTCTCAAAACCCTTGAAGTCATTCTTATTTTATTTTTTGTCCTCATGATGCTACCACTTAATCACTACTTTCCAAAACAAGCATAGTATCGTATTTGATATGGACACCTTTTGTAACTTCATATTTATATGAACTCCTTTTAATTTGTTTTTATTTTATTATTGTTACTTTTAATTTGAATTGTAATCAGTCCTACATGTAGATCTTCCACACCATCGACTTGGTCACCAAGTTAATACAAGTCGTAGAATTAACTTAATGGCTTTGTTTAACTCTGTTTTAATATAACATTAGATTATAATTGTAACATCCCAATTTTGGGGCTAATTCAAAATTTGCTTGATTTTAAAAAAGTCGGTTGAATTGCGCTGACATGTGGGCCCCGCTCCATCTCTCTCTTCTCTCCTCTCTTTCTCTCTCTGCCTGGTGGACTTGCCGCCGCTTGGCTCTGCTCTGCACTACCCTGAACTGCGCCATGCGCCGCGCCGATCACGTCCGCGCCACTCGCGCCATCATCGCGCGCGCCGCGCAACACTTGTCCTGGCGCCGCGCCGCTCCTTCATCGCGGTGCCGAGTGAGCCTTCGGGCCAGAGACCACGCCCCGCGCCTATAAAAACGAGAGCTTCCCTCGCCGGCATCCTTTTTCGTTTTTTTCCCCAAAAACCTCTCCGCGCCGGCACCATGGGATCCTCGTCGATTGCGTGAGCTTGGCTGTAATTCCTTCCGCCCGAAGCTTCTTGAAACCCTTCCTAAGCCTTCCCCTCTCTCAATTTCAGCAAAGGCGCCTGGAGCTACCGTGCTGACGCCACCTCTGTTTCGGCCGCCATCAGAACCTTCGCCGCCAGCCGCCTCCAAGCCCGATCTTCTTCGACGCAACCCATGGTGAGCACGCTCGTGACCATCCCTTGCTCGCCCTTCATGCTCATAGCCAGTAGATCCCTAGCTCGGCGCGGCTTCTCCGGTGAGCTCGCGGTTTCGCTGCCGCCGTCGCGCTGCCACGTCCGGCTGTCTCTGGCCTTGGCGCATGCGTCGTTAGGACCCTTAGGAGCCGTAGATGCCGGAGCGCGAACGCTCTTGGCCGGAGAGAGGCCATAGCGCCGCCACGTCGAATCCCATCGCCGCCGGCCACGTCGACGGTCGGAGGAAGAAGATGACGGAGGGCCGTCGATTGTGTGCCAAGGTTCGTGCATAAACGAGGTCCTTGAGTCAATGGCGTGTGGGTTACACCAGTCAGTAAAAACCCCGCGCTCGCTGGCTTAAACCGTGGCGGTGTGTCTCTGTCGGGTGGGCCTAGGTCCCACTGGACAGTTTAAGTGGAGGCGTCTCTGTTTATGGGCGCCTTCTCCTCACGTTGGTGTCCCACAAAAATCCGCCTTTCGGCACAGCCGCCCCGGCCGGGGCAGGCGCGCGCGTATGGGTCGTGGGCCGAAACTGTCAACTGGGCCGACTCGTTGGTTGGCTTGGCCCGGCGGAATTAACCATTTTCCAGCGATTTTACCAGTAATTTAATCAAAAAATTTATATAGATTTATCTAAAATAGTTGGAGGCTCCAAAAAAATTCTAGAAAATTTGGATAAATAGTTTAGACCAGTACTAAATTTATAAAAATATGGAAACAACCTCTGTAATAAAATAATGGCACTATTTAGTTAAATGAGTAGGTTTCCTATATAAGAATTAATCAAACTAGAATTAGGTTGATATTAGTTATCTTAAACAAAGAATCTGATCCTGTGAAATCTTAAAATAATATAAGGGGTAGATAAATGCAATAATAAAAATGGAACTTTATAAGAATGCCATTAAGTTCAAGGTATTCTTTAGAATATTAAAATGATAAAAACCAACTAATCATTAGTAAATTCCTTGTTAGTTCAAAAAAGGTGCAGATTTTAGAAGATATATTTTAATAAGACATATAACTTATAATTACACCCTATATTTAGGAGCACCTAGAAAATGTCAACCCCGATAAACATAACTCCGTTCGTAGACCATAGTTCGGCATGTCGTCATCGTATGTCGCTTTATAAACCCTAATCACCCAATTATGACCGTATCATATGAAATCGTATTTTGTGGTGTAGCTAGACTATTATATGATGATATTGTACTTAATAGTACATTAGGGCATGCATGGCATATCATACGAGAATTAGAATCGTTAATCGACCTTATATGATAATGACGAGGGTAAAGCCTAGGTCACGTGCATGCATCATGCTTTCTGTTTTGCATCTGTGAGTAATTATTGGATTGTACGTGTGTGCTTAGACGTAGGCCATCCCGAGGAAAGGTTTGGAGATGCTGAGGAGGACCATCCACCTGAGCAAGGCGAGTTAACACTTACTCTTTAATTGTTTACTCGTATTAGAGAAGGATGACAACTTTCCTAGTGCGGATTAACATCGATATATTCATTGTCTATTACCTATTTTTCCAAGTTAAATTGTTCTACTATTTAAAATGCATGCTTACTTACCTGCCTAATTGTTATTCATGTAATACTTATACATACCTATCCTTGGACTATTTAGCCTTTATGACTACCTTGATTGTTATAAACCTTGTTAACCTAAGATTAGTTTGGTAACAACTTTAACCCTGCCTAATGGGTAAAACCTTCTTAGACTTGCTTAGGATTAAATAAATCTTCTGGCAATTAGCCACGGAACGGCGAACCGATATTCACCGGTCATTCATTCCTTCTTTAAAATGTCATGACATGAGACAGTTAGGGCTCCTAGATGCATGATGGGCTATGTGTGGTTGTGGGAATGGATATGTGGGGTGTTAGTTCGGTTCGGTCGGTTGGTCGGGATAGACCGGATAGGTTAATGTCTGGGATCAAGGAAGTGGAGACTAGATGGTGGGAATGTTGCCTCGAGATGGCACCCTGAGGGATGATTTAGGCATGAGGTGTCTTGTGCTGGGTTTAGCCAGGGCTTATCCAGGAGGAGCGCGGAAGAACACGCGTAGCGAGGAGATCGCTTCCATCAGAGGGATGGTTCCAACACAACGCATGGCCATGGCGCGGAGTACAGGTTTGGGATCGCCAGTTGCGAGCGCTCTGCGGAGGCCCTCTGCGACCATTCTCGATAGGGACCGGCATGGGTCATCACCGAGGGTGATAAAGGTCACACTTCCCCAGGATGATGCTCGGCTAGTGAGGACTGGCAACCCCCTAGGCCAAGACGGGCAGTCTATGGCAAGTGTGGTTCACAACAAGATTGCTTAGTCCTAGAAGGATGGCGAAATTAGGAAATGTTCGGGGCAACAAGAAGTTTGATGTGAGAAGTACAAAGTCGAGTGTATGTTGGTCGAGAGTTGGTCTATTCTGGGTTGGTCGGAACGGTCGGTTAGTCAGTTGGGATTGGGAAGCATTATTAAGATGTTAAACCCTTGAGTTGCTTAAACAATCAATTACTACCTGATGCTAGATAGGATCATTTCAAAATCATTTAAAATCTGGCTTTACGAAAGTAAAATAACCCTTTCCCCAAATAAGCCTTCTATACACTAAGGGCATTAAGGGAAGTGTTAACTAGCCAGCGTTTGGATGACGCTGACCTCGCCTACTTACATTCTTTTAGATGATGGGATTGAGATTGATCCTTACGAGTGCTACAAAGATGACGGACAGGACCTTGGTGTGCCGGATGAGTCGTAGGGGATGCTCCAGTCGCTTCTCCGACACTTAGCCGATATGATATTCTTTTGGGTACATATTTTGGGATAGCTGCAAACCCCGAACAATGTTTGTTATATGAGGCTAGTATTGTTCGCCTTACTAAATTCGTCTAAGGGCGTAACATGGTATGTAATATTCAGGGATTTCTAATTCACTACATGAATCGTAGTTTATGTGGACGGCCAAAAAAGAAATGTCGGCGGCCACAAAAGCCGCCGAGAAATCCATCATCTATGTCGGCGGCATAAACAAGGCCGCTGACATAGACACTAGATGCCCCGCCAGCAAGGAAACGAGAGGTTTTCCCCCTTACTCTATGTCAGCGGCATATTTTAGGCCGCCGACATAGCCACCCCACCACCCCGCCCAGACGGAAAATTTGAAAATTTCCCCCTCCCGCCACTTCATCTGTTTCGGCGGCCAAACAAGTGCCGTCGACATAGTTCCTTCCCGGTCACGGTAGCTTCACGGTCTTAACGGCGACATCCCAAGGTGGTCCCACATGGCAGAGGAGGCACGTCTATTCCATGTGGGCCCACAGTAAATGGCCGGGGGGGCTGAAGAGCCATCTATGTCGGCAACCGTGCCTATGCCGCCGACATAGAGAAATAAAAATATCAGGGCGACGCTGGGCTCGAACTCCGCTGCCGTGAGGAGCGCCTCGCCAGCGTCTTTGTTAACCAAGTGGGAGGATAGTTTTTTTCGTCTTAAGGGGGGACTTAATATTTTTATGCCCGTAGGAAAACCTATGTCGGCGGCCACTGATATGCTGCCGACATTTCTCTTCCTATGTCGGCGGCCTTTTAAAAGCCGCCGACATAGAGCCTTCCACCCTCCTTTACAAACCTCCCTCGCCTCCGCCGATAGGGTCGATTGGCCCACCCAAGTTCTTAGGGCATGAACTACACCTAATATCTCTTGGCACATAGCCATTTTCATATAATTTGCATTTTTTTGGCACGTTGCTTTGAAAATCACGTACTGTTCGAATTTGTCGGTGCAATAAATACCGGGTGTAAAGAACTCGAGAAGGCCAAAGGGCCCCACGAGTCATGCCACGACTGCACCCCAGTAGCATGGGCGAGCCCCTCAGAGGCTGCTGGCCCCACGCAAAGCGGGCGACTGACCCCAGCCATGCGGGCGAGCCCCTCAGAGGCCAGGCGGGCCCCACGCGTCAAAGGGCGACCAAATTTCAACATGGCGTGGCGAGCCCTCGAGACCAAAGCGGCCCCACGTGTCAGCGGGCGACCAGTTCCCAGCCACGGGCGAGCCCTCAGAGGCTGGGGGCCCCACGCGTCAAGCGGGCGACTGTGCCCCAGCCACGCTGGCGAGCCTCGTGAGGCGAGGCGGGCCCCACGATCAAGCGGGCGACTGTGCCCCCGGCAGAGGCGAGCCCCTCGAAGACCGGCGAGGGTCCCACGCGCCAAAGGGGCCCCGCGTGGCGGAGCTGCCCGAAAAGAGTCTTCGGGCGAAGGCTCCCTGCTGCGAAGGACGGGCGATTTAATGCAACATCACGCTGGATGGATGATGAAGAGATGATTACCGCCACGCGACCTCTACGGTCTCGATCAATCACACCGTGGGCGCAGCCGGAATTGACCGGCAGAGAGAGAGTTTGCCATCATCAAGCCGGCCGCCGCGCCGGCGGAGCGGTGTCGGGCTCGCGACGCAGCCTCACTAACGTGATCGTGCGGGTCAGAGGCCACTTGCGAAGCACGCGCGGGCGGCACCAGGAGGAGTAGCAGCAAAGACGCTTCGCCTCTCCCCGTCGGTCCCTCGTGGTCTTATCGCAGTCTTCAGATTACCTACTTCCCGGCCTCTCCGCTGCTCGAGGCTTGTATAAAAGGAGGAGAGAGAAGGAGGAGAGGAGGAAGCATTCTCAGAATCACATTCCACACAACCACAACCAAAAAGAGCTAAGGCTCGGCAGAGTAGGACTCGCACGGCGAGGGGTCCGAACCGGTAAACCCCGTGAGTCGC
Organism: Raddia guianensis; assembly: GCA_036346415.1. Taxonomy (NCBI): domain Eukaryota; kingdom Viridiplantae; phylum Streptophyta; class Magnoliopsida; order Poales; family Poaceae; genus Raddia; species Raddia guianensis. Next base: position 12,136,624 of record CM070537.1, on the reverse strand, counting down.
TTCCTTGCCGCCCCACGCCGAATCGAATCGAAGCTTGGGCTGATCGGCCAGCGACTAGAAATCGATAGGTGTGATCCGCAGTGGTTGAGCGCCGCGCGCGCCGTAGAGGAGCGCTAGCATCGCCTCGCTGCTCTTCGACTTCTTCGATGGCGGATCAGCAGCCGCGATGGATCCGAAGCGCCGCCAGAGCGCTGCACATGGCGCGGCCGCGCAATGGCGATAGATCACCGAAGCGGTAGCCACCACGGGGGTTGGAACCTCGGCGAAAGCAACCGCCCTCGCTGCTTAGGCGACGCCGCTTTGTAGGAGTGCACTCAAGACGAACCTCCATGCGCTGTGGCCTCGCCGATAACCCACCGTGCCGGTGACTCGACTCTCGGGCGGCGCCATGGTTGGCGGGCCATTCCCGCTGGCGATACCGCCATGGCGGTGGTACAAGTTCGGAGGTGCGGGAACCAGCGCTTCCGCTTCTTCCGTTCTTTCTTGCCCTCGCACTCTTCTCGCAGATCTCCTGGCGGGAGGGAGCGGGGCCATGACGACAGGAGCCGGGCAACTCCTACGGGAGTTCGACCAGGCAGGAATGGCGGCGGGCCAGACCTCCGGTCCCATCTGGAGGACTGCCACCTACAGCATGGAGAAGATCTACGCGACAAGCTCCGCAGGAGGCGCGACCGGGTGCGCGACCGCGCTGTCGCTGCCACTCGCTGGGATCAGCAGGAGGGCTCCCGCGAGGTTGCCCCGGCCAGCGAAGGCGGCGCCTCTTCGGCACCGCCTAGGCGTCGGGGGCGACGGGACGAGGGCCGCGTCCAGGAGCAGGAGGCTCTCGACGTCGGGTGCCGCACCTTTTCCAAGGAGTTGCGCCGAGTCCAGTGGCCGAAACGGTTTCGACCGGCTCCCATCGAGAAGTACGACGGCTCCACCAACCCTGACGAGTTCTTGCAGATCTACACTACCGTGATGCAGCCAACTGGAGGGTCGGGAAGGTTCGCGCGAACCATTTCCCGCAGCCTCACCGGCGGAGCCCGCTCGTGGCTCATGAACCTACCCCGGAGTCAGTGGGGTCGTGGAAGGAGCTCTTGGAAGTCTTCATCACCAACTTCCAGGGCACCTTCGAGCAGCCCGGAGTTGAAGACGATCTCCACAACGTGGAGCAAAAGAAGGGAGAGTCGCTGCGCGACTATATCCGGCGCTTCAGTCAGGTTCGCAATACCATCCCTGAAATCTCCATCGACGCCGTTGTCACGGCCTTCAGGAGAGGCGCCCGAGACCCCAAGGTCAAGGAGAAGATGGCCACCCGCAAGATCAAGACGACGGAGGAACTCTTCACCCTAGCCTACAAATGCGCTTCTTCAAAGTGAGGCTCGCCGCCCACCGCAGGGCGGGGCATTGGGGCACCGAGGCCGGACCTCGAGAAACCCCGGCGGCAAGGTCAAGAAGAAGCGCAAGGCGGCCGAGACCGGGCAGGTCCTGGTCGCCGAAGCGCGACGGCGACGACGACGACGACGAAGACGGCGCGCGCGCGCGCGAAGCGCGGGCGGCGAAGAAAGGAGGAGGCCGCGGCAGTGGCGGCAGGAGCGGTCCCCGTAGGGGCTGCCATGGCGATCGCAGTGGCCACGGCAGCTCTCGCGGCTGCGACGACGGGCGAGACCACCACACCCGTGAGTGGGACGGAAGGACCTGCTGCCATATTCACCGCAACAATTCCCACGACTTGGCCGATTGCCATGTCGTTAGCAAGTTGCTGGACAAGCGCGTCCACGAGCAAAGCAGCAAAGCGCCCGGCCGCAGGGGCAAGGAACCGCTTCGCTTGGTTTTCAGCAGCGGAGCGCGGTCGCCGCTATCCACGGGCGGATCGCCACCTATCCGCCCCACGCTAGTTTTAAGCGCGGCGATGAGGGAGGTGTGCGCCGCCGCGTTCGCGGCTTGGTCAAGAAGGCAACCGTGTGGTCGGAGCACCGATCACATTCGGGCCGCCGATCACCCACCAAGATCGCGGCCCGACATCTCCCGATCGTAGTTGCGCCCACGGTCCGGAATGTCAAGCTAGGGCGGGTTCTGGTAGATGGAGGAAGCTCTCTCAACCTCCTGTCCGCCCGAGTGACCAAGGCGCTCTAGATCCAGCAACAGGAGCTTCGACCGACGCTCCCGTTCTTGACATCGCGCGGGCCGAGTCCGTCCTCGGGCGCGCTACCTCCCAAGAATATTCGGAGGTTCGGCAACTTCCGCACCGAGATGCTGGAGTTCGAGGTGGCGGACTTCGACCTCCGCATAACGCCATACTAGGTCGGCCGCGCCGACCAAGTTCATGGCGGTTTGCCACTATGCGCACATGGTGGTGAAGATTCCGGCCACCGCCCCATCGTCATAACAAAGGATCGCCTGAGGCGCCCGCCGCGACAAGGATGCTCGCTTTGGCGGGGCAATCGGCGCCAGTAAGGTCAAGCTGACTCGAGCTCCTCCGCGAAGATCCGTGTCTCCCCGGTTCGTCTGCTGGAGGTCAAGGTGATCTCCCGAGCGAGTCGACCCGCGAAGACAGCCAGGGGGCGCCACTCGGGCGCCAAATAGGAAGGCGCTCTGCTCTCCTTCCTCCAGCCTAACGCAGACGTGTTTGCTTGGCAACCGTCCGACATGACCGGGTCCCAGGAGGTGATTGAGCACAAGTTGGTAACGCTCTCTGCCGCGACGGTTATGCGAAGGTCCGGAAGCGCCGGTGGAGCGCTGCATCGTTATCCGCCAGAAGGGGGACAAACTCTTAAGGGCGGGGGTCGTTCGCAGTGTCGCCCATCCTAGGTGGCTGGCGAACCCCGTCCTCGTCAAGAAATCCAACGGGCGGTGGAGGATGTGCGTGGACTTCACCGACCTCAACCGGGCATGCCCGAACGATCCGTACCCGCTGCCTCGCATCGACCTCATCGTCGACTCCACGGCAGGGTGCGAGCAGCTATGCGTTCTGGATGCGTACTCCGGGTACCACCAGATTAGCATGGCCGAAGAAGATGAAGATAAGACCGCCTTCGTGATGCCCATGGGCGTCTACTGCTATACAAGAATGGCGTTCGGATTGAAGAATGCGGACCTGACCTATCAAAGGGCCATGCACATTGCTCACCGCCCCCAAATAGGGCGGAACCTGGAGATGTACGTCGACGACCTGGTGGTGAAGTCCAAGAAGGCGGAGGAGTTCATCGGCGACCTGGAGGAAACCTTCGCCAACTTGAGAAAGTACTGCATCAAGCTCAACCCTGAGAAGTGTGTGTTCGCCGTTCCGTCGGGCAACCTGCTGGGTTTCCTCGTCTCCCAGAGGAGGATTGAGGCGAATCCTGACAAGATCGCGGCGATCGAGAACATGAAGCCCCCGACGCGACTTCGACAGATGCAGTGCTTGGTTGGCTGCCTGACTTCCCTAGGTCGCTTTATAGCTCGTCTGGGGGACAAGAGTCTACCTCTACTCAGGCTCCTAAAGAAGACCAACCAATTCGAATGGACGGCGGAGGCGCAGGAGGCGTTCGACGGGCTAAAGAAGTATCTCACTTCCCCGCCCGTGTTGGTCGCCCCGGACCCGGGCGAGCCACGATCCTTTATGTCGCGGCGAACCCCTGTGTGGTCAAGGCGGTGCTGGTGGCGGAAAGAGAAGGTGTTCAGCGCCCCGTCTACTACATCAGCAAAGTCCTCCACGACGCCGAAACAAGGTATTCACAACACCGAAGATGCTCTATGTCAGGCCGACGGGCGTCCGGAAGCTGCGTCCACTACTTTCGGGGCGAAATCACGGTGTCTGACTAAGTACTTTGCGGAGATCCTCTTCAACCGCGAGGCGACGGGTCAGACGCTAAATGGGCCATGGAGCCGGCAGAGTTCGACCTCAAGTTCGCTCCCGAACGGCTATCAAAGGGCAAGCTCGCGGAGTTCGCACGAAAGTGGACTCCGACGACGCGAAGTCAAGATGTCCCAGCACTCGCCGTGGACTCTCTTCTTCGACGGCTCGCTCCGCCAGAGGGGTCAGTGTGTCGCTCGTGTGTCTCCCACCAGCGACATTGTCCCAAGCACCGTGGTGCCGGAGTTCCACGCTACCAACAACGCTATGGAGTACGGCGGGCTACTCACCGGGCTCGTGGTGGCTTCGACCTTGGGCATCCGGGCGGCTGCAAGTAAAGGCGACTCTCCCCGGTCATCAACCAGCGAGAAAGAATTCACTGCTCGGATCCCACCATGGCGGCCTACCTGGCGGAGGTGCGCCGATTGGAGCGGTATTTTGAGGGCTTGGGCTTCGCGACTTCCCGCCGCGACAACTATATGGCGGATGAATCGCCCCGCATTGCCTCGCCAAGGGCACCTGCTTGGCCGGGTCTTTGAAGAAAGACTTACGCGGCCGTCGTCGCAGTTTCCCAACCCTAGCGGGGACGACATTTTCCCTGACGCAGCTCCCACCTCTAGAGGAGACGTCACCAATCCTGCCGCAGCCCCCGGCTGGAGGGAGGAGGCGAAGAACCGCCGAGGCGGTTGAGGCGAAATGACAGCCGCATGAGTACGCCGGCGGCAATGCAAACGCCGCCACACTCGTCCGGAAGGTCGCGGATGGATCCGATCGTAGCCTACCGCGGGACGGAGTGATCCCGACGATGTCGCTGCCGGCCGAGAAGATAGCGCGCAGCGCCAAGCGCCACGCAGTAGGTGGGGACTCAGACGCCAGTGCGCAAACGGCGTTTCATGAAGTCGCGCACCGGGAAGCGGGAGCGAAATCTCTCTGAGATCCATAGAGGCACGCGGCGAGAGCCATTCAGTGAGCCGGCGTTGGTCGGAAGGTCTTCCGCCACGCTTCTCTTCGCCTACCGCCTCCGTGATGCCTTCGAGTTGGTGAGGAGATGCGGCGCGCGCTTTCATGCTAAGCGATCCACCGACCGCCCAGCGCCGCAAACCATTCCGCTCTCTGGCGTTAAGTGGTCTGGGGCCGATATCCTAGGCCCTCTCGCTGGCAACCGGAGGCTACACACATCTGTTCGTCGCTGTCGACAAGTTCACCAAGTGGGTTGAGGCCTCGCCAGTCCCGACGATCACGTCCGCTGCAGCCATAAAGTTTATGAAAAACATCTTTGTCCGCTTTCGCGCCGCCAGCAGGATCATCACCGACAACGGCGCCGCCTTCAAAAGTGCCGATTTCAAGATCGTGTGAAGAGCTGGTACTGTTATGCTTCCCCGCCGCACATCCGAAGAGCAATGGGCAAATGGAGCGGCAATGCGGAAGTACTCGAGGATCAAGACAAGGGCGCTCGATCGCTGGAGAAGCGTGGCAAGCCGGGCGAAAGAAGTTCCCATCAGGTTGTGGGCGCCGCGGACAACTCCCAACAGAGCCACCGGGCGAGACCCTTTGTTCTGGTGTATGGCTCAAGCGGGCACCCATCGAGCTCGCCGATCCCCAAGAGTGGCGGCGTTCAGCGAAGACGGAAACCCTGACCGGCGTCGCCAGACAAGTAAACCTCCTGGAGGAGATCAGAGACAGGGCGACGATCCGAGCCGCCAGATATCAGCCAGGCTCTGCGCCGTTATCAAGCAAGGCGGGTGTGAGAGAACATCGGCGTTGGGCGACCTCGCTCACAGAAGTTCAGCGCAGCAGCGCCGCAACAAACTGCTCTCCCATGGGAGGCCCTTCAAGGTGGTCTCGATCTCCGCCTGTGCTCGGTCAGCTCAGATTCGAGGACGGTCGCAAATTGGCGAACACTTGGAACGTCGAGCAGCTGAGAAAATTCTACCCGTAGGTAGCCATTCCAAGAGCTTTTTTGGCCTTCCTTTGGAGCCGAGCGACGAGGTCTTCCTCTTTCCCCGCTCGCCTCGGGGGCTGCATTGTACAAAGCCATCTGCAATATAAAGATAAGTTTTGTCTCTCTGTGGGAATCTGTTCTTTTTCGTGTTAAGTCTGTTAGAAAACATTCTGTTGAAAGCGGGTAGCGAAAAAGTATTTATGGCTGATGGCCCCTTAGTTGCAAAAGCAAACGCTTAAACTTGCGGCTGGGCGAGGCGAGGCGGACGGAAGGCGGGTTCTAGCCTGGTGCGCCTGTTCGGTCTGGGCACTGCGCCAACGACGGCACCAGCATCTAGACCACTTCCGGAAGCTGAGTTCTCGCCACGCAAAGTTTAAGTCGGGTTGCGAGAGGCCATAAGGGTTGAAGTAACCAGATGCCTAAGGAAAAAGCGCTCGTTTTCAGCAGAACGTTCTGTCTAAAACTTTTGGCGCTCAGTTGTTTAGCCTTAAAAAGTCTGTTAGAAAACATTCTGTCTAAAGCTAGTAGCGAAAAAGTACTTAAGCCTGATGGCCCCTTAGTTGCAAAGGCGAACGCTTAAACTTGCGGCTGGGCGAGGCGAGGCAGACGGAAGGCGGGTTCTAGCCTGCGCGCCTGCTCGTCTGGCATCGCGCCAACGACGGCACCAGCGTCTAGACCACTTCCAGAAGCTGAGTTCTCGCCACGCAAAGTTTAAGTCGGGTTGCGAGAGGCCATGAGGGTTGAAGTAACCAGATGCCTAAGGAAAAAGCGCTCACTTTCAGCAGAACGTTCTGTCTAAATCTTTTGGCGGTCGGGTGCCTCAGTTCTTCTTTTCGCAAAAGTGAGAGTTTGCGTAAAAGTTTAATCGAGACTTGTGGCAAAAAAACAAAAGTTTGCATTGACAGGTTATATTTACAAGACGAAACAAACAAGGGAGTTCAGCTACTCCTCGTCGTTATCGATTGCCGAGCAATACCGCCCATCATAGATACGCTGGTCGGGCGGCGACCTCGACCAGATTGTTCGCCGGGTCTAGCCGGGCGCCGGTTCCCCGCTGGCGGCGCCGAGGTCAAACGCTGCGCTTTGGGCGAGGCGCTTGCCCAAGACGAACAAATACGCTCTCAAGACACCGTGGCGACCATCTTCGACGCTCACGCCAAGATCTCCACCGGCAGGTCGCGCAAGGCTTCGGGCGCTGGCCCCATCAAGGCCAAAGATATCATGCGCGTCTCCTCCTTCAATGGGCGACAGGTAACCCCAGCCGGTAGAGGGCATCCCGAAGTCGCGTAGGCGGTCCGCAAAGATGTCGGCGAGGACCCGGAGGCGCCAGAGGCGCCGCGGGTTTTCAGCGTTTTGGTGGCCGAGGCGGCGCGCTTGCGCCGCCGCAGCCTCATGGGTCACCGTCTCGCAGCGTCGCCGCTGCTCAGCGCCGCAGCCGCCGACGGCAACTCGCGACGCTGAAGCGAGCGCCTTCCTGCCGCCTGTGTGGGTAAGGGCACGGAGCGCCTCGAGCGCCGACATCGGGCGGTAATGGCGAGACGGCGTCGACATCGACGCAGCAGCGCCGGAAGGTCCTCCACCTCGGCCCGCCGCTCCTCGCGCGGGAGGTTCCGCCTCGCTTGAGGAGCCGCGGCAAGCCGGGGTCGGCGGATCGCTGGATAGAGCTTGAGGCCCCGCGTCCGCCTCCGTCTGTCCATGAAGAGAAACCAAAAGGGTTCAGGTATGCGGAAAACGTGCAGCATGCTAACCCTAATGCAAAATGTGCATAAGTGCAGAGAAAGCCACCCGGCGACGCCCCGGCGAAAAGGCGTAAGGGGCAGCGCTGCCGCTTGGTCGCGAAGCGGCGGGCGCAGCCGCAGCCAAGTCGTTGTGGAGCGGGCGCGGCACAAAGGGTGCCGGGCGCGAGAGCGGGCGCGACGGCGGAGACCGCGCGATGGCGGGTGCCGCACAGAGGTGCCGGCGGAAGAGACCGGCGCAGCGGCGCCAGCTTCGAAGAGTCGCCGCGCTCGCCAGCGACGAGCGCGGCGGCGTTACAGCAGGCCCCCACTGGAGGGGGCTGGAGCAGATGGAGGCGCCTCAGGACTCGAAGGGCGAATCCTCTTTGGGCTCATCCCTCCCTCTTCCTCGTCGTCGTCCGGGGAGAGGATGAGGCGGCGCTTCCCGAGAGCACGGTCGGAGTTGGCCGCCACAACAGGAGGAGCCGCGGCCGCAGGAGCCTCGGCGGTCGTTGGCGGAGGATCGCGGATCTGCAGGGTCCCCGGGCCACTTGGACCGCGGGACCAGAAACCTCCATGGGGGGTAGCATGCGCAAGAACATGTTGTTCTCCCGTGGGGGCCAGTCGCAGAGGGGGCGGATGTCCGCAGGCAGAGTAACGTCGCCGGCTGGCGTGGACAGAAGTCCCGCCAGCCACTGCCGCAACACGTCCTCCGGAACGTTCCCCGCGGCTGGGTGCGCAAAAAGGAGAAGCCGCGAGCTAGCAAGCAACCAAAGAAAGGAAAAGGACGTTCCGCAAAGTCAGAAGACCCAAAAAGAATGCAAGAGAACTCACCGTCAGGAGCAATGCGGACTTCATCGTCGTCGCCGTAATATTGCCAGGCGGGGCGCGCCCTGATGCGAAGCGGGTAGAGGCGGTGCCATAAAAAGTCCGCCACCACATAGGTTCCGGTGAGCCCGTTGTGGCGGAGCTCAGCAATACGCGCCAGCATCGCGTCCATCTCCGCTGAGTCGTCGGGCAAAGACCCCCAGCTGGCGAGGGATTCTGCAGGACCCTTAGGGAAGGCAAGATCGTGCGCAGGTGGAGAACCAGGCGTACGGCTGCCGCAGGGGGTGGGCCCCCACGATTCGTCTCCCGCCGCACCAAAAAGCGGCGGTGTATTGGCGCGACGGTTTATGACATGGTGGACCCGGCTACTGCTTGCAATAAATACCGGGTGTAAAGCATCCTAGAGAAGGCCAGCGGCCCCACGCGCCAGCGGCGACTGCACCCAAGCAAGCTGGCGAGCCCTCGAGGCTGAAGCGGCCCCACGCTGGCGCGGGCGATCAGTTCCCAATACGGGCGAGCCCTCAGAGGCGAGGCGGGCCCTACGCGTCGAGCGGCGACCAGTGCCCCAGCCGGCTGGCGAGCCCCTCGAAGACTCCGCAAGGGTCCCACGCTTAGGTGGGGCCCGCGTGGCGAGGAGCGCCCGAAGGAGTCTTCGGGCGAAGGCTCTCCCTCCGCGATAAGACGGGCGATTTAATGCGACATTACGCTACGGATGGACAGATGAAGAGATGATTACCGCCAGAGTGACCTCTCGCGGGTCCGATCAATCATCACCGTGGGCGCAGCGGAATTGACCGCAGAGAGAGTTTGCCATCATCGCCGCCCGCCTGCCGGCGAGCAGGTGGGCCTCGCGACGCAGCCTCACCGGGCGTGATCGCGGCGGTCGAGGCCACTTGGCGGCACGCGCTGGCGGCACCAGCGGCGAGCAGAAAGACGCTTTCGCCTCTCTGCTAGTGTCCTCGTGTCTTATCGAGTATCAGACGCTTACTCCCCGCCTCTCCGCCTGTTCGAGGCTTGTATAAAAGGGGAGGAGAGAGAAGGGAGGAGGGGGAGGAAGCATTCTGTAATCACACTCCACACAACCACAACCGTAAAAGAGCTAAGGCGCCGCAGAGTAGGATCGCACCGCGAGGGTCCGAACTCGGTAAACCTCGTGAGTCGCTTGCCTTGCCCCACGCCGAATCGAATCGAGCTTAATGATCGGCTAGCAGACTAGAAATCTGATAGGGGTGTGATCCGCAGTGGTTGAGCGGAGAACACGCCGTCAGAATTAATGAATATATTGATATGATTTCATACCGGCCTTGGAGCACGCCAGAGGTTGTTAAAAATCTGAGATGGTATTGGGGGGCATTTAGTGTTTAGGAGGAGTGGTTGTATTGATATAAGTCACCATTGAACAAGACGTACTGTCGAAACGTTTTCCGGTTTAACTACCCCTTCGTAGTGGCAAAGGTAATCGATACATGTAAACTAGTAGTTGATCTATGAAGCAACATTGCGCGAAATTGGCACTATGCGGATATGACCATGTAGGATGTGTTAGTAGGTGTAGTGCAAGCTCTACAACATTGGTTTGCCCTATTGAACCGCTCAGGAGAGCCGGTTTTTGGCTTGGAAAGGTGGGTGGTGGAGTCTCTATGTCGGCGGCCAAGTGGAACGGCCGCCGACATAGGTATTGGTGTGACATCAGTGTCGGCGGCCGCAGGCACTGCGTTGTTTCACTGGCCGGTGGCCCCGAGCCACTTTGTGGACCGTTGGAGGGGTTGTGTTGGCGGCATATTTTCCTATGTCGGCGGCAATAGGCCACCGAGACAGACATCACACTTGTAAAAAACTTATCCCCCGTGCTCGCTTGGTCACGGGCTCAAACCGTCGCCGCCAACTCGTTTCTTGCGCCGCCGCCGCCGCCGCCGCCAAATCCGCCGCCGGCACTACCCGCTCAGGGTTGTCCCGCCTGGCGCTGTCCCAGCCTCCAGCGCCATCCTCGTCTCAAGGCCGCTGCTGCTCGGCCGCCTGCCACCTCCTCCCCACCGCCTCGGCGCCGCCACCTCCTCTCCCACATCCCCGCTTGAATCCCACCGCCCGGCGCCGCCACCTCCTCTCCCCACCGCCTGACGCCTCACGCCCCTGCAGGTACTACTTCGACTTTTTTAAATGTGGTAGCTATGTCGTTGGTAATTTTAGTACCGACGACATTAGTAGCTGCAATTAATTAGTGTAATGTAGTTAATTAAATGTGAATGCCTAATTAGCTGTTCCTTAACTAGATGTGCATGCCTAATGACATTAGTAGTTGGAAATACTTGAACGGAGCCCGAGTCAAACCCGTTCGGGGGCGCGGCACATTTTCGTAAGGAACACAGACAGTGATTCGTTGTGTTCCATTACGAGAGGTGTCATGCTCCCGAGCTGTCCACGTTTTGGACAGCCCACGGATGTTGGTTTGGGTATGGGTGTTGTGGCCATGGAAGGTGCACGGGTCGGAATTTCGGTCGCATAACCCTGTTGTTCTCCTTGTGCATAATATAAGTAGTACGCCGTACCCATCGTTGCACTAGGGGGACTGCGGGGTTATGCTGCCGGAATTCCGACCAGTGCACCTTCCGTGGCCATGACCCCCATACCCAAACCAACATCCGTGGGTGGGTAAGCCCTCCTATTTAGCTAGACATAGACCGTAATTGTCATGTGGTAGATCGTTTACTTGTCGAATAGATATATAATGCTAGAATGTTAATGCATTAGTGAATGTCTAGTCCTAAAATGTAAATCCGTTGTTGATTGTACATGTAGTAGATAAGCGATGGAAGATCGACGGTGGATGTACGATGGTTGGAAGAAGTCTGGGCACCACACGAACGAGTGGTTCGACAAAGCTGAAAAGTTCGTCGAAGATTCTTTTCAAAGATTCTCGCAACCCCATCAGAGCAAAAGTGACTTGTCCTCGCGCTTAACCGCCGAATACGGAGAAGAGGTCGAAGAGGGATATGACCGACCATCTCTGTAGGCATGGTTTCAAACCAAACTACTTTGTATGGGTCTTTCATGGCGAGAGGAAGCGTCGCGCCTGCGTGTTCAGCCCTCAGAATTTTGGGAGGGCTACGATGAAGTCGAGCCCGACAGATTGGACGATCTAACGGATGATGTGGGTAGAGCTTTTAATCTATCTCCTAAGGAAGAGGCAGAGTCACTTGCCAATAAATTCGAGAAGCTCCTTGATTCTGCTAAGGAGCCACTCCATGGGCATACCGATGTGACCGTGCTCTCGGTGGTTTCGCGTCTGGTGGCGGTGAAGACCAAATACAACTTGTCTGCCAATTGTTTGAATGACGTGTGCAAGCTTCTGGATAGCCTACTTCCGGCTGGGCACAAGATGACTCGAAATCTGTATGAGTCGAAAAATCTTTTGAGCATGTTAGGCATACCGTGCGAGAGGATAGACTACTGCCCAAAGTTACGCATGTTTTACCGGAAGACCGATTCTGGGCTGACTCATTGCAAGTATTGCGGTGAGTCGGTACGTGCTAGTTATTGGACAAGATGACGTAGAGAGACAAACGACGGTTGCTCAGAAAACCTTCCGTTTCTTTCCGATCTCTCAACGGCTGCAACGTCTGTACATGTCCAAAACCACGGCCAGACATATGAGGTGGCGCAAAGAGGGCATACGTAGAAAGGAGGGCGTGATGACTCATCCATCAGATGCCGAAGCCTGGAGGCATTTTGACCAGCAACACCCTGAATTTGCAACTGAGCCGAGGAATGTGCGTATCGGGCTATCCACCAATGGGTTCACCCCCATTCAATATGACCTCGCACCCGTACTCGTGCTGGCCTGTATTTGCCATCCCATACAATCTGCCGCCTCAACTTAGCCTGAAGGAAGAGTACATGATTCTTTCTGTTATCATACCTGGGCCTACGTCTCCTGAAAAAACTTGGACCTATTGATGCAACCACTTGTAGAAGAGCTGAGCGACCTCTGGACCAACGGGGTATTGACACATGATAGCTATAAAGGCCAGAACTTCAAGATGAGGGCCGCCTACCTGTGGTCCATACACGATTTTTCGGTGTATGGCATGTTTTTGGGGTGGAGCACCCATGGAATGTTGTCATGCCCTAAATACTTGAGAGACACAGATGCATTCAAACTAAAAAAGGGGGCAAGGCATGTTTGTTCGACTGTCACCGTCGTTTCCTACCGCCAAATCACCCATTTAGGAAGGAAAGAAATACGTTTTGTAAAGCTAAGACAATGAGGAAGGAACACTCACCAGAACGGTTTAAAGTGGATGATATCATCAAATGGCATGAACATTTGGCAAAAAGGGCAACAAAGACGTATATGGGAAAGACCACCATTGGACTCATAAATGCAGCATCTATAATCTTCCTTACACAACGGACCTGAAGCAGCCTCATAACCTCAACCTAGTGCACCAGGAGAAGAATATGTGTGAGGCAATCGTCAACACAAACTGGAACATCCAACATAAGACTAGAGATAACACAAAAGTTCAGTTGGACTGTGCTTTGACATGTGATCATCCGGAGTTGAATCTTGACGAAAACGGGATGAAACCTTGCCTCACACGTGCACAAATAAGGCATATCCTAGTCTTGATTAAGGAAAAGGTAAAATTTTCTGATGGTTATGCGACGAGCCTTCGTCATGCCGTTAGTACAGGGCAATGCAAGTTAAATGGAATTAAGGCTCACGACTACAAAGTATTCGTAGAGCGTCTGTTTCCTGCCGTATGGCGTGGATATGTCGACGACGCTATTTGGAGAACACCATCAGAGCTGAGCTTCTTCTGTCGAGAGTTGTGCGTAAAAGAGATATCCGCGTCAAGAATGGAGGAATTGGAGAAGGTGATTGTTGTGGTCGTCACAAAGCTCGAGAAGATGTATGTCCCTGGTTTTTTTTATTTGCATGCAACATCTATTGGTGCACTTGTCATATGAAGCAAAAGTTGGGGTCCGGTACAATTTAGGTGAATGTATCTTATTGAACGGATGATGAAAAACCTTATATTTAAGGTGAAGAGCAAAGCACGAGTCGAAGGTAGTATTGCCGAAGCTTGGCTCACTCAGGAGATCGCCCATTTCACGGACAAATACTTTGCGACAAGAAACAAGGTACATGTGCCACAACCGAGGTATAAGAAGGCACGACGCAGAAGTACTTCCAACCTTGAGGTGTTCCATGACCAAGCCGAACGCAGCTTTGGCAAAAGTACAACACGTGACTTGGATGAAGCAGAAAAATTAACATTCAACTCTACGTGTACGACAACATGGATGAAATGAAGGTGTACATCGAGTAAGTCAATATTTTATAAATAATTGCCTTGAAACACCTTTTCTTGTAGTCAATATAATTGAATGGAACATCTATTCTTGTAATCAATTTATTCGAGAAGAGTGGAGAAAACCAGGTGAACCCTCGGCCGCTCAAATTGAAAAGTTGAAACGACAAGGCCGTGGGCAAAATTATCCAAACTTTCTTATATAGTTTCATTACCACGTAAGTTTATCCTCTTAAACCGCACATTTCAATTTCTATACGTTACTTCTATTTGACTTGTCGTGCATATGCTTATGCAGTGTCGTACACGTTCCAGCGTACACAACGATCTTTGACAAATATCACGTGGATGCAATCGTACGATTAAGGTCCATGGATGCTATGATTGCCATGGATATCGATATCGATCTGAACCAGCCGAGTCTGCTCGCCCAAATGCTACCATGGTGAATAGTGGGGTCGTCAGTTATGTCACAGACCCGCATGGTGGTCCAGACCAAGAATACTATGGGATCATTGAGGAGATTGTGAAAATATGCTATGAAGACAACAACGATCTCTCGCTAGTACTCGCTTCGTGTAGATGGTCTGATATTGAGATCGGGTGCGGCGATACTCGAGTTGGGCCTAGTTGAAATCAATGAAACGGTTATATCAAAGGCCCGACGTGTTCATTCTTTCCGAACAAGTCAAACTAGTGTTCTATCTGTCATACGCCCACCCGGATTACAAAAATTGGTGGATTGTCCATAAATGTCATCCCGTTGGTGGATTGCCCAATCTCACGGAAGAAAACTACGAGCCTCCTGAAGAGCCATATATGGAGCCATTCCAAGAACATGACTTATCAGGACAGCTGCACATCGATATTGGTGATATGCAACAGCAGCCGGAGGAGGAAGACGAAGACGAAGACGAAGAGGAGGTGGAAGAAAGCGAAGAAGAAGGGGAAGATGAAGAAGAGGAACAGGGGGAGGAAGACGAAGCAGAAGTAGAAGATTTTTGACGTATTCATATTTACTTATGAGTAGCTAGGTAGAATTGCCTTATTTACTTTTATTTTCATTTATCTCATATCGATCTAATTATATCATTTACTTTCTTTTTTGCAGGATGACTAGGTTTCGGCGCAGGTTAGCTGGAGCGACGGAAAAGCTCTTTGGGATTAAGTACAAGAAGAGAGGGCAACACATGGCGGAGGAGCGCCAGTTGGGGGAGGGAGCGGGAGTGGGCAGGAGGGGGAGACGACCGAGGAGCAGCAGCTAGCCTTGCAAGTCGTGTCAGGAGAGGGAGAGGGAGGGGGAGGGGGAGGGGGAGGAGGGAGCGGGGAGGAGGATGAGAGCGGGGAGGATGAGAGGGATTGGGAGGCGACGGACCCGACAGGGGGTGTGCAACAGGGCTATAAGGAGAAGTGGATGCTAGACTTGAGTGGTGAGGAAAGTACAGGGGAGGATGATGATAAGAGTGATGATGAGGATGGGGATGAGAACGAGGAAGACGCTCAGGCTTGGTTGGAGGAGGTGGAAGATGAGGATGAGGACGAGGACTACGTGCCCTTCGAGACTCGCTCGTTCGAGCTCCAAGAGACACCCGGGGCAGAACAAACTGATAAAAATAGCCAAAAATCCAAATGACCAGATACGGGTACGGGTTTCCGCTGGGAAGAGGTATGTGTACTAATCACTTCAACTGCTCATTTCCTATGTCTTTTAGTCATCATCACAACATAGCTAATTAAACACTTGTTCTGAATTGTACATGCAGTACGTTGGTTTGCGTTAACAAGGCGGCGGGGACGGAGCCGGGAAAGCAGATAGGGGTGCTCTACAGACACTACTAACCCAGGATAGTGGGCACTGGCAGGGATATGCGTCCGACGATGACTTGGAGCGATTACGACCTCGTGGGGTACGAGGAGGGAGGAACAGTCGCTGATGCCGTCGTCGACGAGTTCTGGGTAACATGTTCACTACTTTAACCATTTGGGTCTTTTTATACAATTGGCGAAGTTATTACTTTAACCATTGGTTTCTTTCTTTATGCAGGCGCGCTACCGGTTGAACCCTCCCGATGACTCTGCCGAGCACTACGAGACTGCTCGCTGTGTGATCGACAAGATGGCATCCAAAAAGGTTAGAAACTCCCTCAGGCTTGCTCGCTTGGATGCGGTGATCAAGCACTACCGATCGGAGGGCACGAGAATCACGAGGGACCAGGCTGGTCAGGAGTACCTGGACGCGGAGCAATATCTTCCCTAGCGTCCAGACTGGTTGGACATGGAGCCAAGGGGTTGGAGGTACCTTTGCCTTACATGGGAGACGCCTGAGTGGATCACCATGTCCAAGAGAATCAGGGAAAACAGGGAAGTCGGAGCTGAAATGTGCACCACCTACATGGGGCGGCCTCGGCATTGGTTACGTGGAACGATACTTGGTGAGCACATTCTTCTTTTATACATATAATTTACTAGATTTGACATGGTTTAATATGCCACTATTTGATTTCACACAGGAGGCTGCATTCGGGGTTGAGCCCTCAGGATACGCCGTGTGGAGGGTTGCACACACGCCACGTGTGCTCCCAGATGGGACACAACCACCGATGCCGCCAGCTGCCCAGGAGAAGGATGTAAGTACCAACTCTTTTCGCTTATTTACACCTACTCAATAGTTTCTAACTATTTTGCATCATCTCATTTATTCGTAGAATGCATATACTGCGGCCATGCGGACGAAGCACGGTGAGGAGTGTGACCTGCCAATATGCCAGCCGACCCTGTGGTTCTCTACGACTAGTTTGGTGGGAGGGCTCACGGCAAGTATGGCATGATGGACTTCGTCGTCGATGCCACAGCGTGCATCACCGAGGTCGTGGCACGCCGACAAAGAGCCTCACCGCCATCTCTCCCACTAGAAGCTCAGGCCAAGCTTGTCGAGGAGTTGCTACAAAAAAGGGCAACGGACGAGCAGCAGCAGCAGCAAGCGCAGGTACAAGCGAAAAAGGATGCGGCGAACGAGAGGAGGATGGATATGCTTCAGAATCAGAACTTCTACCTGATGTAGTTTTTGCAAAAGATAATTAAAAAATTATGTCCTATCCTTAGTTATATATGTTGTTGTCCTTTCATTGTTTAGACTTTAGAAGCTAACATATCATATATGTATATATTCGCAGGCATTCTCAGAGACGGGGTCCTCCAGCCAAAGCCCAGCTGCCTCCTCGTGATCACGCCTACTTACACGCCGTCAGTAGGGCCACCACCGACGCAGCCCGGCGCTTTCCCGCAAGATTCGTGCCGCCACCTTGATGCTCCAGCCCCGCCAAAGACAATGCCTTCTCCAGGGGTATGTATTTCTGCCATAGCATTTTTATAAGAGTACACAAATGCACAAAGTTAGTCAAATACATGATTTTCTTCGCTCTTGTAGGTGTTCGACTCAGCTACGCCTGCGCATGCACAGAATGTGCAGCAGGGAGGCGATGACAGTGCCACAGCCTTGGAGGCCCAGCAGTTCGTGGAGGGCTTCTTTGCGCAGGATCCCAGCCTCTACGGCAGTTCGCAGAACCATTAGGTTTAGTATGTACGCACTTGTCGATGTCTATGTTAGACTTGGTAATATTGTATCTACATATGTGCCTTTTGCGAACTATATGACATTGTTATGGTCTTATATATGTGCTGTCATTTGGTTATGTATATATTTGGAGGCTATGTGCCATTTGGTTAAGTATGTGGAGGCTATGTGTCATTTAGTTCATATTTATCGTTGAATTTGTGTTTTGCATCGATGTGATTGTGGAGTGCTCGAAAAGATGTGGATTCGAGCACCTAAATATGTGGATGATGCGTGTGACAAATTGAGAATATATTTCTGCTGAGAATTGTCTATTTTTGCAGTTTAAAATTGATGTTTTTATCCAAAAAAACAGCAGCAATATTAATTACTGCTGCAATACCTATGTCGGCGGCCAAATATATGCCGCCGATATAGGCCTCCCTCCAGGCGCTCAGCCACGGCCTGCTGGCCACCACTAGTCGCCGGCATAATCAATTGATGCCGACATTTCCCTAGCTCTACGTCGGCGGCATAGGCCTAAGCCGCCGACACTGGTCACCTCTAGTCGCCGGCATAATCAATTGATGGCCTATGCTTATGTCGGCGGCATCACATATGCCGCCGACATAGGTTGTGCCACACGTCGTCCATTCGTCCCCGGTGGAGCCCACCTGTCAGGTTGCCGTTAAATGGCACGGGCCGTCATGGGCTCAGCAATGTCGACGGCGGTGAAAATGTCGCCGACATAGGTGGCCCCTGGGGCTGCTTGCCCTAAATGCTGCTTTGTCGGCGGACCCGACGACAGAAGTGGGCTATGTCGACCACGGGGCCTCGGCGGTGCATTGTCGGCGGCTAGCCGCCAACATAGAGCTATGTCGACGGCATTTTGGGATATGTGGTCGGCTTTTGCCGACCACACTGACCCTGGTTCCTGTAGTGATTAATCGATGTATGCTTGTATCGGCTACGTGATCTTCCGCACTAGTGTACCGATTCAGTTACTAGTGCACATACCTGTTCATGGGCGGCCCGGCCCAAAAAAGCCCGGCTCGGCCCGACCGATGCATCGGGCCAGGCTTGGGCCTCGGTCTGAAGCCCGGCCGCCGGGTCGGGCCGGGCTCGGGCCCGAGAAAAGTGTGCGCAAGCCGGGCCGGCCGGCTCCCGAGCTTCGGGCCGGGCTTTTGGGCCGGGTTCGGGCCCGAAACCGAAGCCCGGAGCGTCGGCCCGGGCCGGGCTCGGGCTTGGTCCCGCGGGACCGGGCTTTTCCAAGCCCGGCCCGAAACCCAGCCCGGCCCGGGGCATGATCAGGTCTACTAGTGCATGGGATTTTTACTCTCAAGGTAAGTTAAAATTGAGGATTGACAATAATTTACGACGAAATTTCAACCCCTTTTTCTTTTTCCTTTGCACACGTTTGTAGTTTTGTCATGGCATTTTTTGTCCACTGGTCCTGGTCTCCTGGATACAAATTAATCTAGGCTGGATAGAAGGAAGTCAATACCAAGTGAAGTAACATATATAGTGAAGGAGCGTCTTGCCACTTGGACGGACCAAAGAAGGAATCTGCAGAAGATACAGTTGCTATCGATGCACTCGCTACCGCAATAGCGTACGGATTAAGGAGACATGGATCTTGCAGTTATTGTGCCCCCCTTCACTTCGGCAGCTGGAGACTGGAGAGGGATCACTCGTGGTGTGGTTCCTCCACCTCGTGTAGTCACACTGGAATTAAACTCTGCACAGCTCAACGGTGTATTATTTCCTTTCATAGCTAATCTTACATCACTAGCGCATATAAACCTTAAAAATAACTCTAGAGAAATACCTTTGGAGGTGGGTACACTTTGACAACTACAATCTCTTCACTATAGGAATCCGAATTGTTAAATAAACTGGTGTATTTACGTCGGATTGAAACAAACCAACATAAATAAATTGGTTATTTATGTCGGCCCGATCAAACCGACGTAAATACATACACCTATTTACGTCAGCCAATCAGGACTTAGCGCTAGAAATTGTCACCTTAGCCTTTTTTACGTCGGCCACGTGTCCTATTTACATCTGCCTATTCAACGTAAATAAGGAAACACGTATTTACATCGGCCTAGCCAACATAAATAGGACAACTAGCGTACTTGAACATCGTCCTATCTATAGTAGCGCCAACATCTTGTCAGCCCACGCCCTATCGCTCAGCCGCCGCACCCCTACCACCGCCGCCCAGCCTTCGCTACGCCCTCATCGCCGTCGCGCCACCGCCCCCATCCCCCAACGTACCACCCCGCCATCGCCTTCGCCTCGCTGCCGCGTGCCTCCGCCGCCCATCGCCGTTCTCTCCACTGCTTTGCGCCGCCTTCATCGCCCCTCATGGCCCTCGTAATGGCCCAAAAACCACTCTTGTAATTCTACTGCTTAAACCGTGAGATAATTATGTTTTATGTGATCTCGGTTATTAAATCCAATTGGGGTTTCATTTAGCAAAAATAAGAAAAATGGAGTACAAATCATAGAAAAAATTTAGGAAAATGCTTTGGAGCCTAAATTCATATTTGACCCTCTCAAATTTGAATTCAGGAATTCCTAGGAACGGATCCTGCTCGACGGAGGATAGCCCCGGCGACACGTGTCCATCGCCTCCCCTCGCACATCACCCTCCCCTTCGCCATGGCCACGCCAGCCCCCTTCGCCAAGACGTTGTGCGAGGAGGAGGAGGAGGAGGACCTACTGCTGCCAGAGACCTCGCCGTCGCTGCCGCTTGTTGCCGCCGCTGCCGAGCCTCGCCGCCGCCGCTCGGTTCGGGTTAGGGAATATGTGGGTTCCTCGGGGTATAGAGGAGGTCGGGCGGCGACGACCGGCGGTGGGTGGGGCTCGTCGAAGGCGGCGGCGGAGGCGGCGGCAGATGCCGAGCCGAGGGAGGGCGGCGGGTGGTGGCGGTGGAGGGGACCGACCTCACCCTCGGGTTAGGTGGGCGGCGACGAGCGGCGGCGGCGGGCGGCGGAGCGGCGGCGGCGGCGCCACGGCCGCCGGAGGCGGGAGGCGGCGGCGGCGGCGGCGGTGGTGTCTTGAACAGCCAGCGCGGGCATGGGCGGAGAAGGAAGGCGGCGGGGGGGGGGGCGGGGCGGGGGCGGAGCGAGCGGGCAGGGGCGGGGGCGGAGGGGGGAGGCGGCGGAGCGAGCCGACGGGAGCCGGGTGAGGAGCGATCGCGGGTGAGTCCGATGCGGAGTGGGAGCGGGTGAGGCGATGCGGGGTGTAAGTGGGGGAGCGCGGGGACACGTGGCGGCTGGGAGCCGATCCCATGCGGGGCGGGGGCGGGACGGGATCCCGTCCCCTAGTAGCCCCCATTTGAATTTACCAAGAGTTGACACTAGGGTGTGCATCCACCCCCTCTCTCTCTCTCTCGGCCGCCCTTGCTCTCTCTCTCTTCGTGCCATTGGCCACAGCTGGGGAGAGACCACACGCCCGTGCTCCCCTGTCACCTCCCAGGGCGCAGCCGCCGTCGTGGGACCCGCACCGCCTACTCCAAGCCTCCGTGGTGCCATTTCCCTCCGCAGCCGCTTGAGAGCGCCTCACGCTCTCTGCCTCTATCGCGCATGCCACCATCATCAGGGATCTCCCCTGCACCTCGCTCGAGTGCCTGCGCCACCACGGCTCGCTGGAGAACGCACCGTCGCTGGTTTGGGTACACGCTCGCGGTGCACCAAGACCACCCTGAGCTTCCTCTGCCTCCCAGGCACCACCCTAGTAGCACAGGCGTACGGACTCAGTCCACCCAAGCCGTAACCTCCATGTCCACCCCGCTGGCCGCGCCACCCTCAATAACCCCTCTAGTCGCAAGGCCACCACACACGCGCTCTCACTCACAGCTCACTTGTGCACGAAGCCTTTTGCTCTCGCGCTGCTCTGGCCGCAGGCATTAGGCCCGAGAGCTGTTGAGCTCACCGGAACAGCTTCCCCGCCACGCACGGCGGAACTTCCCCTCTCTCTCGCTTTCTCCTTCGCTGATGAGCTTCTGGGCAAATGCTCGCGCCATGAGACTCGCCTCACACCCATCTAACTTTTCTCCTTCAATCACAGCTTGAATCATATATACAACAACGTAGTGACCCCGCCGTGCTGCCATCGCCCCTGCTCGGACCCGCACGGTGACAAGTTGAACCAGAGCTTCCATGACCTCCCCGTATGCTCGGTGAGCACCCAATAGCTCTCGCGTAGCTCATGCACCCTGTAGAACCACAGTAGCAAGTCCGTAGCCGCACATGAACGACCTCACTGTAGCTATCTCCACCTCCGCTCATCGCGCCGTCGTGTTTGTCCATCTATGGCCGTGAGACCAGTACTAATGGGTGCGTGGTGAGATAAGGAACACGTAGCAACTTAAATCACAAAAAATGATGCCTGTAGCGCTCGGAATCCGCTTGCGAAGCTCGCGACAACCCTGTGCTCTCTCGCAACGGTGAGAGGTAGATGATGAACCAGCGCTGTCCGATCTAGATCCAACGGGTGCGCTTGAATTGCCATCCGTGCCGCTGACATACGAGCCCAACGCCTCACGCTCGCGCCTGCGCAGCTGCGTTGCAGACTGTGAGGAGATGGACCGGCCTAGTACTATGCTGGATGGAAATTCCTACTTTCTACATTTTAGAAATTCTAGAAACCAGAAAATGATTTATTAAAAGTAGTAGATGAGCTCAATAATTCTTAGAAAAATTAGGAGATATTCTAGAAGTGCTACTGAACTTTAGAAAATTTATAGATGGGCAACTTGTGGGGACCAATTCCCGGTAAAATATTTACCCGAAACTAATCCCCTGGGATGAAAATTACATCACTCCAAAACTAGTACAAATCCATGTTTTTAATATCAGAATGCGATATTACAGTACCAACTTGTGGTAAAATACAAAAACACTTCTACCTCTAAGTTTGCGATATAGGATAACCTAGATTTTTGAGTTGAATGCTCCATATCTTCCAAGGGAGAGAATAAATTCCAAATCTGCAGTGAAGGAAAAAGGTGTTCTGTTCGTTTAAAATGAACAGTTTCCTAAAAAAGGGTAAGCACCAACCATACTTGAAGGTTTTAATAGGAATATGAATATTAGCTATATGCAATCAATAACAAAGAAGGGTTATGGCTATATTTCTTGCGGTAATAATTCAGTATTCAAAATAAAGACTTATCACTTGATTAATGTATCTTAAAACATTAAAATGGTTTTAAAACAATTCTATTTTCTTCCACCAGAACTTATCTCAATCACCTTTCAAAAATCATGAATATTATCAATAAAAGAGGCATCACCAGTTGACAAAACCTTATATACCCGAGATATGGTACATCGATGTTTTTTGTTATCAGTTCTGTAGAACCTATCCATCTTTAGAGCATCCCCAACAGAGTCTGTAATTTACTTTAGTAGAACCACAGCGCGCGCAGGAATTCAAAATGGGCAGACTGTGGGCAAACATGATACAGGGGCATGACACAGGTTCAGATGTACATGCTCTTACCCATATAACATCTTCTTATATGGTTGGATGCTCAATGTGTCATTTTTATTCAGTAAAACTCAAGGTTTTGCAATATCCCACATACCGTGCATATATTGAGAAAATAACCTCAACAATGCTGAGCTCTGCACAATCACCATGATAACCTTGCTAGTGACTCACTTGCTCAAGCATTGTAGAAAACCGCGCAAGCATTGCAAAAACACTGAGGCAATGCCCCGTCCTCCAAGTCATTACGGTAACCTTGCTAATAACTTGAGCCTATACATTTCCATTTTCCTTCACAATTCATTTCCATATCAATAAACCAGTTTATCATATGGACAATGATTTCTGTCCTACCTTTTGAAATACACATATATAGATTTCCTATTTTAGAGTATGTATGGTTCAACCATTCTTAGGACAGCTTTTAGCAGTGGAGTTTGGGTTATCTATGCTACATAAAATGATGATAAATATATAATTCAAGTAAGGGAATTTCTACAAGTAAATAGCTAGAAGGTAATGCGATAATTAAATAAATAACTCACAATTAGGAATTCCAAAGTGCATGAAAGGATTGGAAACCTGCCTTTTAGTAGATTACTCGGATCCTACGAATTCTCTAGATATTTCTGAGTAATTGATCCGGGCGTCAACATCTATTTATAGAAAAGTTGAGAAAAATCCAATAAACACTTGAGTTAAAATTAAAATGTAAATGCATGGGACATGAATGCATGGGAAATGATTTTGGGTGGGACCTCTTTTGGGAAAGAGCTAGGGCTGACTTGCATTGTGATGTGACCACACCCATCATGGGTATGACCGACACTACGTCAACATGTTGGTCATGGCCGAGCTTTTCTTCAGCATGGTCGTTGACGAGATTTTCAAGCCACTGCTTCATCTTCGACCACTATATCTATTACAAGTTGGCAACACCTTGCAACATATTTTAATACATCTACATGTACTACGACATCTACGGCTGCATGGGTTCGCCGACCACCACTGATGGCTTGGACGCACAAACCAAAGAAGATGTACGCCGTCAGATTGATAAGCCGCCATTGTCGCCAAAGAATTCGGCCTCCACCGTGGCCACCTCCCCAAGCTCAAGACGTATTGAAGAAAGGCGCATCTTGACTATTTCGACGCCCTCTGGTTCCACAAGCCACATCGTTACGAGGCCGGCCCAAGAAAGAGCACAATTTGTCCACGAGTCAGGTTTGGCCATTTCCGCGTAGTCAACTTCAAGCGGATGCCCCTGATGCGTACGAACTCCGTTTTGGACGTTCTTTGTATGCACGGACAAGCTCTCGATGAGATCTTTCCAACGGATCTGGTCCTAGCTCCAAATTCTTTACGGATCAACAGGAATCGTCGAAACAATATTGTGACCAGAATCTTCCAAGCGCTGTGACGCTCCACTTTGGGCCCGTGGCCCATGTACCTCCTATGGCTACGCCCCAAACCCAAGCCGTCACTATATATTTCATAATCGTCGCTGTTTAGACTCAGGTTTGGTTGTGTGTTGGTAGACCCGTGTGCGTCCCCCCTCGAATTTGCGTGTGTCGGCTAGACCACCTGAGTCGAGTTATCGCCTCGAATTTGTAAGAACAAAGGATAGGTTAGAGAGAGAGCTATTGACACCCACACACAACAGTACCATATAGTATATAAATTCCTGTGTGTTCCCCACTAACCATGTCAGGAGGAAGTAACAATGAATCTGTACTTAATGCTGACTTTGCGAAGTACATGAAGGATCAGCAAGAGGCCATGGTTGATACGGCCAATAGCATCACTCAATTGGCAAATGCAAATGTCCACGGGATGGAGCGGCTCGAGAGAAGGATTGTCAACTTAATCACGAGAATAGAAGACATTGAAGGAAGAGCGCCTGCCCCTGCTGCTGCTCATGTGCCTCCTAGCCCGCTACCCCTCAGGTTCGCTGCAGCCCTCGCTGACCGTCGCTCTTGGGCTGATGAGGTTGAACAAGCTGAGAATGACTATGTCGCTGATTCCGAGGCAAACGATGGATTCGATGCAAACAATGATCGAGACCATCGAAGACTGCGCCACAACCGACAAGGAATGGTAAGAAATCGTCAAGGTAATCGTGAGGTACGTGATGATTCATTAGTCAAGGTTAAATTGACAATACCTTCATATGCTGGTAGATATGATCCTGATGCTTATCTTGATTGGGAATTATTGGTAGATCAAAAATTTTCATACTTTACTGTTTCACTTGAAAACCAAGTTAAGATTGCTGTTAGTGAATTCATTCATTTTGCATCTATTTGGTGGCATGAAACATGAAGGAGAGGAAATGAACCCCAACCTAGCAAGCTTTAAAATGTGCCATACGATCTAGATTTGTTCCTTCTTATTATGAGAGAGATTTGCTGAATAGGTTGCAACGTTTAAATCAAAATAGCAAAACAGTTGAGGAGTATTATCAGGAGTTACAAATTGGTATGTTGCGTTGTGGTTTACAAGAGAGTGAGGATGCAAAAATGGCTAGATTCTTGGGTGGGTTAAACCGTGAGATTCAGGATATACTTGATTATAAAGAATACAATTCTATCACTCGTTTGTTCCATCTTGCTTGCAAAGCAGAAAGGGAAGTACAGGGACGACAAATCAGGACGTAAGGAAACTTTAGTGGTTCATCAAAGTCAACCACCCTTGAGGCTGCAAAGGTTTCATCGTCAACAATTCATCAAGCATCATCGCCTGTTGTTCCTTCTACCCCTCCGACACGAGCTACGAGTGTAAGCAAGAATTCAGCGGTGCAAGCCCCCGCCAAAAATGCTTCTTCTGTCGCATCCACAGGCCATACTCGCGACATTCAATGTTTCCGTTGCAAGGGATTTGGTCATACAAAGCATGATTGTCCTAGTCAACGTGCTCTCATTATTCGTGAGGATGGTGAGTATTCTTCTGCTAATGAACATGAGGATGATCTTACTTTAGTTGCAGCTAACCCCACAGGTATCGATGATGCCGAAGGAGAGGTGTTTGATACTTCGACAACGGAAGCTCATCCAACACTTGTCGTGACCCGTGTATTGACTACACAATCAGAACGGTCACAAGAAAGTCAGCGGCACAATCTTTTTCAAACCAAGATGGTCGTCAACGAATATGCGGTGCCCGTCATTATCAACGGAGGAAGTTGCAACAATTTTGCGAGCGTTGACATGGTCGAGAAGCTTGGCCTGACCACACGCCTGCATCCACATCCATATTGCATTGAATGGTTCAATTCTTACGGTAAGCTCAAGGTAACTAAGACTGTTCAAATTCACATCTCTCTTGGTACTTATCGTGATTACATAGATTGTGATGTTGCACCCATGGATGTTTGCTCTATTTTGCTGGGTAGACCTTGGATTTATGATGTAGATGATGTTCATCATGGTAGGTCTAATGAATATAAGTTTGTGTTTGAGGGAAAGAAATATGTGCTAAAACCTATGACATCGGCTGAGTTTGCAAAGACAAGTCGTAAATCACAAAATAAAAGTGGTATCAATGATAAACCAAGTATAGCAAAACAAAATAAAACTGTTGAGACGAATTCTGGAATTCAATTGAAAGGGCATGTTCTTTTAGTTACAAAAAATTGTGAAAATGATGAGTTAGTTAAAGAACCAAACAATGATTTGAAAGATTTGTCTATTGCTTTGCCCTCTGTTGTTCCTAACCTTTTGCAAGAGAATATGCTTGAGTCGTGGACGACTCAAATTCAAAAAAGGGGGATGATGAGGACATCAATGACGCGGTTGCCCAAGATGAGAGGACGTCGAACTCGCTGTCTGGTCCGGTTCGGACTTCCAGGACTAGAGCACCTTCAAACGGACGCCCAGATCACATAAGAGATCAAAATGAGGCAAATAAGGACTCTACGGAAAGCTATCGGGATAAGCTTTCCAACGGATCCAACGACGCCTCCAAATTCCATCTGAGTCAACGGGAATCGCAAAAACAATCTGACGGACAGAAACTTTCCAGTGCTGTGTCGCCGTATTTCTAGGTTCAAAGCCCGTGTACCCCTAGAGTTAGGGTTGAGCACGTGTAGGCACCTGTTTGTGCGCCCCTCCTCTGGCTGCCGCCCTATATAAGTCCCACACCGTGTTTCGTCTTAGTTGGGTTTTGTTTAGTTGATTTCGTCACTGTCGTGTGAGATTTCGCCTTGTTCTTCTTGTGTCGGCTGGACCAACAGGACCAAGTTTCTGAACCCCATTATCCTTAATATATATTTGCAATTGAGATCGCTTATCTTGTGTTCTTGCTCATTCTTTGGTAGCTTGCAGGAACCGTCAATCGTGCTTCTGGTTCGGTCGATAACAATCGTTGTGGTGGTTTAGCGATCGCCGGGATTTCCATTTCCTTTGTGGGGTTGAAAACCGGATCGTTTAGGTCTCCGTGACACCTTACCGAATTATCCTTACCGTCTCTCACCAGAAGATCGGGACCCCGCGTCCGCACCCATCACATTGTGATGGTTTGTTTGATTTTTAATATTTTGGAAAATTTTCATAAATGGAGTGGGTGAAGGTGGATTTGGCATTACTTCGGATGGAATGATATAAAATGGAGGGAGATTAATTTGGTAGATCTCTGGATGAGAAGGGTGGATAGGGGGGTACGATTTGATGTGGGGATTGAATTTATAGGAATCGAGGTTAATGACAAGATGGAAAATTCTAGAGGGTAAAAGGGTGGGAATATAGAAAATATAGTTTTAAAATAAAATGTTAGGACAAATGTTCTTATTTGGAATTTTTACGATTTCTGGGAATAGGGGTGATTTTAAATGTTATTTTTCCTTATAAAAATAGTAGGAAAAGCATTTATTTATAGAATTTAGGACTGGAAAATGGGTGTTTAGTATTTTTATAAAATACCATTCTGAAATACAGATTTTTTGGAATTTTTTCATAATTTTTGGATGAATTTTTTGATGTTAAATAAAAAATGGGAAATATTTCTGTGAAATGGGAAATTTAAAGAAAATAGGGAAAGATTTGATGGGCTGCAGAGGAGATAATGGGCCAATCCCAAGAGGAACGCAGCACATGCGGCTGCTTTGCCTGACGTGTGGGGCCCATCTGGCAGAGGGAGGGAGTTGGTAGGTGCGGCCGACATGAGGGCCCCAGTTGCCAGTGGCACAAAGAGGGGGAGATTGGGAATCCGGCGAAGGGAAGCTCGCCGGCGGCGAGGGATGGTCGGAGGAGGGGTGTTGAATCTCGGGAGATGCGATTGGCGGCATGGGGAAGCTAACCAAGGTGGCGGCAGTGCTCGAGGTGGCCGGAGATAGCGGCGTGGCGAGGTCAGTGCGGCGGCGGCTTTGGGAGACGACGACAATGATGTTGCGGTGTAAGTGGTTGGCGATGGCGGTGTTCGCTTGGCAGCGACAAGTGGTACCTTTTGGTGTAGATGCCACGCTAGGATATGGCCAAAGGCGGTGACGTGGAGTCTCGTTGGAGTCGGGGAAGAAGGGTGGCGCTGTAGCCTGGAGGGCCTCTTGGTGATAGAGGAGAGGGAAAAGGGGCATGGGTTGGGGCTTGGAGCTTCCTGAGGATGTTGGGGCTCTATTTATAGCTGGAGCTTGTCGGAGACGTGCCGCAGGAATCTCCAATGGCGACAGCGGCGCGAGGTGGCGACAAGCAATTGGCGCAATGCCGAGGCTGGATAGGAATGCCGAGGTGGAGGACAAAGATGCCACGGTGGACAGCTATCCACCGAGGACAAAACGACGGCCGCCTAGAGCCTGGCCTAGAGCCGGGGGGATTCCCCATTCATTCTCGAGCACTCCTCTCTCCCTTTCTTATTTGGTCTGTAGAGGATGCGCCTACTGTTCGTGGACTTCATGCCACAACAGTTAGCGCCGTCCGTGGGGACCGAGACAAATTAATCATGAATCCCTAAAATCTAGAAAAATCCTTCCGAGAGTTTTTTTTTTAAAAAAAACAAAGTCATCCCCGAGGGACTTCGGGGCTGCACCTTCGTGGTGAGAACCTTCGGGTCTTGGAACATCTCCCGAAGACCCCCTATGCCGCCTTCATCTCCCGAAGACCCCTCGATGCTCCTTCCACCAACGCTTCAGCACCACGGCCACCTCCCGAAGGTTCCAACGGAGGCTTAAGCCAACCCGAAGGCTTTGGCGTCACCCGAAGAACCCAAACACTTCAGCAGCGCACCACCACAGCTACATCCCGAAGTGTCCCCGTGTGCCTCTCAAATGAACACCCAAACCGAAGATTGGCGGCTGCCTCCCGAAGATCTCATTGAGGCGTCGTCCCGAAGGTTCACGTTACCAGGCGGCCTCCCGAAGGTTCTCGCCGTCCCGAAGATACCCGGCGGCCACCTTCCCGAAGATCCCGTGCCGGCCGACCCGAAGATGCCGATCACCATCCCGAAGGTTCCTGCTGGCCTTGTGAAGGTTGGCGGTCGTGGTCTCCCGAAGGGTGCCGTCTCTCGAAGACCCCTTCGTCCCCTTCCCGAAGGTCGCCGGCCCTGTCACCCGAAGACCCCTTCGTCCCGAAGGTCGCCGGCGCCCAAAGACCCCTTCGTCGCCTTCCCAAAGATCCCCGGCAGCGGACACCCGAAGGTCCGGTGACGGCTACCTCGAAGACCCATGGCAGACTCCCAAAGGTACCGGCGACCGCCACCCTGAAGGCCCCCGGCGCTCGTCTCCTGAAGATTCCCATATCCTGAAGACTATGGTGTCCACCGAAGGTCCCGGCGACGGCTCTTTGCACCGCCCTGAAGACCAGTGGCGGCTCCTCGCGCCACCCCGAAGACCTCCCGAAGATGCCACAGCACGCCGTCCCGAAGGTCTCGTCAACTCCGCCTATCCCGACGGTGCCAGCCACCATCCCGAAGATGGCGGCACCACCCCGAAGATCCCAGAGCCAGCGCTACCCGAGGGTCCAGGGGCTTCGTCGCCCCGAAGGTCCCGTGCCACCACGTTCGGCCGCCTCCCCCGAAGATCCCGAAATTTCCCGAAGGTCTCAGAGCCGGCGCATCTCCCGTGGTGTCTCCCGGACAACCCTTCGCTAGCGCCGCGAACCCCAAAGGTCTTCGGCCGCCGTCTCCCCAAAGGCCCCCAAAGATCCCTGAAGATCCGGCGTCACCTCCGGTCGCCAATGCCACCATCCCCAACGCTGCCACTCCCCCGCCGCCGTCGGTGCCAGCGCCGTCATCTCGATGTAAACCGTCGGTGACGACCCAGGGGTGCCGCTCTTGTTGGAAATATTACGAATTTCCTCAAGTTCTTGATCCACAAAATTAGGTAAATCATAATTAACCAATTGAATATTTCAAGTTCATAACCAAAGGTACTAGATAATAACGAATTATCTATTTCATACACAAAGGCTAATGAACAAGAAACAAGCCAAATAAAGGCACGGTATAAACAAATATACCCTTGAGCCGGAGCCAGCAGCACTACAAGCGCAGCACGGTATTGGCGGAGGAATGACTTGCACATTCTCACCGCCATGACGGCTGATGTAGTCGATCACAAGTTGGTGCGAGATGCCGTTGATGCAGATGGAGAGGTCGGTGCAGTTGAACGTCGATCTTTGTGTAGATGAAGTCGAACCAAAGAGGAAACTTGAGCGATCGTGGTCGCTCCCAAAAACCTTATCGGCCTTCTATCCCGGCGAGCAGATCTCAAGAAGGACGAGGCTCCGAGGCTGCTCCCTCCGCTCCTTGTACGCGCAAGGAAACAGAGGCGGAATGCAAAACAAAGCCTTCTGAGATGGAAGTATGGAATGTGCGGAGAGAGAGAGCTCTTGAGGCGTGAGCCTCACAGGCGAGGAGCTCATGCTTTATAGGCGCCAGAAGAGAAGGTTCGTCGAACACGAAC
Organism: Raddia guianensis; assembly: GCA_036346415.1. NCBI lineage: Eukaryota > Viridiplantae > Streptophyta > Magnoliopsida > Poales > Poaceae > Raddia > Raddia guianensis. Next base: position 12,106,064 of record CM070537.1, on the reverse strand, counting down.
GCCATCAAGCACTAGTAACGGACGCCATTACACCCGCCATTAAGTCGCTGCATTACGTATCTGACGCCATTACACCACCATTAAGTCGCTTCGATTCACGGGAGAGCTCGCCTGCTCGGGGTGAGGTCGCCGTGCCGGGAGAGCTCGCCCATGCTCGGGGTGAGGTCGCCGTGCCTGTGGAGAGCTCGCCTGTCTCGGGAGAGCTCGCCTGCCTCGATGAGAGCTGGGAGAGCTCGCCTGTCTCGGAGAGCTCGCCCGGCTCGGGGAGAGCTCGCCTGCCTCGGGAGAGCTCGCCTGTGTCTTTCTCTTTCTCTCTTTTCTTAATTGGGAGAACCACAATCCAACTATTTAAGTTGAGATATTCTCCTCCTAATTTCCCGAACGGTTTAGTATTAAATGGGCCTCTTGGAATTATTATTAAAATAATTAAATGGGCCAACCCCATAATTATTCTAACAATCCCCACCAAATTTCATAGGCACATTTGAAATACTCTCGCCCAATCGTAGTTTGATATACCGGTGTTTCGATGGAGACTGTTAAGTTGAACTTCCACCTAGAACAAAGGTTGCACTCATCCACAATCTGAACAATGGACTAAGCCTTGAATTGACAGGTCTTGTGCGAACGAGTTTCACCAAAGTCCTTCTTCGATACTAGGCTGCTAAATACATCCCCTCGGTTTGGAGCGTATAAGTCATACTCCTTTGCCTTTCATGAGCCTCTAGAGATCACCCAATCTCATAGACTGTGACTAGCAGTTGAGCTCATATAGGTGTATTCCTCATAAGATGTTCTGTAGGATAACATCTCTGCTTTATGAAAAGCCACTCGGAACACATTAAGATATAACCAACCTGCCATACAGAATAGGAGAGTAGTGCATCTCAAACGGAGTGGGTTAAGTACAAAAGTACTCTCCTCTCAGCCAGTCACTAGCTTGTCTCAACATCCTAATTCACGGGATCTCCGATCAAATAGGATGAGTTACCACTAAGACATGACTTTCATGTGGGTCTCAAGCCCATCTCCCTTGATGCTTCATCTATCACATTTCGTGATAGTCCCTTTGTAAAGGATCTGCCAGGTTTTTAGCCGTCTGGACATAGTCCAATGCTATAACTCCGGAGTTTCTCATCTTCCTGACAGACTTCAATCGCCTCTTAACGTGCCTTGATGACTTCATGTTATCCTTTGAACTGCTCACCTTGGCAATCACCGTCGATTGTCACAGTTCACAAGGATAGCGAGCACCGTTTTTCAACCACCGGTAAGTCCATCACAAGCTCACGCAGCCCAATCGGCTTCCATAGTGGCGATGTCTAATCTTGTGAGTTCGCTTCCATTGTAGACCTCGTTAAGATGGTCTCGCTTGCAAGACTTCCAGAAACAGCTCCACCACCCAATGTGAATACAAATCCACTTGTGGCTTTTATCTCATCAAGATCGGATATCCGTTTGAATCACTATAACCCTCTAGTACCCTTGGGTACCGGTGTAGTGAATACCATAACTTGATGTCCCTTTAGATAGCGATCACTCTCTCAAGAGCATGCCAATGATCATCTCCGGATTTGAAACAAACCGCTAAGTTTGCTCACAGCAAACGAGATATCAGGTCTTGTTGCACTAGCTAAATACATCAGTGAACCAATTATTTGGGAATATCTCAATTGATCCTTTGCTATACGTTGGTTCTTTCGTAATAGCACACTTGGATCATATGGCGTTGAAGCAGGTTTACAATCGCTAAAACCAAAGCGACTCAACACCTTTTCCACATAATGGGACTGCTCAAGAGTTATCCCACCATCATCTTCTCTTAACAACTTAATGTTTAAGATGACATCCGCTACTCCCAAATCTTTCATTTCAAAATTCATGACGAAAGTCCTTCACTTCCTTAATCACATTAAGGTTCGTCCCGAAGATCAGTATGTCATCAACATACAGACACAGAATCACTCCTTCACCCCCACCATAGCGGTAATACACACATTTGTCAGCTTCATTCACAACAAAGCCGGCAGATGTTAAAGTTCTGTCGAACTTCTCGTGCCCGCTAGGTGCTTGCTTAAGGCCATACAAAGACTTCAACAACCTACACACTTTTCCTTCATGACCCTTTACTACAAATCCATCCGGTGATCCATATAGATTTCCTCTTCCAACTCTCCATTAAGGAAAGCCGTCTTCACGTCCATCCGATGAACGATCGACCGTAGGAGGCACCATGGATAGTAGTACTCTAATAGTGATCAATCTGCAACAGTGAGTAAGTGTCAAAGAAATCCTCGCCTTCTTTACGGGTATAACCCTTGGCTACAAGTCTTGCCTTGTACTTTTCAATTGTACCATCAGCCTCGACTTCTTCTTGAACACCCACTTACATCCTACATGTGTTTACACCCATATGGACGATCAATAACTTCCCAAGTTCCATTGCTCAGATGGAATCCATCTCACTCTGGACCGCTTCCTTCCAATAGTCAGCGTCCTGAGATGAATAAGCCTCCTCAATGGTTCTTGGAGTATCATCCATTAGATATACAATGAAATCATTACCAAAAGACTTTGCGGTCTTTTGTCTCTTACTCTTTCGAGTTACTTCATTGTCTTCATCTATTGGATTTTTCTCAAAAGTGGGTTCAATTTGTATAGGAGTGGAAGGTTTAGGAGAGAAGATAGTTTCTTGGCCAGATGAGCTAAGTGCCTCTTTCATAGGGAATATGTCCTCAAAGAATGTGGCATCATTGGACTCTAAGATTGTACCTTCATACATATCAGGTACTCCAGATTTCACTATTAAGAACCTATATCCAACACTGTGAAAAGCATAACCAATGAAGACACAATCAACGGTTTTTGGTCCAAGTTTACGCTTCTTTGGGACAGGCACATTAACCTTAGCCAAACAGCCCCAAGTCCGTAAATAAGTGAAATTTAATCTTTTTCTCTCCCATTCCTCGAATGGTGTGATTTCTTTATTCTTTGTAGGAACCCTATTTAGGACATGACAAGCAGTCAATATAGCCTCACCCCACCATTCCTTGGAAAGTCCCGATGTTTCTAACATGGCGTTAACCATATCAGTTAGAGTACGGTTCTTTCTTTCGGCAACCCCGTTTGACTGGGGAGAATAGGGAGGCGTCCTCTCATGGATTATTCCAAATTCCTCGCAGAATTTATTAAAATCACTAGAAAAATATTCTCCACCACGATCTGACCTAACCCGTTTGATTTTCCTATCAAGTTGGTTCTCAGCTTGATTTATAGATCTTAAAATAGTGAAAAGCCTCATCTTTAGACTTTAATAAATACACGTAGCAAAATCTAGTAGAATCATCAATCAAAGTCATGAAATACCTCTTACCACCCTTAGTCAACTCCCCGTTCATCTCGCACAAATCGGTATGAACTAGTTCTAATAGTGACAAGTTTCTACCTCTCGCCTTGTGAGGCTTGCGAGTTTGCTTAGATTGCACACACACTTGACACTTAGAACTTTTGACTTGGGTAAATTTTGGGATTAAATCCATACCGCCATCCGCATCATACAACCAAGATTAACATGACAAAGTCGTGAATGCCAAACATTAGTCTCATGATCACAAACATGATTAATCTCATTATTCATGTCCATCAAAGATAAGCGGACAGGCCTCCGCTCTCATAGCCTTTTCCAATAAAATTTCCAAACTTGGAAATAACACATTTATTGGATTCAAAACTAGCTTAAAACCATCTCTACATAATAGAGATCCGCCGACAAGGTTCTTATTTATCGCGGGCACATGTTGTATGCGTTCCTCGATCATACGACCTTGCACAAGTAAACTTCAAGTCAACAAGGCCGACTCCACGCACAAATGCTGCGACCCATTCCCCATCAACACGGAGGCAGCCCTGCGACCGGTAAGAAGAAAATAGGGATCTATCGGCACAAACATGTATATTGGCCTGTGTCAATCCACCAATCAATGAACGACATACCGAAAGAACGGTAGGTATTGATACATACCGGATGTTCCTTCCTCGGTGTTGCCAATAACAACGTTAGCGGACTTTTTCGCTTGTCTTTACGATCGTGGCAATCCTTAGCCCAATGATCGGTACCATTACTGCACAAAGCGCTTTCCTTCCTTTATTCTTCTTCTTCTTGAAGCTAGTAGTTTGATTGGCTTTGTTCTTGTTGTCAGGCTTTTCAGACTTGTTTTTATTCTTGTTGAATTGAAAGGTTTTCTTTTGTACCACATTGGCACTAGAACTTCCTTTCCCACGTGTATCTTTTGCCCTCGCCTTCTCCTCAACATCTAGAGACCCAATGAGACCAAAGAACGCTGAACTCTTGTCTCTTGTGTTTTAGAGTAGTGGCAAAATCCTCCAAGAAGGTGGCGACTTTGCAATAATGCATCCCGCCACAAACTTGTCGGGCAATGCACATTTAAAATTCTCAAGTTCTTTTGCGAGAGCTTGCACCTCATGAGCTTGTTCTACTACAGAATGGTCATCGACCATCTTGTAGTCATGAAACTGCTCCATGACATAGAGCTCATTGCCAGCGTCGAAACTCCAAATTTTGCCTCAAGTGCATCCCACATTTCTTTACCACTAGGCAAAATCATATACACATCAACAAGATTTTCTCCCAAAACGCTAATCACGGCGCCTCTAAACAAGTTATCCGCACGCCAAGACACTCTCTGCTCCAGAGAGAGCCCTCCTTCAGTCAGGGCTTGCCTTGCATAACGTGATACACGTTCATGGCGATCAACCATAAAATCATCTTGGCGCGCTAACGCTTGTAATTTGCACCACAAATACGGTTGGCTTAAGTCTTGGCAATGAAACCAAGAGTTGTGAAATTCCTAGAATAAGGTTTTTGGATTGTTGGAAATATTAGGAATTTCCTCAAGTTCTTGATCCACAAAATTAGGTAAATCATAATTAACCAATTGAATATTTCAAGTTCATAACCAAAGGTACTAGATAATAACGAATTATCTATCTCATACACAAAGGCTAATGAACAAGAAACAAGCCAAATAAAGGCACGGTATAAACAAATATACCCTTGAGCCGGAGCGCATGCCCACTACTGTTGCAGAGTACACGGTATTGTGAGGAATGACTTGCACATTCTCACCGCCATGACGATTGATGTAGTCGATCACAAGTTGGTGCGAGATGCCGTTGATGCAATGGAGAGGTCGGTGCAGTTGAGCGTCGATCTTGTGTAGATGAAGTTGAACCAAACAGGAAACTTGAGCGATCGCGTGGTCGCTCCCCAAAACCTTATCGGCCTTCTATCCCGCGCGGATCTCAAGAAGGACGAGGCTCTGAGGCCTGCTCCCTCCGCTCCTTGTACGCGCAAGGAAACAGAGGCGGGAATGCAAAACAGCAGCGCTACAGATGGAAGTATGGAATGTGCGGGAGAGAGAGAGAGCTCTTGAGGGCGTGAGCCTCACAGGGCGAGGAGCTCATGCTTTATAGGCGCCAGAAGAGAAGGTTAAATCGAACCTGAACGCCATCAAGCACTAGTAACGGACGTCATTACACCTGGCCATTAAGTCGTCTGTTACGTAACGGACGTCATTACACCAGCCATTAAGTCGTCGGTTACGGGGAGAGCTCGCCCGTGCTCAGGGTGAGGTCGCCCGTGCCCGGGGAGAGCTCGCCCATGCTCAGGGTGAGGTCGCCCGTGCCCAGGGAGAGCTCGCCCGTCTCGGGGAGAGCTCGCCCGTCTCGGTGAGAGCTTCGGGGAGAGCTCGCCCGTCTCGGTGAGAGCTCGCCCGGCTCAGGGAGAGCTCGCCCGTCTCGGGGAGAGCTCGCCCAGGTCTTTCTCTTTTCTCTCTTTTCTTAATTGGGAGAACCACAATCCAACTATTTAAGTTGAGATATTCTCCTCCTAATTTCCCGAACGGTTTAGTATTAAATGGGCCTCTTGGAATTATTATTAAAATAATTAAATGGGCCAACCCCATAGTTATTCTAACAGCTCTGCCCACGAAGGTGCCGACGGCACCTTCCCGAAGCATCCCAGTCGGCATTGTCTCAAATATGCTGGTGGCTCATCCTGAAGACCTGCGGATGCCACCACCAGCGCCGCCTATCCGAAGACCCCCTTTCGCCGGCCACCTTCGCTGGCTGCGCCGCCAAGGAGCTTCCCGGGGACCCCCTTCGCTGGCCGCGCTGCCAAGGGGCTTCCTGAGGACTCCTCCGCCGGCCACCTGAAGGCTCCCGGTGGCCACCCGAAGGCTCCCTGCACCACAGCTGCGCACGACCACGGCTAAATCCCAAAGGTACCCGACACCCGCATCCTCAAAAGTCCCGACGGCCTTTCGAGGGCCGCCATCGCCCGTCTCCCGAAGATTCTGGCGCTGCCTCGGGTTGTCGTCTCCACCAACCCCCGGGCCACCTCCCGTCGTTCGGCACCGCCCAAATCCGGCGCGCCAACCTCCAACACCCATGGCGCTGCGCGCGTCAGCATCCGTGAGGTCCGCGTCCTCAGCACGCCATCCCTAGGCTTGCGCTGGCCACTCCGCGCAATTCCTTCTCTGCTGCTCGGAGAGTGCCTGCAAGGTGCTCGCTCATATGTCAGAATGGCATTGTTCCACCCACAATCAACGCAAGGTTTCACAGCATCATCGCTCAGAGATAAGTATTCTGTTCGGCATAAGCTCAATAATCAAACCTGCTCAAATTAATTACTTACATGCTAAGCCAGCTGCAGGCCGGTTGTTGCCTTAGGGGATGGCTTCTACACCATAGACCAATTGGAAAGGAGTTTTTCCGGTTACCCGGCTGGCTGTGGTGCGAACTGCCCAGTGGACGGAAGGAACTTCGTCCACCCAGGTTTTGTTGTGCTCGCTGAGAGCTGCGAACACTCGCCGTTTGATACCCTAAACTATCTGTTCGTTAGCTCGCTCGACTGCTCCATTGCTCTGTGGATGTGCCACGAGACGGCGAACCTTGGTGCCCAAATTGCTCGCATATTCTGGAATGGCTCGCTTCATCTTGGGGACCGTTATCGGTGATCAGCTTGTGGGGAATTCCGAAGCGTGTGATCACGTTGCTTTTGAAGAAGCGCACAGCCGTTTTGGCGTGAAGAGATGACGCAGGCTCTGCCTCAATCCAATTTGTAAAGGTATCGATGACGACGAGCAAGTGCATGCAGCCCTTGAACCCCTTAGGGAACGGGCCGAGCAGATCTAGACCCCATGTGGAAAAAGGCCATGATGGGGGATCGTTTGGAGCTCTTGGACGGGCTTGTGGGCCTTCCGAGCGTGAAATTAGCATGCCTTGCACTTAGTCACCACATCCCGGACGTCCTGTAACGAAGTGGGTCAGCAATAACCCATACGAAAAGCTTTGCCGACCAGAGTCCTGAAGGAGGCGTGGTTACCGCAAGCACCCTCGTGTATGTCCCCAAGAAGGAACACACCCTCCTGCTGTGAGATGCACTTGGAGAGAACTCCTAGAGTACCTTGACGGTAAAGGATGCTGTCGACAAGCTTGTACGGACTAGCACGCCTTATAAGCCGGGAACGCTCGGCTTCGTCGTCGGGCAGGGTCCCATCTGCAAGGTACCGGACAAATGGCGTTGTCCAGTCTACAGCCTGCTCGATGACGGAGACAGCACCACCTGTCTCTATTGCCTCATCCGGAGACATGATAGAGGGCTTGTAAAGGTACTCGACGAGCACCCCTGCCGGGGCAGGTTCACGTGAGGATCCAAACTTGGATAGCTTGTCGGCCAAGAAATTGTCCTTCCTGGGCACGAAGAGCACATCGAAGAATCGAAAGTGCCTGTCGACGGTTGGGATATTGACCCAAGTCAACTAAGGTTCTTGAGAAGGGGAGATAGAAGACACCCCGAACAGCAATCAACGACGAACAGGGAGACAAGGGTTTTTATCCTGATTCAGGCTTCTCGGGAGAGATAATAGCTCTACGTCCAGCCTTTCTTTATATCAAAGAGGATTACAAGAGGTGGCCCGACGAGATGAACAGATCTCGGCGAGATTATGGGTGTACAAGGAAGCAATAAACGATCTAAGCTTCAATGCGATGATCAGGTCGTAAACTCGATGCCCCCTAAACGCCGTAGGGGCTTGGTTTATATAGTGCGGAGCAAACCGACCTACCGAGGGATAATTGGGCCGGGCTAACTACGAGATCGTAACGAACTCAGTACATGCCAAATACATCCCGAGGCAGATAAGGTAATCTCCAAGTCTTGGGGATCACTGAAAGTGCATCTAGGCCCTTATGTGATTTTTGGTGATTAATGAGTAACAATTATAGAGCTAATATTTCTATTGGAGAATTGTGCACAGATGCTATACAGGTTAATTCCTTGAGGTACATATTTAAACGTGATGGTGTACCCCTCAAAATGGATATATTGCAAGAAGGCATCAAGACTAGTATTTATTTGTAAATTCCTACTTATTGAGTCCTAGGGATGCCGTACTATAAAGAGGGATGCAATGGAGAAGCTTATAAAGGTTCCTAAGTGCTTAAAATAGGTCTCTCGAAGTTCGTGTGAGTTTTTCATTCAAAATAAACCCTATACAGAACCTATGCGATCAGAACATCTAACGTGGGTCGGAACATCCAATGGTGAGCCAGCCTGCTAGTTTTCCGAGTCATCCAGTAAGGGGTCCATCGGAACTTCCATCAGAACATCCGATGCAGGTCGGAACATCCGACGGAGGATCAGAACATCCGATGCGGGATTAACTGCACAACGGCTAGTTTTTGGGATTCCCTATTTAAAGCCGTCTCTAATACCTTCCAACTGCGGCTGACACTGTTTACTCTCTGATTACACCTTGATTTGAACCTAATTCTTCCTGTTCATCTCTCTCAAGAACCCTAGATTTGTCTCTCTCTTATTCATCTTGTGAGATCTAGATCTAGAGAGATCAAGACAACCCAAGTGCTCCACAAATTAGAGTCATCCAATTTTGAGCACTTAGCGATTCCTAATTTCTTCATCGCATTTGTTTCTCTTGGAGGCTTGAAGGGCTCCTAGACGGCTAGGTGTTGCCGGTGAGTCGCCGATCTTTGTGTGGCGTGCCTTCGGAGTTTGTGAAGGTGCGAATCTACCTCCGCAAGGAAAAGGATTCAACTAGTGATCGCCGGTGAGTGCTTTGTGCTTCGCTGGTAAGGGGGATTAGGGTCTTGGTGATCCGGGCTTTTCGCCTTCCCTAACGGTGAGTAGGATCTGCCTTCAAAGATCCGAACATTGGTAAACAAAAATCACCGTGTTTTGTCTTGATCTTGTTTTGGTGTCTTTATTACTTGTGTTGGCCTGTTCTGAGTATTCTTGAATAGATCTAACCTTGGTTTTGCAAGAAAACAGATTTTACTGCAGGTTTTCGACAAATCCAGAATACTCCGGATCGGAACATCCGACGCCCGACGGAACATCCGACCCAGATCAGAACATCCGACGGAGGGTGTACTGTACCACGTCGGAACATCCGATCCTGCATCGGAACATCTGACCGACTGGTTACTGCTCAAGTCTATTAATTCCGCAATTTCGTTTTATTAGCCTATTCACCCCCCCTCTAGGCGGCATAGCGATCCTTTCAATTGGTATCAGAGCTTAACCTCCTGTTTTGAGCTTAACAGCTTGGAGAATCATGTCTAACAACAAAGACGAGATCGAGACTTCAAGTGAAGGCAACAAGAAGGCTACTATTCCTTATGTTTATCCTGATTCAACATCCTCATCTCATGTCTCCGTTCCCACTGGGCGTGTGCCTCACTTCGATGGCACATACCACTCACAATGGAGACATAAGATGAAGATGTATCTAATGTCTATTCATCCTTCTATTTGGAGAATTGTAGAAACAGGTTTCAAGCCCAAAGAATTGGAGAACCTCACTGCCGATGAAGAAAGAGACTCCTTCTGCAACTATCAAGCCGTCAATGCATTATTTGGTGCTTTAAGCCCAAGTGAGTTCAATCAGGTTGACGGACTTGAAGAAGCCAAAACAATTTGGGATACCCTCAAGGTTGTTCACGAAGGCACATTAAGTGTGAGGGAAACCAAGATCGAGCTTATCAATGGCAAGCTTGGAAGGTTCATCCTAGAAGAAGGAGAAGACTACAAGACAATGTTTGATCGACTCATGGTATTGGTAAATGAGGCCAAGGGACTTGGATGCAAGTCTCTCACTGATCATGAGGTGGTCAAGATTCTACTCCGGGTTATCACTCCAACAAATCGCCATTTAGTGTAAATGATTCGAGATAGAGACAACTATCACTCAATCACACCGCATGAAGTGCTTGAAAGAATTCTCAGTAATGAGTTGATGGGCCAAGAGGCCTCGAACATTAAAGAGATGGCTCAATCAAGCAAGAAGAGGAGCATTGCATTGAAGACGAGCAAAGTGTCAAAAGCAAAAGATGATAGCTCAAGCAGTGATGAAGATGGCCAAATGAACATGGAAGAGATGGCATTCTTTGTGAGAAGATTCAATAAATTTCTCAAGAAAAATGGCTACAATAGCAAAGGCAAGAAGGATTCCGGCAAATCCAACTCTTCAAGAAGTTCAAGAAGAAAGTGCTATGAATGTGACGAAACCGGACATTTCATTGCCGATTGTCCACATAAGAAGGATAAGGACAAGGAAGATAAGAAGAAAGACAAGAATCATAAGAAGGACAAAGAAAAGAGCAAGAGATACAAGAAGAGTTCAAGAGGTGAAGCACACATTGGTGAGGAGTGGGATTTCGAATCCAACTCCGAATCAGACTCCAAGTCCGATGATGAGAGTGTAGCATGTCTTGGAATGGCTATTCCAAAAAGAACCTCATCTCTATTTGGCGAATTGACGGATGATGATGATGAACCTACAATGTGCTTCATGGCCAAGGGCCCTTAGGTATCATCAAGATCTTCTAAATCTCTAGTTAATTCTTATACTAACAGTTCTAGTGATAATGAGGATGATATGAGTCATGCTAGCTTGGTCAAGATGATGAGAAATTTTGATATGGGTAAGTTAACCGAGTTCATGGAGAGAGTTGGGCAACAAGAGGACCTTCTTGAGAAAGGAGAAGACTTGCTCATCCTTGAAAAGGAGAGAAACCTCCAACTTGAGAAGGAACTTGCATTGGAAAATAAGAGGGTTGAGGAGAAGATCAAAGAATTCTCGAAGGTCACATATAAATCAAGCTCTCTTGAGATCAATAATGCTTTACTTAAAGAAGAACTCATTGGTGCAAAGGAAGCACATGAGACTCTTAGAGTGAAGTTTGATGATCTTTTGAAGAGCACCTCCACTCTTTCAAATGCAACTTGTGACTCACCTCCTTCCACGAGCAATGGTTGTGCAAGTTGCTACAGTGTGGATGTGAATGCTTGTGCAACAAATTTTGCCACTTTGCAAGATCTTGCTAGTGAGAATGAGAAATTAAAGGGTCTACTTGAAGATGGTATTCAAAAATCTTACAAGTCGAGTAAGGGACTTGATGAGATACTAGACAAGAGAAGAGGAAACTTTAAGAAGGCCGGATTTAGCTATGTTCCACCGAAGGGCAAGAAAGCACATGTTGTGGTGACTCCGGTCACTAAGCCAATCCATTTAGTGAGAGAGCAAAGCTCAAAGGCTCACATTTTTCACTCTACTTTTAATGCCCCTTACATTCTTAAAAAGAATAATTTTGGTAGAGTACTTGCTTATCATGTTGGATCTAAGCGTACTAATGCACCTTTGGTGAGATTCATTTGGGTCCCGAAGGCTCTTGTAACTAACCTCAAAGGATCCAATCAAACTTGGGTACCTAAGACCAAAGCTTGAACTTTGTACAAATATCTCTCCGGTGGCCCTAGTTGGGTACTCGACAGCGGTTGCACTCATCATATGATCGGAGAGAAGTCAATGTTCTCTCAAATTAATTGCTACAATCAACCAAGTGAGAGCATTACTTTTAGAGATGATAGTAAAGGTGATGTATTAAGTCTTGGTAAGATTGCAATTTCTGAAAATCTTTTTCTTACAAATGTCTTACTTGTCGATTCATTGAAATACAATCTATTATCGGTACAACAATTTTGTGCTACCGGTTATGATTGTATCTTTTTATGTGATGGTGTGAATGTCGTTCGAAGGAGTGATGGTTTAATAGCCTTCAAAGGTCATCGAAAGGGAAAGCTCTATCTCGTGGATTTCTCTACGGATAGACCTAGCCCTGGGATATGCCTACCGGCTAAATCTAACATGGGTTGGCTTTGGCATCGCCGACTAGCCCATGTTGGTATGAGAAACCTTCATAAACTCTCGAAAGGGAATCACATCATTGGACTAACAAATGTGAAGTTTGAGAAAGACAGGCCTTGTAGTGCATGTCAAGCGGGAAAACAAGTTGAAACATCCCATCCTTCGAAAATCGTAATGACTACGATAAGACCTCTACAACTACTACATATGGACCTCTTTGGACCTATTGCATACATAAGTATAGGAGGTAACAAATACGGTCTTGTTATTATTGATGACTTTTCACGCTTCACGTGGGTATTCTTTTTGTATGATAAGACTGAAGCGAAAGGAATATTAAAGAAGTTTATGAGAAGATCTCAAAATGAGTTTAAAGTGAAGATTAAGAAGATTCGAAGTGATAATGGAAAGGAATTCAAAAACACCGATGTTGAAGAATATCTTGATGAGGAAGGCATTAAGCACGAGTTCTCGGCCCCTACTCCCCTCAACAAAACGGGGTGGTCGAGAGGAAGAATCGAACCCTCATCGAGATGGCGAGAACCATGTTGAATGAATACAAGGTGTCGGACATTTATTGGGCGGAAGCTGTGAACACTGCATGTCACGCCATCAACCGACTTTATCTACACAAGTTATTGAAGAAAACTTCGTATGAGCTACTTACCGGTAACAAGCCAAATATTTCGTACTTCAGAGTTTTTGGCAGTAAGTGCTATATTTTGAATAAGAAATCTAGAAGCTCTAAGTTTGCTCCTAAGGTTGATGAAGGTTTTATGCTTGGTTATGGATCGAATGCCTATGCGTATCGAGTTTTCAACAATACCTCCGGTGTGGTTGAAATCTCGCATGACGTGACATTTGAGGAGACTAACGGCTCTCAAGTAGAGCAAGTTGATCAATGTGTGCTAGATAAAGAAGAGCCACCTTGTGAAGCGATCAAGAAAATGGCTATTGGTGATGTCAAATCTCAAGAAGGCGTAGAAGATGAAGATTCACTACCCTTGTCAACTCAAGTTGAACCTCCAACGACTATTCAAGAAGAGGAGGATGATAAGTCAAGTGAAGGTGATGATGAAGATACTACACCACTAAATGCACATCCAAGAGTTCGTCAAAGTGTTCAACGAGATTATCCCGTCGAAAGCATCATTGGTGATATAAACAAGGGAGTAACTAATAGATCTCGTCTTTTAAATTTTTGTGCATTTTACTCGTTTGTCTCCTCTCTTGAGCCACTAAATATAGATCAAGCCATCAAGTATCCCGATTGGATTATTGCCATGCAAAAGGAGTTAAACAACTTCACTAGGAATGAAGTGTGGGAGTTGGTGGAAAGACCGAAGCAAAATATCATTGGTACAAAATAGGTCTTCCGCAACAAACAAGATGAACATGGTATAGTGACAAGAAACAAAGCACGGTTGGTTGCACAAGGCTTCATGCAAATCGAAGGTTTGGATTGTGCTGAGACTTACGCTCCTGTAGCAAGAGTAGATGTTATTAGAATTTTAATTGCTTTTGCTACTCATCATGGTTTTAAGTTGTGGCAAATGGATGTCAAGAGCGATTTTCTTAACGGTCCACTTTCTGAGCTTGTCTACGTTGAGCAACCACCGGGTTTTGAAGACACAAAGTATCCAAATCATGTCTACAAACTCAATAAGACGCTTTACGGGTTGAAGCAAGCACCTCGTGCATGGTATGAGTGCCTGAAGGACTTTTTGGTGAGAAAAGGTTTTGAAATGGGTAAATCTGATCCTACACTCTTTACTAAGTTAGTAGATGGTGACATCTTTGTATGTCAAGTTTACGTTGATGATATTATATTTGGATCTACTAATGAGTGTTTTTGCGAGGAGTTTAGTAGTTTAATGACTAAACGGTTTGAGATGTCTATGATGGGAGAGTTGAAATTCTTCCTTGGACTACAAGTAAAACAAATGAAGGAAGGAACTTTCATAAGCCAATCAAAGTACGTGAAGGATATGCTTAAGAAGTTTGATATGAGCGACGCCAAACCAATCAAGACTACTATGCCAACAAATGGTCATCTTGATTTAAATGTGAATGGTAAGGACGTCGATCAAAAGGTATATCGTTCTATCATTGGCTCTCTACTTTACCTTTCTGCATCTAGGCCTGATATTATGCTTAGTGTGCGCATGTGTGCAAGATTTCAAGCTGTACCCAAGGATTGTCACTTAGTGGTAGCCAAGAGAATCTTGAGATATTTAATACACACACCCAACTTTGGCCTTTGGTATCGTAGAGGGTCAATCTTTGACCTAATCGGCTATTCGGATGCGGATTATGCCGGTTGTAAAGTGGTAGGAAGAGTACCTCCGGTACTTGCCAATTCCTTGGAAGGTCGCTCGTTTCGTGGGCGTCCAAGAAACAACATTCTGTTGCCCTATCCACAGCCGAAGCTGAATACATTGCCGCAGGACATTGTTGTGCCCAGCTACTTTGGATGTGGCAAACCTTAAGAGATTATGGCCTTAACCTCAGCCACATCCTACTTTTGTGTGACAATGAGAGTGCCATAAAAATAGCCAACAATCCTATTCAACACTCTCGAACCAAACATATCGATATTCGCCACCACTTCTTAAGAGACCATTCAACCAAAGGTGATATCGAGATTACCCATGTGAGAACCGAAAATCAACTGGCTGATATTTTCACCAAACCCCTTGATGAGAGAAAATTCTGTGAGTTGCGGAGTGAGTTGAATATCCTTGACTCTCGGAATGTTGCTTGACCTATTGCACACATTGTTTGGTGATTGAAAGGTTTTCTAAATTATGCCATCTATTTTACTATAGCTATATAGGTTTATATATATAAATTGATTGATTTGGTTCTTCGGATATTCATATCCTATTTATTCTCGGATGACCTTAGTTTGACTGATTGATATGCTTACGGGTCATTCTTGAGTAAATTCAATTCCTAGAACTCCCCTCTATCCTCGCGGAGAAATCTTATCTATTCTCGAAGTCTCTGGAGTTCAAAATTTTTCAAATCCAGCAAGAGGGGGTCGGATGATCCGGTCGGCATCGGAACTTCCGATGGGATCCAGTGAGGGTACCGTCGGATGTTCCGACCGGCGTCGGAACTTCCGATGCTATCCAGCAGGGGGTCCGTTGGATGTTCCGTCGGAACTACGCGACTCAGATCTGTGACTTGTCTTCTTTTTAACCGCGTGGGTCCTGTTCCTCCTTTTACCCCACGGGTTTTACCCTAAGTTTTTACCTCTTCCTTTCTCTCTCCTCTTGGGCGGCGACGGCACAGGAAGCTCCGACGGCAGCGGATCTTCCAACGGCGGCGGAACTTACGGCGGCGGATCTTGTGTTCCGCGCGTGTCTCCTCTGCGTCCGCCTCCTCCCTGCTCGTCTCCCTCCTCCTCCATTGAAGGTAAAAGCCCCAAATCTTGAAATCCTCTAGAACGTGCAATGTGCGTCGTTTTGATTCGAGTTCATGGCTAAATATGCTTCTATCTTGTTCATGGAAGTATTCCCCACCTTTTGCTGCCTCAGATTCGTCGTTTGGATGCGAGATGTGAAAAATCCCATTTAGGGCACGTGTTGTACACCGTCGGATGTTCCGACCCCCCTGTCGGATGTTCCGACGGGGTACTCACTGACCCTGTTGGATTTTGCGCATTCTCGTTCAATTCTCTCAACTCTTGATTCCATCTTGTGTGTCATGCAGATGTCTTCTTCTCAACGTGACCCCAAAGCCAAGGGTGTTGCTAATCCCTCGAAGCGGCAACGAACTTCCAGTTCAACTGTTGTTCCTCCTTCAGCTGAGCCAAATGAGGATCCTACAATCTTTCATGAGAGGTTGGCTCAGTGGAAGCGGGTCAATATTCGTGATCCCATTGGTCCCTTGATGATCAAGAAGACATCAAGGACATTTCCTCCTAATGTCACTCCAAAGATCCTCGGCTATTATGTAGCGGATGTTAAAGAGATTCAACTCCGCAGGCTTGACGACCCCTTGCAGTATGAGAAGAAAGAAGGGACTGATGAAAGACTTTGGAACTTCTTTCATCAAGATTTCTATGATGCTGCTTTTGTGAAAAAGAAGAATCCTATGATACACATGCAATTCATTGATTGGGAAGGCATGGCACTGTCAAACAATCCAGTCATCAATGAGGTCATTGCTGCTTGTGACACCATGGGATTGACTGACATTTTGAGCTATCAGCATGATTGGAACGATGAAGTTATCTGTCAGTTCTATGCTTCATTGTACTTTGCTGGGGGTGCCGCTGGCGACTTCTACTGGTTCATGGCCAACACCTGAAGTTGTCCACTAGAGGCAACATGGAGGAGCTCCATGATGTGGATGCCCTAAAGAATAAAGACTTGAAATTCTTGTGTGATGGGCCTATTCCCACTAAGGCATGAGCTACTGAATCCATGAAGCCATTCTATCAAGTGCTCAACCGCATCCTCCGCAAGACTCTCTGTCCCAAAGAAGGTGACGCTTCTCGTGTTCTCTCCTATTCTCGCAACCTTCTGATGAAGATTGGTCTGCGTGAGCGTCCCTTTGATATCTTGGACTTCATCTGGTGTGAGACCATGATCAGTGCTAATGATCCAAAGAGGAGCTATCCTTATGCTCCTTATCTGATGAGCATGATCATCCATGTGACTGGTCTCAAGTTTGTACTGGATGTGAAGCACACCCCTTACCTTGTCACCACCCGTGGACTGGCTTCTCCTGGCGGGACTTTTGTGACTCCACCCAGGAGGGGTTTGGCTACTCGTGATAGCGCGGGGCCTTCTTTTGCTCCTCGTGATAGCGCGGGCCCTTCGTCAGCTCGGTCCAGTCCAACATCTTCTGGAGGCTCCATCAAAAAGATGCTGAAATCTATCTTCTGCATGTGCCGCAAGAAAAATGATCGGGTTCAGGAATCCATTGTGCGTCTTCGCGACAATCGAAAGCAGATTCAAGACATCAAGAAGCATCTTGGTATGCCTCTCTCCTCTGATGATTCCGCGTCCTCCTACTCCACCATTGACACATATACTCGAGGACTGTTTGGGCTTTCTCCTTCCGGTGGCGGCAACAACAACGACGATGAGGATGAGGTCACCGGTGGAGGTGGTGCTGGTGCTGGTGGTCAGGGTGGCAGCAGCAGCAGCGATCCAGAGTGGATTGAGTGATCCAGTTTGTTTTTCTCTTTTTGGTGTCTTGATGCCAAAGGGGGAGAAATGTTCTGGATTCTGGGGGAGAAATTGGAGAAATGTTATCTCACTCCTCTCTTAGTTTCCTTTGTTTGAAACTTGATTGTCTAAGTGCAAAACTATGTTTTAAACTTGATGTTTATGTGGTACGCTGTGTGGCTGTAAGACATTATTTATTCTGTGATGTTGATGTAATGGTGAATTGCTAGTAATTTCTGTTTTTCGTAATTGTGTGATATATCCTGTCATATTGCATCTAGATTTAAATTTGTGCCAAGGATATAGGGGGAGCTATTGTTGTTATACTTGCCATAGTTTCAGGGGGAGCTTCCGGTTATATTCCTTGTTTAATTTATGTGTGAACTATAATTGTTGTCATCAATACACCAAAAAGGGGGAGATTGAAAGTGCATCTAGGCCCTTATGTGATTTTTGGTGATTAATGAGTAACAATTATAGAGCTAATATTTGTATTGGAGAATTGTGCACAGATGCTATACAGGTTAATTCCTTGAGGTACATATTTAAACGTGATGGTGTACCCCTCAAAATGGATATATTGCAAGAAGGCATCAAGACTAGTATTTATTTGTAAATTCTTACTTATTGAGTCCGAGGGATGTCGTACTATAAAGAGAGGTGCAATGGAGAAGCTTATAAATGTTCCTAAGTGCTCAAAATAGGTCTCTCGAAGTTCGTGTCAGTTTGCCACTCAAAATAAACCCTATACAGAACCTATGCCATCTGAACATTCAACGTGGGTCGGAACATCCGATGGTGAGCCAGCCTGCCAGTTTTCTGAGTCATCCAGTAAGGGGTCCATCGGAACTTCCATCGAAACATCCGATGCAGGTCGGAACATCCGACGGAGGATCAGAACATCCGATGCGGGATTAACTGCACAACGGCTAGTTTTCGGGATTCCCTATTTAAAGCCGTCTCTAATACCTTCCAACTGCGGCTGACACTGTTTACTCTCTGATTACACCTTGATTTGAACCTAATTCTTCCTGTTCATCTCTCTCAAGAACCCTAGATTTGTCTCTCTCTTATTCATCCTGTGAGATCTAGATCTAGAGAGATCAAGGCAACCCAAGTGCTCCACAAATTAGGGTCATCCAATTTTGAGCACTTAGCGATTCCTAATTTCTTCATCGCATTTGTTACTCTTGGAGGCTTGAAGGGCTCATAAACGGCTAGGTGTTGCCGGTGAGTCGCCGATCTTTGTGTGGCGTGCCTTCGGAGTTTGTGAAGGTGCGAATCTACCTCCGTAAGGAAAAGGATTCAGCTAGTGATCGCCGGTGAGTGTTTTGTGCTTAGCTGGTAAGGGGGATTAGGGTCTTGGTGATCCGGGCTTTGTGCCTTCCCTAACGGTGAGTAGGATCTCCCTTCAAAGATCTGAACATCGGTAAACAAAAATCACCGTGTTTTGTCTTGATCTTGTTTTGGTGTCTTTATTACTTGTGTTGGCCTGTTCTGAGTATTCTTGAATAGATCTAACCTTGGTTTTGCAAGAAAACAGATTTTACTGCAGGTTTTCGACAAATCTAGAATACTCTGGATCGAAACATCCGACGCCCGTCAGAACATCCGACCCAGATCAGAACATCCGACGGAGGGTGTACTGTACCACGTCGGAACATCCGATCCTGCATTGGAACATCCGACCGACTGGTTACTGTTCAAGTCTATTAATTCTGCAATTTTTTTTATTCGCCTATTCACCCCCCTCTAGGCGGCATAGCGATCCTTTTAATCACGACTCCTATTCCAATCCGGGAAACCATCGTCCGGGTCTTCACGTAGCCGTGCAGAACTCCTGTTCGAGACGGACTCAAACACGATTCCTTGGCCGTTAGGCACCATGCCAGCCAGGAAGCTGTTCGGCAGGATGCATACGGGCCAGATAGAACCTTCCAGGAAGCTGGGCCCTGGTAGGCTGTTCGATTGGGCCGTCAGGGAGTGGGCCATGGCAATGGGCCGTAATTTTATCCCCGACAGCTAGCCCCCGAGACTCAAGTGGAAGGACTGACTAGAGTGGGCTCTTCCTCTTGAGACTCCAAGTCTCGAAGAGGAAAATTTCGCTGCTACAAAGTCATGTAACAAACGACCGAACAGGTTATGGTTCTACAGAACAGAACTTGTCTGGGATCTAACAAACCCGATCAGTGCCGAGCAACTCTGTTGCGTCGAACAGGAAAACACATCCATCCGAGCAGAGCACCCAGCCCTCAGCGCGGACGCTGAAAAAAGTCGCCGTTGGCAAATCTCAACGGTAACTTGCGCTGCGCAGTGAAAACAGAGGACCGTTTTTACTTGGCCGTTGCGGTAAAAACTAGCCGTTTAGTGACAAAGAACCGTTGCAGAGAAGTTCGGTTAGGGCTATAAAAAGCTCCCAAGCCACCCGCGGCTTGCCACTTTTGCTCTCACGCCTTTCCTTCCCAAGCCCTAATTCCAGCCGCGCTCAACATCAAGCAACCGAACTCCACCCCAAACCCTACTCGTCCGAACCTGGGGATTGCCATGGCCAAATTCTCAGGCACTAACATGACCGAGGAGGACTTAAAGATTTGGGAGGAAGAGGGGCACATCGACGCCGGTAGCTGGAGGCTGTCCGAGGAGGAGGAATCTCCGGAGCCGCTCGAGGACGAGTTTGTCAACTTCGAACAGTTCGCACTGTTCGGGTTGAGGTCTTCCGAGAGCGACTTCATGGAGGCCTTTTTTAACATCAGCGGATTGGAGGTAGCGAACCTCAATCCGAACTCCATCCTCCATATGGCCGTCTTCGCACACCTGTGCGAAGGCTATCTGGGAATCGATCCGCCGGTGGGGCTGTTCCTCCACTCTCGCAAGAAGGATGAGGGAGCAGCTCCGCCGCTTCCAGCGCCGGGTGCTACTACCTCAAGCTCCGGGCCACTGCCGACGACGCGCCGTACCCTCGCCCACCACTGCTCGACTCGATGGGCGCGTGGTGGATGAGGTGGTTCTACACCAAGAGGAGCGGCGACAGCAAGCTCATCTTCACCGGAAAGGCGCCAGCGAAGGGAACCCCAATCTGGTACTTGACGCGGAAGATCGCCTCCCTCGTGAGCCTCGGGCTCACGGGTTGGGAGATCATCCGCGACTTCACAGCGAACAGGGTCTGTCCGCTGCGGAGAAGACCCTACCCCTTCTACAAGATAGAAGGGTGGGAAGACATCACCAGGGAGAGCACGGATAAGTTACTCAAACACTTAGCCGTTCTTTGATGATTCATCCGAACAGGAACTAACAGCCTCTTTTGCTCGGGCAGTGATGCCAACCGACGCATGGGTGACCGAGCAGGTCGACTCCATGCTGACGGCTGCCAAGAAGGACGGCGAGGTCACCGGCGAGGTGGCCTACACTTGTCCACGCAACGTGCTAATCCGCACAGACGAGGTAAGTCACTTAAACCCCGCATGTGTTGCTAGACTTACACCGTTGAAGATGCTAACATCCGCTTCCCGAACAAGCAGGAGGACCAACTGATCCTTGGAGGCATCGTGGAGGAGCTCTCCGACTCTGAGGGAGCGAGGAAAGGCAAGGCCAAGATGGTTGAGAAGCCCAAGGTGGCCGCCGCGCCGACGCGGAGCTCAGCGCGCCACGGCGGTCGCCAACCCTCAAGGAAGCCGCCCGCGGCGACGAAGCGCGCCGAGCAGACCAAGTGAGCGCGCGGCCAGCCAAGCGAAAAAAGACCAAGCCCCTCTCTGCTCATCGAGCAAAGCGACGAAGAGGTAAGGGTCATGACCCTTTGGTTTAAGCGCTCTGCGTAGGCTCACCCGGGCCATATGGAACGGCTGCAACAGGTCACCGAACAAAGGAGGCTCGAGAAGGAGGTAGCGTGCAACGAAAAGCTTCTTGCGTTGCGCCAGAAGAGGGCTCAGCTCACCAAAGAGCTGAGCTTGTCGCCACAAGCTCCTGGAGGCCAAGGCGAAGAAGCCGAGAAGCCCCCGAGCAAGAAGCGCAAGCTCCACAAAGGAGCGAAGAAGAGGGTCACGTTCCCTGCGGCAGGTAAGTTGTAGCAAGGATGTTCCCTTTACAATGTACCAAACCGCGCATGAACTAAACCTATCTCTTTTTTCATCAGCTGCCCAGGAGGAGGTCGACGCGGACTACGTGTTCGCGGCGATCGAGCGGTCCTTGCTGCCAGAACACATCCACGGTGCTTCGCGGACAACGAGGCTGCTCGCACTGAAGGACAAGCTGGCAGCGTGGTCAGCGCTCCCGTCCGGCTCCAGCGACCGGATCGACGCCCTGAGGCGCGCGATCAACAGGCTGGAGGCCCAAGAAGAGGAGCACGGGGCCACGGCGAGCGGAGCCAAGGTCTTGGCTCTGCCGCCGCCCAAAGCGGGACTGAGAAGGGTCTGCCGACACTTCGTCCGCAGGGCAAATCATCCTGTGGCGGCGACGGCCGCTTCCGCAAGGCGGAAGAAGTTCCCGCTGCTGGGGAGCAAGAAGAAATCGCGGCGGCGGCGCCGCGCCAGAGAAGAAGTGGAAGGCCATGGGCGAGGCGGCGGTGTCGCCTGGCCCATGGATGCTCCGGCATATCTGCCTTGCCCGAGGGCGAACAGACGGAGGAGCTAGAAGAAGGGGAAGTCGCCCTGCTCCCAAGCGGACGCGCTCTCGTACGGGGAAGACGAAGCGGAGAGACCGCCACGCAGATCTCGTCCCGAACAGAAGTGGCTTCGTGACCCACGGCCTTGAAGATCTCCTGCGCCAGGGTCTGAAGCGCCGGCTTGGAGAGGTAAGTTTCGAAACCGAACTTTGTTTGTTCGAGCAACAACTGTCCAAATCTTGACTTGGTCTTCTCTCTTTCAGTTCATGGAGGGCACCATGGAGGACCTCGTGGAAGGCGTCACCGTCGAGCGCAGCACCGTTATGGCGGCCTTCCAGGAGCATCTACGAACGAGGGGGCTCGAGGGGGAGCCCTCTGCACTAGCCAAGTGCCGGAGCAGGCTGAAGGCAAAGGTGAAGAAGCTGAAGGCCTAGCTGACCGAGGAGAGGCAGGCTTCCGCGGCTCTCCAGGAGAAGATCTCCAGCCTATGGGCATCACAGGAGGAGGCCGAGGAGATGCGCGGGCTGGCAGCGAGGGCGAGCACTGCGGAGGACAAGGTCAAGGAGCTGGACGAGTAGCTCAAGACCGCCGAGCAGCGAGCTAGTCAGAGCGAGGCTCTGACCGAGCAGCTGTGCGCCAAGACCGAAGAGGTCGAGGCTCTTCGTGCAGAAGCAGCGGAGCAGGCCCGACTTAGCAAGGAGGAAACTGATCGTCTCCGAGCTTAGGCCAAAGAGGGCTTCAAGGCGCAAGGAGAAGTCCTGCGTCTCAAGATAGGAAACAAGGGACTGAAGGAGCAGCTTGCTTCGAAGTAGAAGTAGGGTTGTACTCCTTGTACCTGTAAAATTTTGGCTATGCAATAAAAACTTACCTTTTTCCCTGCAATAAAGAGCAGCAAAAAGACAAGAGCGAGCAGAAACTGAGAGAAAGGCGAAACAGCGCTGGAAAGTTTTAAGAAAAACCGATAGAACGCCAGCCTAACTCCCAGCCCCGTTGTGCAGCTGCTCGAAAACCTGAGTTTGCGAACTCGAACAGGTGCACAAGAGAAAGAGCGACGCCCTAGCCCCTGGTACGGACGATGCTTGAAGACCTAAGATTGCGAAGTCAAGCACGTGCGTAGAGAGATAGAGCGACACCCGCATTCTGATCGACTCATTCCATGAACTGCCCGTTAGCGTAAGTTAGGCGATTCCAAGGGTAACCGAACATGGAAAGTGCCTCTACCGCGGAGGGCTTATGAGAGCAGGCTTAGCCGCGAGGCTGGATGCCGTGTTACCCAACTCTGAGTTTAGGAACTTGTTGAAACGAGATACGGCAGGGAAACCCTGAAGATCGCGGAGCCAAGAGTTCGCTAGACCGGACAGCCATCAAGTGTTACCAGAGAAAGAGATAGTCTGAGAAGACAAGTAGTGAAAAGGGGCCGCAGGGGGCCGCGAAAATTCACTGTTAATTGGATTGAACTTTACATGGCAGCCCGAGAGACTTGGACGAACTAAGACGCGATGTTTACAAAAGCGCGGAGCTAAGCAAACACACAAAAGACCTACACAAAGAACTTACGAAGCTGGTCGATGTTCCAAGTGCTGGTCAACTCTCTCCCGTCCTCCATTGCCAGGCGAACAGCCCCCGGACGTGCAGTAGAAACGACCGTGAACGGGCCCTCCCAACGGGGAGTGAGCTTGCTGGCATTGGACAGGTTCTGGACACGGCGCAGAACGAGGCTGCCCGCCTTCAAAGCCCTTGGTCGAACCGATTTGGCAGCATGCCAGCGAAGAGCTTGCTGGTAGCGCGCCATTCTGACTTGTGCCCGGTCGCGTGTGCCTTCGAGGAGGTCGAGATCGAGTAAGCGCTCTTGCTCGTCGTCAACCAAGTTGACCGAGCTCGTGCGAGGCGAGCTGAGTACTATTTCGGCGGGCAGGATAGCTTCTGCACCGTGGACCAATTGGAAAGGAGTTTCCCGTTTGCCGTCAGAAAAGCGAATCGCCCAAAGACGAAGAACTTCGTCAACTCAGACCTTGTTGTGCTCGCGGAGTGCCGCGAACACGCGCTGTTTGATACCCTGGACGATCTGTCCGTTAGCTCGCTCGACTGCTCCATTGCTCTGTGGATGTGCCACGGAGGCAAAACAAACCTTGGTGCTTAGCTGTTCGCAGTATTCCTGGAATAGCGCGCTTCTAAACTGGGTACCGTTATCAGTGATCATCTTGTGGGGAATCCCGAAGCGCGTGACCACGTTGCTCTTGAAGAAGCGCACAGCCGTTTTGGCGTGAAGAGAAGACACATGCTCTGTCTCGATCCACTTTGTAAAAGTGTCGATGGCGACGAGCAAGTGTGTGTAGCCCTTATACCCCTTAGGGAATGGGCCGAGCAGATCCAGACCCCATGTGGAGAAAGGCCAAGATGGGGGGATCGTTTGGAGCTCTTGGGCGGGTTTATGTGCCTTCCGGGCATGAAATTGGCAAGCCTTGCACTTAGTCACTATATCCTGGGCATATTGTAACCCTGTAGGCCAATAATAGCCCATGCGAAACGCCTTGCTGACCAGAGTCCTGAAGGAGGCGTGGGTGCCGCAGGCACCCTCGTGTATGTCACTAAGTAGGAACACACCCTCCTGTTGAGAGATGCACTTGGAGAGGATTCCCAGAGCACCTTGACAGTAAAGGATGCCGTCCACAAGCTTGTATGGACTAGCACGCCTTATAAGCCGGAAACGCTCGGCTTCGTCTTCGGGCAGGGTCCCATCTGCAAGGTACCGAACAAATGGCGTTGTCCAGTCCGCAGCCTGCTCGATGACGGAGACATCACCACCTGTCTCTGTTGCCTCGTCCGGAGACGCGATAGAGGGCTTGTAAAGGTGCTCGACGAGCACTCCTGCCGGAGCAGGTTCGCGTGAGGAACCATACTTGGACAGCTGGTCGGCCAGGAAGTTGTCCTTCCTGGGCACGAAGAGCACCTCGAAAAATCGAAAGTGCCGCTCCAACTTCCTCACTTCAACCAGTAGCGCGCCATTGAGTCATCGCAAAGACCGATACTCCTTGTTTACGATTGATGACCACCGTGAATCTCCTTCACAGTAGCCGTTGGACGCCGAGCGACTTGCACGCTTAGTCCCGCGAGGAGGGCTCAGATCATGGGCGTTGTTAGTCGCCGCAAAGTGTAGTTGGATGGAATACTAGAGTTGCTCTCCTTGAGGGGAGATGAGAACAAAACCAGCCCCCGAGTTTCCAGTGCGTGAGCCGTCAAAGAACATGGTCCAGGAGGGTTCTTCAGGTTGCTCGGGAGCTGCCTAAGATTTTGGCGGCAGTGTCCATTCAATGACAAGTCACTAGGACCCGAGATTTAAAAGCGCCGCGTGATGCATGAATATCGAACTCTGCTAGTTCTATTGCCCACTTAGCGATACGTCCGCCAGCTTCCTTGTTCCTTAGGATTTCTCCTAGAGGGAACTTGGTCGGGACCAGTATTTGATACGCCTGAAAATAATGCCGAAGCTTCCTGAAGGACATGAGCAAGACGTAGAGCAGCTTCTGGACCTCAGGGTAACGCTCCTTTGATTCATGAAGTACCTCGCTCACATAATAGATTGGCCGCTGGACGCCTGCCCTTTCTACCGTCAAGACCGCGCTCACCGCTTGTGGCGTGCTGCCAAGGTATAGCAAAAGCTGCTCGCCGTGCCGCGGGGTAGTCAAGAAAGGTGGGTTGGACAGGTATTGCTTTAGATCCTAGAAGGATCTGTCAGCCTCCTCTGTCCACTTGAAACCATTGTGCTTGTGCAGGGCCTTAAAGAAGGGCAGCCCGCGTTCGCCTTGACGGGAAATAAACCTGCTTAGAACAGCCATCCGCCCGGTGAGGCTCTGAACTTCCTTAACGGTAGTTGGAGCCTGCATGTTTTCAATGGCCTCAATTTTTTTAGGGTTAGCGGAAATGCCTTGCGAACCGATAACGTAACCGAGTAACATTCCAGATCGAACACCAAAGGTGCACTTATCTGGGTTTAACTTTATTCGATGCCTGGTGAGATTACGAAAAGTCTCAGCCAGGTCTTTTACATGATCTGGAGCATACTTGCTCTTTACAACTATGTCGTCGACATAGACCTCCAGGTTTCTTCCACGTTGTTCTGGGAAAGTCTTCTCCATCAAGCGCCGGAACGTGGCACCAGCATTGCGCAGACCGAAAGACATGATCGTATAGCAGAAAGTGCCGAAGGGGGTTATGAAGGCAGTATTCTCTTCAACCTCGGGGGAGATGCTTATTTGGTGATAACCGGAGTAAGCATCCAAAAAACTCAAGAGCAGGGCATCCGCAGTCGCGTCGACCAGCTGGTCTATACAAGGCAGCGGGAAATTGTCCTTGGGACAGGCAGCGTTCAAATCTGTGTGGTCGACACACATCCTCCACTTGCCGTATTTCTTCTTTACAATGACAGGGCTGGCCAGCCACTCGGTGTGATCAACCTCGCGGATGAAACCAACAGCGAGCAGCTTGCCAGGCTGATCCTTGATGATCCCCTGCTTGAAGTCCGAAAAGCGTCGAAGCTTCTGGCGAACAAGCTTCTTGTCCGGCCGGACTGCCAGTTTGTGCTCGATAACCTCCCTTGGGACTCCGGGCATGTCAGACGGCTCCTAGGCAAACATGTCTGCATTAGCTCGGAGGAAGGCAGTGAGCTCGCTTTCCTATTTGGGGTCCAGATTGGCCCTCAAGTGGACTGTCTTGAAAGTATCATCAAGAGACAGCGGAACTTCCTTGGTCTCTCCCCCTGGCTGAAGGGAAACCCTAGGGCGTGCAGACTTGGTCTGTGGAACTTCGGGACCACGCGGCGGAAGCTGGTCGACTAGGGCAAGGGACTGCTCGTCGCAATCCAGAGCAGCTTTGTAGTTGCCCTTGACCGTGATCACACCGTTAGGACCCGGTATCTTCATGCAATGGTATGCATGGTGGGAGACGGCCATGAATTTACCGAGAGATGGCCGGCCCAAGATGGCATTGTAAGCCGATGGGAAGTCGACCACGTCAAACGTGATCAACTCTGTCCGGAAGTTGCTAGGGCTGCCGAAGGTGACGGGCAGAACGATCTGCCCCAGCGGCTTAACAGCTTCTTCCGGAACAATCCCATAGAAGGGCATTGCGATTTCAGCTTGGAGCGAGGAATCTGCATCTCGTCCAAGACCTTTGCAGATAGCAAATCCAAAGCACTCCCGCCGTCGATCGGGACGCGCCCGACCCTGGCGTTGCTGATGGTCGGAGAGACCACCAGTGGGAGACGCTGATGCTTGGTCACCCAGCGGGGCAATCCTCCTTAGAGAAGGAGATAGCGACCTCGGTCCACTTCATTGTCTCGGGCTAAGGTTTTCCCTTCTCAACGTTGTGGACCTCCCGGGCAGCTTCCTTGAGGCTGCGTCGAGAGGTATAGGCCGAGGAACCGTCGAAGATAGCGGCGATGTGGTTCAAGGGCTCCTGATATTCATCATCGTCGTCCCGATCACCACCATCGGCTTGGCGCTTGTCCTTGCCGGCATCACCTTTGTCGAGCAGGGTGGGCATTGGGCCCTTGCCGTTGCAGAAATCCTCGAGCTTAGCAGCCCAGGTCCTGCAATGGCGTGTATCATACCCGTAGTGCTAGTGGAACTTTCAATATCGGTCACTGGGACCTTTCTTGCCTTGGTTACCTCCCTGGGCGGGCTTCTTGCCCTTGTAGTTATTGTTGGGCTTTTTCTGCCCGTCTTTGTGAGGAGGTGTGTGATCTATACCGGCGACGGTGTTGTTCGCATCACCCTTCTTTTTCTTCTGGGACTTCTTGTCACCAGGATTGTTGCTACTCTTCTTCTTTTCCTCTACACCAGGCTGGGCGGGCAGCTCGCCCTTGTCGAATGCCTTCTTATACTGAACGCGCTCTGCCGCACTGGCATAGCGATCACCGCCTTTGAACAAAGTCGTTGGCGGTCCAGTCTCATTGATCTCGAGATCCCGGTGAGCCGCTCGTCATGACTCGTTTTTGAAAGCGCGGACAACAGATTTGTCCGAGATGTTCGGGATCGTGTTGCCAATCTTGATGAAACGCTTCACGAAGTTGCGGAGGGTCTCCCCGTTCATCTAAATCATCTGGTGCAGATCATCCTCCTTGCCCAGACGCACAAAACAGCTATGGAAATTAGCGATCAGAGCGTCACAAAGCTGGTTCCAAGAGCTGATGGAACCTTCTTGCTGATTGAACAGCCACGTCCGGACAGCACCCTCAAGGACAGCGGGAGGTAATTAGCCATGACTAGCTCGTCACCTCCGGCTGCCATGATGGCGGTGGCGTAGATGGAAAGAACTCTTCTGGGTTTTGATTCCCATTGTACCTCTCCATGTGACCGGGCTTGAACTTAGAAGGCCACCTGACAGCGCGGAGCTCATCAGAGAAGGCCTTACAGCCCAAGGCGTAAGACCGGCCACCCTCTCCTGTAGAACCTAGTCTTGAAAAGACGTTGGTCCGGTTGCCCGGAGGAATTGTAGCTGAACGGGAGGTCTCTGCTTGGAGAAACTCTCTCCGGGACAGTCCTCCACGCTCCTTCCTCGTGGATGCTACAACGCGCCCCTCGCAAGGGGATCGTTCGTGATCGTCGCATGCACATTTGCCCCTATGGTCGCGGTGACTACGGGTACTTGGCAAGCGTCGACAACCACGGGTAACTTGCTCGTTGGCAGTGGTCCTTCGACGGTGACGAGGGTCACGCGATCGATCGGAGCGCTCGTTGCCCGAACCCACCCGGACAGGCTGACTGCGCTGCCCGGAGGAGGTGTTGGCCTCACCTACGGACTTAAGGCCTTCGGCCAATCGCTCAAGGTGGGAGGCAACAGCATCGCCCATGCGGGTGAGGTCGGCCTGGTTGGTGGATCTGAGCACCATTGCCATGGCCTGGAGTCTTTCCCGACACTGATCTAGGGGTCCAGGGATCCCTGAGGCATCCGCGTTTTGCCCGACCGGAGTATGGTCACGCGGGGATTCAACCCGAGCAGGCTGAACTTCTTCCGGGGTCTTGGCGAGGCGCTGAGGCGGTCGCGACGCTGCCGCTATACCGGTCGTGAATCTGCGCCAAGGTCTGATTGATGGACTCGTCAAGACTGCGGCAAACAACATCTTGCTCGCAAGCAGCTAGCACAGCCTCATCTTGGTGCCGAGCAGAATTGGACTGCCCGATCTCACCGGTCGCCGCAGCCCGCGCAGGATCCTCTGAAGTTCCTGCACCGGCCATGTTGATGCTGCGGTGGCCGTGTGTTGGCATGCTAGACGGTGTCATCACTGTGTCGCCACAGGAAGAATCAACCGACATAGCCTTGGAATCCGAGAGATCCAAACCTTCGTATAGATCGTCGGTTCCGTAATCATCGTCGATGATGGGAGCTTGATCTAAGACAGTCTCCGTAACGTATCCAGAGATTTCTGTCCCAGACATGGAAAGCGATCGAGATCGAACAGATCGATCCGATCTGACAGGGGATGAGACATCATGTCCTTCTGAGTCGTAGTCCTCAGGAAGAGATCCGTGGTCGCTGATGGAGTTCGACATGCTCGATCTACCGGATCCCCACGGACGGCGCCAACTGTCGACGGTTGGGATATTGACCCAAGTCAACTAAGGTTCTTGAGAAGGGGAGATAGAAGCCACGCCGAACAGCAATCAACGACGAACAGGGAGACAAGGGTTTTTATCCTGGTTCAGGCTTCTCGGAAGAGATAATAGCCCTACGTCCAGCCTTTCTTTATATCAAAGAGGATTACAAGAGGTGGCCCGTCGAGATGAACAGATCTTGGCGAGATTATGGGTGTACAAGGAAGCAATAAACGATCTAAGCTTCAATGCGATGATCAGGTCGTAAACTTGATGCCCCCTAAACGCCGTAGGGGCTTGGTTTATATAGTGCGGAGCAAACCGACCTACCGAGGGATAATCGGGCCGGGCTAACTACGAGATCGTAATGAACTCAGTACATGCCAAATACATCCCGAGGCAGATAAGGTAAACTCCAAGTCTTGGGGATCACGACTCCTATTCCAATCCGGGAAACAATCGTCCGGGTCTTCACGTAGCCGTGCAGAACTCCTGTTCGAGACGGACTCAAACACGTTTCCTTGGCCGTTACGCACCATGCCAGCCAGGAGTCTGTTCGGCAGATGCATACGAGCCGATAGAACCTTCCAGAAGCCGGGTAGGTAGGCTGCTCGATTGGGCCGCCGTCGAGTGGGCCATGGCAATGGGTCGTAATTTTATCCCCGAGTGCCGCCCAACTTCCTCACTTCAACCAGTATCCCCCATTGAGTCATCGCAGACCGATACTCCTTGTTTACCCGATTGATGACCACCAGAAATCTCCTTCACGCTTAGCCGTTGACGGGTAGCGACTTGCACGCTCTTAGTCCCGCGAGAGGGCTCGACTCATGGCGTTGCTAGTCGCCGCAAAGTGTAGTTGGATAGAATACTGGAGTTGCTCTCCTTGAGGGGGGATGAGAACAAAACCAACCCCCGAGTTTTCGGTGCGCGAGCCATCAAAAAACATGGTCCAAGGGGTTTCTTCAGGTTGCTCGGGAGCTTCCTGGGATTTGGGCGGGCAAGTCCACTCAGTGACAAAGTCAGCCAGGACCAGTGATTTGATAGTAGTTCGGACAGCAAACAGAATATCGAACTCTGCTAGTTCGATTGCCACTTAGCTATACATCCGCCAGCTTCCTTGTTCCGTAGGATTTCGCCCAGAGGAAACTTGGTTGGGACCAGTATTTGGTGCGCGTGGAAATAATGCCGAAGCTTTCTAGTGGACATGAGCAAAGCGTAGAGCAACTTCTGGACATTAGGGCAACGCTCCTTTGGTACATGAAGCACTTTACTCACGTAATAGATGGGCCGCTGGATGACTTCCCTTTCCACCGTCAAGACAGCGCTCACCGCTTGTGGCGTGCAGCCAAGGTACAGCAAAAGCTGCTCGTCATGTCGCGGGGTAGTCAAGATAGGTGGTTGGACTGGTATTGCTTCAGATCTTGAAAAGATCTATCAGCCTCATCTGTCTACTCGAAGCCATTGTGCTTCCGCAGGGCCTTGAGGAAGGGCAACCCGCGTTCGCCTTGACGGAAAATAAACCTGCTTAAAGCAGCCATCCACTATGTAAGGCTCTGGACCTCCTTAGCGGTGGTCGGAGCCATCATGTTTTCAATGGCCTCGATTTTTTCAGGGTTAGCAGAAATTCCTTGCGAACCTATAACATAGCCAAGCAGCATTCCAGATCGAAAACCAAAGGTACACTTCTCTGGATTTAATTTAATTCTGTGCCTGGTGAGATTACGGAAAGTCTCAGCCAGGTCTTTTACATGATCCGGAGTATACTTGCTCTTTACAACTATGTCGTCGACATAGACCTCCAGGTTCCTTCTGCGCTGTTCTGGGAAAGTCTTATCCATTAAGCGTTGGAAGGTGGCATCAGTATTGCGCAGACCGAAGGACATGCCGAAGGGGAGATGAAGACAGTTTTCTCTTCATCCTCGGGGGAGATGCTTATTTGGTGATAACCGGAGTAAACATCCAAAAAACTCAAAAGCTGGGCATCCGCAGTCGCATCGACCAGCTGGTCTATGCGAGGCAGCGAAAAATTGTCCTTAGAACATGCCGCGTTCAAGTCTGTGTGGTCGACACACATCCGCCACTTGCCGCCTTTCTTCTTTATGATCACAGGGTTGGCCAGCCACTCGTTGTGATCAACCTCGCGGATAAAACCAGCAGCGAGCAGCTTTCCAAGCTGATCCTTGATGATCCCCTGCTTGAAATCCGAAAAGTGACGAAGCTTCTAGCGAACAGGCTTTTTGTCCGGCCGGACTGCCAGTTTGTGCTCGATAACCTCCCTTGGGACCCCGGGCATGTTGTAAGTTCAAGCCTCCCATGGGCTAATTATTTTTGGTAATTGATGGCAACTAGGCCGTACAGCTGGAACGCCAAGGATAAGGACTTTGTGTTTCATAGTTTCTCTAATTTCCTTGTGTGCGTCTTCGGCCCAACTCAGCAGATCGACAACATCTCTCTGGTTGCAGGGTCCCACTGAGCACAGGTCATAGGGGTTCCTAGAGTGCCAGTTGTTAGCCTTTTAGCGAATCATCTAGAGCGAGTCCACCTGTCTAGGTTCGAGAGAGTTCGGGAGAGTTCGGGAGTGACAATTGTCCGTGGTTTCAGAGCCACCAAGTTCCCAAGCCAAATATTCTGCTTAGGCGCGAAACCTCCCGCCTAAATGATTTGAACCTCCGCCGTGTCCACAAATCGACAAAGCGTCTCTTGACCCAGCGCAGGACGAGAGAGGGCGAAGCGAGGCGAAGTCGGTTAACTTAGCCTCTGAGGGCGGCGTCGCGTCCGTGAGCCCATGCCAAAATTTGGCTAAGTCCGGAACACCGCCTCTGCCGGACGGCGTCCGACGCCACGGACGGCGTCCGGCAATGAGATTCCCAAAGAGCGAAGCGAAAATGGCTAAGTCTCAACGAACCGTCCACGCTGGACGGCGTCCGATCAGACCGGACGGTGTCCGTGAAGTAGAAAATCGACGGCGAGGAGCATCGGACGGCGTCTGGCGAAGCGCCCGACGGCCGCCATTTACACTGCTTGTCGGACGGCGTCTCGACCAGCACCGGACGCGTCTGATGACGGCTAAACCAAGAATCAACACTTGGCGGGCGCCTGCCGGACGCGTCCGCTCAACCACCGGACGGCGTCCGACGGCACAAAATGGTTCGACCTTCAGCCGGACGGCGTCCGACGGCGACGGACGGCGTCCGATCAGGCGATCTGAATCTCGCGATTTAATCTGGACCGTCCATTTCTAGGGTTTCGCCTTGGGGCTATAAATAGGGGCTAGGAGCACGGGAGAAACTTGAGAGAGCCTACCCTAGCACCACCTATTGCCTTAGCCACCTAGAGAGCTCCTCCCATGGTTCCCACCTCCATCTAGGGTTCCATGTGATTGTGAGATTGAGGGAAAAGAAGTGAGGAAGAAGAAGAGAGCATCCCTAGCCTCCTCCTCATCATCTCCAAGGTTTGTGTCCTCTCCATGGTTGCCTTGCCATCCTCCATGGTGGGTTGAGAGTTGAGTGTCTCCGGTCTTGTGCTCTTGGGATTCTTGTCACCGTGAGACACCGTCATCGCCGAGCTTCACCAAGCGTGATCGCAAGCAAACCCTTCTCCGTGAAGGTCACCGTGCTTCCCACGGTGCTTCCTCTCCGCTTCGTTGGGGTGTGCAAAGTCCGCCGTGTGCGGCGGCCATCTCCGTGTCCTGAGGTGCCAAAGCGTCCGTGTGTCGGATCCAAATCCTCCATGTGTTGGGGTACCTCATGTGTTGAGGTGAAACCCACCGTGTGTCGGTGGTCGGTGCCGTGTGTCGGTGCCGTGGGTGTGAGAACTCGCGTGTGAGGGAACTTCGCCTCCGTGTGAAGGTTTGGAGCTCGCCTACCATGTGTTGGTGAAGAGCTACCACGAGTGGATTGAAGGCTAGGGACGAAGAGTCCCGACTTCTCTGTGAGAAGTTTCCTCAACGGAGACGAGGTGCTCATGTGTTGAGCACCGAACTTGATAAACAACTCGGTTTATGCCTCCCGTCTCATCAATTTACTTCCGCACTTTGAATTAATCGCTTGCCGTGTGAGTGCCATCGAGCCTCCTAGTAGTCGTTTGTGCATTATTGTGATCACTTCGCAACTAGACTCTAGGCCAATCGATAGCTTGGGTTCCTAATTTGACAAACTAAGCAAGCAAATTAAAAGAAGAAAAACTTGAAAAGAGCCGATTCACCCCCCCTCTCGGCCTAGGATCCTTACAAGTGGTATCAGAGCTCGGGTCTCTAGTTGCTTAACCGCATAGAGATGGTCGACGGGGTAGTGTAGCCGCCAATAGGATTCCTCTGCTTAGTGGCACTAATTTTAGTTTTTGGAAGTTAGCGATGAAAGTATTTCTCCAAGCCATGGGAATGGATGTTTGGAGGGTTGTAGAGTCTCCTCATGGTGTCACACTCACTAACAACATACCGCCACACCGCACAAAACAAACTCTTAGAGACCGATGCTAAGGCTATGAACGCTTTGTTTTGTGGTTTGAGCATGGAGGTCTTCGATAGAGTTAGCAATCTCACTAGTGCACACGACATATGGATCACACTCATTGAGATTCACGAGGCACTTCGCATTAGGAGGGTAGACTAGTAGTTGTCAAGGAGCGTTATGATCGGTTGTAATGCTTCCAAATGAGAATATCAATGCTATGTTTACTCGGCTTAACGCCATCCTTAACGAGCTTAAAGGGCTCGGTCACATCGCTGCCAATGATGAAGTGTGCAGGAAAATGTCATGGATCCTCCCAAGAAGGATTACGGGATATCATCACCTATCTCACCAACAAGGTGATGTGGAGAAGTCGGCTCCCACGCCTTTGCTCAAAGAAAAATCACCGCGCGAGATGATGCTCCTCAATGATCGTGAAGATTCCCCCCAAATAAGAATCAAGTGATCGCGCCAAGGCCGTGGATCCAAGAAGAGTGGTCTCGAGTCAAGTCAAGCCGAGGATGGTGGAGAGATGAGTTGGAATGAGCTCGAGGAGGGCTTCCAACACTTCGGTTTGTTCATGAAGCAAGCTGGCCGCCTATGAGCGAAATGGATATGGAGGAAAGAAGAGGATGAGCCAAACACTCATGCGCCATACCGATGCTATGAGTGTCGGGAGAAGGCACATCGCTTCAATGTGTCCGCATGAAGGGCGAGATCAAGTACAAGGACAAAGGAAAGGAGAAGGGCGATGGCGAGAAGTCAAGATGGAAGGACTACAAGAAGAATCCCGAAGTCGATTCAAGGGTCGCCCTCACAAGGCAAGAGGCTAGCCTTTGTTGGGGAATGGGTGACCGATGATGCTTCAATGACACGCCGGTTTCAAGTGACGACGAGGAGTCAAGTGGCCAGGATTGGCCGGCATGGCAATCACTCAGCCGTGCCACCACCGCCACCTTCCCTCCAAGATGTCTCACGGTCGTCCTTGAGCCTCAAGAGTGGTTCTCTCGATGATGACGAGTCCGCTTCTCTACTTCCACTACACCAGAGGCGACATCGACTCCGACCGACATCGCTAAGTGCACGATGGTCAAGCCATCTAGAAATGAGGTTTGTGACTCGACTCGGAACCCAAAATGAGGCGGAAGTTGCTAGAGGTTACCTTGCTCAAGCACTTGACTTTCTTGAAAAGGAAAGATCAAGAAACATGAGACTTGTGAGCGCCTTAATGACTTAAATGCTAGGTTCAATGATCTTGTGTCTAAGCATGAATCACTAGAAACCTAACATGACTCCATGATGGGTTCTAGTAATGCTATGACTAAGAAAACAAGTGTGCTAGAAGAAGAGAATAGGGCTATGAATGAGTCGGTAGAACATCTCCTTGCTACAATTCATGAGCTTAGGGCTAGTAATGAGCGGTTTCTAGCCGATAATGCTTCCATGATTGCTTTGCTCGTTGCTCAATCTGCTGATGTCCCCGATTGTCATGCTTTGGTTGATGTTTTGCCCGCTATCTTGCCTGCTCCTAGTGATGTCGTTGATGATGCTCCTGCATGTTCTATAATTGTTGCACCTCCTAGGGTTGATAGCTCTACTTCATGTGATGATTTGATTGACTTGACCCCGATTGCTTCTAGCTCTAGTGGTTCCTCTAGCAATGCTCATGACTGCATTCTGATAATTGCAAATTTGCTTTAGCCGCTAGGGAATTAGCTATTGAGAATGGTGAACTTAGAGCTAAACTTGAAAAATTTGATAAAGGACTTGGGAAGTGCTATGAGGGTAGTCTAGCCTTGGATAAGATGCTCAAGGAACAAAGAAAACCTTCCTTAAAGAGTGGCTTGGGTTTTACCCCGAGAAGCCAAAGGGAGGAAGAAATCCAAGGTTCCTCGAGCATCCGCCAAGAGGGCAAGGTTACCATCATGCTCATCCCAAGAAGAGAAGCAACTCTGGGTCTAACAGATTGCACACTAGCAACAATGCTCCTAGGATGCACAATGGACACCGCACATGGCAAGGACCTCCTAGGCACTATAACTCCGTATGGCAACAAAGAAATCATAGTGCCTGACAATATGGTCCTAAGTATAACACTTGGAATGGTCCTAGGTTTCACAACAACTGGCAAGGTCCTAGGTTCAACACTTGGCATTCACCTAGGCAAAACTTTTGGCATGGTCCTCCTAGGCACAACAATGGTAGACCAATCCCTCCTAGGAACCAAAATCGCAACACTCCCAACCACACACAACCAAGAGTTCCTAGAGCACATTCTGAATTATACGGTCACTACCTG
Source organism: Raddia guianensis (assembly GCA_036346415.1). NCBI lineage: Eukaryota > Viridiplantae > Streptophyta > Magnoliopsida > Poales > Poaceae > Raddia > Raddia guianensis. Next base: position 12,069,697 of record CM070537.1, on the reverse strand, counting down.
CTCAAGAAAAATGTTCAAGGTAGGATGACTGCTAGATTTGTTGGGCTCAAGGTCGAGAATGAGCACAAGGCACATGTTTGGGTGCCCAAGTCATTGATTGATCGCTTTGCTCTGTTGCTTCTAGCTTGAAGGCTAACCCTCGGGACCTCTGTGTGGGTCCCCGAGTCACATAAGTGATCTTCTCATTTGACAGTGAACTACCGGAGTGGAGGGTGCCATTGATCATCGACAATGGTGCACCCAACACATGACCGGCAACCCCGGTTGTTCACCTCAATAGGGAGGAAAGCAAGATTCCCCAAGGTCATTTTGGAGATGGAAGCAAGAGCAAGGTACTTGGAGTTGGAAAGGTAGCAATCTCTTCTGATCTTTCAATTGACAATGTGCTGCTAGTAAAAACTTTGAGCTATAATCTTCTCTCTGTTGCCCAAATATGTGATTTGGGGTTCCATTGTAATTTCTCACCTGAGGGCTTGTTGGTTTTGGACAAAAATAAAAATCTTGTGTTTAAAGGCTTTCGGTTTGAAAACTTGTTTCTTGTGAACTTTAATGAACCTGCCGCATCCGTCTCGACTTGCCTTGTCGCCAAAGTCTCTCTTGGTTGGCTTTGGCATAGGCGTCTTGGGCATGTCGGCATGGCAAATTTGAAGAAACTTTTCAAAAATGAGTTGATTCTCGGGGTGCAAGATGTGACATTCGAGAAAGACAAGCTATGCAGTGCCTGTCAGGCCGGCAAGCAAGTGGCAAGCTCACATCCTGCCAAGAATGTCATGTCTACATCTCGACCTCTCGAGCTTATACACATGGATCTTTTTGGGCCAACAACATATGTGAGTATCGGGGGAAATCTTTATTGCCTGGTCATTGTTGATGACTTCTCCCGATACACTTGGGTTTTTTTTTACGATAAAACTCCAACCGGAGATGTTTTCAAAAGTTTGTAAAGAAAGCCCAAAATGCTTTTGAGTGTACCCTCAAGAAGGTGAGAAGTGACAATGGAACGGAGTTCACTAACACTTCGCTGAGTCGCTCGTGATGAGTTAGGGATTGATCACCGTTCTCGACCACCTACACCCTCAAAGAAATGGGGTGGTTGAGAGGAAGAACGGGGCGCTCATTGAGATGGCAAGGACAATGTTAGATGAGTACAAGACTTCATATCTGCTTGCGGGTGAAGCAATCAATACAGACTTGTCATCTTTGCATCAACAGTCAGACTTTCACAAGCTTCAAGAAGACGTCCCACGAGCTTGTGGGAAGACGACCCAATGTCTCCTACTTGTGGTTTTGGGCTGCAAGGTCTACATCAAGAAGAAGCGGGAGCACTTGGGCAAGTTCGAGTAGAGTGGACACGGAGTCTTCTTGGGATATTCAGCGGAGGGTCTTCCTTCAGATGTACAATGAGAACGATGGTCGATTGAAGAGACACGTGATGTGAAGTTCGACGAGTCGAATGGAAGTCAAGGGAGCATGAGAACACGGATGATGTGGATGGTGGCGCAGGCTAGGCGGTGGAGGAGATGCCACCGGTGATGTGAGACCATGGAGGTTCAGAGGGAGACCGAGGTTGTTGCTCCACCCTCACACCCGAGCGAGTACCAGAGTCGGGGAGCTTCACCTCAGCGGTTAGCTCAAGCCTTGATCAGATTCCAAAGGCGAGAGAAGATGTGAGCGGATGCGAGAATCGGATGAGCTACCACCCAGCTTGATCAAGACCCATCACACCATTGCTCGTGATCACCCAAATGATCAAGTGATTGGGGACTTGACTCACGGTGTCTGAACAAGGTCTAGGACACCACTTCGTGAGCACACGGCGTTTGTGTCTGAGCTTGAGCCAAAGAAAGTGGAGGAGGCACTGAATGACCCAGACTGGATCAATGCGATGCACGAGGAGCTGAACAACTTTGAGAGAAACAAAGTCTGGACTTTGGTAAAGAGGCCGAGCGACTGCAACGTGATTGGCACCAAGTGGGTATTCAAGAACAAGCAAGATGAGTTTGGATTGGTGGTGCGCAACAAGGCTAGGTTGGTCGCTCAGGGCTTCACACGATCGAGGGTATAGATTGTGGAGACACCTATGCTCCGTGGCCCTGCCTAGACGCTTATTAGACTGCTTGTGGCGTTCTCGTGCCACAACATCGCTCTCAAGCGAGATGGATGTGAAGAGTGCTTTCCTCAGCGGGTACATAGGAGAGCTAGTGTATGTGGAGCAGCCTCCGGGGTTTGAAGATTCACGTCACCCTGATCATGTGTACAAATTGTCAAAGGCTTTGTATGGTCTCAAGCAAGCACCCAGAGCATGGTATGAAAGACTGAGGGACTTCCTCATCGGCAAGGGATTCACGGTTGGAAGGATCGACTCGACACTATTCACCAAGGTGGTGGATGGAGACCTGTTCCTGTGCCAGGTGTATGTGGATGACATCATCTTCGGCAGCACAAATGAGACCTTGGTCAAAGAGTTCAGCGACATGATGAGCAAGGAGTTCGAGATGTCGATGATGGGCGAGTTGAACTTCTTCTTGGGATTTCAAATCAAGCAAATCAAGACCGGGACTTTCATATGCCAAGAGAAGTACATCCACGACCTCCTCAAGCGCTTGACATGGATGACGCAAGCCGATCCGGACACCAATGGGAACGAATCGCCACCTCGACCTCGACAAAGAAGGTAAATATGTCGACCAAAAGCTTTACTGCTCCATGATTGGTGCTTTGCTCTACTTGACTGCATCTAGGCCGGATATCATGTTTAGTGTGTGCATGTGCGCTAGATTTCAAGCCTCCCCTAGAGAAATGCATATGACTGCTGTGAAACGAATACTTAGATACCAAACACATACCTAGCATAGGCCTTTGGTTCCCGAAGGTCTTGCGCGTTTGAGCTCCTAGGCTATTCTCGACTCAGATTATGCCGGTGCAAGATCGACGCAAAAAAGCACTTCCGGGCATGTCACTTTTGGGTAGGTGTCTTGTGTCTTGGGCGTCAAAGAAACAGAACTCCGTGGCGCTATCTACCGAAATTTGAGTATATATCGGCGGGGAGTTGTTGTGCACTGATTACTACCCGACTGATCCTTTGCTTGACTTTGGGCTAAAATTTGACCATGTGCCTCTTCTATGCGACAACGAGAGCGGTGAAGATAGCGTGCAACCCGGTCCAACACTCACGGACCAAGCACATTGATGTCCGTCACCATTTCCTTCGGATCATGTGACAAAGGGCGACATTGTGCTTGAGAATGTCTTGACAGAGGACCAGACTTGCCGACTTATTCACCAAGCCACTCGATGAGGCACGCTTCTGCAAATTGAGAAATGAACTGAACATTTTAGACAAGTCAAACATAGCATGAGTTGGTCGCGTGGCTATGTCATTCATTGCAAATCTTTTGAAGCCAGTTTGAGCATTTAGGTGCCTTGCCTGTTATACTGGAGGTTATTCATTGCCTATACTTTCATCACATTAAATTGATCACTATAGCATGTGTTTACCTTGTCACTAGCTCAACTGGTGCTTAACTCAACATATCATGTAATTGAAAAACCATGAGCTTGTGTTAGGAGAGCTGTAGCTTCTAGTCTCATTTGATTGCTCTGAACTCTTTGATTGATCATGTGCTTCTTAGTCTAGAGTGTGTCTCTCCTTTTTGCACATATCTTTATTTCGCTAATTTGAGCAATTTTGAGAAAATGTTGAGCAAAACTTGTAAAATGTGCTAAAACGAGAATGCATGTCTCACCAATGTCTCCTCGATGAGATAGCTTGTCATTGCACTAGGCATGAACTTAGGGGGAGCTTTGGATGACCGAGACGTTCACCTTCAGTGTCATGCTGGGTGGCGTTGCCTATGGTTTGAGACATGACAAATTTAAGAAAATTCAAGGTTCAAAATGTGAAACCTTTCAAAAATGAGCTCAACCAAAATGTTTTGGTCTCAAATAGGCTTGGTGATAGTTAGTGTAGCTTGGAGCGTATTTTCTAGTGCTATGGTGCATCATGTGTCCCTTCGAAGTTTTGGAGCAACTCTTGACACTTCTCGCTATTGTTCATCTTATACTTGCTCTAGGTCATAAATAACTTGAATCACACATTTAATAATTGAGCTTTAGTTGATCTTGTGACATTGTGACCTTGAGATGGCTAGATTTTGAGTGTGATGAACTTATGGGCATACGTGCACTAGTACAACTTCCAAAGCGCTTCATTTGCTAATCCCATACTTTGCTACTTTCTGGTTATTGATGCCAAAGGGGGAGAAATTAGTCAAAATCCATGTTTTGGGCATAATCATGTTTTGGGATGCAAAGATGGGAGAATGGAATTTGGGGTGTTTATAAGTGGTAGATTCAGGAGATGCTTTGCTCCTAGAATGAAAATGTGTTAGGTTACAAGTGGTAGACTTAGGAGATGCTTTGCTCCTAGGACGAAAAATTAGGATGGAGATGCTTTGCTCCATGTGATGTGATGGTACTATCGTGTCTTACAAGTGGTATGCATTGATTTAGGGGGAGCTCTTGTCTACATATACATTGCATTTCATTCTTTGCCCTAGTCTTTAATACTGTGTTTTTTGCTGGGATGCAATGCTTCTGAGCTAACCCATTGCACCAGAGATTGTATTTGTGCCTTGTCATGTTGGATTTGCAGGTGTTGTCATCAATTACCAAAAAGGGGAGATTGTAAGTTCAAGCCTCCCATGGGCTAGTGTTTTGGTAATTGATGGCAACTAGGCCGCATCTGTTGGAGCCAAGGATAAGGACTTTGTGTTTCATAGTTTCTCTAATTTCCTTGTGTGCGTCTTGACCCAACTCAAAGAGATCGACAACATCTCTCTGGTTGCTGAGGTCCCACCGAGCACAGTCATAGGGGTTCCTAGAGTGCCGCTTGTTAGCCTTTTAGCGAATCATCTAGAGCGAGTCCACTGTCTAGGTTCGAGAGAGTTCGGGAGAGTTCGGGAGTGACAAATGTCTGTGGTTTCAGAGCTACCAAGTTCCCAAGCCAAATATTCATTTAGGCGCCAAACCTCCCGCCCAAATGATTTGAACCTCCGCCGTGTCCACAAATCGACAAAGCGTCTCTTGACCAAGCATGGTGACGAGAGAGGCGAAGCGAGGCGAAGTCGGTTAACAACCTCTCAGGGGGCGGCGTCCGCGTCCGGTGAGCCCATGCCAAAATTTGGCTAAGTCCCGGAAACACCGCCTCTGCCGGACGGCGTCCGACCGCCACCGGACGGCGTCCGACAGCGAGGGATTCCCAAAGAGCGAGCTCGAAAATGGCTAAGTCTCAACGAACCGTCCACAGCTTGGACGGCGTCCGTCGAGACGGACGGTGTCCGGTGAAATAGAAAATCGGCGGCGAGGAGCATCGGACGGCGTCGGCGGCGTCCCGACGGCCGCCACCCCACATCTGTCGGACGGCGTCCGACCAGCACCGGACGCGTCCGATGGCAGCTAAACCAAGAATCGAACAGTTGGCGGGCGCCACATTCCGCAGCGGCGGCCTCGCCGAAGCGTCCGGTCACCCATCGGCGGCGTCCCGACGGCACAAAATGGCCTCGACCTTCAGCCGGACGGCGTCCGACGGCGACCGGACGGCGTCCGATCGGGCGATCTGAATCTCGCGATTTAATCTGGACCGTCCATTTCTAGGGTTTCGCCTTGGGGCTATAAATAGGGGCTAGGAGCACGGGAGAAACTTGAGAGAGCCTACCCTAGCAGCCACCTATTGCCTTAGCCACCTAGAGAGCTCCTCCCATGGTTCCCACCTCCATCTAGGGTTCCATGTGATTGTGAGATTGAGGGAAAAGAAGTGAGGAAGAAGAAGAGAGCATCCCCTAGCCTCCTCCTCATCATCTCCAAGGTTTGTGTCCTCTCCATGGTTGCCTTGCCATCCTCCATGGTGGGTTGAGAGTTGAGTGTCTCCGGTCTTGTGCTCTTGGGATTCTTGTCACCGTGAGACACCGTCATCGCCGAGCTTCACCAAGCGTATCGCAAGCAAACCCTTCTCCGTGAAGGTCACCGTGCTTCCCACGGTGCTTCCTCTCCGTTCGTTGGGGTGTGCAAAGTCCGCCGTGTGTCGGCGGCCATCTCCGTGTGTCGGAGGTGCCAAGGCGTCCGTGTGTCGGATCCAAATCCTCCATGTGTTGGGGGTACCTCATGTGTTGAGGTGAAACCCACCGTGTGTCGGTGGTCGGTGCCGTGTGTCGGTGCCGTGGGTGTGAGAACTCTCGCGTGTGAGGGAACTCGCCTCCGTGTGAAGGTTTGGAGCTCGCCTACCATGTGTTGGTGAAGAGCTACCACGAGTGGATTGAAGGCTAGGGACGAAAGAGTCCCGACTTCTCTGTGTGAGAAGTTTCCTCAACGGAGACGTAGGTGCTCATGTGTTGAGCACCAACTTGATAAACAACTTCGGTTTATGTCTCCCGTCTCATCAATTTACTTCCGCACTTTGAATTAATCGCTATGCGTGTGAGTGCCATCGAGCCTCCTAGTAGTCGCTTGCATTATTGTGATCACTTCATAACTAGACTCTAGGCCAATCGATAGCTTGGGTTCCTAATTTGACAAACTAAGCAAGCAAATTAAAAGAAGAAAAACTTCAAAAGAGCCGATTCACCCCCCCTCTCGGCCTAGGATCCTTACACATGTCACACGGCTCCCAGGCAAACACGTCTGCATTAGCTCGGAGGAAGGCAATGAGCTCAATTTTCTATTTGTGGACCAGATTGGCCCCTGTCGGGATAAAATCACGGCCCATTGCCATGGCCCACTCTCTGACGGCCCAATCGAGCAGCCTACTAGGGCCTTGCTCCCTGGATGGTTGTATCAGGCCCATGTGCATCCTGCCGAACAGCTTCTTGGCTGGCACGGTGCGTAACGGCCTAGGATTCCTGTTTGAGTCCGACTCGAACAAGAGTTCTGCACGGCTACGTGAAGACCCGAACGTGGTTTCCCGGATTGGAGCAGACGTCGTGATCCTCAAGAATTGGATTATACCTTATCTACCTCGGGATGTATTTGGCAAGTATTCGAGTTCGTTACGATCTCGTAGTTAGCCCGGCCCGATTATCCCTTGGTAGGTCGGTTGTTCAGCACTATATAAACGAGGCCCCTACTACGTGTGGAGGGGCCAAGAGACATCGCATTATCGCATAATACTTCCTGTACACCCATAATCTCGTCGAGACCTGTTCATCTCGTCGAGTTTTCTCTTGTAATCATCTTTGATATAAAGAAAGGTTGGACGTAGGGCTATTATCTCATCCTGAGAAGCCTGAACCAGGATAAAAACCCTGTGTCTCCCAGTTACTCGTTGATTGCTCTTCGCCTTGCTCGGCAGGTCTTCTATCTCCCTTCTCAAGAACCTTAGTTGACTTGAGATCGATATCTCAACCGTCGACAGCCCCCAAATGAACTGTCTTGGAAGGATAGTCAAGAGACAGCGGAACTTCGTTGGTCTCTCCCCCTGGCTGGAGAGAAACCTTGGGTCGGGCAGACTTGGTCTGCGGCACTTCGGGACCACGCGGGGGAAGTTGGTCGACCAGGGCAAGGAATTGCTCGTCGCAATCTAGAGCAGCCTTGTAGTTGCCCTTGACCGTAATCACGCTGCTAGGGCCCGAAATCTTCACGCAGTGGTATGCATGGTGAGACACGGCCATGAACTTTCCCAGAGATGGCCGGCCTAAGATCGCATTGTGGGCAGATGGAAAGTCAACCACGTCAAACGTGATCAACTCTGTCCGAAAGTTGTTTGGACTGCCGAAGGTAACGAGCAGAACAATCTGCCCCAACGGCCGAACAACCTCTCCTGGCACAATCCTATAGAAGGGCATCGCGACCTCTTTGAGCTTGGAGCGAGGAATCTGCATCTTGTCCAAGACTTCTGTTGAAAGCAAGTCCAGCGCACTCCCGCCATCGATCAGGACACGCCCGACTCTGGCGTTGCTGATGGTCGGAGCGACTACCAGCGGGAGCCGTTGAGGCTTGGTCATCCCAGTGGGGCAATCCTCCTTAGAGAAGGAGATGGAGACCTCGGTCCACTTCATCGACTCGGGCTGTGGTTTGCCTTTTTCGACGTTGTGGACCTCCCAAGCAGCTTCCCTGAGGCTGCGCCGAGAGGGATAAGCCGAGGAGCCGCCGAAGAAAACGGCTATATGGTTCACGGGCTCTTGATAGTCATCCTCATCGTCGCGATCACCATCAATGGTTTGGCGCTTGGCCTTGCCGGCATCACCTTTTTCGGGCAGGGTGGGCATGGGGCCCTTGCCGTTGTAGAAATCCTCGAGCTTTGTAGCCCAGGTCCTGCAATGGCGTATGTCGTGCCCGTAGTTCTGGTGGAACTGGCAATATCGGTCAATCGGACCTTTCTTGCCTTGGTCGCCTCCCTGAACAGGCTTCCTGCCCTTATAGTTATTAGAGTGCTTCTTCTGCCCGTTCTTGGGAGGAGGTGCGCGATCTATACCCACGACGGTATTGTTCGCCTCTCCTTTGTTCTTTTTCTTCTGTGACTTCATGTCAGCAGGATTGTTGTTGTTCTTCTTCTTCTCATCTACACCAGGCTGGGCGGGAAGCTCGCCCTTGTCGAACGCCTTCTTATACTAAACACGCTCTGTCCCGTTGGCATAGCGATCAGTCGCCTTGCAAAGATCATTGGCGGTCCAGGTCTCATTGATCTCGAGATCCTGGGTGAGCCGCTCGTCGCGGACACCGTTTTTAAAGACGCGGACAACGGATTCATTCGAGATGTTCGGGATCGTGTTGCGGATCTTGATGAAACGCTTCACGAAGTTGCGGAGGGTTTCCTCGTTCATCTGGATCATCTGGTGCAGGTCATTCTTCTTGCCCAGACGTACGTAACAGCTCTGGAAATTGGCGATCAGAGTGTCACAAAGTTGGTCCTAAGAGTGGATGGAACCTTCCTGTTGATTGAACAGCCACGTCCGAGCAGCACCCTCAAGGACAGTCGGGAGGTAATTAGCCATGACTAGCTCATCACCCCCGGCTGCCATGATGGCGGTAGCGTAGATGGAAAGGAACTCTTCTGAGTTCTGGGTCCCATTGTATCTCTCCACGTGGCCACGTTTGAACTTGGAAGGCCATCTGACAGCGCGGAGCTCGTCAGAGAAAGCCTTGCAGCCCAAGCTGTACGCCCGACCACCTTCTTCTGTAGAACCTAGTCTTGAAAAGACATTGGTCCTGTTGCGCGGAGGAACTTTTGTTGAACGGGAAGATTCTAACAGGAGGAATTCCCTCCGAGACAGTCCTCCGCGCTTCTTCCTCGTGGTCGCCACGATGCGCTCTTCCCGAGGGGATCGTCCGTGATCGCTACGCGCCCGCTTGCTCCTATGGTCGCGGTGACCACGGGGACTTGGCGAGCGTCACCGACCACGGGTATCTTGCTCGTTGCGAGCCGCCCTTTGTCGGTGACGAGGGTCATGCGATCGATTGGAGCGCTCGCTGTCCGAGTCTCTCCGGACAGGCTGACTGCGTTGCCCGGAGGAGGTGTTAACTTCACCTATGGACTTAAGGCCTTCGGCCAGTCGCTCTAGGTGAGAAGCAACAGCGTCGCCCATAAGGGCGAGGTTGGCCTGGTTGGTGGATCTGACCACCGTTGTCAAGGCCTGAAGTCGTTCCCGACCCTGCTTAAGGGGTCCTGGGATCCCTAAGGCATCCGTATTTTACCCGACCGGTGTCTGGTTACGCGGGGATTCGACTCGAGTAGGTAGATCGTCTGCCGGTGGACTTGGCGTAGGCGCACGAGGCGGGGCGCGTCGTTGTCGCTTGCGCTGATCGCGAATCTACGCCAAGATTTGATTGATCGAGGCGTCTAGTCTACGGCGAACTACTTCTTGTCCGCGAGCAGCCGGAGCAACCCCATCTTGCTGCCGAGCAGAATTGATCCGCTCGATCTCTTCGGCCGCCGCGGCCCGCGGAAGAGCCTCTGAGGTCTCTGCGCCGGCCATGCTGATGCTGCGACGGTCGTGCGTTGGCACGCTAGACGGTGTCATCCATGTGTCGCCACAGGAGGAATCGACCGACATGGCCTTGAAATCCGAGAGATCTAAACCAGCGTAAAGATCATCGGTTCCATATTCATCATCAATGACGGGAGCTTGATCTAAGACAATCTCCGGAACGTAGCCGGAGAGTTTTGTCCTAGATCTTGAAGGCGATCGAGATCGAAGGGATTGATCCGATGTGACAGGGGACGTGACATCCTGCCCTTCTGAGTCATAGCCCTCAGGAAGAGTTTTTTGGTCGCTGAATGAGTTCGGCATGCTCAAACAGTCTTGATCTACTATCCCACGGACGGCGCCAACTATCAATGGTTGGGATATCGGTCCCAAGTCAACTAAGGTTCTTAAAAAAGGGAGATAGAAGACCTGCCGAGCAAGGCAAACAGCAATCAACGAGCAACAGGGAGACACAGGATTTTATCCTGGCTCGGGCCTCTCTGGGGAGATAACAACCCTACGTCCAGCGCTTCTTTATATGAGAAAGAGGTTACAAAGAGGAACTCGGCGAGATGAACAAGTCTCGACGAGCTTCTATGTGTACAGGAAGTATTCGGTGTCCCCTATACGCCGTAGGAGCCCTGTTCATATAGTGTTGATGAACTGACCTACCAAGGGATACTCGGGCTGGGTTAACCACGAGGCCGTAATGAACTCTAACACATGCCAAATACATCCAGAGGTAGATAAGGCATACTCCAATTCTTGGGGATCACGACGTCTGCTCCAATCCCGAAAATCATGTCCGGGTCTTCACGTAGCCGTGCAGAACTCTTGCTCGAGTCGGACTCGAACATGAATCCTAGGCCGTTACGCACCGTGCCAACCAGGAAGCTGTTCGGCGGGATGCACATGGGCCTGAAAGAGCCCTCTAGGGAACCAGGCCCTAGGAGGCTGTTCGATTAGGTCGTCAGGGAGTGGGCCATGGCAATTAGCCATGATTTTATCCCCGACAAGTTATATATTTCGAAGGCTTTTTATTTGTATTATGTACTAATACATATCATAAAATTTAACATTTTCAATGTTAAAATTCATTTATGAATCCGTAAAATTTTGATTTTTTTTGGGGTTTTTTTTGGTTGCTTACTACTGTAAAATTGCAATTGAAGAAACGAACAGGTTTTTTATTTTAATGCTTAAATATTTTTATGACCCTCACCATAAAATCATGGTTGCAGTTTGTAAGGTTTGGTATTGGATATATTTTTTAGTTGGCGACAAAACATTAAAACGAAATAAAGAATGAATGATCCTGTTTTGAAAGGAATTTTTAGTTGGCCACAGAAAGATAGGACGAGAAGGGGAAAAAAAACTATTTTGTTAATTCGTTTGTCAACTAAATCTACAATTCTTACGAACACTTCACTCTTTTTATGGAATACTACGATTTTATGGTTTTTTTAAGTTTTTCCACTTTTGTTCTCATCCTAAAAACCAGAAAAGGAACGGAAAGAAATAATCTGAGTCAGTTTTTTTTAAAAAAAATTTGGACGCCTTGGGAAAACCTGGATAGGAAGGGGCCAACGATTATTATTTTTTATTTGGCTTCGAGGCCGACGTGGGGCTCATGGCTCGCAGTGAATGGTGAAAAGCTGGGGAAAAAGGGGGTGTCCGAGACGGGAATCCAACCCGCGATATCCACTCCGTAAAATTAGCAAGAGACCAACTGTCCTGTGAATGCTTTGTGTTGTGAGTCAGCTGGAGAGGAGGAATAAAATACTCAGAAGGCAGTGTGCAGCGTAACGAGCGGGAGATGGATAAATCGCTGGAAAAGGCCGCGCACGGGGAGTCGAACGGGGGTCTCCCGACCGGGCGCTGCCTCGGCTAGCCAACTGGGCAATTCGCGAAAAGAAATCGTTTATATATAAATCATGTATGGACGGTCGGATTTGATTTCGCGAGACGATCGAACGGCTCGGTAAAAAAGGGTGACGTGGCCTATCCTGGAGGCGCGCTGGTAGTCGATCGAACGGCTTGGTAAAAAAGGGTGATGTGGCCTATCCTGGAGGCGCGCTGGTAGCGCTTTGATATATAGAATGATTTCTGTTTGTGTCGACGGTTCAGATAACGATCTCAAGTCGCTAAGGTTCTTGAAGATTGAGATAGGAGACACGCCGAACAACCACGAACAATCACGAACAGGAGACAGGGTTTTTATCCTGATTCAGGCCTCTCGGGAGAGATAATAGCCCTACGTCCAGCCTTTCTTATATATCAAAGATGATTACAAGAGGTGGCTCGGTGAGACGAACAAGTCTCGGCGAGATTATGCGTGTACAAGTGCCAAAGCTCTAAGCCAGATGCCAAGATGCAAAACTCGTATAGGATTGACCAGATATCGGATGCCCCCTAACGCCATAGGGGCCCTGTTTATATAGTGCAGAGCAAACCGACCTACCGAGGGAATATCGGGCCGGGCCAACAATGAGATTATAACGAACTCGACATGTCAAATATATCCCGAGGCAGATAAGGCATACTCCTAGTCTTGGGGATCAAGACGTTCGCTCCAACCCGGGAAACCAACGTCCGGTCTTCACGTAGCCGTGCGGAACTCCTGTCCGAGACGGACTCAAATACGATTCCTTGGCCATTACGCACCAAACCAGCCAAGAAGCTGTTCGGTCAGGATGCATATGGGCCAGATAGAACCTTCCAGGGAGCTGGGCCCTGGTAGGCTGTTCGATTGGGCCGTCAGGGAGTGGACCATGGCAATGAGCCGTGATTTTATCCCCGATAGCTAGCCCCGAGACTCAAGTGGAAGGACTCACTAGAGTGGGGTCTTCTTCTTGAGACACCAAGTCACGAAGAGGGAAATTTTGTTGCTACAAAGACGTGTAACAAGCGACCGACCAGGTTAAGGTTCAACCGTACAAAACTTGTTTGGGACCGGACAGACCCGATCAAGACTGAGCAACTCATTGCGTTGAGCGAGAATCACATCTCGAAAGCGAGCACTCGGCCTTCATAGCGAGTAATTTGAAAAAATAGCCGTTGGCGATTCCATGGTAACTTCCGTCATGGCAGATGAAAACAAAGCGACCGTTTTACCCGGCCGTTGTGGTAAAAACTAGCCGTTTTGTGGCAAACCGTTGCGAGCTGCTCATACGGGACTATAAAACACCTAAGTCGTCATGACCACCACTACGCTCTCCGCCTTTCCTCTCCAAGCCCTAACTCCAACCAAACTCAAAGACCGAGCGCCCAAATTCCAAACCAAACCCGCTCGTCCAACTCGGGAACCGCTATGGCCAAGTTAAGTAGCTCTAGCACATCCGAGGAGGACTTGAGAGTTTGGGAGGAAGAGGGCACATCGACACCTGTGCCGGAGGCTGCCGGAGGAGAAAACTCCGAGCCGCTCGAGGAGAGTTCGTCGATTTGAGCGATTCGCCTTTATTGGGTTGAGGTCTCCCGAGAGCGACTTCGTCGAGGTCTTCTTGAACATTAGCAGATTGGAGGTGGCGAACCTCAATCCGAACAGCATCCTCCAGATGACCGTCTTTGCACACCTGTGCGAGGGCTATCTGGGCATCGATCCACAGGTGGGGCTGTTCCTCCACTACTATACAGTGACGAGGAGCAGCTCCGCCGCTTCGGCGCTGGGGTGCTACTACCTCAAGCTCCGGGCCACTGCCGACGACGCGTCGTACCCCCGCCCACCGCTGCTCGACTCGATGGGCGCGTGGTGGACGAGGTGGTTCTACACCAGGAGGAGCGACGACAGCAAGCTCGTCTTCACCGGGAAGGCGCCGGCGAAGGGAACGCCAATGCCTCGGCCAGAGATGACCGCCGAGGACTGGTACCTGACGAGGAAGATCGCCTCCCTCGTGAGCCTCGGGCTCACGGGCAGAGAGATCATCCGGGACTTCACAGCGAACAGGATCTGTCCACTGCGGAGAAGACCCTATCCCTTCTACAAGATAGAGGGATGGAAAGACATCTCCAGGGAGAGCACGGGTAAGTGCCTTTAAGACTCAACCTTTCTTTGATGCTTCTTCCGAATAGAAACTGAGAGGACTTTCTGCTCGGGCAGAAAAACCTACCGACGCATGGGTGACCGAGCAGGTCGACGCCATGCTGAAGGCAGCGAAGAAAGACGGTGAGGTCACCGGCGAGGTGGCCTACACCTGTCCGCGGAACGTGCTCATCCGCATAGCCGAGGTAAGTTGCTCGAACCCTCGTCTGTGTCGCTGGATTTGCACTGTTGTAAATGCTGACACTTTACTTTCCGAACACGCAGGAGGACTAGCTGATCCTTGGAGGGATCGTGGAAGAACTCTCCGGGTCGGAGAAGGAGAAAGCGAAGAAGGGCAAGGCCAAGGTGGCCACAAAACCCAAGGCAGCGGCCGAGCCAACGCGGAGCTCGCCACGCCATGGCCGCCTGCCCTCTAAGAAGCCCCCTGCGGCAACGGAGCGCGCTGAGCAAACCAAACACGCGCGCGGCGAGCCAAACGGGAAGCGGCCAAGCCCCTCACTCCTCGCCGAGCAAAGCGACGAAGAGGTAAGGACGTTGACCCTCTGGCTCAAGCGTTACGCACAGGCTCACCCGGGCCACTTGGCACGGTTGCACCAGGTCATCGAGCAGAGAAGGCTCGAGGAGGAAGTCACGCGCAAGGAAAAGCTTCTTGCGTTGCGCGAGAGGAGCGCTCAGCTCACGCGCAAGGAAAAGCTTCTTGCGTTGCGCGAGAGGAGCGCTCAGCTCACCAGGGAGCTGAGTTCATCGCCGCGAACACCCAGGGGCCAAGGTGAACAAGCCGCTAAGGAGCCCTCGAGGAAGAGGCGGAAGGTTCTGGCGAGGAAGATCAAGATCAAGCCCTCCATGATAGGTATGTTCTGGCGAGGAAGGTTCTGACCGCGTTAGGCTCAATTAACCTTCTTTTCATCAGCTGCCCAGGAGGAGATTGCCACGGATGACGTCGAGATGGCAATCGAACAGCCTCTGCTGTCCGAGCACTGCCGCGGTCGTCCGCAGACGGTGAGGTTGGCCACCTCAGGACAAGGCGGCGTGAAGCTCGCTCCCACCAGTTCAACGACCACTCGATCTGTTGAACAATGAAGTGGAAGCGGCTGGAAGCGGAAGAGGCGGCGGACAACGCCATGGAGGGCGGGGCCAAAGACTTGGCTCTGCAAGCTGCCCGAAGTGGGACCGAGCAGGTCCTACCGGGTGCTTCGTCGCAGGGGCAGCCCATCCCTGAAGCGACGGAGACGACCGGCGAGCAGGGCGAAAGCCCCGTCGCCAAAGTGCAAGAAGAGATCCACGAGCAGGGCGCACAAGTCGCCCCACCAGTGGAGCTTCCCGTGCTGCTTAGCGAGGCGGCACCGACCTTGCCCGAAGTTGATCGGGCAGGAAAGGAAGAAGGGCAGGAGCGCGGGGAAGAAAGCTCCTCACCCGCCGTTCCTGCTCCTGGGCCAGCGCGCTTCCGCAGAAAGAAGGAGCAAAGAGGACGGCGGCGAGAGCGACGCGCCGGACTCATCCCACATGAGCGAGACTTCGTGACGCATGGTCTCGAAGATCGCTTACGCCGGAAACTGAAGCGCCGACTCGGCAAGGTAAGGTCCAAAACCAAACTTGGCCCAGCCGAGCAGCATCAATGCAATGCGGTTAAATGGTCTTCTCTCTCAGGTCTTTAAAGATACCATGGAGGAGCTCGAGGATGGAGTCACCGTCGAGCAGCATTGCTTACAGCGGGTTTCGAGAGCGACTCGAATGAGGGGCTTGAAGGGGAGCCCTACGCGCTAGCCAAGAGCCGGAGCAAGTTGGCGGCGAAAATAAAGAAGCTCAAGGCTCGGTTGACCGAAGAGAGGCTATCCTCCGGGGCTCTCCGAGAAGAGGCCGAGGAGCTTCGCGCGCAGGCCACAAGGGCGAGCGTCGCGGGAGAGGAGCCAGGCCGCACGAAGTGGCTAGAAGAGCAACTCCACGACGTGTCCAAATGGCGGAAGCTGCTTATGAAACAGGTGGAGCAGCTCGAAGCCCAGCTCGCCGAAGAGAAGTCGACTTCCGCAGCACTCCAGGAGAAGATCTCCACCGTGTGGGCTTCACAGGAGGAGGCCGAGGAGATGCGCGGGCTGGTCGCGAGGACAAGCACCGCGGAGAAGAGGGTCGAGGAGCTGAACGAGCAGCTCAAGACCGCCGGGCAGCAAGCTAGTCAGAGTGAACATCTGGCCGAGCGGTTGCGGGCCAAGACCAAAGAGGTCGAGGCTCTCCGTGTGAAGGCAACGGAGCAGGCCAGGAGCAGCAAGGAGGAATCCGACCGTCTCCGAGCTGAGGCCAGAGAGGGTTTTAAAGCCCAAGGGGAAGTCATGCGCCTCAAGGAGGTGATCGAGGAGCTCAAGGAGCAACTCGCTTCTAAGTAGCTATAGGGCTGTACCCGAAAGGGACTTTTGTACCTGCAAACTTTGCTAATGCAATAAAGAACTTACTTTTTTTCCTGCAAAAAAGAGTAGCAAAAGACAAAAACGAACAGGAAACTAAGAGCAGGGCACGAAAGCGCTAGAAAGTTTAGGAAAACCGGTAGCACGCTTAGCCTAACTCCCAGCCCCCGTTGTGCAGCTGTTCGGGAACCTGAGCTTGCGAACTCGAACAGGTGCACAAAAGAAAGAGCGATACCCTAGCCCCCGGTACGGACGATGCTCGAAGACCTAAGATTGCGAAATCGAGCATGTGCGTAGAGAGATAGAGCGACACCCGTATCCTGTTCGACTCGTTCCACAGACTGCTCGTTAACGTAAGTTAGGCATTCCAAGGATAACCGAGCAAGGAAAGTGCCTCTGCCGCGGAGGGCTTACGAGAGCCGGCTTTGCCAAGTGGTTGTGCCGTGAGTGGTAAGTGCCTCTGCCGCGGAGGGCTTACGAGAGCAGACTTAGCCGCGTGGCTGGATGCCGTTTTACGCAACTTCGAGTATAGGGACTTGTTGAAGCAGGATACGAGCAGGAAAAAAATTCTTAAGATTGCGGAGCCAAGTGTTAGCAAGGCCGGACAACCATCAAGTGTTACCAGAGAGAGGGTAGTCTTGACAAGACAGAGGTGTGAAAAGGCCCCAGAGGACCGTGAAGATTTCACTATAAATGGATTGAACTTTACATGGAGCCCGACAGACTTGAGCGAACAAAGACGCGAATTTTGACAAAAAGCACGGAGCTAAGCAAACACAGAAAGACCTACACAAAGAACTTACGAAGCTGGTCGATGTTCCAAGTGCTGGTCAGCTCTCTCCCGTCCTCCATTGCCAGGCGGACAGCCCCCGGGCGAGTAGTGGAAACGACCGTGAATGGGCCCTCCCAACGGGGAGTTAACTTGTTGGCATTGGACAGGTTCTGGACACGGCGCAGAACGAGGTCGCCCGCCTTCAAAGCCCTTGGTCAAACCGATTTGGCAGCGTGCCGGCGAAGAACTTGCTGGTAGCGCGCCATTCTGACTTGTGCCCGTTCGCGTGTGCCTTCGAGGAGATCGAGATCGAGTAGGCGCTCTTGCTCGTCGTCAACCAAGTTGACCGAGCTCGTGCGAGGCGAGCCGAGTACTATTTCGGCGGGCAAGATGGCTTCTGCTCCATAGACCAATTGGAAAGGAGTTTCCCGAGTCTTACCGTCCGTAGTCTGATCGCCCGGAGGACGGAAGGAACCGTCGACCGAACTTTGTTGTGCTTTCGCGAGTGCAGCGAACACGCGCCGTTTAATACCACGGACGATCATCCGTTAGTTCGCCGACTTCTCCATTGCTCGTGGATGTGCCACGAGGCGGCGAACCTTAGTGCCCACTGCTCGCGAGATTCTGGAATAGCTCGCTCAATCGGGTACCGTTATCGGTGATCAGCTTATGGGGGATCCCGAAGCGCGTGACCACGTTGCTCTTGAAAAAGCGCATAGCCGTTTTGGCGTGAAGAGAGGACACAGGCTCTGTGTCGATGGCGACGAGCAAGTGTATAGCCCTTGTACCCCTTAGGGAACGGGCCGAGCAGATCTAGACCCCATGTGGAGAAAGGCCAAGATGGGGGGATCGTTTGGAGCTCTTTGGCGGGCTTATGTGTCTTCCGGGCGTGAAATTGGCAAGCTTTGCACTTAGTCACGATGTCCCGGGCATCTTGTAACGCTGTAGGCCAGTAATAGCCCATGCGAAACGATTTGCCGACCAGAGTTCGGAAGGAGGCGTGGTTGCCGCAGGCACCCTCGTGTATGTCTCTAAGAAGGAACACACCCTCCTGCTGCGAGATGCATTTGGAGATGACTCCCAGAGCACCTCGACGGTAAAGGATGCCGTCCATAAGCTGGTATGAACTAGCACGCCTTGTAAGGCGAACGCAGCTTCGGCCGTCTTGAGCGGGTCCCATCTCGCAAGGTACCGGACAAATGGCGTTGTCAATCCGCACCGCTTTCGATGACGGAGACAGCACCACCTGTCTCTGTTGCCTCGTCCGGAGACGTGATTGAGGGCTTGTAAAGGTGCTCAACGAGCACCCCTGCCGGAGCAAGTTCGCGTGAGGATCCATACTTGGAAAGCTGGTCGGTCAGGAAGTTGTCCTTCCTTGGCACGAAGAGCACCTCCAAAAATCGAAAGTGCCGCTCCAACTTCCTCACTTCCACCAGGTACCGCGCCATTGAGTCATCGCAGCACTGATACTCCTTGTTGACCTGGTTGATGACCAACTATGAATCTCCCTTCACGATCAGCCGTTGGACGCCAAGCGACATGCACGCTCTTAGTCCCGCGAGGAGGGCCTCGTATTCCGCATCGTTGTTAGTCGCCGCGAAGTGTAGTTGGATAGAATACTGGAGTTGTTCTCCATGAGGCGAGATGAGAACAAAACCAGCCCCCGAGTTTCCAGTGCGCGAGCCATCAAAAAACATGGTCCAAGAGGGTTCATCAGGTTGCTCGGGAGCTTCACGATTTGGGGGGCAAGTCCATTCAATGACAAAGTCACCAGGACACAGGATTTGATAGCGATTCGGCGACAAGCGAATGTCAAACACTGCCAGTTCCATTGCCCACTTAGCTATTCTTCCGCCAGCTTCCTTGTTCCTTAGGATTTCTCCAAGAGGGAACTTGGTCGGGACCAGTATTTGATGCGCCTGGAATAATGGCGAAGCTTTCTGGAGGATATGAGCAAGGCGTAGAGCAACTTCTGGACCTCAGGGTAACGCTCATTTGATCCATGAAGCACCTCGCTCACGTGATAGATTGGCCGTTGGACGCCTTTCCTTTCCACCGCCAAGACCGCACTCACCGCTCACATGATAGATTGGCCGTTGGACGCCTTCCCTTTCCACCGCCAAGACCGCACTCACCGCTTGCGGCATGCAGCCAAGATAGAGCAAAAGCTGCTCGCCGTGACGCGGGGTAGTCAAGACAGCTGGGTTGGACAGGTATTGCTTTAGATCTTGAAAAGATCGATCAGCTTCTTCCGTCCAGTCGAAACCATTGTGCTTGCGCAGGGCCTTAAAGAAGGGCAGCCCGCGCTCGCCCTGACGGGAGATAAACCTGCTCAAGGCAGCCATCCGTCCGATGAGGCTCTGAACTTCCTTAACGATAGTCGGAGCCTGCATATTTTCAATGGCCTCAATTTTTTCAGGGTTGGCAGAAATTCCTTGCGAACCAATTACATAACCGAGCAACATTCCAGATCAAACACCAAATGTACACTTCTCTGGATTTAACTTTATTCGATGCCTGTTGAGATTTTGGAAAGTCTCAGCCAGATTTTTTACATGATCTGGAGCAAGCTTGCTCTTTACAACTATGTCATCGACATAGACCTCTAGGTTTCTTCCGCGCTGATCTAGGAAAGTCTTCTCCATCAAGCGCTGGAACGTGGCACCAGCATTGCGCAGACCGAAAGACATAGTCGTGTAGCAGAAAGTGCCGAAAGGGGTGATGAAGGCAATCTTTTCTTCATCCTCGGGGGAGATGCTTATTTGATGATAACCTGAGTAAGCATCCAAAAAACTCAAGAGCTGGGCATCCGCAGTCGCGTCGACCAGCTGGTCTATGCGAGGCAGCGGGAAGTTGTCCTTGGGACAAGCAGCGTTCAGATCGTGTGATCGACACACATCCTCCACTTGCCGCCTTTCTTCTTTACAATGACAGGTTGGCCACCACTCGGTGTGATCAACCTCGCGGATGAAACCAAAGAATGAAAGCAAATTTGCTGTCGATACTTGATGATCCCCGTTTGAAGTCCGCGGCGAAAGTTACGCAAGCGAGGCTTTTGTCCCACGGACACCGGTTTATGCTCGATAACCTCCCTTGGGACTCGGGCATATCGAGGCGGCTCGAGCAAACACGTCTGCATTAGCTCGGAGGAAGGCAATGAGCTCGCTTTCCTATTTGGGGTCTAGATTGGCCCCCAAATGAACTGTCTTGGAGGAATCATCCAGAGACAGTGGAACCTCCTTGGTCTCGCCCTGGTGAAGGGAGACTCTAGGCGTCAGAGACTTGGTCTGCGGAGCATCGGGGCCACGAGGCGGAAGCTGGTCGACCAGGGCAAGGGACTGCTCGTCGCAATCTAGAGCAGCTTTGTAATTGCCCTTGACCGTGATCACACCGTTGGGACCCGGTATCTTCACGCAATGGTAAGGGTGGTGGGACACAGCCATGAACTTACCAAGTGATGGCCGGCCCAAGATTGCGTTGTACGCAGATGGGAAATCAACCACGTCGAACGTGATCAGCTCTGTCCGGAAGTTGCTAGGACTGCCGAAGGTAACGGGCAGAACAATCTTTCCCAACGGCTGAACAGCCTCTCCCGGGACAATGCCGTAGAAAGGCATCGCGACCTCTTTAAGTTTGGAGCGAGGAATTTGCATCTTGTCCAAAACCTTAGCAGAGAGTAGATCCAGAGCGCTTCCGCCGTCAATCAAGACACGGCCAACTCTAGCATTGCTGATGGTCGGAGCGACCACCAGTGAGAGCCTCTGGGGTTTGGTCATCCCAGTGGGGCAATCCTCCTGAGAGAAGGAGATGGGGACCTCGGTCCACTTCATTGACTCGGGCTGAGGCTTGCCCTTTTCGACGTTGTGCCGAGCAGCTTCCTTGAGGCTGCGGTGAGAGGTATAAGCCGAGGAGCCGCCAAAGATGACGGCAATATGGTTCACAGGCTCTTGATATTCGTCATCGTCCCGATCACCATCATCGGTTTGGCGCTTGGCCTTACCGGATTCACCTTTCTCAGGCAGGGTGGGCATTGGGCCCTTGCCGTTGTAGAAATCCTCGAGCTTTGCAGCCCAGGTTCTGCAATGGCGTGTATCATGCCCGTGGTGCTGGTGGTACTTGCAATATCGATCACTTTGACCTTTCTTTCCTTGGTTGCCTCCCTGGGCGGGCTTCTTGCCCTTATAGTTATTGTTGGGCTTTTTCTACCCATCCTTGAGAGGAGGCATGCGATCTATGCCAGCGGCGGTATTGTTCGCATCGCCCTTCTTTTTCTTCTTCTGGGACATGCTGTCACCAGGATTGCTGCTGCTCTTCTTCTTCTCATCTACACCAGGCTGGACGGGCAGCTCGCCCTTGTCGAACGCCTTCTTGTACTAAACGCGCTCCGCCGCGTTGGCGTAGCGGTCAGCCGCCTTGAACAGGTCGTTGGCCGTCCAGATCTCATTGATCTCGAGATCCTAGGTGAGCCGCTCGTCGCGGACTCCGTTTTTGAAAGCGCGGACAACAGATTCATCTGAGATGTTCGGGATCGTGTTGCGGATCTTTATGAAACGCTTCACGATGTTGCGGAGGGTCTCCTCGTTCATCTGGATCATCTGGTGCAGATCATCCTCCTTACCCAGGCGCACGTAACAGCTCTGGAAGTTAGCGATCAGAGCGTCACAAAGTTGGTTCCAAGAAGAGATGGAACCCTCTTGCTGATTGAACAGCCACGTCCGGGCAGCACCCTCAAGAACGGTCGGGAGGTAATTGGCCATAACGAGCTCGTCACCCCCGGCAGCCATGATGGCCGTTGCATAGATGGAAAGGAATTTCTCTGGGTTTTGAGTCCCATTGTACCTCTCCATGTGTCCGGGCTTGAACTTAGAGGGCCAACGAACAGAGCGGAGCTCGTCAGAGAAGGCCCTGCAGCCCAAGGAGTAAGACCGGCCACCTTCCCCGGCAGAACCTAGCCTTGAGAAGACATTGGTCCTGCTGGTCGGAGGAACTCTTGCTGAGCGGGAGGTCTCTGCTTGGAGGAACTCTCTCCGTGATAAGCCCCCACGCTCCTTCCTCGTGGTCGCGACAACGCGCTCTTCGCGAGGGGATCCTCTGTCATCGTCGCGCGCACGCTTGCCCCTGTGGTCGCGATGACTACGGGGACTCGGCGAACGGCGGCGACCACGGGCAGCTTGCTCGTGGACAGTGATCCTTCGACGGTGACGGTGGTCACGCGCTCGATCGGATCGTTCACTGCCCGAATCCACCTGGGCAGGCTCGATGCGGTGTCCGGATGAGGCTTCACCCAAAGACTTAAGGCCTTCGGCCAACTTCTCGAGGTAAGAAGCTACAACATCGCCCACGAGGACGAGATTGTCCTGGTGAGCGGATCTAATCCACATGGCGAGTGCCGGTCGCTCTTGGCTCGCTCCGGGGCCCCGGATCCCGAGACGTCTGCGTGTTGCCTGACCGGGGTCCGAGCACGCGGGGATTCCACCCGGGCAGGGTGAACTTCTGCCGGGGGTCTTGGCGTAGTCGCACGAGGCGGATCACGTCGCTGACGCTTGCGCCTGTCGCGTATCTGCGCCAAGGTTTAGTTGATGGATTCGTCAAAGGTGCGGCGAACAATTTCTTGCTCGCGAGCAGATTGTTCGGCCCCATCTTGGTTCCGAGCAGAATTGATCTGCCCGATCTCTTCGGCCGCCGCGACTTGCGCAGGATTCTGCGAAGTCCCTGCGCCGGCCATGTTGACGGTGCGGTGGCCGCGTGTTTGCGCGCTAGACGGTGTCATCACTGTGTCGCCACAAGAAGAATCAACCGACATAGCATTGGAATCCGATAGATATAAACCAGCGTATAGATCATCGGCTCCGTATTCATCGTCAATGACGGGAGCTCGACCAGAGACCATCTCTGGGGCGATCCGGAGACCTCTGTCTCAGACACAGACATCGATCTAGACCGATAAGATCGATTCGAGCTGACAGGGGAAGAGACATACTGCCCTTCTGAGTCGTAGTACTCAGGGAGAATCTCCTTATCGCTGATGGAGTTCGACATGTTCGATCTGCGGGTCCCCACGGACGGCGCCAACTGTCGACGGTTGAGATAACGATCTCAAGTCGCTAAGATTCTTGAAGATTGAGATAGGAGACGCGCCGAACAACCACGAACATGAGACAGGGGTTTTTATCCTGGTTCAGGCCTCTCGGGAGAGATAATAGCCCTACTTTCAGCCTTTCTTATATATATCAAAGATGATTACAAGAGGTGGCTCGGTGAGACGAACAAGTCTCGGCGAGATTATGCGTGTACAAGTGCCAAAACTCTAAGCCAGATGCCAAGATGCAAAACTCGTATAGGATTGACCAGATATCAGATGCCCCCTAACGCCATAGGGGCCCTGTTTATATAGTGCAGAGCAAACCGACCTACCGAGGGAATATCGGGCCGGGCCAATAATGAGATTATAACGAACTCGACATGCCAAATATATCCTGAGACAGATAAGGCATACTCCTAATCTTGGGGATCACGACGTCCGCTCCAACCCGAGAAACCAACGTCCGGTCTTCACGTAGCCGTGCGGAACTCCTGTCCGAGACGGACTCAAATACGATTCCTTGGCCATTACGCACCAAACCAGCCAAGAAGTTGTTCGGTCAGGATGCATATGGACCAGATAGAACCTTCCAGGGAGCTGGGCCCTGGTAGGCTGTTCGATTGGGCCGTCAGGGAGTGGGCCATGGCAATGGACCGTGATTTTATCCCCGACAGTTTGATTACCCCGTATGGCCATTTCTTCTTAGCAATTAAACAACACTTGGTGCTAGAACCCCCCCAGACACTTGTTAACTGTCTATCAATACCCTTGCATGCTAAATGTTTAATGACCATCATGCATGACATGATAGCATTAGACACTGCAATCTGCTATATCATTGTGCACTGAGGCCGTGCCATGGGCACTGCAAATTTGGGGTGCATGCCAGGGAATAAGTATTAAAATGCTTACGACAAACTGATCCTGCTACTCTGAATTCTGAATAACGTTGGTCAGGATATAAACTCCAGCTGTGCATAACACATTTCATTGTGTGCACTATGAAAAATCAACCGTTATTTATTAGCTAGCGCTTGGCCTTTGTACTCCGTCACTTCCATATCTTGGCCGGTGCGAATTACAAAACAGTTCAGTATGGTACAATTTAAATTTTGTGCATCCTGTGCTTCATAAATAGATAGATGCAGTTACTAATTCATATGAATGGTTTTGCTTTGCTAAATATATATCCGTCATTGGGCATTTGGCCCTCTCGGTTTGCTCACTTAGAGGTTCTAATTCAGTCAAGTACAATTGGATTATGTGGCTGAGGTGTGCTGCTTATTTCTATTTAGTCATCCCAGTGGTGACACTATTGGCTAAGCTTCTTGCCGCTTATGATCATGCTTCATGCTGACAGCTAGTACATAATGTTTATTACCTTTGCTAGCTGCTTATCTACTTGAGATACACACATGCTATTCAAACTGTACATGTACACCTACTATTACGAGCAGTACATGGCAACAGTGTTGAATCTTTTTCATAAATGGTTATATTTGCTTGTACACAGCTACAACAATTGGACCGTGTTCTTTTGTTATTGCAATTACATCTCTAGAACTCCTGGTTTACATGAGTATCTTGTAACACCCCAACCTAACTAGGCTCAAGTGCTACGAACACAGCATATAAAACAATACCGCATAGAAAATTTTGACAACACATCCCCTGCAAATTGGTCACTTTTGCACAGAGGATTCACATTTTCACAATATTAAGCCATCACACAAGTTAAAAACAAAACTGTCTTGAAACCGTTAAGCCTAATTAAGGTACCATCCAAATATTAAATTTAATCAATACCAAACAATAACGATCCAAATTAATATTTAACTAACGAATGAAAACTAATGTTCCCAAGCTCTAATATCAAGCAACTAAGTTTATTTGAATCACTACAGGTTGAATGTGTAGTTTAACGTGCGTGTAGCAACAGTGAACTACGCCCATCCCATGCATGCTTCAATGGTAACCTAAAAAACATAAAAGCAAGAGTGAGTATAAAACACAGCAAGTACATAAAACAAGACAGATTATATCTTTAACTAAAATAGCAAAAGGCATCAGATCATATCTCCTTCATAATTCCATATGCAAACATGCAATGCATATGCGCATGCTCATATCTCATATGCGTGAACTGGTACCACTGAGTGTACACCCGTCGGTGTCACACCCTACACTCCATCCCGTGGAGGATGACCGCCGAAACAAGTCTACCCCGCCATCCAGTGGGGGGTACCTACCAAAGTAGGTCTTTCATGTCATCATCATGCTCATAGATGCAAATGCATGATTAATCCTTATGAAATACTTACCACCAAACCAGCTCATGCCATTAATACATCATTAGCACAAAGATATAAGTAAGCATTCAAAACATACGATACCCAGAAGGGTCACCAACACTGAAATATGCACTTGCCTCGTCTCCCGACCGATGCCGAGTGAGTTGCAGGGGTAACCGATCCCGAGGCGGCGTTTCCTACAATAAAACTCCACAAATCAACACCCGAGCAAGCAAGGAAGATAGGTACTAACTAGCACTAATTCATGGCCATCTAGAATCAGCTAAACCCCCCTTAGCAACGATTCCTAAAGCTCGAAATTCAAATAAATTACAATCTGGCCAGCAGATTAAAACGACCATAACGGCCAAACCGTAAGTCCAAAATTCGCGTTCTTGGGCTCTACGGAAAGATAATTTCATACCTACAACTTCCGTAATATAACCAAAGTCCAATTCTCAACGTAAATATC
The DNA here is from genome assembly GCA_036346415.1 of Raddia guianensis. Classification (NCBI taxonomy): domain Eukaryota; kingdom Viridiplantae; phylum Streptophyta; class Magnoliopsida; order Poales; family Poaceae; genus Raddia; species Raddia guianensis. The sequence continues at coordinate 12,043,686 of CM070537.1, read as the reverse complement.
TCAATTTAAGGGATAAAACCACTGCTGTACCAAACCGATCAATAACAACTTCATCTCCATATCTACCACCATTACTCCACGAAAACTATCATCAAACTATGGGGAATTCATGGGGAAACAGGTAATCGCACTACCAAAGACTCAAATAAGGAAGTACCAAGGATTGGCATAAACCCTAACCTTTCCCTTCCTCTTCTCCTCTCTTCTTCGGTCCTCCTACCTCTTCCCACCCGCCTTTCCCTTCCTTGCGGCGGCAAAGACAGATCTACGTCGGCGACAACCTCGAGTGGCTAGAGCGGAAGCAGCGCACGGGATTTGGGACCAAAGAATAGAAGGCGGCGGCTGGTGTTGAGGTGCATGGGAAGTCACGATCCCCTGCCCTCTAATCCCTAATAAGCCACATAATGGCTGGGCCAAACTGGGCCCAAAAGGCCCACGTGGTATCACATTCTACCCCCCTTAAAAAGAATTCGTCCTCGAACTATATACTTCACTTTTTAAGGGTAACTAAAAAAAAAAAATTAAAGTTAACAATTTAACTTTGCCACATACCTGAAGTAAATAACTCAGGGTACTTCTTTTTCATTTGCGACTCCAACTTCCCAGTCGCCTCACGCTCGGTCTAGTTTGTCCAGAGCACTCAAACATACCTCAAGGTCTTATGCCTTAGCACTCGCTAAGATTCCTCCAAGATTCGCACAGGTTGAGCCTCAACCGAGAGATCTTGTTTAATAGATAAAGGCTCTAAGGATATATGATGCTCTGGGTCCTTTAGTTACTTTCTCAGCCTGGAAACATGAAACACATTATGTACACCACGAAGAGACTTAGGGAGGTCCAAGCGATAAGCCAGTTTTCCAATTCGCGCCACAATTGGGAACGGTCCAATATACCTTGGACTCAACTTCCCGTTCGTTCCAAAACGTACAATGCCCTTGGTTGGAGAAACCCTCAACAAAACCTGATCACCAACCTCAAACTCAAGGTCTCTTCTCCTCACATCGGCATAGCTTTTCTGCCTGCTTTGGGCAGCTAGCAAATTTTGTTGAATCTCTGCTACTCGATCGACTGTTCGCTGAACCCAATCAGGACCCAAAACTGCTTTCTCCCCAATTGCATCCCAACAAAGAGGAGATCTGCACTTCCGCCCATAAAGAACCTCAAATGGAGCCGCTCGAATGCTACTATGGCAGCTATTGTTATAAGAAAACTCAGCGAGCGCAAGATGATCCTCCCAACTTCCCTTCCAAGATAACACACAGGACCTAAGCATGTCCTCGAGTGTTTGAATGGTGCGCTCAGATTGCCCATCTGTCTGAGGGTGAAAAGTAGTGCTTAGACGAAGATGTGAGCCTAGAGCAGCTTGCAAACTCTCCCAGAACTTGGACACAAACTTAGCATCTCTATCGGAAACGATAGTCTTAGGCACACCATGCAACCTCACCACTTCGCAAACATAAATAGGTGCCAAATCACTCGCGGAGTTTGTTGATCGGATGGGAATAAAATGTGCAGACTTGCTAAAACGGTCTACAACAACCCATATAGAATCCTTTCCTCGTGGAGTGCGAGGAAGTCCCACCACGAAATCCATACTTATATCATCCCAAGGCCACAAAGGAACTTCTAAGGGCTGCAATAACCCTGCCGGACGTTTATGTTCTGCCTTCACCTGCTGACGTACCCCACAAGACGCCACATATTGCGCAATGTTTTCCTGACCAAAAGCTTTTCTTCAAATCTTGGTACATCTTGTTTTCACCAGGATGCACAGTATAAGGTGTACGATGTGCTTCTTTCAAAATATCATCCTTAACCTTAGCCTTTTGTGGCACACAAAGACGGCCCTTGAACCGTAGTGCACCGGACGAATCAAGACTAAAGTCCCCTTCTTTTCCTCCGTCAAGTCGTTTCCTAACCTGTTGGAGTAGTCGATCATGTTGTTGTGCTTCTTTCACCCGCTCTGGAATAGCTGACTCTAGAATTAACCATGTTTCTTCCTTCACAACCCCCACATAACAGAAAGAAATCCCCATGCGCTCAAAATCAACACCAAGAGAACCCAAATTAGGAGGCGTCGCTTTACGACTGAGGGCATCTGCTACCACATTCGCCTTACCCGGATGATATTGGATTGAGAGATCATAATCCACAATCAATTCTAGCCATCTTCGCTGCCTCATATTCAAGTCCTTTTGTGTAAAGATGTATTTGAGACTCTTGTGATCAGCGAATATATCACAAGACTCCCCGTACAAATAATGCCTCCAGATCTTTAAAGCAAAGACAACAGCGGCCAACTCCAGGTCATGGGTGGGATAATTCTGCTCATGCTTCTTCAACTGGCGAGATGCGTACGCTATCACCTTATTGTCCTGCATAAGGACACAACCAAGCCCTACTCGAGATGCATCCGAATAAACCATGAAACGCTTCCCTTGCTCAGGAAGAGCGAGAATATGAGCTGTCACTAACCTTTCCTTTAAAGTGCAGAAGCTTTGCTCACATTCATCCGTCCATTGAAACCTCACACCTTTTTGGGTTAACTGAGACATTGGTTTGGCAATCATGGAAAAATCTTTCATGAAACGCCGATAATATCCGGCTAAACCCAGGAAACTCCTCACCTCCTTCACGTTAGTCGGTCTCTCCTAATTCACCACTGTAGATACCTTACCAAGGTCAACAGATATACCTTCCGGATTAATGATATGGCCTAAGAAACCCACTTCCGAAATCTAGAACTCACACTTCTTCAATTTAGCATAGAATTGATTGTCCCTAAGTGTCTGAAGCACAAGCCTTAAATGCTGCTCATGCTCTTCATTGGACTTAGAGTAAATTAAGATATCATCGATGAATACGACAACGAAATCATCAAGATACTCATGCAGCATACTGTTCATCGTCTCCATAAAAATAGCAGGTGCATTTGTTAGTCCAAAAGACATAACGCTGTATTCATAATGGCCATACCTTGTCGAGAATGCCGTTTTCTCAATATCTTGCTCACGCACATGGATCTGATTATAACCAGATTGTAAATCAATCTTTGAAAACACCTTGGCACCCTTTAACTGATCAAACAAATCCTCAATGCGTGGCAAAGGATACTTGTTCTTGATGGTCACTTGGTTAAGCGCGCGATAATCCACGCACATACGCCAAGTTTTGTCCTTCTTCTCTGTAAAGAGCACAGGAGCTCCCTATGGCGACACACTGCGCTGAATTAATCCCTTCGATAACAAGTCATCCAATTGCTTCTTCAGCTCTTCTTGGAATGGACAAGCTAATCGACAGGGGGATAAAGAAATGGGTCGAGTGTCGGGAACGAGATCAATTGGAAATTCCACCTTCCGCTTGGGTGGCATGCCCGGTAACTCCGCAGGAAACACATCGGGGTATTCACATACTATTAGGATCTCCTCAATATGCAAGGAGGATCTTGGTTTCTCGACCATAGACATAAGCATTCCGGTTCTTAGTGCACGCCGACCAGGAAATAAACTAGCTACCACAAACAATGAATATGGTGGTGCATTGCCCTGAAATATCATCTCTCCCCCGGACGGAGCTTGCAAGGTTATCGTTTTCCAAAAACAACATATCCTAGCTCGATGACGATATAACCAATCCATACCAAGGATCACGTCAAACGGCTCAAGTTGGATAACCATCAAATTGGCAGTGAAATGCTCCTCAACAATAGAGACTACACATCCATAACAAACTATGTTGCTAGAAATAAGACCACCCGCAGAACTAACCACAACAGAATTAGAAATCCTCTGCATATACAACCCGGTCCTTCTAGCAAAATCTAGTGATACGAAGGAAAAGGAAGCTCCGGTATCAAAAAGTACAAATGCATCATGAGAATCCACAAGTAGGGTACCTATCACCACATCAGGATGACCAGCTGTCTGAGAGGTAGGCATGGAATAAACACCAGGCAGCATCGGGATGGTGGGAGCCCCAACACAGAGCTGAGAGGGTGCGCTCGAAGGTGGAGCAGGAAGCTGGGGTAGCGTCGGGTGCCCCGCTAGTGGAAGCGGCCAATAACATCCATAGGGTGGCGCCCAATTGGAAGACAGCTGAGATGAAGAAGCAGGAACCAAGGTTTGGACTGACCCTTGGGAAGAAACATCTGTAGACGCAGGCACTGGCTCCCACTTGATGAGACCATTAGGGTTAAGCCGACACACCCTATCCATATGGCCTCTTGAACCACAGTGATGACATTCCCCATTCCATTTACACATAGCTGCACGGTGGGGACCACCACACTTAAAGCAAATCATCCCTTGACCAGGAACAGGGCGAAAAGCAGGTGTGTTTGATGAGCGTGATGTGGAAGAAAATTGCCTTCCCTGGTGAGATTTTGATGATGAAGGAGCCTGTCTACCCTTAGACTTCTTAAATGAGGGGCGCTGAGATGATCCACCCCCATCATTGTGCCCCCTCTTCTGGCCAACACCACCTCCCCCAGAAGGACCCAGTGGTAGCACCAGAACTTCCTTGAGGGTTGGAGGGCACTAAAGCCTTTCTCTCCTTTGTGAGCAACAAGTCAACATCAATGCTCTTCGCACGCTCAACCACCGTATTGAAGTCATGGATCGGTACTCCCCCCATGCTCATACGATACTCGGGATTTAGTCCATTGCGGAACCTGCGGGCCTTCTCATTATCATCTCTAGCCACCTTGTCAACAAAACGAACCACACCATTGAAAGCTGCCTCATACTCTTCTATGGACAACTTATTGTTCATCCTCTCCAAGAAAGATGGAGGGTAGTACCTGGCTTTAAATTGTTCAACAAAGACATCCCAAGTGATAGGACCCTAGGCCGCGGTCCTAGCTGACTTAACACACTTCCACCAGGTTTGCGCCTGCCCCTTCAATTGAAATTGCACAAAGCTGACCCTTATCAAAGACGGTACCACCCAAGCGTCAAAATTCATCTCCACGATGTCAAGCCAATCTGTAGCCTTGTCTGGGGTACCCGTGCCGTCAAATGTGTCGACACGAAGTGCCAACCAGGCATGCAAGTTCAGATCTGGTCTCGCTGGGTTGAAAACAAGGGCAGTAACTAGCACCCTGGCGGGAAGCGTAGCCTGCAATTGCCGACGGAGCTCCTGATTCTCCCTCTGAAGGTCTACTAAGGCTGCGGGTACCTCTACCTGTCCTCCCTCGATTGGCTGAGCATCCCCCTGAGCAACTGACTCATCCTCAAGTGGTGGCATCTCTTGACCCTATCCACGGCCACCAGCTGCACGCTGACCGCGAGTTCCCCACTTAGGCAAGGCCTCTACAGGGTTCGGAGCTCCTCCACGACCACGGCCATGGCCACGACCCCGACGGCCACGGCCACGTCCGCCACCACGACCACCTCTAACGCGTGGCATAACTATTCACCAAAAGAAACATTACTCAGATCAGCATAAAGAAATAAATAAGGTTGTCATAAAAAAAACAAACATTTAGAAAAAAAAAATGTAATGCAAAACCCCTTCCCAACCTATGGTGCACCAGTGTGTCAGGTCTTGATTAATTAGTTAAAACACAAAATCAGAGTTAATTGTTACACATAATTTTAATTCATTATCACTTCACACATACGAACCTAAAGCCCGCTCTAATACCAACTGTAACACCCCAACCTAACTAGGCTCAAGTGTTGTGAACACAGCATACAAAACAATACCGCATAGAAAATTTCGACAGCATATCCCCTGCAAATTGGTCACTTTTGCACAGAGGATTCACATTTTCACAATATTAAGCCATCACACAAGTTTAAAACAAAACTGTCTTGAAACCTTTAAGCCTAATTAAGGTACCATCCAAGCATTAAATTTAATCAATACCAAACAAAAACGATCCAAATTAATATTTAACTAACGAATGAAAACTAATGTTCCCAAGCTCTAATATCAAGCAACTAAGTTTATTTGAATCGCTACGGGTTGAATGTGTAGTTTAACGTGCGTGTAGCAACAGTGAACTACGCCCATCCCATGCATGCTTCAATGGTCACCTAAAAAAAACATAAAAGCAAGAGTGAGTATAAAACTCAGCAAGTACATAAAACAAGACAGATTATATCTTTAACTAAAATAGCAAAAGGCATCAGATCATATCTCCTTCATAATTCCATATGCAAACATGCAATGCATATGCTCATACTCATATCTCATATGCGTGTACCGGTACCGCTGAGTGTACACCCGTCGGTGTCACACCCTACACTCCATCATGTGGAGGTTGACCGTCGAAGCAAGTCTACCCCGCCATCCCGTGGGGGTGCTAACCGAAGTAGGTCTTTCATGTCATCATCATGCTCATAGATGCAAATGCATGATTAATCCTTATGAAATACTTATGACCAAACTAGCTCATGCCATTAATACATCATTAGCACTAAGATATAAGTAAGCATTCAAAACATACGATGTACCCAGAAGGGTCATCAACACTGAAATATGCACTTGCCTCTTCTCCCCGACGGATGCCGAGCGAGTTGCAGGGGTAACGGATCCCGAGGCAGCGTTTCCTACAATAAAACTCCCCAAATCAACACCCGAGCAAGCTGGAAGATAGCTACTAACTAGCACTAATTCATGGCCATCTAGAATCAGCTAAACCCCCCTTAGCAACGATTCCTGAAGCTCGAAATTCAAATAAATTACAATCTGGACAGCAGATTAAAACGACCATAACGGCCAAACCGTAAGTCTAGAATTCGCGTTCTTGGGCTCTACGGAAAGATAATTTCGGTACCTACAACTTCCGTAATATGACCGAAGTCCAATTCTCAACGTAAATATCTCAATTTAAGGGACAAAACCACTGCTGTACCAAACCGATCAATAACAACTTCATCTCCATATCTACCACCATTACTCCACGAAAACTATCATCAAACTATGGGGAATTCATGGGGAAACAGGTAATCGCACTACCAAAGACTCAAATAAGGAAGTACCAAGGATTGGCATAAACCCTAACCTTTCCCTTCCTCTTCTCCTCTCTTCTTCGGTCCTCCTTCCTCCCTCCTACCTCTTCGCAACCCGGCCTTCCCCTTCCTTGCGGCGGCAGCACAGGACGACGGCGGCGACAACCTCGAGCTGGCTGGAGAGGAAGCAGCGCAAGGGATTTGGGACCAAAGAATAGGAGGCGGCGGCTGGTGTTGAGGTGCAGGGGAAGTCACGATCCCCTGCCCTCTAATCCCTAATAAGCCACATAATGGCTGGGCCAAACTGGGCCCAAAAGGCCCACGTGGTATCACATATCAAATTTGATTATGATGGAAATTAGTGCTAGTCTCTTGACTAATAAGATAGTGCTAATCTGTTTCATGCTCCCAAAAGATGGGAAACTTAGCATTTAACTTGCTTTCTACAGCACTATCTTACTCGCATTATTTAATTCAATTAATTGCGATTACATATATGAAGCTTTGACATGCAAGTTATCATAATCATACGCGAAGATTGCGCTACCACGCGCTGCTCGGGTTGATTGCGTCATAGCGCCCCGGAAGCTCGGGTTGATTGCGTCCACACATACAGTAAATTAGTCGGTGGCGACCCTGAAAGGCATACGATGCGCTGACAATCACGCCCAGCCCCTCCGCGCTATCATGCGCCTCAGCGCTACCACGCGCTCGACGACCGCGCTATCACGCTCCTCAGCGCTACCACGCGCTCGCAGACCGCACTACCATGCGCCTCAGTGCTATCACATGCTCAAAAACCGCGCTACCATGCGCTGTCCGGGTTGATTGCGTTATAGCGTCCCGGAAGCCAGGTTGATTGCGTTATAGCGTCCTGAAAAATTCATGGGGTGACGACCCCTGGGGGCTGGCACGGGGCCCGTTGACAATCACGCCCAGCCCCCCATTAGCGCCATCAAGCGCTATACAAATTTTGGCTCGTAGATAAAAGCTCGCCACCTTCATACTTGATACCAAGGGGCTTTCATACTTGATACCAAGGGGCTGTCGCGGGACCAATGGATCTTCGCGGCATCACCCTTCGTGTTGGGCTGCAACGGGCTCGAAGAATCCACACGCCGTCACGCATCCATAAAAAGTTAATCCCCATGAGCTACAAAGTGACTAAGAGGCTGAAGAAAGATGGCAAATATGATCGCGACCCCCGCCATTCTATGCTTATCGAAGGATTATAAGTATGCCTTCGGGCACCTAACAAATTTACATCTGCTTAGGCTTTCAGGAAAACAAAACACATAGATGAGGGGTTAGAGGGTAAGGTGCCCTCGAAATCAATTAAACAAAGAGTGAAAAATGCAAATTTTTATTCTAAAACACTAGCCCGATCTATGATTGAAGATACCAGACCATGCATCAGTAATATCGGATCTCCCCGCTCACCATGTGCCGAAGATTACTACCATATTGGACTTCTCCTTCGCCAAGTGCAAACGTTATTTTATAGGACTTCTCCTTCGCCAAGCGTCGAAGTGCCCAAGATTATCGTATCACCCTCTGCATGTTTCGGAGGCCGATTGATTATTGCACTATCATGTGCCTCGCGCTACAATGCGCTTTTGCGCCATCACAAAATACCGAAGGTTTTCCATTTATACATTCGCAAGCTTCGAAGGTTCATGGGCTCTACCTTCACCAAGCATCAAAGGTTATTAAATTGATCCCCAAAGGACCACGGATTTCATCTTCCACGATTATCAAAGATTACTACATTGTTTTCGCAAGCTCTAAAGAATGAGGGATTTTATCTTCGCAAGCGTCGAAGACTATAATATTGACCCTTGCGGGTATCCAATCATATACTTGACAATTTGCAATCATATACCAAGTTAAATGTTATTTCAAAGATTCTAGGACTTTACCTTCACAAAATACCAAAGGTTAATGTATTGACTATCGAAGGCTCAGGAAATTTATGGATTTCACCAATGATGAGTATGTGTTATTATATTCATGGTTATCAAGTCGTAAAGTCGAGTCGAGTCGCATGAGGGGAGACTTGGGGACTAGTCTTGGACTAGTCGTGGCTAGTCCATGACTAGTCGACAACAACATCATCTATTTTGTTTAGAAAAGTAGTTGTGTAGTTGGCATGACTACTTGTACTTTTGTAAAAAAAAAAATAATAATTACAGTGGAGTCCAAAAGCATAGCAAGGATGAGAATGCAATGCCAAGTGACTAGTTTTCTTCTAATGTTAGATGATGGAACTCACGGTAGAATGCCTAGTCGAGTCGAGGTCCCTAGTCGTATTCCAAAAATAGACTTATAGACTAATCGTGGATTAATCGCGACTAATCGTAGGACTTGATAACAATGATTATATTGCCCTCTGCAAGGTTCGTGTGTCCATAGAGTTCATTGTCACCAATTACAAAAGGACCTCCTGACCAGACCCCTCGACTAAGGGGCTGGCTCTAGGCAAAAAGACCTTCAGATCAGACCCCTTGAGTTGTCATGTGCCTGAAGACTAAGAGGCTGACGTCAGGCAAAACCATGGGGTGACGACCCCCGGGGGCTGGCATGAGGCCTGTTGACAATCACGCCCAGCCGGCCAGCCCCTCATCAGTGCCATCAAGCGCTATGTAAATTTCGGCTCGTAGTTGCAAGCTCATCACCATCGGATTTGATACCAAAGGGCTGCCGCGAGACATACATTCTTCACGCCAGTAACCTACCCTTACGCTATCACGCGCCCCGAATGTTATTATATAGCCCTCTGCAAGTTGCTGAGATTCATGGTTTTCACCATTGCCAATCACCGAGGATTACTAGGTTATTGTTTGAATTCTTTGGAAGTTTATGATTTTTTACTACAACAAATATTGGAGACTATGCGCTATCACGCACCTTCGAGCTAGTCAAGCCACAAAAGACTATCCTCCTAGATATATATCTTCGCCTAATCATGAGACCTTATAAGAATTCGGGCACCCAATCAGTTTACATCAGCTTAGTATTTCAGAAGATCAGAAACACGCAGATGAGGAGCTAGGGAGGATAGGGTGCCCTCGGGCCTAGTTAAACAAAAATGATTTCGTCTACAACACAAGTTATATTGGACTTCTCCTTCGCTAAGCACCGAAGGTTATTATGCTGGACTTCTCTGTAAAGCGCAAAAGCTTATTACTTTTGACTTCTCCTTGGTCAAGTGTCAAAGGTTATCATATTGGACTCCTTCATCCAGTATCAAAAGACTATTATATTACCTTTCTCATACTTCAGAGCTTCATGGATTTCTTGGCCAAGGGCCAAAGATTATTATGTTTCCCTCCTCAAGATGCGAAGGTTCACGGATTTCACCTACGCCCATCTCTGAGGGATATTATTTAATTCATTCTTGCAAACATTGAAGGTTACCAAATAATTGTCTGAAGATTCTAATGCGCTATCATTTGACTAAGGAGCTGCCGCTAGACATACATCCTTTGCACATTTAACCCAACCTTGCACTCCCGCTTGCCCTGAGGGTCCAAGCCGCGATGGAGCTGGACTGCAACTACTTCGCCTTCGTCCCGAAGACTCCCGCTCGCCCCGAGGGTCTAAGCCTCGATGGAGCGGGACTGCGACCACATTGCCTTCGTCCCGAAGACTCCCGCTCGTCCCAAGGGTCCAAACCTCGATGGACCGGGACTGCGACGGCTTCGACTACGCCCCGATGGTCTTCTTCGTCAGCCACCCTGTTGACGTCAAATAAACACCAATTTTATACGGCAACATATTCCGGAATTCCGGCATTTCGGAGGAAAAGTCAAGATTTATACTAACATTTTATTTATTGTAATAAAGTTCCACAAGTTTTGATGAGTTGTGGGTCTACAGGTACAAAATAGGAAGAACCGGAGCCGAACAGGGCAAAAGGCCAGGCCGGCCGACCCACCCTAGGCCGGCCGACCTAGCCACATCACCAATCCGGCTCCGGCATCTCTCAAGTGGCTTAAAAGCACAAATTGAAGACATCCACACCCTTCATTGCAGTCGGTTTGATCAAATGGACACGGTTGCTTCACAAATGAGCATAGGCTTCCCTTGGATTCCTTTCTTACGCATGTCAACTTGATCCACCGGCTTAAGGGGTTAATCTCCACCATCAATGAAGCATCCTAGAAGAAATCCATGGTCGGGAGGTGACAAAGCTGGGTCGGCCGACCCACCTAGGCCGGCTGACCCCCTCTTGATGCCCCTCGAATTCCCCTTTGAAGGGTGGCAAGATGACAAGTGTCCCATGCCGTGGCACCCTCTCATTGGCTCCGGAACACTATAAAAGGACCCCTACACCTCCCTTTCAAAGAATACAACACATTCAACACTTCTCATTCCACTTTTTAGAGTAGATATTAGTCTAGTAGTAGTTGGGAGTTAGAGTCAAGTCGGGCTGAAGCTCGGAGTTCCGGAAGTGTCTTCGGGAATTCGGGTAATAGCTCTTGTACCCTTTCATAATTGTTTCAATTAGTGAGATCACTTCATTCATTGCTTATGTGTTGAGCTTTATTCGAGCTGAGTATATCTACATAAATGAGTTGTGTAGATTTGCCTTACCGGTAGCTTGTATTCGTCAAGAATCAGTTTAGGTTCTCACTCATATACTATAAGAGCCAGGCATTGAACCTAAATCAACTTCTTTTTGGTACTGAGGAAGATTTATTAGAAATAGTAGCAGACGTGGTGTCTGAGACTAGGACTAACTCGGTTTACACCCGGGCCCACGTATATGTGGTAGGTGGAAGGTGGTGACAGCCCTATCCATCCGTAGATACTAAGTATCTCGTGCGTAACCCACAGCGTCTGTCTTTGGACCAGTAGAGCCCTATCGGAATGATCATAACCATCGGGATTCCAATTCAGGATAGCGGGTGGTAGTGAATGTCCGAGCTCCAACGACGAATACTAAGTGAACCACTGTTTGATTACCCAAGCTCACTCAATAAACTGAATCACACGATTTTGAGAACTTATTAAACTTGTCTTATTGTCCTCCCAACTGTCTATCTAGCTAGAGTAGCTTTCTCTTTATTTGTGTGAATATTTATCGTGTGTGTGTGTGTGTGTCACCGGTCCTTTTTATTTATTCCTAACCCCCGTTATCTAGACTGGCTGGTATTTTAAATAATTAAGATATAGAGGATTGTCTCTTTAAACACTCGTTCCCAGTGGATTCGATAACTCTAGGAATACTCTTTGTGAAAACTACAAGTGATAGCCGTCCGCTTGCGGATTAATTTCTTTGAGCGTAAGTATCGCCAAAAAGTTTTCTGGCGCCGTTGCCTGGGAACGCAGCGGTTTTTCAAAAAAAAAGGAGAGAAATAAAAAATATTTTTCCAAAACCAACATCTAAATTATGTAATCTACCAGCCTAGTTTAACGGGAATTACCCTGCTCCGTCTTTATTCTATGGAACTAGCAGAGCGGTGGATGACCGGTTTTGATCTCCCGGAAAACTTCCGACAAAATCCGGAGTCACTGGTGCGAAGGACGAGACCTCGAGTCCTACCTCCGCAAATCCGTGTCTCTGAGTTATCAAACCTCACGAGCAATCCTTTCCTCTTCACCGAGACACCTTCATCATCGATGGCTGCCGAGAAGACCATTCTTGAATTCTCAGCCCCGTCAAGCACCAATGTCCCCACTGGACCTGCCACCAATGTGGGTGACGGTGGTTTCGAGCTGAAGCCAGCTCTTATCAACATGGTTCAGGCGAGCCCCTTCTGTGGCAAGCAAACGGAGGATGCCAATGCACACCTACAACACTTCCTTGAAATGTGCAGTACCTTCACCATAAAGGGTGCAACTCCAGATGCTGTTCGGCTACGCCTTTTTCCGTTCTCATTGATCGAGAAGGCAAACAATGGTTTTATGCCAACAAAGATGCAGTCTCAATTTGAGAGAAATGCTCCAATGCCTTCCTCACCAAGTACTTTCCACTGGGCAAAACCAATGTCATGCGAAATAAGATTTCTGCATTCCAACAAAACACTGATGAATCCATTTCGAATGCCTGGGAGCAACTTCAAGAATAGATACTGGCTTTCCCCCATCACGGGATGCAAGACTGGTTTATCATTCAAAACTTCTATCATGGGCTGAACCGTACTGCCCGAGAGCACCTCGACGCTGCTTTTGGAGGAGCCATTATTTCGCTTAGTGTGAGTGCTGCCCGCACTCTCATTGAGAAGATGGTCTCGAGCAAGGGCTGGAACGATGAACGTTCACAGCCGCGCACTTGAGGATTCCACCAAATCGACAACATGGATATGCTCGCGGCCAAGATGGACTTATTAATGAAGAAGCTGGAAGCGCCAAATCAAACCGTTCAGGCGCTCGAATCTCGCATGACTTGCGAGGTTTGCGGGATCCTTGGACATTTTGGATACAACTGCAATGAGACCCGACCGGAGGACGTAAACTTCATCAACAATGGTTTCGACCTCAATCCAACTACACATTGGATTGGAATTCGAGGCCGAACTTCTCCACCGACAACCGTCTTCAAGGAGGTACCAATGGTAATTTCAATCGCAATAAATCTCCTCTAGATGATGCAAATGCTCAACAAAAAGTGATTGATAGCATTAGTAGAAAATTCCTTGCTAATGATAAAATTCTTGAGAGCATTATTTCAAAACTAGAAAGATTTGCAACTACCATGCATAGTCAGATGAACTTTAACAAAATGTTAGAAACTCAAATTGCTCAATTGGCTGCTTCAATCCCTACAATTGCTTCGGGAAAGCTCCCGGGACAGCCGGATGCTCCCTCGAAAGAAAATGTTAATGCGGTCGCAACCCGATAGGGTAAAACTACCCGAGACCGCCGCAAACTAACGCTGCAGGGAAAGAAGATGATACCTCCGACGAAGAAGAGGAGAAAGGTGAGCACGATGAAGAACCAAGAGAGGAGCTGCCGAAGTCGACAAGAAGTGAAGCGCGGACCAAGACAAGTCCCGCTGAATTCACCGACCCGCAACTGCTACCCTTCCCACAACGCAAGTCAACTGCGGACGCGCAGTTTGGCAAGTTCGTTGAGGTAATCAAGCAATTATATGTCAACATACCATTGCTAGATGCGATGCAGGTACCGACGTATGCCAAGTACCTGAAGGACATCCTCAACAACAAGCACCCGTTGCCGACGTCTTAAGTCATTAAGTTGACTGACGAGTGCTGTGCGGCGATCCTGAACACTCTCCCTGAGAAAAAGAAAGATCCTGGCTACCCCACCATCTCATGCTCCATTGGTGCGCAACACTTTGAGTGTACTCCGTGTGACCTCGGAGCAAGCGTCAGCATCATGCCCCAGGTAATTTATGAAAAGTTGAATCATTCTACCTTGTCGCCTACTGGCACGACCCTGCAATTGGCGGATCAATCGGTTCGCCATTCAATTGGAGTCGCGGAGGACATACCAGTGAAAATTCGAAATTTCCTGGTACCCGTGGATTTCGTGGTGCTGGACATAGAAGTAGACACCAAGACGCCCCTCATTCTTGGGAGGCCATTCTTGAGCACGGCAAATGCGACAATCGATGTTGGTGCAGGAGAAATTCAGCTCAACATTAACGACCGAGATGAAACATTCAATTTCAGGCCAAGAGCTGAACAATGCTCACAGGAACGCATATTTTATGGTAAAAATCCTAAACCTGTGCAGGAGGAACCAAGGGCTATATCAAGACCTCAGGTGGATAGCCTTATTGCTACGATGAGGAGAACTCTCCAATTGTTGGATGAGCCATTGTGTCATCCATATTGGAAGGAGAACAAAGGGAAATCTAAGCCCCGTCGGAAGAAACATGCGGTCGAGAAATCGGAGCCGCAAGGGAAGATCAACGCCACTCAAAAACCTCATATCAAACAAGTTTGGCGTAAAAAGAAAATTCAACCGGCCGCAGCAACTTCGGCTGTGGAACCAATTCAAGATAATTGAAGGTTGAAGGCGGTCCGACTCGTCGACCGCGAAAACAAAAATTCGAGCCTTCACCGGGAGGTAAGCCGGAAGTTTATTTTGCATTCATATTTATTTTTCGTCAATTTTCCACAGCATATTTAATTTTTACCATGCATTTATCCTGCCTGTAAAAATACAAAAATATCAAAAAAAATGATTTGGTGGAAAAGTGGGGCCGGCCGGCCCCACCTAGTATGGCCCACCCACTTCTTTCAGCCAACCATCCCCAAGTGGGTGGGTCATTTCACCTCATTTCCACCACTCATTTTCCACTACACCTACCACTCTATCCATATAGACACTAGGTAGGGTAATTTGTCTTCCTTAAGCATGCAACTAATCTCACATTTATCACTAATCATGCATTAAGAAAATCTATAAATACGGGAGTGTCCTGCAGGTTGAGCTCGTATTCCTGCGGTGATTGCATGATCTCGCCTGCAGCTCTCCTCTGCACTGCATATTTGCTTTCATCTGCACGCATACTGCCAACTAAAAATTGAGCAAAAATAATTTTTGTGGAGGCAAAGGACTACTAATTTTGACAACTAATTTTGGACGACTAACCCGTAAATATTTTCATATATCCTTCGGGTATTTGTCCATCCGAACCCTTGTAGGAAAAATATCGTCATGGTATGGTAAGTTTGGTCGCACCATCGCTAAGGGAGCGAAGGGCATACACAAACGATTCAGCTCGTCCATCTCGGACCGGACTCATACTCCGACCGAGGTCGTGGAGAGCCAATCAGGGGATACGATGTCCGTGGATTCCTGATTTTTGGGATATCACGACGAATATTTTGAAGCCCCAACAACCTTCGGGGCTGGCCCAGCCCCGAGGATGAGGATTTTGGTGTCGGAGGAGCAAATTGTGCTCCATACCGATCGAGAGCGGCAAGTCTTCGAAGCGCTGAGGCGCCGGTCTTTTCAGCACACACGAACTTATGACCCGACGTTGCTGATTAAGACTGGCCTGCTGGACGAATTCAACGAAGCTTTCAGGGCCGTCGGATGGGAAAATTTTGCGCCCATCGACGAAAAAGGTTCGCGCCTTCTAACCCTTGAATTTCTTAGTACTTTACGCATTCTTGATGGTGGAAATAGATACTATTTTAGGTTCTTTAATGAAGAATTTGAATGCTCATTAAAAAACCTAACTAGACATCTGGGCTTTTCCATCTTGTGTAGAGTTACTCCTGATAGGTTAGCGGGTTTTGATCGCAATGAATTCTGGGAATCCATTTCTGGCAAAGGGTATAGCAACACTAACAAACCTCGCATGAACGATATTCACAACCCCACTCTTAGGTTCATGCATAGGTGGCTAGCAATGGTCATTAATTCTAGGCTAGATATGCGCACTGTGTGCCTAGATGAGCTGCAGTACCTATTTGCAATGGTCAACAAAAAGCCTGTCAACCCGACCGCAAATATGGTAGTTCACTGGGTAGAGATGATAAACCAAAAGGGGATATTGACTTCACGTCCCTAATCACCCACATTGCGGAGGGTATGGGACTGTTAGAACATTGTGAATTGGCCTTTCTAGACGCACAATTCCAAACAATAGGAAAGGACTACTTCATCCAAGGCCACATTCTTCGGGTAGATGATTCGGACGCTCATTTCATAAGATTTCCGGGCACCACCGCTGAGATCCGTTTGCCTAATCCAAGGCTCAGAATCTACAGAGCCCGGACACTAACCATCAATTTTAGAGCCTTGGAACCCCATAGGCATAGCGTCCATCGACCTGTGACATGCATGCAACAAGAAGACGCCAAAGAAGAAGAGCGACTGAGCCAGTGAGCCCTCCCACGATCGAGGGGCGGGCAACATGCGGCCCTCATCACTCCGACTATAGTACGGGTTGGGATCAATGGAACCCGTCCGCCTTTGCTCCACACGAGTATGGAGGTTGGGGCACGCACAACTATGAGGCCGGAAGCTCACGGCATTATGATGCCGGATGGACCCACTCACCTTGTGAACAACGAATCGAGATAGGACGGGGAGGACCGTCGTCGGCCCACTACCCTTCCTACTTCTAGCCCTTCGCACAGGACGTCCATGCCTTAGGACGGAGAATGGATACCTTAGTTGATGACATGGGCCACGTACACCAAACGTTGGCCCAGCACACTAGGTATCACGAGGACACCACCCGTGACCTTAGAGCCAACACCACCGTGACACAAGCCACAAACGATGCCCTTGCGGCATGGTTCCAGCATATTGGTTTTGACCCTCCAGCTCAATAGGTGTGTCCTGCTCTCCGTCGCTGCCTGCTGTTGCCGCCATGCTTAATGTCTTGCCGTGCCTTGCAAGTACCCTGCCGGATGAGTTCCCAGTTGTTCTCGTCTTCACTGCTTTGCCCTGCCAAGACTCTCATTTTGCTTTGCTCCACATGTGAATAAATTAATTTAGCTTTGTTTTTAGTTAATAGTATGCCTCATAAAAAAATTCAAAAAAAATATAAAAACTTGCAAAATCCAAAAATACCAAAAATATTTCCCTTTGAATAAAATGTATAAATGTTGATTTTACCTAGAAAGGATATGATGAACATTGCTCTATTAATGTGATATAAATGCTGAGTTTACAATTTAGTACTCTCATTTAAGTTTGATAATTATTGGTATGAGTAGTCATCCTTCTTAATCTTGCTCATCGAGTGTTGACATTATTAAACCAATTCTAAGTTGTTGAGGGATATGATATAGCAGAGATAAGGACCTAGTTACTTATGCCCCTACTAAGGCATAGTCCCGGAATTTATTTTGAAAAGAGAAAATTATTTTGAGTTCCTCATTAGACCTTTTTCATCCTACCAGAGCAAAAAAATGCTACATAAATTCACCGCCTTCATTCAGCCACTTTGGTTGTGTTGGGTTTTGTCAAAAGTAAATCCTTAGGAATTAGTGCTCTTCAAAGCTGGTCATTTCCTTTCGCGTACCCTTTGATTGCTAGCCTCTCGTATCTGGTAATGTTGAATTCCACATTGGGATACGGGCATACATCTCGCCAGATATTCCTCCCTACATAAATAAGCCAAGTTCTTTTCGTGAGTCCACCATATACCTACCCATTTGGTCTACCAAAAAGTCTTCCAAAATAATAAAAGGGACATTCCTCAAAATTATAGAAAATTGAGGCACTGAAAAAAAGAAGAAGAAGAGAGAACCATCATCTCCTTCTATCTTTATTTGAAAAAAAATTTGCCTCTCAAAACTCTAGATTGAGGAATGATCTCAAATCAAATAAAGAATTCAAGTTGATATTTCCATAAACACAAGATCCGATGGGGCGGACTCATTAGTACCTCTCATCACTTGCACTTGTGTTTCTTCATTCCTTTGGCGTGAGTTCATTCTCTCCCTCATCCCTGGACGCTATTATTCTAATGACCAGAATGCGAAGTGGTGCAAAATTCCCTAGGATCTATTTTTGACTTTACAAAATTATACAACCTAAGTAGGCCGCATTTCCGTACCGATGAGCTCCACGAAGACTTTAGAATAGGAGGAAAGAAGGCCATCAACAAGAAGGCCTAGGTGAGGATTAAATACCACCGAGAGATCTCAGAGTAATAATGAGAAACTCACATTTTGAAAAGAAAAACCCCGAGACAGCTTGAAAAGGTTGAGTTGACAAAGTTCTATCAAAGTTGTTCTATCTTTCAACCGCTAAAAGAAAAGAGGGGATTTTGAAAAACTCGTGAGTTTGACAAAAGTTGGGATACACTTGTACGAGTTTTTGTCAACAAATAATGTGGTACAACCTTGTATGATTAGTATTTATTGAATAATAATATTGATGCAATCCTGATCCACCGGGTTCTCATTTGAGTTCTTTGCTCGAGGACGAGCAAAAGTTCAAGTTGGGGGGTGTGTTGGCGTCAAATAAACAACAATTTTATATGCCAACATATTCCGGAATTCTGGTATTTCGGAGGAAAAATCAAGGTTTATACTAACATTTTATTTATTCTAATAAAGTTCCACAAGTTTTGGTGGGTTGTGGGTCTACAGGTACAAAATGGGAAGAACCGGAGCCGAACCGGGCAAAAGGACAGGCCGGCCGACCCACCCTAGGCCGGCCGACCTGGCCACGTCACCAATCCGGCTCCAGCTTCTCTCAAGTGGCTTAAAAGCACAAATTGAACACATCCACACCCTCCATTGTAGTCGGTTTGATCAAATGGACACGGTTGCTTCACAAATGAGCATAGGATTCCTTTGGATTCCTTTCTTGCGCATGTCGACTTGATCCACCGGCTTAAGGGGTTAATCTCCACCATCAATGAAGCATCCTAGAAGAAATCCACGGCCGGAAGGTGACAAAGGTGGGTCGGCCGACCCACCTAGGTTGGCCGACCCCCTCTTGATGCTCCTCGGATTCCCCTTTGGAGGGTGGCAAGATGACAAGTGTCCCATGCTGTGGCACCCTCTCATTGGCTCCGGAACACTATGAAAGCTACACCTCACTTTCAAAGAACAAAACACATTCAACACTTCTCATTCCACTTTTTAGAGTAGCTCTTAGTATAGTAGTAGTTGAGAGTTAGAGTCAAGTCGGGCTGAAGCTCGGAGTTCCGGAAGTGTCTTCAGAAATTCGGGTAATAGCTCTTGTACCCTTTCCTAATTGTTTTAATTAGTGAGATCACCTCATTCATTGCTTATGTGTTGAGCTTTATTCGAGCTGAGTATATCTACATAAATGAGTTGTGTATATTTGCATTACCGGTAGCTTGTATTCGTCTAGAATCAGTTTAGGTTCTCACTCATATACTGTAAGAGCCAGGCATTGAACCTAAATCAACTTCTTTTTGGTACTGAGGAAGATTGATTAGAAATAGTAGCAGACGTGGTGTCTGAGACTAGGACTAATTCGGTTTACACCCGGGCCCACGTATATGTGGTAGGTGATGACAGCCCTATCCATCCGTAGATACTAAGTATCTCGTGTGTAACCCACAGCGTACGGCTTTGGACCAATAGAGCCCTATCGGAATGATCATAACCATTCGGGATTCCAATTCAGGATAGCGGGTGGTAGTGAATGTCTGAGCTCCGACAACGAATACTAAGTGAACCACTGTTTGTTTACCCAAACTCGCTCAATAAACTGAGTCACACGATTTTGAGAACTTATTAAACTTGTCTCGTTGTCCTCCCAACTGTCTATCTAGCTAGAGTAGCTTTCACTTTATTTGTGTGAATATTTATCGTGTGTGTGTCACTGGTCCTTTTTATTTATTCCTAACCCCTGTTATCTAGACTGGCTGGTATTTTAAATAATTAATATATAGAGGATTGTCTCTTTAAACCCTCGTTCCCTGTGGATTCGATAACTCTAGGAATACTCCTGGTGAAAACTAAAAGCGATATCCATCCGCTTGCGGATTAATTTCTTTGAGCGTAAGTATCGCCAACACACCCGATGGCCCTCTTTCGACCCGAAGGTCCCCGCTCAACTGAGCGGGTCTCCGACTTCTTCCCTCGAGACGCAAAGGGCAACCCGAAGAACTACCCCTCCAGAGGCATTGGATCTTCGTCGACTTCACCAAGACCGCTCCGCATTTGTTGGGCACTCTTTTCTCCATCCTGGGTTTTTCCCACAGGATTTTTCATGGAGGAGTTCTTGACGAGGCCCATGCGTAGTTCGACAACATCTCGAAGGCGGGCGAAGAATGAGAATTTGGATGGCTCCGGCCCCCAAAGCTAGGCCAAGACCCCAAACCCGATGTTTGCTGTGTCTGCCCGCCCCTTGGGGACTCGGCACGGACACACAAGGGGCTCCTGTTGTCCCATAAGATTTGGGGGTACCCATCTTTTAGGGTACCGAAGCTTGGGACTGAAAATGAGTAGACCATGTGTATAGGAAGGCCTATGGCCCATGTGTATTTGGCCATCATGCGTGCGGCCCATTCATGTAAATGCGAATGTACAAATATACCCACCGGGTGCCTCGGGTTTGGGGGGCAATACGGGTATTTTCCCATTTGCCCCCACCCTATATATATGAACTAGCCTGGCCTAGAGCCGGGGGGATTCCCCATTCATTCTCGAGCACTCCTCTCTTTCTTATTTGGCCTGTAGAGGATGCCCCCTACTGTTCGTGAACTTCATGCCACAACAGTTAGATCCACAATTATTTTCTAATCAACTGTTATTACTTATATTCGATTTGTGTTTGCTTTACCAAAAGTGCTCGTCTATTTGGGTGTGAAGCTCCACAAAATAATCTTGGATCGAAGATTTTGTTCTTTTTTGTCTGTCCTTGAACTTAGTTTGTATCCGTATTTATGTTCACAAAACTGTGCTATGGAAAAAATTTGCTAAATCAAGTTTGGATAAGTGATTGTATCATGCTACAAGACAAGATAAATATATGGATTTTAAAGCACCATTGGTTTGCGTGCTCAAATCAGATTCTTCATGATTGTGAAATGTTTATCATGATTGTACTTAAAACAGATACTACAAAACTAGGATAGTGTGCACTCTGTCTCCATGGATACAGCAATGAATGATTTTTCTGAGTTTGTGCTTAAAAAACCTCTAATCAGGGTGTAATATGGCTTGTGTTTCTTGAAACAAAGGATTGTGAACTTTGCATTTCGATTCCTGATGGTTCATGCCATCAGGCAATATGTAAGCTTAGAGAAAACCTGGCTTAATTTTTCTGAACATAAGTGGTGAGTTTGATATTTCTGAGTAATTTATTGCAGAAATCTACCCCTTTTTCCTTTCGCAGGTACTGTGAGGCCTTGGGAAATTCTGTTGAATTCTGAGAGTTCAATTTATCTGAACATATGCCTTGAATTCTATTACGCTCTCTCTCGCTTCAAAGGTTCAGATCTCTAGCTCATCTGGAAACGCCAGAAAGAAAACTAAAAGACAGAGGTTTGGTGCTGCACGAAAAACCGCAGCTTTTCTGGTTCACTTCTTTCCTTTTATTTGACACTCCTAGCTGGTTGATTTGGTCCAAGATCCTGGTTTATCGGCAAGAAAATTAGCTCACATTCACCCCTCTAATCTTTGGTGTTCTTCACATTCATGACTCCAGCTTGCTCCAGCAACTGACCCAACGTAACTCGTCCCAAAGACTTTCAAAAATCAGCAATTTGCCTCTCTGTACTCACATACTCAACACAAATTTTGCCTGCCTCAACCTCATCTCCGATAAATTGACAATGTATGTTGCATTAGACGTGTTCATCCTGATCATATATAACATAAAGTTCTGTAGTATCCTAGTGACCTAGTAGTTACCCATTCAAGATAAAAAGACATCCAAATACATAATACATGTGCGAAAAATTCTTTTTGTTCGAAAATATATGTGCATAAATAATTATGATCTTATAACTAGTAATGTGTTGACATGGTAGAACAAGGGTATGATCTTATAACTAGTAACATGTTTTCATGTATATGTAGGGGATGAATTTTTAGGTCGCCCCTAACCGCTCCTAGCCGCCCTTCGCCACCCTCCACCGCTCATGTCACCTCGCCTCCAGCCGTCGCCCCTCCTTGTCCATTGTTGCCCCAACGTCAAGGTAAGCACGTCATGTATTTTATTGCCTTAGTAATATAAATGCTTTATTGCTTTGTTGGCATGATTTACATATGTTTCAATAAACAACTTTTTAAACACAAGTCAACCCAACCTATATGTCACCCGTTTGGAAGTGACACTGATCACATTGAATTGTGATATGTGTCGCTTGCGAATTGTCCACACTTTTGGACAGCCTGGGGATGGACGGGTTAGTTGGAAATAGGCAGCTGGCTGCCTAGTTGCAGGGTCCCAATATTTACGTCGGCCTGGCCGACATAAATACTGGTGGTGGAGCCTATCTGCCCGAACAATATTTATGTCGACCAGGGTGACGTAAATACTAGTGGGCATATTTACATCGACCTACTGGGATCCTGGGCCGACCCTATGCGGCTTTATTTACGTCAGCTAGGCTGACGCAAATATTGGTGGGCATATTTACGTCTGCCGTGGCTGACGTAAATAAGCTCCCAGTGCGTCGGCCGCAGCTAACTGCCAGTATTTACGTTAGTCTGCAAGCCAACGTAAATAAGTGTTATTTACGTCGGCCGTCGACGTAAATAGCCCTATTTACGTCGCTTTTTATACGTCGGCTTATTAACGTAGGTATATCAACGTAAATAGCTATTTACATCGGCTTCTGTCCGACGTAAATACCTCGGATTCCTGTAGTGCTTGTGCTTGCTAGCAACGGATTTGTAGGTAACATCCTAGTGTTTTTAGGTTGCAACCATGGTTCTAAATAGCGGGCTATAGTGGTGCTATACTGGCACTAAACTATTTAGCGCTTAACAAGCTATAGCGGCAATGCTATTTTGTTTTTTCCCTGAAATATCTAAAATTGTCCCAACAAAATCCTAGCAGGGCATTCATTCTATTTTTTACATATACTACCCTAATGTTTACTCCTATGCGGCTTACTCCTTGACTTTTTATGTGTCTTCTTCGGTGACAAGCGGGTACTCCAATTTGCTTCTCTCTCATATTCTTACCCAACATTATCCTTCTATTGTGGGTGTTTCCTTTTTTCCCTTGTTGCTTCTCTAACGGTAGCTTGATTCCCAAATATATTGCTTCTTCGATTATTGCTTCCTTTCCCACTCCTCTAGTGGTTATCATCATGTAACTCATCATATCCGAACCAAAAATTTAATCTTTAATTACTAGTAAATTTAGTTATTACTATTCTGTTAATCTTATGATTCTTATCTATGTTTTTACAATGACGAAAGACTAGGACGAGACACCTACAATATTTCGTGTTTAGAGATATTTATAATTTTAAGTGACATTTGTGCTCAACTTTAATCCTGATATAATGGACGCATTAGTGCTTCGGTGCTTCTAAAGTTTTTGTCTTTTGCCTAATTTACTTAATTAGGATAAATCTTGTCTAAATATTTCATATTTTATAATTTATAATGCTAAACCACTAAGTGGCTGTTTGGTTGCCTGCATCTAAGGAGTTTTGCATCTAGAGATACAAAACTAGGGTGTTTGGTTGTCTTCTCACCCATCTGAACCAGGCTCTCCAGATGCAATTAACCCTTCCGGGCCAGGCTCTGGAGATACGGCCAAATTGGACGTTTCCCCAGAGCCAGGCTCCACGGATGCAGCAACAACCACATGCACAACACATTTGGTTCATTTATTTGCTATATCTTTTGATTAGTACTTTCGATTACCAAACCAATTTCAAAAATTGGTTATTGATATTTTTCGAACAAAACGAGATCACACTTGCCATATAAATTTTAAAAGTTTAAAATTTTCTTTTTTGAATTTATTTATTTATGAGACTTTCTTTTGAATTTTTTATTTTCGTAATTGATTTTTTGTTATTTTGATTTTCTAGAATTTACTTTTTAAAATGTTTCATCCCTCTTTTGAATTTCTTCATGCCATTCTCTCCTTAGTGCAGTCAACCAAACAACAATCATTTGCATCATCTCAGCCTGACTACAACAAGCCTGGCTCAGCGCATAAAGCCTGGTTTAACTGAGAAGGCAACCAAACAGCCTATAAATATGATAGCTTAGGCTGTCTCCAACAGGCTCCCCTAAAGCACCCTCTACCCTAAAATAGAGGATGGATTCTTCCCCTATATGCTCCAGCAGCATTCCCTATTCTGTTCCCTAAAATAGAGTTTTTCTCTCCATCCCCTTATATGTAGGGGTTCTCTCTCCTCCCCTATACAATTCTCCATATAGGGAACGCTGTTGGAGATGGAAGAAATATAGGGTGAGATTTTTTTTAAAGGAAACCTGTATATGAGGCTATAGGGGATCAAATTTAGGGATTCCTGTTGAAGAGTCTACGCTTTTATAATTTTTGGGACCTCACCGTGAAGCCGTGAAAGCAGCGATTTTATAACCTTCAGTTCCGGCAGATTTCTTAGCGTTCTCAACCTTGCATATAACACTCTCAGTGGAGGTATTCCTTATTCCTTGGCAACTATTTCATCACTTATAGTGTGTTAAACCTGACAAGTAACAGCCTTTTTCGAGTAATACCTGCTAATCTGTTCATCGGTTCATCTGAACTCGTTGCAATTGATATTGAGAAGAACTCATTTACTGGATATATCCCATATTTCCATAATTCTTAATCTACCATATAACAACCTTTCTAGGAGCATCCCTGCGTCATTAGGAAATGCTTCTTCTCTCACTTGCATATCACTTTATGCAAACAAGTGAACAACCTAGCAGGGTCAATTTCTGAAAAAGAGCCTTGTTAAATTCTGGGCATTGGAGAGCGCGCGGGCGACGCTGCGTGCGGCTAGGGTCTCCCCCTAGCCGCCGTCGGGCGCCATCGCCGCCGTTCCTCGCCTCCTCCCCAGGCCGCGCATCCTCCACCTGAGCCCCCCACTACTCTCCCGCCTCTCACGCCCCTTGCCCCTGCCTTGCCCCCGGAGGTGGTGGCGGCGCCGCCGGCCCAACACCGCCGGGCTAGCCCCCGCCGGCCATGGCGTCCCCCTGCTCCTCGGCCAATGCCACCTCCACCGGGGTGGAGTTTGTGAGGCGGCCCGCCCTCCCCCTCCTTCTCCTCCGGCTCCCTCAAGGCGAAGCCGCCCAAGAGGCTAAGACCGCCGCCCAAGACACAACATTGACACCGACGGGCGACCCTCGGCGCCGTTGCTATCTCGCTTCGCCTCGTGATCCGCCATTGATGGCGCCGGTGGAGGCGATGCTGCCGCTAGGTGCTAACTGCGCTTGATCTGCGACGACACCTTGAGGCCCGACGAGCGACGGCGGCGGCGGCCAGTGGCCTGCTCCCCCTCTGCGCCTCTTCCTCGTCGGATGTAGCCTTCGACGGCCATGGGGTGGCGCCGGTCCGCCAGATCTGTCTCCACATGCGGTCCTGTGCCGGGGTGTGGCGTCGTGCCCTCCTCCTCCCCTTCGATGGCGTGCCCGGGTGCGGGTGGCCACTAGCAGCCAGTGCTGGCAGGCTGCTGGCGGTCCTGACCCTTGCGTGACCAGATCCATGCTTGGTGGCAATGCCCGGCGGTGGTGGCAACCGGCGTTTCCTGGCCACATCCTCAGACTGGCGGTGGCGATGTTCGAGGAACCCGGCCGGCCAGCGGAGCCAGTGGTCACTTCCTTCCTAGATCCGGTCAGTGGAGGGTCTCCCTGGCCTCCCACTTCGTCGGCGGCACCCTCATCCTCCCCCCTTTTCCTCAGTGGCCACCTCCTTCCCAGATCTAGCCGTAGATCTGAATCATCTCAGCGGTCGGTGACCTCCCCTTCGGTCCTGGTCGTGGTAGCGGCTCCCCCATCTCCTCTATGTCATCACCTTTGCGCACTGTGGTGGAGTTCGGCGCCGGCTTTCCCTCTTCTTCCTTCTTCCCCTCCTCTTGGGCCCGTCTCGGCGGAGACCGCCCCGGGGGGACCGCTCTATGTGAGGCTAGATCAATGGGCAGGAGGCCCGGATTTGGTGGTGTGTTGGCCGGAGCGATCGGAGTGGGTGTGCTCCAGGGTCATGGGTCCGGTGGCCTCGTAGCTCGGCGGAGCTCGGCACCGGCATCTTCCCCTTCTTCCCCCTCCCCCTATGCCCGTCTCGGTGGAGGCCGCTTGGGGGGTCCGCTTCGGTACCTGGCCGAAGTGGTCGGAGCAAGTGGGCTCCAAGGACGTGTGTCCGGCGTTTCCTCGGCTCCTCCTGTGGTGGCGTGGTGGGCCGTTGCCCGTCCTTTGGCGTCGCGGTGACCCCTGTCTCTAGCCTAGTCCCGTCCTCGCCTCCTTGCCCTCCCCTCCCTGCAAGGTGCTCGGTGGTTAGGTTGGCGTTTTCCGGGTTAATGGCGGAGTTCGGCTTGCGACGCCTGGGTGGCGAGGCGTCTGGTCTCCTTCGCTTCCCGTGCGCAGGCCACCAGGAGTGGTGGCCCCTCTCTGACGGCGTTGGCTGGTGACCTTTCTTCGGCAGAGTCCTCGTTCTCTGCCTCCTGACCTGGTCCCGTCCTCGTCGTTTTGACCCTCCCCTTCTCCGAGGTGTCGGGTGGCGTGGGCGGCGTCTTCCGCGTCAGGAGGCGGTGTTCGTGCTCGTTCTCCGACTCTGCGTCTTCGGCTGGTGGCTCAGTTCTTCTGGTGATATCGACCTTCGGCGACTCTTCCGCCTAGTGTGCTAGTAGGGCGGGTCTTGGGCGAAAGCCCTGCCCTTTTGGGTTGGTGTTGGCGTCACCTTTGGTGTCGTTCCCTCGTTGGAGGCATCACCTTTTAGACCTTTCCCTGCTTTGGGTGAAAACCCTAGCGGTCTTGCGACGGCGGCGTGTTCTTCCTGTCGCTACCGTATTGGAGGCGTCGTGGTTGCCGTCTTGTGCTATGGGTTTCCACTGGGTTTGCTTCTATAGGAGTCGTTTCGTCGCTGTGTGAGTGTTGGTGGTGTTTCCTCTGCTTCCCTCTCCTGTATCACTCCTTCCTTTTCGGCAGTTGGCCTAGGTCGCAGCGGGGGGCTGTTTCCCTTCTTTTTCCTCTGTAGGTGGTGTTCCCGGCGGTAGCCTGAGGTGTGTCTGGTTTTGTCCTGGGTTGGACCGGAGCGCTGCGGTTGTACCGCATATTCGCATGGGTTTTTTTATTTTTTTCTCCTGCTTCAATGAAATAGGACGGCAGTTTCCTGCCCCTCTTTCAAAAATTTCTGAAACATTGGGTCGTAATCAGAAATTTAGGAAGTGTTTGATTGTGCTTCTATGCAACACTTATTAATCACCCGCTGATTAAACATGCAAAATAACCATCTGGATGGCCGTTTGGAACACGCGTTGCTTTCTGTGCAACACTTATTAATCATCAGCTAATTAAACAAGCAAAATAACCACTTCCTAGTTCATCAGGCTGGTAAGCAAAACAGCAAAAATTTTATTCGTCTCTTTTATATCAATAACTTCAACAGGATCTTGTTGGAAATGTTGTTGAAAGCTTTTGATAACCTGGCCTCAAAATATTCCAGGAAGGACATATGGCATATACGGCATGAATATTCCTATATCAGTAGCACCCATATCACTTTTGAATATTATAGCAAACTAATATATGACTTGCATAGGCAGATGGCTATGAAATGTACTATTCAAAATTCGACATCCAAACTGGCCAGCAAGTTGTCTTGACAAAAAGACGATCACAACTCGCAAGAGGAACTGACAGGTTTTGCATATAAAAAGGCTAGCAAGTAGTATTTCACAGAGCTCAGGACACTTGAACCAACATAAATTAACCACCAAGTCTCAACCAAAGCTCGCTTTTGCTGGTTTGTTTAATCATTTTGCAAGAATACAAATAGAGATCATGAAAAATCACTCGTCACACAAGGGCACACTACAAATAAAAAAAAACCCGTCATGATCTATGTTATGTTCATTTAAATTATACAAAGTGAAGTATGACATACATCAATTAAGGTGAAGTGAAAATGATCAATTTATCATGTCAATTGAAATGATCTAATTATCCTAGGCATGCAATAGCTAGCTAGGTACATTGCATCAGTTTACAAAAGAAAAAAAGAAGGGCAGTTGAACAATAGTCCAGTACCCCATTACTAATCAAGCTAAAATTTTTAAGAGCATATTAGTAGAAGAGCAGCGAGCATGTCAGGTTTCAAAAGTCATCCAAAATGTGCAAATAGGGACACAAATGGCAATTAAAAAAAATAGGAAGTGTAGTAGAATGACATTGCCGGAGAACAGGCAGATAACAAAAAAAAAAAACTTGGCAGTAATAAATTATAGTATATCTGATAGTTACAAAATTACAGTTAACCAATGGGGAATCATTGTATATCTCATGTATGTGTTAACGGATCTCATTATAGTTACAAATTTCACTGTGATTTCACTTGGAAGGACAAATGCCCCGTCGTATTTCATGAATCTTATGAATAAGGTGTTATGGACTTCTTGGACAAATTTATGGTGGCATTCATTGATGACATCCAAATCTTCTCCAAATCTGAGGAAGAGAATGAAATCCACCTAAGGATGGTTTTTAAAAGGTTAAGAGAACACTAACTCTATGCTAAGCTGAGCAAATGTGAATTTTGAATGGATGAAGTGACTTTCCTTGGGCACATAATATTAGCCGGATGTGTAGCTGTCGACCCTGAGAAAGTCGTAGCTATTGCTGAATGGAAGGAGCCAAAATCTATAACATAAGTGAGAAGTTTCCTTTGGTTGGTGGGCTATTACCGCCGATTCGTTGAAGATTTTTCCATAATCGCCCGACCCATGACCAACCTCCTAAAGAAGGAAAAGAATTTTGAATGGGATGAAAATTGTGAAACCAGCTTCCAAGAAATAAAGAGGCCACTAACTTCCGCTCCTGTGCTGATTCTGCCGGATAATCATAAAGACTTTGAAATCTTCTACGATGCATCTAGGCAGGGCCTAGGGTATGTGCTAATGCAAGAAGGCATGGTTGTTGCTTGTGCATCAAGGCAACTCAAAACCCATGAGTAAAACTATCCCCACTCATGATCTTGAGCTAGCTGTTGTGGTTCATGTCCAAAAATTTTGGAGGCACTACCTCATTGGGAATTGAACTAAAATATACACTGACCATAAAAGCCTCAAATACATTTTCACCCAACTGGGCCTTAACCTAAGACAAATACGTTGGTTGTAGCTAATTAAAGATTATGATGTGGGAGTTCATTATCACCTAGGTAAAGCAAATGTGGTGGCTGATTCCTGAAGCCGCCGCTCTTATTGTAATCATCTAGTGCTTAAGGAAATCCAACCCAAATTGTATAAGGAGTTGGATGACCTCAGCTTAGAGGTAATCGAGGTGGGCCAAACAAATATGTTGGAACTGCAACCGACACTAATGAATCAAATCAAAGAAGCTCAAAGGGCTACGAAGGAAGTCCTTGAAATAAAGAAGAAACTTAAGAAGGGTAAGGCACTGGATTTTTGTATGGATGATGAAGGAGTACCCTGGTTCAAAAAGAGGATCTTCATATCAAATGACAAACCACTTAAAGAAGTCATTCTGAAATAAGCTCATGAAAGCCCTATATCCATCCATCTAAGGATTACTAAAATGTATGCTAATCTGAAAACCACTAATTGATGAACCGGTATGAAAAGATAGATCGCCGAGGATGTCGCTCTTTGTGATGTCTGTCAAAGGGTAAAGGCAGAACATCAAAGACCTATTGGACTGCTGCAACCTCTTAGAATTCCTGAGTGGAAATGGGAATAAGTTGGGTGGACTTAACTGCCGGATTACCCAAAACTCATTTCGGCCATGACTCCATCTGGGCCGTCATTGATCGCCTCACCAAAGTTGTGCATTTCGTTCATGTTTGAAGAACCTAAATTGGGAGCAAGTTGACAGAATTATACATGTGACATCCTAATAAAAATTTATTAGGTGTCCCAAGTTTTTCCTACAAGGCAAAGGTAATAATACTGTGTTTTCATCTCCTTTAAACCCCTAGATGCCATGTGGGCCTATTTATCCGTTAAATGGTACCCATATCAGCCCGTTTATCGCTTTCAGCCCATTTAGGAGAAGGCCAACAGCCCCCCTGCGCTCCACACCCCTATAAACATCCCCCTCCACTGTGCACCGCCTCCCACTCCCTCTCTCCCCAAACCCTAAAATCTACGGCACAAGATCTTCCTTCCCGAGCACAAATCTGAGGTAAATCCCTTTTCCCCGTGGACAATTCCTTGTGTAGATGGCACCAGTTAGGGATGCAAAAGGGCCGACCCAAGGATACCCTTTGACCCTCTCTAGTTCATTTGTCTGTATAGAAAATTAGAAAGATGGGCTAGAAATTGAGTTTTTAGTTCATTTCAAATGTACTAGGTGTCCCTAGGGCCGACCCTTTCGCATCCCTAGCACCAGTAGATAGATCTCATCGAGACGGACCAAATGCATATCCGGATCATGCATTTTGGTAGAGAAACGCGCCCTCTAGAGCTCGCTGAAGGTAGGAGCACCCATGGCCGCCGGGGATCCTCGCCGTTCGTGCCGCTGTGGCAAATCCCACGCTCAACCTGTAGCTGCCACGTAGCCCCAGCGCCGTCGTCCCGCTCTCCTGTGCGCAACACACGCGTCGCGCCAACCGCTGCGAGATGCGCGTCCTGGCGGGACTTGCTTAACGCGTTCGCCTGATAGCACCGCCACCGCCGAACCACACAGTGACGCGTGTCCCCATGGGACCCGCCGCTGTTGATGCCTCCGACCGCGTCGTTGCTGCCGTCCATTGGCGTCGCGACGCTTGTCCCCATGGGACCCACCGCTAACGCCGGCACCGCCCTGTTTACCTCGCCCCGGATCTAACCACGGTCGCTGACATGTGGGCCCGACCAAGCCGTTGGAACCGCACGTCAGCCGTAGCTGTTTCGCACGCCAGCCCTTACGCGCGAGGCATGGCGACACGTGCCACGCGCACGCGTGGTGATTGCGCCGCAGCCACTGACCAGTGGGGTCCACCAGCCACGTCACTGCCACATCGGCCCGACAGCCATGTGGCATGACACATGTCAAGCCACATGTCATGCCACATCAACCAAGAACCGAGCCCTACTGCCACGTGGCATGCCACGTCAGCTTGCACGTGTCATGCCACCTAACCATTTGTGCCTATCCACTGCCATGTGTCGTGCCACGTGTTGCCACGTCACTGCCACTTGATGTCACAACCCCGGCTTCACCAGGAATCTACTTGCCATGTATACGTCCTCGCTTAGGTTTCCATTCAGGAAATCCGTTTTGACATCTATTTGCCGAATATCATAATCATGATACGCGACAATTGCTAACATTATCCGGATAGACTTGGCCATGGAGACAAGCGAATAAGTTTCATTATAGTCAATACCATGAATCTGCTTGTACCCTTTTGCCACCAAGCATGTCTTAAAAATGTGAACATTTCTATCGACATCTATCTTTTTCTTAAAGACCCATTTGTACTCTATGGTTTTTACACCATCAGACAGATCAACCAAGTTCCAAACTTGAGTATCATACATGGACTTTATCTCAGATCTCGTGGCCTGTAGCCATTTCTCAGAGTCCGGGCCCACCATCGCTTCTTTATAGTCCTTGGGCTCGTCATTTTTCAACAATAACACATCGCGTAGCTCCGTCGTGAGGAACATAAAACTCTCAGGAGCGCGGTTTGCCTGCATGAACCTCCGTGGGGCTGGCACCCCATCAACAGGTTCAGCAGCACCTTTCTCATCCTACTGAGTACTAGTTGGAGCTAAAACATTTTCAGATGTTTTCCAAATCTCTTCAAGTTTCACCTTCCTCCTACTAGTCATTTTGGAAAACTCTTTCTCCAAAAAGACGCCAGTTCGGGCGCAAATGCTTTGCCTTCTTCCCGGTTATAAAAATAATATCCTTTGGTTTCCCTTGGGTACCCCACAAATAAGCATTTATCTGATTTGGCGTGGAGCTTATCAGACGTCATACGTTTTACATAAGCCTCACAGCTCCAAATTTTAAGAAAAGACAAATAAGAACGTTTCCCTTTCCATATCTCATATGGTGTCTTATCAACAGATTTAGATGGAACCCTGTTTAACGTGAACGCAGCTATTTCTAGAGTGTGCCCCCAAAATGACAATGGAACATCTGCTTGACTCATCATTGACCATACCATGTCCAACAAAGTCCGGTTCCTCCGTTCGGATAACCCGTTCCACTGAGGCGTACCGGGCGGAGTCAATTGCGGAACAATTCCACAACTCTTTAGATGATCTTTAAACTCTTGGCTCAAATACTCACCTCCACAATCAGATCGCAAAAATTTAATTTTCTTACTCAAATGATTTTGTACTTCATTCTGAAACTCCTTGAACTTTTAAAAAGATTGGGACTTGTGCCTCATTAAATAGATATAGCCATATCTACTAAAGTAATCGGTGAAAGTAATGAAGTGTTGATAACAACCTCTGGTCGTGGAGCCCATTGGTCCACATACATCAGTATGCATGAGTGCCAACAGCTCACACATCCTCTCACTCGAACCAGTGAAAGGTGCCTTTGTCATCTTGCCACGCAAACAGGACTCGCATGTTTCAAAAGATTTAACATCAAATGAATCGAAAAGACCACCTTTATGGAGCTTCTCCATGCGTCTTTTGTTTATATGACCCAATCGACAATGTCATAAATAAGTGGAATCTAAATCATTTATTTTGATTCTTTTCGTATTAACATTACTAACAGAAGCATTACCAACACCAATGGACCGTTACCATAGAGCAAACCATTGAAATAAATTAAACAACTCTTGTTCTTTACTACAAAGTCATAACTATTGCTGGCCATATGGGACGGTCCGGCTGAACCAAACCGGGCCGAATCTGGGCCGGCACCTCGGCCCGTCGGGTCGACCCGGTTCAGTTCGCATAGTACGTCCCGGTTCGGTTCGCTACGGTTGTATATTTATTTAATTCAATATATGTATTTCTATATATATTTTTATTTAATTTATAATGTATATTTATGAAATATAATGGGTTTTCTTAATCTTTATATATATTTTTAAATAAAATAAACCGACTAATAAAAAACCGGGCCGGCCCGGTTCGGTTTGGTTCACTGTGCGAACCGAACCTAAGCCGAGATCCCGGCCGGTTGGCCCGGTTTGTACAGTAATCGAACCAACCGGGCCCGAACCGAACCGAACCGGGCCGCCCGTTGGCCAGGTCTGGTCATAACCATCTTTTTCCAAACATGAAGAAGAGATAATGTTCTTACTTAAGGCACGAATGTAATAACAATTATTTAATTTTATGACTAAATCAGAAGGTAACAACAAGGGATAAACGCCGACGGTCTTCACAGCAACCTTTGCTCCATTGCCAACGCGAATTTCCAACTCGCCCCTCTTGCAATCTCTAGTCCTTCTTAGCCCCTGCAACGATTTGCAAGTATGAATCATTGCACCGATATTAAATACCCAAGATTCAGTAGGACAAGTTACAAGATTAACTTCTATAACATTTTATACCTGAAGTAGAAGGTGGAACCTTTCCATTCTTTTTATCTTCCAAAAACATTTATACCGGAGGTATCTCTCCTATTATCGAGGAGGGACAAATTCTATCTTGATCATCACACCCCTGGCTATGTATCATGCCATACCCAGTAATCACTTCTTTAACTACCCTGTTACGGTGTATCGTTTGATGACACCAAATCATACGAGTCAACATGATGGGCATCCATGACAATATAAGGTCTAAGAACCATATAGGCGTACCACTCGAGACTATACGTTGATGGCACTATAAGAGATAACAACTTATAACGTCTCGGAGTAGGTCTGTCCGACTACGCATGTTCTCCAACATGTGTCCATACTATTGGTTTGATATCTCCAAATCTATGGTATATGAAACATTAGCATCAACCAATATGTATGCTGATCAAATCATAAACGCTCCTCGTAATGACATGGATCAGGGAGCTGTTTATAACAATGTCACTTAACAATGTGTTTCACAATCAAGTCGTACTCAGTGGATATAGTCGTGACATTTATTCAGGGAACCGATAAACAATGTTATCATAAGTACATGAATAAAGACGTGGTACAATCATCACTATGATTGATCTAGGGCATATCCCTTCCAAACCCAGCGTCGTTTCCCGCCGCGCCGCTGCCGCGTGTCGTCACCGCGTCACCCCGCGCCGCATCCACCAATCTCGTGCCGCCGCATGCCGAGTTACTTTAATAACCTAATCAACTAAAACCTACGTGGCGTGTGTTGACTAAAGATGGCAAGTCGGTTGGTTTTGTTTAATGAGGATTGTGGTGGAGGTAGTCAACTTAGTCTAAGAACCCTTAACGTATGCTTATTCGGCCAAGCCATACAAGCGCAACTGTAAGTGCTGGCTCTAGCATGTCGGCCAACATGTGCTAGTACTGACTTAGTAGTTAGGGAAACTGTTAGCACATGATAATTTGAAAATATCGGGCTGCGTTCTGTTGGCTCAAAAGAGATACCCGAGTGTCAAAAGCTTAAAAGGGGTATCGGTGTTAACAGAAGGAACTAATGAATCGTCTTATATCGTTACTTCGTCTAGGCTCCAAAGAAAGAGATAAGACATAAAAGTAGCACTAGGCTTTATGAATAAAGTGTGCCACACTCTACAGAGGTTAAAACTATCATGATAGCCGTTTGCACGGACATGGGAGGGGGGAGGGGATGAAGATCGTACGTGATAGTCTCATGTGTTAATAATTAACCTGATGGGTTGATTTGGTTTGAGTTATTCGGGGCTTGTGCAGTTCTACTGAGGGGCTTGGAAGCCGAGCTCGGTGTGTTTACTTTGGGAATTTTTCACTATTGCTCTACAAATTATTTTAGAACACTTTAATTAATTTGAATAGAATAGGTGTTTATGCAAAAGGGTCATCCTGTTCTTGTTATATCCTTTCATTAATTATAAGGATTTTTACTGGATAGCCGTCTACTCATTGTACAAACCACAGATATATTTGTATTCAGGAGAAGAATCGGGTCCGGTTTGCCTATAGGATCAGGAGGATTTTGTGCTGAATTTCAACCAAGACTAGTTGACATTCAAATGTTGGACTAGAGCATCGTTATACTTTATTTTCCGCTGTATTTATTTGGATTTCTCCACTCTGAACTATATTATGTCGTCTTAATCAAACTATTGTAATAAGTAGTTGTGTAACAATTACTTTTGCATAATATGTTATTTTCATAGTTAATTGTGACTGTGTGATGATGTTTGACAAATGTCGCTCATGAGTTGCTAGTATTGATCTCTGATACTAGCAATATATCATGAGTGGATACTGGTGAAGCAGGGTCGCGACACTTGGACAATGAGAACTGGTTGAGCGAGATGGTGGGACTAAGACTTGGGGATACAAAGATGGTGTGTAATATAGATCGCAACTGGCGAGTGGAATCGAGGCACAACTGGAGGATTGCGGGCAGCTAAAACTTTGTATTCTGCGCTTGGTGTGTGGGCTCAGATGGGAATATTTCAAGAGTGGAATATGCAGGGCATATTGTAGGGAATATGGGAGGCATATTATTGTCTTGATGAGCTGTGTATATGAAGGAAAATTTAGTTATTTGCCACACGTTTCGAGTGGCTTCGTTAAAATGGCACTCGTTTCTTAATGACACGCGGAACCATGTATGTCTATGACCATGGGACAGAGTGCTATTTTTGCGAAGCCACTTATTCAGAGTGGCAAATAACCATGTATCTCTCATATATGAACAATCTCAGTCATTATAGAGTAATCCGAGTATATCGACAATTTCTTACAAGATATATGGGTCGATGGTGGTAGCAACGTGTATAAACAAATATTTGGGATCTCGACCTTTATCGCAAGTACAGTGGAAATCTGGAGATTCATACTTTTGGGGCAGTCTCATGAAGGTGAAATGAGATTTCTTTCGTTTCAGAAGCTTTAGTATTAAGGACGGATCTCAAATTAGGTTCTGGGAGGACAAGTGGTTGGGAAACGCTACCTTGCGAGAACAGTACCATTGTTTATACAATATAGCTCGCCACAAATAGATTACTGTAGCAGAGGTCCTTCAAACAACAAATCCTATTTTATCATGGCGCAGAGATCTTGTTAGGCCAAAATTAGCCGCATGGAATACTTTACTTCCACGCATTGCTAATATTGCTTTGTCTAAGGAACAAGACATGTTTCGCTGGAATTTACATCCTCATGGTCAGTTCTCGGTGAAATCACATTATCTTGCACTCATTCATAGTGATGTCCCAAATATTAATAAACGTCTGTGGAAACTAAAAACACCACTTAAGGTTCAGATTTTCCTATGGTACCTACGACGAGGGGTACTTCTGACAAAAGATAATTTAGCGAGACGAAACTGGAATGGTAATAAGAACTATTGCTTTTGTTATAAAGAGGAGACAATTAATCATCTGTTCTTTGAATGCCGTTTGGCACGGTGAGTTTGGTCCATAATCTACACAGCTTCAGGACTCTGTCAATCTTGCATTGTATCCCATTTGTTTGGTGCTTGGTTATGTGGTATAAACAAGTATTTGAAAACCACTGGTCCTGTTGGGGGCGGCTGCAACTTGTTGGTCGCTCTGGTTATGCAGGAACGATATGGTTTTTAATAAGAAAACTCTCATCTCCTTTGCAGGTTATTTACTTAATTATCCATTGGCTACGCACTTGGACTATTCTTCAGCGGCCGGCTTCGCGGGATTTTATTATGGCGGCGTGTTCGCATATGGAACGGGTGGTCAATGAGTGTTTTACCCAGGCATATGGGTGGCGATCTAGTATTCGGATTGGTAGTCATTAAGTTGTCTGCCTTTTCTTATATCTATTCAAGACTGTGTGCATCTTGCTATGCAGAGGCCGGGAGTATCTCAGGATGGTTGTATCATCTTTGCGCTTATGATGTAGCACCCGGTGGATCTTTAGCTAGCGTGTATCATCTTACGAGAATACAGTATGGTATAGATAACCCAGAAGAAGTATGCATAAAAGTCTTTGCCCAAAAGGATAATCCTAGAATCCCGTCATCTTCGGATTTGGAGAAGTGCCGATTTTCAAGAACGTGAATCTTATGATATGGTGGGAATCTCTTATCATAATCACCCACGCCTTAAACGTATCCTAATGCCTGAAAGTTGGATAGGCTGGCCCTTACGTAAGGACTATATAACCCCCAATTTCTATGAAATACAAGATGTAGCTATCTTGTTTTCAATAAAGCTTCCTTTATCAAAAAAAAAAAAGAAAAAGAAAAGGGCACGTGTATATAAGATATTTTGTGATGATATTTATGGAATCACTTTGCTTGCTCGGGCGGGACGCCGGGACGAGGAAAGGAGATACTCGACTACTCGAGGATCCGGTGAGCGACCGGACTCGCGCCGCGGCCCCGTCGAGGTCGCTCTTTGCTAACAGGGCCGCTGGCGGATGGCCCGCTGGCTACATGCTTGACCTCCGTTCGTCGAATTCGATTCCCCCCAAATCGAATCGTTTAGCACCTCAGAACCTCATATCCTACCAGCAAGTAAATCGACTGGGCTAGCTCGCCCTGCTGCAACCGCCGCCGCTCCCTACGGCGAGCTCCGACCTCCAACGGTAACTGTTGAAGTAGCTTCCCATTTTTCTAGAACTTGGATACTAAAGCGGAGGAATTTACAGAATCTTCCCATGCCATTCCTTTCTACTTTCATTTCCGATTGCCAAGGATGTGGTTGCTACACAAAATTGCAGTGCTAAATCACTTTGAGCCGATTGGGTTTGTTCTCGTCACTTTTGGAATTTTTTTACTGTTTGCCCATAAAAAATGCCGCAAATGAAAAAATGCCCAAAGGTTTGAGGCAATTGCAAAAATGCCCCTCGGCGCTCTAGGGCAGGGCGTTATAACAGAGAAGGCGCTCGAACGGACGGCGCCAAGGGGGAAGGCGCTGGAGCGGGCAGCGCCAGGGAAAGCGCCCAGTAGGCGCCTAGGGCTAAGCGCCCGCCTGGCGCCGAGCCTAGGCGCCCGGCCAGTATGCCAAGGCTCTCGCGCCGCCGCCATCACCAAGGCGCCCGGGCTGAGGGCGCCGGGCAGGAGGGGGGAGGGGGGGTTGGGTGGGTGGGGGTGAGCCGGGGCCGCTGTTTTCCGTCGATATTCACATCGGATTCCTTCGCGATGCACATCCTGAAACATTTTCTCCATCGTTCCCGCACTGCATCCCGAGACAATTTAAAGCGCTATCACATCTGGCGCTGTTTTCGTCGGCATTCACCTCGGATTCGTTCCCGCTCGAAACGATTTTTCTCCGTCGTTCCCGCTCCACATCCTGAGACGATTTAAAGCGCTATCACATCATGTCTGCCACGAACTAGTTAGTACTGCGCCATGACATTCTCCCTGCCACGAAGGAGGTGGGCACTGTACTCGGCTATAAATAGGTGAGGGCTCGCTAGTCGATTTGCAGGCAAGATATTTGGGCAGTGAAATTTTTGTTTTTTAAATTTAGTGTTCGAGGGTATGGCGTTCCCGCAGGCACCGTTCGAGTCTCTGCCAACATACATCCTGTTCGGCGTAGATGTGGCAAAATGTTTGTGTGGGGATCCCTGTCGTTTGAGTAAGTCATACGAACTGTCATACACCTTCGGACGTAGGTATTGGTCATGCGCAAACCTTGCGTTTGATCCGTCTGAAGAGATGCGGCGGAAAGGAAAACGCCCGGTGAGTTTACTTTATTTTGGCCATCGTTCTCGGGTTACATATTTTTGAACACATTGATATGATGTTTTCAAAATTGTTAGCCTCCATTATGCGAGTTTGTGCAGTATCTCGACATGGAGCAGACGCCCGAGATGAAGGAGGACCTCGCGCTACACATGAGGATTGATGAATCTGGGCGCGAGTATGATCAGAGGCGTGCCGCTGAGGAAGAGAGGCGCCAGGAGAGGGAGATCGAACTACAGAAACAACGTGGGCGTGCAGCCCGAGAGGCTCAGGCGGAACATGAGCGCCAAGCCCGTGCTCGTGAGGCTGAACGTGAGGCCAAGCGACATAGGGCGGCAAGAGCTCGTGAAGCAGCAGGTGCTTCAGCAGAAGAACTAAGGAAGGGAAAATATCCTCGAAGGACGCAATAGATTGTTCACTTGTTTAAGTGAAATGTATCATTTAACATTTAAAAAAATGCTGGGTCAATAAGATTTCATGCAACATGTTAAACATAATGATTTATTATATTAATCACCGGTTATGAAAACCATAGACTTAACGGTGACAACCGGACATGACAGCACAAGGTGAAATGACCCTCCGTTTTTTGTGACTTCGATCGAAATACAAGTACGCGTGAATTTAAGGCAATTGATCTGAAAAATGATATAGACAAATACACCATCGAGTACTGCATGAATGGTTTTGTACGAAGTCTGGATCTTTGAGGTATCCGTACTCCCTCCGAAATTTCTTTCGTTTGTAACGCACAAATTCATTCGGACTGTCGGGGTAATAACTGATCATTCGAATCCATGGCAATAGCTGTCATAATTGTACCCCTGTACTTTCCGGTAAAAAATGTACCATCACAACATAGCACCGGTCGACAATGCTTGAATGCCTGAACACAACATCCAAATGCGAAGAAAACACGCTTCAGGATCTTAAACCCAGAATGGCCATCATCTTGATGGTCTTGCATATTGAAATACATGCTGTGATTTCTTGTCTTCAAGACCTGCAGCATACGAGATAGGTTGTCGTACGACGCCTCGTAGCTACCATAATAAGACACTAATGCCTTCTGTTTAGCCCTCCATGCTTTTTCATAATCTATCTTATATTTATATCTTGTTTCACATGCATTCATAATGAATTGTACTGCTATATCCTGCTTCTGAATGATCTCTTGCTTCAACATAGCAGCAATTAATGTAGAAGTCATGTTGCGGTGTTCCTGCAACATGCTACTTAAGGTACATGTGTGTGGGTGCACGCTTGAAATCTGCCACTTCAAAGCAAATTTAGACTTACTCGCGTGTACCCTAAAGTCGCAATTATCATGCATGCATCGAACTGTGTACCTACTCTTATCAGATTTGTCCACCATGAACTCTCGTTGCATATGTATGGACCATATTTTTACAGCATTTTGCACAGCCGTCTTTGAACTATATATTTGTCCTTCACGCACCTCACTCGCTCCAACGACAGTTGACGATCCATGACCATCATCTACAAAAAGCTCATTTGAATTGCCTCTATCCTATTCTTCCGGAATAGCTCTATCTTCCTCATCACTTGAACTATCATCCGTTTGCAGCTGTTCCTTCTCCATTGCCTGTGCATCATCATTATTCATATCATCCACAATTGCTTTGTTAATCTCTCCCATATCAGCTACATATTGTTCATCTCCTTCTTCTTCTTCCACAGCATGTTCTTCCCCACCTACTCTTTCAGAAACATATTGTTCTGCTACAATCCCTCCTGTTTCGTGGGCGTATGTGTCAGCATAGCCTCCACAGATTGCCGTCCCCATCGCTTTGTCCAAATTTCGCCAACATTTTGTGATATAGGGATAGTCGGCCTAAGGGTAGCTTGCACCAACACAACACAATTTTCTCCTCACACCTCAGTATAAATCTCAACAAATTTCATTCTCCGTGTCCAGGGCAGTTAGCTTATAACATGGGGTTTCTACAGACTTGGACCATAAAGCCTGTATCCAAACTATATGGTTCTGCAGTGACCATCCAAATAATTGACATATCCAAATTTGCAGTCCATTAAGTGTTACGTTGTTAACATCTGGATAAATTGTCTGCATGTAAGCAAACTGATTAAGGTCTACCCCATTCGGACCTTTCATGATATTGCCAGGACCATAATGTATGATAAACGGTAACGTATCCATTTTCTGAAATTTAAAAAAAAAATAAGTACTTCATTATTAATAACTATTATGTTTAAATAAACTGCTACTTATTATCCTCCTAAATAGCCGTTATAGTACCTACTTATTACCCTAAAATCTAAGAGGTTAAATAGCCGTATATTAACTACTATACTATTAGTAATATAATAATAGAATGACTATCCTACCATGGTTTTAAGCATAAAACAATAAATATTACTATGCAATATCATTACACTAATATTCTCACTTACCCGCAGGAGAAGAAAACTTTGCACTGAGTGAGCTCTCCACTGTTAGTGAAAATCTCAGAAGGGTCAGAGCTCTCCTCTGTTTGAGCTCTCTCG
Source organism: Raddia guianensis (assembly GCA_036346415.1). NCBI lineage: Eukaryota > Viridiplantae > Streptophyta > Magnoliopsida > Poales > Poaceae > Raddia > Raddia guianensis. The sequence goes on along the minus strand of CM070537.1, from coordinate 12,001,935 downwards.
TGTGTACCGAAAACGAATGGCTGCGGTCAGAAATGAATCTGGGGTGAGAGCGACCGTGCGAAGCTGAGACTTTATATACGGGCCGGTCCCCCCCTAGGCGCTCTGGCCGGGGGCGCCGAGGCCTCGCCACGCTGGCCCACCCGTTAGCGCCACTGGCGGTGGCGCCAAGCCGTTGCTCGCCACGCTGGCTCACCATGCTAGGCGCGCTGGGCGGTGGCGCCTTCCTGGCGCTCGCCGGGCGCCGAGCCCCGCCGCCACGCCAGCCACGCTGGCCCACCATGCTAGGCGCCTGGCGGTGGCGCTTCGCTATTGGCGCTATGGCGGCGCTGAGGGCTTGGCGCTCTAGGAATGGGCGCCTTCAGCGTTAGCGCTGTCCGCTCGAGCGCTTTGCTCGCTGATGCCGCTCTCGCCTCGAGCGCCAAGGGGCATTTTTACAATTGCGTCTAAACCTCGGGTATTTTTTAGTTTGCGCGATTTTTTATTGGCAAACAGTAAAAAGTTTCTCACTTTTGTTGTTGCCTCCGGTCTGAAAATCCGTTAAAACACTGAGACGGCGAGTCCTCAAATTTTGTCGCTGATGCCACTTTGTGACTGAAATTTTTGTTCATTACACTCCCACTTCCACAAAAAACCTGTTGCTATCAAGTCTTCACGCGTCTTCTTGACTTCATAGTCCTGACTTTTATACACGTTCCAGGGAGACAACAGGCAAACTTGCATTGACTATGAGCAAATCTTTTAAAAGTCAAACATGCACACAAGATCCAAGTTCTTGCAGTTCTTGGTTCTTCAGCAGCCTGTTTATCTCAACACCATGCCATCAGTGTTATCTCTGCTCTGTAGTTTACTTATCTGCTTCTCTGTCAGCAACAGAATACTCACAGCAGCAGCGCAGACGAACAAGTCTGAGATCGATCGGCAGGCCCTCCTTTGCTTCAAGTCTGGCGTCACCTCTGACCCCCTTAGCACCCTGTCCTCATGGCAGAACAACTCGCTCAGCTTCTGCAGCTGGCGAGGGGTCACCTGTGGTACAAGGCTTCCAGGTCGTGTGGTTTCTCTGAATCTCACCTCTAGCCGTCTCGGTGGGTTCATATCTGGTTGCATAGGCAACCTTGCTTCTCTATACCGGATCGACCTTTCCGACAATAACCTTGGAGGTAACATCCCTGAATCATTGTGGTCTAGCTTGTCTCTCAGCTATGTCAATCTAGCAAATAATACCCTCAATGGCGGTATCCCTGTCTCATTGGCCAATAGTTACTCACTCAAAACACTGATCCTCTCGCGTAATAACCTCTCTGGAGACATCCCTGCTACTTTGTTTGCTAATTCATCTGCACTTATTATGGTTGATCTACAGATGAATTCTTTAACTGGTTCCATCCCAACTTTTGGTAAGGTTTCAGGCCTCATGTTTCTTTGCCTGACAGAGAACTTCCTTTCTGGATGTATACCTCCTTCGATCGGAAACATTTCTTCCCTGACTTCTATATTGCTGGGTCAGAATAAACTAAGTGGGTTAATCCCAGAAAGTTTGAGTAACATTCCAAAACTTCTTAAACTGGATCTAAGTTACAACATCTTGTCTGGGCATATCCCCTTATCTATCTATAACATGTCGTCACTTGAATACTTTAGCATAGGTAGCAATGGCCTTGTTGGACATATTCCGTCTTACATTGGCTACTCATTGCCAAACCTCCAGTACCTTAAAATGCAAAACAACAAACTTGCGGGCCATATTCCTACTTCAGTAACCAACACATGGAATCTCCAAGTATTTGATCTTTCAGGTAACTTATTAGGTGGCCCTATTCCATCTCTTGGATCCTTGGCAAGCTTGCGAGAAGTAATTCTTGGAAATAATTTGCTAGAAGCACATGACTGGCTATTCATTACATCTCTAGCTAACTGCACCCAGCTGAAGAAGTTGTCCTTGGAAGGGAACATTCTGAATGGCAGCCTTCCTAGATCAGTTGTTAATCTTTCCACAGGGCTAGAATATTTGTCACTGGGGTCAAACCACATTTCGGGCTCCATACCTGTTGAGATCGACAATCTTGCTAATCTGACTTTGCTTAGGATGGAAAACAATTTGCTTTATGGGGCCATGCCTTCTACAATTGGGAAACTACACAACCTATTTATCCTAGACCTATCCAGAAACAAATTATCAGGTCAGATCCCTCCCTCAATTGGTAACAATACTCAATTGGGACAACTTTATCTTGATGGCAATATGTTGGGTGGAAATATACCTAGTAGTTTAGGTCAGTGCTTGCGCCTGCTTCAGCTGAACTTTTCTTCCAACAACCTTAATGGTGGCATACCAGAAGAACTGTTTACCAACACACCCCTCTTGGGTTTCGACTTGTCGCACAACAATCTCACGGGGAGATTACCGGAAGTAGTTGGCCAGTTGGTTCTTATAAGTATAAATGTTTCCAACAATCAGTTGTTTGGGGGAGTTCCTACGAGTTTTGGGAAGTTGCTCTGCATCCAGCAGATTAATATTTCTCGGAATAAATTATCTGGTGCAGTGCCAACATTCTTTGAGGACCTCAGAACGTTGGAGCAGCTTGATCTGTCCTACAACAACTTTGAAGGGCCAATTCCGACTGGTGGATGCTTTCGAAACTCAAATATTGTAGTTTTGGAAGGCAATAAGAAGTTGTGTGGAAGTGTGTCCATGCTGGCACTGCCAATTTGTGATGGCACCTCAGCCACGAAAACAAAGATCCATGCGTTTGCTAAAAAAAAAAAAAGAACCATGCGACTTTGTTAAAGTTAGTAATAATTCCAATATCTACTGTTGGGTTTTTAATGTTGTTATGGTTGATGTTTTACCTTTGGAAGGAGAGGGTGGTGGAGCATACATTTCCACGGTGCAATAAGATGTTCAGTATATCAAGACTCAGGGCTCTCCAAAAGAGAGAAGTGTTGGAAATATTGCAGTATGAGCAAGATATAAATAACGGCAAAGAACCACCGGCGCAAAAAAGGGCAAAAGCCCAACAAGAAGTGCATGCATGCCCTAGCGGCAACCACAAGGAGATGCTGCAGAAGGTATCATACGGTGACATTCTGAGAGCTACCAATTGCTTTTCTTCAATCCATGCAATTAGCTTTACGCGTACTGGATCAGTTTATGTTGGTAGGTTCAAATCGGACAGAAGCTTAGTTGCAATCAAAGTATTCAACTTGAGTGAACCTGGTGCATATGAGAGTTACTTTATTGAGTGTGAGGTGCTACGAAGCACCCGTCATAGAAATCTAATGCGGCCTGTGACTTTATGCTCAACATTGGATAAAGAAAACCATGAGTTCAAGGCACTGATATTCAATCTCATGGTTAATGGCAGCCTCGGAAGATGCCTGTACTCAGAGCAACATTATGGAATTCTAGCCAGAGTGCTAAGCTTAGGCGAAAGGATATGTATTGCAGCAGATGTGGCTTCTGCTCTCGATTATATCCACAACCAACTGACGCCACCTTTGGTCCATTGTGATTTGAAACCAAGCAATATCCTTTTAGATCATGATATGACAGCGCGTCTTGGTGACTTTGGGTCAGCAAAGTTTCTATTTCCAGGGCTGATCACCCCAAAAAACCTGGCTGATGTCGGAGGAACAATTGGATACATGGCACCTGGTGAGTTCACTTTTTCCATCTCGGCGTAGACATGGTCTCTCTTGTATACCTCTTATATTTTAAGAGTATATTATCTCAATTTTACAGAGTACAGCATGGGTTGTGAAATCTCCACGGGAGGCGATGTGTATAGTTTTGGGGTGCTTCTACTGGAAATGCTTACAGGAAAACAACCGATCAACGATATGTTCGTTGATGGACTTAGCCTTTGTAAGTTTGTTGACTCCATGTTCCCAGATAGAGTTGCTGGTATTCTAGATCCCCGTATGGCTCCTGAGGAGCACCAAGGGTTTCCAGTAGTATGGATGCAGAGCTACATTGTCCCCTTGGTTGCACTTGGCCTGTCATGTTCATTCGAATCTCCGAAACACAGACCTGGAATGCAAGACGTGTGTGCAAAACTATCTGCTATCAAAGATGCTTTTCTGGAATCTTCTGGTTAAAATGTGAACTCGGTATCTCTTCGGTGGAAAAAAAAAAGAACTCCGTTAGAGAGTGCTACTAGTACGTGTAAGGTGATTCATTACTGTTATGAATGTACTTTTGTAAATGTGAAGAGTAATGAGCCATTCTATTGAGTCCTGATGAATAACGCAACACTTTGTTGAATAGAAATATGTGACGTGGATTTCTTATTATTTTTTCCCATAGTATTGGAACTACGCTTTGCGTATTACTGTAGCAAATTTTGTTATTTTTATATAGCATATATGTTATGATAATTTGTAATGATTTTTTAGCGACTTTTAATAGTCATTCCAAAGATTTTAAAACTATTTTTAATTTTTTTTTATAATTTTTAGGCCTTATGTTGAGGGCTCTCAAATTTGCTATAGTAATATGCCAACACAACGATGCATTGAAAAGAACAAGGTGTTAGTCTTAGCGAAGAATGGATATGATGCAGGCAGCAGGCGTTGTGAACTGCAGGCCACCTATGCAATACTCAGATGCAGGGATGTTCGAGAAGAATGGACATTCCATTGTTTCCTGACTTTATTCAGAGGACCCCACCGAAATTTTGTATGGGAAATCCTCTCCAGTCTCCACCACCCGAAAAGTTTATAATTTTTTGCATCCATGGTCACGAAAGAAAAAAAACAAGATCTGCCTTGAGAGATTATCGGCGGCTGAGAAATTTGGGCGAAAAACCTAACAGACGAGATACAAGGGGTCTACAGCAAAAAAAAGAAAAGAGATGGTCGTGTCGAAGAAGGCCACCTTCTTTTCCAGCTTTAACGGCTAGAAAAAAAAAAATTTGTAGACCTCATAATGATTTGCTTGCTGGGCTACGAGAAACGGTCCAACAAGGATTAGAAAATGCATTTCTTATTTTCCAACAAGAAGAAACTTTTTTAGACTCTTCCCCATGAGGGAACTCACTTCCAAAACCTCAGAGACTAGATGTTGAGCGGAGGAGTATGTTGCGTATCTCAAGGAAACGCAATATACTCAACTCACAAGCCTAACCAAGGCATCCCTCTTCGCATAAACCAAACAATCTTAACCACATGGTAAGCAAGACATGAGCAAATGAGTAGATGACTCATCAGCAGCCACAAACACATGCCTCTATCGTCTAGTAATGCCCCTATCGTCTAGTGGTTCAGGATATCTCTCTTTCAAGGAGGCAGCGGGGATTCGACTTCCCCTGGGGATAGGGAGTATTATGAAAGGAGGTTAATAGTAGATTATTAAAAATCCTAGAATAAATTCTTTCTGGGTCGATGCCCGAGTGGTTAATGGGGACGGACTGTAAATTCGTTGACGATATGTCTACGCTGGTTCAAATCCAGCTCGGCCCAAAAATCTAGGGCTTCGTGAATATGAACTAATTTGATATTTTCTTATTGAAGCCACTAAATACATGCATAATGAGCTTTACGGCATAGTCATATGAATAGCGTGTTAACCTAAGTGGGTCATCGCAACATGACTCCCTGAAAAGCTACGACCGCAAGAGCTTGACTGCAGTCATGTAAATAACGTGTCTACCTAAGCAGGTCATCGCAACATGAGTCCCTGAAATGCTAGACCACATGAGCTTCAACACATAGTCATGCAATTAATGTGTCAACCTAGCAAGTCACCACAATTTGACTCTCCGAACACAAAGACCACACAAGCATTAGGACAAACATATAAATAATAAAGAAATGTCCTGCCTGACTGTCAGGATGGTCTTACTACCACTAAGAGTGATAAAAAGGAGATTCCTTGTCTTTACACAGAAGTCCAGAGTGATAAGATGGTTATATATCCAAAGCAGATTATCTACAACACTACAAAACAAGGAGTATTCAACTATATAAAAGCACCCTCTGAGTGGAAAAAGGCAAAGATCCATCCACACATAAGTCAAGCGAAACCAAAAGGAAACATAGCAATCCAAACCTTCTAAACCAAGCATATATAGCGAACCATCTTGATAAGCCCAATGATGTCACGACCCCCTGCGTCCTCACAGGGAATCCTGCACCATGATCTGGTACTAGGCCCAGACTAGTACCTCATGATAGACAATTAAACGGCTATCATCGCTGACATTCCATTATTATTTAAAATAACAGAGTAATACAATGTAGCATAATAAGCTATTACAATAAGACAGATATTATGAAATATTAAGAACGAATAACAAGAACATTAGAGCAACAACAGTCTTCAGCGACGATATCCAAGCAATTGATCCGGACACCACCCGCAGCTAGTCCTGCACACCTGAGTTCGGACCCTTCCTAGTCCTGATCAGACCTGAATAATAAAATTATAATGAGTACGCGGCTACCCAGTAAGCAATCCTTAACAAATGTATGCAAGGGCAAAAATCGATGAATTGGCTATTTCACACCAAGACCTATTTACTAATCAAGTTTTAGCAAAGATGATGTTTTGTTGAATGCATGCATCTATAATATCATCACGAACATCGAGGTAAGGTGCATCATCACACCATACCAAACATCAAAAGAAGGTACATCCACACCAGGCCAATATCAAAGGAAGATGTATCATCACACCAGGCCAATCCTATCCTACTCTAGTCATGTCTAATTATTAAAAATGTGAATCTACGAACGCAAACCTACCAAACCATCCATAACCGTGGACATGGCTATCATGATAGATTTAACTCTGCAGAGTGTATAAATTTCCCACAAGCCCCGTCTCATCCACTAGGAGATACGGTACAAGACTTTTTCAGCCTACTACGCCCATCACTTCACCAGCTCTCTCTTTTGGTTTCCCCGGCCCTGCCGGTGCCCGCCACAGTAGGGCGCCTACTACGTCTAGACACCACCCGGGGCGTTCCCCATTTAAGCCATTCGATCTTAGGAACACACCTATCCCTTAGAGGAGATTATAAGGCCCCTAGGGCAGCAGTGACGAAACGTAACCAGCCAGCCTACGAGCCAGTGGTTAGTGGATTTCGTAGTGTACTAAACCAGGGCCGAATGCACAAGTGGTTGTACGGTAAGGTTTGGTCCAGTAATACACAAGCTTGGATCCTTATTAGAGGAGACCCTCGAATCTCCACCACAATCCCGAAACATCTCTGCCGGGTCTCCCCTAAACAATCTACACTGGTTTTAGTTGTTTAGGGTTTAATCAAAAACATCATCACGAAGCACAAGCCTCATAAAGGCATATTTTATAGTGAATCCCAAATGCAGTCCTACACATCTAGTCAAGGATAGGCTAGAAAAAATAATAACAATTTCACAAAAGAGGCTAAGACACATTAGTAAAAGACTAATGCGTATAGGAACTCACACCCTGGTCTAAATGTATGCAACAGTTCATAAAGAATAAACAACAGTTCAGATTATAAAATTAGGGCGCAAACATGTAACTATGCTTGCCTGGTAGCGATCGTCCTCGCATGCTTCTCGAGAAATCATCGATGATCTCGGGTCACCGTCCTCAATGGTGACGTCTTGGTCCAAAACCCATGTCATCACGTCTTACTGAGAGGTTGTCCGCATTCACAGCTTCAGCGTCAACGGTGGCATCTCGATCCAAAGTCGGAGTCTGGACGATCCCCCGCGAGTCCGGACGATCCCCCGCGAGTCCGTTAGGGATTACGACTCCGGCACCACCGACGGTGACGTCCTTGTGCATCTCAGGGTCCCGACAATTTTCCGAGAACCAATCGACACTCATGACACCCGCAAAAATATTGGAACGGCCTACGCGCAAACTGAGGCAACAACAAATAAGCAGCAACATAGAAAAATCGTAAAATCATGAAATAAAAACAGTAGGTAGTATAGAATATTACGAGACTAGAAAAATTAGTTTGGAGCAAATCGGGCTTACGGTGCAGGAGAAATCAAAAGTTGAAGAAGCACTGTTCATGAGGAGATCCCCAGTCGTAGCATCAAATAGGGGTAAAATCCCCGGTTTCCCCATCTCCTCCTCGCAGCCACACACACACGGGAGAGAGAAGAGAGAGAGAGAGAGGAAGGAGGCGGCGGGTTAGGCGAGCTCCAGCGAGGGCGATGCTCCGGCGACGGCACGGCCGCGGCAAGGGGCGGCGCTGGGCGCAGGGCAGGGGCGGCGGCCATGGGGGTGAGGCGTGCGGCGGCGCTGGGAGGCGGCGTGGAGGTGAAGATGGGCGGCGCGATGCAGAGGTGGGGCGGCGGTGCGGGATGCTCCGGCGAGGACGGCGCCTAGGCGGCTCGGCTCCGACCTGGGGGCGGCGCGGTCACGGCGGCAGCATGCCAGCATCCCAGCGTCAAGATGGGGGTGGGGGGGCGGCACGGCTACAGGGCGGCAGCGGCTCCACGGGGCAGGGAGGCGGCGGCTCCACGGGGCAGGGCGGCGGCGGCGTCATGGGGCAGCACGACGGCAGGACAGGGCGCGGCGGCGTACGGGCGACGGGTCGGTGGATCCATTGGGGGCAGGGGCGGTGACGCCTTGAGGGAGGAGGCGGCGGCTGTGGGATGGTGGGGCTAGGGTTTTGCCGGGTATTTCGTTGCAGGGCTATAGATTTAGGATTGGGTTTAGGGCCCAATTTGGTTGGAGTTTAGAGACAGCTTGATTGGGCTTAATCGGTGGTCGCTTTGGGGCAGATCCGGTGTTGGACTAAGCTTTCTCGGGATGGACGTTGGCTCGGGTTTGCTGGTACTTTTGGGGGATTCGTACAATATGACGATGTTTGGAAGACCGAGTCGACAAGGGAGTATGACAGAAATACCGGTTCGGCACAAATGGGATGGATGGATGGCTCAACTAGGGTTGCGACTAAGGGTCGATTGAAGTTGCGAGAAACTTTAAGTCGACCGAGAGAGAGATTTGGTCGGCCAAGATTGCAAAAGAGAGATCGGGCGGGTTCGGGTTACCATGGTTTGGAGTTAGGTTTAGAAAAGGATCGACCGGGTTAGAGGTCAAGGTTAGGTGTAGTGTTTGACTAGGAGAGAGGAGAGTTAGGGTTTTGAGGTTCGTCGACCGATAGGGACAGAAGATCGACCGGCGAGGGTTACATCGGAGGTCGACTGAAGTTAGGGTTTCGGTTGAGGAGGTGATGAACGGCCGACCGGCGGATTTTAGGGTCTCAGCCGAGAGTCGAGTTGGGGTTTCGACTGTGAGAGAAAGTTTCCAAAGGAGATTAAACCAAGGTTTTAGAGTTTCGGGCTCGACCGAGAGGATTTAGGTTTGGTCGACCAAGTTTACAAGGGATGTTGATCAGGGTTTAGTGACTAGGTCGACTCGACCGAGAGTGTTAGGGATTCGATAGAGGAAGGTCAAAAGAGAGGAAGAGAGTCAAATTATAATTGTAAAAGCCTCGTAAATTGTAACGTAAATAATAATAAAATATTTATTTTATTTATATGAAATGTAATTGTTTAAAAATTTAGGGTTTTTCATATAGAATTTATATTGAATAAATTTTAAATTTGTTTTTCTTTTTAAAGAAGACTTGGGACATTCTAATATTTATTAGGATGTCACAAATGAGTTTTACTTTAGAACCTTGTAAACCCTCACCACTTTGTAATTCCTTCATGTAAAACCCCTGTAACAATACATTATGGTCATTGCTCGCATATATGTACTAGATGTAGAGTTATTATCCCAAATCACTGGAAGCTTAAACTAGGATAAAACCGTTATGTTGCCACATTCGTTTACGCTTCACCGTTCCAACATGCTTCAAGAGAAGAAAAGAGCCTGAAATCTCCGACCTCACAAACAATATAAATATGCTGTGTGTGGCGGGAATAATTTCTGACACATCGACAGTTCTCTTTTATACAAACTAATTTGACTACATAACATCACTTCTACGGAAAAAACGATTCTCACTGCAAACATCATAAGTGATGAGCCTGTCTTCTCTATTTTAACCATATTTTTGGATCATATGCATGATCTTTAGGGCGTGTTTGGTTCGTGGCTTTGGATGGCCATGCCAATTAATTGGTCATGCCATTCCAGGGCATGATCAATTTATTGGCAAATTTTGGTCGTTTGGTTTGTAGCCAACAAAACATGCCAAATCTGCTAAGAGAATTGGTAGTTGTTTGGTTTGTTGCCAATGAAATGCGCCAATTAGTATTATTCAAATATAGAAAATGCGTTGATCATGATTCTATATGAACTATACAATTTGTTTCATGTAATTTATACACCGTTTGAAATATAAAAAATATTAAAAAATTGTGAAATTATAAAAATAGGTTGATTATGATTTTATGTGAACTATAAAATTTGTTTAATGCAATTTGGACACCGTTTGAAATAGAAAAAGTATATAAAAATTTTTAAATTTTAAAAAATTAAAAAAAAAACTATAAAAATGGGTTGATTATGATTTAATATGAATTATAAAATTTATTTCATAAAATTTGGACACTGTTTGAAATATATACAAAAATAAGAAAAAAAAAATCAATGAAAATGAATCGCATGCTAACTAACTAGTCGCTGAGCAAGATGTGACCCTGTCAGTGGGGCTCGCGAGCGTTGTGCGTCGCTGGTGCTTCGGCGCAAAGGCGCGGGCCGGCCGCCCGCGCCAATGGCTCATGCTGCGTTGAAAATTTTGGCACGGCAACTTTTTGCGTTGGCAAGCCAATGAATGGCTGTGAACCAAACTGCTTCCAAATCACCAAGGCGAGCCAATCATTGGCATGGCAACCGAGGGCAACAATCCAAACAGCCCCTTAATGTGCTAATTATTAATGGTTTCCATCAATAACGAGCATAGTTTACCTTAAAAAATAATGAACACGGTTATTCATGTGAATCGAAAATTTTCGTTAATATGTCAGTCATGCCTTTAGTATTGGTGTGAAAAGGAAAAGCCACTGTCACAAATAAGCTCAACGTTCACCACGCAAACTTCCCTTTGAGGACAACCGTGTTTCAGTGTGTGCGAATAAGAAGCATGTGTAGACCGATACCATTTGTACTCCCTTATGTGACGAGGACATCACTAACAAGTCTGCTTCCACTACGTCCGCTATATCGACTGATGCATTAGGAAAGCGTCAAAACGACACAAACCTTCATGTCATACCATTCATGCCTTCTTGAACGGAAGATCAGCGAGCCACATCCAAGATCTAAGAAGTCTCCGGCCACCGGACCCAGGCCGAGAGGAAGTCTAAGTTGTTTCCGAGTCAAACAAATCCATCTAAGAGCAGCCCACCTTCAAATAGACGCATAGGCCACATACGGCATCTAAATGAACCAAATGAGCACTCTACGGAAAGCCTATAAGATAAGCTTTTCAACGGATCCAGCCTCACCTTTAAATTCTATCCAAAGCAACGGGAATCGCCAAAATATGAACGTGAAAACAATTTGTCCGACCCTGTGTCGCTGTATTTTTGGTTCCAAGGCCCATGTACTCATAGGGTTGCATGCGTGTGAGTCCCCGTGTGGAAGGTGCCCCTCCTCTGGATGTCGCCCTACATATGGCCACCACCATGCTTAGTTTTTTTTTTTTATTTTCTTTAGTTGAGTTTGTCACGTTTGTGTGAAACTTCATTTCATTCTTTTTGTGTGGGCTAGAACAGCAAGATTGAAAAATCAAAATCCCAACTTCACTTGATACATCATCTTTATTCGCAATACCTGAGATTGCTTATCCTGTGCTTTTGCTCATTCTTTGGTTGTTGGCAAGAATTCGTACTTTGTGCACAGGGCGATCGTGTCTTTAGTTTGGTCGATAACGCTCGTCATGATGGTTTAACGATCGTTGGGACTTTCAATCACCTTAATGGTTTATAGTTGGATCGTTTAGGTCATTTGACACCCACCGAATTTACCCTTATCGCTCACTACAAGATCAGGACCCCAATTTCCGCTCCCATCTTCTTAGGAATTAGACTGAAAATAAGCTGTACGTGTTGGCCGTAGTGTCATAAGTATTATTTTTGAGCGCAAAAACTTACATATTTTCATGAAGCATCACTTTCAAAGGTGACAGTTGCTATGGAAAAATTCTGATGTGGGGATGGGTCACGGACTCATGGGTTATTCTTAACTAGAAATGTCACGAATTAAGGCCCTGTCACAAATTCTTAACCATGGTTTTTAAGGCCACGAGGTGTCTGGAAGTAACCCCAAAAAAACCATAGTTTTAGCAAAACCATGATTTTTTTTGAGTTTGTAGACTCCACTCCACACCAAAGTTTTCTAACTTGTGCTAGCAAACAATGGTTTTCAAAACCATGGTTTCCATGATCATAGCAAAACATAAACCATGGTTTTACAAAACCATGATTTTAAAAAACTCTACTTTCAAATAGGGCCTAGTATTTTTTTTCGTGGTGTGCTCAAAACGATCTTTTTTCCTACTGGGCGACAACACGGACATAGAAGTCCTCGAAGAGCCCCAAACTTAATCCTTGACGACTGATGGTGGCACTGGATACAATACTGTAGCCAGCCAATCATAGGACCGAATTGTTGGACTAGTTTATGCACACTTTTCATTACTCTCATCCCTCAGACAAGTCTTTTTGTGGTCAGACTTTCCGCAATCACTTTCAGAGACCCAGTCGTCTCATTACTACAACGAAGCGAGACAACACGGCAGCCGAGACACTGAAGTCCAATAGAAGTGGCATTCCTCTAGAAGTCCAATATATTAATTTGAAAACACACACAAAAACTTGAAAAAAGAAATCCCCTAGAACGGAGGTAATTGATTGATCCATTAGAACAGAAGCATGGTTCCTGCTGTTCTTGGCACCAAATCCCGGTCTGCTCCCTCCCAGAATGCACTCTACCTTCTCTGCAGCCTCCTCATCTTTGTGTCCTCCAGCACAATAACGCCCTCATCAGCACAGCCCAGCAACAGATCAGAGAGTGACCTGCAACTGCAAGCCCTCCTTTGCTTCAAGTCCGGCGTCACCAACGACCCCGCCGGAGTCCTGAGCTCATGGAACGCCTCACTCGACTTCTGCCGATGGCAGGGGGTCATGTGCGGCAGCACGCTCCCGCGCCATGTTGTCTCCTTGAACCTCAGCTCTATGGCGGTCAGCGGGAGCCTGCCTCCTTGCATGTCCAATCTTTCCTCTTTGGTGCAGCTAGACCTTTCACGCAACAATTTTTCTGGGAGTATACCTGACGAGCTGGGCGCCCTTCCGGTCCTCCAGACTTTGGCTCTTGCAGGCAACAGCTTTCGAGGTAACATCCCTGTGTCATTGGGTACTGCCAGTTCTCTTAGCTATCTCAATCTTGCAAACAATTCTCTCGGTGGGGTTATCCCTGTGTCATTGGGTACTGCCAGTTCTCTTAGCTATCTCAATCTTGCAAACAATTCTCTCGGTGGGATTATCCCTGAATCATTGGCCACTAGTTTGTCACTCAGTGAGATAATCCTCTCGCGTAACCTCTTATCTGGAAGGATCCCCGCTAATCTGTTCAGTAACTCATCCAGCATCGTCACGGTTGATCTCCAATTGAATCTTCTGTCTGGAAGAATTCCACATTTCCAAAATATGGGAGCCCTACAATTTATTGGTCTTACTGGAAATGACCTCTCTGGAAGGATACCGCCGTCTTTGGGAAATGTTTCATCCTTAAGTTCCATAATGCTAGCACAAAACAACTTGCAAGGATCAATTCCAGAAGCTTTGGCTCAAATTCCCGACCTAAAGGTTATCGATCTAAGTTACAACAGATTGTCGGGGACTGTCCCAGCCAAGCTGTACAACGTCTCATCACTCACATTCTTTGGATTAGGAGCCAACAAGATTGTAGGTCAGATACCTTCTGCAATTGGCCACTCTCTTACAAACCTCCAAACATTGATCATGGGTGGCAATAGACTTGACGGATTGATCCCGACGTCACTGGCAAATGCATCAGAGCTTCAAGCGGTTGATCTTTCAGGCAACTTCTTAAGTGGCTCGGTGCCATCTCTAGGATCTTTGACCAACTTGAACCAACTGATTCTGGGAAATAATATGCTAGATACTGAAGACTGGGCATTCCTTGCCTCCCTGACAAATTGCAGTCAACTCTTAAGATTATCATTGGAGAGGAATAGGCTGAACGGAAGTCTGCCAAAATCCGTAGGTAATCTATCAACAAGTGTAGAGTGGCTAAACTTCGGAGGCAACCAGATTTCTGGAACCATACCAGCTAGCATAGGCAACATTGTCAGTCTCACTCTGTTTGCTATGGACCAGAACGCCCTCTCTGGAGAAATTCCCGTGACAATTGGCAAGATGAGAAACCTGTTTCAACTGAAACTATCGATGAATAGTTTGTCAGGTAAAATCCCACAAACAATTGGTAATCTTACTCAACTTGGACAACTTTATCTTGATAACAACAAGTTGTCAGGAAACATACCGGCAAATATAGGACAATGCAAAAGGCTAGCTATGATAAACTTATCAGTCAACAACCTTGATGGATCCATACCAAGTGAACTCCTAAGTATTTCTTCCCTTTCTTTGGGTTTAGACCTCTCGAACAACAACCTTACAGGGCTGATACCACAACAAATCGGTGCATTGAACACTCTTATCTCACTGAATGTTTCCAATAACAGGTTATCTGGTGAAATTCCATATGAACTAAATCAGTGTGTTCAGCTGCTATCCCTTCACATGGAAGGAAACAATCTTGACGGGACTATTTCAGAGTCTTTGAGAGCACTGAAGGCCATACAGCAGATAGATCTATCTGACAACAATTTATCCGGTCAAGTTCCAAAATTCTTTGAGAACTTCACCAGCTTAATTCATCTTAATCTATCTCACAACAAGTTTGTAGGAGCAATTCCAACCGGAGGTATCTTTCAGAATTCAAGTGAAGTATTCTTGGAAGGCAATACAGGGTTATGTGAAATTGTTGCAATTTTTGGATTGCCAATTTGCCCCACCACCTCAGCAACTAGAAGGAAGATCAATTCACGCTTGCTGCTGATAGTACTTCCGCTAGTGACTATTGCTTTTTTCTCATTTTTATGTGTTGTTGTCACCGCTATGAAGGGAAGCCCAACCCAATCGTCTCACAGCTTCAAGGAGACAATGAAAAGGGTGTCGTATGGTGACATTCTTAAGGCAACCAGTTGGTTCTCTCCAGTTAACAGGGTCAGCATAAGTCATACAGCATCAGTCTACATTGGTCGGTTTGAATTCGATACAGACCTAGTTGCCATCAAGGTGTTCCATCTTAATGAGTCCGGTTCGCACAGTAGCTTTTTTACTGAGTGCGAAGTGCTAAAACATACCCGCCATCGAAATCTGGTTCAAGCTGTCACCTTGTGCTCGACAGTAGATTTTGAGAACAATGAATTCAAGGCTCTAGTATACGAGTTCATGGCAAATGGTAGTCTGGACATGTGGATACACCCTAGGCTATACCAGGGAAGCCCAAGGAGGATGCTAAGCTTAGGTCAAAGGATAAGTATTCTCGCAGATGTGGCTTCTGCTCTCGACTATCTGCACAACCAATTGAGACCTCCTTTGATTCACTGTGATTTGAAGCCAAGCAATGTTCTTTTGGATTATGACATGACCTCACGCATTGGTGACTTTGGATCCGCAAAGTTTCTCTCTTCAAGTCTTAGCACACCAGAAGGCTTGATTGGTGTCAGAGGAACCATTGGATATATCGCACCTGGTTAGCTATTCTTCTTTTCCTATGGAAGGAACAATGGATTTAACTTAGATCTCTATGTTTTGTTATTTTCCCAAGAAATTATGTGCTTCTCTTCTCTTTTACAGAATATGGGATGGGATGCAAAATATCAACTGGTGGTGACGTGTACAGTTTTGGGATGGTGCTATTAGAAATGCTCACAGGAATGAGACCGACCGATGGATTGTTTTGCAACAACCTCAGCCTGCAAAAGTATGTGGAGTTAGCATTCCCCGATAGAATTGCTGACATTTTAGATCCCCATATGCCATATGACGAAAAGGTGACTCTCTGCCTACAAAAGTATATCATACCGTTGGTTGAAGTTGGCCTCATGTGTTCTGCGAAATCACCTGAAGATAGACCAGGGATGCGAGATGTTTGTTCAAAAATTGTTGCAATCAATGAAGCTTTTGTTGAAACCTTCTAATTAGAGCATGTTCGAAGTTGTTGAGTTGAATGAATTGTTAAATATATATGAGAGCTATATATATGGGCCTAGGTCCATCCTGTTGTATTAGGGTTTGTCTTATACCAGATGAATATAAGTGCCATTTGTGATATGATATGAGAGGTTTAGGTTAGGGCTTACCTGTAGCCGTTGCCCAGATCCTCCTCTTTCATTGACGTTGCACTTGCGTCATCCTTGCCTACCACCTCCATCGCATTTCATCGTCAGGCTTTTTACCACCAGTATGAGCATCAACAGGCTTCGATGGAGAGGGCATCGTCTGGGGATCAGAATATGGCAGACAAGAAGTTCGATAGTAAGAAATTCCAAATAACGTTGTCCATGCATATGAACGCGCATGTGTTTCGCCCCATCCTAAAAGTTGAGACCATAAAAAATCACCCCACAACGAGGAACAACGTTGCCGAATTACACTTTTTGTTTTTATTTTAAAAAGTCGACCAAACCAACCAAGTGAGAACCAAAACAAATTGAGTCAGGCCGACTGCATCTCGGACTCTTGGTGTGAGCTTTCCCCCAACAACCCAATTATGAGCAAGGGAGATGGTGACGGTTCAGTGTTGAGCGGTAGGGGGACGGCGACGGCGAGCGGCGGCATGGCGGAAGGGTGCTAGCGACACCCGAGGAACCCACAGGATGGGCAACCTAGGCGGCGACAATTTGGGTCAAGTGGAGACTTGAGAGAGCTCGACGGTGACTAGGAGCTCGATGTCCAGCGGCGGGAGAATTGTCGATTTGCCCCGAAGTTCATTGGCCTTTGCCAATTTGCCCAAAGTTCGTTAGCCTTTGATGAATTGCACTAGGTGGGTTTAACTCTCAACAAAACTTGAAAAAACTTACAAATCGGTCCTCAGAAACCAACAGGCGTGAGGGGATCTTTCGCGCGTAGCTAGGGCGAGCAGCGCCGCACTCGGCTTCTCCTCCAGGCGCGCGGCGCCACCCCTCCTCCACGCGCGGGCTCCACAGCCCCTCTCCACGCGCTCCACCATGCGCACGGCGTCGCCCCTCCTCCATGCGTACGGGCTCTGCCGTCCCTCTCCACGTGCTCGTCCACGCGCGGGCTTTGCCGCCCCTCCACGCGCGCAGGTGCCTGTCCTCAATAAGCTTAACGTTAGATATGCTTGTACATGTGTATTTGGGTTGTGTATATGGGCCTGACCTGTCTCTCTGTTGTTTTAGGGTTTTCTAGACTTTTCTCCTTGTCGGCTTGTACAACATCAGGGTAACTTCTCCGCCTTTGTCAGGTGGGGCCCATAGCAAGGTTAACAAGGAAAGCGCACGGAGCTTAAGTTATCCAACCTGAGCAGGAGGGTGTACAGACCCCACTATTAGTGACGACTAGAACACGTGGTGGCCCGGCGAGCAGGTGGGCGATTAGGCTCTAGGCACCAGACGACCAAGACACGTGGTGGCCCGGCAAGCAGGTAGGCGATCTGGCCCCAAGCGCCGGGCGACCAGAGCATGTGGCGTCCCGGCGAGCAGGCGGACGTAGGGATGGCAGAAATACCCATGGGTCTGGGTACCCGACCTGATGGGTCCGGGTCTGGGTCTAAGAATGAACCCATGGGTATGCATCTTCGGGTCTGGGTCTGGGTCCGGGTCCGGGTCCAACTTTAGACCCATGGGTACCCAGACCCAGATCCAAACTGTATCACTAACACGTGGGCCTAATTAAATGTGTGTGCTGTTGGATTGAAGGATGCTTGTTGCCTTGTGTTTAAACCTTTTGGTTGTGCTTGCTGGAGTAGTTTATATTTGTGTTAGCTCATATTTGATTATTTGTGTTGTTTCCAGTTGGATGGCTAGTTAGTTTTTGTTCTTATATGCTCTTGAAATGCTACTAATTGTATCAAATCGATTTGATTCCTGGAGTCTCTTTGCCGAATCAGGCAGCATATAGAACCAATCCCAAGGGGACTAAGGAGATTCAACGCCAAGTTTAAGAGTTTCTCGACAAAGGGTACGTACGCGAGAGCCTTAGTCCTTGTGTTGTTCCTGTGCTTTTAGTGCCTAAGAAAGAAGGATCACGGCGTATGTGCGTGGATTGTAGAGCTATCAATAATATCATTGTTAGGTATCGCCACCCTATTCCTAGGTTGGATGATATGCTAGATGATTGAGTGGCTCTACTGTGTTCTCCAAACTTGATTTGAGAAGTGGATACCACCAAATCAGAATGAAACTTGAGGATGAATGGAAAACCGTGTTTGAAACTAAATTTGGATTGTATGAGTGGTTAGTGACGCCCTTTGGTTTAATTAATGCACCTAGTACATTCATGCGATAAATGAATGAAGTTTTACGACCTTTTATTGTAAAATTTGTGGTGGTCTACTTTGATGATATCTTGATTTACAGCAAGTCACTTTCTGAACATCATGATCATCTACGTGATGTTTTTAATGCTTTAAGAAATGCACGCTAATTTGGTTACCTTGAGAAGTGCACCTTTTGCACCGATCGAGTATCTTTTCTTGGCTATGTTGTTACACCCCAGGGAATTGAGGTTGATCAAGCGAAGATTGAAGCCATCAAGAGTTGGCCAACTCCTAAAACGGTCACACAAGTGAGAAGCTTTCATGGACTTGTTGGATTTTATCGCCGATTTGTGAAGGATTTCAACACCAACACTGCACCTTTGAACGAGTTGACAAAGAAGTGAGTAACGTTCTATTGGGGACAGGCGCAAGAGGATGCCTTCAACACCTTAAAAGAAAAGCTCACAAGTGTGCCACTACTGCAGCTTCCTGATTTTGGTAAGACCTTTGAACTTGAATGTGATGCTAGTGGTATTGGCATCGGAGGTATGCTGCTATAAGAAGATAAACTCATTGCATATTTCAGTGAAAAACTTAATGGACCTATACTTAACTATTTCACGTATAATAAAGAATTGTATACTCTTGTTCGTTCTTTGGAAACGTGGCAACACTATTTACAGCCTAAGGAGTTTGTTATCCATTCTGATTATGAATCTTTTAAGCATATTAGAAGACAAAACAAGTTGAACCAAAGACAGGCAAAATGGGTTAAATTCATTGAATCATTTCCATATGTCATCAAACACAAAAATGAAAAAGATAATGCGATTGCTGATGCTTTGTCTAGGCTATATGCGATGATGTCTCAACTTGATTGTCGTATTTTTGGTCTTGAAACAATAAAAGAGCTTTATAATCACGATATTGACTTTAGGGATGCTTTGTTGAATTGGAAAGAGGGAAGAAGCTGGAACAAATTTATGAACAATAATGGATTTCTGTTTAGGGCTAACAACTTGTGTATTCCAGCTAACTCTGTTTGTCTTTTGCTATTACAGGAGGCCCATGGCGGAGGGTTGATGGGACATTTTAGAGCCAAGAAGACTAAGGACATTTTAGCTGAACACTTCTTAATTTTGGCCAAAGATGAGACGAGACATCGAACGCTTTGTTGCACGCTGCACCACTTGCCAAAAAGCTAAGTCTCGGCTTAATCCACACGATTTGTATATGCCTCTTCCTGTCCCTAACGTTCCTTAGGAGGATATATCTATGGACTTTGTTCAAGGATTGCCTCGAACGAAGAAGGGAAGGGATAGTGTTTTTGTTGAGGTGGATAGATTCTCAAAAATGGCACATTTCATTACATGTCACAAAAGTGATGATGCCACTCACATTGCTGACATATTTTTTAAAGAAATTGTTCGTTTACATGGTATGCCCTCCGCTATTGTTTCAGATCGTGATGCAAATTTCTTAAGCCACTTTTAGAGAACCTTATGCAACAAATTAGGCACGAAATTGCTGTTTTCAACTACGTGTCACCCACAAACTGATGGACAAACTGAAGTGGTGAACATAACCTTGTCAACCATGTTGCGAGCCGTCCTAAAGAAGAATTTGAAGATGTGGGAAGAGTGTCTTCCACATGTGGAATTCGCTTATAACCGATCACTGCTCTCAACCACGAAGATGACCCCTTTTTAGGTGGTATATGGCTTTAACCCTCGTGCTCCAATCGATCTTTTACCTTTACCATCTTCAAAGAAGGTAAATTTTGATGCCAATAAGCGTGCTGAGTTTGTTATTAAATTGCATGAAATCACAAAAGAAAACATCGAACGTGAAAGGATCGCTATGTCGCCTAGAGGGGGGTGAATAGGCAAATAAACAAAATTGCGGAATTAATAAACTTGAACAGTAACCAGTCGGTCGGATGTTCCGATGGGGATCGGATGTTCCGATGTGGTACAGTAACCCCTCCGTCAGATGTTCTGATCTGGGTCGGATGTTCTGACGGCGTCGGATGTTTGCGTCGGATGTTTCGATCTTGAGTATTCTGGATCTATCGAAAACCTGCAGTAAAATCTGTTTTCTCGTAAAACCAAGATTAGATCTACTCTAGAATACTCAGAACAGGCCAACACTAATAATAAAAACAATCAAACAAGATAAAGACAAAAACACAGCGATTTTTGTTTACCGATGTTCGGATCTTTGAAGGGAGATCCTACTCACCGTTAGGGAAGGCACAAAGCCCGGATCACCAAGACCCTAATCCCCTTACCAGCAAAGCACAAAGCACTCACCGGCGATCACTAGTTGAATCCTTTTCCTTGTGGAAGTAGATTCGCACCTTCACAAACTCCGGAGGCACGCCACACAAAGATCGGCGACTCACCGACGACACATAGCCGTCTAGGAGCCCTTCAAGCCTCCAAGAGTAACAAATGCGATGAAGAAAATAGGAATCGCTAAGTGCTCAAGAATTGGATCTCTAATTCGCGGAGCACTTGGGTGCCTTGATCTTTCTAGATCTAGATCTCACAAGATGAACAAGAGAGAGACAGGCTAAAAGCCTTTAGAGATGATGAACAGGATGTATTAGGTTCAAATCAGGAGAGCAGTAACCTTTTGGCAGGTATTAGAGGAGGTCTTAAATAGGGATTCTCGAAAAGTAGCCGTTGCAGAAGTTAATCCCGCATCGGATGTTCTGACCCCATCGGATGTTCCGACCTGCGTCGGATGTTCCGATGAAAGTTCCGATGGATCCTTTACTGGATGGCATAAAAAACTGGCAGATTAGATTACCATCGGATGTTCCGACCCTCGTCGGATGTTCTGATGGCATAGGCTTTGTATGAGGTGTATTTTGAGTGGAAAACTCACACGAACTTCGAGATACCTATTTTGAGCACATTGGAACCTTTATATGCTTCTCCATTGCATCCCTCTTTATAGTACGGCATCCCTAGGACTTAATAAATAAAGATGCCATCTTGCAATACATTCTCTTTTGAGGGTTACACCATCCCTTTCAAACATGTACCTGATGGATTTAACCTGTATAACATCTGTGCACAATTCTTCAATACAAATATTAGCTCTATAATTGTTACTCATTAATCACCAAAATCTCTTAAGGGCCTAGATGCACTTTCCATCTCCCCTTTTTGGTGTATTGATGACAACAATTATAGCTCACAAATAAGTTATAAACAAGAATATATGAAAGAGTTCCCCCTGAAACTATGGCAATAATAACAACAAGAGCTCCCCCTATATCCTTGGCAAAATTGAATCTAGATGCAATATGACAGGATATATCACACAATGCGAAAGAACTTAAATTAGCTAGCAATTCACCATTACATCATCATCACATAATAATTAAAGTCTTACAGTCACAGCGTACCACATAAAACAGAGTTTAAAACATAGTTTTGCACTTAAACATTCAAGTTTCAAACATAGGAATCTAAGAGTAGAATAGATAAAAGGTAACTTTTCTCCCCCTTAACATTTCTCCCCCTTTGGCATCAAGACGCCAAAAAGAGAAAAAAACTAAAAGTGGACTACTCAATCCACTCTGGATCACTGCTGCTGTTGCCACCCTGACCACCAGCACCAGCACCAGCACCACCACCGGTGACCTCATCATCGTCGTCGTTGTTGTTGCCGCCACCGGAAGGAGGAAGCCCAAACAGTCCTCGAGTATATATGTCAATGGTGGAGTAGGAGGACGCGGAATCATCAGAGAGAGGCATACCAAAATGCTTCTTGATGTCTTGAATCTGCTTTCGATTGTCGCGAAGACGCACAATGGATTCTTGAACCCGATCATTTGTCTTGCGGCACATGCAGAAAATGGATTTTAGCATCTTTTTGACAGACCCTCCAGAAGATGATGGGCTGGACCGAGCTGACGATGGGCACGCGCTATCACGAGGAGCAGAAGAAGGCCCCACGCTATCACGAGTAGCCGAACCCCTCCTGGGTGGAGTCGCAGAAGTCCCGCCAGGAGAAGCTAGTCCACGGGTGGTGACGAGGTAGGGGGTGTGCTTTACATCTAGTACAAACTTGAGACCAGTCACATGAGTGATCATGCTCATCAGATAGGGAGCATAAGGGCAGCTCCTCTTTGGATCACAAGCACTGATCTTGATCTCACACCAGATGAATTCCAGAATATCAAAGGGACGCTCACGCAGACCAATCTTCATCAAAAGGTTGCGAGAATAGGAGAGAACACGAGAAGCGTCACCTTCTTTGGGACAAAGAGTCTTGCGAAGGATGTGGTTGAGCACTTGATAGAATGGTTTCATGGTCTCAGTAGCTTCTGCCTTAGTGGGAATAGGCCCATCATACAAGAATTTCAAGTCTTGATTCTTTAGGGCATCCACATCATGGAGCTCCGCCATGTTGCCTCTAGTGCAAAATTTCAGGTGCTGACCAAACTCCCTCTTCGAGAAGTTGTACCAAACTCCGTCGCACATAAACCAGAAGAAGTCGCCAGCAGCACCCCATCAAAGTACAATGAAGCAAAGAATTGGCAAATGACTTCATCGTTCCAATCATGCTGGAAACTCAAGATGCCAGTCAATCCCATGGTGTCACAAGCAGAGATAACCTCATTGATGACTGGATTGTTTGACAGAGCCATGCCTTCCCAATCAATGAATTGCATGCGCATGACCGGATTCTTCTTTTTCACAAAAGCAACATCATAGAAATCTTGATGAAAGAAGTTCCAGAATCTCTCATCAGTCCCTTCTTCCTTCTCATACCGCAGGGGATCCTCAACCCTGGTATGTTGGATCTCCTTGACATCCGCGACATAAAATCCGAAAATCTTCGGAGTGACATTATGAGCAAATGTCCTTGTTGTCTTCTTTATCATCAAAGGACCAATGGGATCACGGATATTGGCCCGCTTCCACTGAGCCAATCGCTCATGGAACAACAAAGGATCCTTATTGGGCTCGGCTGAGGGACGAGTGACAGTTGAACTTGAGGTTCGTTGCCGCTTGGAAGAAGACATCTGCATGATATATAAGATGGAATCAAAGAATTGAAAGCGAGTGCTCAAAATCCATCCAGGTCAGTGAGTGCCACGTCAGAACATCCGACCAGGGTCGGAACATCCGACGCAATACAGCACCTGCTCGAAATAGGGTTTGGCAAAACTCGCACCAAAATGACAAATCCGAGGCATCAACAGGTGGGGAATACTTCCATGAACAGGATAGAAGCATATTTAGCCTCGAACTCGAATCAAAACGACGCACATTGCACGTTCTAAGAGATTTCAAGATTTGGAGCTTTTACCTTCAAAGGAGGAGGAGGGAGACAGGCAGGGAGGAGGCGGATGCAGAGGAAACACGCGTGAAACACAAGATCCGTAGCCGTACAAAGCGCCGCCGCCGGAAGATCCGTCGCCGTCAGAGCTTCCTGTGCCGTCGCCAACCGAGAGGAGAGAGAAGGGGAGGTAAAAGCTCTAGGGTAAAACCGTGGGGTAAAAAGAACAGGGACCCACGCGGTGAAAATTTAAATAGGTAACAGATCTGGACCTAGTTGGAACATCCGACGGAACATCCAACGAAAGGTCCGACGGACCCCTCACTGGACAGCGTCGGAAGTTCCTACGCCGATCGGAACATCCGACGGACCCCTTGCTAGATCACATCGGAAGTTTCGACGCCGAGCGGAACATCCGATCCCCCTCTTGCTGGATTGAAAGTTTTGGACTCCAGACACCTCGAGAATAGATAAGATAGCTCCGGAAGGATAGATGGGACTTCTAAGACTTGAATTTACCCAAGGATGACCCGTAAGCATATCAATCAATCAAACTAAGGTCATCCATGAATAAATAGAATATGAAAATCTGAATAACCAAATCAATCAATTTATATATAATCCTATATAGTTATAGTAAAATAGATAACATGATAATAAAAACCTTTTCAATCACCAATCAATGTGTGCAATTGGTCAAGTAACATTCCTAGAGTTAAGGATATTCAATTCACTCCGCAACTCACAAAATTTTCTCTCATCAAGTGGTTTGGTGAAAATATCAGCTAGTTGGTTTTCAGTTCTCACATGGGTAATATCGATATCAACTTTGGTTGAATGATCCCTTAGAAAGTGGTGGCGAATATCGATATGTTTGATTCGGTAGTGTTGAATAGGATTGTTGGCTATTTTTATGACACTCTCATTGTCACACAAAAGTGGGATGTGGTTGAGGTTAAGGCCATAATTTCTCAGGGTTTGCCTCATCCAAAGTAGTTGAGCACAACAATGCCATGCGGCAATATATTCAGCTTCGGCTGTGGATATGGCTACAGAATGTTGTTTTTTGAACGCCCACGAAACGAGCGACCTTCCAAGGAATTAGCAAGTACCGGAGGTACTCTTCATATCCACTTTACAACCGGCATAATCCGCATCCGAATAGCCGATTAGGTCAAAGTTTGACCCTCTAGGATACCAAAGGCCAAAGTTGAGAGTGTGTATCAAATATTTTAAGATTCTCTTGGCTGCCACTAAGTGACAATCCTTGGGTGCAGCTTGAAATCTTGCACACATGCACACACTAAGCATAATATCAGGCCTAGATGCACAAAGGTAAAGCAGGGAGCCAATGATAGAACGATATACCTTTTGATCGACGTCCTTACCATTTACATTTAAATCAAGGTGACTATTCGTTGGCATAGGAGTTTTGATTGGTTTGGCGTCGCTCATATCAAACTTCTTAAGCATATCCTTCACGTATTTTGATTGGCTAATGAAAGTTCCTTCCTTCATTTGTTTTACTTGTAGTCCAAGGAAGAACTTCAACTCTCCCATCATAGACATCTCAAATCGTTTAGTCATCAAACTGCTAAACTCCTCGCAAAAACACTTATTAGTAGATCCAAATATGATATCATCAACGTAAACTTGACATACAAAGATATCACCATCTACTAGCTTAGTAAAAAGCGTATGATCAGATTTACCCATTTCAAAATCTTTTCTTACCAAAAAATCCTTCAAGCACTCATACCATGCACGAGGTGGTTGTTTTAGTACATAAAGCGCCTTGTTGAGTTTGTAGACATGATTTGGATACTTTGTATCTTCGAAGCCCGGTGGTTGTTGAACGTAGACAAGCTCGGAAAGTGGACCGTTAAGAAAAGCGCTCTTGACATCTATTTGCCACAACTTAAAGACATGGTGAGTAGCAAAAGCAATTAAGATTCTAATAGCATCTACTCTTACTACGGGAGCGTAAGTCTCACCACAATCCAAACCTTCGATTTGCGTGAAGCCTTGTGCAACCAACCGTGCTTTGTTTCTTGTCACTATACCGTGTTCATCTTGTTTGTTTTGGAAGACCCATTTTGTACCATTGATATTTTGTTTTGGTCTTTCACCAACTCCCATACTTCATTCCAAGTGAAGTTGTTCAACTCCTCTTGCATGGCAATAATTCAATTGGGATCCTTGATAGCTTGATCTATATTTAGTGGCTCAAGAGAGGAGACAAACGAGTAAAATGCACAAAAATTTAAAAGACGAGATCTAGTAGTTACTCTCTTGTTTATATTACCAATGATGCTTTCGACGGGATGATCTCGTTGAACACTTTGACGAACTTTTGGATGTGTATTCGGTGGTGTAGTGTTTTCATCATCACCTTCACTTGACTTATCATCTTCTTCTTGAATAGTCATTGGATATTCAACCTGAGTTGACAAAGGTAGTGAATCTTCATCTTCTACGCCTTCGTGTGGTTTGACATCACCGATAGCCATTTTCTTGATCGCTTCACAAGGTGGCTCTTCTTTATCTAACACACATTGATCAACTTGCTCCACTTGAGAGCCGTTAGTCTCATCAAATGTCACGTCATGCGAGATTTCAACCACACCGGAGGTATTGTTGAAAACTCGGTACGCATAGGCATTTGATCCATAACCAAGCATAAAACCTTCATCAACCTTAGGAGCAAACTTAGATCTTCTAGATTTCTTATTCAGAATATAACACTTACTGCGAAAGACTCTGAAGTATGAAATATTTGGCTTGTCACCAGTAAGGAGTTCATACGAAGTTTTCTTCAATAACTTGTGTACATAAAGTCGGTTGATGGCGTGACAGGCGGTATTTACAGCTTCCGCACAATATATATCCCAAACCTTGTATTCATTTAACATGGTTCTCGCCATCTCAATGAGGGTTCGATTCTTGCTCTCGACCACCCCGTTTTGTTGAGGGGAGTAGGGGGCCGAGAATTTGTGCTTGATGCCTTCCTCATCAAGGTACTCTTCAACATCGGTGTTTTTGAATTCCTTCCCATTATCACTTCGAATCTTCTTAATCTTCACTTCAAACTCGTTTTGAGATCTTCTCATAAACTTCTTTAATATTCCTTTCGCCTCTGCCTTAGCATGCAAAAAGAATACCCACGTGAAGCGTGAAAAATCATCAATAATAACAAGACCATATTTGTTACCTCCTATACTTATGTATGTAATTGGTCCAAAGAGGTCCATATGTAGTAGTTGTAGAGGTCTTGTTGTGGTCATCACGTTCTTCGAAGGATGGGTTGCTCCAACCTGCTTTCCCGCTTGACATGCGCTGCAAGGCCTGTCTTTCTCAAACTTCATATTTGTTACTCTATTGATGTGATTCCCTTTCGAGAGTTTGCGAAGGTTTCTCATACCAACATGGGATAATCGGCGATGCCAAAGCCAACCCATGATAGATTTAGCCAGTAGGCATATTCCAGGGCTAAGTCTATCCGTGGAAAAGTCCACAAGATAAAGCTTTCCCTTTCGATGACCTTTAAAGGCTATTAAACCATCACTCTTTCGAACGACATTCACACCATCATAAGAAAAGATACAATCGTAACCGGTAGCACAAAATTGTTGTACCGATAATAGATTGTATTTCAATGAATCAACGAGCAGGACATTTGTAAGAAAAAGATTTTCAGAAATTGCAATCTTACCAAGACCTAGTACATCACCTTTACTGTCATTTCCAAATGTGATGCTCTCACTTGGTTGATTGTAGCAATTAATTTGGGAGAACATTCTCTTCTCTCCGGTCATATGATGAGTGCAACCGCTGTCGAGTACCCAACTAGGGCCACCGGAGAGATATTTCTACAAAGTTTAAGCTTTGGTCTTAGGTACCCAAATTTGATTGGGTCCTTTGAGGTTAGTCACAAGAGCCTTCGGGATCCAAATGGATCTTACCAAAAGTGCATTAGTACGCTTCGGTCCAACATGATAAGCAAGCACTCTACCAAAATTATTTTTTAAAAAAATGTAAGAGGCATTAAAAGTAGAGTGAGAAATATGAGCTTTTGAGCCTTGCTCTCTCACAAAATGAATTGGCTTAGTGACCGGAGTCACCACAACATGCGTCTTCTTTCCCTTAGGTGGAACGTAGCCAAGTCCGACCTTCTTAAAATTTCTTCTTCTCTTATCTAGTATCTCATCAAGTCCCTTACTCGACTTGTAAGATCTTTGAATACCATCTTCAAGTAGACCCTTTAACTTCTTATTCTCACTAGTAAGATCTTGTAAAGTGGCGAAGTTTGTTGCACAAGCATTTACATCCACATTATACCATCTTGCACAACCATTGCTCGTGGAAGGAGTTAAGTCACAAGTTGCATTTAGAAGAGTAGAGGTGCTCTTCAAAAGATCATCAAATTTCACTCTAAGAGTCTCATGTGCTTCCTTTGCACAAATGAGTTCTTTCTTGAGTGAAGAGTTGTTGATCTCAAGAGAGCTTATTTTGGATTTGACCTCTGAAAATTCTTTGGTCATCTCTTCAACCCTCTTCTTTTCCAATGCTAGTTCCTTTTCAAGTTGGAGGTTTCTCTCCTTTTCAAGGATAAGCAAGTCTTCTCCTTTCTCAAAAAGGTCCTCTTATTCCTCAACTCTCTTCATGAGCTCGGTCAACTTACCCATATCAAACTTTGTCATCATCTTGACGAAGCTAGCATGACTCATATCATCCTCATCATCACTAGAATTGTTAGTATAAGAATTGACTAGAGATTTAGAAGATCTTGATGATACTTTAGAGCCCTTGGCCATGAAGCACATTGATGGTTCATTATCGTCATCCGTCAATTCGTCAAATAGAGATAAGGTTGTTTTTGGAAGAGCCATCCCAATGCATGCAACACTCTCATCATCGGACTCGGAGTCGGATTCGGAGTTGGATTCAGAATCCCACTCCTCACCAATGTGGGCTTCACCTCTTGAACTTTTCTTGTGTCTCTTACTCTTTTCTTTATCCTTCTTGTAACTCTTTTCTTTCTTCTTTTCTTCCTTATCCTTATCATTCTTATGTGGGCAATCGGCAATGAAATGTCCGGTTTCACTACATTTATAACACTTTCTTATTGAACTTTTTTAAGATTTGGATTTGCCGAAGTCCTTATTGCCTTTGCTATTGTAGCCATTTTTCTTGAGAAATTTATTGAATCTTCTCACAAAGAATGCCATCTCTTCCATATTCATTTGCCCATCGTCTTCATCACTACTTGAGCTATCATCCTTTGCCTTTGACACTTTGCTCGCCTTCAAAGCAATGCTCTTCTTCTTTGATGATTGAGCCATTTCTTTGATATTTGAAGCTTCTTGATCCATCAACTCATCACTAAGAATTCTTCCAAACACTTCATGGGGTGTAATTGAGTGATAGTTGTCTCTATCTCTGATCATTTGCACTAAGTGGCGATTAGTTGGAGTGATAGCCCGAAGTAGAATTTTGACCACCTCATGATCAGTAAGAGATTTGCAACCAAGCCCCTTTGCCTCATTTATCAACACCATGAGTCGATCAAACATTATCTTGTAGTCTTCTTCTTCCTCTAGGATGAACCTTCCTAGCTTGCCATTGATAAGCTCGATCTTAGTTTCCCTTACACTTGATGTGCCTTCGTGAACAACCTTGAGGGTATCCCAAATTGTTTTGGCTTCTTCAAGTACGTCAACCCGAGTGAACTCATTTGGGCTCAAAGCACCAAACAACGCATTGACGACTTGATAGTTGCGGAAGGAGTCTCTTTTTTCATCGGCAGTAAGGTTCTCCGGTTCCTTGGGCTTGAAACCTGTTTCTACAATTCTCCAAATAGAAGGATGAATAGACATTAGATACATCTTCATCTTATGCCTCCATTGCGAGTAGTATGTGCCATCGAAATGTGGCGCACGCCCCGTTGGAACAGAGACATGAGATGAGGATGTTGCATCATTATAAACATAAGGAATAACAGCCTTTTTGTTGCCTTCACTTGAAGTCTCGATCTCGGTATCATCTTTGTTGTTAGGCATGATTCTCCAAGCTGTTAAGCTCAAAATAGGAGGTTAGGCTTTGATACCAATTGAAAGGATCGCTATGTCGCCTAGAGGGGGGTGAATAGGCAAATAAACAAAATTGTGGAATTAATAAACTTGAACAGTAACCAGTCGGTCGGATGTTCCGATGGGGATCGGATGTTCCGACGTGGTACAGTAACCCCTCTGTCGGATGTTCTGATCTGGGTCGGATGTTCTGACGGCGTCGGATGTTTGCGTCGGATGTTCCGATCCTGGGTATTCTGGATCTGTCGAAATCCTGCAGAAAAACTGTTTTCTCGCAAAACCAAGATTAGATCTATTATAGAATACTCAGAACAGGCCAACACTAATAATAAAAACAACCAAACAAGATCAAGACAAAAACACAGCGATTTTTGTTTACCGATGTTCGGATCTTTGAAGGGAGATCCTACTCACCGTTAGGGAAGGCACAAAGCCCGGATCACTAAGACCCTAATCCCCTTACCAGCGAAGCATAAAGCACTCACCGACGATCACTAGTTGAATTTTTTTCCTTACGGAGGTAGATTCGCACCTTCACAAACTCCGGAGGCACGCCACACAAAGATCGGCAACTCACCGGCGACACCTAGCCGTCTAGGAGCCCTTCAAGCCTCCAAGAATAACAAATGCGATGAAGAAAATAGGAATCGCTAAGTGCTCAAGAATTGGATCTCTAATTCGCGGAGCACTTGGGTGCCTTGATCTCTCTAGATCTAGATCTCACAAGATGAACAAGAGAGAGACAGGCTAAAAGCTTTTAGAGATGATGAACAGGATGTATTAGGTTCAAATCAGGAGAGCAATAACCTTTTGGCAGGTATTAGAGGAGGTCTTAAATAGGGATTCTCGAAAAGTAGCCGTTGCAGAAGTTAATCCCGCATCGGATGTTCTGACCCCGTTGGATGTTCCGACCTGCGTCGGATGTTTCGATGAAAGTTCCGATGGACCCTTTACTGGATGGCATGAAAAACTAGCAAACTAGATTACCATCGGATGTTGCGACCCTCGTCGAATGTTCTGATGGCATAGGCTCTGTATGAGGTGTATTTTGAGTGGAAAACTCACACGAACTTCGAGATACCTATTTTGAGCACTTAGGAACCTTTATATGCTTCTGCATTGCATCCCTCTTTATAGTACGGCATGCCTAGGACTTAATAAATAAAGATGCCATCTTGCAATACATTCTCTTTTGAGGGTTACACCATCCCTTTCAAACATGTACCAGATGGATTTAACCTGTATGACATCTGTGCACAATTCTCCAATACAAATATTAGCTCTATAATTGTTACTCATTAATCACCAAAATCACTTAAGTGCCTAGATGCACTTTCAGAACGAATGACCGAAAAATATATAATTGTTGGTAACAATGGTAGGAAGAAAATAACATTTGAACCCGGTGATCTTGTTTGGTTGCATTTATGAAAGAATGATTTTTTGAATTGCGAAAGTCAAAATTGATGCCTAGAGCTGGTGATCCTTATAAAATGCTAGAGCAAATTAGTGATAATGCTTATAAGCTTGAGTTGCCTACATAATTTGGAATTAGTCCCACCTTTAACGTTTCAGATCTAAAGCCGTTCCTTGGAGAGAACAATGAGCTTGAGTCGAGGACGACTTAAATGCAAGAAGGGGAGGATGATGAGGACATCACCACCTCGGATACATCCATGGGACCAACGACCAAAGACTACGACCAGCATCCAACCACCAACTTTCAAGGACCAATTTCCCGAGCCCGCGCGCGACAACTAAACTATTAGGTGAATTCGTTTCTCGGGTTGCATAATTTAAATTGTGAGAATAGACCGCTGCCTAATAATATTCTTATACTTAGGAACTTGGGCATGGACCAGCTTGGAGGTATTAACTTACCAACAAGAGCAATAAAACCTGGTGGGAATGCAAAAGAATTCCACTTGACTTTAAATGACCCCTCTGACTTCAAAACGTCATAGAGAATGCAAACGGACTCCGTTTGGGGCGTGTAAGCACTTGTTGGAAAGATAACTTCGCCATCTTTCCAACTGATACAACCTCACCTTCAAATTCCAAGCAAGCTGGCCGCAGCAGTCAAAATCAATCTCTTAGACAGAATCTGTCTTTTGCTCCTCTTAGGTTTTGCATCACCATTACTGTGGGCTGAGTCCCATGTATTTCTAGTGCGTGAGAACACCTTATAGAAGCCATCCATCTCTCTATATATTGGGAAGACTCCTTCTTTTTCTATTTAGGTTTTGTTAAATTGTTGTTGCCTTTCAGTTTGGAGAAACACTCTCGAAATCCCTTGTATCGGTTGACCAATCGATTCCGAGCTTCAGAACCTCAACTCTATCGTGTGTGAGCTTAATCATATCTGCAATTACAGATTGCCTTTCACTTGTTCTTACTTGTTCTCGATTGCTTGCAGGGATAGACGTTCGTGATCAGGTCAATCGCATTTGGCTTGGTTGATAACAAGTAGGTTTGGTGGTTTAGCGATCGACAGACCCAGTCCTTGCGTGGCTGATAGCGGATTCGTCAAAGTCACCTCTCCACTCAAATCGATTTATCCTTCTCACCAGAAGATCGGGCCACCCGAGAGCGCATCAGATGGTGAGTCAGGTGCAGAAGTTGTTGGAAGTGCTACAGCCGGCCTGTTCGAATAGGGGTCAGTTAAAGACGTGGCGTCATGGTGCAAGGTGCATCTGAGCTGGGGCTTCTGACCAAAGTCCGTAGGCACGCCAGCGACTGCGCTCGGCAAACACAGGTAATTAGGACGGGTCAACATGCATATCATGCACATCCTGATCGTGAGTGTCAACAGGTGCTATAACTGCATTAGAAATATTAGTAGGCAACAATGACAAGTTATAATCACGCATATGAGCATTCTGAACAACCGGCTCGGATTGAGGGAAGGAAACAAGGGCTGTGGGGGGTCAAAATGTCTGGGGAAGTGCCGGAGGCAAATGGAAATTTTTTCATCAAAGATTACATCATGGGAGATGTAAATCCATCCCGTGGATCGATCAAGACATTTATAGCCTTTGTGATAATGGATGTAGCCTAAGAAAATGCACATCTTGGAGCGAAATTCTAATTTTTCGGAATTGTATTTCGGAGGCTAGGCCAACAAGCGCATCCAAAAGTACGAAGAAAGGAATAGCCAAGAGATAGTTTAGGAGTCGAGTCATAGGATTCATGCCCTGCAACAGCTTGCTAGGCATACGATTAATAAGATAACAGGCTACGAGAAAAGCTTCATCCCAATACCGAATAGGTAGAGAAGAATGGGCAAGAAGAGCGGTCTCAACCAAATGGCGATGTTTACGTTCAGCAATCCCATTCTGCTGGGATGTATGAGGGCAAGAAATACGATGGGTGATGCTAGTTTGTTTGAAATAGCGATGGAGTCTACGATACTCCCCGCCCCAATCAGATTGGATTGCGAGAAGTTTAGTACCAAGGAGTTCTACGACAGATTTGTGTTTAAGGAGATAGATCCAGGTGAATCGACTGAAATCATAAATAAAACTTACGTAAAATTTAAACCCTCCAGAAGATGCAAGAGCAGGACCCCAAACATCGGTATGGATAAGATCAAGAGGTTTGGTGGTTACACGAGTAGAGGCACTATAGGGAAGCTGATGACTCTTAGCACATTGGCAAGTATCACACACGAAAAATTATTTATGAGAGGAACATTGAAGTTTATTAGCTCGAATGACGGGCTCTACGACATTATTTGAAGGATGACCGAGACGTTGATGCCATTGACTCAGCGTGGCTTTGACTCCTAAAAAAACTTGGTGACCGGGGGATGATGGCCAGTGAATTGGAAAAGGGTACAACCCCTTTTTGCTTCTACCTTGTAGAAGAATTTTCTTCGTTGCGCGGTCCTTGACAAGGAAAAATTGGGGATGAAACTCAGTAAAAATGTCATTATCGAAAATGAGACGATAGACAGATGAAAGATTTTTGTGAATATGAGGAACATGAAGAATATTATTAAGCTTTAGGTAAGAGCCAGGAGGCCTAGAATGACCAGTGTGCGAAATTTTCAAACCTGCATCGTTGGATACATGGACTTGATCATTCCCGTTGTAGGGCTCATGCATAGTAAGGTGATCAAGATCGCCCGTGAGATGTGTCGACGATTGGGATATCAGTCCCAAGTCAACTAAGGTTCTTGAGAAGGGGAGATAGAAGACTCTGACGAGCTAGGCAAACAGCAATCAACGAGCAACAGGGAAACACAAGGTTTTTATCTTGGTTCAGGCCTCTCCGGGGAGATAATAGCCCTACGTTCAGCGCTTCTTTATATGAAAGAGGATTACAAGGAGAAAACTCGACGAGACAAACAAGTCTCGGTGAGATTATGAGTGTACAAGGAAGCAATATGCGATGATCTGCTAAGTCTCGATCTTCTAGCCCCTCTACATGCCGTAGGGGCCTTGTTTATATAGTGTTGAACAACCAACCTACCGAGGGATAATCGGGCCGGGCTGACCATGAGTCCGTAACGAACTCGATACATGCCAAATACATCCCGAGGTAGATAAGGTATACTCCAATTCTTGGGGATCATGACGTCTGCTCCAATCCGAGAAACCACGTCCGGGTCTTCACGTAGCCGTGAAGAACTCTTGCTCGAGTCGGACTCGAACATGAATCCTAGGCCATGACGCACCGTGCCAGCCAGGAAGCTGTTCGGCAGGATGCACATGGGCCTGAAAGAACCTTCTAGGGAGCTGGGCCTTAGGAAGCTGTTCAATTGAGCCGTCAGGGAGTGGGCCATGACAATGGGCTGTGATTTTAGCCCCGACAGCTAGCCCCCGAGACTCAAGTGGAAGGACTCACTAGAGTGGGGTCTTCCTCTTGAGACTCCAAGTCACGAAGAGGGTAATTTTGCTGCTACAAAGACATGCAACAAGCAACCGAACAGGTTATGGTTCAACCGAACAAGACTTGTTCAGGACCGAACAAACCCGCCCAGTACCAAGCAACTCTGTTGCGTCGAACAGGAACAATATCTGTCCGAGCAGAGCACCCAGCCTTCAGTACAGATACTAGAAAAATAGCCATTGGCAGACTCCAACGGTAAGTTACGCTGCGCAGTGAAAACGGGCGACCGTTTTACTTAGCCGTTGAGGTAAAAAGTAGCCGTTTTTTGTGACAAAGAACCGCTGCAGAGCTGCTCGTCTGGGGCTATAAAGAGCACCAAGCCGCCCGCGGCTCGCCACTTCCGCTCTCACATGCCTTTTCTTCCCAAGCCCAGCTGGAGGCTGCCCGGGGAGGAGGAGATCCCGAAGCCGCTCGAGGACGAATTCGTCAACTTCGAGCAGTTCGCGATGTTCGGTCTTAGGTCTCCCGAAAGCGATTTCGTGGAGGCTTTCCTGAATATCAATGGGTTGGAGGTTGCAAATCTGAACCCCAACTCGTTCCTCCAGATGGCCGCCTTCGCATACCTGTGCGAGGGCTATCTGGGAGTAGATCCTTTGGTGAGGCTGTTCCTCCACTATTACACCGTGACGAGGAGCAGCTCCGCCGCTTCGGCGCTTGGGTGCTACTACCTCAAGCTCTGGGCAACCGCCGACGACGCGCCATACCCTCGTCCACCGCTGCTCGACTCAATGGGGCCGTGGTGGATGAGGTGGTTCTACACTAGGAGGAGCGACTACAGCAAGCTCGTCTTCATCGGGCAGGCGCCGGCGAAGGGAACACCAATGCCGCGGCCGGAGCCGAGCGGCGAGGAGTGGTATCTCACTCGGAAAATCGCTTCCCTTGTGGGCCTCAGGCTCATGGGAAGGGAGATCATCCGAGACTTCGTGGCGAACAGGATCTGTCCACTGCGGAAGAGGTAGATTGGGAAGACATCACCAGGGAGAGCACGAGTAAGTTCCTTAAGCACTCAACCTTTCTTGGTGATTTCATCCGAACAGGGACTAAGGGTTTCTTCTGTTCGGACAGTGAAACGGACAGATGCATGGGTGGCTGAGCAGGTCGACGCCATGCTGAAGGCTGCAAGGAAGGACACTGTGGTCATCGGCGTGGTGGCCTACACGTGCCCAAGAAACGTGCTCGTCCGCTCACCAGAGGTAACAAACGCTGATCCTCTATCTGAACTGCTAGACTTACACGATTTAGGCATGCTAACATTCGCTTCCCAAATACGCAGGACGAGTAGCTGATCCTCGGCGGGATCGTTGAAGAGCTCTCCGAGCCCGACAAAGAGTGAGTGAGGAAGGGCAAGGCCAAGGTGGCCGTAATGCCCAAGGCGGCTGTCGAACAGACACGGAGCTCGCCGCGCCGCAGCGACCACCAACCGCCTCTGAAGCCCCCTGCGGCAAAGAAGCGCGTCAAGCAAATCAAGTGCGAGCGCGGCCAGCCAAGGGGGGAACACCCAAGTCCATCCCTCCTCACCGAGCAAAGCGACGTGGAGGTATGGAACCTGACCCCTTGGCTGAAGCGCTATACACAAGCTCACCCAGGCCACGTGGAATGGCTGCAACAGATCGCCGAGCAGAGGAGGCTCGAGGAGGAAGTCGCGCGCAAGGAGAAGCTCCTTGTGTTGCACAAAAAGAGTGCTCAGCTCAGCAAAGAGCTGAGTTTGTCACCGCAAGCGTCCGGAGGCCAAGGCGAACAAGAAGCCGAGGAGCCACCAAGCAAGAGGCGCAAGCTCCGTCAAGGAGCGAAGAAGAAGAAGGTTAAGCCCTCTGCGGCAGGTATGTAATGGCGAGACTTTTCCCTTCACATTATACCAAACCGCGTAGGACTTAAAGCATTTCTTTATCATCAGCCACCCAGGAGGAGATCGCCACAGATGACGTGGACGCGGCGATCGAGCAGTCTTTGCTGCCCGAGCACCTGCACGGTGCTTCGCAAACAACGAGGCTGCTCGCCCTCAAGGATAAGCTGGCGGCGTGGGCTGCGCTCCCGCCCGGCTCTAGCGACCAAATTGACGCCCTGAAGGGTGCGATTAACCGGCTCAAAGCTGAGGAAACGGGGCGCGAAGCCACAGAAAGCGAGGCCAAAGTTTTGGCTCTGCCGGCTGCCCGAGACGGGACCCAGCAGACGGTCCTGCCGGGCACCTCATCGCAGGGGCAACTCATCCCTGTGGCGACGGAGATCACTGGCGAGCAGGGTAAAGGACCTGCCGCCAGGGAACAGGAGGAAGGCCACGAGCAGGGCACACAAGTCGCCCCGCCTGCGGACACACCGACGTCGCCGAGCAGAGCGACGCCAATCTTGCCCGAAGGCGGACGGGCAGAAGAAGGAGAAGAAGGGCAGATCGCCACTTCCCCCTGGCGGGTGCGCTCCCGCAAGGAGAAGAAGCAGCGGAGGGAACATCGCGCTGCGGCTGCGCCGAGCATCCACAGCTTCGCAACCCGCTGGCTTGGAAGGCGCCTACGCCTGAACTTGAAGCTAACGCTTCGAGAGGTAAGACTCAAACCAAAGCTTGTTCGTTTAAGTTACCAGTAGCCCGATATAACAGGCTTGCTCTTCTCTCACCCAGGTCTTGCGGAGCACCATGGAGGATCTCCAAGAAGGTGTCGCCATCGAGCGCGATGCCATCGCCGAAACCTTCTGGAGTCAGCGCCGCACGAGGTGGCTCGAGGAAGAGCTCATGTCGGTAGCTGAAAGCCGGAACCGATTCGCGGCGGAGGTGAAGGAGCTCAAGACCAAGCTGACCAGGTAGAGGGATCCATCCCCTCGGCTCTATCCGGGAGAAGCCGATGAGCTTCGCGAGCTGACCGAGAGGGCGCATGCCGCGGAAGAAAGGGTCAAAGAGCTGTTCGAGCAGCTCAAGACCGCTGAGAAGCACCTCAATCAGAGAGAGAGTCTGACCGAGGATCTGCAGGCCAAGACCGAGGAGATCAAGCCCTTCGCGCAGAGGCTAAGGAGCAGGCCAAGCATAGCAAGGTGGAAGCCGAGCGTCCCCGAGCTGAAGCCAAAGAAGGGATAAGAGCCCAAGGGGAAGTCATGCGTCTTAAGTTGGTGATTGAGGAGCTGAAGGAGCAGCTTGCTTCTAAGTAGCAGTAGGGCAGTACCCTAAAAGGGCTCTTGTACCTGTAGGACTTTTGCTAATGTAAATAAAGACTTACCTTTTCCCTGCAAAAAAGAGCAACAAAAAGACAAGAATGAACAGGAAACTAAGAGCAAGGCAAACGGCGCTAGAAAGTTTTCAGGAAAAACGGTAGAACGCCAGCCTATCTCCCAGCCCCGTTGTGTGTCTGCTTGAAAACCTGAGTTTGCGAACTCGAGCAGATGCACAAGAGAAAGAGCGACACCCTATCCCCCGGTAAGGACGAAGCTTGAAGACCTAAGTTTGCGAATTCGAGCACGTGCGTAGAGAGTTAGAGCGACACCCGCATCATGATCGACTCGTTCCATGAACTGCTCGTAAACGTAAGTTAGGCGAATCCAAAGATAACCGAACAAGGAAAGTGCCTCTGCCGCGAGGGGCTTACGAGAGCAGGCTTTGCCAAGTGGTTGTGCCGAGAGCGGTAAGTGCCTCTGCCGCGGGGGGATTACGAGAGCAGACTTAGCCGCAAGGCGGGAGGCCGTGTGACGCAACCCTGAGTTTGGGAACTTGCTGAATCTAGATACGTGCAGGGAAAATCTGAAGATCGCAGAGCCAAGAGTTCGCAAGACCGGGCAGCCATCAAGTGTTACCAGAGAGAAAATAGTCTAAGAAGACAAGGTGTGAAAAGAGCTGCAGGGGGCCGCGAAATTCACTGTTTATTGAATTGAACTTTACATGGCAGTCCGAAAGACTTGGACGAACTAAGGCGCGAAGTTTGACAAAAGCGCAAAGCAAAGGGAAACAAACGAAAGACCTACACAAAGAACTTACGAAGCTGGTCAATGTTCCAAGTGCTGGTCAGCTCTCTCCCGTCCTCAATTGCCAGGCGAACAGCCCCGGGCGAGCAGTAGAAACGACCGTGAACGGGACCTTCCACCGGGGAGTTAACTTGTTGGCATTGGACAGAATCTGGACACGGCGCAGAACGAGGTCGCCCACCTTCAAAGCCCTTGGTCGAATAGATTTGGCGGCCTGCCGGCGAAGATCTTGCTGGTAACGCGCCATTCTAACTTGTGCCCGTTCGCGTGTGCCTTCGAGGAGATCGAGTTCGAGCAAGCGCTCTTGCTCTGAGTCAACCATGTTGACCGAGCTCGTGCGAGGCGAGTCGAGTACCACTTCGGAGGGTAAGATGACTTCTGCACCGTAGACCAGTTGGAAAGGAGTTTCCCCGGTTGCTCGGCTGGCTATGGTGCGAACGGCCCAGAGGACGGAAGGAACTTCGTCCACCCAGGCTTTGTTGTGCTCGCTGAGAGACGCGAACACACGCCGTTTGATACCCTGGACTATCTGTCCATTAGCTCGCTCGACTGCTCCATTGCTCTGTCGATGTGCCACAGAGGCGAAGCAGACCTTGGTGCCCAGTTGTTCACAGTATTCCTGGAACCGCTCACTTCTGAACTGGGGACCGTTATCGGTGATCAGCTTATGGGGAATCCCGAAGCGCGTGATCACATTGCTTTTGAAGAAGCGCACAACCGTTTTGGCTTGAAGAGATAATACAGGCTCTGCCTCAATCCACTTTGTGAAGGTATCGATGGCGACGAGCAAGTGCGTGCAGCCCTTGAACCCCTTAGGGAACGGGCCGAGCAGATCCAGACCCCATGTGGAGAAAGGCCATGATGGGGAATCGTTTGGAGCTCTTGGGCGGGCTTATGGGCCTTCCGGGCGTGAAATTGGCATGCCTTGCACTTAGTTACAACATCCCAGACATCCTGTAACGCAGTGGGCCAGTAGTAACCCATGTGAAACGCTTTGCCGACAAGAGTCCTGAAGGAGGCGTGGTTACCACAGGCACCCTCGTGTATGTCCCTAAGGAGGAACACACCCTCTTGCTGTGAGATGCATTTGGAGAGAACTCTCAGAGCACCTTGTCGGTAAAGGATGCCGTCCACAAGCTTGTATGGACTAGCACGCCTTATAAGCCGGAAACGCTCGGCTTCGTCGTCGGGCAGGGTCCCATCTGCAAGGTACCGGACAAATGGCGTTGTCGATCCGCACCGCTTCGATAACGGAGACAGCACCACCTGTCTCTGTTGCCTCGTCCAGAGACGTGATAGAGGGCTTGTAAAGGTACTCGACGAGCACCCCTGCCGGAGCTGGTTCACGTGAGGATCCAAACTTGGACAGCAGGTCGGCCAAGAAGTTGTCCTTCCTAGGCACGAAGAGCACCTCGAAGAATCGAAAGTGCCGCTCCAACTTCCTCACTTCAATCAGGTATCGTGCCATTGAGTCATCGCAGCACTGATACTCCTTGTTTACCCGATTGATGACCAGTTGTGAATCTTCCTTCACAGTTAGCCGTTGGACGCCGAGCGACTTGCACGCTCTTAGTCCCGCAAGGAGGGCCTCGTCCTCTACGGCGTTGTTAGTCGCCGCGAAGTGTAGTTGGATAGAATACTGGAATTGCTCTCCTTAAGGGGAGATGAGAACAAAACCAGCCCCCGAGTTTCCAGTGCGCGAACGTCAAAAAACATGGTTCAGGGGGTTTCTATAGGTTGCTCGGGAGCTTCCTGAGATTTGGGCGGGCAGGTTTATTCAGCGACAAAGTTAGCCAAGACCTGGGATTTGATAGCAGTTCGAGCAGCAAATAGAATATGGAACTCAGCTAGCTCTATTGCCCACTTGGCTATACGTCCGCCAGCTTCCTTGTTCCGTAGGTTTTCTTCCAGAGGGAACTTGGTCGGGACCAGTATTTGATGCGTCTGAAAATAATGCCGAAGCTTCCTGGAGAACATGAGCAAGGCATAGAGCAGCTTTTGGACCTCAGGGTAACACTTCTTTGATCCATGAAGCACCACGCTCACATAATAGGTTGGCCGCTGGGTGCCTTCCCTCTCCACCATCAGGACGGCGCTCACCGCTTGTGGAGTGCAGCCAAGATACAACAAAAGCTGTTCGCCATGTCGCGGGGAAGTCAAGACAGGTGGGTTGGACATGTATTGCTTTAGATCTTGGAAAGATCTATCGGTCTCCTCTGTCCACTCGAAGCCATTGTGCTTGCGCAGGGCCATAAAGAAGGGCAGCCCGCGTTCGCCTTGACGGGGAATAAACCTGCTTAGAGCAGCCATCCGTCCTGTTAGGCTCTGAACTTTCTTGACGGTAGTCGGAGCCTGCATGTTTTTAATAGCCTCGATTTTTTCAGGGTTAGCAGAAATTCCTTGCGAACCTATGACGTAGCCGAGCAACATTCCAGATCGAACACCAAAGTTACACTTCTCTGAATTTAATTTAATTCTATGCCTGGTGAGATTTCGAAAAGTCTCG
Organism: Raddia guianensis; assembly: GCA_036346415.1. NCBI lineage: Eukaryota > Viridiplantae > Streptophyta > Magnoliopsida > Poales > Poaceae > Raddia > Raddia guianensis. The sequence continues at coordinate 11,960,714 of CM070537.1, read as the reverse complement.
GCCAGGTCTTTTACATGATCTGGAGCATACTTGCTCTTTACAACTATGTCGTTAGCATAGACCTCCAGGTTCCTTCCGCACTGTTCTGGGAAACTCTTATCCATTAAGCGTTGGAAGGTGGCACCAGCATTGCGTAGACCGAAAGACATGGTCGTGTAGTAGAAAGCGCCGAAGGGGGTGATGAAGGTAGTCTTCTCTTCATCCTCGGGGGAGATGCTTATTTCGTGATAACCGGAGTAAGCATCTGTAAGATCCATGGGCTGATTGATTTTGGTATTGTGTGCGTCTTTGGCTCGATTACACCTCTCTGGGTGCAGGGTCCCATTGAGCACAGGTTCAGAAACATCTGCCGTGAGTTCGAGAGAGTGCCAGGTGTTAGTCTTGAGCGAATAATCTAGAGCGAATACACCTGTCCCAGGGTCGAGAAGGTTCGGAGTTCAGCTGTCTAGGGTTTTAGTAGCCGCCAAGTGTCAAAGCCAGATATTTTTCTATGGGCGCGAAAATTCCCGCTTAAGTGTCCAAATATTCCCGCCAAGTCCACAAATCGACAAAAGTGTCTCAAGACCCGAGACGTGATGACGAGAGGGGGCGAGAGGGGCTAAGTCCGAAGGGCGTGAAGATTAAAGCCCATCGGACGACGTCTGATCACCATCGGACGGTGTCCGGTGAACCCAAGCCAAATTTTGGCTAAGTCCCTAAAAACAACGTCCCTGTCGGATGGTGTCCGATCGCCTTCGGATGGTGTCCGACAGCGCCGATTTCCCGGAGGTGAGCTTGAAAACGGCTAAGTCCCAAAAGACATCATCTCTGTCGGACGGCGTCCGGAGACCATCGGACGGCGTCCGACGAAGGTCAAAAACGCCCACCAGACAGCGTCCAACGGTTTTCGAACGGCGACTGATCAACCGCAGGCGTGACAGTATTCACTGTCGGACGGCGTCCGACTGTGACCGGACGGCGTCCGACAACGGCTGGGCAAGCGACCGAACACCTGGCGGGCACTTCGTGCGCATGCGCTGGCACCCCACCGGACGCGTCCGATAAGCCACCGGACTTCGTCCGACGAAGCACAGAATTTGGCCTCGTCCTCTGTCCTCTGTCGGACGGCGTCCGACAGGAACCGGACAGCGTCCGATGGATCGATCTGAAACTCGGGATTAAATCTGAGCCGTCCATCTTTAGGGTTTCGCTTAGTGCCTATAAATAGGGGCTTGCGGTACGGGAGAAATATGAGAGAGCCTCATTAGCAGCCACCCCTTACCCTTTCCACCCAAGAGAGCTCCTCCCATGGCACCCACCTTCATCTAGGGTTCCATGTGCTTGAGAGGTTGAGAGGGAGGAGAAGAGAGGAAGAGGAAGAAGAAGGTGCCCCCTACCTCCTCTCATCCATCCCCAAGGTTTGCCCCTTCTTCCATGGTGTTCTTGCCTTAGTTTCCATGGTGGGAGAGAAGGGGTAGTGGTGAGAGACGGTCTCCGATCTTGCGCTCTTGGGATTTCGACGCCGGAGAGATCGTCACCACACCACGAGCTTCATCAACCGTACTACTACGTCAACCGAAACCCTCCGTGTGTCGGGGGTCACTTCCGTGTGTCGGAGGTGTGTGGCCTTCATCCGGTGAAGGTTGTGTGCTAAATCCTCCGTGTGTCGGAGGTCGGTGCCGTGTGTCGGCACCGCGAGTGCGAAGAGCTTCCGCGTGTGGAAGAATTCGTCTTGTGTGAAGGTTTGGGGCTCGCCTACCATGTGTTGGTGAAGAGCCACCACGAGTGGATTGAGGGCAAGGGACGAGAGAGTCCCGACTTCTCTGTGTGAGAAGTTTTCTCAACGGAGACGTAGGTGTTCATGTGTTGAGCACCGAACTTCGGGAAACAACTCGGTTTGCGCTTTCTTGTCTTTCTCATTTACTTCTGCATATTGATTTGATCGTTTGCATGTGAGCGCCATCGAGCCTCCTAGTAGTCGATAGCTTGTTTCCCTAATTTGATTAACTAAGCAAACGAATTGAGAGAAGTAAAATTTGAAAAGAGCCGATTCACCCCCCCTCTCGGCCTAGAATCCTTACAGCATCCAAAAAACTCAAAAGCTGGGCATCCGCAGTCGAGGCAGCAGAAAATTGTCCTTAGGACAAGCTGCGTTCAAATCTGTGTGGTCGACACACATCCTCCACTTGCCGCCTTTCTTCTTTACGATCACAGGGTTGGCCAGCCACTCGGTGTGATCAACCTCGCGGATGAACCCAGCAGCGAGCAGCTTGCCAAGCTAATCCTTGATGATCCTCGCTGAAATCCGGCGGCGAAGCTTACGCGACGAGCTTTTTGTCGGCGGACCGCCGGTTTGTGCTCGATAATCTCTCTTGGGACCCCGGGCATGTCAGACGGCTCCCGGGCAAACACGTCTGCATTAGCTCGAAGGAAGGCAATGAGCTCAATTTCCTATTTGGGGTTCAGATTGGCCCCAAATGAACTGTCTTGGAAGGATCATCAGGAGACAGTGGAACTTCCTTGGTCTCTCCCTCTGGCTGGACAGAAACCTTGGGACGTGCAGACTTGGTCTGCGGAACTTCGGGACCACGCAGTGGAAGCTGGTCGACCAGGGCAAGGGATTGCTCGTCGCAATCTAGAGCAGCCTTGTAGTTGTCCTTGACCGTGATCACGCAGCTAGGGCCCGGAATCTTCACGCAATGGTATGCATGGTGGGATACGGCCATGAACTTGCCAAGAGATGGCCGGCCCAAGATCGCGTTGTAGGTAGATGGGAAGTCAACCACATCAAACGTGATCAACTTTGTCCGGAAGTTGCTCGGGCTACCGAAGGTAACGGGCAGAACGATCTGCCCCACCGGCCGCACTGCTTCTTCCGGCACAATCCCATAGAAGGGCATCGCGACCTCCTTGAGCTTGGAGCGAGGAATCTGCATCTCGTCCAAAACTTTTGCAGATAGCAAGTCCAAAGCACACCCACCGTCGATTAGGACACGCCCGACCCTAGCGTTACTGATGGTCAGAACGACTACCAGTGGGAGCCGCTGAGGCTTGGTCATCCCAGTGGGGCAATTCTTCTTAGAGAAGAAGATAGAGACCTCGGTCCACTTCATCGACTCGGGCTGTGATTTGCCCTTTTCAACGTTGTGGACCTCCCGGGCAGCTTTCTTGAGGCTGCGCCGAGAAGGATAAGCCGAGGAGCTGCCAAAGATAACGGTTATGTGGTTCACGGGCTCAGGACAGTCATCCTCATCGTCCCGATCATCGGCTTGGCGCTTGTCCTTGCCTGCATCACCCTTTTCAGGCAGGGTGGGCATAGGGCCCTTGCCATTGTAGAAATCCTCGAGCTTTACAGCCCAGGTCCTGCAATGGCGTATATCGTGTCCATAATTCTGATGGAACTGGCAATATCGGTCACTTGGACCTTTCTTGCCTTGATTACCTCACTGGGCGGACTTCTTGCCCTTGTAGTTATTGTTAGGCTTCTTCTGCCCGTCTTCGAGAGGAGGTGCGCGATCTATACCCGCGACGGTATTGTTCGCATCACCTTTGTTCTTCTTCTTCTAAGACTTCTTGTCACTAGGATTGCTGCTGCTCTTCTTTTTCTCATCTACACCAGGCTAGGCGGGCAGCTCGCTCTTATCTGACGCCTTCTTGTGTTGAACACGTTTTGCCGCATTGGCATAGCGATCAGCCGCCTTGAACAGGTCATTAGCGGTACAGATCTCATTGATCTCGAGATCCTGGGTGAGCCGCTCGTCGCGGACACCGTTTTTGAAGGCGCGGACAACAGATTCATCCGAGATGTTCGGGATCGTGTTGCGAATCTTGATGAAACGCTTCATGAAGTTACGGAGGGTCTCCCCGTTCATCTGGATCATCTGGTGCAGATCATCGTCCTTACCCAGACGCACGTAACAGCTCTGAAAATTAGCGATCAGAGCGTCACAAAGTTGGTTCCAAGAGCAGATGGAACCTTCTTGCTGATTGAACAGCCACGTCCGAGCAGCGCCCTCAAGGACAGTCGGCAGGTAATTCGCCATGACTAGCTCGTCACCTCCGGCTGCCATGATGGCTGTAGCGTAGATGGAAAGGAACTCCTCTGGGTTCTGGGTCCCATTGTACCTCTCCACATGGCCAGGTTTGAACTTGGAAGGCCAACTGACAGCGCGGAGCTCGTCGGAGAAAGCCTTGCAACCCAAGGCATACGCCCGGCCACCTTCTCCTGCAGAACCTAGTCTTGTAAAGACGTTGGTCCTGTTGCCCGTAGGAACTCTGGTCGAACGGGAAGATTCTACCTGAAGGAACTCCCTCCGATATAATCCTCCGCGCTCCTTCCTCGTGGTCGCTACGATGCGCTCTTCCCGAGAGGATCGTCCGTGATCGTCGCGCGCGTTTGCCTCTGTGGTCGCGGTGACCACGGGGACTTGGCGAACGTCGCCGACCACGGGTATCTTGCTCGTTGTGAGTTGCCCTTTGATGGTGACGATGGTCACGCGATCGGTTGGAGCACTCGCTGTCCGAATCTCTCCGAACAGGCCGACTGCGCTGCCCGGAGGAGGTGTTGGCCTCTCCTATGGACTTAAGGCCTTCGACCAGTCGCTCGAGGTGGGAGGCAACAGCGTCGCCCATGAGGGCGAGATTGGCCTGGTTGGTGGATCTGACCGCCGTTGTCAGGGGTTGAAGTCGTTCGCGACTCTGCTCAAGGGTCTTGGGATCCCTGAGGCGTCCGCGTTTTGCCCGACCGAGTCCGGTTCTGTGAGGATTCGACCGCGGTAGATCGTCTGCCGGGGACTTGGCGTGGAGTCTTGAGGCGGTCACGTCGCTGCCGTTTTCGCTGGTCGCGGATCTGCGCCAAGGTTTGATTAATCGAGGCGTCTAGACTGCGGCGAACAATTTCTTGTTCGCGAGCAGCTGGTGCAACCTCATCTTGATGCCGAGCAGGATTGGACTGCCCGATTTCGTCTACCACCGCGGCCCGCGCAGGATCCTCTGAAGTTCCTGCGCCGGCCATGTTGATGCTGCGACGGCCGTGTGGTGGCACGCTAAACGACGTCATCGCTGTGTCACCACAGGAGGAATCGACCGACATAGCCTTGCAATCCGAAAGATCTAAACCAGTGTAAAGATCATCGGTTCCGTAGTCATCGTCAATGACGGGAGCTTGATCTCAGACCCTCTCCGAAACATAGCTAGAGAGCTCTGTCTCAGATCCGAAAGGTGATCGAGATCGAAGAGATCTATCCGATCTGACAGGGGAAGTGACATCCTGTCCTTCTGAGTCATACCCTTCAGGAAGATTTTTCTGGTCGCTGAATGAGTTCGACATGCTCAAACGGTCTTGATCTACTATCCCCATGGACGGCGCCAACTGTCGACGATTGGGATATCGGTACCAAGTCAACTAAGGTTCTTGAGAAGGGGAGATAGAAGACTCTGATGAGCAAGGTAAACAGGAATCAACGAGCAACAGGGAAACACAAGGTTTTTATCCTGGTTTAGGCCTCTCCGTGGAGATAATAGCCCTACGTCCAGCGCTTCTTTATATGAAAGAGGATTACAAGGAGAAAACTCGACAAGACATCAAAGTCTCGACGAGATTATGAGTGTACAAGGAAGCAATATGCGATGATCTGCTAAATCTCGATCTTCTGGCCCCTCTACATGCTGTAGGGGCCTTGTTTATATAGTGTTGAACAACCAACCTACCGAGGGATAATCGGACCGGGCTGACCATGAGTCCGTAACAGGTAGATAAGGTATACTCCAATTCTTGGGGATCACGACGTCTGCTACAATCCAGGAAACCACGTCCGAATCTTCACGTAGCTGTGCAGAACTCTTCCTCGAGTCGGACTCGAACATGAATTCTAGGCCATTACGCACCGCGCCAGCCAGGAAGCTGTTCGGCAGGATGCATATGGGCCTGAAATAACCTTCTAGGGAGCTGAGCCCTAGAAAGCTGTTGAATTGGGCCGTCAGGGAGTAGGCCATGACAATAGGCCGTGATTTTATCCCCGACAAGATGGTCAGTGGCAAAGGTACCAAAATAACAGTTTGCGTCATTGTTGGAACTGCGAGTTGTAGCCGCATGTCCGGTGTGTTGATCTTCGGTCTGATAACCATGATTGAAGCGATTTATACAGTGCAACGCCTTATGCCCGTATATGCCGCAAACCTGGGACTTGGATCGGTAACTGCCGCCACCTCGTCCCCTGCGACCGCGGCCATGTCCTCCACCGCCTCCGTGGTTCTATCCTCCTCCGCACCAGCCACCGCGGTTATTATTCCCTTCGCGACGGTAATCATTGATGGGTCGGTGCATGGCGTTGTTGGCGGATGAGATGAAGTCGCCGGTCTGTGCATGGAGTTCCTGGCGTGCCTCGCACATCAAAAGCATGAGGTAAAAATCCGAGAGTTCTTGGGGCGATGTAGACTGTGAGTGATGCCATAAGCGCATCGTATTCTGGCCCTAAAGCAGCCACGATGTAGCTGATCAATTCATCATTGGCCAAGGGGCAGCCGATGGTTGCCATGGTATCAGCAAGACCCTTCATCTTGTTGTAGTATTCCGTGATGGAGCTATATTTTTTTCTTCGTCGATGATAGCAGTGCACGAATGTTGATCTTGTTGGCCCGATTCTACGCCGAGTACATGGTATGAAGGGTCACCCAAGCTTCAGCAGAGATGTGCACCTCATCGTCTGGGCAAGAACATTCTCGGTCATGGAGGAGTTGAGGATGCCGAGGACCATCTGTCTTGGCGATACCATGTGAGGAATTTCGGGTTGATTACCGGTTGAGCGTCATCACTGGTTCACTCGGTGATATCTGCTCTAGAGGGGCGATGGAACCATCCAGGTAGCCAAAATAGTTGGCCCCAGAGAGAATAGGCATGACCTGGGCTTTCCAAAGTAGAAAATTAGTGCGGGTAAGGCGCACGGTGATCGCTCCGGCAAGGCTAGTGATGTTGGTTGTGGTGGGCATGGTGGCGATGGGTCTGGAGATCAGAGCGTCAGCCATATGCGATGTGCTGCTGTTGTTTATGGTGGTTTGATCGTGGCTCTGATACGAAGAGGAAAAACTGATTTTTGCTACATGTATTTATATTACAAGATGATGATTACATGCGCCAGGGAGATCTCCTGATGATTTCTGTACATGTTTACAGAATATGCTCAGGCATATAAACCTTTCTATACATGATACAGAGTATGCGTATCGTATATAGATCTTTCCAACCCATCCGCGTATCCTGTGGCCGGAGTGCCGGTTCAACCCCGAAGGCTTAGGCTTGCGCTGGGCTTGTTGGACACTGTACTCCCAGACTAGAACCCGCGCGCCGCCGCCGCCGCCGTCGAGGCAGCAGCAGCTGCCGAGGTCGGCCGTGCAGTGTGCAGACCCACCCACCGGCAGCTGCCGAGGTCGGCCGTGCAGACCCACCCACCGGCCGCAGCAGCCGCCAAGGGGCGAAGAGGCCCCGAGCGCGCAACGAAGCAGCGGCGTTTCCTTCCACTATTTTATTTCCACATCGCATTCCGCCCTTCGGCGATTCTCAAGAGCCCCCCTCTTTCTTTGTCCTGCTCTTGGATACCCCCGATAAAACCCTCCTCCCCTGCTTCCCCTCTCCCATTCTCCGTCCTCTCGCCACCCCCACCTCGTCTCCTCCCAAGGGAACTAACCCCATGGCGCTCTCCTACATGAGGTGCCCCGCGGGGGTCGCCGCCGCCCGCCGCGCCGCGGCGCCGCCGTCCGCGACCGCGCTCTCCCTCGTCAGGCGCACTTTCGGCGTGTCCGCTGCCGCCGGGTGGCGCATCGCTGCCGTCGCCGCCGAGGGAGGTGGGTTCGTTTCTCTGCTTGCACGTCTTCTTTGTTCGATTCTTTCGGCTCTTATTGTTGTCCGGTCACATATTGAGGACAGGCTTTGTGCGTGCCGTCTATTCTTTTCTTTTCTTGATGCGGCCTCAAGGGGTTCTTCAGTTTGAATTGAATACAAATGTGTGTGGGGTACAATTGAGCATGCCAACCTAATGCGTTTTAGATGCTTGAGCTGACTTAGGAACCATATGTGCTCAAAGAGTTGCCTTTATGCATCTCATCTTCGCTCAGGGCGTCCAATCTGTAATAACTTACCACTAATATCCTCAATCTTATCTTTGCGTTGGGTAGCTAGCATCTTACTATATGAAATTACAGACCAAGAAAATTGATAATTGAAAATTGAAATAGCCATCCCAGTTGTCTGTGCTATTAATTAGAATTACTTGCCCGTTTTTGACTTATCTTCCAATATGCTATGTTACAAATAGAGTGCAGTGGAGGCGAAATGCACATGAACATTGTTTTGACTTAATAGGTACGATGGTGTCGCTCAGGAAAAAAAAAAAGATAGTCAGATCGATCGTTTGTAATGCTATTATTTAAAAAAATTTGATCCTATTGTGTTTACTTATCATCTCAAAGTTTGAAATAACTACACTGAAGTTGTGGAGCATTGTAGTTAATACTTACATTTTTTGAATTACTTATGGTTAAATTATAAGAGTAAGGGATATACATATGTATATATTCAAAGCGCATTTTATTTGAACACTCTTGTGCCAAAAGTCCTAGCCCAAAAGACTGAAAAACACACCACTATTTCTGAAATAATGTACCCATTACTTAATCACCCTTGCCATTATATAGTTTGGGAAAATTAATTATATGCCACTACAAAGAGTGGCAATTAAGAATTTGCCACTCTAAAGATGGTTGTTAAGGATTTGCCACTCTAATGAATTACTTAATGATATGCCACTCTCACCCTTTTAGATTTTAAAACACATTTTTACATTTAACTAATTCCTTCCCATCACATGAGACTACCCCCTTCCTTTCACATGTACAACGGCGAGCTCGACGCTGGCAACGACGACGAAGTTGTGTCCACAATCCACGAGCTGCGGCAGCCATCCCCGCCGCGCACTCTATCCCCGCTGCTTTCTAGCCGCCCCCTATCTCACCACTGCCGACATTGACGACAGTGGCAGCGAGCTTGACGACGGCGACGACGAGAGAAGTGTTGCGCCATTGCCGCCGCCGCCACCTTCGAGTCGCCGCTGCTCCGTTGTTGCAGGCCTGACATAGTGCTTGGGGAAGGGATTTGGGATGGTCGCCGCAACTTATGGTTGGCAGGTGCAGCTCCGTCGTCGTCAGCGGCGTTGAGCTCGCCGGTCTACATGTGAAAGGGAGGGTAGTTTAGTCTTTTCATATGATGGGAAGGAATTAGTTTAATGTAAAATGTGTTTAAAAATGCTAAAAGTATGAGAGTGGCATATTATTAAGAAGTACTTCATTAGAGTGGCAAATCCTCAATAACCATTTTTCGAGTGGCAACTCCTCAAATGTCACTCTTTGGAGTGGCATATAATTAATTTTCCCTTATAGTTTCTGTAGCTTAAGAGTGAGTTTGTCTTGTATCATACCATAGAAGCCCTGGAAATGTGACAACGCCACGATGGCCTGCGATTTTAATACCACAACATGGTAATAATAGAGGCCAAGGTTGTAATATAAATTCCATCCTTTACCTTTTGAAACTTAATTTAGATTAAATGAAATTGTAAAATAATATGTTTTGACTTTTACATTTTGAAAATGAAATTAGATAAAACGAAATTGTAAAAATTCCTTGCATGACTAAACCTTGTTATTAAAAACTAAGCTTCTCATATAGTGCATGGCTAAACCTTGGTATAAAGTCGCCGACATCATTGACAAGCTCAGTACGTTTTTTTTCCCCAGGGAATGTTGGTGATAATAATTGACAATTGAATTTAATGGCACAGCTTTGTGTGTGCGCGCGCGTTTGTGTGTTTTCAAATTTGAGAACTGGAAATTATTCATATATTATTGTCATTACTTCAACACTCTGCTGCTTTTAAATGTTTCAACAATAATATTTTCAATTTCAATTATTGTAATTCTTTATTTTTGCATTTTGTAAAACCCAGAGTAGAAATATGTTCTTTCCTTTCAAATTCTTCTAAAACTCCCAGAGCTTAGTGGGTGTTCTACACTTTTATCTAATGATGTATTTTTATTTATTGTTTTAGTTATGACATACTCATACAAAATAACCCATTTTACTAATTCTACACTTCATCATTAGTGAAAGGTCCCGTGGATGTTGGTGTGGAGAACGCTGCCACAACTGCTGCCCCATTAAAGGTGGAAAATAGCACGGCTTCAGATATCACTTTGGAGGAATTTGAAGATTTGACCGCTCTTTCAAAAAATGATGAGTCTACTGTTAGCATCACTGTAGTTGGAGCATCTGGTGACCTTGCCAAGAAAAAGATATTTCCTGCCCTTTTTGCTCTCTATTATGAAGATTGCCTTCCAAAGGTTAGTGTCTATGTCCTCTCTGACTAGTGAAAAACTTTGCTGCTACTCTTGTTAAACATTACCTAAAGTATTACACTTTTGTAGCATTTCACCGTCTTTGGGTATGCACGGAGCAAGATGACAGATACTGAATTGAGAAACATGGTTAGCAAAACACTGACTTGCAGAATAGATAAAAGGTGCTTAACTAGCGCAGACTTGTAACCTTATCTGCTGTCTATTCTTTAGTAATTGAAGCCTTTTGTAGAGGCAAGCAATTTTTTTAGTTGTGCTTGAATATTATTCTTTCTTTTCAGGGAAAATTGTAGTGAGAAAATGGAAGAGTTTCTGAAAAGATGCTTCTATCATTCTGGCCAATATGATTCAGAGAAACATTTCTTGGAGCTAGACATGAAGTTGAAAACACATGAGGTCTGTATATGTACTTCACGTCAAAGCAAGAATGATCAACTGATTTTACTTCAACTACGACGCTATCTTAGTTCTGTTTATTTTGACAAATTCTGCATGCAGCCTGGTTTTTCAAGGACTTAAACTTGCTATTTTTCTGTCAGAATCTTTGTTTTTTTTTTTTTTTGCATCTCATATGTATCAGTGTCTCAACTGTAGTTCATAAACATATAGTCTTTGTAAGTTTTCTAAAATCTGTATGTACATGTTGGTGATACTGTAGTCTCACAAAACAGTACATGCACTAGTTCGTTGAGAAGGTCTGTCCAGTCACTCTTGGCACATCTGTTAGTATAATACAAGGCGCTAGCCCCAAAGAGCCGAACTGCGACAACTGTCCTGCTCTCCCATTTGCCCACATCGCTTCGAAATCAGTCTGACCATCCACATCGCTTCGATGTCTACTAGGCGTCTGATACTCTGATGGCGTGCGCTCTAGCTGGTCCAGCCGTTCGATACATCTGTTTCAGCTTTCCCCTTAGACTTGTGCCAAATTATCCGCTTATGCCATTCAATCTTCCAACAAGCTAGCTAGTCTCCGCAGCCCACTCCGGTGCCTGGCCAACTGTTCAAGCCCTCCATCTCCTGGTTGAATTTACATAGCAAAATGGAAAAATATGATATGATAAAAGCTAGCGTACATATTGCCACAAATCTAGACCCTGAGTGTTGTAAACAAGTAAAATGGCTTGCAACTTTTTATTTTTACTAAATGTATTGCCTTTCCCAATATTGAAGTACTTGTAATATGATCAAATGTCTGTTCTTTTATCTGCAGGGTCCGCGAGTTTCTAACCGTCTTTTTTACTTGTCAATACCTCCTAATATATTCCTGGATGTTGTGAAATGTGCAAGCAATTCAGCATCATCTGTGAATGGTTGGACAAGGGTAATTGTTGAGAAACCATTTGGCCGGGACTCAGAGTCTTCTGCGGCACTAACTAGAGGTCTGAAGCAGTATCTAGTGGAGGACCAAATTTTTAGGTGATACAAGCATCTAATTCAAATTGCGAGAATCGGCACATTTGTTGTAGTATTGATAAGTTAAACATATAATTCTCATTTCTTACCCCATAAATGTCAAAGCAGTTGGAGCCTGCCAACTTAAGAGGAAAAAGAGGCAAAATGATTCATAGAAGTGTATGATAAATCTTTCCATAGAGTGAATGGTGTTTCTTTCTGCTTTTCATGCAGGATCGATCATTACTTGGGAAAGGAACTAGTGGAAAACTTGTCTGTCCTTCGCTTCTCGAATCTTGTTTTTGAGCCTCTGTGGTCCAGGCAGTATATACGGAATGTGCAGTTGATATTCTCAGAAGACTTTGGCACTGAAGGACGAGGAGGGTATGTTTTTTTTTTGTTTTCTTGTGATACTATGTTAGTTGCCTAGGGTTGTACCTTACTTTAATTTTTGAGTTACTCAGGTACTTTGATAGCTATGGTATTATCCGAGACATAATGCAGAATCATCTTCTTCAGATACTAGCTCTATTTGCCATGGAAACTCCTATTAGCTTGGAAGCCGAGGACATAAGAAATGAGAAGGTTTGTACCTTGTCCTTCAGTAATGTTAAGCATATGATTTAACAGATGCCAATTTGCTGAGTTACGCAGCTTTGGACGCAAAACTGTTTACAAACAGAGAAGGCCACTTTACTTCTTCATAATAATTTTATCTATGCTACTAAAGCAGCATACTTTTATTTTGTTATCCATGTAATACTTCTAGTGGACATGCATTTTTGAGTTGCCATTTTTCCATCGTATAATAATCTTACTTCCATTTGTCTTTGCAGGTTAAAGTTTTGCGCTCCATGAAGCCCTTGCAACTGGACGATGTTGTAATAGGACAGTATAAAAGTCATACAAAGGGTGGTACTTCATACCCTGGATATATTGATGATAAGACAGTTCCCAAGGATAGTCTGACTCCAACATTCGCTGCAGCTGCACTCTTTATAAATAATGCTAGATGGGATGGAGTTCCCTTTCTAATGAAGGCTGGCAAAGCTTTGCATACGAAACGGTACGTTTCCTAGTTACATATGATCCCAACACTGTTACCACGTGGCCACTTTAGCTTAGCCTCATAAACAATTATTCTGGATTTGTTGTCTTGTATTTTTTTCCCAAGGGTTATGCAGTTAAACCAACTTCATAAAGCATGTTTTGTATATAAAAATGTTATCTCAGACTACATAATCTACTTTTAAGATGAACAGTAACCGTGTGAACAGGACCCGGTCATTGTTCACGTGTGGCCCATGCCAAATCTCAATTCTTGGTTCATAACACAAAATTGGTTATTATAAAAACTGTTTTCTTTGTGCTATATTTGTATGCCAAAGACGCTAAGTTCCAACATGAAAAATAAACAAATTTCAGGGCTGAAATCAGAGTACAGTTCCGACATGTTCCTGGTAATCTCTACAAGGGGAGTTTTGGGACTGATCTTGACAGGGCCACAAATGAGCTCGTGATCCGTGTGCAACCTGATGAGGCTATCTACCTAAAGATTAACAACAAGATTCCTGGTCTCGGTATGAGACTTGATAGAAGTAATTTGAATCTTCACTATGCAGCGAGGTAAGATTATTTGCCTAGCAATTTTAATTCTGTGCACATAGAGGTTTATTTATTTTGTAGAATGGAAGTACTATTTTTGAGACTATTCAAAATGCTTTCTCTAGTCTCTTACTCTCTTCATACTTAAGGCATGCAACCACCCACACTCGCGTGCACGCACGTACATCTCTATTGTTTGCATCTTTATTTTATTTGCATGTTTAGGGCAAAGCTCTTGTGTTTGCTTCTTTGTTTTTTTTGTTTGTTTATGCTTTTAGGTTGGCCTACTAGTTGTAACTATGACTGAGACTTGCAGTATCAATTTGATCAGTTGGATCTATTTCCATTGTCCTTTTCATATACTTCCCCTCTATTTCCTGTCCACTCCTTGATTCAAACTGATAATATTTCTTTGATGTTTGACATGTTATTTCACATCCAGCTGTACATCTTATGTTCCTCATGGATTATGTTTGTTGAAATGAACATTTTAGAACCAATTGAACAAATCAGCACATATTTTCTTTTTGCCTGAGCTTAAGCTTTTTTCAGTCATTTGTACATCCAGCAACTTGAAGCTTTTCGGTGAAACTATTTAAGCTGCTTGATCAACACCATGAACAAGATAAACTTCTAATTACAAAGAGTAATCATTCTGCTAGTCATTTAAATTTTTATTTATCTGTGCACTTGTTTCCTCCCAACTTGCTACGTGCAAGCACGCAACAGGGGATATGGCCCTTGACGCGGGTTAGACGAACTGTTGTCGAAGCTATCGCCTTTGGCTGTTATCGGAGCCACCGCCTATGAGATCTAGATCTCAATTTATTTCATTGCTTGGATGATAACAAAAGATAGATGACTCTCTTTTATAGGGAGAACGGACTTAGATCCTAAGAAAAGATCGACTTGAACTCTAAAAAAATAAATTACTTGGAACTCTACGAAACTAATCCCTAATAGATAGAAACACATCCTAAAATAACGCAACCTGGGGCCACACGGGCCTGCCCATAACATTACTCCCCCCATCAAATCAACCTTGTCCTCAAGGTTGAAGCGATGACGCCCAAGAACTTGACGTTGATGTTGAAATCGAAGCGCATCTCCATGCTCACGGCGTAGCCGCGCTGGCATAGCATGTCCGCATTCCATTGGATGGTGATGATGGAGACGTCGTAGTCGTTGATGGTGTGCTTGGTGCGTGGTTGCTGAGTGTGCGCTCGACATGGAGCAAGACATGGAACGACGTAGGGCCGGATGTCATGAAGTTGTTTTGGATGGACACTCGTCGCCTTGAGAACCTCTCACGAGAAGAGACCAACAAGGCATTGTCAGTGGAACCATCTTCCTGCTGCTCGATGTCGCTAATGACGTCAGTGTTTCCACCGTCGTCGTTCTCCTCGCACTGCTCAGTGTCGGCATTGTTGGTGTTGCTGCTGTCATGGTCGGTCCGGACCCCACTGCGCACGCTCGTGAGAGCTTGCGCCACATTGGCGTCAGACATCTCCTGCGCTGGATTAGCGAGCGCCGCCGTCTTGTCGAATGCCTTGACGAGGTCCGTGACCTTCTTGGCGAGGTCGTCGACCTGCGCCTCGAGCTTCGCCGCCAAGTTGGAGATGGACGTCTTCAGCTGAGCCGCATTAGCCTCGGTCTGCTCGGCGACCCCACGACTAAACGTCGATCGGTGTCGAGCCGATACTGCCTTCATGATCCGGGTATCTTCCTGGCGCTCTGCCTCATGCGCCAAGTACACCGCATCCGCAAGGTCACGCGGTCGACCACGACGAACCGCTGCCGCCGATGTCGCAAGTAGACCTGCGATGTAGGCATCGATCTCGTCTTCTCTCATCTGTGGTGCTCAGCTGAGCAGCCGTTGGAACTCGCGCGTGTAGATGACGCGGCCTTCACCTTGTTTTAGATCCACGAGGTCACCAATGTAAACCCTCTTGAAATTCGTGTTGATGAGCCTACACTCCTCACGGAGCCGCTCGTAGTAGAGGCACGAACGGGGCGGGTCGAAGGCACGCCGCTCCTCGTCAATCCGCATATTGTAGCCGTCGATTGGCCGCACTTCTCGGTGTCGCTGATGAAAGGAACGATGGTAGTCGTCGTAGTACCGGGAGCGGAACGCCATCCCGAGGGACCGTCCGGTTCTGATACCAAATTGTTACGTGCAAGCATGCAACAGGGGATATGGCTCTTGACGCGGGCTAGACGAGCTGCAGTCGAAGCTACCACCTTTGGCTATTATCGGAGCCACTGTTTATGAGATTTAGATCTCAATTTTACTTCATTGCTTGAATGATAATAAAAGATACATGATTCTCCCTTTTATAGGAAGAATAGATTTAGATTCTAAGAAAAGATCAACTTTAACTCTTAAGCAATAAATTATTTGAACTCTAAGAAACTAGTCCCTAATAGATAGAAACACATCCTAAAAAAACATAGCCTGGGGCCACACACCTCAGTGCCCGTGGGTACTGTTCACGTGTGCTACAGTACCCGCGGTACCGTTTATGGCCTGTTTGGACCCTGTTGGGCCTGCCCATAACACAACTCCAGTAAGTGATGACTGAAACTATTTAGTGAATCGTAATTGCAGCACTGTGGAAAGTATTTCTGCTTTGTTCAACAGGATGAGGTCTTTCTCTCTGATAGCTTGATGTGTTAATAATATTTGATATTTTCTACGTACAGAATGTGGGATTTGGTATGGTTCTATTACCCTTTATATGTTCATATTCTTTTAAAATTGTATTTTTAGCTCCTTGAGATGCAGTATTTTGAACTTATTTTTATGGAGCATAAAAAAATGAACGGTTGAAATCATCTCAATTAAATTTTATTTGGACTTTAAAAAATGAGCCTTGTTGAAAGAATCACTTGCGAATATGTAGTTAAAAACTTTAAAATTTGGTGCACCAACTAATTGTAAAACTAGTACGAGTGTTGCAGATTATGCTAATTATTACCAATCTATTTTGCCCAAAGAACTGATATAAACTATAAATCTCAATTTTCCATTTTGACCAAAGAACTGCTATAAACTCTAAATCTTAGATTTTGTTTTCGTTTTGCTTTAAACAGTATATTTTTGCTGACTTGTTTGAGAGTAATCCGCCGAGTTTGAGGACAAAAACAAGGGGCTTATGCTTTTCTACCGAAATGGACATGAAGTTTGTTGATATGCCTGGCCAAATAGGCTGTCAGATGTTCTTTACTTCATGATGTGTTTATAGTGCTATCGTGATGGTTGAGACTTTTTGAGTTACATCCTCATGTTTGTCCTAGGATGCTTCTGTCTGGAATCTCAGTTAGCGCAGTAGTGTATTTGCTTATCAATTTATCAAATAATGCTGAATTTTGTAGTCATTACGAGGAGCATCCATTACTGTGCTAACGAGAGGTATTCAATAACCATATCACTAAAGTATCCAATAAACTTGCCGTAGGTACTCGAAGGAGATACCAGATGCTTACGAGAGGCTCTTGCTTGATGCCATAGAAGGAGAGCGAAGGCTTTTCATCCGGTCTGATGAGTTGGATGCCGCATGGGAGCTCTTCACACCCCTTCTAAAGGAGTTAGAGGAAAAGCGGATTGCCCCTGAGCTATACCCTTATGGAAGCCGTGGGCCTGTAGGCGCCCACTACCTTGCAGCAAAGTACAACGTCAGATGGGGCGACTTGAGCGCGGAGCACTACAAGGCATGATACAGAAATGATTCTAACTTGGTCGCAAGTCTTTCCTGATTGCATTTGTGTAGAGATTGCATGTCCACTTAGTGGGAGTGATGCAAGAAAACAGATGAGAATAAGGTGCTCAGTTGGCTAGGTTGCAGATGCCTGTATCAATCATATGCTATGGATAGCTTTGTTACGTAATTACTAGTCTAAAATCTCTGGCTTCCAACAAGAAGGCATTTGAGCTCATTGAGCTCATTTTATGTGTTCATTCGGTGATCAATATTAAAATCTCTGGCTTTCGAGAAGGCATATGACCTCGTTTTATGTGGTCATTCCGTGATCTATGTGGTTATTCCGTCTCTGGAAGAAAATAAGTGTCAGGAAATCTTCCGGGTAAAATAAAAGTATTTTAATAGTTTTTAGACAAAACCATTGTTTTTGAAGAATTATTTGGAGGACCTAAAAAAATACTTCATTTCAAAACAATGGTTTAGGAAACCATGGATCGTTTGGAGTATAAAGTTTCACTTCTAACTAAAGTTTTCATAGTTTGGTTCTCATTAGCTCCTGCGTTTACCATATGTATCCAAAACGACCGATAGTTTGCAGGAATACCATGGTTTTAACGGTGTTTGGTGAAACCAGTGTATTCACGTTAAACTAATTGCATGCCTACTACAAGACCATAGTTTTTAAATACTTTGCTTTCAAACAGGATCTAATTGGACATATTTGATAATGGAAAAAGTCTATATTATATTCTGAACTATAGACCCTCGACTACCCCTAAACTCAAAAAATAGGTATTGTAGCCCAATATATTTGCAAACAGGTGCACTAAACACCCCACAGTGGTTTTGTGCCCAGTTTTGTCATGCGCGCAAGACATGTCATCAAGGTCTACTATGGTGGAAATAGTTGTGATGCTCAAGGGCAAATAAACCCCTAGCTGAAATAATAGACTCCCTCCATTGCTATGTGGATCCAACCAAATCCAATTTTGCCCTCTTGATATGTGCGAACTACTAATCATTTCATCGTCCAAAATAAAATTACTACAACATGCACCACGGAAAATATAATGAAATATGAAAACCTCCATCTAGGCACACGACATACCACAATAACATCCGAATATAGCATGTTGGTTCAACAAGATGTCACCAACCCTTACATGCAACACATATAGCTAACATTAAGTTTGTTTGCACAAAATACAGCTGAACCACATAGACCATATGCAATTTCACAATGTTGATATCAAGTTTTCAGCAAAAAATAGAGATAAACCACATAGATTACATGTAGAGCGAGGTTTTGTTGATAAAAGAGTATCACAATGACATCAATCTAACATCGCTTATCCTAAAATCAGAGAAGCAAGCATAAAAGACCTTCCTCCTAGTTTGTTGCTAGCTTGGTATAGTAGGAGGTAGTTGGCTTGAAGAGCTTTCATGTCATCCTACAATAGGCTTTTAATAATAGGAAACATATTAGCATAACAGCATAAGCATGTACACTGATGTACAAGGTAGAAGCTTACCTGGTGAGATGCCTTAGATTGCTTCCTCTTTCTTGCAGTGGCTCTATTGATGTATGCATTTTGTTTTTACCACCCGTTGAATTCAGAGGATAGCTTCTAGCATTATGTTTATAAAGAGCACTTAATTATGGTTCCAACCCTAGACGGCTTGGCTCCTTTTGGTGTCTCTATAGACTCCCTTCTCCTTTCTTTCCCTGAACAAATCGACCTTTCTTCGAGTTGAGAAGAAGGGCTCACAATATGCAAGTTCTCGATGACATGGCATCCATGCTCAATTGCTCTCTTATCGATGAACAGGTTACATGAGTCTTCGACGATGGGTGAGGTCGACCCCTCAAGATTATACAAGTCTGTTTGTGAGGTCAATCCCTCAAGACGAATAGATCCTTATCACAAACAGGTTAATCCGATTCTCGGATTATCAACAAACATGATCTCTTTCCTCGGAAATAAGATCAATTTACTTTTTTGACGAATGGATTATTTCACCAATGAAATGATGAACATGCTGTTCGGATTATGCTCAATGACAATTATGGGCCACATACGGTGTGGGCTCATGGATGGCATGGGCCACATATGATATGGGTATTCTGGACAGCATATGATGTGTGTGGCTTAGATCTTACTTGACCTTTAATGTAGAGGCACACTATGGACCGCTACATAAAGGAGGTGGAGACTCCCAGTGTCGACCGATAGCTAATCGGTGGTTACCGTCAGCAATAGATTCGTTTTGGGGTTATGCACTAGAACCAAACTCAATGGTAACACAAGACAAGGGTTTATATATGTTCAGGCCCTCAACTCAGGTAACACCCCTAATCCTGTGTTCTTGAATTATGTATGAGAATACGCGTTGCAATATGGATGTAAATATGTCTCTACGGCCCCTAACCCTCCCTTTATATAGTGCAGGGGGATAGGGTTACATTATCTTATGCAGTACATGGTACTGAATTTTGTTATATCAGCACATGATGTGTGCCAACATTTACAAGTGCAAATCTCCTAATCACATGGAGCTAAGCTCTATCCTCAGGAACATCCTTGGCGACCAAGTTACATGTAGCTCGAGTGGTCTTCATCGTTATCGAGCCGGCTTGGGTCGCCCCTCGATCGTTACCTCATGGGCCTTCTAGAGGATACCCGGGACCCATGTAGTCCACACCCAAGTCGTGCAACTTGCAAGCTTCCTCTCCCCTAGCCACCATCTTTCCGTCGGCACGCCGACGGTAGCACACCACATGAGATGTTCCATCTCTAGATGTGTGGATACCGTGGAGGCGTCAATACTACTACTTCAACGCTGATCGACTTGAACGACTACCTCCCCTATAGCCACATCGAGTACAACTACTAACAATGCTTTGGAACATATGGGGAGGCTTCACTCACTCTTCTTCTGTTGCTGACGTGTTCCAAAGGTAACGATCTGTGATCCCCTGCCCACATATTTCCAAGGTGATCTTGTAGAAAATTATTTTTTGACTAGCTTAGCCTGCGCGTTTTTCTTCAGTGGTATTAGAGTGGGATATGTGTTGTTTTAGATCAGGATCATTCGCATATATCGATATGATTAATGTGTATTCATGGGTCGACATGATCAATCGGTATGGGGGTTTTGAGGTACGGGTTGATAGCGCCACAAAGCCAAAAAGATTTGCTCGTGCTTTATCTGGATCGTGCTACGACTGGTCCATACTGGCTGGGGTCACCATATGGACTTTCGTCGCGTGCCATCTAAGATATTAGCCAATAGATCAAGGCCACACATGTTCCACCTTCTCGAGGGTACCTCACACGTTGGATCGATTTGATCGGTCTTATGAAAACGGAGGCATTCCAATGGCTCAAAACTGGGTTGATTTGATCTATCTAATGGCTCAAAAGCTAGACCACCGTGATAATCTTTGTAGCCACCATTAAAATAAAACTTATTCACATCATGTCATGGAATACGAGCCAACGCCAAACTTATTTTTGCAGGGAATATTGTGAATGGTATGGCTCCCTTTTGGGTATACAATGCATCAATTGTAACTTTGATGGCCTGTGTGCTATGGTTAATTGCACCTTGGGCCACCATGAAAGGAAACACGGGCTTGCTACACTAGCAATAAATCAAAATTCTACCACGCGAACCCAGCACCCCCTGCAAGTAATTGACCATAGATCAAGTTACCTTACGACGCGTCGTGCAACGGAAGACAAGTCGATGAAGTCGGTTCGATCGATCTGTGCGTAGTAGTACGGAAGTAGTCGTTCACGGCGATCCGATCGCCTCCTCCTCGTTGGTCCTCAACGTCCCACGAGGTGTGCCACCGCCGATCTCCATGCCGTGGAGGTCGTCGACGTACTCCGTGCGCTCGCCGGGATTCGCGACCTTGCTGCACAACGCACCTTCAAACGGACGCCCCGACCACATCTGGGTTCCGTTTTCGACATTCTACCGCTCATTGTAAAGCTAACGAGATTATCTTTCCAACGCATCTAGTCTTGCCCAGAAAATCCATCTGGATCAACGGCAATAGATAAAACAAGATCACGTCCAGAACCTGTCCGCGAGCAGATTTCATCTCCTACTTAGATTCGCATCGACTAGCGCCACAGGGTGTAGCGCCTCTACAGTATCCACACATACAGGGATTGGAATCCATCCTTGCACGGTGTGCTAGCACTGGCACGCAGACGCCTGAGAGAGATGACGGCTAGGGTTTAGTGGAGAGGGAGAACTTGCACGTATGCATATGCCGACCTCTCCACCACGTCTCTTTATATAGCGCCCATTATTGGCCCTCTACACTAGAGGTCCAATTAGGTCTGGGTCCACATCATATGTATCCCACGCTAACCGTTAGTCCGCATCATATGCGACTCATAATTTTCATTGGGCATAACCCAACAGCTCGCACTTGCATAATGAACAATTATGCAGTTACAATTCCCAACCCCCTTAAGTGTGTGACCCTGTAGGTTCATGTGCAAGTCGGTAGTAGACCCGAAACAACTTTTCAGTCCACCAATCAATAGCGGTATCTAGCAACATATATTGACCCCCGAATGCACAGAATGCAACGCCGGCTGAACCTTGATACACTCGTACATACTGATCCCTTTACCACGCGATACTAGTCAAGCTCAAGCGGAGATGCGCGCCACCCTTGTTAATAGCTCAACCATTTAACTCGTCAATGTAATGGATGCACGGAGATAATGTGATTCTCTAATCACATTGGCATGGCCATGCATTTTCTTATCCATCCACATCGAGGGGTCCAGAGGTATGTCTCCTGTTATCTAGGAGGGACAAATTCTATCTTGATAATCACACCCCTAGCAATACTTCATGGCATACCCATTAGTCATATTTATAACTACCCTATCACGGAGTAGCGTTTGATGACACCAAAGCATATGAGTCCACATGCTGGGTATCCATGACGATCTCAGATCTAAGTATCATATAAGTGTACCACTCAAGACTATACGCTGATGACACTTTAAGAGAACAATCTCACAGCGTCTCGGAAGTGGGTCTGCCCAACTGCCCATGTTCTCTAACATGTGTCTACATTATTGATTTCTTATCTCTATATCAATGATCCAGGAACATGATCATCAATCAATACATGTGCTGATCTTAGGATCATAATGGTTCAAGTTATGATACGATCAGAGACCCATTTAGAATAACATCATATAGTGAAAGAGTTCCTCGAACAAGTCGTACTTGTTGATCGTTACCGATGATGGTAGTGAAGGAACCAGAGGATAACAACTTATCCATCATAAACATAGAAGTGATATAGTCTTCTTCAAAACCGCCTAATTGACTCATCACTTATATTTTTATCCACGTGCACCAGAGCTTACCGACCGGATATCCAATATCCAATACAAATGTGCGCCTTTCATAAAGGTTATGGTAATATTTGTCTAGGGTAAAACCTTTTCAGCTTTTGAACCTCCATTAAGTATCAGTTTGAAAACTAATGTGTGATGTAACCTTTACATACCACATTTCCTCACCTCCAAATGACACAGTCACTATATTTCATGAGTATCTTAGAATGTTTCTTACCATCCAGTGACATTCACCTGGATTAGATTGATATCTGCATATTCAGTGACATTCACCTTGATGCACGAGGCTTGAAAACCTCCTTCTTTGGCAATTACTAAGCTTATCATGTATCTAATACTGAATTTTGCTCTCTAGTGTGACATATATAGGAACAAATTCCCGGTTGAACCATTCAACACCATATCAACATATATGTCTAATCCAATTAGTCCTTCAGATCTATCCCTATAGACCCTCATGCCAAAATCATGGAATATTATTTCCGATCAACAATATGTCATACATATATAAGATCAGAAAAATCGGTGCTCTCCCACTTGTCCTTGATGAACTAGCCAAACAATTTGACTACATAGCAAAACAAATATTTAACTCCGATATTATTGTTTTAAAAACTCACATGCTCTAGCACTTTATGGATCATCAAAACTTGAGGCCGTGTCAAAACACATTCTCAATTAGGTCTTAATTAGAGAGAGCCGTTTTGATATCCATATAGCATATCGAATATGCAACAACAGCTAGGTGAATCTAGACAACACCAAGCGAACCAATCAAATTCAAAACTTAATTGCCACATATAACTCGTTCTAAATTCATCTTTCAGAGTATAGGCCTATTACACTTCATCATCAGTCTTAAGCTCATCATAGTCCGACAACAACTCTCTTCCCTATCATATAGGTGACTAATATGGCTTTTATGACCAATGCAGGGTTGGTTCTTTCACAAAACATACAATAATTTGTACATAATATTAAAGTTTAGTGGAAACTGAAACACTTTCCAATGATTCTCGAGAACTCCGAGTCACACCGTGCTCCCAGTAAATATTTGGAAAGAAACGATTTCTTCAAAATAAGACCATTCTGAGTAACAAACATTTTGCAGCTCTTTACCCTTCTATATGTGCAAACACTTTGTAGCTCACAAAGAAATATTTATTTTAATCGATCATGAATTTGTCAGACGTCAGACGTCTTACACATGCCCCACATTCCAGATTTCGATAAATAACAAGGAACAATTTTCGATCCATATCATATATGGTGGTTTCATTGTAACTAGATGGGACCATTCAAATAATCACAATTATTTTTTAAGTGTACCATATTATGGATAATGAAACACAATGGCATCATAAATTTTTAGGATTAATAACACGCATCCATTCATTAATGGAGCATGCTCATAAAACAAATCAATCTCCCACTCAAAGAAACTGAAAAATCGAATTTGCATATGCTCGGAATATAATAACAATTATTTAATTTCGACTATAATCCTTCGGGTTGGGCCGTTAAAGTGTGTCAACGTCAAACCATACAACTTTTACATCCTTGTCATTATTCCATAATCATATCCTGTGGTGATAGGGTAGCGCCAACATTCGACTTAACAAGTCTAGATACTCTAGGTCCAACTTGACATTTCCTTTTCACACATGACTCAGCCTCATCCATAAGTCAACCAGTTTTTTGAACCATCATCACATGATTAATGCTGATCATAATGCTTTCTGATTTTAACATGCGTCATATGTATCTCTACCTGTGATTTCTCTAAGCCATTCATCAGATGAAAAGCAACTGAAAATCACATCAATAGCTAACCATTAACTAAATGAAAAATCATATTTTCCAGTGACCAATGTAATCAATCATATTGACCACATATGACAGCTGACCGAATTTTCATTTTGTGCTAATCTGCATGCAAACAATGACTTAGGGATCAATTCCTTTAGCCCTTGTCTAGTTCTCAAACATGCCTTCCAATCCACAATCATATTGCAGATGCCCATGACATCATCTTTCTATAAAAGCTCAGATTTCATAGTGGTAAAAATAAGACAGTCAACACTAAGAAAATCATCACAATGCTTCTAATAAACACTTACAATACAGATTGCATTTCAACTGGTTCATCAAGATACTACTCGTTAGAACAAATATTTCTTCTTAATAACTATAGAACAATTCTTCAAATATAATATCAATCACCATGCATCAAGATTATCTAATCAAAGATATATCTCAAAAGCAAAGCATCAGGTATAACAATAAATATTAAACTATGTTTATGTGCGTACCTCCTTTAACAATTTAGCGAAGATACTCCCAATCAAGTCATATTTTCTCTAATGACTCGCGATGGGGCAAGATCCATGGTTACTGCAGTTCAGGTAATGATTTATCAAAACCACTTGAACACGCAACATAGGTAAGATAACTCCATGCTAATCACACTGTATGTGACTCTTGCTTGTTGGGGGTGGCATCATATGCTTGGCTCCCAACACTGATGCTCCGAAGTCCCAAATCCGATTTGGATGACTTCGATAAGCAAACCAACATTATGCGTGTGAATGCACGGGTTATGCTACACTCACCCTATTGTACAAGAAAGAAGACGACGTTCCTGACTTGTTAAGAACTTATCCGCCAACTTACAAGACAATAGGTGCAGCAATTGGAAAGACATCATACACTCAATATTTCGAAGGAAACCTATTCTATGAAAGAATAGTAGAGAAGAAAACCATCATAGAAAATACACTATTTAAACTGTGCACCGATATGGCCCAAGACGCGGTGATCATTATCACTATGCGTCCATTCCTGTCCATCGAGCCATCAACTTGATTTTGCTCAAGTATCACAAATTAACATATATGCCTAAGTAAGATGTATAATATACATGAGGATCAAACTATTCACATACATCTGCAAAGAATCAAATTCTACCAAATAATGTGAACTCATAACAATAATGAAAAGGCACATAAATAATTCGTGTGGTGGAAACAATTTTCCAGCAGTGAATCATATTCACAAATTTTGCCCATAAAAAATTTCAACAAATTAATCACATTAATCCGCTTCGGACCAATCATATTGACCCAATGAATATTCCATTAAGCACGTCAATCTACTAACAAATTAGCTGACATGGTTCCAACTGTGAATCCTATTCACAATCTTACCCATGACAATTCGATTGAATTAATCATATTAATCTAATACCAGACAACTCACTGGCCTCATTACCCCTACCAACTGTCGAGGCATCATGGCAGTAAGGGAAGCTTACCAGACAACCAGCGCTCGAGACGGTTGGCACCGGTATTATCCTCCAACTCCAAGAGCCATCAATAGTGTTGCTAAACCGCTGCTCGGGTTCTGAATCCTAGCATGCGGTGGGGCTCTCCGACCAACTCGAGCTCCTCCGAGCAAAGCCGAGCGGTACCATGCAGCGCCAAGCAGCCTGCGAATGACTCGAGCTAGTCTTGATCAGCCGGTGAGCACTCCTGACCAGTCGGCGAGCAGCTCTAACCAGTCGGCGAGCACTCCCAACCAGGCGGCAAGCAGCTCTGAGGAGTCGGCGAGCAGTGCCGAACAGCCGGCGAGCACTCCCAACCAGGCGGCGAGCAGCTCTGACCAGTCGGCGAGCAGTGCCGAACAGCATCCCAAGCAACAATTTAGTCAATATGGATCGGTCCGATCATAAACACGCACATCTACAACTCATATATGGAACCCAGACACCATATGCACAAGCCCACACGAATGACAGAGATCACTAAGATTAGTTTCGACATCGACGATGACCAACGTTTGGCACTTCGTCATGATCGAGAACATTGTTCACGCATGCAACTATTGCATGGCAACAATGACTCATCGACCATCTAGCCGATCAAATTGACTAGAACACCTATTAATCATGGCGACATGCAGCTTCTCAAAACCATACGTTTATGTATTAATGCAAAAAACAGGACTCACATGCACATCCATATGTGTTTGTTCGTATCTACAGTTTCATACATACATGCGTATACAACTGCTGCTTGCTAGGCCATGCATGCGCGTGCAGGCGCGACAGCTCGCGGAGCACCTTCCACTTACACCAGACATGTATGATTTCTGCATGCTTGATCCAAAGCACTGGCACATACGTACCGATTGCATACATGAGAGACTCACGCACAAACCGAACGGCAGTCGAACAACTTGCTACCGAACATCCATGCTTGCATGCGCCAAACGAGCAGCACAAGACCTCCCATTGATATCTATCAAATGCGGTCATTGTTGATCTCATCAACAAAAATCTACCGATTGATCTAATCAACCAAAATTCAGATTAATCACAATTAATCAGATAGATTCTCCCAACCGATCCAATCGAGTATACGGAGAACGATAGTAGATCAAATCTAGTACCCCGCATATCACATATGTGACAGATCAAGAACTAAACAGGATGGCTCTGATATCACTGAAGGGAAACGCGAGCTTGCTACGCTAGAAATGAATCAAAATTCTACCACGCGAACCTAAGACCCCCTGCAAGTAATTCACTACAGATCGAGTTACCTTACGACGCGCAGTGCAACGGAAGACAAGTCGATGAAGCCGGTTCGATCGATCTGTGCGTAGTCGTACGGAAGTAGTCGTTCACGGTGATCCGATTGCCTCCTCCTCGCTGGTCCTCAACGTCCCATGAGGTGTGCCAGGCCGATCTCCATGCCGTGGAGGTCGTCGACGTACTCTGCGCGCTCGCGCGGGATTCGTGACCTTCACACGCAGCGCATATTCAAATGGACGCCTCGGCCACATCCGGGTTCCATTTTCAACGTTCTACCATTCGTTGGAAAGCTAATGAGATTATATTTCTAACACATCTAATCCCGTCCAGAAACTCCTTATAATCAATGGTAATCGATAAAACAAAATTGTGTGCAGAATCTGTTCGCTAGCAGATTTCGTCTCCTCCCCAGATTCACATCGACTAGCACCACAGGGTGTAGCGCCTCTACGGTATCCACACATACAGGGATTAGAATCCACCCATGCACGGTGTGCTAGCACCGGCACAGAGATGCCTAGGAGAGATGACCGCTAGGGTTTAGTGGAGAGGGAGAACTTGTGCGTAGGCAATGCCGACCTCTCCATCACCTCTCTTTATATAGCGCCCACTATTGGGCCCTGTACGCTAGAGGCCCAATTAGGTCTGGATCCACGTCATATGTATCCCACGCTAACCGTGAGCCCGCACCATATGCGACTCATAATGTTTATTGGGCATATCCCAACACACCATGCCATTGCATAACAATCTGTGTGTGATTTTTGCGATGCTTTGTATTCGCATTTATTTTATTTACTAGTTATTAGATGTAGTAGTTTGGTGTATGATCATGGAGACTTCAAGCATGGTGGCTCGATGGACAGAAAGCGCGACGATGGAGATCGGAGTGTCATGGGCCATACTAATTAACAAATTAATATGATTATTTGTGATGATTCTTGCCATGCCTTTTATTCATATTTCGTATTTGATGATATGATTGCTTTGATTGAAAAGTTTTCCTAAGAAAAAATTAAGAGTACTTGATGTTTTTTCAATAGCAGCACCTAAAAGGGTCGCAATGTTTTATGGTAGGTCTGACTACACAGGGTGCCATTCTCTTTGTGGTTAGATAGGGTGGATGTTGGACATCGGCACACATAGTATTGGTTTACTTAACGAAGATATCAAAACGGTTTTGAGCTTCGGGGCATAGGTGTTGAGAGTCGGGGCATTGGATACTGCCAAACAAACAAGTCACATATGCCTGGCATGGATCAAATGCCCCGGGAACTGACAGGCGTGACGGACTCACGCAGCCACATCCTAGGAATAGATCAAATGCTTAAGGGATTAACACGTGAGACGGGCTGACACTGCCACATTCTAGGAATGGATTGAATGCACGGGGAACAAACAGGTGAGATGGGCTCACGCTGTCGCATCCCGGGCATGGGTGAGATGGTGAACTAGAAGGTGAGATGGGCTCATGCTGCCGCATCCCAGCCATGGATCGGATGACGAATGAGACGGGCTCACGCTGCCATATCCTAGGCATTGATCGGATGCCTGGGGAACTAAAAGGGACACGCTGCCACATCAAGGGCACGGATCATATTCCCTTCTGGCAGGTGACATGCGCTCACAGTACCGCATCCCGAGCATGGATCAGATGCCCGATGAACTATTAAGTGAGACAAACTCATACAGTCGCATCCCAGGCATGGATCGAATGTCTGGGGAACAAGCAAGTGAGATGGGCTCATGCTGTTGCATCCGAGCATGGATTGTATGGATTAGATGCCCGAGCAAGTTTGAGAAGAAAGAAGGGAATCAGCCTCCGAGCGCACTGCTGGCTCGAGTGAAAAGAACATGCTTCCTTGTGAAAAGTGTGCTCAGAGCGAACCAAACTAGCCCCCGAGTGCACCGCTTTCTCAAGGGATAAATAACATGCTTCTGAGCGAAGAGCATGCACAGAGCGAACCAAATGAGTCCCTGGGTGGAACGCTTGCTCAAAGAAAAAGAACATGCTTCTGAATGAAGAGCTACCACGGAGCGAACCAAATTAGTCCTTGAGCGCACCGCTTCCTCGAGGGGAAAGAACATGCTTCCGAGCGAAAAAAAAAATTGCTTCCAAGCAAATAGTGTGCGCAAAGCGAACAAATCAGTCCCAAAGCGCATCGCTTGTTTGAGGGAAAATAACATGCTTCCCAATGAAGAGCGTGCTTAGAGCGAACCGAATCAGTCTATGAGCGCAATGCTTGCTCGAGGAAAAGATCAAGCTTTCCCTAAATGCAACACATGCTCAAGGTAAACGAACATGCTTTTGAGTGAAGAGCGTGTGTGAAAGCAAATTAAATCAGTCCCAAGCGTACCGCTTGCTCGAGGGAAAAGAACATGCTTATGTGCAAAGAGCATGCTCAGAGCGAACCAAATCAATCCTTGAGTGCACTGCTTGCTCTAGGGAAAAGAGGAAACGTGCCCCCAAAACGTAGACCATGCTCGGGGCAAACGAGACTAGTTTCCCGCCTAAATTATCAAAAGGAATTCGGTGGGAAAACCAGATGTATTGAGAAGATTGTCTCCTTAGTTTTTCGTGAAGTGTTAGAACGTCGAAAACAGAGCTCGTTTGAATCCTGGGAGTATGCTTAAAGGGGGACACAACACAGTTCAAGCTCGTTGATGGCTCACCGGCCTTCCGCCGGTGCTTCGTGTGGATCTTAGATGGTTGATTCCTGGTTGAATTCTGGATTGACTTTCTCAGATCGAGGATATGGACGATGCTGATGCATCGCGGCCACCAAAGCAACACTCCTGGTGGCAGAAAACCCCCATGTATTGCGGGTTAGCCATCACCGAGGATCATCATTGCGAGGGATCATCCTCATTCCCCACAGATGATGTAAATTGTTGGCGATTGGAGATCAGTGCCTGATGCCGAGCTTACTTGCTAAAATGGGGAAGAATTATAGCCATCCCCGTAGGGACATTAGCTACGAGATGGCAAACTAACAAGGCAAAGAAACACAATGTTTTTTACCTTAGTTTAGGCCTCACTGTCAGGATAATAGCCATATGTTCAGCCTTGATACGTAAAGAGGTGTACAAAGGGTTCAGTGACTGAGCTACACACAGAACAGGCATCTGGAGTCAATACCGAATAGAACGAGGAACACCCTATAACGAAAACCACAAGCCGCTGTTTACTCACACCACAGAGGCAAAAAACTCCCTGATTTATGTAGGGTAAATTCTAAAAACCGTTGGTCATGAAGCTATTATAGAGAGTTGTTTGTGACGGGTCAGCGTCGCCTACGATGCTGAGACGTCCATAGAGTAGTGGGCGAGGGTGGCCACGAACAGGTTCGTCGCCTAGCTAGCAACCATTTTAATCGACAGGAGTCGCGTATCACTCGGGTAGGCCAGTCAATGTGTTCTTGGTCATTGTTCATGATCGAGTAGCTTCCAGGGAATTCAAGCATGGGATCATTGATTAGCCACAGTAGGGGTGGGCATTCGGTTTTTTCGGTTCTTTCGGTATTTTAAAAATTCGGTATCTAAAAAATGAGTACCAAAATTTTGCTGGAAAAAACTACTACCGAAAACTGAAATACCGAATTATTTCGGTACGGTATTTCAGTATTTCGGTAGTGGCCATGGTTGAGGAAGAGGCGCATTGAAAAGGCCACATCGCTGGACTCACCGCCGCTCGCTGGACGACGCAACCGCGCCATGGTAGAGGGACGAAGGAGCGGCGCCGCCAGCCGCGTACAGATCCGGAGAAGAGGAGGCCGCCGGGCGCCGGCACCTCGGCTCCACCGTCGAGGTCGAGAGGAGGCCGCGCGCCAGCCAGCCAGCCGCCAGCTGGATCGGGAGGAAACGGCGACACTGCGTTGGATCCGGAGGGAGGATGGCTAAGTGGTGGAGAGGGCGGGGGCGGCGTGGTGGAGAGGGCATCTGGGCATGGGCGGCGTGGTGGAGACTGGAGAGGGCGGGGGAGGCGCGGCCGCGCGGTGGACACTGGAGAACGGGGAAATCGCTTATGTGCCACCCCCAACAATGCCCATCCTTTTTTTGCCACCCCGCACGTTGCCACCCCTAATCTGCCATCCTCAACAATTTTTCCACAGGTCATATGCCATTTTCACCTATTTACCACCATTTTCTCCCCCTTTTCACCCTTCACCTCCAAGTCCGGCGGGCTCTGGGAGCGGCGGCGGCTGAGGGGGCGTCGGCGGTGCTGAGGTTGATGGCGGCGCTGAGGGAGGAGGCCGCCGGCGCTGGGGAAGGCAGCTACGGCGAGCTCGAGGTGGCGGCGCCGGCCAGCCGGCGAGCTCCGTCTGAGAGCGGCGGAGGCGGCGACGAGCTCGAGATCTGGCGGCGGCGACCAGCGTTTAAGCGGAGGAGCAGCGGCTCGTGCTCCACCCCGCCGTCTCGAGCTCACCGCCGTGCTCGTCCCGCCGCCTCCACGCTTGAGCCGCCAGTCGACCTCAGCGCCGCCGCCCTCACGCTTGCCGCCGCGCCGAGCCGTCGCCGTCTCCACGCGCCTTGCCGACCGAGCCGCTGCAATGCCGCCGTCGCCTCTGCTCCTCCCCATCGCACTTGGAGAAGAAGGGGAAAGGGGTGAAAAAGGTGGGGGAAATGTGAGAAAAGGGTGGAAATGAGTCAAAATGGCATATAGGGTGTGAGAAAATTGTAGGTGGTGGCAAATTAGAGGTGGCAGGGTGGGGGATGGCAAATAAAAGTGGGGCATTGTAGGGGGTGGCAAATAGGCAATTTTCTCCTGGAGAACCTGGAGAGGGAGGGACCGAAGGGGTGAAGGGGGCGGACGGTCGGTGGCGTGGACCGAAGGGGCGGACTGATTGCGTTGGGGAATTTAGGGTTTGGAATTGGATTGCCGACTGGGCCTGATGGGCCTTCACCCTCACGCAGATGGCTCGGCCGATGGAGGATTCTGCGGTATTTCGGTTTTTAACACTCCGAACCGAAACCGAACCGAATGAATTCGGTTTTTGACATATAAAAACCGAACCAAATACCGAGTACCGAAAAAACCAAAGATTTCGGTTTTTTCGGTTCGGTTCGGTTCGGTTTTTCGGTTCCGGTATTTTTTTGCCCACCCCTAGCCACATGCTCGGTATCGTGTCTCTCTTGTAGAATGCACATTGAGTCTGGTAACTGCCCCTAGGGGTGCTCACTATAGGAAACGAATGCAGTCTCGAGAGCTGAAACTGTATCGACGGCCAGATGTAAACCGTCAACAAAATGCTAGTAGTCTCGACGGCCCCAACAAGGCCGTCGATATTAAGCCCGCACGGTTCATACTCTCGATGGCCACAGAATAAACAGTTGAGTCTAATACGCCGTCTGTCAGGGACAGCGAACAACGTTATTTGTCACGACAGCCGACCGTTAGCCGTCAAGAGAGTGCCAATTTAAATTTATAATTTTCTTCCTATAAATTAGAGTTTAATCGATATTTATTTTTCAGAAGTAGAAAAATGAATTAAATGAATTTGTTTTTTCACATCAGTATTGAAGTTTTGGTTGTTATTTGAAACTGAAAATTCTGAATTGAAATATTTTGTGTAGTAACTAATGAAACCTACGATACCGTACGATAACCTATAATTTATCCGAAAAGCACCTGTAAGATCAAGCCTCCCATGGGCTAATTGATTTTGGTAATTGATGGCAACTAGGCCGTACAGCTGGAACGCCAAGGATAATGACCTTAGTTTAATAGTTCTTCTATTTTCCATGTGTGCGTCTTTAGCTCAACTACATCTCTCTGGTTGCAGGGTCCCACTGAGCACAGGTCATAAGGGTTCCTAGAGTGCCAGGTATTAGCTTTTAGCGAATCATCTAGAGCGAGTCCACCTGTCTAGGTTCGAGAGAGTTCGGGAGAGTTCGGGGGAGTAACAGCTGTTCAGGGTTTCGTAGCCGCCAAGTTCCCAAGCCAAATATTCTGTTTAGGCGCGAAACCTCCCGCCCAAATGATTTGAACCTCCCGCTGTGTCCACAAATCGACAAATTGTCCCTTGACCCGAAGCGTGGTGACGAGAGAGGGCGAGCGAGGCGAGTCGATAAATTTAGCCTCTGTTGGACAGCGTCCGATCGCCATCGGACGGCGTCCGGTGAGCCCAAGCCAAAATTTTGGCTAAGTCCCAGACGCACCCTCTCTGTCGGACGGCATCCGACCTCAACCGGACGGGGTCCGACAGCATGAATTTCCCAAAGAGAGAGCTTGAAAATGGCTAAGTCCCAAACGAACCGTCCCTGTCGGACGGCGTCCGATCAGGACCGGACGGCGTCCGCTGAAGTAGAAAATCGACGGCGATGGGCATCGGACGGCGTCTGGCGAGCGTCCGACGGCCGCCACCCACACTGTCGGACGCGTCCGACGAGTTACCGGACAGCGTCCGACGACGGCTAAACCAGCGACCAAACACCTGGCGGGCGCCTGCTTATGCTGCTGATAGCGATCGCCGAACGATCCGTAAGCTACCGGACGGCGTCCGACGAAGCACAAAAACGTCCCAAACCTTCCGTCGGACGGCGTCCGACGGCGACCGGACGGCGTCCGATCGGGCGATCTGAATCTCGTGATTTAATCTGGACCGTCCATTTCTAGGGTTTCGCCTTGGGGCTATAAATAGGGGCTAGGAGCACGGGAGAAACTTGAGAGAGCCTACCCTAGCAGCCACCTTTTTGCCCTAGCCACCTAGAGAGCTCCTCCCATGGTTCCCACCTCCATCTAGGGTCCCATGTGCTCCATGTGCTTGAGAGATTGAAGAGAGAGTGAGGAAGAAGAAGAGAGCATCCCCTAGCCTCCTCCTCATCATCTCCAAGGTTTGTGCCCTCTCCATGGTTGTCTTGCCATCCTCCTTGGTAGGATGAGGGTTGAGTGAGTGTCTCCGGTCTTGTGCTCTTGGGATTCTTGCCACCGGGAGACATCGTCGTCGCCGAGCTTCATCAAGCGTACCGCAAGCAAACCCTTCTCCGTGAAGGTCACCGTGCTTCCCACAGTGCTTCCTCTCCGTTCGTCGGGGTGTGCAAAGTCCGCCGTGTGTCGGCGGCCATCTCCGTGTGTCGGAGGTGCCAACGTGTCCGTGTGTCGGATCCAAATCCTCCATGTGTTGGGGGTACCTCATGTGTTGAGGTGAAACCCACCGTGTGTCGGTGGTCGGTGCCGTGTGTCGGCGCCGTGGGTGTGAGAGCTCTCGCGTGTGAGAGAACTCGCCTCCGTGTGAAGGTTTGGAGCTCGCCTACCATGTGTTGGTGAAGAGCTATCACGAGAGGATTGAGGGCTAGGGACGAAAGGGTCCTGACTTCTCTGTGTGAGAAGTTTCCTCAACGGAGACGTAGGTGCTCATGTGTTGAGCACCGAACTTCGGTAAACAACTTGGTTTGCGTCTCACCTTCTCACCCATTTACTTCCGCACTTTGAATTAATCGCTTGCGTGTGAGTGCCATCGAGCCTCCTAGTAGTCGCATGTGCATTATTGTGATCACTTCCGCAACTAGACTCTAGATCAATCGATAGCTTGGGTTCTTAATTTGACTAAGTAAATCAAGCGAATCGAGAGAAGTAAAATTTGAAAAGAGCCGATTCACCCCCTCTCGCCTAGGATCCTTACAAGTGGTATCAGAGCTCGGGTCTCTAGTTGCTTAACCGCATAGAGATGGTCGACGGGGTAGTGTAGCCGCCAATAGGATTCCTCTGCTTAGTGGCACTAATTTTGGTTTTTGGAAGTTATGCATGAAAGTATTTCTCCGTGCCATGGGAATGGATGTTTGGAGGGTTGTAGAGTCTCCTCATGGTGTCACACTCACTAACAACATACCTGCCACACCCGCACAAAACAAACTCTTAGAGACCGATGCTAAGGCTATGAACGCTTTGTTTTGTGGTTTGAGCATGGAGGTCTTCGATAGAGTTAGCAATCTCACTAGTGCACACGACATATGGATCACACTCATTGAGATTCACGAGGCACTTCTGCATTAAGGAGGGTAGACTAGTAGTTGTCAAGGAGCGTTATGATCGATTGTAATGCTTCCAAATGAGAATGTCAATGCTATGTTTACTCGGCTTAACCCCATCCTTAACGAGCTTAAGGGGCTCGGTCACACTGTTGCAAATGATGAAGTGTGCAGGAAGATGCTGCGGATCCTCCCCAAGAAGGACTACCGGGACATCATCACCTATCTCACCAACAACGGTGACGTGGAGAAGCTGGCACCTGACTTTGCTCAAGAAGATCACCGCACATGAGATGATGCTTCTCAATGATCCAGAGGATTCCCCTGCTCCAGCAAAGAATCAAGTGATCGCCCTGAAGGCTAGTGGATCCAAGCAGAGTGATCCCAAGTCAAGTCAAGCTGAGAATGAGGGTGAGATGACATGGAGCGAGATCGAGGATGGCTTCCAACATTTTGGCCTATTCATGAAGCAAGCTAGCCAGTTCATGAACAAGAATGGCTATGGTAGCAGGAAGAGGATGAGCAGAAACTCACATGCATCATACCGATGCTATGAGTGTCAGGAGAAGGGACATATTGCTTCGATGTGTCCTCAGAAGGGCAATACCAAGTACAAGGACAAAGGAAGGGAGAAGGGTGATGGCGAGAAGCCAAGACAGAAGGACTACAAGAAGAATCCCCAGAAGTCAGGATTCAAGGGTCGCTCCTCACAAGGCAAGAGGCTAGCTTTTGTGGGGGAATGGGTGACCGATGACAGCTCCAGCGACACGTCAGTTTCAAGTGATGACGAGGAGTCAAGTGGCCAAGGATTGGCTGGCATGGCAATCACTCAGGCTGTGCCACCACCGCCAGCCTTCCCTCCAAGATGTCTCACGGTCGTCACTGAGCCTCAAGAGTGGTTCTCCGATGATGACGAGTCTGCCTCCTTTACTTCCACTACACCAGAGGCGACATCGACTCCGACCGACATCGCCAAGTGCCTGATGGTCAAGCCATCTAGAAATGAGGTTTGTGACTCTGACTCTGAACCCGAAGATGAGGCGGAAGTTGCTAGAGGTTACCTTGCTCAAGCACTTGACTTCCTTGAAAAGGAAAGATCAAGAAACATGAGACTTCAGGAGCGTCTTAATGACTTAAATGCTAGGTTCAATGATCTTGTGTCTAAGCATGAATCACTAGAAACTGAACATGACTCCATGGTGGGTTCTAGTAATGCTATGACTAAGAAAACAAGTGTGCTAGAAGAAGAGAATAGGGCTATGAATGAGTCGGTAGAACATCTCCTTGCTACAATTCATGAGCTTAGGGCTAGTAATGAGCGGCTTCTAGCCGATAATGCTTCCATGATTGCTTTGCTGTTGCTCAATCTGCTGATGTCCCCGATTGTCATGCTTTGGTTGATGTTTTGCCCGCTATCTTGCCTGTTCCTAGTGATCTTTGTTGATGATGCTCCTGCATGTTCCATAATTGTTGCACCTCCTAGGGTTGATAGCTCTACTTCATGTGATGATTTGATTGACTTGACCTCGATTGCTTCTAGCTCTAGTGGTTCCTCTAGCAATGCTCATGACTGCACTCTGATAATTGCAAATTTGCTTTAGTTGCTAGGGAATTAGCTATTGAGAATGGTGAACTTAGAGTTAAACTTGAAAAATTTGATAAAGGACTTGGGAAGTGCTATGAGGGTAGTCTAGCCTTGGATAAGATGCTTAAGGAACAAAGAAAACCTTCCTTAAAGGGTGGCTTGGGTTTTACCCCTGAGAAGCCAAAGAGGAGGAAGAAATCCAGTGTTCCTCGAGCATCTGCCAGTAGGCAAGGTTACCATCATGCTCATCCCAAGAAAAGAAGCAACTCTGGGTCTAACAAATTGCACACTAGCAACAATGCTTCTAGGATGCACAATGGACACCGCACATGGCAAGGACCTCCTAGGCACTATAACTCCACATGGCAACAAAGAAATCATAGTGCCTGGCAATATGGTCCTAAGTATAACACTTGGCATTCACCTAGGCAAAACTTCTGGCATGGTCCTCCTAGGCACAACAATGGTAGACCAATCCCTCCTAGGAACAAAAATCGCAACACTCCCAACCACACACAACCAAGAGTTCCTAGAGCACATTCTGAATTATACGGTCACTACCTACTCAAGAAAAATGTTCAAGGTAGGATGACTGCTAGATTTGTTGGGCTCAAGGCTGAGAATGAGCACAAGGCACATGTTTGGGTGCCCAAGTCATTGATTGATCGCTTTGCTCCTGTTGCTTCTAGCTTGAAGGCTAACCCTCGAGGACCTCCTGTGTGGGTCCCTGAGTCACATAAGTGATCTTCTCATTTGACAGTGAACTACGGAGTGGAGGGTGCCATTGGATCATCGACAATGGTGCACCCAACACATGACCGCAACCCCTATTGTTCACCTCAATAGGGAGGAAGGCAAGATTCCCCCCAAGGTCACTTTTGGAGATGGAAGCAAGAGCAAGGTACTTGGATTTGGAAAGGTAGCAATATCTTCTGATCTTTCAATTGACAATGTGCTGCTAGTAAAAACTTTGAGCTATAATCTTCTCTCTGTTTGCCCAAATATGTGATTTGGGGTTCCATTGTAATTTCTCACCTGAGGGCTTGTTGGTTTTGGACAAAAATGAAAATCTTGTGTTTAAAGGCTTTCGGTTTGAAAACTTGTTTCTTGTGAACTTTAATGAACTGCCAGATCCGTCTCGACTTGCCTTGTCGCCAAAGTCTCTCTTGGGTGGCTTTGGCATAGGCGTCTTGGGCATGTCGGCATGGCAAATTTGAAGAAACTTTTCAAAACGAGTTGATTCTCGGGTGGAAGATGTGACATTCGAGAAAGACAAGCTATCACAAAGGTTCGTCGGTAGGCAAGCAAGTGGCAAGCTCACATCCCGCCAAGAATGTCATGTCTACATCTCGACCTCTCGAGCTTATACACATGGATCTTTTGGGCCAACAACATATGTGAGTATCGGGGAAATCTTTATTGCTGGTCATTGTTGATGACTTCTCCCGATACACTTGGGTTTCTTTTTACGATAAAACTCCAACTGGAGATGTTTTCAAAAGTTTGTAAAGAAAGCCCAAAATGCTTTTGAGTGTACCCTCAAGAAGGTGAGAAGTGACAATGGAGCGGAGTTCACTAACACTTCGTTGAGCCGTTACGTGATGAGTTAGGGATTGATCACCGGTTCTCGACCACCTACACCCCTCAAAGAAATGGGGTGGTTGAGAGGAAGAACAGGACGCTCATTGAGATGGCAAGGACAATGTTAGATGAGTACAAGACTTCACATCTGTTCTGGGCTGAAGCAATCAATACAACTTGTCACTGCATCAACAGGCTGTACCTTCACAAGCTTCTGAAGAAGACGCCCCACTGCCGCTTGTGGGAAGACGACCCAATGTCTCCTACTTCAGGGTTTTTGGCTGCAAGGTCTACATCAAGAAGAAGCGGGAGCACTTGGGCAAGTTCCAGAGTAGAGTGGACACGGGAGTCTTCTTGGGATTTTCAGCCAGAGGGTCTTCCTTAAGGGTGTACAATGAGAACAGTGGTCAGATTGAAGAGACCTGTGATGTGAAGTTCGATGAGTCGAATGGAAGTCAAGGGGAGCATGAGAACCTGGATGATGTGGATGGTGAGCAGTTGGCTAGAGCGGTGGAGGAGATGCCAGCTGGTGATGTGAGACCAGTAGAGGTTCAGAGGGAGACCGAGGTTGTTGCTCCACCCCTCACACCTGAGCGAGTACCAGAGTCAGGGGGAGCTTCACCTCAGGCGGTTAGCTCAAGCCTTGATCAGATTCCAGAGGCAGAGACAGCATGTGAGCCAGATGCAGAATTAGATGAGCTACCACCCCAGTTGATCAAGACCCATCACACCATTGCTCGTGATCACCCAGCTGATCAAGTGATTGGGGACTTGACTCACGGTGTCTGAACAAGGTCTAGGACAGCCACTGTGAGTGAGCACACGGCGTTTGTGTCGAGCTTGAGCCAAAGAAAGTGGAGGAGGCAATCAATGACCCAGATCGGATCAATGCGATGCACGAGGAGCTGAACAACTTTGAGAGAAACAAAGTCCGGACTTTGGTAAAGAGGCCAGCGATCGCAACGTGATTGGTACCAAGTGGGTATTCAAGAACAAGCAAGATGAGTTTGGATTGGTGGTGCGCAACAAGGCTAGGTTGGTCGCTCAGGGTTCACACAGATCGAGGGTATAGATTGTGGAGACACCTATGCTCCGTGGCCTGTCTGGGCGCTTATTAGACCGCTTGTGGCGTTCTCACGTGCCACAACATCGCTCTCAAGCAGATGGATGTGAAGAGTGCTTTCCTCAACGGGTACATAGGAGAGCTAGTGTATGTGGAGCAGCCTCCGGGGTTTGAAGATTCACGTCACCCTGATCATGTGTACAAATTGTCAAAGGCTTTGTATGGTCTCAAGCAAGCACCCAGGGCATGGTATGAAAGACTGAGGGACTTCCTCATCGGCAAGGGATTCACGGTTGGAAGGGTCGACTCGACACTATTCACCAAGGTGGTAGATGGAGACCTGTTCCTGTGCCAGGTGTATGTGGATGACATCATCTTCGGCAGCACAAATGAGACCTTGGTCAAAGAGTTCAGCTACATGATGAGCAAGGAGTTCGAGATGTCGATGATGGGCGAGTTGAACTTCTTCTTGGGATTTCAAATCAAGCAACTCAAGACCGGGACTTTCATATGCCAAGAGAAGTATATCCACGACCTCCTCAAGCGCTTCGACATGAATGACTGCAAGTCGATCCGGACACCAATGGGAACGAACTGCCACCTCGACCTCGACAAAGAAGGTAAATATGTCGACCAAAAGCTTTACCGTTCCATGATTGGTGCTTTGCTCTACTTGACTGCATCTAGGCAGGATATCATGTTTAGTGTGTGCATGTGCGCTAGATTTCAAGCCTCCCCTAGAGAAATGCATATGACTGCTGTGAAACGAATACTTAGATACCTGAAACACACACCTAGCATAGGCCTTTGGTTCCCGAAGGTGCGCGTTTGAGCTCCTAGGCTATTCTCGACCAGATTATGCCGGGTGCAAGATCGATCGCAAAAGCACTTCCGGGGCATGTCACTTTTTGGGTAGGTGTCTTGTGTCATGGGCGTCAAAGAAACAGAACTACGTGGCGCTATCTACCGCTGAGGCTGAGTATATAGCGGCGGGGAGTTGTTGTGCCTGATTGCTTTACGTCTGATCCTTTGTTTGACTTTGGGCTAAAATTTGACCATGTGCCTCTTCTATGCGACAACGAGAGCGCGGTGAAGATAGCGTGCAACCCGGTCCAACACTCACGGACCAAGCACATTGATGTCCGTCACCATTTCCTTCGGGATCATGTGACAAAGGGCGACATTGTGCTTGAGCATGTCTTGACAGAGGACCACTTGCCGACATATTCACCAAGCCACTCGATGAGACACGTTTCGCAAATTGAGAAATGAATCAACATTTTAGACAAGTCAAACATAGCATGAGTTGGTCGCGTGGCTATGTCATTCATTGCAAATCTTTTGAAGCCAGTTTGAGCATTTAGGTGCCTTGCCTGTTATACTGGAGGTTATTCATTGCCTATACTTTCATCACATTAAATTGATCGCTATAGCATGTGTTTACCTTGTCACTAGCTCAACTGGTGCTTAACTCAACATATCATGTAATTGAAAAACCATGAGCTTGTGTTAGGAGAGCTATAGCTTCTAGTCTCATTTGATTGCTCTGAACTCTTTGATTGATCATGTGCTTCTTAGTCTAGAGTGTGTCTCTCCTTTTTGCACATATCTTTACTTCGCTAATTTGAGCAATTTTGAGAAAATGTTGAGCAAAACTTGTAAAATGTGCTAAAACGAGAATGCATGTCTCACCAATGTCTCCTCGATGAGATAGCTTGTCATTGCACTAGGCATGAACTTAGGGGGAGCTTTGGATGACCGAGACGCTCACCTTCATGTCATCTTTGGGTGGCGTTGCCTATGGTTTGAGACATGGCAAATTTGAGAAAATTCAAGGTTCAAAATGTGAAACCTTTCAAAAATGAGCTCAACCAAAATGTTTTGGTCTCAAATAGGTTTGGTGATAGTTAGTGTAGCTTGGAGCGTATTTTCTAGTGCTATGGTGCATCATGTGTCCCTTCGAAGTTTTGGAGCAACTCTTGACACTTCTCGCTATTGTTCATCTTATACTTGCTCTAGGTCATAAATAACTTGAATCACACATTTAATAATTGAGCTTTAGTTGATCTTGTGACATTGTGACCTTGAGATGGCTAGATTTTGAGTGTGATGAACTTATGGGCATCGTGCACTAGTACAACTTCCAAAGCGCTTCATTTGCTAATCCCATACTTTGCTACTTTCTGTTATTGATGCCAAAGGGGAGAAATTAGTGCAAATCCATGTTTTGGGCATAATCATGTTTTGGGATGCAAAGATGGGAGAATGGAATTTGGGGTGTTTATAAGTGGTAGATTCAGGAGATGCTTTGCTCCTAGAATGAAAATGTGTTATGTTACAAGTGGTAGACTTAGGAGATGCTTTGCTCCTAGGACAAAAAATTAGGATGGAGATGCTTTGCTCCATGTGATGTGATGGTACTATCGTGTCTTACAAGTGGTATGCATTGATTTAGGGGGAGCTCTTGTCTACATATACTTTGCATTTCATTCTTTGGCCTAGTCTTTGATACTGTGTTTTTGCTGGGATGCAATGCTTCTGAGCTAACCCATTGCACCGAGATTGTATTTGTGCCTTGTCATCTTTGGATTTGCGGTGTTGTCATCAATTACCAAAAGGGGAGATTGTAAGATCAAGCCTCCCATGGGCTAATTGATTTTGGTAATTGATGGCAACTAGGCCGTACAGCTGGAACGCCAAGGATAAGGACCTTAGTTTAATAGTTCTTCTATTTTCCTTGTGTGCGTCTTTAGCTCAACTACATCTCTCTGGTTGCAGGGTCCCACTGAGCA
Organism: Raddia guianensis; assembly: GCA_036346415.1. Lineage (NCBI taxonomy): Eukaryota > Viridiplantae > Streptophyta > Magnoliopsida > Poales > Poaceae > Raddia > Raddia guianensis. The sequence continues at coordinate 11,918,648 of CM070537.1, read as the reverse complement.
CAGGTCATAAGGGTTCCTAGAGTGCCAGGTATTAGCTTTTAGCGAATCATCTAGAGCGAGTCCACCTGTCTAGGTTCGAGAGAGTTCGGGAGAGTTCGGGAGTGACAAATGCTTCGGGGTTTCAGAGCCGCCAAGTTCCCAAGCCAAATATTCTGCTTAGGCGCGAAACCTCCGCCAAATGATTTGAACCTCCCATTGTGTCCACAAATCGACAAATTGTCCCTTGACCCGAGCGTGGTGGACGAGAGAGGCGGCGAGGCGAGTCGATAAATTTAGCCTCTGTTGGACAGCGTCCGATCGCCATCGGACGGCGTCCGGTGAGCCCAAGCCAAAATTTTGGCTAAGTCCCAGACGCACCCTCTCTGTCGGACGGCGTCCGACCGTAACCGGACGGGGTCCGACAGCATGAATTTCCCAAAGAGAGAGCTTGAAAATGGCTAAGTCCCAAACGAACCGTCCCTGTCGGACGGCGTCCGATCAGGACCGGACGGCGTCCGCTGAAATAGAAAATCGACAGCGATGGGCATCGGACGGCGTCTGGCGAGCGTCCGACGGCCGCCACCCACACTGTCGGACGCGTCCGACGATGTTACGGACGGCGTCCGACGACGGCTAAACCAGCGACCAAACACTGGCGGGCGCCTGCTTATGCTGCTGATAGATGCTTGCCGACGTGTCCGTAAGCTACGGACGGCGTCCGAAGGCACAAAACGTCCCAAACCTTCCGTCGGACGGCGTCCGACGGCGACCGGACGGCGTCCGATCGGGCGATCTGAATCTCGCGATTTAATCTGGACCGTCCATTTCTAGGGTTTCGCCTTGGGGCTATAAATAGGGGCTAGGAGCACGGGAGAAACTTGAGAGAGCCTACCCTAGCAGCCACCTTTTTGCCCTAGCCACCTAGAGAGCTCCTCCCATGGTTCCCACCTCCATCTAGGGTCCCATGTGCTCCATGTGCTTGAGAGATTGAAGAGAGAGTGAGGAAGAAGAAGAGAGCATCCCCTAGCCTCCTCCTCATCATCTCCAAGGTTTGTGCCCTCTCCATGGTTGTCTTGCCATCCTCCTTGGTAGGATGAGGGTTGAGTGAGTGTCTCCGGTCTTGTGTTCTTGGGATTCTTGCCACCGGGAGACATCGTCGTCGCCGAGCTTCATCAAGCGTACCGCAAGCAAACCCTTCTCCGTGAAGGTCACCGTGCTTCCCACAGTGCTTCCTCTCCGTTCGTCGGGGTGTGCAAAGTCCGCCGTGTGTCGGCGGCCATCTCCGTGTGTCGGAGGTGCCAACGTGTCCGTGTGTCGGATCCAAATCCTCCATGTGTTGGGGTACCTCATGTGTTGAGGTGAAACCCACCGTGTGTCGGTGGTCGGTGCCGTGTGTCGGCGCCGTGGGTGTGAGAGCTCTCGCGTGTGAGAGAACTCGCCTCCGTGTGAAGGTTTGGAGCTCGCCTACCATGTGTTGGTGAAGAGCTATCACGAGTGGATTGAGGACTAGGGACGAAAGGGTCCCGACTTCTCTGTGTGAGAAGTTTCCTCAACGGAGACGTAGGTGCTCATGTGTTGAGCACCGAACTTCGGTAAACAACTTGGTTTGCGTCTCACCTTCTCACCCATTTACTTCCGCACTTTGAATTAATCGCTTGCGTGTGAGTGCCATCGAGCCTCCTAGTAGTCGCATGCGCATTATTGTGATCACTTCCACAACTAGACTCTAGATCAATCGATAGCTTGGGTTCTTAATTTGACTAAGTAAATCAAGCGAATCGAGAGAAGTAAAATTTGAAAAGAGCCGATTCACCCCCCCCTCTCGGCCTAGGATCCTTACAGCACCCCATATAGTAGTGTTCGTCGCATTAGATGCTTTGAAAATTTTTATATTTTCACTGATGCTATTATTTGATACATAAAATTTAACGCATTTTATATGAACAACAACAAATTTTTTTTGTATTTTTAAAAATCATATTATGTTGGGTTGATGGTCGAGTGCTACAAAGGGTAAAACCCTCGAGACAGGCTAGAGTCTCGACGGCTGTGGAGAACACCGTCAAGACTGATCTATTCTCTCGAGTGTAGTCAAATGAAATCCTCTAGTGTATATTGCTTCGACAGCTAAGGAATAAATAGCCGTTGAGAGAAAAGTGCACCTCTCTCGACGACATTAAGTTAGCTGTGGAAAGATGTTTCCCTCTACAGGGGCCAGACGTCACCATCTGTCTCGAAAGGGTATTTGCTGACATTAGTAGCACACTCGTTTGTAGCTTAGGTACCGTCCTCGTGCAGGGTTGGAGGAGACGGAATTTGACCCAGTGACAGATAGAACTGCCAAGCAGAAGGTGCGGGATCTAATATCTGGGCATGAGACTCGGCGATAGAGGACTTCTACAGGTAATCACTTAATAAATTTCTATTCTTCGGTATATTTTTAACGCATCCAAAATTTCTATTTTGCCAGGAGAGAGCACGGTGAAAGGGTCGGCAGCTCTTTTGCTCGAACGAAGTACCTTACTGCTCCGCAGTATCTCACCGTTCGGCCAGATTGGGCCTCGAACGTTCCGGATGCCTAAGAGGCCCTAGACAACCATTAGGCCAGCCAGGAGTTCCGTGACAGGTCTGAGACAGCCAAGAAGAAACGTGCTGCTAAAGGGAGCAGGACTACCGTCGGGAAGATGTCCTTTGCCCATCTTAGGAAGAAAATGGTAATCTTCTTTATTCCCTATTTGCAACATTGTTTTGGCACTACAAACCATATTTTCTTTACTTGTACGCTATAGGCCATCACCACCGGGCAGCTGGCTCCTTGGCCGCAAGTGTTCCGTAGGGGCCACTTCTCGCAAAATAAGGATGGATCCATGGGCTCGTGGATCCCGTTGCTGCGCAGCGAGAGGTACGTACAATGTTGATACCGAGTTTTGACCCAATTTACTATTCAACCATTTATACCCAATGTACACTTCGATGTAGGCACGCTACAGGGAGGCTTACGCCGAGAAGCACAGGCAAGAGAAGAACCCGGAGGATGAGTCGCTTGACCCGTGCTCATCCACCAAACTGTGGGTGGGACGGCTCACGGGAGTCTGGCGATCGGCCAAGACCACCTAAGGTATGCTTTGGCTATATCTACAAGTCAACTCGGTTAAAATTTCATAAGTAGTGACAACACTTTGTTACAGGTCCGAGGATTACATGCCCGCTATGCGGGCTGGCCACACACAGGCCGAGAGCCGACGCACCTTCAAGTCCAGACTCCAGAGGGAGAGGGAGCAGGAGAGGAAAGAGAGCAGGCAGATGCTGCACGCGATGCAAGAGATCCTGAGGACAGCAGAGGAGGTGCGAAAGAGGCAAGAGGAGGAGATGGCTCAACAGTAAGCGGAGTTTGAGGCAAGGTTCGCCTATTTGGAGAGCCTCTCTCGATTAGCTGAAACTCTAAATATTCTTTCATATACAACTTACCATTTAATTAACACGTCACATGTCAAATTTGTTTTACGATGGCCCGAGCGAGACTAGTGGCGGTCCAGGGTTCTATAGGGGTCCACCACCGTATCGTAGTGGATTCTGAGCCCTACCTCCCTACCAGAGCTACTACGGGGGCTTGTCGCTCCAGCCTGCTGCACAGGGTCCCTATGGTGCACCACCTCCTCACCGAGCTCTCTACAGCGGCCCACCTCCCCCAGGAGGTGACTACGTGGGCCCACCTCGCCCACATGGTGGTTTCCCGTATGTTACTGAAGCGGTAAGTCATTCAACCTCAAAACATGTAGTATTACATTATTTCAACACATAGCATTAACTAATAAGTCTATGTTTGCTTCAAGGGTTCGGGTTCTACCGCCCCAGCAGTAGCTCATGCGCACGAGGGAGGCGATACATCGGGCAGCTAGGAGGCAGACTTCATCAACAACCTGTTCGATGGTGCTCCGCCAATGTTTACCTAGCCATCCCTACCCCTTCAGACGATCCTCCATCTAGCGAGCATTAGGTGAGTAACTAGCGATGCATATGTTTGGTTGTTATCCTAAGTTTGTTGACAATGAATTGCGATGTTATATATGTACGTCGTGCCTTTTCATCCTATGTTTGGTTATCGATGTGTGTCATGGCTTTTAATTATTTGTGTGCAATTCTGATATTGTGGTCGCATGTGTGCGATAATTGGGGATATATAAGCATTATGAGAATTTTGGGTTTGCGGGTGCAGGAGCAGCTACTGCTGCAGTTTTCTGTTTTTTTTGCGAACTTAAAACAATTTTCGCAATCTTACTCTCGACGGCTGTAACAAAGCTATCGAGACATGTTGACATTTGAACATACATACTGTCGATGGCATCTATCGCTGTCGAGAGTATGTTACCTGGGCACAGTCTGATGTGACCACACCCATCATGGGTATGACCGATACTACGCCAACATGTTGGTCATGGCCGAGCTTTTCTTCAGCATGGTCGTTGACAAGATTTCAAGCCACGGCTTCATCTTCGACCACTACATCCACTACAAGTTGGCAACACCTTGCAACATATTTTAATACATCTACGCGTACTACGACATCTACGGCTACATGGGTTCGCCGGCCACCACCACGGCCCAGACGTACAAACCAGCAGCATGTACGTCGTCGTATTGATAAGCCGTCATTGTCGCCAGCAATTCGGCCTCCACCGTGGCCACCTCCCCAAGCTCAAGACGTATTGAAGAAAGGCACATCTTGACAATTTTGACGCCCTCTGGTTCCACAGGCCACGTCGTTACAAGGCCGACCCAAGAAAGAGCACAATTTATCCACGAGTCAGGTTCGGCCATCTCCGCGTAATCAACTTCAAACAGATGCCCCTGATGCATACGAACTCTGTTTTGGAAGTTATTCGTATGCACGGACAAGCTCTCGACGAGATCTTTCCAACGGATCTGGTCCTAGCTCCAAATTCCTTACGAATCAACAGGAATCGTCGAAACAATATTGCGATCAGAATCTGTCAAGCGCTGTGACGCTCCACTTTGGGCCCATGGCCCATGTACCTCCTCGGGCTGCGCCCCAAACCCTAGCCGTCACTATATATTTCATAGACGTCGCTGTTTAGACTGAGGTTTGGTTGTGTGTCGGTAGACCCCGTGTGTGTCCCCCCTCGAATTTGCGTGTGTCGGCTAGACCACCCGAGTCGAGTTATCGAACCTCAAATTTATTCAAGTGCTTCATCCATATTTGCAATTTTAGATTGTGCTTATCTTGTTTCTTGCTTGTTCTTTGACCGCTTGTAGGAAATGACCTTTGTGGTCAGGTCAATCGCGTTCTTAGCGTGGTTGATAAAGAGCAGGTTTGGTGGTTTAGCGATTGTTGAGTTGTCATCCTTGCGGGTTGGTAGGCGGAACGTCAAGGTTGCATCTCCGATCAAATCGAAATTATCCCCTCGAGTCTCACCAGAAGATCGGGCCGCCCCCGTTTCCCCATCAAGTGGTATCAGAGCGACGGTTGCCTGGTGAGAACATCTATCATTAGTTTTAGATCTGTTCATGTTCATCCTAGAGTACAGAAATTGTCCCACAAAAAAATATTTGAGTTCGTCGTCACGTCCACTGTCCAAGCCACTTTGTGCTTTCGCAATTTTCGTTTTCAGTTTCGCTTTATTGAATTTGTTTCCATGGTCATAGTCTTGTTGCTGGTTTAGATTTAGTTCTTGGTCTAGTGTGAAGTTCATCCATTTTGTTGACATCAAACCCGAGCACCGAAGGAATTCGAGTTGAATTGGTTCGCAGTAATTTCAGATCTGTTATTCCAAAGGCAATATTTCCATCATATCTTTTCCGATCTGGATAATTTTATATCCTAAATTGTAGCCCCGAAAATTCTCTATAACTATGTCCATTGTGAAAAGTTCTAGAAACGCCGTTTTTCTACCCAAATTTGCATTTGACGTGAATCTGTCCATCCTGAGAATTTCTGAACTGTCACTATTGCGGGGCCCATATCTCAACATTCCTTTGTTCCAATTAGGACTTCCATATATGCAAATTAAACGGCAGAAAAAGATCTACAACTTTGTAGTTGTGAGTTTTTACGTCTGAAGTCGGTACAACTCTGAAAACTGTGATAGAAAATCCACTGTCTTTAGAGATCGAAAATACAGTGCTGCAATTTTATCTGTCGGTGAAAAAAAAGAAAAGAAAAGAAAAAGGCAAGTGCATACAAAAGAGCCGCACAAAAAAAAAAGGAAGAAAAAAATCAGAAGTGTTTGCATATTGTATCCTTTGTATTTGGTGTATTCCTCGCTTGTTTGAACTAGTTCTAGGAACGAGTTTAGGCCAGGAACTTTGACAAGTACTTTAGATATTTATTTAGTTTTGCTATTCTGATTTCGATAATTGTTTATTCTTTGCTACATATATAAGCCTGTCTAAGCTCCACATACAACTAATTAAACAGGGATGGACCTTGCTATCACTTTATCACCACCTGTGCTCGGGTTATCACGAACCAGCCATCGATTGCGCCGTCTGCTTGTTTGGTAAGAACTTGTAAGAGCAAGGTAAATGCTTGAGCGAGTATTGACTTGAGGAGTTCCACCACCAAGTAGTTCATAGGAAATATATACTACCTGTGTATTTTCTTGTTTGCTACTAACAATGACAGGACACTTCTCTCATCGACATATGAAGAAGTATGAAGTATTTGTTCCACCTCTTTCCAAAGTTATGTTTGATGACTATGATGCAGAAGATGCTTAACTCGACTTGAAATATTTGCGACAAAGTAAAATGAAGGTAAAAGAGTACTATAAGAAATTCAAATCCTTGTTAAGGCTTAGTGGATTAAATGAATGTGAAGAGGCAATTGAGAATAGATTTTTAGAAGGACTTAATGAGGAAATTCGGGATATGCTCATTTATGAAACGTACATTACTCTTTCTCAATTGTTTAAATGTGCTTGTAGAGCTGAAGATATATTTACAGCATCATTGAATGAATTCCTAACCTCTTTAGATGTACCTGTTGTTGCCACTACCCTTTCAGCTAACGCATTGCGGAAAGGTAAAGATGGTCGAGAGAAGGAGGATGATGAGGAGCATAAGAAAGAAGAAGAGATCATTGATGCGAGTACAGAGCAAAAAATTGAACTTACGTCTACATCAACTGATGAGACCCTGCAAGGTAATGAAAAAGGTGATGTCCTTACTCAATGCGATGATAGTATTTGTAACGATACGAAACCGTCCACTATTCATGCTATTCTAGAGCAATCATTAGTGGAATCTATAGTATCATCACGAACATCAAAGGAAGGTGCATCATCACACCAGACTCAATATCAAAGGAAGGTGCATCATCACACCAGGCCAATCCCAGCCTACTCTAGTCATGTTTGATTAATAAAAAGGTGAATCTACGAGCGCAAACCTTCCAACCCGTCCATATCAGTGGACACGGCTATCATGATAGTTTTAACTCTGCAGAGTGTGTACAATTTTCACCACAAGCCCCGTCTCATCCACTAGGAGAAACGGTACAAGACTGTTCCAGCCTACTATGCCCACCACTTCACCAGCCCTCTCTTAAGGTTTTCCCGGCCCCGCCGGTGCCCGCCACAGTAGGGCACCCTACGTCTAGGCACCACCCGTGGGTCGTTCCCTATTTAAGCCATTCGGTCTCAGGAACGCACCTACCCCTCAGAGGAGGTTGCAAGCCTCCTCCTAGGGCAGCAGTGACGAAACGTAACCGGACAGTCTACGAGCCAGGGGTTAGTGGGTTTCGTAGTGTACTAGGGCAGGACCGAAGGCACAAGTGGCTGCACGGTATTGGTTGGACCAGTAATACACAAGCTTGGGTCCTTATTAGAGGAGACCTTCGAATCTCCACCACAATCCCGGAAACATCACTGCCGGGTCTCCCCTAAACATTCTACACTGGTTTTAGTTGTTTAGGGTTTAACCAAAAATACCATCACGAAGCATACGCCTCACAAGGGCACAATTTATAGTGAATCCCAATGCAATCCTACACATCTATTCAAAGGATAGGCTATGGAACAGTAAAGGGTTTATCAAATGAGGTCTAGCCATGCTATTAGATGACTAACATGAATAAGGCATACACTATTCTAATATGCATGCAAAAGTGAAATACGAAAGATAAATACGATTAAGCTCCCTCCATCCCAAAACTGTTGCCCTAAATCATTGTCAAGAGAGCACATATTTTTGGACGGACGGAGTTAGTAAAACATAGGACAGAAATATGCAAACAACTAGTGCTTGCCTGGCAGCGATCGGCCTCGCAAGGAATCGTCGACGTTCTCGGGCCACCATCTTCAATAGTGACGTCTCGACTAGAATCCTAGTCTTGACAATCCTCCGCGAGTCTGTTAGGGCTTACGACTCATGCACCACCGACGGCGACGTCCTTGTGCATCTCGGGGTCTCGATAATTTTTTAGGAACCGATCTACACTCACGACACCGGCAAAAATGTCGGAACGACCTACGCGCAAACCGAGGCAATAGCAAATAAGCAGCAACATAGAAACATCATAAAATCATGAAATAAATACAGTAGATAGTGTAGAATATTATGAGACTAGGAAAATTTGTTTGGAGTGAATCGGACCTTCGATGTACGAGAAACAAAATAACGAAGGAGCACTGTTCTCGGTGAAATTCCCAAACCGTGGCATCATATGGGGTGAAATCCCCAATTTCATGTCTCCTTCCTCAGCCAAGCAACACTGGAGAGAGAAAAGAGAGAGGTAAATCCACAAAGGGGAGAGAGGGAGATGGCGGCGGCCATGGGGAAGAGGACCACGACGGCGGCTCCAGTGAGTTGCCCCCGGCGGCAGGGCAGGGCGGCGGCATCTGGGCTCCATGGGACAGAGCGGCGGCGACGGCTTGGTGAGGGAGCAGGCCAGGGGCGGCGGCTGTGGAGGGGTTTGGGGAATTGGGAGAAATTGCTAGGGTTTGCAGGTACTTGTACGTGGAGGCCGGCATTGGAGGTGTTTGTGGAATTGGGCTTTAGGATAAATTTGGGCTTGGGTTTGTGACGGGTTTCTGTATGTCAGAATTGGAATTGGAGTTTTGGAGGACGTCGACCGATTAGAGTCTTGATCGAGGGTCAGGTCGGGTCGACCATGATAGGGTTTCGGTCGAGAGAGTTACAAAGGGAATCGATCGGGTTAGGGTTTCAGGATTCGTCGGTCGAGAGGACAAGACATTCGACAAGTGAGGGTTATGACGGAGGTCAACCGAAACTGGGGTTTCGGGTGAGGGAGGGGAAGGTGGACTTGACCTAGAGCTTAGGGTTTCGGACGAGGGAGAGGATGGACGGCCGATTCGACCAGGGAATTAGGATTCTGGTCGAGCTAGTTTTCAGTCGAGAGAGAGAAGATTAGAGTTCCAACCAAGGAACGAATAAAAGTGAGGAGAGAGACTTTGTATCTTGAAATTGTAAAGTTTGTAATTTTTCCTAAATTGTAAATCATAATGAAAATAATTAATAAAACAAATTCTTATACGTAAATAATTGTTTGAAAATTGAGGAATTTTCATATAGAAAACAATAGAAATTATTTTACGTAGTTTTTATGTTTAAAGAAAACTTGGGACATTCTAATATTTATTAGGATGTCACAGAACCCATTACTGATTTTTCTTTGTCACAAGATGATTTGCTTGCTATTACTTGTGATAAAGAAGAGTTGTGTGATAATGCTTCACTTATATCTACTCCACAACTAGTGAATGAACATGCTATTTTTGTTTCAGAACCAAACACTTGTGCTGAAAATAAACATATTATTCAACTTGCCAATCAAAATGATGAGCTGAAACTGTTGTCTTCTTGAAATATTCTGGATTATATTGAATTTGATGTTCTATGTGATCTAGAAAATTTAGAGGAGAAACTTGTTAATTTCCCGTGGTTATCTAGAAACACTTTTCATATTATGGGTAAATATAATGATAAAGAAAAGGGTTTTTTTCATCCATGCCATTATTAAGTTGCATATATTCAGTTATGCCATTATTAAGTGCATATTGTCTAAAATGCCATTTTCTCAGCAATCTAATCTCAGCGCTGCCATTCTTATGTATTTTGAAGCAATTCCAACTTCTTCCTCCTCTTCTTCTTCCTCCCTACTGCACTCTCTCTCTCTCTCATCGCCGCCACTGGTCACCGGAGAGACGTCGCCGGCGCGGAGCTCCTCCGCCGCCGCCACGGAGCTCGTTGCCTCCGCCACCACCCCCGAGGTCGCCGCCGCCGCCCCGAGCTCCTCATCCGCCGCCACCCCCAAGCTACCGCCTCAGCCCAGCTCGTCGCCGTCGCCCGGAGCTCCTCCGCCGCCCCCGAGGTCGCTGAGCAGGGCGGGAAAGGAGGAGCTCGAGGCTTCTGGCGGTGGAGGAGGGGGAGGGGGGCGGGGTGCCCAAGCAGGGCGGCAGGGCTCGAGCAGGGCGGCGGCGGAGGAGCTCGAGGCCGACGGCGGGGCACGACCGGCGGCGCATCCTTCGTCTCCAGCGTTCACCGGCGGCGCATCCTTCCTCTTCTTCCCCAAATTTCCCAGCCGCCGCCGCCGTATTTGGGGGAGGAGGCGAGCTCCCCGCCGCCTGCCTCGGTTCCTCCTTGGGGGTGCTTCGGTGAGGGCTCCTCCTTGGGAGCTCGCCGGAGTTGGAGATGGAAGGTGGGAGGAAGAAGGTGGAGGCCGGCGAGCTGGAGCTCGGGCTAGAGGAAAGAGAGAGGAGTGATGGAGGAAGAAGGAAGAAGCTGGGAGGAAGAAGAAGGTGGGGAGAGAATGACAGGTGGGGCCTGGTTGTCATATACGTATTTCTCTATATTTTGGTTCGTATTCGTCGGTGTATGCGTCAAAAATACAAAGAATGGCTCGAGAATGGCAGCGCTGAGATTAGATTGCTGAGAAAATGGCATTTTAGACAATATGCACTTAATAATGGCAGAACTGAATATATGCAACTTAATAATGGCATGGATGAAAAAAACCCTAAAGAAAAATATATGGTGAATAGAGTGTACGTTTGTTCAAACCTGAAATTTTCTTATGATGTGCAATCATGTGATCAACTAGAGAGCTACACTATTAATAATCATGTCAAGTCAAGTGCCTCTGGTATGACATCGAAAATACATGAAAAATTTCAAGAAGGGGAGGATATGAACTTTAATGAATCTGGTTCTAATAATTTGATTATACACGATACGTTTGTTATTTTGCCTTCCTTTGAAGCTAATCTGTTACAGAAGAATGAGCATGAGTCGAGGACGACTCACAATCAAGAAGGGGAGGATGATGTGACCATACCCATCATGGGTATGACCGACACTACTGTCGGCACCCGATTTACCAGATCGGATTCCACCTGTGTAAACCCGTACTAGTCCCAAGGATCATGGCTAGTACACACAGATATACAGAAACGGAACAGTGCCAACGATATTTTTATTACAAACGGAATATAGTCCAGTACAAGCAACACATACAACGGCTCGCAGGCCGCAAATCAGAGTACACAGCGATACAAACCTAATACAACATCTAGAATTTTATTCATCCCACAGGCACGGAGGCTGTAGGAACGCGTAACCCTAATCTTCATACTCTTCGTCGGAGAACGCCTCCTCGACGTAATCCGGGTCCTCCTCTTCGGACGGCGGGCCATACTCGGATGGACCAGCTGTTGAAATTTTGAAAAGAGAGGGGAGAAAAGGATGGTGAGTACAAATTGTACTCGCAAGTCCGGAATTATGCAAATGTGGTTCAGTACAAGGAAGGTTTAGGATATTTGCGGAAATCGCAGTTATTTAACCTAGTTTTGACAAAGCAATTTCGAAACTTTAAATCTCAACATTTTCTTTGGGCTCTTCTCAAACGGTTCTCGCCACTTGGCCTCAGTGCCATAGCAAGAACAAAATTCTTTCTTCTTTTCTTTTCTCAAACTCGCTAGGTCCGGTTACCTCGCGACACTTTCCGATAGGCCGTTACCCATTTCGGAATATCGCCGGTGGCACCTAGCTCAAACGAAATCCTTCTCAAATCCTTACTCATCTCAAATCCTTTCTTCAAAATCCCCTTTTCTAAATTTATTTTAAAATGAAGAAACTACCATATAATCAGTCCTTCACGCTCATAACATGAAAGCACGGCTATCATGACAGCTTTAACTCTGCAGAGTGGGTACGCCTTACCTCGAGAGGCTACGCACCAGACGGTGTTTCGCCACAAGACCATCAACCACGAGGGCCAACGATCGGGCCCGTCCCATTCGAGGCTCGAGGTCGTCTTCATATGGCTCGATTCATAGGATCATAGGATGAGCAGTCCTTAGACTAGGGAGATTTGATATTTTAGCCCAGCCAAACATGGTGCCCTCTGCACCAACCGACAAAATATCTCCTAGTCGGAAAGATTTTGGGGTAAGAGGAAAATCATTTCCTATCAAGCATCACCCTTGATGCGCTATCTTTTAAATCATCCTTCCCCAAACATTTCTCAACAACACTTCTCATTTCACACAAATGATTGAATCATTCCGCATAAATGATTTTTAAGCATTTATCCTACCACAATCAAAGCATATAAATAAGAGCAATTTATACTTTAGCCTTAGGTTTAATCCTACCATATTTCTTACCTTTCTATTCGGTCATGATAACTAAGTCTAGGAAATACGGCATTTATCTTTTAAACTAGCATGCATATTTTCAAGTCTAATAACATTTTCTAAATAACCGAAAATGGCTTCTCAATATGATCAAAGGGGGACTTGCCTTGATCGGTTCCGGGGAAAGCGAAGGGGACGGCGTCGATCGGGTCTTCGAGAGCTTGACCTCCTAAACGCAAGACCAAGATGCAAAGCAATACAACACACATAAGTAAAATACTTTATGCCGTCTTGTTTTTAGGTAATGGGACATGCAGCAACTTTTAATGCATTTTGTTAAAAGAGAGATCATGCCAAATGACTTATGCACGTATGCAATGATGCCATTTTTAATACAAGAATACTTCTAACAAAAGCATGCTGCATGAATGGCATGACAACAATTATTTTCTAAGGTCAGGGACTTGTAAAGTATTTTATTTTCATTTTAAAAGAGACAATATGACCATTTCTCACATGCACATGAAATAATGCACCTAAAGCTAGTTATTTAACCAACAAATGAATCCCACATGCATGTCATGCAAATACATAATTTTCCCAGGTTCAGAAACTAATAAAGTAATTTTACTAATTTTTACAGAATTTTTAGCATGCACAAGCTATTTTAATAAATACTTTTAGTGAACCCGGAAATGATTTAGTTGGAAACTATAAAAAGAAAATAAAAAGAAGGAGAGGGTTAAATGGCCATGGGCCGGCTCGACCGACGGCCCATCACAAGAACGCTGCTTCGGGCAAGGCGGGCGAGAGCGCAGGAGCTGCGCGAGCTGACAGGAGGGCCCCACCGGTCGGTGGCACCGCAGAGGCAGCAGGGGGACAAACAGAGGATGACCAGCCGGCGGCGGAGCGGCCAACGGCGGCGACGACTCCGGCCACCGTGGTTCAATCGGCCACGCGGGAATCTAGTTACGGAAAGGACGAATGTATTGGAGGTCCAACCATCCAACGAGGTGGTCGGAACGGGCGGCGCGGCGATCCGCAGCGGTGATGATCCACGGATCACACGGCGCCGGCGATAAATGGCATCAACAGGTGATTGACTCGGCCGGAAGCTACTAGGGAGTGGGATGAAACGATTGGCGAGCTCACCGAGGACGAAGGAAACGGCAAGGCAGTGAGATTGCGGCGGCGGCGACGGCGCGGGCTCCGGCACACGCACGGGCCTCACTGCTCCAAACCAACGGCGCGAGCTCCACGGAAACGACCTGCGCCAACTACGTGGTGAGGTTGGCGCGGAAACCGGGACGGAACAACGGAGGAAACGGCGGCGACGCGGAGAGAAGGAGCAACGCACCGGCTCGGGTGAAAGACGTTGCGGTGGCGCAAAGCAAGGGCAGTGGAGGTAGCAGTACCCCATTTATAGGCGAGCTCCGCATCGAACGACCTCTGGCGCGACGCGCGGTTTGGCGAACGCCGGCGCCGATTCCGGCCGGTGCCGTGTAGGTGAACGATTGAGCGAGGTGGTTCGGCGGCGATAAGACAAGGAAAGGGGTAGGGGACGGAGAGGGTCCGCGGAAGAGTGTAGGGCGGCGATTTCATGGGAATGCGGGCTGGCGAGGCCCCGGGAGAGAGGAGAGAGAGGAACAGCGGCGGCGACCGGCGGACACGGGCGCGACGCGGGGAAGAAGAAACAGAGGAGGGAGACGGGGCTGACAAGGCGGGCCCGCTTGGCAGAGGCGCAACGATCGCGGGCGCAAGGAGGGGCAGCGGCGAGCCGGATGGGCCGGCGCATGGCTGCGGCCCAACTGAGGGAAGAGAGGGAGAGGGGAAAGGAGAGGAAGAGGCGGCGCTGGCAGCACGGCAGTTCTTGCCCAACCGAGGGGAAAGAGGAGCAGGGAAGAGAGAGGGAAAGGAGGGAGTGGGCCGAATCGGGCCGAGGGGAATTAAAACGTTTTCTGATTTTCCCAAAAGCATTACTCTTCCAAACATCCTTGTTAATTATATATATAAAAAAAATACTTAAGAAATAATACTTTAATTCCAAAAATCTATTAATACCTTTCCCAAAATTCCACATAGGATTTGCTTAAAGAAGATAATGTAGGTTAACAAATTAATTATAATTTTTCCAACAATATTTTTACATTGGAGATTTTAAATGCACAAGTTATTTCCAGGATGATGCATGAAGTGATGATGTCATGATACGATAATGAGTGATTTAACATTTTCAAATTATGCATTTAAGAAATTAATAACGTGCCAAATTGGTTTTAAAAATTTGGGATGTTACAACTACGTTAACATGTTGGTCATGGCCGAGCTTTTCTTCAGCATGGTCGTTGACGAGATTTCAAACCACTGCTTCATCTTCGACCACTACATCTACTACAAGTTGGCAACACCTTGCAACATATTTTAGTACATCTACACGTACAACGACATCTATGGCTATATGGGTTCGCCGACCACCACCATGACCCGAACGTACAAACCAGCAGCATGTACGTCGTCGTATTGATAAGCCGTCATTGTCGCTAGCAATTCGGCCTCCACCGTGGCCACCTCCCCAAGCTCAAGACGTATTGAAGAAAGGCACATCTTGACTATTTCGACGCCCTCTGGTTCCACAAGCCACGTCGTTACAAGGCCGACCCAAGAAAGAGCACAATTTGTCCACGAGTTAGGTTCGGCCATCTCCGCGCAGTCAACTTCAAACGGATACCCCTGATGCATACGAACTCCGTTTTGGACGTTCTTGGTATGCACGGATAAGATCTCGACGAGATCTTTCCAACGGATCTGGTGCCAGCTCCAAATTCATTACGAATCAACGGGAATCGTCGAAACAAGATTACGACCAGAATCTGCCAAGCGCTTGGACGCTCCACTTTGGGCCCATGGCCCATGTACCTCCTAGGGCTGCGTCCCAACCCTGGCCATCACTATATATTTCATAGCCGTCGCTGTTTAGACTGAGGTTTGGTTGTGTGTCGGTAGACCGCGTGTGCGTCCCCCCAGGTTTTTGCGTGTGTCGGCTAGACCACCCGAGTCGAGTTATCGAACCTCCAATTTATTCAAGTGCTTCATCCATATTTCAATTTTAGATTGTGTTTATCTTGTTTCTTGCTTGTTCTTCGATCGCTTGCAGGAAACGACCATCGTGGTCAAGTCAATCGCGTTCTTGGCGTGGTTGATAACGAGCAGGTTTGGTGGTTCAGCGATTGCCGGGTTGTCATCCTTGCGAGGTTGGTAGCCAGAACGTCAAGGTGGTCTCTCCGATCAGATCAAAATTATCCCCTCGAGTCTCACCAGAAGATCGGGCCGCCCCCGTTTCCCCATCACAGTCGGCCCGTACGTGGTTTCGTGGGGCTCACATCTCCGGTCTGTCAACGATTTGTATGTGGCCGTCGAGAGTGCGTTCATTAGATGGAAACGGCGTCTGTTTCACTAAGTTCAACGATTTTTTAACCGGCCGTCGATACAAGTTGTCTCGATGGTTGGGCCATCGAGAACTATTACCTCTCTCGACGGAGCTCACTCGACGACCTTCTATTTCCCGATAGTTTATGTTCTGTTGTCGATGGTTTTGGCACTTGACACTACTGGCTTTTCCTGTAGTGGCTTATGTCTAGGGGACAGAATCCAATTCCCGACCATTTGCAATCAAGCTCATAAAAGTATATACATGTATGGTTATTTATTTTCATGACCTTGTAAATACACTAATAAAATAAAGACATGTAAATCGGGCTTTTGAAAATATAAATGCCCACCTTTTTAGTAAAACCAAATTATACGTTTTCCAATTCTTGGATATAAGCTCTAATTAGAAGGTTTGGTAAGATTTTCGGAATGTAATAAAAGATAGGAATTACTTATATCATGATCATTTCATGTAGCAAAACTTATAGTAGTTTTCAAACCAAAAGGGATATTTTCAAATAAATAAAAGTATGGTAGAAAAATATTTTTAAATATAGTGGTAAAATATTGTAATCACAGCCAAACCATGATGAAATTAATTTAATATATCCCTAGCGTCCTAATCTATTAGTGACGTGAGCTGCATCTATAACATTTAGTACTGCTCACACACATAAACAATCCATGTGACTAGTAATATAGTATTTAATTTCAGCGTACGACATTTGCATTAGCTTTGCATATGAATCAACCAAATGCTTGTTTTCTTCTCAGGGGTTGTACAACCTGTCATAAGATTGTAACTTCTTGTTATGTGCTCGGCATGGGTCGACGAACTATAGGCGGCTTGGGAACAAGGCGAATTGGCGCCGTTGGCTAGGTGGCCGCACGGCGGCCAAACGCCAGTGTGCGTGAAGAAGAAGGAAGACATGAAGAGTTGGAAGACATGTAATCTGCTGCTTACCCTTTTCTTTATTCCTCAACTCTCTTTTATAGTCTATGTTACAGAATATTAATTATAGAAATATCTAATTAAGGTAGCTGCTCAAAGCTAAACATAGAAACTCTAAAATAGGCAATGGCCCCAAAACAGATCAGGGATGGACCCAAGCACATCCAGAAAATCAGGATTTGGTGCGGAGCTTATAGCGCGCCGTTGAACCTAACATCTCCCCCCTCCTCCAAAAATAGCTCGTCCGCGAGTTGAAAATCAGGACGTAACTGCTGAAATGCGTCGACATGCTCCCATGTTGCTTGAGAATCCGAAAGATCCTTCGAATGAATGATCACTTGATGTTTTCCACTCACAACACAACCCCGAATGGCCCATTCAGGAACTGGCATAATAACACGCCCATGAACCAGTGGAGGTAAAGGTGTCAACTCGACTGGAGGCATGCCATGGAATTTCTTGAGTAGCCCGACATGAAATTCATCGTGAATCCGTGTGCCAAGTGGAAGACGAAGACGATAAGCCACTGAACCAATACGTTGAGCCACCTGATATGGTCCATAGAAACGTGGACTGAGCTTGCAAGGCATGATTGGTGATAGAGATAAAGCCGATCTTTGAGTAATGCACAACCATACTGAATCATCTACCGCAAAGGTGACCTCCCGATGAGAACGATTTAGTACGAAGCCGCCGAAGATTGGGTTTGAAGAAGACGGTCGCGAACTTCGGCTAAAAACTCATCCCACTCTAACAATTAAGACTCAATAGCCGGAACACGTGCCTCCCCCTTCACATAAAATCGTAGAGTGGGAGGGTCACGACCGAAAACCACACGGAATGGAGTAGTCTTGAGTGATGATGGAAATGAAGTATTATAGCAATATTCCAACCACGACAACCAACGAATCCATTGCTTCTGGCGATCATCTGAAAACACCTCAAATACATGGATGTTATTTTATTGGTCACCTCAAATTGATTATTTGTTTGAGGATGATATGCAGAACTCATGTGCAGATAAACTTCAACCAGCTTAAATAATTCCTGCCAAAAGATGCTAGTGAATACCACATCTCGGTCGATGACAATGCATGTAGGAATCCCATGAAGTCGGACAATCGTGTCAAAGAAACCTTGCTCACAGAAAGTGTCATATATGGATGTGCCAACGGAATAAAATGTGCCGCTTTAGAGAAACGGTCCATCACTGTCAATATAACAGTTTTACACCTGTCTTTGGAAGGCCTTCAACGAAATCCACAGCAATATATGAACATATGGCATGAGGCACCTCTAGTGGTTGTAAAAGACTGCCTGGATGCAGATGTTCTGTCTTGTTGTGCTGACAGGTCAAACACTCAAGGATAAATTCTTGTATAATCTGACGAGCGCGAGGGATATAAAATATCTACACAGACTCGATGTAAAGTCTTTTGCACGTCTTCATGGCCAATCATATGGCAATCGGCCACAATACTGGCCACAAAGGAAGATGATGCCGGAACAAAGATGCGGCCCTTGTACAGAACAAGACCATCAAAAATAGACCATGGTGCAGTCAGGTGGCCTAGTTGGACATCTTTGTTGATAGAAGCCCGCTTAGGTTCATTAGGGAGAGTACGTTGCAGATCATGAAAAAGTGAGTGTTCGAATAGAGATGGCATGCACAGATGTTGTTGGATCCTAGCCATCACGCCAGGAAAGCGCGTCAGCCACTGTGTTCAAACGACCAGGACGATATTCAACTAAAAAATCAAACTCGACCAATTTACTTGCCCACTAATGCTACGGAATAGTGGATATTCGCTGATGCAAGAGAAATTTTAAACTGTAGTGATCAGTGCGCACTAGAAATGGTCATCCCTACACATACAGCCACCAGTGATGAACTGCCTGAACTAAACAATGAGCTCATGTTCATAAGCGGCAAGTTTTGCACGTCGAGCAACGATTGGGCAACTGTAAAATGCAATTGGTTTGACACCTTGATGGAGAACTGCTCCAAATCCCGATCCTGAGGCATCACATTCCATAATAAATGGATGACTGAAATCCAGTAGCTGAAGGACAAGCGCTGAGGAGAGGGCTTACTTGAGTGTGATGAAGGCGTGAGTAGCTTCGTCACCCCATACAAATGACCCCTTGCATAAAAGAAGAGTCAAGGGAGCCGCAATGACTCCATAATGCTTAATGAAACGGCGATAGTAACCAGTCAATCCTAGAAAAGCCCGGACATGACACACCGTTGTGGGAATAGGCCAATCTTCCATTGCTGCCACTTTTTGTCGGTCCATGGCACCCCCCTCCGCGAATATAACGTGGCCTAGGTAATCCACAGAGGATGTCCCAAAAGAGCACTTGGAGCGCTTAAGGAACAATCCATGCTTAACGAGTTCCTGCAACACCAAGCGCACATGACAGAGGTGTTCTGCCCAAGATGGGCTATAAATGAGGATATCATAAAAAAAAGCACAAATCTGCGAAGGAAGGGACACAAAACATCATTCATGAGTTCTTGGAAGGTAGATGGCGCGTTAGATAGCCCAAATGGCTTCACCATAAATTCAAAGTGCCTATGGTGAGTACAAAACGCGGTCTTATGGACATCGTCTGGATGCATGTGTACTTGATGATAACTCGAACGAAGGTCTAGTTTGGTGAAAAAGCGTGCCCTTTTTAATTCATCCAATAATTCTTCCGCCACCTGAAGAAGGAATTTATCGTTGATGGTCTTATCATTGAGGGCACGATAATCGATGCAAAAACGCCACCACGTCTCATCCTTCTTTCGCACCAACAATACTGGAGACGAGAAAGCCGAAGTATTGACACAGATGATACCTTGACTTAGCATATCGTGACAGTAGGCTTCGAGCTCATGTTTTTGGAGATGTGGATAATGGTATGGTCGAACTGCCACAGCGTCAGTTCCTTGAGTTAAATAAATCCGATGATCATAGGCTCGAGATGGTGGTAGCCCCTACGGTTGCAAGAAAGCCTCCTGGTGCTCATCCAAAAGTGCTGCCATAAGATCGGGATCCTTAGCTGCCCAGACCGCAAGAGGAGGATGTTTCGCTCCAGCACTCTAGAGATTGAGTTGGCCATCACCGTGCTAGTATGTCATAGTGAAACGCTGAAAATCCCAATTGATGGGTCCCAACGTCAGCAGCCATTGAACACCAAGAACGAGATCAACTCCTGGCAATGGTAATGTGTAGCAATCCAACAAAAATTTGGTCGAACCGATATTGATTGGCACTTGATAGCATTGGCCTCCGCTACTGATCCTGTCTCCATTTGCTACAGCCACCTAAATGGGTCGGCTCGGTCGCATCACCTTAACTCCCGCACGTGTTGCCATCGGATCAGCGATGAAATTGTGGGTGGAGCCGGAATCAACGAGCACGATGTATTGTTGGCCCCCAAGAATAACAGGTAATCTCATAATGCGAGCTGCCATGATATCAGTAACTGTGAGGAGAGATATGGACATAGTAACAAGGTCACCCTCGTTGTCATCGGAAAATGGAGTATTTGGAACGACTTCCAAACAGAAAGCTTGAAGACATGAATGCCCCGGTGCATACTTCTCATCATAATTATAACATAAGCCTGGGTGGCGAAGTTGCTCCATCTGAGCTCGCATAAGTTTTTTGATAAACTTAGCCCTAGTTATGCTGCTGGCTCCATCCTTCGTTGCCGATGAAGGTACAACTGCTGTGGCCACTGGTGTTGCATTGGTCACTGTTTTGGCACCGCCTCCCTTAGCCACTGTCTTGTTCCAATGACGACCTTCTTTGTCGTGACCCCGGTACTTGTACAGGGAATCCAACACCAAGCGGAGATACTAGTCCTAGGCTAGTATCTCTTGATGGACAATATGGTGGAATCATCGCAATGCATATAATTAAAGTGAAATACAGGTAAAATGTAGCATCATTTATTACAAGAGGGACTGGCATTCCAGTTTAAATAGTCCACAAGGATTAAATGACATTGCGAAAGAAGAACATCAGAGTAGCGGAAATAAACAACTACAATAAACTCACAAGTGTCGACCCCGACACCTCCACTAGTCCTGCTCACCCCCGTCAAGGCCATTCTGGTCCTGACTGAAATCTGAATACAAATATGTTCGCGAAAAATTTAATCAGTACGCGACTACTCAGCAAGCAGTCCTTAAGTATGTATGCAAGAACAATGGCGGGGAGTAAGTTATTTTACCCAAAACCTAAATCCAGCCAAATTTTACTTGACCAGTTTTATTAAGTAAATGCAAGATCATAAATAGTATCAAGATTCATCAAAGGAAGGTGCGTCTCACACTAGCCAATCACAGCCTAATCTAGTCAAGTTCAATTATTAAAACGAAGGATCTACATGTGAAAACACCTCGCCCCGTCCATGACCGTGGACACTCCTATCATGATAGTTTTAACTCTTCAGAGTGTGTACAAGTTTCCTCACAAGCCTCGTCTCATCCAGTAGGAGATATGGTACAAGACTTTTCCAGCCTACTACGCCCACCACTTCTCCTGCCCTTTCTAACGGTTTACCTAGCCCCGCCGCGGTAGGGCACCAACTACTTCTGGACAACACACTAGGGCATTCCCCAATTATGCCGACGATAGCAGCGGGCCCTACGAGACATGGGATTCGGCGACGGTGGTGTTGAGGTTGGAGGCGGGGACAGCAGCCAGTCCCACTAGCGCGGCGGCGGCGAACCGCGGAGCGACGCGTGGAGGCGGTTGGGGCGAAAATGCTAGCTTGCGCACGTGGACTGTTTAAATTGGAATTGGTGGCGAGACGCGCGCAGCGGGGTGGCGTGGTGACGGCGACGTGGCGGGCGCGGATTGGCCCCGCGATCCGCGTCGGCGGTGCGCTTGCCGAGGATTGCCGGCGACCGTCGTGTCTCCTAACTACGGCGAGCTATAACAGGCGCGTTTGTCCACAAAATGGAACACCGGAGAAAGGGATTTACCTCAAATCAAGGCTCGGTGAGTGAGATCCAAGTGCCGTCAGTTAGGGTTTTGGGGAAGAAGAGGTAGGGTGTCGGTGCACAGTGAGGAGAGGGGTTTATATGGCGTGGGGGTGCAAGGGGGCTGGTGGTTTAGACTAAACGGGCCTGAAGTGAATTACGATCTATAGGCTTGAACTGACGCTAGAATTGGCCCAAATGGTAGCTGAGTGGTTAGGGGAGTTTAATAATTAGTAAAACCTCAGTTTTTATGTTGAAAAGCTTGGGACACCTAATAAAATTTTATTAGGATGTCACATTCTTCAACGTCTGGTTGCTGCAGTTGCTCATGAACGCGTGCCAGACTCATGGCCATTGCTAAGGTTTGGGGTGCAGCAAGATCGTCAGCAATAGCAATCTTCTCCTTCAACTCGGCTGTGAACATCTCGATTTTTTTATTGGGCCAAAGATTTGCACGAGGCAGGAAAGCCTCGAACTCCTTTTGGTACTGCGCCACAGTCTCGGTCTGTCAGAGTTGCTTAATCTCCGAAGATGGTTGCAGCGAGTTGGGGGACCAAAACGAAGGTTGAGACACTCTTTGAACTGCCTCCATGTAGGTTCCCCCGACTCATCTTCCTATAGTACGTACCATTGTTGGTCGTCTCCCCTCAAATGGTAAGCTGCGGTGCGAACTCATTCACCCTCAGGCGTGTGCTGCCCCCGGAAAAACATCTCACAAGAATTAATCCAGGGTAGCGGGTCATCGGCTCCTTCAAAGATGGCAAAATCCCACCAGTGGTGTTTCAGGCGGCGTCCCTCAGCCGCCGATATGGCTGGACCTTCCTAGCCCCCCTTCCCACCACCTGATGCGCTTGTATCACACGGTGGGGGAGGTACATACGCTGGATCATTAGGGTTCTTGCTCTGCACATCATCCTCAAAAGTTGCGGTGACGAGATCATCGACCTTGGCGATCTGAGCGTCATGGCGGTCCAAGCGCGTAGTACCATGGACGGCTACGCTGTTTGCCCATCTTGCACCATCACAGTGTCTTTGAGCTTCCGGAGGACATCTTGCATCGTTGTTGTAAGTTGGTCGATGGCGGATCGATCACCATCATTGGTTGACATGGTGCCACCAACGACAAGCTCTGATACCAAGTTGTTACGTGCTTGGCGTCGGAGGTCGTAACGGTGCACGGATCAATGAATAGGCGACTTGGGAACACGGCGAACAGGCGCCGTTGGTTGGGTGGCTGCACGGCTGCCAAACGCTGGCGTGCGTGAAGATGGAAGGCACGAAGAGTTGGAAGGCAACAGGTAATCTGCTGCTTACCCTTTTCTTTATTCCTCAACTCTCTTTTATAGTCATGTTACATAATATTAATTATAGAAATATCTAATTAAGGCAGCTGCTCAAAGCTAAACATAGAAACTCTAAAATAGGCAATAGCCCCAAAACAGATCAGGGCTGGACCCAAGCACATCAGGAAAATCAGGATTTGGTGCGGCGCTTATAGCGCGCGACGTCGAACCTGACACTTCTGCATTTTGTCCGTTGTAAATGGAACTATACATATGCTGGTACACTAAATTAACCAAGGAAAAAGTGGATGCTGCTCAAGGAAAATTGTATCCTTCCTCAACATTTGCAGGTGAAATAATGGTGATCACTCTCAGCCAATCAAGAAACCTCACTGGTCTTCTACTTAGGTAGATATTTGGCTGCAAACTGCGCAATATTCTTTTGAGAACTACCTCCTTCTTGCATTGCCTTCTTGGACTTCTGCATCCACCTGTCAGCATTTCTCTTGTACCAAAGAATCCTCTCACCACCCAATATCTCCTTGATGCTTCTCTCCACCTCCTCCCTCCTCACCAATCCTTTCTTGTCTCGCCGTGCACACAGGCCAATCCCCCACGCGCCCTCTACATACTTAGCAATGGTTGGTTGGTCCGCCCATTGTGGTATTGCAACCATGGGCACACCTGTGACAATCGCTTCAATTGTCGAGTTCCATCCACAGTGCGACAAGAAGCAACCTACATTAGGATGATTGTAAGTTGAACTGTCATTGGTTGGCACATTTCACTAATAATTCTCCACGTTTTTCTAGCATGTGTAGACATCTGCTAATTTCGTACCTGTGGCATTATGTGCCAATACCTCTAGCTGAGGGCAAAATGGTACGATGAGGCCTTTCTCATTGCATTTGTGAATGAGTTCCTTGGACAACTTGTGTGCTTCGTTGGACCTGAGCACCCAAAGGAAAGGCTTACCTGAATCACATAGTCCATTGCCGAGCTCTGCTAGCTGTGTCGTGTTGACGTTAGCGACGGTCCCATAGGATGCAAGGACCACAGAACAAGGGACCTGCTTGTCCAACCATGCCATGCACGGAGCAGTGCTTGAGAACAGGTTGAATCCGTATGTCTTGTTGTTTGGTAGACGATCATCATCTAAGTAGAATGATGGCAAAGTTGGGCCAATAGTCTTTGCATGCCATGTTGATTCGACATAATCTGCCTCCTGCTAAATCATAACAAAACTAGTTAAAAATCAGGACTATTGCTAGTGCTAGATAGATGCAGCTATGAATTTGTAAGGTTTGGTTTTGGCAAGTATATGCAAGGAGGAAGGCGTAGGCAGTGGCGGGCCCTGGCTCATCCTACGGCCAAGCCAGACCCAGCCGATGCAGCTGCTCCCGATGAGTAGATATCTCTTCATTGGATATCTAGTTAGTTAGTTAGTATATCTATTAGCTAAGTTTGATACATGGAATTAGTTGATTGTAATCTCCTTTTTGCCGCAGCCTTGAGTATAAAAGGCATAAGCCAGCCAGTCAATAAAGGCAAGCAACAGATGTTATATATGTTGCCCCTTCCCTCTATCTCTATCTCTCACCTTCCTGGACGCCGGCGGCAGCTTGCTGTCGTCGTCTTCCACCCCTAACCGCGTGTATAACAATTTGGTATCATACCACGCCTTGTGTCGACATGACTATCACCGAGGGTGACGATTCCACCACTCTGTCCATCAAACAAGTCGCCACTGCAGTCACCAATCCGGCGCAGAAGATGCAGGAGTTTGCTGAGTCCCATCGGCAAACGGATGAGAATTCAGCGCTACTGGCCACGTTGAACACAAGGTTGGACCGCCATGACACACTGCTGGCCATCCTGGAGGAACCGGATGGGGCTTTAGCCATTCGGCGCAAAAACAAGGGTGCGGGGATGCTGGAGGACAACCAGGAGGCAGAAGCTGCACTTTGGAAGGAGTCATCGATGCCTCCCAAATACCTTCGCATGGTGTTCGCCACCTACGACGGCTCCACCGACCCTATGGTGTGGCTGAATCGTCGCGACTGGTTCTTTCGGGCCCCACGCACACCGTGATGATTGCATCTTACCACCTCATCGAAGGGGCCCAGAAGTGGTATACCTTAGTCAAAGAGGAGAAAGGAGCCCCTAACCGGAGTGGCATCAAGGATATGATGCACTTGCATTTTGATCCCCCAGCGCCGCGCAACAAAGTGAAGCAAGAGGCTCAGACAATCAGGTTCGGTGGCGGATTGTCAACGCAAATTCTAGACTTTGCTGCCACGCGCCGACCTATCGCATTGAGATGTTCACAGCGAGGCTAGCCGACGCGCTAGGACCGCAGGTCCAAATGGCAGGTCCAATTTTTTTGGCGTATGCCATGATCCTAGCCTTGGTGTTCAGGAGAAGCAGCAGATCGAGAAAGATGAAACCAAGGCCCTCATGTATCAGCCAGTTGAGCGCAAGGCTAGGTCCAGCAAAGCCGCGACTGTGGCCAAGACAGGACTAGCAGCAACACCATCAACGGATGGGACTTCCAGGCAAGCAGCAGGTCGTTTCATCAAGCATCTCACCAAGTCACAGATGGAGGAGTGCAAAAAGCTTGGTCTTTTGCTACCATTGCGACGGCAAGTGGGCGCCAAGCTATATATGTAAGAAACTTTTCTTC
Organism: Raddia guianensis; assembly: GCA_036346415.1. NCBI lineage: Eukaryota > Viridiplantae > Streptophyta > Magnoliopsida > Poales > Poaceae > Raddia > Raddia guianensis. The sequence continues at coordinate 11,892,727 of CM070537.1, read as the reverse complement.
CTGGACCTCGTTAGCGCCAATACTGAAGATCAGGACACCAGCGGCCTAGAAGAACAGCCCTCCATATCCCTGAACACGCTTACTGGCATCCACGCTGGTCGCACTATGCAGCTGGACGTCGAGGTGTGTGAGCGCAGACTCCGGGCGTTGGTGGATTACAGCTCAACGAACAATTTCATCAATGAGAAGGTACGGGCAAAGCTGGGTCTTTCTCTCCGGCCAACCCAACAGCCCCTGCGGGTGGCTGTGGCGAATGGCGACGCCATCTAGGGTGCCGGACTCAGCCTCGCCATCCACATGAAGATCGGTTAGGAGCACTTCGCTGTGGACTGCTTACTGCTATGCCATTCCCTTGGGTGGACTACAGGTAGTCCTCGGAGTTCAGTGGTTAGCGACTCTAGGACCAATCCAATGGGACTTCGATCGCCTGACAATGACATTTTGGCGTTCGAATGATCACGTGAGGCTGCAGGGACACCAAAGAATGCCAACTCTTCGCCACAAGGTGACCGAACCCCGGGCAAACTTGCTGTCCACTCTTCTGTCTGAGGTTAGCGATATCTTCGAGGCACCAACAGGGCTACCGCTGGCACGACCATATGACCATCGTATTCACATCAGCTATAGAAGTCATGGCGGTACATCCATATCGCTACCCCCAGCTACATAAGGACGAGTTGGAGCGCCAATGTCATGAGATGCAGCAGCCAGGGATCATTCGCCCTAGCACTTCAGCCTTATCATCGCCGGTCCTCCTTGTCCGCAAAAAGGATGACACTTGGCGCTTTTGTGTGGACTACCGCGCATTGAATGGGTTGCATGGTGCCCGCTTCTTCACCAAATTGGATCTCCGTTCCGGGTACCATCAGGTTCGCGTGCACGCTGAGGACATACACAAGCCAGCGTTCTGCACGCATCTTGGTCACTTTGAGTTTCTTGTAATGCCCTTCAAATTAACCAACACACTGGCAACCTTTCAAGCCTTAATAAATGATATCCTCGAGCCATTCTTTCGCCACTTCGTGCCCGTGTTCTTCGATTATATCCTCATATATAGCTCGTCCTGGGCGAAGCACTTGTGCCACCTTCATCAAGTTTTTGAGGCACTCCAGCGCTACGGCCTCGTTCTCAACAAATCCAAGTGTTCCTTTGGGGTTACGTCCGTGGCTTATCTTGGCCTTGTGGTGACCGCCGAAGGCGTGGCCATGGACCAGCAAAAGGTGGAAGCAGTGCAGAAGTGGCCGGTTCCCACAACAGTGTGTGCTATCCGGGGATTCTTGGGCCTCGCCTAGTACTATCGGCACTTCATCCACAACTACGGCACCATTGCATCACCACTAACCAAGCTACTGTGCAAAGAGGCCTTCACGTGGACTCCAGAAGCACCCACATGCATGCTTCCACAGCGCTGCAAAGGACACTCACAACAGCCCCTATACTACACGTGCCGGACTTTACCCCTCACCTTTGTGGTCGAATGCGACGCGTTGGGCTTAGGGTTTGGAGCTGTCTTGCACAAAGGCAGCGGCCCATTGGCCTTCTACATCAGGCCCATCACTCCAATGCATGCTATGTTGGCAGCCTATGAGCGCGAACAAATTGGTCTTTTGCAAGCTGTGCGGCATTGGCGACCTTATCTTTGGGGTCACGCCTTCGTCATCCGGATGACCATTACAGCCTCAAATATTTGTTGGATCAACGCCTTTCCACTATTCCACAACATCAGTGGGCAAGCAAACTGGTTGGTTATGACTTCACTGCTGACTATCGACCGGGTCGTCTCAACAAAGTAGTCGATGCCTTCTCCTGGCATGATGGAGACATGCCCGTTGGTGTCCAACTCTTTTTGCAATTTCGGAGCCGACTTTGTCTTTCAATGAATTACAACAAGCGTTGTCCACTGACGGGCAGTGGTGCAGGCTGCGGGATGCAATACTACAAGGGCAACTATCTGAGCTGTGGTCCCTGCAGGATGGGTTTGTCCTGTATGGCAGCAAAATCTCTGTCCCTGCCTCCTCTCGAGTGCCATCTATCATCGAGTGGGCCTATTCACTGTGTCATGAGGGGATCCAGAAAACTCTTCATCGACTACAGGCTGATTTCTACATTACCAAGGCCCGCCAACTCATCCAGGAATACATTCGTTCCTGTGCCATATGCCAGCAAAACAAGATGCAACATCTTCATCCTACCGGTCTATTGCAACCTTTGGTTGTACCAAAACAGCCGTGGAGTGATATTACTATGGACTTTGTCGAAGGGCTGCACAAAAGTTGGCGGCAAGACGGTGATTTTCACAGTGGTTGATTGTTTCTCCAAATATGCCCACTTCATTTGTTTAGCTTACCCTTATATAGCTACATCCGTCAGTCGTGTCTTCTTCGAAAATATCGTCAAGCTCCACGGAATTCCTTCTTGCATTGTTAGTGATCGGGATGTGATATTTACGAGCGCATTTTGGAAGGAACTCTTTCATCTAGCTGGCATTCAATTATGCATGAGTTCAGCATATCATCCTCAATCTGATGGGCAATCTTAGGCGGCTAATAAAATCATTGCTATGTATCTTCGTTGTTTGACTGGAAAACGGTCTCGACAGAGGGTACGATGGCTACCATGGGCAGAATACGGTTATAACACTTCCTATCAGTCCTCTCTTCGTGATACACCATTTAAGGTGGTATATAGGGGCGGGATCCTCCCTCTCTTCGGTCCTATTCAAAGGGTGATGCACGCAGGTAATGTCGTTGTTTTCTACATCGAGGTGTACGCCGTCGATGTTTTCCACATCGACATGTACGCCCGTGCCACTAACATGTCGGACCAATGGACCGTCCGGGTTTATCCCATACTCAGCAACATCGAGCCCAAGCGGGTCAAGGTTTGGTTTCAGGTAAGTTAGTCTATTAAAGTCTACTTTAGCCACATGCCGACCGAGCGTGCAGACGGGCAAGCAGGCCCCAAGCATCGGGAGGACAGGCTAGGTGCCGACCCGGTGTGCAGGCGGGCGAGTAGGCCCCAAGCGCCGAGCGAACACGCTATGTGTCGACCCGGCGAGCGAGCGGGCGGGCGAGTAGGCCCCAAGCGTTGGGAGATCTGGTCTCATGGCGCGATGGCGAACACGTGGGCGAACAGGATTCGAAGCCAGGCTCCCAGTATGCATGTTGGTCCCGCGGGCAGATGGAGGGTGTAGGGCCTCACTATCAGCGGGTGTGAAGTGAAAGAGGGAGATAGCTTCCCTCCTAAGGATGGGCGCGGATCGCCCCAAATCTGGTGCATTTAATGCGACGGAACCGATCTGATGGAGCAGGCATGGGCCTGACGAAATGATTACCCCCGCCACTCCATGGTGTCAGCTACACAGTAGTCTGCAACAGGAAGAGGCGCCGTCGTCGCGTCCTCGAGAGGTCACACCTCCTGCGGAGGACGCGCCTCCTGTGTGGCAGCGGTTGGCCCTAGAGGAGGCCTCCCCGTCTCAGAACTTGCATGATGTACGCATGCTACTGGAGCACTGTTGGCAATTCATACGCTATTAGAAATAATGCGCAAGCAGACAGATATCGCTTGTAGTTTTCACACGGGAGTAATCCAGAGTATCGAATCAACAGGGAACGAGGGAGAAGGATAATTTTAATATCTATATTATTTAAGATACCAGTCAGCTAGTTAACGGGGGTAAGGATAATAAGATAATAAGACCGGAGACACACAAGAGTATAAAAAGATAAGTTAGACAGATAGTTGGGAGGACAACGAGAAGATTATAAAGTTTCTTAAGAGTGCAATCAATTATCAGGTTGAGCTAGCAGATATGAGTTTCAAGGTTTGTTTTAAGAACTTCGTTGGAGCTCAGCCGATTCAATACCACCCGCTATCTGTTAAGAACATCGAATGGTTGTGACCACCACCGATTGGGCCCTACCGGTCCAATTCTTAACGCAGTGGATTACGCGTGAGATAAATCTCGGATGGATAGGGTTGTCACCATCTACCACCTAGCACAAAGTACATTGGAATGGGTGTAAACCAATTCAGAGATAATCTTAGACACCACGTCTGCTACTAAATCTGATCACTCCTCCCCAGATCCTAGGAAGGCGATCCAAGTTCAACACTTAGGCTATTCTAAGCATGTGAGAATGAACCCAGACTCAGAACCAGATGAACTTAATCAAACGCTCTAATAATTCACACTTCCTACTTAGTGTAAATATGCTCAGATCAGATATCAAAGACATTTGTATTATAAAAGAAAAGTCTTACAGAAGGGAAAGGATACAAGAGCTATTCCCGAATTCTCGAAGACGATTCTGGAACTTTGATCTTCAGCTCGACTCAACTCGAACTCCTAAACTAACTATTCTAATAAGTGAAGAGTGACTCCAAATGAGAGGAATGTGGTATGTGTCATCAAGTGAGGTGAGGGTGTCCTTTTATATCCATTCGCAACCAATGGGGAGCTTCCACGTAATGGGACAAGTGTCAGCTCCACACCAGCCAAAGGAGAATTCGAGAGGGGGTACAAGGGGGTCGGTCGGCCTAGGTGGGTCGGCCGACCCACCTTCGGTCGATCCCGACCCCCGTTTTCGCCTGGGTTGCTTCTTTGACGGTGTAGATAAATCCCCCACGTCGGTTTTGGCAGTTAGAGGCGGTGGAAATGACTTCCTTAAGAGCCAAGTCACCCAAGTGTAAAGGAACTGCAGCCATTTGATCAAACCGATGCATATGGACACTTGAGATTAATCCTTGATGGATTTCTTGGCAACTGGGAGAAGTTGGAGTCGGTTCGGTGTAGAGGCTAGGTCGACCGACCTAGGGTAGGTCGGTCGACTGGCTTCTTCGTCCAGTTCAACTTGGTTTTTCTCCACTTTATTCGTAGGGACAAAAACTCACCAAAGTTGTGTAAATTTATTAGTTTAAATAAAATGCAAATATAAATCTTGATTTTCCCCAAATTACCAGAAAGTTGGCATATGTCGGCGTATGAAATTGGATTTTACTGACTGCCAACAAGCACGCATCGGTGGAGCTCGTGGGGGATTCTCCCGCCAAACTGTGGCCGCGGGACATCGCCCGTATCGTCTACGCGGCCCATCACCAGCTCGAGGTCTCCGGACGCATGGGTGCTTCTAGAGGAGTGCCCCGATCAAAGTCGTGGGCAGCGCGCACACAGATTTCAAGCCACCCGAGCCAAAGGCGCTCTAGTGGCGGTAGCAGGGATAGGGGGAAGGAGGTCCATGGTGCAGGCCCCTCTTGCACAGGGAGCCGTGCGCCGGCCCCGACCCCATCCCAGATGCTCCCCCAAGAAGGGGCGACAAGATCTACGGGACCGCCTGAAGGAGCAGCGCCATCGCCGCAGAGGTGATCTCCGCGACAAGTTGCCGCGCCACCGTGTGCGGGCCCGTGGCCAGGCCCCGACGGCGCATCGCCGTCGCGTAGGCCGTACTAGCGAGGACAAAGAGGACTTATGGGTTCTCCGATTCAGCAGGGGACTCCATCGGGCAACGTCGGGTTCCCTATGGAATAGGCTGTTAGGCCTTCAAGCGCAGGCTGCGCTGCGTTTAGTGGCCCAAAAAGTTCCCCTCGACGTCCATCGAGAATTATGATGGCTCGGCCAACCCGGAGTTCCTGCAGATCTACACCACGATGGTGCAGGCTGCGGGAGGCGCCGAGAAAGTCATGGCCAACTACTTTCCCACAGTCTTGATTGGGTTTGCTTGTTCTTGGCTGCTTAACCTCCAACGGTCGTCTGTCAGCTCATGGGAGGCAGCGGTGCGAGGATCCACCAATTTTCAGGGTTCCTACACCCAGCCTGGCGTGGAGGATGATCTCCACGCGCTGGAGCAGCAGGAGGAGACATTGAGGCAATTCATCCCGTGTTTCAGCAACGTCCGCAACACCATCCCCTGAGTCTACCGCCACGCCGTCATCATTGCCTTCCGCTGGGAGGTCAAGGATGAGATGATGGTCAAGAAGATGGCGAATCACCGTTTCGCCTCCACCACCGAGCTGTTTTCTCTGGCGCGGAAGTGCGCTCGAATAGCCGAGGCCCAGGCGCGAGTGTCCGGGTCCGAGAAGACGAGCAACGGCGGGGGAGCAAAGGCCGGGACGTCCAAGGGTCCCGACTCCAAGGGTAAGGACAAGAAGAATGAGAAGAAGCGCAAGGCATACGAGACCGGGCAAGTCTTGGTGGTCGAGCGCGACCAACAGTAGGATAGGTCGCGACAGGACAACCGTCATGACCGTCGCGGCGGCCAACACAACCAACGAGGTGGAGGTCGCGACCAGCGGGATGACCGTCGCGAGAATGGAATGGGTAGACCCTACTGCCCCATCCACAAGTCCAGCGCGCATGATCTGGCGGATTGCCAGGTCTTGTCGAAGCAGGTAGAGAAGCGGTTCGAGGAGCGCTGCCCTCCGAAAGAAGACGAAGATGAATTCCCGGCTCCGCTGGGTTTTCAAGGAGCGGAGCACACAGTGGCGTACATCCATGGTGGCTCCGCCACTTACACCTCGAACCGTCAGTACAAGCTTCTGATGCGTGAGGTATGCGCCTCCGTGCCAAGCCCGGGGGCGAACAAGCAGCTGAAATGGTCGGAGGAGCCGATCACGTTCAGCCAGGCTGACCACCCTGAGAGCATTGCCAGCCTAGGGCACCTTCTGATCGTGGTTGCACCCACTGTTCGGAATGTGAAGCTCAGGCGAGTGCTGGTGGATGGGGGAGCGAGATTAACCTCCTGTCTGCCAAGGCGTTCTGGGCCTTTCAGGTCCCGGAGCGTGAACTGGTACCGGCTCCCCCTTTCTTTAGGATAGCCCCAGGGGTAGAGACGGTGCCCTTGGGAAGAGTCAGCATCCCCGTGGCATTTGGGGAGGAAGACAACTACCGTACGGAGGTGGTCGACTTCGAGGTCACCGACTTCGACCTCCCGTACAGCGCATTACTTGGCCGACCGGCGTTGGCCAAATTTATGATCGCCACCCACTATGCCTACATGGTGGTCAAGATGCTGGGCCCTTGTGGCCCGATCGTCGTCAAGGTGAACAGGCCGAAGACCCTTCGGTGAGACAGGATAGCCTTTGACCTTGCCGGCAATGTCAGCGCCAAGCCGTCCAGTTACAGCGAGTCAGGGGCCCCTCAGGTGAAGACGCAAGCCACCCCCGGTTTGTTCGGCGAGATCTAGATGGTGTCCCTGAGCAAGGACCAGCCCGCTAGGACCGCGAGAGTAGGTGGCGGACTCGACCCCAAATAGGAATGCACGCTCGTCACCTTCCTCCAGGAAAATTCGGATGTGTTTGCTTGGCAACAATCCAACAGGACCGGGGGTTCCCACATAGATAATTGAGCATCGGTTGGCGGTGCTCCCGGGAGTGCGCCCAGTCCGGCAGAAGGTCCGGAGGCAGGCACCGGAGCGCCAAGAGGCCATCCAAGAAGATGTCGAGAAGCTGTTGAGCGTGGGGATTGTAAGGGAAGTCACTCATCCCGAATGGCTCGCCAACCCCGTGCTCGTAAAGAAGTCCAATGGGATGTGGCGGATGTTCGTCGACTTCACCGACCTTAACAAGGCCAGTCGGATGGATCCCTACCCTCTGTCGACCGGCGCAACGCCTTTCTTCCTAGTGTATGGCCCGGAGACGGTTCTACCGTCCGAGCTGGCATTAGGGTCTCTACGCGTCGCGCTGTTTGACAAGGAGGATTAAGGGGCCTGGCGGCAGGATGAAGTCAACTTCCTGGAGGAGATCCGTGACCGGGCGACGCTGCGTGCTGTGCGCTATCTGCAATCCCTGAGAAGGTACCACGCCACTAGGATCTAGGAGAGGACACTGGCAACAGGCGACCTCGTCTTGCGAAGGGTTCAGATGCAAGTAGGTTGCCAATAACCTGTCTACCCAGTGGGAGGGCCCTTTCAAAGTGGTCTCAGTCTCTCGTCTGGGATCAGTGAAGCTGGTCATGGAAGAAAGGAGCGAGCTGGTCAATTCGTGGAATATAGAGCAGCTCCATAAATTTTACCCTTAAAAACATCGTAAGCCCTTTGTATATTTTTGTAGGCCAGCTAAGGGGCAGTCTTCCCTACCCGTCTTCCCTAACCGCTAGATGGGCACCTTGTGCCATCGTGGGCGATGCTGACTTATGACCACCTCTGACTATCTACTGCCTATGCCACACAGCGCTGTGATCTAACCTCAAGAGACCGCAAGTGTTCAACCGGAAAAGGCAGTGGGAAAATGGCGACTAGGCACTTTCACTGTTAGTTTGGCTAAAGGCACAAAGTTTAAACTTGCGCAAAATGTCAATTCCGAAATTTTACTCATACTTTAGCAACTGCCTGTCGACGAGTGGAACATGACCGGAGCACAGGACACGCTGTGGAAGAATTAAGAAATGCTCGAGGGCACCGTCGAACAGGTGACACCTGTCATACTGCCAGTCTAAGTGTAAGCGAAGAAGACGAAGCTAAGCGCCCGAGGGCTAGGCCTGATCGTGATCGCTGTGGCGTGATCGTTCAATAATGGTCGCTCTAAGGGGTTGAAGTAAAAGGCAGCCACAGAGTTGGAGGTTAAAGCGAGGATTGGATTCCAGCCGAACAGAGTTTCTTATTTACAAAAGTGACGGACCAAAAAAAAGGGTACCTGGTCTCCGCGGTGGCCTTCACCCATTGTCCAAGACGCAGATAGCTTCATCGACGCCGGCGACGCTGCGTCCCTCAGCGCCGTCCACAGCATCCAGCACGCGGAGGCGTGCGACATTGCTGGTCTCGCCGTCGGCTCTTTCCACGACATCGCGGGCGTCAAAATTAGGGTCGTGGCCCGGATGGTTGCGATGCCCTCGCGGACAGAGTGGCCGCGAAGTGCGGCGCCCAGTCCGTTGAAACCGTCCACCACACGCGCCATCCCGATGGCGAACTGCGCGGTGGTGTTCTCAAGGGGACGGCTCACCTATACCCCAAACAACTCAAGGCGGCGGCACAAGCGGTGGAAGGAAGGCTGGAGCATGGCGCGGATGTTATGCAGGTTGTGGTGGTGCTTGGTACGAAGAGCCCCTGACCGATGCGCTGCCAGCTCTGATTCAAGAGCAGCCACCATCCGAGTCTACTCGGCGGCGGCGTGGCATGTGACCAGCACTCTGGCGGCAGTCCGCATGAAGCGGGCCATCTCGGCTAGAGAGACGCCGGCGTGGGTACGGCGGACCGGTACTACCGGAGAGGTGCCCCCGACGGCAACTCCGATGGGAACGCGTGGTGGCACTAGGGGAGGCAGCGGCACAATATGGGTGCGCTCCGAAGGACCGATATCGCAAAGGGACTAAGCTCCAGCCGGGAACGATCGGCGCTCTGTTGCGCTGACCCCGAGGATATCGAATATCTCCCTCTACTAGGCACCGCTCAAGTCGCTGGCGTCTAAAAAAAGAGAAAAAGAAGGGGGATGATGCGTAATGAAACATAAGCAAGTTAAGAAAACAAGTTTGAGGAATCAGCGTACCATGGGAGCAAGTGCAGGTGATGTCGGAGGCACCGGTGTACAGGTAGGCGTGGCGGTCGCTCCGGCAGAGCGGGCTGATCCGACGGGTAAGGTAGTCCAGGAGTACCGGGGCCCCAAAGAGCATGGCAGCGTACAGTCGCTCGACGCGCGCCACCATGGTTCGAAGCTCCGCCATGTCGTCCACCGGTGCGGTCCAGCTGTCTGTTGTGGCCGCCTTCTCCTCTAGGAGCTGCGAGGCGTCCATGCCGCTGCCGTCGGCGATGTATGCCCAGTCCGCACTCCAGTTGTGCCAGTTGGAGCTCATCAGCAAGGGGACGTACTAACCGCTGAGGTTGTTGTGGAGCCTGACGTGGTAGCTCCCGGCCACCGGGGAGTCCGGATTGGGACGGATGGAGAAGAAGTAGCGGAAGGTTTGGCGCCACCCCCACGAACATCTCGCAGAGATGGGAGAAGGCGGCAATCTGGATGGAGTTGGGGGTGAGGTGAAAAGTGTGGAGGTTGTAGAAATGGAGAACGGAGAGGAAGAATTCAGAGTAAGGTGGCACGAGACCCGCCATGATCATCGACACGAAGGTTTAGATCTCGCTGCCCTGGGGCTACGGCATGATGGAGCCACGGCAGACACAGAGCGTGTCGTAGGGCGCGATCAGATTGATCTTGCCCTTGCGATCGCCATGGACATTGGACCTGGGAACGATGGCCATGGCGAAGGTGGTGAGGCAGTTGCTGCGGCAGCGAGTGGGGTGAAAAAGAGCTAAGTGCAGGGGACCCTAGCGCACAGACAGAAGGTGGCGGCGCAAGCACTGGCGAAGGCTAGGGTGGGAGGGCTGCTAGGCTAAGTCCACCAATTTATAGGTGAGGTTGTGGTGCGTCGGTTCCTTTGCACGGGGCGCGACGCTTTGATTTGTGCGGAGTGGCGGAAGTGCGGTCGTTTATGATGGGTGCGTTACCACTCCGCAGCACGATCCCCACGACCGTTGTTCCTTGCATGCGTGGTGCCGGTCCCCTAGGAGGCGGAGGCAGCGGCGCGAGGATCCAACATGTTGCCTGCGCAGAGGTGGTGGGAACCCCCTGATACGCGGCGCTTTCCGATGCGACATTTTGGCTGCTCTGGATAGAGAAGGCCTATGACTCTGGGTGGTCTCGGGGGCTATTGTCGGTGTTTTATACACCAGGGTGTACCCCCGTGCCGCTGACGTGTGGGACCGATGGACCGTCTGTGAGTATCCCATACTCAGCAACATCGAGCCCAAACAAGTCAAGGTTTTGTTTTAGGTAAGCTGGTCAATTAAAGTTTACATTAGCAACGTGCCGACCCGGCGTGAAGACGGGCAAGCAGGCCCCAATCGCTGAGCGAATAGGCTATGTGCCCACCTGGCGGGCAGGCGGGCGAGCTGGCCCCAAACGCCAGGCGGGCAGGCTATGTGTCGACCCAGCAAGCGGGCGGACGAACAGGGTCTAAGCGCCAGGCGATCTGGTCTCATGGCACGATGGCGAACAGGTGGGCGAACAGGATCTGAAGCCAGGCGCCTAGTACGCGTGTTGGTCCCGCGAGCAGCTGGAGGGCGTAGGGCCCACTGTTAGAGGGTGCGGAGTGAAAGAGGGAGATAGCTTCCCTCCTAAGGATGGGCGCGGATCACCCTAGATCTAGTGCATTTAATGCGACGGAACCGATCTAACGGAGTAGGCGGGAGCCTGACGAAATGATTACCCCCGCCACTCCATGGCGTTAGCTACGCAATAGTCTCTACAGGCGCGTTCGACTAGGTGGAGTGATAGGGCAGCGGGGGTAGGCGCCTCCTTGTCACTTCCTTTCTGTGCCCCAGACACTGCGAGGGAGCTGTAGGCTGGCGACTTCGACGTGCAATAAGTGGTGGGACAGCTACAATAGCCAGGATCATTTAATGTACACTATTCATTACTCTGTAACCCAGGCCAGCCTCGGTGTATAAGGGCTGGGGGTGCATATGTTGGGGAGAGATCTTTTTCGAATCAATCACTCGTAGGTAGCCAGCACTCACTTGGCGAGGAACTTGAGCAGGACTAGGGCTATTACCCGATCAGGGGCCCAAAATTAAGGTAAAATTGGTGCATGTTCTTCTGTTCTTGTGGGAGAAAGAGGAGAGGAGTGAGTCAGCTATGCACACCCCCACGGCCAAACAACCGTAGTAGTTCCCGGAAAACTTGTCAGCTGAGAAACGTCGACACCTGCTGTAGATGCTACCATGGTGGAGCAAGACACTTTTCTTGCTGATGTCTGTGATCGCCTTCACCAAGCTTAAGTGTATGCCAAGAAATTCTATGATCGTCATCATCGGCTAGTGGAGTTTGCTGTCGGCGAGTGGGTTCGGCTGCATTTACTCAATCGTCTCACTGCTTCCTTGCCGGCTAGAAAACGCAATCTCAACCTAAGCTTTGTGGGTCTGTATTGTGTCAAATAACAAGTTAGCACAGTTGCATACCGCCTTCAACTTCTTGACGGTGCCCGGATCCATGATGTGTTCCATGTCGGCGTGCTTAAGAAGTTCTATGGCACACCGCCGGTCTCTCCACCATCACTGCCACCCATAGAGCATGGCCGCGCTCTACCTCAGCCGGCGCAGGTCCTAGATTTTGGTTTGCTGGTCTGATCTTCCAGACTCCGACAATTCTTGGGTTGGTTTGGACGCATCTCAGCGCAATTACCCTGTTTGAGGAAGGGGGGAGGTGTCAGGTTTTGTTTTGGCCAAGTATATGCAAGGAGGAAGGCGCAGGTAGCAGCGGGCCCTAGTGATGACGACATCACTAGCTCGCACGTAGAAGAGTCTATTAGCATGCAAGGTCCGATGACACGTGCCTCGTGCTCGACGCCTTGCACAAAAGGTGAATTCGTTTCTTAGTCAAACTAATTATTCGATTACAGAACGAATGATACAACCTAATGATTATTGTTTACTTCTTACATGTACAGGTGTTTCAGAAGAACTATTTGTGAAAGACGAGGAACACTTTGAAGAAAAAGAGAAGAGGAATTTCTTTTTCTACTGATGCTGCCATGAGAGGATTAATTTGGATGCATTCAAGGGAAATGAGCAACCTAATTTTTGGTTGCACGCCATTTATTTTAAGCTATGAAAAGGTGCTGCTAATTTTGAGAAAATTTGCATGCAAGGAAAGCCATATTATTTCCAACCGTGAGGATTAATGACTCCTACTTTTGTGGAAATTTGAAGGCCATGACGTGCACAACAAAACAAATCAATACTTTCCTTTTCGTTAGGTGGCAGCAAAATAGGAAAACTACGTCCTTGCATTTGGAGGAGGATTAGCGGTCTTTTATTCTGCATCTCGGGCTGAACACGGAGACTTTGATTTTGGATTTAGCCATTGCTATTGTAAAGGCCCCTAGCCCCAAAAACTGGTGTCTCAAATCATCCATATATAAATGAATTTTCGGGTTAATTTCACCGATGCCATTTTCAAACACCCCGAAACCATGCTTGCCATTTCTAAATCGCCTCAACCACATATGCCATTTTAGTGAGTTTTTACTCTCAAACATGCAATTACGGAGCATTACGGGTCAAAATACGAGAGGAAATACATCTGACGGTTGGGTCCCACATGTCATACTCTACACTTCTTCTTCCTCCATCCTCTTCATCCCCTCTCTCTCTCCTGTCTCTCTCACTGCTGGCCGCCAGCGAGCTCCCTCGTCCGCCGTTGCTGCCCTGCACGCCGCCGTCGGAGCACCGCCGCTGGAATAGCCGCCGAAGCACCGCCGCCAGAGCCGACAACAACTAGCGCCGTCTCCCCTCCCAACTTCGGCGAGCGACGAGCAGGGTAGGAGGAAGAAGAGTGCGGTGGCGGGGAAGTTGAGGGATATCGAAGAGAGGGGCACAGGGAAGCTATTGGAGGCGGTGGCTCACCATGGCGGTGCCGTAGTGCGCACATCGACGGCGCTAGGCGGCGGTGCTTGGCGGCACTCGTCGCCCGGCTCGCCGGCGGCGAGGGGAGGTGGATGGCGGGGCTAGGGAGCTCTTCGGATGTGCCAGCTCGGCGTGGGAGTACCGACACGGCACGTCGACACGGATCGGGCCTGCTCGCTAGAGTTGGGAGAGGAGGCGGCTCGTGGTCGTCGGCTCGTGGCGCGGCTCAATGGCTATTCAACGGCGGCGCTCGGCGGCTATTCCAATGGCGGCTTTCGAGAGGCGGCGTGCGAAGCGTGCGGCCATGCCATGGCGATGGAGAGAGAGAGAGGAGGGAGGAAGAAGAAGCAGTCGGGAGAGGCTGACAGGTGGGACCCACCTATCAGCCAGTATTTATCTCATATTTGTCTTGTATTCTACCCTGTAAACCCTGATAATGGCATGTTTGAGAGAGATGGCAGGTTGAAATGGCAACGCTGAGGGAGGTGATCGAAAAATGGCAAGCGTGGTTTCGGGGTGTTTGAAAATGGCACCAGTGAAATTAACTTATGATTTTCTTCCGCTGTTGCTCTTTCAATTCTCGTTGAATTGCTCGGGCCGTTCTTTGTGAACAGGACAATCGTGTTTTGACACGGTTGATGACCAAATGAGGAGTGGTTTAGCGATTGCGAGGTTTCTAGTCACGTTCTTGGATCGTGGTCAGCCACCCCTTCGTCAAAGGCACAAGTCGCCCTCCAAAGATTCTCCTACGACGGAAGATCGGGACCAAACTCGCGCGTACGCATCTTAAATCGAGGCGTGTGCGTTTCACCTGGCTCGTCCTCAGCTCCAGCTACGGGCAAGCCAGGCCCAGCCGATGCTACTGCTCCAGATGAGTAATTATCTCTTCGTTTGATATCCAGTTAGTTAGTTAGTCTATCATTACCTATTAGCTAAGTTTGTTAGATGGAATTAGCTGATTGTAATCTCCTTTTTACCGCAGTCTTGAGTATAAAAGGCATAAACCGGCCAGTTCATAAAGGCAAGCAATAGATGTTATACATGTTGCCCTTTCCCTCTATCTCTATCTCTCACCTTTGTGGACGCCGGCAGCAGCTAGCTGTCGCCGTCTTCCACCCCTAACTGCGTTTATATCATAATTTCTTTGAAAAATGTTTTTTTGCTTAATAATAATCCAAAGGCATGTGGCAGAAAGTATATACATGTAGTTTTTAACTACACTGTTGCATTACTGGCGGTCAACCCCCAAAATGAGTTGATAAAAAAATAGATCATTCTATTTTTCTATGATTGCTACTGGGATTTTCCAAGCTCCGTTGAACAATTGTCTGTGTTCAGTGGTTGGTGGACATTACCCTTTTATATGAGGTGTCATATATCTAAAAACTTCTTTATCCGTGTGTTCCTCAGCACAAGACCTGAATAAGTTTTTTGCTAAACAATTCATAGCTAACCCTTTTTCCACAGGGAAATTCGGCTGTGTGACACTCATTGTTATCAAGTCCTGCGATTAGTCGTGATTAATCCATGATTAGTCCATAAGTCTCATTTTTTAGTACGACTAGAGACCTCGACTCGACTAGGCATTCTACCGTGAGTTCCATCATCTAACATTAGAAGAAAACTAGTCACTTGACATTGCATTCTCATCCTTGCTATGCTTTTGGACTCCACTGTAATTATTATTTTTTTAACAAAAGTACAAGTAGTCATGTCAACTACACAACTACTTTTCTAAACAAAATAGATGTTGTTGTTGTCGACTAGTCATGGACTAGTCACGACTAGTCCACGACTAGTCCCCAAGTCTCCCCTCATGCGACTCGACTCGACTTTACGACTTATAACTATGGTGACACTCAATTCGCACGCCTGAAGCCATACGACATTAATTTCGTGTGCCTTTAGTCAAATGACATCGGGCACACGAATTCCTCTCCCTGGTGACATTTTCACCATTTTCCATCCAATTCCTCTCCATTTTCTGGTTTTTATGGATGAAATGACCATGGTGCCCCTCTTCTCTCTCATTGCCTTTTCATACTGACATCTGGGTCCACATGTCAGCCTCCCTTCTTCTTCCTTCTCCCTTCTTCTTCCTCCAGCCGGCTCAGAACGAGCTCAACTGCGTCCCTCGCCAGACGCTGCGCCGCCCAGCGCCGCCGCCGCTTCTTCCCTGCCGCTGCGCCTTGCCGTCGCCGAAGCTCACTTCTGCGCCCTGCTCCTCGGGCTGCGCCGCCGGAGAACTCCGCTAGACCGCCAACGCCGTCGCCCAAGATGTCGCGCCGCCACGCCGCCCAGCGCCGTCGCCGCTGCGCTTTGCCGTCGTCGGAGTACACTTCTGCGCCTTTCTCCTCGGGTCGCACCGCCGGAGAACCCCGCTGGGCCGCCGCCGCCGTCGCTGGAGAAGCCACTCGAGGCGCCCCCATCTCCCTCTCCTTCTTCCCGTTCGCTCAACGACGGCGGAATCAACCACGTCGTCGCCCCCTCGCCATGTCCTCCGCGCCTCTGGCGAGCCATCGACAAGAGCTCTTCCACCGCCGCAGCAATCCGCCGCCCCGCCGTCGCCTCTGGCCAGCTCACGCGAAGCCGCCGTTGTCGCCGAGATCCCCGCGCCTCCATCGTGCCGCGCCGCCCCTCGCCGGAGCAGCGCCGCCGGCGGTGACCCGAGCCGCGAGCCTCGCCTGCTCCTGCTCGTTTACTGAGCCGGGAAGAAGGTGAGTAGAGACTGACGTGTAGGCCCAATTCGTCAGTGGGAGAGTGCAAATAGAGAGAAGACGGGCATCATAGTCATTTCACTTGAAAATATGGGAAAATGAAGAGAAAACCAGAAAATGGAGAGGAATTGGATGGAAAATGGTGAAAATGTCACCAGAGATAGGAATTCGTGTGCCCGATGTCATTTGGCTAAAAGCACACGAAATTAATGTCGTATGGCTTCAGGCGTGCGAATTGAGTGTCACATAGCCGAATTTTCAGCACAAAGCATGGCAAAATTTTACAAATAAAATAGAGTCATCTGGTTGACCGATTGTAAGCCGTTTCATGTGTGTATGTTTCAAAGAACTCAACTATATATCGCCTAATTGGTCTCAGCCCTATAAAAGTAATTGCCTATATTTCTGAATATATTGACCAGTTGAACCAGTTCTGTCAGATTGTTCAATCAGATTCACGCTTCTTTATCTTCAGAAATCGAGTTTGTTCAAGCATGTTTTTTCTAGGATATGCAATTATATCAGGGTAGAAGTTTTGTGTATCTAAAGATATGATATGCTCACCGTCGGAAAAAATCTCACGAACCGCTCTGTGTCTGTGTCAGATCAATCCAACTATTCATCTTTCTTGTAGATTGATTTTAGGACTAGACCCTTCTAACTCGTATATTTTTCAGATTTTGACCCCGTCAGTTAGAACATGGAATAGATCACAGAACAGAGTTATTGAGATTATCAAAGCTGAAATCTGGACAAGATTTGGGAGGTTTTAATGAAACGGCTGCTTTCAAGGATCCTAGGTCCGTAATAATTTGGATAAATTTTCAAAGCAAGAGAGAGGACTGACTTCCTCCAGCTTAAGTTGTGCTGAGCAAAACAACAAACACGTCGTGGTCACTGCTCACCTTCGGCTCCAGGTCGTGGAAGGAGTTCACGAGCACGTCGTCGGCCTCCTGCAGCCCGTCGAACTGCCCCAGCGTCGACTCCGTATACGCCGGGTACCACTCCGGCTTCGCCATGAACGGCGGCACGTCCTCCGGCCCCAGCTCCACGCCCAGCTTCCCGCCCAACGCGCACCCGTCCGTCAACGGCAGCGCCACTCTCCCCGCATACACCTCCCCGTAGATGAGGTCCACCGCGCACAGCTGCGTCAGAAATGCCGCCGCCGCCACGCCGGCCGCCCGCGCCACCCGCCGCGCCCACGGGAGGTGCGAGTCGTACACCAGCACCCTCACCGGCCGCCCCGCCCGCGCCTCGTCGGCGATGAGCCGCGCGAGCGTCTCTGACCCGACGGCCTCCGCCCGGCGCACATACTCCGCGACGTCCGGGCACGAGGCGATCCCGCCGTCGTCGAAGCCGTCTGAGATGGCGGCGACGGGGAAGGGGCACCCGGGGGGCTGCCCGGCGGTGGCGAGGACGTAGCGGGTGACGACGAGCGTGGGGCGGAGCCCGTGGTAGGCGAGGCGGCGGCCGAGCTGGAGGATCGGGTTGGCGTGGCCCTGCATCTCCGGGAAGGGCAGAAGCAGGACATGGGCGGCGCCGCCTTGAATGGCTGTGTCTGCGCCGTCCATTGTGGCAGCACGCTGGGACTCTGAGCTGGGGATGTCGACACGGAGCGTTAAGCATGTGATGCAGTGGAGTGGCGCGCAAGTTAGCGGCCCCACCCACACCACCACAGCCGGCAAGCCCAGCCGCGCACAGAGCCGCCACCGGCCGCATCGGCATCGCCCCGCCACACGGCACATATATCCGGCCCCGTCGTTTGTGTCGTCGCCACCATGCTGAACGGCTAGGGTTGGAAATTGTAGCCGTCGAGTAGGATGACCCATGTAGGACAAATGGGCCTATGCTGAGCAGGCTAGAAAAGAAACGGGGAAAAAAAGAAAAGAGAAAACATAGGAAAAAGGATAGGTTTTTTTTCAAGAAAGCCCCTGGTATTTTGGATAATTTCAGAAAAAAATATATTTAAATTATAAAATTGCAAAAAAAAAACTGGACTTCCTAGAAAGTATAGGAAATATTTTCGGGCCTATGAAATTTGGAGTGAAACCCTGGGAAGCTCAGAAATTACGTGAAGTTTTCCCTCATGCATGAAAATTGTAGAAAACCCCTGGAATTTGTAGAATTCGCCAAAAATTGATTTCTTGGCACTAAACATCTTGGTAATTTATTTTTGGTACCCGTTTTCGCTTGAGTTGCATTATTTTTTCGCTATTAATTATATCTTGTCAATTACTCTTTGAATTTGTTGATATAATTATTAGTGATGACTCTGTATATATGAATTGGCAATGGCCTGTTATAGTATGACATACTAGAATACAAGAGATTTAATGCATTTATGAATTATGTCGCACGCCACTTTCGATCAGATTAAAAGCTGTAGTCGTAAAAAATAATTTTGAATTATATATGTCGGACACCGTTAATCATGAATTATATCTGTAAATACTGTGGACAACATGGGCCTCGGGTATCCTCTTAGAATACCCATAAAGCAGCAAATGGAGGCGGCCCAAGCTGGCTGCAAGGACATAGATATCACTCGGACTATGCGTGACTTAGGTGTCGAGATAAGTTCCGGGGATAAAGCTTGATCCTGGTTGATTAGGAGATTCATATCTGTAAATACTCGTGCGTATGCATGTTGGACACCTTGGAGATAGGATCGATCTAACGTAACCAACTGGATATGATTATGTAATCTTATCCCCCCTACACAATATAAAAGTACGGGTAGGGCCGCAGCAAAACACATCTCATCTGATTTTCTCTACAACATACGATCTCGAGAACTCCTCTTAATCGAGTCTCCACATAATCCCAGAGCACAGAACTAGGGTGTTACCTCCATCGTTGAGGGCCTGAACCTGCATAAAAAAGTCTCCCTATCAAGTCTCTCAAGTCGGATGGAAATACAAGACAGGGAACTTTTTTAGACAGGTTTAGGCCCTCGTTGATGAGGTAACACCCTAGTCCTTTATTTTTGGGATTATGTGGAGATCTTGATTACAATGGGATTCACGAGATCATATGCTATGGAGAAAATTTGGTGAGATGATGATACTACGACCCCCTATCCTTCCCTTTTATGTAGTGCAGTGGGGATAACATTACATGATCATATCCAGTTTGTTACACCGGATCATATCTTCAGAGTGTCCAGCACGTATACGCATTAGTATTTATAGATATGAATCTCCTAATCAAACGGGGTCAAGCTCTATCCCCAGGACCATCCTTGGCATCCAAGTTATGTGTAGTCCGAGTGTTATCCATCATTTTCCAGACGGCTCGGGCTGACCCCGTTTGCTACTCTATGCACCTTCTAGGTAAATACCGGGAGCCATGTTGTTCACAACAACGTTCACAACGAGTTTCGGGAAATGAAACTGCGAGAGCATGAAGTCTACATGACCCCGCGGGCCAACATTATTGCTTAAAAGCTATCCTGGAAACCATGGCCCCACAACTCCTTGAATAAAGCCCGCTGATTCAAACTTTGGCCTGGGCAATAGCCATGGTCGAGATGGCGGTGATCCAGCAAAATGACGCACATCTAGCTCGAACTACACTCGTGATGGCGAACAGTCGGTCTCCACGCAATCGGAGCAAGGCACATGCGTTTGCGGCTGGAGGATCCCACCGATCGACGGGCCATGATCTCCGCCACGACATAGAAGCCGACCACGCCGAGAGCACTGCCAGTCGGCACGATCATCGTGCCTGGCATCATCGTCAAGGTCCGCGTTATGCTCGGCGCGACAGATCTCTGCGAATACATGAGCCACGTCCCTTAGAAGGAACTCGGGCCTTCACCCCAGATCTCCACCGAGTGGTCTGGCTGGACAGATTCAACCTCAAAGGCATCGACAAGTTCGATGTAGAGAGAGTGAAAGAGGATCCTAAGGCCTAGAGGGGGGTGAATAGGCAATTTTAATTTCTTTTTTGATTAATCTCAATTAAGCATCATATTAAGAATTACCCAATCCTAGTTGCAATTTTCAAGCAAGCGGAAGCGATAAACAATTACAAGGCAACTAAGACATGGCATTCAATTTATCACAAGCGATGCAAGGAAAGTAAGTGCGGGAATTAAATGAGAGAGAGACACGGTATTTGTTTGACCGAAGTTCGGAGCCGCAACTCCTACTCTCCGTTGAGGCTACCCCTTGCGCACAAGGACCGGCTCGCTCTCGAGCCTAGCACCTCACTTACTCCCCGGTAGTCGTTCCGCCACTCCGTCGAGGTGGACTCCGTCACCCGTACACCGACTCGAGAGTAGCCACACGCCAAGGCCTACTCCCAAGCCCTCGTCTCCACGAAGGATGTCGTCTTCAAAAGTAACAAGCCCGAAACGCCCCGATCATGCCGAATCGAAGGACTTCCATGAAGCTCGGTATTGGGGATCAATGATTTGTGGCTTTGGATGATTTTGTGGGTGGAGGAATGGCTCTAGAACACCTAATTGATGAGCTATGAATGTGGTAGGTGAAGTGGAGCAACAAACCTCAAAGTAGCCAGCCACTAGATAGGTATTTATAGCCCCTAGAGCAAAACTAGCCGTTGCCCCCCGGAAGGGGACAAAAAGACTAGCCGTTAGCCTCTACCGGACGCCGTCCGACAGTGGCAATTGCTCACAAAAAATAGGTTTATCGGACGTCGTCCGGTCCCCACCGGACGCCGTCCGACACAAGCGAAGCACAAGCGCTGAAGCCACCGGACGCTCTCCACCCTCTCCCAGATGCTGTCCGACGGTGAAAAACTCAAATTTTTTAACTTGATCGGACGCCGTCCGGTAGCAGCCGGACGCCGTCCGACAGAGCGTACTGTGCACGTGTTTTGCTGGTCCGGCTGCGCCCAGACGCCGTCCGACAGAGAATGTTTTCGTGCTAGGAATTGTGGGAGAGGTTTGGGGTTTTTCTTTTCTCTCTAGATATCTCACAAAGGAATAAATGGGTATTTTTAGAAGTGGTGGACTACGGAAACCGATTTTCGAGAGGTCGCAAAGATCTGGCATAGTCCGAGTGATTCAAACCCCTTTTGAAATCCGACGAAAAACAGGAAATAAAACCTAACTACTCCTAAACTATACGTGACCTCATCTCTCACCCGGTCACGCACTTAGAAACCTCGGAGCAGCTCACAAAGTTGTCTACGCTTCAAATTGGGGTTTTGCAATAACGCCGAGTCTTCGCTAGGGTTCCGAGAAGTCCAAAAACCCCCTAGCACTTTATATTAATTAATTTTGACATCAATGCCACTAATAAAAATTAGGGCTCAACGATGCTCACAAAGAGAACTAAAAAACTGGTTGCAGGTCTATGCCCTGGAAGTCGGCGCAGCAGGAGGAGATCAAAATTTCATGGAAAATTACTTGCCGGTCGCTCTGACCCCAAACGCTCAAACTGGCTTACAGGTCTTTCAGATAATTCCATCGAATATTGGGATAATCTCCAGGAGCAATTTATTGCCAACTTTCAAGGAAACTATGAAAGGCCCGCTAGAAGGTGGGTAATAGGTTAATTACATCGGAGGAAGAATGAAACCCTTCGTGAATTCATCAAGTGCTTCACGAAGAAGAAGAACGAGATTCGGGACATTTCGGAGCAAACCGTCATCGACGCATTTTTTGCAGGATGTAAATCCGAAGAGTTAATCAGGCAGATGACTCGGTAGCCCCTGAGGACGCTGAAAGCAATATTCACCATGGCTGCTCAAGAGGCTAACGCCGAAGAAGCCTAATGATGAACCTGACAAGCCAAAGGATAAGAAGTGCAAAGAGGAGAACATGGTTACGAACATGGAGCGCAGTCGTCCCAAACCTCTCAATTACAGTGACTATAATAGTCATGGAGGCAGTGTGCCCTTTCTACCCTCGCGGGAAATATGTTGTAAATGATTACCTCATCTTGCAAAAGTTCGCGGATAATTCCAAGTACTGGGCCGCTAAAGGTGGCCATGGTAAGAAGCTAGACGAGGATTACCAAGATGCGGTACTCGAGATCAGCTATATATTTGGAGGATCGGACTCATGCCAGCTTACCACTTGGGAGATCAACATGGTCATGCCAGCAGCTCCAAAATATTTATGCTGGTCAGAAATTCCAATCACCTTCGATCAATCGGATCATCCAGACCGGATACTCTTCCCTGGGAGATATCCCTTGGTCCAAGATTCCGTTGTTCGAGGAAACAAACACAAGAGGGTCTTCGTTGATGGCGGGAGTGGGATAAATGTCATTTTTGTCAAAACCTTTGACCAGATGAAGATTCCATGCTCCGAACTAAGGCAAGGATCGTCCCCTTTCATGGGGTAATCCCGGGGTTTCCATAGTTCCATTCGGACAAATCTCATTGCCTGTTACGTCCGGGACAAAGGAGAACTACCGGACAGAAAGTCCAAGTTTTGAGGTGACTGATTTCGAAACAACATATCATGCCATTTTGGGAAGGCCCGGTAATGCCAAGTTCATGGGGGTACCAAATTACACATACCTCGTGATGAAGATGCCAGGCCCCAACAGTGTGTTTGCGATCCCCGGCGACATAAAACAATCCTTTATTTGGGACAACAAAAGTTGCGAGTTGGCACATGCTTTGTAAGTTTTGGCCTAGATGGAGAAGACCGGCAGGTGGTTGCCTTACACCAAGACGAGGGGGAAGTCCCTGCCAAGAAACAAGCCAAAATCTCTATCCAGTCGGTTGAGGGAACCAAGAAGATAACCTTGGACCCGTCCAACACAACCAAAAAGGCGGTGACCGGGACAGGTTTCGATGACAAATAGGAAGGCGTTCTCACCACTTTCCTCTGGGCAAACCAGGATGTATTCGCTTGAAAACCATCAGATATGCCAGGTGTTTCGAGGGAGGTGATTGAGCACTCTTTGCATGTCGATGAAAAGGCGAAGCCGATTAAGCAGCGACTATGAAGGTTTGCACCAGACCAAAAGAAAACCATCAGAGAGGAGATCACAAAATTCCTAGTAGCAGGGTTTATCAAAGAGGTGTATCATCTCGGCTGGTTGTGGAATCCAGTCCTCGTGCAGAAGAAGAATAAAACATGGTGCATGTATGTCGACTATATCGACCTCAATAAAGCCTGCCACAAGGATCCTTTTGGGCTCCCCCGCATTGACCATGTGGTGGATTCCACTGATGGTTATGAGCTCTTAAGTTTCTTGGATGCCTACTCGGGCTATCACCAAATTAGTCTGAAGAGGGAAGATTGCATCAAAACATCATTAGTCACACCTTTTGGGGCATTTTGCTATATCACAATACCATTTGGGTTGAAAAACGCTGGTGTTATCTATCAACGCACTATATAGCAGTGTTTTCACACACAACTCGGATGCAACGTGGAGGCATATGTGGATGACGTTGTCGTAAATAGTCGGGTCAAGGTTGACCTCATCACTGACCTGGCCAAGACATTCGGAAGCCTAAGGGCGTATCGGATGAAGCACAACTCTGAGAAGTGTGTTTTGAGGGTCCCATCAAGGAAACTAGTCGGCTTCATCGTGTCCCACCGCGGCATCGAGGCTAACCTTGAGAAAATTGGCGAAATCATGAGGATGAAGCCCCCAACCAATGAAAAGGACATGCAGAAGCTCACTGGATGCCTGGAAGCACTCAGTCCGTTCGTTTCCCGACTCGGTGAATGCGACATGCCCTTTTTCAAGCTCCTTTGGAAGCAAGACAATTTCCAGTGGACAGCGGAAGCACAAGAAACCTTTGAAGATTTGAAGAGGTTTCTTACTACATCTCCGGTGTTGGTCCAGCCCATGCCTTAAGAACCCCTTCTCCTCTACATCAGTGCCACAACTCATGTAGTTAGCAGTTAGTTGGTTGCGGAGCGGGAAGACAAAAATTTCTCACAGAAGGTACTACGCCCGGTCTACTTCGTTAGTGAAGTATTGGGTGACTCCAAGACGCGATATCCACATGTGCAGAAACTTTTATATACTGTGCTCATCACATCATGAAAGCTCAAACGCTACTTCCAAGATCTCATGATTTCGGTGGTTACATCTTTTCCAATTGGGGACATACTCCACAATCGGGAAGCCATCGGGAGAATCGCGAAGTGGGCCGTCAAGTTTGGAGCCTTTTGAAATAAAGTTCAAGCCTCGACTGGCCATCAAATCTCAAGTACTTGCCGATTTCGTCGTTGAAAGGGCAGAATCTCAAATAACAGCAGCTAATGAGAATCTCAAGTACTGGACGATGTAATTTGATGGTTCACTCATGCTCAACGACGCGGGTGCTAGGATTTTGCTCATATCTCCAACAGGCAAGAAGCTAAGATACGTTCTCCGAATCCTATTTCCTGCCAGCAACAATGCCACTGAGTACGAGGCACTTATCCATGGGCTTCGTATCGCCGTATCACTCGGGATCCGTCAATTAATGGTTTGTGGGGGCTCTCAGCTTGTGGTCAACCAAGTCCACAAATAGTGGTCTTGTATCGCGACACCATGGCTGCATATTGCTAGTAAGTTAAAAAGTTGGAGGACAAATTTGACGGGTTGGAGTTAACACATGTGCTCCGCCATGACAATGAAGCAGCAGACGAGCTCGCACAGATGGGTATCAATCGGGCACAAGTACCAACTAGAGTATTTGTTGAAGAGCTGCATAAGCCTTCTATCAAGCAGCCATCTCCATCAACCGAGCATGAAGGTCAAGCAGAAGCCGAAGTCCTGTCCATCAATCCCGGATGGACTCAACCATACTCTGACTACATTATGGAGGATTAGCTAACAGAAGATCGAAGCCTGGCTGAGTGCATAACACGTCGAAGCAAAATTTACAAAGTAGTCGAGGGCGAGCTTTTTGGCAAGAGCAGTTCTGGGGTACTAAGACGATGCATATCGGAGCAAGAAGGCAGAGATCTGCTTAATTGCATCCATTTGTGAGACTATGGACATCATGCAGTAGCAGGTTCCTTGGTTGGTAAAGCTTATCACCAAGGGTTCTTTTGGCTGACTGGTGTAACAAATGAGCAAAAGATTGTGTGTAAATGTGAACGCTGCCAATTCTTTGTGCGAAAAATTCACATGCCTGCTCAGGATCTGCAGACCAATTTGATTACCTGGCCCTTTGTAGTTTGGAACCTCGACATGGTGGGTCCCCTCAAATGGGCGCCACGTGGTTTTACTTATCTCTTCGTCATCATCGATAAGTTCATAATGTGGATTGAAGCCAAACTTGTTGTCGAAATTACGGCAACCAAGACTCGCGAGTTCTTCCGAGATATTGTTGTTCGTTTTGGCGTGCCTAATCCTATCATTACCGACAACGACATTAGTTCAAAAGCAGCGAATTTCAAAATTGGGGCTAATAGTTGGGCATCAAGATTTGCTATGATTCGGTGCGCACACCCAAAGCAACAGACAAGTGAAACATGCCAATGGCATTGTTCTGCAAGGACTTAAGGCTAGGATATTTTTTTTGTCTCGAGCCATATGCTACGCGCTGGGTTAAGGAGTTGCCTTCGGTCCTCTAGGGGCTCAAAATGACCCCAAGCCGAGCGACAGGGTAGACACCTTTCTTCCTGGTGTGTGGCTCAGAGGCAGTCCTCCCAACTGAGCTAAAATTTAAGTCTCTGCTAGTCTAGGGCTATGAAGACAATCAGTTGGAGGAGAGAAGATTGGAGGACCATGACCGCCTAGAAGAAGCAAGGGAAGCAGCAATGATCCAGTCGACTGAGTACCTAAAGGCTTGCGCTGCTACCATCAACGCACATCTGCTACCATCAACGCAATGTGCGTGACTGTGCGTTCTCCAAATGAGATATGGTCCTGCGAAGCAACCAGAAGCATGAGCATAAACTATCCCTAATTTGGGAAGGCCCCTACGTAGTTGATGATGTGACGCGCCCGGGAGCTTATCGGCTCAAGCATTAAGATGGATCGGTCATCCCTAACAACTGTAATATTGAACGGCTACGTCTTTTTTATTCTTGAACATTGTATTCAAGTTTCCTTTTGTGTAATAAGAGCTTGTTTGACTTGCTACTTAGTCATAAATATCTAAGCAGTAAGTCGGGGGCTACACTGAATAATGTGCGTCTTCGCCGCACCCTAACCTCTTAATAAAGTTTTCTTATTTTTTATATGCAATTGCCAACTTTGAGTTCCAAGAGAATCTGAGTAGTGACGCTCTAAACCATGAATGACAAACTTTAGCCACTAGGCATGTGTTTGGGAAAATAGCCATGAGCCAACTCCCTACATTCGGGGGTTAGACACTAGTCAGAAAAAAGTGTTAAATGAAAAGACAAACGAAATCAAGCACTCAGATGAATGGAATGAGCAGTAATGAAGGATCAACGTTTACATTACAAGACCGTTTGACTGTTTTCATCGCCTACCTACAAGTCTAGGTTATCTACCAAGGCAACGGAAGTCTCTTTGACCTCCTCCATCCGAACAGAGGACTCCTCTTCAGAACAGGGAAATCCTTCCCTGATGGCTTCTAGGTAGACTCAGGGATAGTGCAACTTCATGATGGCCAGTGCTTGATTGGTGCATATCGTCGCAGCTTCCTTCACGAGAACCTTCATCCGCTCGGGAGTGTCCAACAATCAAGCGATAACAACGTCTTCATTGGTGGGCAGCACATGTGTTGCAATCCTCAAAGTTCTGTTGCACAGCTCAACCGCGGACTTCACCTTCTCGTCAAACACCTCGAACTGTGCCTTGGTTTTCACTTGGTTGGCTGTAAATTAGTCGGATGGATGATTAATGGGCAGCGCAAGGCGGGCCGAGTAAAGAAAGACTCGGATTAGAACTCTTGCCTTTTAATTCCTGAGTTGATTTCTCTGCTTGGACGTTCGCCTGGAATACTTCTCCCTCCGGGGCCCTCATCTTTTTGCATAGGGTGGCCAAGGCTTCGTCACAGCCTAAAAGGAGACAAGTTACATGGGTTTGAGAAATCAATTAACAAGATCTGTATTGATTGAGTGAGCACTTACTGTGGATGGTGTTGACGTCTTCCAAGTGGCGGTACTGCAGCTCGGTAATCTCCTTGTAGACTTCCTCGATTTCGCAGCGGTACTTTGTCTTCTGGGCGTAAAGCGCGTTATCAAACTTGTCTCTTGACTTGAGTTGTTCAACGGCTTTCTAGAGACACTGGGTTTTTTTGCACTGAGCGTTTACCTAGGTTCTAGAAAGAGGACAGCGTACGCGTTCAAGAACGCTTGGATCATAAAAGAGTTAAAGTTCAAAGATGGCATACCTCAAGTACTTTGGAGCCGTACTCCATCATGTTTGGTACTACCTCACACAGCTCCTTTTCTTCGGCATCATTGTCCTCTTAGCCCTCCATCTGTTTCCTCCATTTGACACGGAGGGGAGGATTGTAAGTGGGCACCGCAGGGTGTGGGATTTCCATGATTTCTGGCTCTGAGCCCTTCTGAGCCGAGGCTGGGATGGAGCCCTCAACTCTAGATGTTGGTGGAGAGCCACTCGGCGGCGGAGCAGTTGGTAGGGGAATGGGACGACAAGCCAAGTCCTTGGAAGGAGGTTGTTCAGTCCGCGAACTTGGTCGTGGAGGAGTGTTTGCTTCTGAGACTGTTGCCTCTGGGTGGGTCTCCTCACTACACGGGACCACGCTTGGATCGGCCACGGGGATCCCGGTGTGGGGTTTTCTATGGTTGAGGAAAAATACTGAAACACAATTCCAGTAAAGGGGCGAAAAGAAAATATGTTATAAGGGTGTACCTTTGTGACACCTTTATTTTAAGGCCCATGCCCTTTCGAGTGGCCTAACCACTCGGGGCTGAACCAGAAGGACAACCCGGCCCTGAGGGGGCTCCGGGTTTGCTGGCGGCGTTGGCGAAAGACTTGGAGCCTGAGTAGCAGGAGGAGTGCTTGCCTTTGAGCCCCGTCGCAATCGATGCTGCAGAGGCGTGTCGTCCTCTTCCTCCTCCTCGTCCTAGTCCCGGAACACAAGCCCCTTGCCTTTCTTGGCTGGGGGCGTGTTAGCCGAGTCCTCTATAGGACGCTTGGGTGCCGTGGTTTTATGACCAGGGGCCTCAAGAAATGGGGGCACCGAGAAGAAGGCCGCACGATCCTGTAGTTGGCAAAAAGTTGGGTTTGAGGACAAAACAAGTTCCACGTTGCTAAGCAGAGTTCATAAAATGGAAATCCTTTGGTTATTGCTGGAGTTGGATTCAATAGCCTATAAGGATCCGGGCAGCCAGTGTTCTTGATAGGCACGTCCGTGGCGAAGAGATCAGTGATCCGGGTAAGCAGGGCCTTATCGACACTACAGAATCCAACTTAATTTCATCGGCCAGGTACCGACGAAATTAAGGATAATACTGATGAAAATAATGTAAATTCGTCGGTTTGCCAACAAAATTTAGGCGACAAAATTAAAGTCGGTTTCGTCGGTGGCCGACGAAATTACGTTATTTTCGTCCGTTTTTCTTGGCCGACGAAATTAAGGGTAGCCAACAGCAGAGCAGGTGAGTTACTGACGTGGCAGATTTAATTTCCGATGTAATTAGGAGCACGAGCTGGTGGGATTTTCAACTTCAGTAATTTCGTCGCCCTAGGCCGATGAAATTAGCTTTTTTTCTTTTTTTAAAAATAAAATCATTGAAAATTCATAGAAAATTCACAATAACAATGAAGCGACCACTTTTCTTTTAGTGATGTTCAACGCAAGTAACATTGTATTAAAAGAAAACAAATAAGTTTGTCATGCATGGCATAATTCTGCAGCTCCCTTTTCTAAACTCATTGATCCCCCACATCTCATGGATGCTTTCCTAGAATATTGCCTCTCTGTTGCTTGCAGTCTTGCACTTGGACCATTGGATGCTTTCTGCACTTATTAATTACCTTTTTTTTAGGCAATATAGTGTCAACTCCATTATCCTTACTACGATCAAGCCTTCAAGAACCTTCCAGTTAAGGCCTTCGAGAACCTTCCAATTAAGGTCTTCGAGAACCTTCGTTATAAACTTATAATTGATTGCCGTGTAAAACATCAAACCTATTAGGTAAACTAGATTGATTTGGATTAATTTACACATAATTTTACTAGCCAAGCGATTCTATGAACAATTATAGAGATGAAGCTTATAAGCTTCTTGCACAAGGTCAAAAATGTTCCAAGTGATCTGGGTCCTAACTTTATGGAACTCTTATGGATCCTGGTTGATCTCCTTTATGGAATCCATGCCATGGGATTTTCGAGGCATGAATAATTAGTTATTTACGAGCATAGTTACACGTACTAAAGAAAAAGACCTATATTAACCTAGCACTTTATGAACGGAACTCAAACTATGTCCTTCTAACCTAACAGGCAAAGCAATATTGGATTATTCAGATTAGCAAACTGTGACATTGCAATTAGCGGGTGCACATCATTTGTGTGAAAAGAATTAGCAGGTGCACATAAAGAAGAATAATTCAAATGTATAAGAGAATTCTATACCATCCTAGATAAAGAAGAATAATTCTTTTTTGTACATGGGGTCTTTAGTCAAAATTGATCATTGGCGCTATACATGAGCATGCAAACTATTTCACAAATTGGCATGCAATAATTAGCTTAAATTTAGTTGTCATATTTAAACAAGAACTGCATATCAATGCAATTAACTCTAATACTAAGAATATGATCCTTATGGAGGAAGCTCAAGACACCTTCCCCACGATGTCCCGGAAGAACTCGCACGCCTTAGCGGCCGTGATGTCAACACCTGGCTTGGCATCAATCCACTTTGTGAATTTGTCGATGGCGATGAAGAGATGGGTAAATTCGCCTTTGTGCTCGCTTGAGAGGCCCTACCATATCCAGATTCCAGACAGCGAAAGGGCAAGAGATTGGAATTGTCTGTAGATCTTTGGCCGGCATATGAATCTGCCGTTCAAAGAATTGACACCCATCGTATCTGCATACTATATCTTCCGCATCCGTGACAGCAGTCGGCCAGAAGAATCCCTATCGATAGGCTTTACCTACCAGGGCGCTCGCCGCTGCGTGGTGTCCGCATTTTTCTGAGTGGATATCATTCAGTAGATCTCTGCCTTCTTGCTCATATATGCAACGCCTTCGTACCCCGGAACTGCTCTTACGAAAAAGCTCATCTCTGACTACCTTGTAATTTTTGCTTCGGCGTGTAATGCACTCCTCCAGGCTGCGATCATCTGATAACTCATCGCGAAGGAGATAGTCCTATGGTTGTGTCCACCTGAGATTAATTGATAATACCTCCGATTCTTCTTGTTCCTCTTACTACGCATCTGGTGTGGATGGTAGCTTGGTAGAGGGCTTGCGCAATTCTTCGATGAAAACTCTAGTCGGAACTTGCGCCCGATTGGATCCCATCCACGCTAGCTCGTCTGCTGCTTTATTGTCTCGTCGGAGCACGTGTGTTAGCTCCAATCCGTCCAATTTGTCTTCCGACCTCCTAACCTCCTGACAGTAGGCTGTCATACTGTCGCCGATACAAGACCACTCCTTCTATACTTGATTGACCATGAGTTGGCAATCCCCTCGTACCATTAACCACTGTATGCAGAGCGATATGGCGACGCGTAGCCCGTATGATAGGTGCCTCGTACTCAGCGGCGTTGTTGCTGACTGCAAATAGAATCTGAAGAGTACCGTAGCTTCATGCCGGTCGGAGATATGAGCAAAATCTCAGCCCCAACGCCACTGAGCATGAGGGAACCGTCAAAATACATTGTCCAATACTCGAGATTCTGCTTTGCTGCTGGGGCCTGGGCTTTGTCCATTCCACGTTGAAATTGGTGAGTTCCTGAGATTTAATGGCAAACCGAGGCTTGAACTTTATCTCAGAGGCTCCAAGCTCGACTGTCCACTTCGACATACAAAAGCTTTTGAATATGAGTGTACCTTATTTTGGAGTCACCCAATACTTTCGCTGATGAAGTAGACCGGGCGTTGTACCTTCTATAGGGAGCCTTGCTCATCTCTCTCCACTATCAATGCGATGCTAACTACATGAGTTGTAGCGCTGATGTAATGTAGGAGGGGCTCATGGGGCATGGGCGGGACCAACACTGGTGATGTAGTAAGGAATCTTTTAAAGTTCTCGAAGGCTTCTTATGCTTCTGCCGTCCACTGAAAACCATCTTGTCGGTGCAGGAGCTTAAAGAAGGGCATACCACGTTCTCCGACTCGAGAAACAAATCGCCTGAGTGCCACGATGCATCCAGTAAGCTTCTGCACATCCTTCTGACTGGTCGGGGGCTTCATCTTTATGATGGCGCTGATCTTCTCTGGGTTGGCCTCAATCCCCCGATGAGATATAATGATTCCGAGTAACTTACCAGATGGAACCCCGAAAACGCACTTCTCGGGATCCAATTTCATCCGATATGCCCTTAGGCTCTCGAATGTTTTGGCCAAATCTGTTATGAGATCTGGTTTTGTTCATGTCTTCACGACGACGTTGTCGACGTAGGCTTCCATGTTGCGGCCGAGCTGAGTGTGAAAACACCGCTGTATGGTGCGCTGATAGGTTGCACCATCTTTTTTCAGTCCGAACGGCATTGTGATATAGCATAAAGCACCAAAGGGCGTAATAAATGATGTCTTGATGTAGTCTTCCTCCTTCAGCATGATCTGGTGATAGCCTGAGTAAGCGTCCAGAAAACTTAAGAGCTCGCACCCGATGGTGAAATTTACCACTTGATTGATGCGGGGAAGCCCAAAAGGATCCTTGGGACAAGCTTTGTTGAGGTCGGTGTAGTCAACGCACATATGCCTTGTCTTGTTCTTTTTCTATACCAGGACCAGATTTGCTAGCCACTCTGGGTGGTATACCTCCTTGATGAACCATGCTGCCAACAACTTGGTAATTTTCTCCCGGACGGCGTCCTTCCGATCTGGTGCGAATCTTCGCAAACGATGCTTGATTGGTCTTGCATTGTCATCAACGTGCAAAGAGTGCTCAATCACCTCCCTCAGAACACCAGGCATTTCCGAAGGCTTCCAAGCGAACATATCCTAGTTTGCCCAGAGGAGAGTGACGAGCGCATCTTCCTATTTGCTGTCGAGCCCTGTCCCAATCACGACTATTTTAGCCAAATCGGACGGGTCCAACGCTATCGTCTTGGTTTCTTCGGCCGCCAGGATGGATGTTTTGGCCTGCTTTTTGGCGGGTATGTCTTCCTCCTCCTGAAGGGATGCAACTACCCGTCGGATCTTCTCCATCTCGACCGAGGTGTCAAGCACCTGCGCCATCTCATAGCTTTCACTGTCGCAGACTAGAGATGCTTTACGTCGCCGGGGATGGTAATTACATCATTAGGGCCTGGCAACTTCATAGCGAGATAGGTGTAATTAGGGACGGCCATAAATTTGGCGATCCCCAGCCTTCCCAAGATGACATGATATGCCGTCTCGAAATTGGCCATTTCAAAACTCAGACTTTTGGTCCGATAATTGTCCTTGGTCCCGAACGTGACAGGCAACGAGATATGCCTAAGTGGTACTGCGGACGTCCCGGGGATTACTCCGTGGAAAGGAGACGATCCCTGTCGTAGTTTGGAACATGGAATCTTGATCTGATCCAAGGTGTTAGCGAAGACGAAGTTAATCCCGCTCCCACCATCAACCAGGACCCTCTTCAACTTGTTTCCTCAAACGACCGGATCTAGCACCGGTGGATACCTCCTAGGGAAGGCAATCCAGTCAGGGTGGTCCGATCAATCAAAGGTGATGGGCACCTCTGACCAGCGCAGGTACTTGGGGGCCGCTGGTAGGATCGCGTTGATCTTCTGAGTGGTAAGCTTCTGCTTCCGCTTGGACTCATAAGCGTCAGAACCCCCAAATATGTAGCTAATCTCCTGCTCGGTGTCTTGGTAATCCCTGTCTGGCTTTTTGCCGTAACCACCTTTGGCCGCAGACTGCTTGGAGTTGTCGAAAGAACTTCTGCAGAATAAGGCAATCTTTGGTAACATGCTTACCACGTGGGTGGAAAGGACATATCGCCTCCATGACCTTATTGTAGTCGTTGTCGTTGGGGGGCTTAGGCCGATTGTGCTCCACATTGGTGACCATCTCGTCCCCCTTGCGCTCCTTGTCTTTAGACTTGCCCTATTCGTCGTTAGTCTTCTTCTTAGGGCCTCCGTCGTGGCCGCCGTGATGGTTCATGATGGCTTCCTTAGCGTTGGCCTCTTGATATGTCATTGTGAACATGGCTTTGAGAGTTCGCGGGGTCCCGAGTCATCTGCCTGATCAACTCCTCATATTTACACCCGGCAAAGAAGGCATCAATGACTGTTTGCTCTGAAACATCCCGGATCTCGTTCTTCTTCTAGGTGAAGCACTTGATGAATTCTCGGAGAGTCTCGTTCTTGCTTCGATGTAGTTGTCCAATCCCCCATCTCTCGGAGGGCCTCTCGTAGGTCCCTTGGAAGTTGGCGATGAACTGCTCCTGAAGATCGTCCCAAGTCTCGATAGAGTTCTCCGGGAGTCCTGTGAGCCTGGTCTGAGCGGCTGGGATCAGAGCGACTAGCAGATAGTTCGCCATCACGTTCTGATCACCTCCTGCCGCGCTGACTGCTAAGGCATAAACCT
Source organism: Raddia guianensis (assembly GCA_036346415.1). Taxonomy (NCBI): domain Eukaryota; kingdom Viridiplantae; phylum Streptophyta; class Magnoliopsida; order Poales; family Poaceae; genus Raddia; species Raddia guianensis. The sequence continues at coordinate 11,859,048 of CM070537.1, read as the reverse complement.
GCAGCTAGTTCTTTGGGTCGATCTCGCCATCAAACTTGTCGATGCCTTTGAGGATGAAACCGTCTGGCCAAACCACTCGGTGGAGATTCGGGGTGAACGCCCGAATGCCCTTCAAGGGCCGCGGCCGCCATCACCGCGGGGATCTACTACAATGCTCCCGCCGCGGGTCTTGGCAAGGATGTTCGTTACGGTGGTCGTGCCGACTAGCGGTGCTCTCGGCGTGATCATCATTGCACCGGCTGCGATAGCTGCGGGAGTTTCGCTCTCCGCCGATGCGCTCCCTCATTCTAGCTTCTATGTCGTGGCGGAGGTCATGTCCAGCCGATTGTTGCGAACCGCCGGCAGTGGAGGCGCATGCCTTGCTCCGATTGCGTGCAGAGTGGCTATGAGCCGTAGCAGTCGGAGCCGTGTGTGCCTCATTCTGTTGGATAGCCGCCATCTCTACCATTGGTCATGTCCAGCCGATTGATGCGAACCGCCGGCAGTGGAGGCGCATGCCTTGCTCCGATTGCGTGCAGAGTGGCTATGAGCCGTAGCAGTCGGAGCCGTGTGTGCCTCGTTCTGTTGGATAGCTGCCATCTCTACCATGGCTGTCGCACGAGCCATGGTCTGGACAAGCGGACTGTCTTCGGGAAGTTGTGGTACGATGGTCTCGAGGAGGGTCTTTGAGGCGACGATATTCGCTTGAGGAGTCGTGTAGACGTCTTGTTCTCTCAACTTTACCACATGGAGTTCATTATAAACATTACGGCTGCGAATACGAAGTTGGTGCAGGCGATCTTGATCTTCAGCGCGGCGCAGGTCCGCCTCGACCGCCTCGGTGGCGGCTACCTCTTTCCCGATTGGCTGAGAAGCAGAGTGGTGGTCGTCCGCGCCAAGGACGAAGACTTCATTGTAGTTGCAGATCTCCATGCTCTCGTCAGACTCAGAGTCTGAGGGAGAGAAGCTGATCTGCTCGCTTTATCCAATGGGTTGGCCAGTATTGATGACACCCACGAACGTGGTCGGATCCGATCGGATGACTCCGACTGAATCAAAAGATTGATTCTCCGTATAGTCACCTCCTGTCCCGATTCCAGGAACAATCTGCGCGAAGGTCGCAACAGGGTTCCCGAGACCGGAGGGAGATCCAATCCGGGGTATCGAATCTTCTTTCGGCTGGATGACGTCCGTGCCCATGTAGACGTTTCCGCCGAGTCCTTCTCCGCACTCTTTGAGGAAAGGCGCAAAGTGGGAGCGCCAACAGATTAATCTGCCGAAAGCACATGCCGAGTTCTCCAAACCGAAAGGCAAGGGATGCGGTAGAGTGCATGTACCTTCTTGCGCGACAATCTCTCCAACAGGAGAGAGACGAAGATGGCCAATGCCGTCGGTGATGAAGTCCAGGGCACCGAAGTGTAGCGATTGTCCCGGCATGAGAGCGACGGACGGCGATCCTGGGAAAGCCATCTAGCTTGAGCGATGATCTTGACGCGTTCCCCTATCTAACGTGCCAACTGTCGACTGGTGGCTAATACCCTAGTCCTATGCTCTAGGAATATGTTTATGCGTGAATTCGCAGATGATGGAAATGTCTATGCTGATGCAGCTATTCGATGGTTCTATGCCCCCTACCACACGGGCTTTGGGTAAAAATGTCAGCAATGCAACGTTGGGTAGATTATGTCTGCTTTCATGTTTTGACAATTTATGATGCTACTGATGAAATTTTGCAGTGGGATTGTTTGCGTTGGAAAACTTATCTTGTAAGCTTTTCCATAGAGTGTAGAACGACTAAAACAGATTTCATATATTGTTTGGTCGTCCGTTTAAAGTTGGACTAGTCAGTGTTGGTAGAACCAGAGTCGTGGACAACTTGGGCTGCATCTCGGGCTTTGATTGAAGTGTGGACGGTTGTTGGACTTTGGCCCATACCTGAGGTAGTCAAATATCATGCTGAATCTCTACTATACGGCATAAATGTGTCGACAGAAGGGCTCATGCCCACTTGTCCGCCAGCAACACATCAATGAGGTCATTCAGCATGTTGATAAGGTCCTTCAGCATGTTGGCGCGACAAGCAAGTCAATAAATGTGTAGTGGATAGAATAAGATGTGCCTTATTTATGTCCATGTTGAAAATGTCATCAACAGAAGGCACTATATGAAAGTGCCTGCAACCATACACTACTAGTTTACACTGCTATACGACATGAGAAATACTTACATACGATATACTTTTGCGGACGGTATATTTAAAAGTCGGCGCACCCTTCCTCATGCGAGCATCGAGCCTTCCTCCTGGCATTGTTGACTTCCTCGTTCCCCATGCGTCTCTACCGTCAGCAACCTCGTCAGTGCCACTCCACCCCTAGTTAGGGTTCAGGATTAGGTGTGTGTGTACCCTAGGCTTAGAGGTATGCTATAGTGACCCGGTGGTGGGCTACGGATAGTGGAGGAGGTGATTAGATAGCGGTGGTCAGGTGTTGCATGACGATCAAAGACGGTCGGACTGACGGCCGCGGGTGCATCGACACACAGTCAACTGCGTCAGGGTGGGTAGGGTCATTTTTGTGGCGGAGCAACGTGGTGGTGATAGCGCTGTCGTTCGCGGGTGGTGGTGGAGGCGGAGGCAACGGTGGGGGAGGCGCATAGGGCAAATCTGAGAGGAGGGTGGAGGTGGGGTGGCGGGCAACAGATTCGTTGGTAGAGCTATCGAAGATGGAGGTGGAGGGTCGTGGTGGAGCCGGAGGGCGGAGATGTGGAGCCTTGTTGAATAGCAACCCAGTCAGGATGTATACCATTTTCTAGCAACACTCATATAAAAAACCCTCAAATTTTATTGCTATATGAAAAAACCATCATATTTATAGTGCTACAGATCCAATTTCCCTTTTCACCATACTTGGTACCTCTCGGTACCTCTGTTTAGAGTAGTCGATCACATTAGATCTAATGGATATGATTAGTAACACCGTACAATAACATCACAATAAGGGGCAATTGTAGATTTTTCTAAATTCCTGCCTCTTCCTCTCTCTATGATGTCACTTCCATGCCGATTCATCCTACGGCGCCACGACCAATGTCGGTGTGTTCCACGTTGACCATCGTGTTGGCAAAATAGCACATGGCAGCAGTGACAATGTAAGCTCCTACTCTTAGTCTTTGAGGAGGGAGAAGACATAGATATTTTTTAAATACCCAGTCGACTCTTGAGCCGGTGATTCCTTAAGATACCTTGTATTACCTGCTACCTTTCCGAGGACGGTAAAATCCATCTTATGAACATTGATTTTTCAAGTTGAATTTGATTTCATGTTTATATAAAATTGCATGTAACCAATCTACCTAAAAAAGAGGGTCTTTTCCAATAGTTTCCTCAACTACATGGCAGTTCCAACGATTTTCATCATATAAATTCTTTCTTATGCACGACAAGTCTTTTAAACACACTCTGTAGCAATTTTATAGTTTATTTTTAAAACCTGAATCTTTATACTTGTCGTAGGAAGGTTCCATGGCCCATATGTATTGGCGGCTATCTATGGATGGACTTAAAACAAGTGATGATGAAGTGGAGTGGGGCGCAAGTTGCTATTGATGTTTACCGACGACGCGAGGCGGCGGTCGCCGGCAAGCTAGATTTCTCTTTGACTTGATCATCATCGCTGCAGCCACACACATCAGGTGCACGTGAAAGGTCAGGACATTGAGATGGATCATGGTTGCTTGCTTGTCACGTAGATTCTATATACGTCACTATCCTTTGACGCTAGTCTCAGGCCCTCAGGCCTCTTTTGTTTCTACTTTGTTCTCCAATAAGAAATGGACGTACGTAGTGATGCACAACTGAGAGTCAATTTCGGTGAAATTCCTGTATACTTTCGCAGATATTCCATGTTGACAAAGTTCTCTATCTTTTACCAAATTATCTCCCCCTCTGCGCTCCAATTCAAACTCATTGGAGAAAGTGACAGAAGTAGAGAGGAGCTGCTAGTAGCATGAAACACTGTGTGAAAAGCACAACACGCAACACTTATGATGCAATGCTAAAACACAACACATATGAAACGCTCATGAAACATCGCATGAAATACATTAACGGAAACACTTCCGATCGGAAGTCCGGCGCACTCCTGTCATGACCCCCTGCGTCACCACAGGAAATCCGGCACCATGATCTAATACTAGCCCAGACTAGTACCTCATGATGGACAATTAACGGCTATCATCGCTGGCATTCCATTATTGTTATTTAAAATAACGGAGAATTACAAGATAGCATCTTGTGCTAATACAGTAAGACATATATTACCAAATATCAAGAACGAATAAAAAGAACATCAGAGCAGCAACAGCCTTCAGCGACGATATCCAAGCGATTGACCCAGACTCTCACAGCTAGTCCTGCACATCTGAGTTCGGACCCTTCCTGATCCTGTTTAGACTTGCAACCTAAATAATAAAATTATCCGCGATAGATATAATGAGTACGCGGCTACCCAGCAAACAATCCTTAATAAATGTATGCAATGACAAAGATCGGGGAATTGGTTGTTTTACACCAAAACCTATTTACTAATCAAGTCTTAGCAAAAGTGATGTTTTGTTGAATGCATGAATCAATAGTGTCATCACGAACATCAAAGGAAGGTGCATCATCACACCAGGCCAATCCCAGCCTACTCTAGTCAAGTTCAATTATTAAAAGGTGAATCTACAAGTGCAAACCTTTCTAAACTCGTCCATATCTGTGGACACGGCTATCATGATAGTTTTAACTCTGCAGAGTGTGTACAAATTTCCCCACAAGCCCCGTCTCATCCACTAGGAGAAATGGTATAAGACTTTTCCAGCCTACTACGCCCACCACTTCACCAGCCCTCTCTTAAGGTTTCCCCGGCCCGGCCAGTGCCCGCCACAGTAGGGCGCCTTCTACGTCTAGGCACCACCCGGGGGCGTTCCCCATTTAAGCCATTCGGTCTCAGGAACGCACCTACCCCTCAGGTAAGGTCGTGAGCCTCACCCTAGGGCAATAGTGACGAAACGTAACCGGACAGCCAACGAGCCAGTAGTTAGTGGGTTTCGTAGTGTACTAAGCCAGGGCCGAAGGCACAAGTGGCTGTACGGCAAGGTTCGGTCCAGCAATACACAAGCTTGAGTCCTTATTAGAGGAGACCCTCAAATCTCCGCCACAGTCCCGGAACCATCACTGCCGGGTCTCTCCTAAACAATCTACACTAGTTTTAGTTGTTTAGGGTTTATCCAAAAACATCATCACAATGCATACGCCTCACAAAGGCGCATTTTATAGTGAATCCCAATGCAATCCCTACATCTAGTCAAAGGATAGGCTAAGGAACAATAAGAGGTTTATCAAATGAGGTCTAGTCATGATAGTAGATAACTAACATGAATAAGGCACATACTATACTAATATGCATGCAAAAGTGAAATACGAAAGATAAATACGATTAAGCTCCCTCCGTCCAAAGACTGTTGCCCTAAATTACAGTCAAGAGAGCACATATTTTTGGACGGACAAAGATAGTAAAACATAGGACGGAATATGCAAACAACTAGTGCTTGCCTGGTAGCAATCGACCTCGCAACGAATCGTCGACGTTAATGATCAACCTTGTTCATGGTGACGTCTCGATCCGAATTCCACGCCTTCACGTCTTTCCGGGAGATTGTCGGCATCCCCGGCTCCAGCGTCTCTCGTGACATTTCGGTCCAACGACCGAGTCTTTACGATCCTCCGCGATTCCGTTAGGGTTTCCGGCTCCGATGCCACTGCTGGCAACACCCTGACCTAAGTCTTGATCAGGACCATCTTCCGAGAATTTATCGACTCTAACGACTCCGATAAAATTACCGATACAATCTACACGCAAAACGAGACATGGATAAATAAACAACAACACATATAATTCATAAAATCATGAAATAAATCTACTAGGTAAAATAGATCAAACTAAGACTAACAAAATTGGTTTGAATAGATTTGGACTTACAGTTTGGAAGAAACAAAATGGCGATGGCGCACTGTTCATTGTGAATACTGTTGAATTGGGCTTTGACCCAACCGTGAGGTCAATAGGGCAAAAATTCCCCCTGTTCCTCATCTCCCCTCACAAAGCCATACAAAGGAGAGAGAGATGGAGAGGTTGAGAGATGAGGGTGGTGGCTCCGGTGAGGGCGACACTGAGGCGGCGGCTCAGCTCGGCTAGGGCAGAGGCGGCGGCGGCGGCTCCAGCGGCAAATGGGCGCGGATGATGATGCCGGCGACGGCAACGGCAGACAACATCGGCTCGGCCTCCCGCTTGGCGACGCGCCACGACGGCGGCACAAAGCGGCGGCGGCGGGATTCCACGGCAAGGATACTGCCGCGGGGCGCAGGCGGGGCACTAGGCGGCGCTTGTTGGCGGCCTGCTGCTGGAGCGGGACACGACACCGACGGCAATAACGTGGTGGCTCAAAGATCGGCGCTGCAGCGGATTGGGACGGCACGACAAAGACATGGGGCAAGAAGGCGGCGGTGTGGGTGGAGGTGGCAAGACAGAGGAGGAGGCGGGGCTAGGGTTTTTGCTGGGTTTATATGGGGTCAGGTAGTGAACATGGGCTTGGGCTTAGGGATAAATTTAGGCTTGGGTTTGTGATGGGTTTCTGCAGGTTGGAATTGGAATTGGGTTTGGAGAACTTGGGTTTGGGCTCTCGGTGATCGCTGCAGGTACAACTGGTGAGTGACTCCGAAGGATTTGGGTTTGGTCGAGAAGGTTTCAAAGTCGGAATTAGGGTTTTGGAGCACGTCGACCGATTAGGATTTTGATCGAGAGACAGGTCGGGTTGACCGTGATAGGGTTTCGGTTGAGAGAGTTACAACGGGAATCGACCGAGTTAGAATTTCGAGGTTCGTTGGCTGAGGGGAACGAACGTTCGACCGGTCAAAGTCGCAAAGGAGGTCGGTTGATATTAGGGTTTCTGTCAGGAGATATTTCAAAGGAGGTCAGGTCGGGTTAAAGTTGAGGTGAGGAGGGGAGATGAATCTGAATTGGAGGATGCTAGGGTTTTAATCGAAACACGAGTTCGGACGTGGCCGAGGAATATTAGGGTTTTGGTTAAGGAATGGGATGGATGACTGGTTTAATTAGGGGTTTTAGGGTTTCGGTCGGGGAAGTCGAGCTAGGGTTTCAATGTACTCGAACAAGAGGGGAAAAATATAATCAGCCAAGATTAGGATTTCGGAGCATCGAAAAGTAAAAAAGGTTGGTTCGACCAGGGAATTAGGTTTTTGGTCGAGCTTGTTTACAATCGAGATAGAAGATTAGGGTTCCGACCGAGGAATGAATAAAAGCGAGGAGAGAGATTTTGTATATGAAATCGTAAAGTTTGGAATTTTATAAATTGGAAATTATAATGAAAAATAATTAATAAAACAAACTCTTATATATAAATAATTGTTTAAAAATTTAGGGATTTTCATATAGAGAATTAATAGAAATTATTTTACCTAGTTTTTCTTTTGAAATGAAACTTGGGATATTCTAATATTTATTAGGATGTCACAAAACCTCCCCCCTTAACAGAATCTCGTCCCCGAGATTTGGAGAATGGTAAGGCGGGCATTCCTCCCCCGCTTAACGGAACCTCGCTCATCCAATGCGGTTCGGAGAAGTCTCTTGAAAGAATCTTGAAAATCCTAGGCCCATGGGTAACGACCCATCACGCGTTAGCTGGCACTCTGATGCTTCCATTTACTTGGTTCCAATACCAACGATACTCTCTTTCTCCATCCAACCACGCTATCTTCTTGGGCTTTCTTATAGAGTTTGTTGGTTGCTCCAATCCAATATCCTTTTTGGTATGGTCCCAACTTTGGTATGATCTTTAATTTGCTTGTCATCCATGTGCTCACAATTCTTTACTCCATGTTTTTTTTTCTCCTTCGTTTGAACCTTTTTGAGTGGCCATCTCTGGTCTCCGATGTTTCTTTGTCTTCGGCGGTATTCTCGATCAAATCTTCAAGTAAGAATAGATAAGAGGGAATAGCAATTGAACAAAAGGGAGGTACAGTAGAGAGAAAGATAGAGAATAGAAAGAAATCTTATTCCACAAATGATTTGCACTGTTGCCTCCTGTTTTGTTCTTGAATACGGCTCCTTCTTGATCCAAACTTCCAACAGAAATAGGTAAGAGAGTTTTACTTTTGAACATAGGAAGAATATAGAGAATGGACAACAGGACGGAAAGAAATCTTGATCCACCAATGACTTTCTTACATGATGTTTCCTTCTTACATATGGCTTCTTTTCGATCTAAACCTCCAGCGGAAATAGGTAGGCAATAATTTTGAATAAGGGAAGAATGTGGAGACAAGACAGAGAGAATAATAAGAAATTTTTGTTCCACTAGTGATTTGTATTCTTGCATGTTGCTTCCTTTCTGTCTGTTGCTTCCTTCTCAATGTTACTTTCTTCTTCATGCTTCGAAATTATTGGAAACGATGAGAGGCTAAGCGACATCCCACTTAATTTTTAAATAGCTTTGAAAATTAAATTTCAACATTCAATACAAAGACCCAAACAAATAAAATCCAACACTCTCTTACCTTGCATACGCGCTAAAGCGATACAAGAGGCAATCAAATAACCAACTCAAGCATGGCATCTAGACACAAATAACAAATTAGTTGTTATAATAATGCCGTCATTATCAGCTACTTATTCTTCGTACATATGTAGTACTAAAGTTATTTAGTGAGTCACTAAACTATTTTAAAACAAGGAGAGAAAACTTTTTGTATGAAAACAAGGCGAGCGTGTCATACAGTTTCTTTTTTCTTTATATATAAATCAAATCTTTTATTAGCACCTTTTTGCAATATTTTTTTAACCATTTTTTTTCTTAACCAAAAGCTCTATTCTTTTTGTAAATAAAATCTTTTGTATTTTATTTTATTTATATATTTTATTTATGTTTTTTAATAAATCAAATCTCACTATCCTTTTTTAACACCATTTTGCAAGAACATTTTTTTTCTTGAATCCTTTTTCATTTCTTTTTACAAAAGAACAAAATGCTCTTTTATAAACAACATTTTTTTACACATTTTTGGAAGAACATTTTATTTTTGAACCATCTTCATTTTCCTTTTTATATATATATAGAAAGGAAATGTTCATTTGTTTTTATTTTGTAAATCAAATTTTTTAAAACAACTTTTTGGACGAACATTTTCTTTTTGAACCATTTTTTATTTTTATTTTATTTTTGTAACTGAAATGTTTTGAATCTTTTTTATACCTTTTTATAAGAACACTTTATTTTTGGACTTTTTTCATTTTGTTTTCATAAAAGAAAATGTTTTTTATTAAATAAAATCCTTTGTTTTTTTTACCACCCTTTTTTTAAACTTTTTTTAAACTATTTTTACTTTTAAAACTTTTCTTTTCGAAGAAGTTTGATGAAACTTTTCAAAAGAAAACAAAATCCTAAACAGTGAAAGTAATGTGTTGGAGATTTCAAAATAATTTTTGTTTATAACAAATATTTTGTAGAAATGATCCTTTTTATATATACATATATATGTATACAAAGAAGTTGCATAAACCTTTGAAAATAATTTTTCTTTTCAAACTAAAACAAGAAGTTTCAACGTAATAAATACGATTGGTAAAAATTTAAAATAATACACTTTTTCCAAAACCACATAAGAAACAACCCCTTTTGAGGTTAAACCAAAAGCAAATAGTTTTTCCATTTTAATTTCATAACATAAATAAAAAACATTTTTATTAGTTTTAAATTTTATTTTATTTTATTTTATAACACCAAGGTATCTTTGGAAACCAACAATGTTTAAAGTAAATATTTTGTTGAAAAGAGAACGTTCTTTTTAAAGGTAAGTTGAATAAATCTTTTAAATTACCCTTTTTCAAACAAAATAAGAAGTGTCAACTCAAGATTTTTTTTCAAAAATCTTTTTCAACTTATCTTTATTTTCACTCAATATCTTGATCTTCATACACCATCTTCCTTCATCAGTCTTGGAGTTGCGGATTTTCTCGGTTCCGTCTACCGGTCTTCTTGTGGTGGCGACTCTTACACCATTTCTTTGATTTTCCCTTCGATCTTGTCGTAGTTGCAAAAAGTAAAACAAGCAACACACCAAACAATTTCCTACCAAATAACTAATTATCTCTATTAGTTATAATTAATGAATATCCGCATCTCAATGTGAAAACCAAAATTTGATACGATATATTCCACACAAAAATAATTTATTTGTACGAATCCTGACACTTAATCTTCAGAAAGCGAATCTTCATCAAGTGTTCTGCTATTTCCCCTATTCTTCGACAATAAACTTTTCATCGACAAACTTGTTCCGTTGTTGATATTGATAGCAAAGCAACTCCATCTTCTTGAACAAAGTTGGTATATTGGCTAAGTTTGGAATTATGGGGGACGGTAGAATAAAATTTGCCAAGTAGAAAAAATAGACAAGAATAGGATGAAATCGGGAGAATGAATAGATAAGAACGAAAGCAAAGAATGCTAAGTAGGAAATGACTAGACTTCTCTCTATTTCTTCTCTTCTTCGGCGACTGTCTCTTCTTCTTCGTTGCTGATGTTAGTAGCAAAACAACTCCATCTTCTCGAATGGGTAAAGGCTACACATAGAAGTATGGGAGCGGATAGAATAAATTGTTGTAAAGGTGAAAGAGTAAACGAGTAGACAAGAATGAATATCAGAGGATGAGTAGAACAGATTGAAAGCAAGAATTCCTAAAAGGGTAAAGTACTAGACTTCGAGAATAGATGAAACGAGAGAGTAGCAAAGAAGTTTTCACCCTTTTTATTTGAAATAAATCCTTAAGGTTTAAAGGCCAACTAGCTACGGTATCCTGAGGTCAACACCCGCTCTGATACCACCTTGTCATGACCCCCTGCGTCACCACAGGGAATCCGGCACCATGATCTGATACTAACCCAGACTAGTACCTCATGATGGACAATTAATGGCTATCATCGCTGGCATTCCATTATTGTTATTTAAAATAACGGAGAATTACAACATAGCATCTTGTGATAATACAGTAAGACATATATTACCAAATATCAAGAACGAATAAAAAGAACATCAGAGCAGCAACAGCCTTCAGCGACGATATCCAAGCGATTGACCCGGACTCCCACAGCTAGTCCTGCACATCTGAGTTCGGACCCTTCCTGGTCCTGTTTAGACTTGCAACCAGAATAATAAAATTATCCGCGATAGATATAATAAGTACGCGGCTACCCAGTAAGCAATCCTTAATAAATATATGCAATGGCAAAGATCAGGGAATTGGTTGTTTTACACCAAAACCTATTTACTAATCAAGTCTTAGCAAAAGTGATGTTTTGTTGAATGCATGAATCAATAGTGTCATCACGAACATCAAAGGAAGGTGCATTATCACACCAGGCCAATCTCAGCCTACTCTAGTCAAGTTCAATTATTAAAAGGTGAATCTACATGTGCAAACCTTTCCAAACTAGTCCATATCCGTGGACACGGCTATTATGATAGTTTTAACTTTGCAGAGTGTGTACAAATTTTCCCACAAGCCCCGTCTCATCCACTAGGAGAAACGGTATAAGACTTTTCCAGCCTACTGCGCCCACCACTTCACCAGCCCTATCTTATGGTTTCCCCGGCCCCGCCGGTGCCCGCCACAGTAAGGCGCCTTCTACGTCTAGGCACCACCCGGGGCCATTCCCCATTTAAGCCATTCGGTCTTAGGAACGCACCTACCCCTCAGGTAAGGTCATGAGCCTCACCCTAGGGCAATAGTGACAAAACGTAACCGGACAGCCTACGAGCCAGTAGTTAGTGGGTTTCATAGTGTACTAAGCCAGGGCCGAAGGCACAAGTGGCTATACGGTAAGGTTCGGTCCAGCAATACACAAGCTTGAGTCCTTATTAGAGGAGACCCTCAAATATCCGCCACAAGCCCGAAACCATCACTGCCGGGTTTCCCCTAAACAATCTACACTAGTTTTAGTCGTTTAGGGTTTATCCAAAAACATCATCACAAAGCAGACGCCTCACAAAGGCACATTTTATAGTGAATCCCAATGCAATCCCTACATCTAGTCAAAGGATAGGCTAAGGAACAATAAGAGGTTTATCAAATGAGGTCTAGTCATGCTAGTAGATAACTAACATGAATAAGGCACATACTATTCTAATATGCATGCAAAAGTGAAATACAAAAGACAAATACGATTAAGCTCCCTCCGTCCAAAGACTGTTGCCCTAAATTACAGTCACGAGAGCACATATTTTTGGACGGACGAAGATAGTAAAACATAGGACGTAATATGCAAACAACTAGTGCTTGCCTGGTAGTAGTCGGCCTCGCAACGAATCGTCGACGTTAATGGTCAACCTTGTTCATGGTGACGTCTCGGTCCGAATTCCACGCCTTCACGTTTTTCCGGGAGATTGTCGGCATCCCCGGCTCCAGCGTCTCTCGTGACATTTCGTTAGGGTTTCCGGCTCCGATGCCACTGCTGGCGACACCCTGACCTAAGTCTTGATCAGGACCATCTTCCGAGAATTTATCGACTCTAACGACTCCGATAAAATTACCGATACAATCTACACGCAAAACGAGACATGGATAAATAAACAACAATGCATATAATTCATAAAATCATGAAATAAATCTACTAGGTAAAATAGATCAAACTAAGACTAACAAAATTGGTTTGAACAGATTTGGACTTACGGTTTGGAAGAAACAAAATGGAGAAGGCGCACTGTTCATTATGAATACTGTTGAATTGGGCTTTGACCCAACCGTGAGGTCAATAGGGCAAAAATTCCCCCTGTTCCTCATCTCCCCTCACAAAGCCATACACAGGAGAGAGAGATGGAGAGGGAGAGAGATGAGGGTGGTGGCTCCGGCGAGGGCGACACCGAGGCGGCGGCTCAGCTCCGGCTAGGGCAGAGGCGGCGGCGGCGGCTCCAGGCGGCGGCATGGGCGCGGGATGAGGCGCGCGGCGACGACAACGGCAGGACGGCATCGGCTCGGCCTCCCGCCTGGGCGACGCGGCCACGACGGCGGCAAAAATCGGCTGCGGCGGGATTCCACGGGCAGGGGCACTGCCGTGGGACGCAGGGCAGGGGCACTAGGCAGTGCTGTTGGGCGGCGCGACGGCTTTGGAGCGGGGACACAGCACCGACGGCGATGACGTGGTGGCTCGGCATCGGCGCGGCTGCGGATGGGGACGGCACGGCAGCACATGAGGCAAGGGCGGCGGCTGTGGGTGGAGGTGGCAGCACAGGAGGAGGGCAGGGCTAGTGTTTTTGCTAGGTTTATATGGGGTCAGGTTGTGAACGTACGGCCGCCAGTGATAAATTTAGAGCCGGGTTTGTGATGGGTTTCTGCAGGTTGGAATTGGAATTGGGTTTGGAGAACTTGGGTTCGGGCTCTCGGTGATCGCTGCAGGTACAACTGGTGAGGGACTTCGAAGGATTTGGGTTTGGTCAAGAAGGTTTCAAAGTCGGAATTAGGGTTTTGGAGGACGTCGACCGATTAGGTTTTTGATCGAGAGATAGGTCGGGTTGACCATGATAGGGTTTCGGTTGAGAGAGTTACAACGGGAATCGACCGAGTTAGAGCTTCGAGGTTCGTTGGCTGAGGGGAACGAACGTTCGACCGGTCAAAGTCGCAAAGGAGGTTAGTTGATATTAGGGTTTCTGTCAGGAGATATTTCAAAGGAGGTCAGGTCGGGTTAAAGTTGAGGAGAGGAGGGGAGATGAATCTGAATTGGAGGATGCTAGGGTTTTAATCGAAACACGAGTTCGGACGTGGCCGAGGAATATTAGGGTTTCGGTTAAGGAATGAGATGGATGACTGGTTTAATTAGGGGTTTTAGGGTTTCGGTCGGGGAAGTCGAGCTAGGGTTTCAATGTACTCGAACGAGAGAGGAAAAATATAATCAGCCAAGATTATGATTTCGGAGCATCGAAAAGTAAAAAGGTTAGTTCAACCAGGGAATTAGGATTTTGGTCGAGCTAGTTTACAATCGAGATAGAAGATTAGGGTTCCGACCGAGGAATGAATAAAAGCGAGGAGAGAGATTTTGTATATGAAATCGTAAAGTTTGGAATTTTATAAATTGGAAATTATAATAAAAAATAATTAATAAAACAAATTCTTATATATAAATAATTGTTTAAAAATTTAGGGATTTTCATATAGAGAATTAATAGAAATTATTTTACCTAGTTTTTCTTTTGAAATGAAACTTGGGACATTCTAATATTTATTAGGATGTCACAACTCCGGACACGGCTCCCGTGCGAGGGCTCGCTCGCGTGCGGCATGCAGTGTAGGGGCCCACACATGCCCACCTAGGGTCAGCTGCGCTGCATTTTGGGGGGGCTCACGGGATGGATCTACATGCATAGATGGCCCACACAGGGGCAGGTCGTGGTGACTTTGTACGCACTGCGCATGTAGCCAGACGTGCATTTGAGGATGAACTTGAGTCATTTTTTTATAGGCTGTTTGGTTGCCTGCATCTAAGTAGTTTTGCATCTAGAGATACAAAACTAGGGTGTTTGGTTGTCTTCTCACCCATCTGAACCTGGCTCTCCAGATGCAATTACCCTCTCTGGGCCAGGCTATGGAGATACGACCAAATTGAGCGTTTCCCCAGAGCCAGGCTCCGCGGATGCAACAACAACCACGTGCGCGACACATTTGATTTATTTATTTGCTATATCTTTTGATTAGTATTTTTGATTACCGAACCAATTTCAAAAATGGGTTATTGATATTTTTAATTTTTTTCGAACAAAACGAGACCACACTTGTCATATAAATTTTAAAAGTTTAAAATTTTCATTTTTGAATTTATTTATTTATGAGACTTTCTTTTGAATTTTTTTATTTTCGTAATTGATTTTTTTGTTATTTTGATTTTCTAGAATTTATTTTTTAACACGTTTCATCTCTTTTTTGAATTTCTCCATGCCATTCTCTCCTTAGTGCAGTCAACCAAACAACGTCTCTACGCAGCCTGTACAATCTCATACACCTAACCAAACAACGACCATTTGCATCATCTCAGCCTGGCTCCAACCAGCCTGGATCGGCTCATACAACCTGGTTCAACTGAGAAGGCAACCAAACAGCCTATTAGTGTTTTGCGCTTTTGACACTATAAAATCTACTAATTAAATTTGAATCTTTTCTAAAGAAACTTGGATTTTAGCCAAGTTTCATCGATATTTAGCAAGTTCCAACAGTACTTTCTTCAAGTTACATCAGTACTAGCCTAGTTCCACTGGCTTTTCTTCAAGTTTTAATAGTAACTTAGCAAGTTTCGTTGGGTTTTCCTTAAGTTTCATTAGTAGGTCTCACGTTTCGTTAGTAGGTTCTCAAGTTTCATCAAGTTTCGTTGAGTTTCCTCAAGTTTCATTAGAAGGGTTCCCACGTTTCATTAATAAGTTGTTAAGTTTCATTAGTACGCTCTCAAGTTTTGTTTGTAGATTCTTAAGTTTTATTAGTTATTTATTCAAGTTTCACTAGCTTTTCTTCAAGTTTTAACAGTAATTTAGTAGGTTTTCTTGGATTTCCTCAAGTTCTATTAATAAACTCTCGAGTTTCATCGGTAGGTTGCCAAGTTTCATTAGTATGATATCAAGTTACATTAGATCAAGTCTAACACAGCCATGACTTGCATGGCATGCGTGATGCACCTTTCTTCTCTAAAAAAATGGGCAGTGCCCTTCTCCATCTTCATGCATGCAAGTGGGCCTACTAATGCAATGGCTCTTTTGACCAGGGGATTTTTCAGTAGCTACATGCATGATCTGACTCAGTGAGTAGCGCGGGGACCAGACGCTTGCGCGGGAAGCCACTAACGCGTGCTGTCTCCCAAAAAAAAAAGGCGCGCATCGGGGCGGGCGGGAGCGAGCCGAGACGTGAGCTGTCGAGGGTGCTCGGATGCTCGCCGAGATCGACGATCCGACGGTAGCCCAGCGTCCGATCGCTGCGTTTCGATCGGACGTCCGGACGCTTTTGCTCGCCATACATTAAACACTCTATGAAATACATCTATTACTTCTTCTATTAAGAAAAACAGAGCAAGAGTTGAGAACGGTGTGAGTGTGATACCACCACCTGTCTGGCCGATGAGCTGTCCACGGAGAAACAATTTTTGAACTCAGAGTGAGATTGATTGGTAGGAGGTGTGCATAAAACCGCATATGTATGCATGTGGAGCTAAATTGCCCCTATTCAAATCTCTCAGGACTTGTTCAGCATGCGCGATCCCAGCCAGGATCCCTGCTAAATCCTGGGGCTAGTTTCGATGTGGCCATACCGCACACGGATTTTTTTTGGGCACTTTTGGCGGAATAAGTAGAAGGAGGAATTCTTGATGATCCCGGCCAAATCCCAGGGAAGGAAAAAACACCTCTCTATGTAAGAAGAAGAAATTCCAGTAGCCCCCTTCTTTCCGATCAAGTCGGTCGGACCACTTCGCCCTGCTCTCTCGCTGCTTCGCACGAATATCTCCCACTCTACCCAGTGGAACCGCATGTCCGCATCGGCACAAAAAAGAGGTCACCGCGACGGTCTCCTTCCTTTAGAACGAGGCGGTGTGCGAGTGCGACAGCCACGTTGATGGTGCTCCTTGGATGCAGCGATGGTGGGCTCCACGGAGGAGGCGGGGAGGTGGTGGGGAGGGACGAATTTGGCTTCCCTGCTTTGTTTCCTGCTCCATCTTGTGCTCCCTCCTCACATCTCACAGCTGTCCACCTGGCTTCACTGCTTTGTTTTTTACCTTACTCCTCCAATGTCTCGCTACCACGTGTTGGGAGCACGGGAGGGAGCACACGCGGGAGCAGGGAAGCTTCATTCGGGAGGGGAAGATGCTGTCGTGGTGCTGGATTTCGGGGGGATGGATGCGCCGTGTGTGTGCTCGAATGGATCTGAGGAGGCTTGTCGTCGGAGTAGGCAGCAATGTCAGGTTTTTGGGAGGAGGCGGCGACCACAACGCTTGGTAGCAATGACGCTCCAATGGGAGAAGGAGAATAGAGATGGGGGAGTTGGGGATTTTTTTCGCTATGGAGGAGAGAGATGGAAGTGAGAAAGGAGGATAGGATATCAGAAGATTCAGACCAAGGATTCGAAATGACAAAAAAAATTATGGGCCAAATTTTCACTGAAGCCTCAATGGGACGAATTTTCCTGCTGCCTGGAGGCCGCCTGTTTCGGATGTCATTTGTTGAAAGCAACAAGGAAGAGGTGATGACGAATTTTCCTGCTGCCTGGAGGCTGCCTGTTTCGGATATCATTTGTTGGAAGCAACAAGGAAGAGGTGATGAGCCACCAAGTTTGACTTCAAGGTGAAGAAACTTGGTCACCACTGCACGGCAACACCTACTTATACTTCCGGAAACATTGAAGCACACCAAGCAATAGAGCACACTAAGTGACTAACCAGCCAAACTAGCTAAACCATGGGGAGCACGAGCACCAGCTCCTCGGCCACGGCCACCACCTGTTCGTCCTGCCAGGAAGGCAGCGGCGTGAACGTCTTCTTCTTGCCGTTCCCCGCGGCGCAGGGCCACACCAACCCGATGCTCCAGTTCGGCCGCCGCCTCGCGTACCACGGCCTCCGCCCCACGCTCGTCGTGACGCGCTACGTGCTCTCCACCACCCCGGCCCCGGTCGAGCCCTTCGGCGTGGCCGCCATCTCCGACGGCTTCGACGCCGGCGGCATGGCCGCGTGCCCGGACCACTCCGAGTACGTCCGCACTTTGAAGGCCACGGGGTCCGAGACGCTGGGGCAGCTGCTCCGGTCCGAAGCGCGGGCAGGGCGGCCGGTGCGCGTGCTGGTGTACGACCCGCACCTGCCCTGGGCGCGGGGGGTGGCGCAGGCTGCCGGCGTGGCGGCCGCCGCGTTCCTCTCGCAGCCATGCGCGGTGGATGTGATCTACGGGGAGGTGTACGCGGGGAGGCTGGCGCTGCCGGTGACGGACGGGAGCGCGCTGTCGGCGAGGGCACTCCTGGGTGTGGAGCTCGGCCCCGACGACGTCCCGCCTTTCGCCGCGATACCAGAGTCGTACCCAGCGTTCCTCAAGGCCAGCGTGGAGCAATTCCAGGGCCTGGAAGAAGCCGACGACGTGCTCGTCAACTCATTCCGCGACATCGAGCCAAAGGTGAGCATGATTTCCGTCCAAATTATCATCTGCACATCTGCTCTTGCTTCACACCCTGCGTTGTATGCACGTTCTACGTGATGGTTGTCATGTACACCGACCAGGAGGCGGATTACATGGAATCAACATGGCGCGCGAAGCCGATTGGCCCAACATTGCCGTCCTTCTACCTTGGCGACGATCGCCTGCCATCCAACAAGAGCTACGGTTTCAACCTCTTCAGCAGCAGCACCTCATGCATGGAATGGCTGGACAAACAGAGCCCTCGCTCTGTGGTTCTTGTCTCCTATGGCACGGTCTCGGATTACGACGCAGCCCAGCTAGAGGAGCTCGGCAATGGTCTCTGCAACTCCGGCAAGCCATTTCTTTGGGTCGTCAGGTCCAATGAGTCAAGCAAGCTGTCGGAAGAACTCCGCGAGAAGTGCAGGGAGAAGGGCTTCATCGTTTCATGGTGCCCCCAGCTTGAGGTCTTGACAAACCAGGCCACAGGTATGGAATCACAAATCCTAAACTATATAAATCAAATTACTAATATGCAACGGAAGTTTGATTATTAATTAACTTGTTTACATGCACTTAGGTTGTTTCCTGACGCATTGCGGTTGGAACTCGACGCTGGAGGCCATCAGCACTGGAGTACCGCTTGTGGCCGTGCCGCATTGGGCAGACCAGCCAACCATCGCGAAGTACATGGAGAGCACTTGGGGGATGGGTGTGCGTGTGCGGCGGGGCATGAATGGGCGGTTGTGGAGAGAGGAGGTGGAGAGGTGCATTAGGGAGGTGATGGATGGGGAGAGGAAAGATGAATACAGGAAGAATGCTACAATGTGGATGGAGAAGGCCAAGGAGGCAATGCAAGAGGGAGGGAGCTCAGACAAAAACATTGCTGAATTTGCTGTAAAGTATTTGTCACACAGAAAGCCTATTGCCGACTTGCTACAACGGTGCTGAAGTGGAAGCCTTAGACTTAGATCGGAACATTGCTAAGTTTAGCATGAAGTATTCGTCAAATAAAAAGTCCATTAATGACTTGCCAGAAGGGGGCTAAATTTTTTATATGAAGCAACCTACTGGAAAAATGTGTCATTTACATGTTGTAATCCATTAATTAATTTACATAATTTTTTGTTTACAGTAAATGCTTCTTAAACTGTGCAATGTATAGCAGAGTACATAGATCCTATAAACATTACTTAGAGCATCTCCAGTGGTAGAGACAGCAGTTGGCTATAAGCCAGCACTTGAGACAACTTGTTCAATGGTGATAGTTTTAGTGTTGGCTTTAAAATTGTTTTGGGCCCATATGTAATAGTCTCAATACACCTTGTAATCCATTAAGAGACTGACTCTTAGATAAGAGCTAGTCTCTATCTCTCTCTCCTCCACATAAGCAAAAAGCTGAGGTAGCCATCTTAAGAACCAGCTGACTAGGACCCATTGGAGATGCTCTTATGAACCACTGAAACTAATGATATATATAATTTCAAAACATAAATATCTCTATAATTATGTACTACACTCTATCAATTGGCAATGTGCATGTTTTTGTAAGTTTGAATAACAAGGAATTACCTCCGGTTAATTTCTTATTGAAAGCAAAAAAACTGAGGAAATTAACAAAGGTACTTTGGTGACACTTCACAAAGTTGTATACTGCAGTTTCAAGATTCTGCCACAAAAACGACAAAGCAGATAAGTGTGAAAAAAGACAAAAAAGAGCACTACATTGGGTGCAACTTCACGAAACAACATATTGCATTTTCAAGATTTTACCATAAAAATAGGGTATATATGCCCACAGCCTACAATACTTAGTGCCAGCTCACATATCGGCGTGCCTCCCCAATCAGGAAGCCGAAGACAATCAGGAAGCCGAAGACATTCAAGGCTCATCTCTGCAGGCTCTCCTCAGCCGTGACTGTCCACCGGCAGGTGGAGTTACTACAGGATTCCAAGTTATAGTTCAAAAGCCGACGTAAATTAAGCCGACATACACCCAACGACGTAAATAGGTCTATTTACATCGACGGCAAACATAAATAGCCCTTATTTATGTCGGTCTCAAGACTGACGTAAATACAAGACGTCAACTAGGGTCGTCGACATGGGTCCTTTTTTTACATCGATCTTGGTCGACATAAATACAATTATTCACGTCGGCTTGGCTGGCGTAAATAAATATTTCAGTATTTACGTCGGCTAGGTGGTGTCATGACTCATACTTTTAGTATTTATGTCGGCCTAGCCGACATAAATACTAAGGCACTGCTGGCCGGTTAAATAACCACCATTTTTTTTTTATCTTAGACCGTGTTCTTTTGAACTTAACGGCTTAACGACTTATCTATGTTTTGAAAAGACAAATGCTTTGAGTTTTTTTAGTCCCTTTTTTTTTATTGTTTTGGAGGTTGGTTCTAACGATTTAAAGAGCAAGTCAAATGAAATAGATCCGAATCTTGAGACTATCTCGAGAAGCTCTCGAATTTCAGTCATTTCAGTTGTTCAGTTGTTCAGCCATTCAGATCAGCCCCAAAGAACAGGGCTTATTCAATGACCAACAAATATAGAGCTATTTTTTACGCGGGGAACAATGCACACGCAACCCTAGGGGTACATGGGCCTTGGGCCCAAAAAATATGGTAACGCAGTGCCTGACAGATTCTACTTGCATTCGTATTTCGACTGTTCCTGCTATTGTAGATGGAATTTACAGGTGAGTTGGATAGCTATCTCGTAAGCTCTTTGTGGAGTGCTCATTTGCTTCATTTGGACGTTGTATGTGCCAGGGCGTCTGTCTGAAGGTTGGCGGCTCCTGGATGGACGAGTTTGACTAGGCGACAACTTGGACTTCCTCTCGGCTTGAGCCCGATGGTATGGGACTTCTTGGAACTTGGATGTGGTTCGTTAATCCTCTGTTGATGAAGGGTTGAACGACATAGCATGAGGGTTCATATCATATTGATAGTTTCCTATTCCTTCAACCGACATGAACTTCTCATCGCAAAGTCACTCTTCGGGAGGTGTAGTCTATGAATGGATTTTAACTCAAAGCTAACAATCTCATTCCTTTGCAGGGTTGGCGTGTCTTCGCCTTCAGGTATCTGCCAGCTACCGGGGTAAATCTCTCCAAGCTGCTCCATATTCTCCAGCCTCTCCTCTCTGGATCTTGCCCATGGCTTGGATTGGTGGATCTAGCCGTGTCGGGAAAGGAAGAAGGCTTTGGAAAGAAAGAATGGGGGGAGGGGTTTGGCAAAAGAGTTAGAGCGTGAAAAGGAGGGAAGGCAAGAGTGTTTATCATTTTTTTCATAGGTGAGGAGCTATACAATGCTTCCTTTTATACCACCAACAGTAACAAAATGATCACACGCGTGTTTCACCTTTACTGGTGTGAGTCTGCCGTTTCTGCACACTGTTCCAATGGCTAGTAAAAAACCAACCGTTACCAGTGTCTGGCAATGATAAAGCCTCCAAGTGGGTTCCGAGGATGCGCCAGGCAAGTTAGGTGCCTGTTATTGGTCGAAAGGCCTTAATTTGTGAAGCCCTTGCTCAGTGTGAAGTTTGTTTCCTGGTCTGCCCAGATGAATGTGTTTCTTAAGGCAGGCATGCCCTACCCAAGTCAAATCCCTTTATATGTTACTGGAGACTCGAACAGAAGACCATGGCCTGGTAGTGTTCTGCTTGAACCTCGGGGGCTAATTTTCGGGAATTGAGTTCCTCCTTCCCCGGACAGTGGATCAACTCCTGGTGTTCCCAGTTATTCTTACGTCTGATTCTAGCAAATATATGGTTACTCAGATGACAGGTGACGTGTCAGGCTAGGTGTTGCCTAGTGATGTGTCAATCAAGACATTGAAGGTTTGATGACTAAGGCTTCCTAATGTACGACCTCCCTTTGGCGATAGTGCGTGTTAGGGTTCCAAGTTGGCGTCGGCGTACCATGTATTTCTATGGATTGGTTACTATATATATGCTTATCTTCCTAGATTTGTATTCCTAGGGTTAGTATAAAAAGCCTCCCCCTAGGTCAGGGTACAACATTGAGACGATGATCATCATCACACTTTGTTCACACCATAGATAGCACTATCTTCTTCCAAAAAGAAACCTTGTCAAGGGTTATTCTCACGCTGACCTTGTACCGTGATCTCTTGATTATAGTCAAGGACTAGAATGGGGCTCTTTTCCCTTGCCCGAAAGGCCTGAACCAGGAGAAAAACCTCTTGTGTCTCTTTTATGTGTCTTACGCCAAAATGTCTTCGACATCATGGAAGTCGAGATCATGGCAAATAGAGGGTTCTCTGGTCCCGCAAATTAGAAGTTAGCTAGACTGGGAAGCTTGTTTACAATTGTCGACACCAGGGTTTGTTGAAACTATTCAGGTTGTGTGGGGTGAGCCAGTGCACAAAAGCGATGCTTTGCACTTTCTTCACATTAAATTTCAACTTTATTAACTATTATGGATTTATAGGAGATTTTTATAGGTGTTGTTGGGATTTAATAAAGTTCGACTTGCTGGCGGTCGTCCAACAGCTTTGGGATGGTGATGGACATGAGGTGGGGAAGCTGAACTATGCCCACAGAGCCTTTCTACCTAAGAAATAGGACCCTGTTTCTTGTTGGACTATAGGCCAATCACCTTGATTCATAGTGTGAGGAAACTTTTTTCCGAACTGCTAATGAATAGGTTGTCCTCGTTTCTCACTTAGGTGGTGTCCCCAAATCAAAGTGCCCTCATCAGGGGTAGGTGCATTCACGACAATTTTCATTTTATCCATATCCAGGTGGCTATCCTGCACAAGAGGAAGGACCGAACCTTGCTTCTCATGTTGGACACTAAAGAGGCTTTCAACTCCGTCAGATGGGAATACTTGCTTGAGCTTTTGGTGCAGAATTTGGTCTCCATTTCAGTGGCCTCGTCATCCTCCTTTGTTCTCTTTAATAGCGTCCCTGGAGTTAGGTTTGTTCATCATCGTGGGTTCACAAGGGTGACTCTTTTCCTTCTGTGCTTTTCATCCTAGCCATGGAAATCCTATCCAACTTGCTAAAATTGGCCATTGACACATGTCTACTCAAGCCGGCGTAAGCTAACCACTACGCAGTCTTGTTATATGTAGACAGCATGGTCATTTTCATTAGACCATGTATGCAAGATCTTCAGGTGGTTAAGGTGTCAATTGATACCTTTTAGGGTGCAATATGCTTGATGGCCAACTGGCCCAAAGGCGAATCCTTCCCTATCAGCTATGGCTCCATGGGTGGTCTTGTTTCTTTGGGGCCATCTTCCAGCAAAAAACCATTCCCTTGCAAGTATCTTGGTCTTCCCCTGCGCAACAAGGTTGAAAAGCAGTGACGTCATGATGACCCATTGAGAAGGTTAGGGCTTGTCTTGCCAGCCAGAAAAAGATCTAGAACTTTGCAGTTATAAGTTTTTCGTGAAGCCGTTAAAAATACGCAAACAGTGCCATAAGTAACTGTACTATTTTTAGTTCTATAGAGATAGACATCAGGTGTTGTGCATTGTTAATCATGTAATTTTGAATCAGAAAATATCTTTTGCGACATGATTGATATAAAAACGAAAGAAAAGGCAAGTGCATATAAAAAGGCCGCAAATAAATAACACAAGGAAATATGAAAATGAAAGCAAGGAAAAAAATTGAAAGTGCCTACATCCTTTAATGTCTTTTGTATTTTTGTGTATCTCCTGCTTGCATGAGGTAGGTCATAGGACGAGTTTAGGCTAGTAATTTTGACAAGTAATTTGGATATCTATTTTGTTTTGTTAATTTTATTTTGATAATTGCATATTCTTTGCTACTTAATATTGTCTATCTAAGCTCCACATACTTCTGATCAATTCAGGTCTGATCTTGCAATCGCTTCGCTCACGCTTGTTTTTTGTATCACGAACCAGCCACCAGTTGTACCACCTGTTGCTTTGGTAAGAACACGTAAGAGCGTGGCAAGACGCTTGAGAGAATGTCATCCCTCCTTTCAAAACCTAGTAGTTCGTAGGAATAATATTTTTATGTAATCTTGTCTTGTCTACTAGCAATATGGAAAGTTCATGATATGACCATGTTTGGCATCATTATGACCAAGGCTATTTCTACTATGATGCTTTCATCTACATGGCTTCCACAATCTCCACCTTTGCCACGACGATCACAAAGTTGGTTGCTGTTTCGGCTTTCGGATATGGCACCATCACATCGAACAATTAGGCCGCCACCTTAGCTGCCTCCCATAAGTGATGGTATATTCAAGAAAGACATATCTCTACTATATCTACAACTCCTGCATGTCAAGTCAGTCAAAGAAAGACACAGAAGGAAACCAAATTACAAGTCCTGCTCGAATTCTACTCCGGTTCGACCATCAACACGCAGCCAGCATTCAAACAGGCGCCTAGGCCGCATACGAACTCCGTTTTGGGCTTTCTTGGTATCCACAGAGAAGCCCATGAGGAGGTCTTTCTAACGGATCCAGTTTCACCTCAAAATTCGTTCTAAATCAATGAGAATCTGCAAAACAATCCGAGTCACTTTTCCAGTCCGAACCGAAGTGGGCCTTGGGCCTTGTAACAGAGTTGTACTCGGTTTCTCCCCACCTTGGCCGACCTCCACCACACCCTCTCTCATAAATAGGCAGTCGTACCCTCTTCTAGGGTTTGGGTTTTGTTTTGTTATGTTTTAGCCTTTGCTACATACCGGCATTCGCGCGTGTCGGTTAGACCGCCTGTTTTATCGTTACAGAACCCCACCATCTGCTTTCAGATCTGATCTAAATTCATATTTGCCAATTGAGTTGGTTGTTAATCTTGTTCTTGCTAGTTCTTCGGTCGCTTGCAGGATCAAGGACCTTCGTGGTCAGGTTGATCGCGCTCTGGCGAGGTCAATAACCATCTGGAGTTGGTGTACCGGTCACTAAGGCGCAACGTCCTTGACGGTTGTAGTCGGGCCGCCAATGTCGACTCCTACCAGATCGTAGTTATCCTCCTCTCATCGAAAGATCAGGACCCCTGCCCCTATCAGTTCACGGATCATTGGAGATGTACGGCTACATCAATGTTTGAATCACAATGATCAAGGTAAGGGAGGTAACAATATCAATTCTAAAGTAACCTTACCTTTTTTTCTGGAGCATATGACGGGAAAACATATTTTGATTGGGAAATAATAGTTCAACGAAAATTTTATTTTCATAAGGTTTGAAATTCATATAGTTAGACAAGCTAATATAAGTTCAATTGTTGTTATTTGGTGGAACCAACTTTAATTTGGGTATAGAATCTGATACTTGGGATATGTTGAAGAGACACGAGCGCCATATTTGTTCCTCCTTTGAAACATGTCATGCTTAAAAAATTGCAATATTTAGAACAAAATAATATGTCAGTCGATGAATACATTCAAGAGCTTCAATTTGGCATATTGTGTTGTGGTATAGACGTATAGTGGAGGACGAGGAGGAAGAGATGGATCGGTTTTTTGGAGGGTTAAGGCATGAAATCCAAGACATTGTTTATTACAAAGAACATAATACTATCAATAGATTGTTCCGTCTTATTGTGTTCGTCGAGAAAAAAAGGCAACGACAATCACAAAGGACGAAAAGCAATTTTGGTAGTACATTTACGCCAAAACAAACACCTACACCACAAATCAACTGTACCTCTAGCTTTTCGGTTTGTTGCCCCTTGGTGGATAATACACGTTCAACACCATATCCACCATTGTATGATCGTTTGGTAAGTAAATGTTATAATGTACATGATATTGCAAAATAAGCAATAGACGGAGAATGAGGAGATGCATGTTGCCTCAAGCATGCTTCCGAAGCATGTGATCAAAGATGTACCTCCATTAGATGAGAGGGAAAACGAAGCTAATGATAGAGGTACCATACTCATTGCAAATGTGAATATCTTTAAAATGCTAAAACTTTCCACTGATCATGCTATGTTTGACAACCATTAGAGGGACCCATTGTTGATTTGCCAAGATAATTTACTTGTTGTTCCTTGTAATAAAGAAGAGTGCTACACTTATATTTGTGCCACACCTAGACGTTTTTCAAATTACTAGTAAAAATAATGAGTTGAAATTGTTCTCTTCTTTAAAGACTTTAGTTACATTGAATTTGATGTTCTATGTGATCTAATTTGTCATGGTTATCCACAAACAAATTTCATGCTGTGAGGAAATATAGTAATAAAGGAAACAAAATGCTGAGTCAATTTTACATTTGTTCAAATATGAAATCTACTTATAACATTCTACCATGCGATCAACTAAAGACCTACAATAATTCAAATAATGAGACACCGAGTTTCTCTAGACATTTTTAAAACAATATGATAATATTTACGAAAACACTTTCAGCAGGGAGTCCGGCGCCTCCGGACTCCCAAGACACTTGCATAACGTGGGTGCTTTGCTCAGTATGCCTTGTGTTGGTGGGTCCCACAAGCATTTTTCTTTCGGCGACCATAAAATTTGACTGGATGCTCTAATCCAAAAACCGTTTGCACCAACGTGTTCCTTGTATTTTTACGAACAAAACAAGATATAAGTTGCCATATAACTCTTCAAACTTATCTGGTGAAACTTGGGTTTCGTCTACTGAAACTTGGATTTCATATTCGTTAAACTTGCCGAACTGTCAAGTTTCATCAGGTCTAATGCAAGTTTCATCAAGTTTCAACAGGTCTCATACAAGTTTCTTCAAGTTTCATCAGGTCAATTCAAGTTTCAACAGGTTTCATCCAAGTTTCATCAGGTTACATCCAAGTTTCATCCAAGTTTCATTAGATTAGCACACGACCAAGTTTCATACGCACAAGGCCAAATTTCACTAGTATAGGTGTAAGTTTCATAAGTACCTTCTCCTAGTTTCACATCAAAAAAATTGAAAAAGTGAAAAAATCAAAAAAATTTAAAGTATTTAAAATGGGTTGCTCTCGATTTTAGAAGAATTATGAAATTTATTCCACGCATTTTGAACGCTGTTTGAATTTTGTACAAAAATCAGAAGTTTAATTGAAAATTTAATCAATTGATCGACTAACAATGTCCGCCCTCGTTCCGGGTGTCCGCATGCATGCGCTGCGTCGGATGCGCTTGGTTGCCATCGATCCAACGACCGAGGTTGGTCTGGCGCGCTGGCGTCCGGACGGACTTCCGGACGCTAGCGCTCACCTAATATTTAAGAAGGGAGGTATTTAGATCTACATGAATTTAGTGGTTTGCCTTTTTTTTGGAACTAACCTTTTATAGAAAATATGAATAAGTCGAGGACGACTCACATTCAATGAGCAGAGAATGATGTGACCATGCGCATCAAGTATATGGTAACCGTTACATCAATATAGTCATAATTGAATTTAGCATCAACAACTCTATCTTCAATCTTGACATACACAACATGTTGGCAACAATTCACAACATTCACTAATACATCTACATGTACTACAATGTTTAAGACTACATGGGTTCATCGACTACCACCATGGCCAGGACGTGCAAGCCAACCGCAAGTATGTTGTCGTGTTGATAATGCGCCGTCGCCACCACAAGTTCGACTTCCACCGTGGATGCTTTCACTACATTAAGATGTATTCAAGATAGGCGCCTCTCCATCTCCTCAACGTGTCAGGCCCAACGCCATTGCTTAAGGCTCAACCAAAGATCAAGAGCAATTTTTCGTCCGCTAGCATGATTCAGCCACCAAGAGCAGTCCAACTTTAAGCGACCATAACTCGGTCGTACGAAGTCTGTTTTGGTATGTACTGACAAGCCCACAACAAAGAGCTTTTCAATGGATCAAGATTGAGACCCAAATTCCATCAGAATAAATGGAAATCGCTTAGTGTTTCGCCACCTCCACTTGAACCCTCAGGCCTTGTATGACCTAGGGTTATCTGGCCACCCCCTAGACCTCTCCCACCTTAGACTTGTGTTTCGTTTCAATTAATCTGTTATTTCAGTTTTGCCGTATCGATTTACGGAACCTTACCCCATGAACTTCATCGGTAATCAATTTTTTTTTCATATTGCGTCTCCTTTATAGTTGCTCGTTTTCTCGATTTGCGTGCAGGTAGGGATGCAAGTGGGAAACCTGCGGGTACCCACTTGGCCACTCTAGTTCATTACAAATGCAGTAAAAAATTAGCGGACAAATTGGTGCCTTAGAGACCAAGTGGGTACCCGTAAGGTGTCCCACTTGCATCCCTACTTATAGCATAAGCCTTCGTGACTAGGTTAGCCACATGTTGGCATGGTTGATAACGAGTAAATGAGTGGCATAGTGGCTGTTGGTTTCATATATGTTCTGATTAGAAGCCAAATCGTCAACGTTGAGTCTACATACATCGATTTACCTATAGCTGTCGAAATATCACACCCCCTCATCACTGTACCTGTCCGTCTAGTCCCGTGGAGCAAAACTGAGTGCCGAGGGCCGAACCGCTCACTTTTGCTCTAGCCGAAAGAACCTTTAAGGTCTGCTGGTTTGACCCTCGCCTCAACAAGATCAGCACGCATGACCAATTACAGTGTAATAACTAGTAGCTTCAGTTAAGCAATGAAGGTCAATTGATTTACAGTATGTCATTGCTCTATGAAAAATGATAATCGACCTTTAGTTGGAAGATTAGATACAAAATACTCAGATCTGATATGCCAACTTAGATCATTCTGTGTAGCCAGTGTTGCCTAGGAGCCAAGAACACAGTCACTCAATCAGTCTGTCACCACCTAATTTTAACTTACCTTGAGGGTCGACGATCCCTTGCACTAGCCCCTGGATCAGTACGCTAGTGCAGAAGACCACATAGCCGATACAAGCATACATCGATAAATAAATCCCTGAATATTACAATCATTGTTACGCCCTTAGACGAATTTAGTAAGGCGGCCCATACACGCCTTAAATTACAAACAAAGTTCGGAGTACAACGGTCACCAAAATATTCACCCAAAGGAATTCCTATCGACTACGGTCCATTAGCGACTGGAGCGACTCCTAAGACTCCTCAGATCCACCATAGTCCTATCCGTCGTCTTCGTGACACTCGTAAGGGTCATCCTCGACTTCATCGACTAGAACAGGTAAGAAGGCGAGGTTAGTGTCATCCAAACGCTGGCTAGTTAACACTTCCCTTAATGCATATAGTGTTTAGAAGGCTTTATTTGGAGATAAGGTTTATTTTATTTACGTAAAGCCAAATTTATAAGATTTTGGAAACATCCTAACTAGCATCAACTAGAATTTGATCTTTTAATATAAATCAAGGGTTTCCATCTTAACAATGCACCCAAACCCAATTAACCAACCATTCCCACCAACCAACCCACAATCGACAAACTCTCATCCAAATACACAACCCAGCTTAACAGATCACCACACAAGCTTATTCGCTCATCATGAACTTTCTTCCGGTTGCCCCCAACCATTCCTAGTTCCGCCATCCTTCCAGAATTTGGCAAATCCTGTTGTAGACCACACATGCCATGGCATGATCACCCCGGCCTAGTAGGGTTGCCAGCCCTCACTACCCGACCGTCACCCTAGAGATGTGTGGCCATTATCACCTTCGGTGATGGCCAATGCCGGTCCCCTATCTAGAATGGTCCTAGAGGACCTCTGCAGAGCGCTCAATCCTGGCGATCCAAGACCCTACTCCGCGCGATGGCCACGCGTTGTGTTGGAACCATCCCTCAAATGGCAGCGCTCTCCGCTACGTGTGTTACTCCGCGCTCCTCCTAGGTATGCCCTGGTTAAACCCAGCACAAGGAATATCATGCCTTAATCATCCATCACATGTCATCTAGGGGCAAGCCACCATTCATTCTCTACTTCCACGGTCATCGACCACACCATACACTTGGACTTTCCTAACCGACTGACCACAACCGACCAAGTACCCACATAGCCATACCCACAAACACAATCAGCCCAACATTTATCTACTAGCCGTAACTGTCATATGTCAAATCATATTGAATGAGAATCATGAATGTCCGGTGAATATCGGTTCACCGTTCCGTGGCGATTAGTTAGAAGATTTGTTAAGCCTAAGCCGGTCTAAGCAAGTTTTACCCATTAGGTAGGGCTAAAGTGGTTACAGGTTAATCATAGGCTAACAAGAGTAATGACAATCAAGGCAGTTATTAAGGCTAAAACAGTTCAAGGCAGACATGTATAAATATTACATAATTAACAATTAGGTAGACTAATAAGCATGCATTTTAATAATTAAACAATATAGTTTAAGGAAAACTAGGTAATGAACATGGTATTAGCGATGTTAATCCGCACTAGGGAAAGTCACTGTCACTCCCTAATACGGATCACATCTAAAGAGTAAGTGTTAACTCGCCTTGTTCAGGTAGGTGGTCCCCTTCGGCGTCCCCAAATCTCCCTTCGGGATCGCCTACGTCTAATCAAACCAACAAACCAATATTTACTTACTAATGCGATGGAAAACATGATGCATGCACGATCTAGGTTAAACCCTCGGCATAAATACCACTGTCGATTAGCGAACCTACTCTGCGCATGATGTGCTATGCATGGCACGGTGCATTAATAAATAATATTAGTAGTATATAATAGTCTACTAAACCCCAAATTACGATTTCGGACGATTAGATCGTGAAAGGTTGAGTAGGGTTTCTTGGCAACATAAAATGACGACTATTGAAATTTCCACCTACGTACGAGGTAAAGTTTAATCAGAGTTGAGAGTATACTAAGGCTCCTAAACAATGAGATAAACCTAGGTTATGGTTCTTTATTAATTTATTATCCAGAAGCATCTCATGGGTAAAATTAATAAAGAAAAAGGCAAGCTATTTAATTAGTAAGTGCTTTTCAAATATAAATACCCTTATGATTTCATTTAAGTTGAACTACAATTTAAGTTTATTCCAGAATTATTAGGCCATCTATCAATCTAATATTTTCTAAAGGACATTTGGTGTCTAAATTATCATTTAAAAATAGCCAATAAGCACCTTCGGATCAATTTAGCTATCTCTATCTCTACTTCTTTAAAAGCACCAGTTTACAATTACCTTGTAAGACACACTTCATCTCAACCACACATTGTTTACATCTAATGGATCAATTTTGCGTTTGAATCCTTGTGGCGCCCAATGACGATCTGCTGCGTTGCTGCCTCTAACCCGCGCTGCCTCAGCCCCCAACCGCAGCCCACTCGTGTTGCCTCCCATCTCCCACCTCGCCTCGCCTCGACCAGCCACATCAGTCGCCGTCGCCCGCACGCCTCCATCCCGCACCACCGCCGCCTACCGCATCAACCTCCTCCCGGCGCCGCCACCCTTCCCCGTCGTGGCCGCTCCTCCGTGCACCGCGTCCTCTCTACAGCCGCCTCCTGCTCCAATGCTGCCCACCCCGCCGCCGCCGCCTCGCTCCCCACTGCTACAGCCCCCTCCCACGCCACCCCCTCCCAGTGCCACCGCCTCCTTCCCTCTTCGCGCCCTTCCTGTTGCCGCCACCTCCTCCCCGCGCCGCCACCCGCCGCCGTCGTTTACTCAATCCAGACCAGAGGCACGGTCTCCATCTCCCTCTCCATCACCCGCTCACCCTCCCCCACCGTCGCCGCCAAGGTATAAACAGTAATTACATATTGTGCTCTAATGGTGCTCTAATCCCATAAGATCTCGTATGTTCATCTTTCATCTTTCACAAGCTGATAGGATTCGATATTAACTCGACATTAGAACATCATGACTTCATCTCAAATTGTCTCAAATTGATAATCAGAGAACATTGCTATTGCTATTGCTATTGCTAGCAATTTATTAGTGTACATTGTTTTTTTTTATGAGATCAAGGATAACAGCATGATTAAATACATTAGTGTACATTGTTTTTTTTTTTATATAAAATCATGGAGAATAGCATGACTTCATCTCAAATTATAGCCTAAGTGACACCCTTACTGACCAAACTCATCCTATCTATTTCTGAAATTTTTAGCTCTAATGGATTGGACGGAAGAGGCAACCCTTTCCCCTCCTTTTATAGCCTAAGGGTGAGATGCCCTAAACCCTAAAGCCCATTTCCACCCTTCATTTGTGTATGAGTGGTGTACAACTCACGCACTAAACAACACACTCACTCAAAGAAACATTCTTCACATAATACTTCAGGAAATATGCTTGAAGTTTCCTCAGCGGCCAACCCACGCCAAGGCCCACTGGTCAGATCAGCTTCGTCATCAAGTAACCGATGCGCCAACCTCCATCTGTCCCGGACTTCTTTCCATGGTGAAGCTTTTCGAATAAACCACCTCATGTGACCGCCAGATCAACGAACCCGATCTCCTACATGCCTCCGGACGCACCAGCCTCTAACCATCCCCGCAAAGCGTCAGCCACGTACACACCATTACCTACTTCACAGAGGTGAACACACACAAAAACAACACACCTTACCTATACTGTAAGGTTAGTCCATCATATGATCATCAACGTTGAATCATGTTCTCAAATCCGAAAACACTATACCAAAACATACTTAGCACGACCGGACAGTTTGGGACTAATCGAAAATCTCATCAAAATCCAACAATACCTTAGCAAGATAACTTGAAAACCGTTTGAAATTCATCATTGTCACATATATTCATTATCACCCAAGGGAATCCTCCACATGGGTCTCAGCATATGTCTATCCTCTTACACGGCACGATGCCATGCTTTTTATATAGAAAATAATGCATTTTTGTCATATCGTATTTGACACAATATTTCCACATTGGCATATTTACATTATATTAATGACGTATAAATGTGTATACATGACACAACTTATAGACACGTGAATTACAGTATAACAATGCACACTTATTCATCAATCTTGGTATATGCTTATGTGGCATTTGTCGACCCGACTACTCTGTGGGATAGGAAGGCTCCATGGCAAGGCCACACATGCCCCTCTTGTCAGAGATGTCCTTCTCCATCCTTAGGTACCCGTTCTCGCCCCACGTGGTGCCCCAGGAGTTTTTCATGAGCCAATACTTGGTGCCATCAGCTTTGCCATAGCCTATGGCGACAATGCCATGGTCGAGGTCAGTGCCGCACGAGCCGGTCATCACGCCACCTTTGTAGAACTGGAAGGTCATGTCGCCACCATCGACGGCCACGGACACGGGCTGACTTGCCACCGCCTTCATCAGCGCGGCCTCGTTGTTGGCTGGCACGTCCTCGTAGCCCCTGATGGAGGCGGCGTTGCTAGACCCGCCCTTGCACTTGCCATCCTCTGCCTGGTACGGGTAGCCGGACTCCGTCGTGAGGCCACCATTCTTAATGATGAACTTGAAGGCATCGTCCATGAGGCCGCCCTCGCAGCCCTGGTCATCGCCATGGACGTCGCAATCCACCAGCTCCTGCTCCGAGAGAGAGATGAGCTTGCCGGTGCTCAGCTTGACGATGCCCTCCACGGCTGCTACCGCGGAGAATGCCCAACAACAGCCTAGCCTGGATGTTTCGATCGATGATATGATCACACATTGATTGCACGCTACTTTTCAAAGTGGTCTATGTTTAATAGCTTAGTTTTAAAAACATCATGTTGTCTCTAAAAAGTTGTTAAAAATAACATGAATATTTCTTAGTTCATATATATGCTCACCACATTGGCCTTGATTTTTAATGGGAGTGACGGCGCCCTTGCTCCTCCAGTCCACCGTCGCCGGAAGCGCATCGATGCTGAGGTTGTCGTACCTGAACCCGGTTGGAACCCTAACCACGTTAGGACGGAAGCCCTTGTTGGTCTTGGTCGTCCTGAACTCCTCGTTGGTGAGGTCGGCGAACTGGTTCACGCCGAGCCAGAACTTGTGGTTCTCCCCGGCAGCGTTGAACGAATCGATGAACTCGACGTTGGCCTTGAACACCTCGAACCGCCGCGCCTTCTCGGCGGCGTCCCGGTACACGCGGCCGTGCTGCGCCATCCACGCCTCGTGCCTCGCCGCCATGGTCGGGCCATCGCTCAGCTCGCGGGCTGCAAGCACGGAGCTGCACAAGCCGAGGATGACAAGGAGGAGAACTACCTTGGAGATGCCCATGTTCGTTAGTTCTATCAGGCTTTGTTTGCTGCTGTGTAATTTGCTTTGGTCTGGTGAAATGGAACGGGTGGTGTGGGTTTTTATAGGTACAGGGTACTTATATAAGTATTGGAAACGGTGCTTGTACGATGCGCGCGCTGTGTGGGAAGCAGCGGATGCGTACGTACGTAGCCGTGATGGTACAAAACTCTTGTGCATCGGACGTAACGGTTGCTGCACAGCTGACAGTGACCCCGGCTGTTTATGCCCGAAGTTCTTGTTTTACGCCCAGTTAACAGCTTGGCAAATTCTGTGGGATTAATTTTAACGAAAAGTTTTCAATTGAATCTGAGCAAGTGTAGCAATAACGCTGTATATTTAAGATTAATTCGCCTGATATACCCAATGGCCCACGGTAGTATATTTTTCTGCCGGCTTCAAAAAACCGGTGGGAACGGCTGGTGGTAAATGAGAGCCGGCAGTGATATTTCATAATTACTCTCGGAACAATAAATATCCGGACAATTACAAGTTCTCACTGCCGGATTTTGGCTTGAATTGACAGTGATTTTGCCCCATTTATATATCTGTCTTCCGGCCCGAGTTTGGACAAGCTCTATTTTGTAGTGGAGAAACTCTAGTGGCCATTTTCTCAACAATCCGTTGTGTTGAAACTTGGACTCCACTGGATTTGATCTTGAATTCTGCCGTGTTGAAGCTCGGAAGAAATCCATTTGAGGGTTGAATTTGGATGTTTGTCATGTTGTCTAGATTATTTGACGAAAAAAAAATATTTTCATCTACAATAAAATCTGGAGCGCAGATGGACTGAAGATAGATGTAGCTTTCATCCACATGTTCATCTACATGTCTAGCTTATTTGGATGTTAATTGTAGATCACACACGCACACACACACCCTCCATCTATTTTTGATGAGATTGATATACTCAACATGTAGATTAACGAATCATTTATATGCATACCTGTTAAGACAATAATATTAGCATTTCATTAATAAGCTGCTTTATTTCCTTAATCAATGCGTGCATGCCTCATTTTATATACCCAAAATGAAGGTAAGTAAGCATGATCATTGCGCCCAGAAAAACTTTAAACTCTGATTTATTCGAATTTGAGGTAGGGTGAAAATAAACACTAGAATACTCGTACGAATATTTTAAACTAAAGTACTCCCATGTTTATAGCCCACCACGTGTCCTCTCCCATCTTCTTAACCTTTCCCACGCACGGGGACTTCGGCAGATATATATACTATTTAGCAGTGTAGGTGCTGAATAGTTATTCAGCCCGTGAGCCAAGTACTGGTCGCATGGCTCGATGCCTAACGATGCTTCGTTTCGTCTTGAAATCAGGTAAATCCATTATTGATGGTATAAAAAGTGATTGCACAAGCTAATAAGTGTCATAAAATTCGTTGAATATAAGTACGTGCTATACTTGTGATGTAACATTATTTACCTCTGTCTCATGTCACGAGCAACTGCAAAGTCTGGATCAAAATACACTATACTAAAGGCTATAGTGTGCAAGCTATTATCTACAAATTAAATTGATTTGCTTATTAATATGAAATATTAATGAAAATGAAGTGTGATAGTTATATGAACTTACCAACAACACGCTTTGCTCCTAGCATGGTGACCAATTTATCAGTCACAACTAACTTGACTATATCAAATCTTTATGAAAACAAACATCGGAAGAATAAACAATATGTAGAGATGATTAGGAACACAACATATTTGAAATATATATTATGAACTAACATACCTGTCATCAGCAAGCACAACATTCTTATAAGAAATGTTTCTAAAGTAAACACTCTCTTGTACATATTGTACGGAGCTTACATAGAAAATCATTCCGATGACATCTACAAGATAGATAATCCATAATATATTATGCACTAATAACACTAAAAATTGAAAATTTAAACAATGATCAAGTAGGAAAATGTACCAATATAAAAATCATTTTCGTAAGTGTATTGAGAAACTCTATTGAGAGGCATGAAAGTTGGAAATAGTGGAAGGGTCTGCTCAATCATATCTGGAATTTCACATATATGTGTGTCCCTTGTGAAGTGGATCACAATTGAATTGTCTACAAGAAAATTATGTAAATGTCTTGCCACCGTTTGAGCCGACATTCCTGAGATATAATACATGAAACCCTCATGAAGGAAGGGATCAAAACTATGCACCTGCTTATCAGCGATGGTAGCAACCATCTTTGTACCCTGTGCATAAATAGATATATTTTGATATGTTCAGTCATAGCACCACTGATTTTGGGTTAGGAATAAAGTAGTGAAAAATTTGAACCAATTGGATCAATTTAAAACCAAAGATAAAATCTCATTAGCAATTGAAAATCATACCTATCTCCTCATATTTTTTTTTCTTGTGGGCATTCTATCGAGCACCTCTCAAGAGCACTCTCTCGCTCTCTCTTCCTCTGCTAGGTTGCCACGCCTTGC
Organism: Raddia guianensis; assembly: GCA_036346415.1. Taxonomy (NCBI): domain Eukaryota; kingdom Viridiplantae; phylum Streptophyta; class Magnoliopsida; order Poales; family Poaceae; genus Raddia; species Raddia guianensis. Next base: position 11,822,251 of record CM070537.1, on the reverse strand, counting down.
CGCTTTGCCTTCTTTGCTCTGCTCGACCCAGCAGCGTTCAGCCTCTGCCTCGCCGTTCTTTGCCTGTTCTGCCGCTTCGCCTCCGTCCGTCCCAAGCGCCATCATTACCGTCCGACGAGCCTCACCCGCATCACGTTGCCATTACTCCCTAGCCATGCTGCTCAGTGCCTGCCATTACTCCCTAGCCATGCTGCTCGGTGCCTGCTCGAGGCTCATAGCACCACCTTCCAGTCCCCTAAATCTAGAGCCAGTCCCGTTGGAGTGTCCCTCCAACACTACAAGAAATATGGCCTTATGTGACAATCAGATATCGTCACAAAGAGGTTTTTTTTGTCACCGTATCCAATCTGTGACGCTCCTGTGACGAAAATCATTCTGTCACAAAAGGTGCGTCTCTAAAGCCCTTCTGTGACAAAACAAGGAAAAACGTCATAAAATTAGTGACGAACGTTTGATCGTCACAAAGAATTATGATGCTATGAATTGCCACAATTTAAAACAAAAATGTCACAAACAAATGACTAGGATGGTGCTAGATAGATGACATGGCAGGTGACATGGCAAAATGTTGTGATGAATTTTATCGTCATAATTATTCAAAACCAAATCAATTTGGAAAACTCATAAATTCTAGCCCAATAATGTATTTAGACCCCATTATAGCTCACAATTTATCATCACATAAATAAATCCAAACAATTTTTACACAAATAAATTCATTGTAAATTAACAAGTGACCAAATAATACAAATATTCATCGGCACATTGTACATGGCAACATAAATACAATTGAATTTGTCACCAAAACATGACACACAAACAAATTCTTGAACTAGTCCTTGAAAAGCGCTTGAACAAAAAAAAAACTATGTGCAACACAATGCTTGCAAATTGAGAAACTAAAATTACATGAAAATCACCATTGTTCCATTTCCTCTTGACCAAATTCCTTAAGGAGACATTCCTCGAGGTATTCCAACTGCAAGCGAAAAGTTCTTAGATGAGTTCAAGTTACACCAATAGATTTCACAGAAAAGTGTACCATTACATAGAACAAGCAAATATATTGCTGAGGAATCAATGAGGCAATTGACAGGAGCATGAGATAGCAACAGGTCCGGACAGGACCCCACGTTTAGGTATACTGCCTTGGTGGATGAATGCCGGTCTAGATTTACCTAATGGATGACATAAACTTTCTAGAACAAGCGCAGAGCTAGCTAATTTGGAATGAATAAAAACTTGGCAAGTTGTCGATTAGACAAGGTGTGGCAAGCTAGAATGAATAAACTACCGGTGCATGCTATTTTTGCCACAAACTCAAGTTGTAATGAACAAAGAACTAGGAGATGCAGTTTCAGTTTGCTACTGATAACCAAATTTAAGATGCAATAATATATGTCTGGTTTGCACAGTTTAGTTTCATACATGTCAATAACATGCATAGCCCTAGTACTATAATCTCTACAATCTCTTGCCTACCATTGAAAGGGGGTTTTGTACTGATACTGGTAGACTGATAGTGGTGAACTTTGATTATATGAGTATACATTCCTAACAGCCAAAAAATTTAAACTTTCTTAGAATAAGGTGTAGAGAACGGGTACTGAAGAATCACCCTTGAATCCTGATGGCCAAATTACAGATTTAGAAAGCTAGAAAAATTTATTCAACCTTAATTCTAAGATTATGTAAATTGTTCATGAACTAAACCATCTGACAGTGCATAGTACCACCATAGATTCTCGTGGTTTGGTTAGAGACTAGAAGGAAGAGTGGAAGACAGCATATGCGCGCAACAGTGGAGAAGCACCGCATCAGCAAGAGCAGCTGTGCGTAGGGGGTGGGCGGTGCTAACCTGCATCAACGGCTCCTCGGCGGAGCAGCAGACCAGCAGTTGCCGCAGACGACCATCGCCTGAAGTTGCCGCGAGGCGCCATCTGAATCCGTTTGCACGGATGGAATGCTCCACCCGCTCTCAGAGCGAGCTTTTGGCCATTCACCAGGAGACGCCAGCACAAGGCGCCAGTGCGAGCGCCGCCAATCGTGGACTGTCACCCAGCATCCATCAACATTGCGCCGCCACCGCTCGTCGCCCCGAGCACGGCAAACAACCATCGTGCCCTCCAGATCTAGACTTGCTGATTTTGGGGAGGTGAAAAATGGGTAAAGTGGGAGGAAGGTAGGAGCTGGAGTATAGTGTGGGTCCCCCATGCCGCCGTCGACGAGCATGCCAGAGAGGCCGAGGGAGGGGGGATGGGGACCACGGGGTTGAGGCGGAGAGTATCCCAACAGCGCTCCTCGGCTGTGACTGGGGTAGAGTCGAGTGAAGGAGCTAGGTAGGCGAGTGACCGTGAAAGCAGAGAATGATTGATGGGTTGCTTCTGGTTGCACTTGGACATTCTGAGGGATGATTAAGGCACGAGATGCTTAGTGCTGGGTTTAGCCAGGACTTACCCAGGAGGAGCGCGGATAAACACGCGTAGCAGAGAGCGCTGCCATCTGCGGGATGGTTCCAACACAACGCGTGGCCATTGCGCGGAGTACGGGTCTTGGATCGCCAGTTGTGAGCATCCTGCAGAGGCCCTCTGAAACCATTCTCGATAGGGGACCGGGATCAGCCATCACCGAGAGTGATAACGGCCACACATCCTCTGGGTGACGGTTGGCCAGAGAGGGCTGGCAACCTTACTAGGCCGAGGTGATCACGTCATGGCATGTGTGGTCCCCAATAGGATTTGCCAAATCCTGGAAGGATGGCATGACTAGGAATGGTTGGGGCAATCAGGAGAAAGTTCATGAGGAACGAATAAGCTGGTATGGTGATCTGTTAAGCTGGTTGTCTTATGGAAAAGAATTGGTCGATTGTGGGTTGTGTAATTGGATGAGAGTTGTCGATTGTGAGTGGTTGGTTAATTGGGTTTGGGTGCATTGCTAAGATTGAAACCCTTGATTTGTATTAATAAGATCAAATTCTAGTTGATGCTAGTTAGCATGTTTCCAACAATCCTATAAACTTGGCCTTACGCAAATAAAATAACCCTCTCCTCCAAATAAGGCCTTCTAAGCACTACATGCATTAAGGGAAAATGTTAACTAGCCAGCGTTTGGATGACACTGACCTCGCATATCTCTACTCTTTTAGATTAAAGTTAAGGAGAAGGATTTGCTCGAGTGTCGCAAAAGAGATGAACCAGCTGTGATCGTCATGAAGCGGTTTAAGGTTTGCTCTAGTCGCCTGTAGGAATGCATAGCTGTTGGAGGTTATTACGGATAAATTTATATGCTCTGATGACTCTGATGGTTTACCTATAACCATCGTCAGGCCTTTCGGCTTATTTAAAATTAAGCCTGCGTCATACAACCAGGTATGTAATTTTTCGAATAATGAAAAGTATGTCTATATGATACTCGGCTATGTATTGCACGCACTAGAGTACTGATCCAGGGTCTAGTGCATGTGTACAGCGGTCCTCTGTAAGTATAAAAATGAGGGCTGACAGATAAAGCACACACTCGAACTGAGTTGAGGTTTCGAAGCTCGGAATCGATTGGTCAACCGACATAAGGGATTTTGAGAGTGTTTCTCCAATTTGGAAGATAACAACAATTGAACAAAACCAAAACAGAAAAAGAAAGAGTCTTCCCAATATATAGGGAGAGGGATGACTCTAGGAGGAGCTCTCACGCAGCAGGAATACATGGGGACTCAGCCCAAATTAATGGTGACGCAGCACCCAAGAAGACCAAAAAATTGGTTCTGTCCCCGAGATGTTTTTAACTGCTGTGGCCAGCTCACTTGGAATTTGAAGGTGAGGCCAGATCCGTTGGAAAGGTGGCGAAGTTATCTTTCCAATAAGTGCTCACACGTTCCAATCGGAGTCCGTTTGCATTCTGTAGGCCGTTTTATTTCAGACTGGTCATTGATGGCCAAGCGGAATCCCTTTGCATTCCCACCATACTTTATTGTCTTGATTGGTGTGTTGATGCCTTCTAACTGGTGCTTGTTCAAGTTCCTATGCATAATATTGTTATTAGGTAGCGGTCTAATCTCCAATGTATAATTATTCAACCCAAGAAACGATTTTACCTGATAATTAATTTATTGCGCACGAGCTCGTGTGTTTGGTCATTGCATGATGATCAAAGGTCGCGGGTCACTTGGAAGTTGGAAGGACTTTGGTCATTGATCACATGGGTATATCCGACGTAGTGATGTCCTCATCATTCTCCCCTTCTTTATTTGGAGTCGTACTCGACTCTAGTTGATCTTCTATTACATAGTATGATGTGAAATTTTGATGTGCTTCTTGGGGACGAACTAGATCCCAGAAAAAGGAACACTTCCACATATGCATTGGTGCCATGATCTTATCATTCTTCCCTTCTTCCAGAATACACGTCAACATCTTTTGACAATATGCAAAGGTGCTCGACAAAAAGAACAACGTGTACGTGTGGTATATGTATGCATCAATTGTTTTGTCATTCTCACATTCAATACGGAAACAATTATGCAATGTTTTTCCTAGAAACCATTTGTTCTCAAGATTTCTTCTTTCTTGAGAAAAATTTGTCCTTAAATTTATTAAGCATTGTATCAAATTGTATGGAAAAGACTAAGATTTATTTGTGCCATGCAGATTTCTTTCAAGTGATTCACAAGTGACATATGAGCAAATGAATAGAGATCTCTTTTCAAAACAGTGATCATCGAACAATTTCTCTATCTACGAGCTACCACAATATGACACAATGGATGGCGTGTTGTAAGAATTTAACATCAAATCAGCAAGCAAATCGGTTGTGATAAATATTTGACGAATATGAAAGGTGTTGTCCACACCATAATTTCCACCCAAATAAAATTTGCAAGTACTATCTAGAGATTTGGAACTAGAAATTTTAGCAACGTTATCAATCATATTAGATAGTTCAACAGTTTCATCAAATAGCACATAGCACAAACATTTATCATGAAATGCTTTCCAAAGAACTTTCCCTTGAGTAATCAATTCAATATTATGCAAATCAGATGTATTAAATTTAACACAAGATATTTTTTCTTTCAGCACAAGTGTTGTTATATATAAGAACTTAACTCTTCTCCATGGATGACTACCTATTCAATACCGTTATTAACTTTATTGTTCTTCTCTGATGTTTTAGGTGTTGCAAGTATTTCTTCTTTATGCAAAATTAACCTTGAGGCAGATAACTTCGATTTGGGCGGAGGATGACTTTGACGATCCGACTACGAACCACACAAGGATAAGCGCCCACAATCGCTAAACCACACTCCTGATTATTATCGACCGTGCCAAAGCCCGGATGACCTGACCACGAAGGTCTATCCTTGCAAGCAATCGAAGAACTCGCAAGAACAAGGATAAAGCACACACTCGAACTGAGTTGAGGTTCTGAAGCTCGGAATCGATTGGTCAACTGACACAAGGGATTTCGAGAGTGTTTCTTCAATCTGGAAGACAACAACAACTGAACAAAACCTAAACAGAAAAAGAAAGAGCCTTCCCAATATATAGGGAGAGGGATGACTCTAGGAGGTGCTCTCACGCAGCAAGAATACATGGGGACTCAGGCCAAATGAATGGTGACGCAGCACCCAAGAAGAGCAAAAGATTGGTTCTGTCCATGAGATGTTTTTAAATGCTGCGGCCAGCTTACTTGGAATTTGAAGGTGAAGCTAGATCCGTTGGAAAGATGGCGAAGTTATCTTTCCAATGAGTGCTCACACGTTCCAATTGGCGTTCGTTTGCATTCTCTAGGCCGTTTTTAATTCAGACTGGTCATTGATGTCCGAGTGGAATCCCTTTGCATTACCACCATGCTTTATTGCCTTGACTGGTGTGTTGATGCCTTATGACTGGTGCTTGTTCAAGTTTCTATGCATAATATTGTTATTGGGTAGCGGTCTTTTCTCCAAAGTATAATTATTCAACCCGAGAAATGAGTTTACCTGATAATTAATTTATTGCGCACATGCTCGTGTGTTTGGTCCTTGCTTGATGATCAAAGGTCACGGGTCACTTGGATGGACTTTGGTCATTGATCAAATGGGTGTATCCGACATAGTGATGTCCTCATCACCCAGTCCATTTTCATAGCACTTAGATCCCTAGCTTGTGTGGGCAACACCGGCGAGCCTTCGGCTCCGCCGCCACATCCGGCCGCCTCTGGCCTCGACGTGGGAGTCATTAGGCCCGTAAGAGGCTGTAGATGCCGGAGCGTAGCGGTAGCGCTGCCACGGCAAGAGCAGTTGCTGCCGAGCCATTGGATTTACGTCTAGATTCGTGCGGGCTAAAACGCTTAGAGACGCTGACGAGCGGGCACCACCGGCCAGTTCGTCCCCGCGCGCGCTGGGTTTAAGCCGTGACTCAGGGTCGCTGTCACCAGGGCCCTAGCCCCACCTGGCAGGATATGTGGAGGCGTCATTGGATTTGGGCGCCTCCGCCTCGTGTTAAAGCCCCATGAAAAACCGCCTTCGGCGTAGCCGCTGATGGTTGGCGCGGGCGGGCGAGTGCGTGGGCCGTGGGCCGAAACTGTCGCTGGGCTGATCCATTCGCTGGCTCGGCTCGAAGTAATTTAATCCATTTTCCACTGAATTTTGGGTATAATCACATCGTGCGAAAGCTTATTTTGGGTATAGCTAGGCTATTATATAATGATATTGTTACTTAATAATTGCATCATAGCATGCATGGTATATCATGCGAGAATTTATAGTCCTTAATAGATTGTATGCAATAATGTCAAGGGTAAAGCCTAGGTCGTGCATACATCATGATTTCTGTTTGCATTAGTAAGTAATTATTTGGTTTGATTGTGTGACTAGACGTAGGCGATCCCGAAGGGGGGGTTTGGTGACGCTGAGGAGGACCATCTACCTGAGCAAGGCGAGTTAACACTTACTCTTTAGATGTTGTTCGTATTAGGGAGAGACTGCGACTTTCCCTAGTGCGGATTAACATCGCTAATATCATGTTCATTAGCTAGTTTTTCTCCAAACTATATTGGTTATTATTTAAAATGCATGCTTATTAATCTGCCTAATTGATAATCATGTAATACTTATACATGCCTGCCCTTGAACTGCTTAGCCTTAATGACTGCCTTGATTGTCATTACTCTTGTTAGCCTAAGAGTAGTCTGGTAATCACTTTAACCCTACCTAATGGGTAAATCCTGCTTAGACTGGCTTTGGCAAAATCGTCACGGAACGGTGAACCAATATTCACCGGTTATTTATTCCTTCATTAAAATGGTTATGATATGTGTCAGTTAGGGCTATTAGTTGCATGTTGAGCTGATTGTGGTTGAGGGTATGGTTAAGTGGGATGTCGATTTGGTTTGGTTGGTTGGTTGGGATAGTCGTGTAAGGCAAGGTCGAGGACCATGGAAGTAGATATGCATGATTGGTGTGTTGCTCCTAAAGGACATCCGGATGTAGACCTGCTCACGGGAAACCCGGCCCGAGCTCGGCCCGAAAAAGCCGGCCGGCCGCCCGACGGTCATCGGGCGGGCTCGAACTCTCGGTCAACCAGTGGTCGGTAAGGCGGGCCGGCCCGGATTTTGCAGATTTAGGTGTGGCGGGCGGGCCGTTGGGCTTCAGTAGGACTTTGGCCGGGCGAGCTCGGGCCAGTTTTCGACCCGACGCCTCGGTGGGCTGACTCGGGCTGGTTTTTCGGGACCGGGCTTTTCTAGGCCTGGCCCGGCCCGGGGTTTGAACAGGTCTATCCGGATGGGTGATTAACGCACAGGGTGTCTGGTGCTGGGTTTAGCCAAGGCTTACCCAGGAGAAGCGCGGAAGAACACGCGTAGATCGCTGCCATCTGAGGGACGGTTCCAACACAACGCGTGGCCATCACGCGGAGTACGGGTCTTGGATCGCCAACTGTGAGCGCTCTGCAGAGACCCTCTGGGACCATTCTCGATAGGGACAGGCATGGGTCATCGCCGAGGGTGATAAAGGTCACACTTCCCTAGGATGGCGGTCGGCTAGTGAGGGCTGACAACCCCCTAGGCCGAGGCGAGCATGCCATGGCAAGTGTGGTCCACAACAGGATTGCCTAAAGGATGGCGTATCTAGGAAATTTTGGGGGCAACAAGAAGATTGGTTTGGTGATGTACGATATCGAGAGTATGTTGGTCGAGGCTTGGTCTGTTCAGGGTTGGTCAGTGGTTTGGTTGGGGTTTCGGGAAATAATGTTTTGATGCTAAACCCTTGAGATAATAAGACTACTAATACATGATGCTAGTGTAGGAAGTTTTTAAAGTCAGTTAAAAATTGGCCTTACGCAAATAAAATAACCCCTTCCCCAAATATGGCCTTCTATACATTAAGTGCATTAAGGGAAGTGTTAACTAGCCGGCGTTTGGATGATGCTGACTTGGCCTACTTACATTCTTTAGACGAGGGAATCGAGGAAGATCCGTACGAGTGCCATGAAGACGATGGACATGACTTCGGTGGACCTGAGGAGTTTTAGGGGTTGCTCTGGTTGTTGGCAGAACACTTAGCCGATAGGAGATTCTTTTGGTTACATATTTTGGTGATGGCTGCAAACTTTGAACAATGTTTTGAATATTAAGGCTGGTACTGACCGCCTTAGTAAATTCGCCTAAGGGCGTAACATGGTATGTAATATTTAGGGATTCTAATTAATCGATGTATGCTTGTATCGGCGGCTATGTGATCTTCCGCACTAGTGTACCGATCCAGGGAGTAGTGCATGGGATTCTGACTCTCATGGTAAATTAAAATTGAGGGTTGACAAAGCTGGTATTAGAGCATGCGACTGTAGAACCCATATGACTTAGAGGTCGAAATTAGGAAAAATTATATATTTCCCTTTTTACGACTATTTTTATGCTTAAAATATTTCTTTAATACTCTGGCTACCTGTTCTAACAAATTGTTTATCGAAATTTTCTTTTAGATGGGCGATGCATGACACTCCTTCACGACGAGAGGTTGGCCTTGCGCTCACGAGGACCCACGTTTCTGGAGCCAGTGGGTCCGGGGACTCAAGCAGCTGTGCCGGTCTCTGTCCTTCAGCGAGAGGCCGAGGTTCTTTTGGAGGGATGCTCGATCCGTTCCTCGTATTACCTACCTCGTGTGGGTAGTCATCTACTACGAGGAGGATGAGGTCGAGGCATATAGCTACAACACCGAGACGCCAAGAGGTCACCTACAGGCGTCGATCAACGACGCTGCGATGGAGGCCTCTACTGGACTCTAAAGGGAGTACAATGTCTATCTCCGTGGGGGCCTATGCACATCTGACGGCGATGCATATGAGGCCACCCCTGGATTCGGCCATGCCTCTGTGCCGATCCAGCACCAGTTGATCCGCCTGGCGCGCCTTCACGACGGCACTACCCAGGTGGTCGGTGGTGTGGAGGAGATTAGCCTCTTACGTTCGTTGCTCCGAGTGGCGGACAACGAGCTGAGGGTGGTGGGGAGATGGCTCCACCACTATGATATGAGCCTCGCCATGGCGAGACGTCAGTGGGACGCTGCAAGAGAGGCGCTTCATAGATGCTAGGAGGAGGAGGCACGACAGGTGCTGGCACACCGTGACTAGCTAGACCCTTTGATCTCACCTTCGGGGTCGGAGTATCTGCCTCTAGAGTATAAGAACCGCCGCACCACGATGCGGAAGAGCATACTGCCGCCCCGAGACTTGGTGGGGATTCCGCGTCATGGGCCGTCTTTCTCAAAGGCTCCACTGGAGCAGCCGCCGATGGTCGCCGACACCGACACCGACTCCGACTCCGACACTGACACTGGAGGCGACGCTGCCCCTACACCGCCGGCTCCGGGACTATCTACGAGGCCGTCCTTCGCCAACGGTTTCGACTTCCTTCTAAGGCATGCGCCCCCGCGATTCGTCTACTCTCGCCGTCGTCGTGGCTAGAGCTTGTAGTCTCTCTCTGTGAGCCTTAGAGTCGTCCTCCCTAGTAGATGATGGGCTTTAGTTGGTGTTGTTAGATGGATGGCTGATGTCCTAGTAGATGATGGACACGTTTGATGTATGGTGATTTGTCGAGCCCTATTAGAGGATGGGCAAAAACATTGTTATGTACCTTATTTTGCTTGGCCCTATGTGGCAAGGGTGATCGAGACATGTTTAAATTGATGTGATATTTGTTCTACCTAGCTTCCATTACTTGGTTGACTTTGCTCACCCTCTTGGCAACTATTTGCTGAGTAGGGTAGCTTGTCTTGGCCGGTGTTTTAGTTGTTGTTTCGTGTGAGAGGATTCGTTGAGGAGTTGATGCAGGAGACCGTGGAGAGCACACGGACATGTTACCATTGAAAATTATGCACCGTTTGCGCCACATGACGAAATTGTGTACTGCATCTCCTAGCTTCTTGGTCCCGTCACCTCCTTCAATGTCGAGGTCAAGGGCCCCGTACCCCTGGCATACCTCGTCCACAGAGACCTTGGCGTAGCTCGGGGGTATCAATTGGCCGTGGATGACCTGACCTGCCTCCACAGGGTAAGCCATGCCTTCAGCCGCATTGATAGAGAGGTTCCACGCTTCGAAGTGCAGCTCACAAGGTGTCGACGGCGTGATGTCTCCACGGGATAGCGGGCCAAGCCCTCTTCAGGCAGCCCACCGGAAGCGCAGCTACTCCGTTGCGTGGAGGGGCTTATGACGTTGGGATTACTAGGAGGTTCTTGCTTACCCGTCTCCCGCGCTTAGCTCAAGGCTAGCTCCACCTCTCTTCAGACTGTTTCTTGTATGCTTGCCTGTGCTATGCGCAATTGGTCTTCAAGGTCGAGGAGGTGTTGTGCTTGTCGGCCCTTGCTCCTCGACCGACTCCTGTATGCCTCGGCATCCCGCGGGAAACCAACCTTCCACGGGACGATGCCAAAGCCTCGTGTCCGTCCAGTGTGCTTTGGGTTCTATAGGGCCCTGGATAGCTCATCGTTCTCCTTGTTTGGCACGAAGATGCCTTGGGTCGACTCATCATGTGCCTCTTTAAGAATTCTTGCGACATCTCTGATCCTTTCACCAGAAACTGGTCTACCATCGTCGTCAAGGCCGCTGTCATGACCAAAGAACCAATTCCTCGATCTTTCAGACTGTCTCATTGTTATGGGTTGGACACCTTTCACAAGCAAGTCATGTTCTCACTTCTCCCTTTTGGGTATCGTCTTGCAGTAACCACTAGGGCCGAGACGGTGGTGGTATTGCTTCTTCGCTGCATTTTGCTTGTTCTTTTCACTCATACTCTGACCTTGTTGAGAAGTTTTGTCCCCTATAAATTCATCCCAGTGATCTTTCAGCTTTGGGTATTTATTGAAGTCGGGGAGTATATTCTTCTTGACGTACTCGTTGTTCAACTTCTTAAACGTTTGGATGGCCATTGCCATCCTCTTCAATGCGTAACTCTTCACCTTCTGTTCGGTCCCTTCGGGGAAGGTGAATACCTGTTTCATATCATTCCATAGCGTTTTCTCGAGGTCTGTTGGTACGTCGTCCCATTTCACAATGCTATTGGGTATGTGGTCTCTAACAATCAATCCGAATGTCGATCGAAATGGCCTAATCGCCTCTGCTGACTTCAGAGGGACGCCTTCCTCGCTGACTTTAGTGATTATGTACCTTGACTTTGGCTTCTTGTTACGACCTCGCTGACGTGATTGTCTACTCGTTTGACCGGAGTAGGTGACTTTAGCAGCCTTAGTGGCTTCTACGGCCTCACCGGTTGCCGCAGGTCGATCATCATCAGTCCCACCGCTAGCAATTGTAACAAATAAAGGCACTGAAAATACAAGTGCAAGCACCTGAACACATTATATGCTAATCATTTCGAAATAATTTCCAATCAACTTTGGTCAAGCAAAATTTAGGAAACATAACTAAAGCAATTGCCTAGCAAAATTTAGCGAATGCATGTCACATGAAATCCTAGATCATCCTAAAAAATTTAAGGGAATCACAATCGTGTTGAGGATATAATCATGAAAAAGTCTTGTTTTTATTTTTTCCCACCCCAATTTATATCTAAACTTAACCCAGCCCAACATCATGAAAAAGACAGAGGATGGCTTCTCGATGTCAAGTGCTCCGTAAATTCCGAAGAAGAAAAGAGATCCACTTTATTCATAGATGTTAAGGTTTAGCAATGAGAAATTTTGTCGGTTAGTTTTCACAATCAAGTGACTTCAAGCCACTATCGGTGGAAAGGCACTTGATTAATGATTGCTAGAAGCTAGATTGCTAAAAGCACACCAAAAAGGATGCAACGTATCAATATTCAAGTCACGGAAAGAAAATTGTATAGTAGTATGTAAAATTAAATATAAATTTACAATGGGCAGCGAAATTGGTGGTGGTGACACGGGCGGCGGTGTCCTCGGCGAGGTTGTAGGCGGCAACATGGGCGCGTCGTTGGAGGGGTTGTAGGGGGCGGCGACACGGGCGGCGGCGACGTCGGAGGGGTTGTAGGGGCGGCGACATGGGCTACGGCAACGTCACGGGCGTGTCGTCGGAGGTGTTGTAGGCGGCGGCGACATGGACAACGGCGTCGGAGGGGTTGTAGGCGATGACAAATCCGGTGGCAGTGAATCCAGTGGCAGCGGAGTCGACGTAGGGTTTTGGCGTCGTTTAGGGTGTGTGTGTTCTGAAGAATTGGGCAAAAAGACATATAGAGGACATCACTCCCGGTTAAATATAATCATAGGGATTGGTATCAATATCAATCCCGGTTGCAACCATCAACTGAGATTAAAGTTGTACTGACATGCAGGCCCATAAAACTACGTTGCGTCGGGATGCCTTCAATCCTGGTTGGACTGTTAAAATAAGAGTAATTGTTATGTTTTTCAAAAAAATTGGCTAGTTTGGGGGCGAAGCGGGGCTTGAAGCGTGGGCCTTGCAGTGAGCACGTGCTATAACCACGCTACCGCTAACGATTGACACAATTAAGCAGTCGATATACAAGGGCGCATAATCTTTTTATGGACAACGAGTTTCTATTAAGAAAAAGTCTGAAACTGAGCCCTGAAAATTCCCAGATATGGAGACCACAGGCTCATTTCTCCCGCAACCCTTCGTCAGCTAGGGTTTCCATCCACGGAGCGGCATCGGTGTAGGCGGTGGCGTCGTACCGACGGCAACTGCTCTCTGGCCTGGTGGGGAACAAGGAGGAGAACTATTCATCGGTGCGGAAGCAGGAGGCCAGCCACTTCATCTCCACACCGCTCCGGTAGTTACGTCCCTTGTACCTTCTGTATTGGGTTTAATTCTTGCAATTTGTGGAATGGGGATGCCATGAGCTTGTTCGGTTCATCGATATGTAGCTATGTGATGACCTGTGCCCTCGATTTCGATTACGATATAGATGGCATGTCAAGAATCCGAAGCCAAGAAGATTTTGCAATAGACATTAGAGCAGATCGACGAGGTAGCATGTGAGTTTCGTGCTGAATTGAATCTTAGATTTCAAGCAGGTCTTCGTCCCAGAGCACTCCCTGTCAGTGGGGCGTTGATGTACGTTGCTGGTATTGCAAAGAGGCTAGAATTGGTTTCTTTAAAGGCAAAAGATGCATTTCAAAAGGTGAAACAGCCGCGTATGCCAGTTAAAGTTGTTGTCAACGTTAGTTCAAGCAAGACTGATGCAAATCAGAACTTCCAGCTTCCTTTTGATTGTGATCCAGACTACTACAACTACCTCGAAGACATGCTACATGACAACGGCGTAGACTACGATAGTGACCAGTCTAGGGGCGTCTAGTATGGTTCGCAAACCCTTATATCTTATGTCATGTTTAGGACTAACCTTGATATGTACTTAATTATTCCATCTGTTTTCTATAGATAAGCAAACACTAGACTTTGTATGGTTGCAGTTTGATGAAGGCCTATGTTGTCCATTTGTTTTCTTGTCGTTCTGGTAGCTATTTCAACATTTGTAAGCACTCTAATCAGGTTTGTATGCGTTGTGCTAAACAACATGACTGGTATGCATTGTGTTTGCAATGGGGCTTAACAGGATGTATATTACCCATTATTGTAGAGGTGAGACTCGCGAAGCCTGAACGCCGGCGACAGAAGCCTGCCCCCGAAGATCTGCCTGTCCAGCAAATCATACGGTACATTGCCCTGCCATGCCTTCTTTGCTTACCGTGCCATTACCCCGCTATGCCTCCTTTGCCCTGCGATGCCTGTCCTTTACTTGACTGAATAAAAAAATTATATGCCTTACATTTTAGAACGGAGGTAGTAAGATTTACAAATAATTATGTAGATGGTTGGGGCTCCGGTACGGTACGTGGATGACGATGACGATTTCCCTCTTCTTGTTCCAACAATTTCCCTCGCTTTATTAACGAACAATCATCCAACTCGAGCACCTCCAACGGATGTTTCATACACGGGTCATATGTGGGTTCTTGATACGATAACAAACCGAAGACAATGCAGAAACATGTACATAATGACCCCTGAGTGCTTCCAGACGCTACATGAAACATTGAAAGCTAATTATGGTCTAAAGGAAGGGAGAAAGGTTAGCTCTATAAAGGGTTTGGCTGTGTTTCTTTTTGATGTTGGGTGGGGATCTATCAAATTCCCTAGGTGAGAATAGGATGGGATTGTCCAGATCAACTGTTAGTATTTGGTTTAGATATATTCTGGGGAAAATATATAACTTAGGCGTCGATATCATCAAATCAAGGGATCCAAATTTCATTGAGCCGTGCCAAGTTTTCTCAATGCCTCACATTCATCCATGGTTTGAACATTGTGTTGGTGCAATGGATGGGACTCACATTATGATACAAATGGATCCAAGATCGAATCTTCCATTCATTAGTCGGCACATGTATCCTACGATGAACTTCCTTGCAGTTGTCGACCTCGATTGCAGATTCATATTTTCTTCAGTCGAATCAGGTAGCACTCACGATGCAATGGCCTTGCGGGAAACTCCACCACCTTGTACAATCACCTTTCCAAACATCTTTTACTATGCATTGTTGGCATTACTGTACTCAAGTCTACATTTTTTGCATTTTCAGGGAAGTACTATCTTGTGGACTCTGCATATGCAAATGAACCATATTTCTTAGCTCCTTAGATGGCAACCCAGTGTATGTCCACTTCTTAAGCTTCGAAAATCCCTAAATCACATCAATAAAAAAAATGTTGTCTAACAACTCGTATCAAAATGGTGGAGGTTTATGGTTTAGAGGCTTACAGCAACTTGCGATACCCACCACTCATCGGAGGCAACGATGGCACCAGAATTGGAAACTTTAATCCTAGTCTTCTGCTTGGTAGGCTGTTCGATTGGGCCGTCAGGTGGTGGGCCATGGCAATGGGCCGTGATTTTATCCCCGACAGCTAGCCCCCGAGACTCCAGTGGAAGGACTTACTAGAGTGGGGTCTTCCTCTTGAGACTCTAAGTCACGAAGAGGGTATTTTTCCTGCTACAAAGACGTGCAACAGACGACCAAACAGATTATGGTTCAACCGAACAATACTTGTTCGGGACCGAACAAACCTTGCCCGTGCCGAGCAAATCTGCTGCGTCGAGCGGAACGACATCTGTCGAAGCGAGTACCCGACCCTCGTCTGAAATCGGAGGAAGTGAGGTGAATCATCTCCTTGAGGCTGAACGTCATCAAGGAGGGATTGGATTCTTAGTAGTGAAGAGCGTACCACCGCATCCGGTAAGATCAGATCTTCCGAGAGAATGAACATAGCAAGTCACGAGACGGACTCGAGCTGCTGCATCCAGATATTCAGATGCCTAGGAAAAGATAGGGGAACCATCTCTCGGGCTAGAGTTTGCCCGAGAAAATAGATATTGCGCTCTCGAGCAAACATTATGCTCAGGAGCAAAGGTGATGTGCCTCCAGACGTAGATCGTGTGCTAGGAGCAGACAATGCATACGAATGGGAAAGGTGACCCAGTCCCAGAGCGTAGAGCTCGTCGAAGGAACCAGGTAGAGAGGTCTAGTCTCCGAGCACGGAGCTCGTTAAAGGAACCAGAAAGTACGACCAAGCGAAGACGTACCCGGTAGGAGCCTGCGCTCCGGGCGAAGAGCTGCCCGGTGCGAGGTGATCCAGCCCCCGAGCACGAAGCTCGTCGCGGGACGAATCGTGCTCGGCGAAGAACGCGGTCGCGGTGAATCACAACCCGATGCAGTCAGAGCCGCAAGAGAACGTGTGAAATCAACGCTTTACCCATGTCGTATTCCTTGCGACAGTGTTAGCGTTGTCTTGGTAAGTGCAGAACCGACGCTTGGAGTACCCGTTGCGATGAGAATCGGCTTACGGTGGGCATGACTCCGTTGGTGGCGCACTACCTTGACTTAGCCGAACTGTGAAGGTCAGTACCGGGCAAACGCAAGAAATCATACGCGGGCGAAGTGAATCAGTCCCTGGGCACGCGCGGAGTAAACCCGAGAAGAGAGGGATGCTGACATCGGTTTTGGTGGGGAAGCCTAGAACCTCGCCGCGACCATCACCGGATTCTGACGTTCCCCGTTCCTGTATTTCCTGCAAAAGACAAACAAGAAACAAGCCGGCAAGGGAAAAAAGAGAGCAAGAAAAGGCTCTAAGAAGAGCAAAGCGAGTTTTAGAAAACACGCGAAAGACGACCTACCCGCACAAGACATAATTTTTTCTGGGTACGTCCCCCGATAGCGTTAGTGTCACCTCGGCGAATGCGGAACCGACGCTAGAGTGCCCGTTGCGATGAGAATCGGCTTACGGTGGGCAGGACTCCGCAGGTGGTGCATTGCTCTGGATTACCGTGCCAGGAAGAACATAGCATGGATAAAAAAGACGTGTGCGGGCAAGGGCAGCCCCGCTGTGGCTAAGACCGCTAACCAGGGAAGGCGATCGGGACCTTAGCCGCAGGCAAAACGTGCGAGGCGAAATCTTATCCGGGCATGGACCCGTGCAGCGTTGGTGTCGCTTCGGCGGATGCGGAGTTAGTGCCAGGAGTGCCCGTTGCGATGAGAATCGGCTTACGGTGGGCAGGACTCCATCGGTGGTGCACCGCTTCGGTTAACCGGAGCCGTCAGGTCGTTGCGAGATAAAAAGACATGCTCAGCGTGGGGAGCGCTACGGGGCGAAAGACCAACGAGGTTTTGGAAAACCAACGCTAAGAAAGGCTGAAAACGAAAACGTCTGGGGTTGCGAAATTCAGCTCAAGTCCCAATCGACCGAGGAGAGGCGGTCCTTCGAGGAGCTGGCGAAGCGGCACAAGACCGCCGGCGGCTTGAATCGAGCGAGAGTCGACCGAGCAGCTTTTCTTGCAAAAAAGAGCAGCAAAAGACAAGGCGAGCGAAACCAACAGCAAAGCGAACGGCGCTAGAAAGTTTTAAGAAAACGGTGAGAACGCTCGGCTAACTCCGGCCCGTTGTGCGGTACTCGAGGACTGAGTTTGCGAACTTCGAGCAGTGCACAAGAGAAAGAGCGGCGCCCTAGCCCCGATGCAGACGATGCATGAAGACTGAGCTTGCGACTTCAAGCACGTCGTAGAGAGTTAAGCGACACCGTATCTGATTGACTTCGTTTGAAGCGCTCGTTAACGTAAGTTAGGCGATTCGAAGGTAACCGAACAAGGAAAGTGCCTGCGCGCGAGGGCTTACGAGGCGAGCTTTGCCAAGTGGTTGTGCCGTGGCGGTAAGTGCCTCTGCGCGAGGGCTTACGAAACGAGCTTAGCCGCGAGTGGATGCCGTGTTATGCAACTCGAGTTTAGGAACTTGTTGAAACTAGATACGGGCAGGGAAAACCTTAAGATTGCGGAGCCAAGAGTTCGCAAGACCGGGCAGCCATCAAGTGTTACTAGAGAGAAAGAGTAGTCTGAATAGACAAGTGGTGAGGAGGGCCGCAGGGGGCCGCGAACATTCACCGTTCAATGGGTTGAACTTTACATGGCAGCCCGAGAGACTTGGACGAACTAAGGCGCGAAATTTGAGAAAAAACGCGAAGCTAGGGAACGAAAGACCTACACGAGGAACTTATGAAGCTGGTCGATGTTCCAAGTCTTTGTCGACTCTCTCCGACATCCTTTGCCGGTGAACGGCCGGGATCGAAAGGAGTTTTGATACCCGGGCGAAGAGCTGCCCGGCGAAGAGATCCAGCCCCCGAGCACAGAGCTCGTCGCGGGGACCAGACGCGTGCCCCGGGCGAAGAGCTGCCCGGCGCGAAGAGATCCAACCCCCGAGCACGGAGATGGGAACCAGATCTGAAAGGCGATCAAGATCGAAGGGATCGATCCGATCGGCGAGGAAGATACATCACGCCTTCGAGTCGTAGTCCTCGGGAGAATCTCTGATGTCGATAGAGTTCGACATGCTCGATCTGCTATCCCCACGGACGGCGCCAACTGTCGACGGTTGAGATAACGATCTCAAGTCGCTAAGGTTCTTTAGAAGTGAGATAGGAGACACGTCGAACAACCACGAACAACAACGAACAGGGAGACAGGGGTTTTTATCCTGGTTCAGGCCTCTCGGGAGAGATAATAGCCCTACGTCCAGCCTTTCTTATATATCAGGAGTGATTACAAGAGATGGCTCGATGAGACGAACAAGTCTCGGCGAGATAATGTGTGTACAGGCGAAGATTAGGTGCCTATCAGGTGCGAAAAGCCAGATCAAGTCGTAAAACTCGTCATCAGATGCCCCCTAAACGCCGTAGGGGCATGGTTTATATAGAGCAAACCTACCTACCGAGGGAATATCGGGCCGGGCTAACTACGAGATCGTAACGAACTCATATACATGCCAAATACATCCTGAGGTAGATAAGGTATACTCCATGTCTTGGGGATCACGACTCCTATTCCAATCCGGGAAACCAACGACCGGGTCTTCACGCAGCCGTGCAGAACTCTTGTTCGAGACGGATTCAAACACGAATCCTAGGCCGTTATGCACCATGCCAGCTAGGAAGCTGTTCGGCAGGATGCACATGGGCCTGATAGAACCTTCCAGGGAGCTGGGCCCTGGTAGGCTGCTCGATTGGGCCGTCAGGGGGTGGGCCATGGCAATGGGCCGTGATTTTATCCCCGACAGTAACCAAAACCAAAATTGATGATTATGTTATGGTATGTAATCTCTCTGTAGAGCAGAAAGCTTATTCTTTGCTGGGCACTTCCTAAAGTTTATCACTGAGTTGAATGTGTTATTTTGTAGCTGTCACCATGTATTAAAAAATATTTTGTTGATCACCATCATCAATGCATTGAACTAAACTGTAATTAGAATAAAAGCTCATGGACAAATATTGTGGAATGAAGGGAGCCACACTTGTTCATAAGAAAATATGCAAATCATTGGCATAATTGCAAGCTACAAATCTTGGCACACTCAGTTCTTGTTAGCTATTTTAAACATGTTGAATGTATGTTCACCTATGCGTGTGACAATGACTGAACGAAGATTTTTTTTGTATTTGAGTTGAGAGATGGAGTTAGTTTTCTAATGCCTCAGTCATTCGGTCAATTACCTCCATGTTCATTTGTTCTAGGTGTGGTTTGAGTCTACTCGCATATTCGAATTTTTTTTAACAATTTTAGAAGGTGGTTAAAATCAGAGGAATAAATTTATTGGAGTCTTTTTTGGGCAATGAAATAAAGTTATTGGAGTTTTTTTTGGACAGTTGCTGGGGTTGTCCTTATGGTTACTATTCTTTCACATTCCAAATGCAGCGTTTTCATTTGTAGACAAAACCAGCTTGTTTAGCACCATTGTCTGTTACTAGTCATGCCCTATTGGAGTAACTCGACATTTATATGAGATGTGTGCCCCTATCAGTGCTTTTTTAATTTGTTTGCTTTTGACTTTTATACAGGTTGATGGATTCATTCTTGAGCAATCTGCATGAGGGATCGGAGGCTTTGGGCAGGTCGGAATCCCATGTTTTGCCCAATTTCAGCTATGCAGGCGAGTCAGGCATAGGGGATACCCCTGTTGGTACGACCCCTCCTTATTCAGGGCCCACTGTCACCATGACCCAGGAGTAAAGCAAGGCACGTGTCAAGAAGATGAACACGAAGACGAAGTTGGCCAACTTTGGCATCGAGGAGGACTTGATCCTCATATCATCTTGGGTTAATGTGAGCATGGACCCGATCATCAGTACCGGGCAGAAGGAGTCATTATGGAAGACCATAGCAGAAAACTACAACAAAAAACGAGGTGAGTACCCGGAAAGGAGCCAGAGGAGCATAAATGGCCGTTGGGATTTCATTAAAGAGCACGTTAGCAAGTTTGCGGGGTACTATCAGCAAGTGTTGTACGAGAATCAGAGCGGTCTCACTGATATGGATAGGGTACCTATTGTCCATCACTCTATGTTTGTACTCTTAAAATTCCTAATTTTTCACATAGACATGATTGTTGTTTGTTTGATACTGTCGACATCGCGTGCCCACACTCTATACATGTCCATGGAGGGGAAGCCTTTCACACCGTCCCATTGCTGGGAAGTACTAAAGAACGAAGAGAAGTGGATAGATCTGTATGACAAGACAAATAAGAGAAACGAAAACATTGCTGATGACCCTACTACAGACGCCTCCAAGAATGTCCCCATTGATGTGGAGGCTACTAGTGATGAGCCGCCTCATAAGAGGCCGATGGGCTGAGATGCTGCCAAGGATTCAGGGAAGAGAACTACATCGGCCTCATCGTCTTCTGCAGTACGTCTCAAATATGAGGGACATGCACGTTGAGAGAATGACTGTCATGCAGAGGTCAGCTGAAGCGAAGGAGACTAGACTAAACAAGATGCTATATATTGAGGAGAAGAAGGCAGATGAAATTAATGCTCACAATGCTCAGATAGCTGCGATCGAGATGGAGAGATTGGAGATGAAGAAGCAAAGGGACGACGAGCGCATACTTGCTATCAACCATGATCAATGCAACCCGGCGCAGAAGGTTTACTACAAGGAGATGCAGGACAAAATTCTCGCCCGCATTACAGAGAATGATAGTTGATAGGAATTTATTACACCTTATAACTTGATCTTAGGTTTTTTTGGTAATCATGATTATTTGTAGGGGAGCCATTTATTACTTGAGACTTTGCATGCTTTCTCTTTTATCTGTGGATCAAAATGCGAGTTTATTTTTTGTCACAATGTCAACAGCTCAACATGATAGCCGGGTTATGCTAATGATCCAGTCAGCGATTTACATTATCTATATGAACCCAAGATAGCCGGGTTATGTTAGTCCAGCAGTTGTATGGGCGCCGATATCTCATGTACCACTTATTTTTCAGATACATTTCAAGAGGTAAAGAGCAAGCGTGATAACAAAAAGATCCAGTTGTTTATTTCATGATTCACAATACAATTATTTATGCATTATGCACCGTGCAACATCCAGTTGTGCTCAATAAGGTCTACCTTCAATTGATGATGCATTGCACGGTCACGAAGGCGGTGGTGGGCGGCGATGAACTCATTTCTATCATTTGTTTCTCCCTTGAACCTTTACACTGTATGCTCCATGTTGTCAAATATATCTGGCATATCTTGTCCCCCCCTCATCGTCGACGATCATGTTGTGCATTATTATGCAAGCTATCATTATGACCTTCACCTGTGCTCGGGTTTGTAGGACGCCAAACGCCCGCTCAATGTCCTTGTGCAAAGTGTTGCATCTTCCTCTCTAGCAACAAATGTACAATCTTGACGAATCCCCGCCATTCGTGATAAATCCCATCGGTGAGGTAGTAGCCCATATTGTAAGTGTGGTCGTTGATGGTGAACTCCACTTGTGCCGCCTCCCCTCTGACATAACTGGCAAAAATAGGTGAGCAATGCAAAACATTGATATCGTTGTTGCTACCAGGCATACCAAAATATGCATACCAAATCTAGAGGTCATGCGACACGACCGCTTCTAAAATCATGGTAGGTGACTTCCGTCGACCTTGGAACATGCCCCTCCAGGCTGTAGGGCAATTCCTCCACACCCAATGCATACAGTCAATGCTACCGAGCATCCCAGGAAAGCCGCGGGTAGCACCAACATTCAAAAGTCTAGAAACATCGGTAGCAGTGGGGGCGTGAAGGTAAACATCCCCAACAACATCAATCACAGCACGACAAAACTTTAAAAGAGCGAGGTTGGCTGTAGATTCACCAATCCTTATGTACTCGTCAACGGCATCAACAGGGACACCATACGCAAGGATTCTCATGGTAGCCATCACTTTTTGTAATGATGACAAACCAAGCATGCCGGTGGCATTGACCCGCTGCTTGAACCATCCTTTCGGACCACCCCCCTCTTCAACAGCATGGAGGATACGCAGGAAGAGGGGTCTTCCCATGCGGAACCTGTAAGGATAATTCGGTCATCGATAATCTGAAAATATTATTGGCCTATAGAACAAATATTTCGCATACCTGCGATGAAATTGGTAGTCGGTGTACACACAATCTTCAGCAAAGTAATCTAAAAAGATTTTGGTGAGCCCTGTAGCATGATCGCAGTCGATTACTCGATGACCAGGAATAGAGCCACGCCTACGTCTGGAGCTCCCCACCACAAACTGCATGTTCATTGCGAAAAGCATCTCGCCCATGTAATCATCATCGTCGTCTGAAGACGAATCTTCCGCGAGCAGGTACTGCAGCACAAAGTTGTCTCCCACCATATTCTAAACAAAGATCAATACACTGGGATTGAGATTGGGTTAATTGTAGCGAGACGAGAAAAGAATAAAATTATGGAGGTGTGCAGTACTATGTAGTAACAATATATATATATATATAGAGAGAGAGAGAGAGAGGAATGCTAGCGTGCACCCCAGAGCACGGAGAGATCCGTGCTCCCAACTCGTTTTCGAAATCCGAGATGCCTAACAACTGATCCGAACCGTTGATCTTGTTCGTCTCACTGAAATGTAGCCAGTGACCAAGTTTCGTATTTTTTTGAATTTATTTACTATTTGTTTCCTATTTTCAAAAATCAGCCTTCCAATTAGTCGTGGTGTGTCCAAAAAAGCTGATTTTTGAAAATAGGAAACAAATAGTAAATAAATTCAAAAAAATACGAAACTTAGTCACTAGCTACATTTCAGTGAGACGAATAAGATCAATGGTTCAGATCAGTTGTCGACATCTCGGTTTAAAACGTTGGGAGCATGCACGTGATCCGTGCGATGCAGGTGCATTCTCTCTCTCTCTCTCTATATATATATATATATATATATATATATATATATATATATATAGAGAGAGAGAGAGAGAGAGAGAGAGAGATAGCTAGCGTACTCTCGAGAGTCTGAGATCTCTCCGTACTCGAATGGTTTTCGAAATTCGAGATTCTAACAACCGATCCGAACCGTTGATCTTGTTAGTCTCATTGAAACGTTGTCGTTGACCAAGTTTCATATTTTTTGAATTTTTTACTATTTGTTTCATATTTTTGAAATCAGCCATCCAATTAGTCGTAGTGCGTTCAAAAAGCTGATTTTCGAACATAAGAAACAAATAGTAAACAAATTCAAAAAATATGAAACTTGGTCATGACAACGCTTTCAGGAGACGTAATAAGATCAATATATTGATCGGTTGTTAGGCATCTCGAATGTCAAAACCACTAGAGTACGAGAGAGATCCGTGCTCCCAACTCGTTTCTCTCTCCGAGATGCCTAACAACTGATCCGAACCGTTGAACTTGCTCGTCTCAACTGAAATGTAGCCCGGTGACCAAGTTTAAATATTTTTGAATTTATTTACTATTTGTTTCCTATTTTCAAAAGTCAGCCTTCCAATTAGTCACAGTGCGTCCAAAAAGCTGATTTTTGAAAATAGGAAACAAATAGTAAATAAATTCAAAAATACGAAACTTAGTCATGATTACATTTCAAGACAAACAAGATCAACGGTTCGGATCAGCTTGTTAGACATCTCGGATTTCAAAACGTTGGGAGCACGGCCGTGATCCGTGCTCTAGGGTGCACGCTAGCATTCCTATATATATATATATATACACACACATATATATATATATACACATATATATATACATATATATATATACAGAGGATGGCTAGCGTACTCTCGGGAGTACGGATCTCTCCGTACTCGAGTGGTTTTAAAATTGAGGCGCTTAACAACCGATCCGAACCGTTGATCTTGTTACGTCTCATCGAAATGTTGTCGATGACCAAGTTTCATATTTTTTGAATTTTTTACTATTTGTTTCTTATGTTCGAAAATCAGCTTTTTGAACGCACCACGACTAATTGGATGGTCGATTTTCAAAAATATGAAACAAATAGTAAACAAATTCAAAAAAATATGAAACATGGTCACTGACAACGTTTCACTGAGACGAACAAGATCAACAGGTCGGATCGATTGTTAGGCATCTCGAATTTCAAAAACTACTCGGGAGTACGGAGAGATCCGTACTCCCAAGAGTACACTAGTTTTCCTCTATATATACACATATATATATACATATATATATGTATATATATATACACATATATAGAGAATAGCTAGCGTGCACCCCAGAGCACGGATCCTCTCCGTGCTCCCAACGCGTTTTTGAAATCCGAGATGCCTAACAACTGATCCGAACAGTTGATCTTGTTCGTCTCACTGAAATGTAGCCAGTGACCAAGTTTCGTATTTTTTTGAATTTATTTACTATTTGTTTCCTATTTTCAAAAATCAGCTTTTTTGGACGCACCACGACTAATTGGAAGGCTGATTTTTGAAAATAGGAAACAAATAGTAAATAAATTCAAAAAAATACGAAACCAAGTCACCGCTACATTTCATGAACGAAATAAGATCAACGATTGATCGCTTGTTAGGCATCTCGATTTCAAACGTTGGGGAGCACGGATCTCCGTCTTTCAGGGTGCATATATATATATATTGTATATATATATATAGCGTGAACTCGAGTGCACGGATCCCTTCGTGAACTTCGACGGGTTTTTGAAATCCGAGATATCTAATGACCAATCCGAAACGTTGACCTTGTTCGTCATGTCGAAACGTAGCCACCAACCAAGTTTCGTATTTTTTGAATTTTTTTGCTATTTGTTTTCTAATTTTGAAAATCAGGCTCATTTTCAAAATTAGAAAACAAATAGCAAAAAAATTCGAAAAAATATAAAACTTGGTTGGTGGCTATCTTTTGACAAGACGAACAAGATCAACGATTTGGATCAATCACTAAAGTTCTCGAATTTTAAAAACCCATCGAAGTTTTCGGAGGATCCGTACACTCGAGTGTACACTAGCAAATCTCTCTCTCTCTCTCTCTCTCTCTCTCTCTCTCTCTATATATATATATATATAGAGAGAGAGAGAAAATAACTAACGATGCACCCGAACACGGAGCTCTCCGATGCTCCCAACGCGTTTCGAAATTCGAGATGCCTAACAACTGATCCGAACCGTTGATCTTATTCGTCTTATTGAAATGTAGCCAGTGACCAAGTTTCGTATTTTTTTGAATTTATTTACTATTTGTTTCTTATTTTCAAAAATCAGCCTACCAATTAGTTGTGGTGCGTTCAAAAAGCTGATTTTTGTAAGCAGAAAACAAATAGTAAATAAATTCAAAAAATACTAAACTTGGTCACCGCTACATTTCAATAAGATTAACAAGATCAACGTTCAAATCAGTTGTTAGGCATCTCGGATTTGAAAACACGTTAGTGCACGGCAACGATCTGTGCTCGGGGTGCACGCTAGCCATTCTCTCTCTCTCTCTATATATATATATATATATATATATATATATATATATATATATATATATATATATATATATATGAAAGCGGAATGGGACTCCATAAAGTCAGTGCTCCATTCCTTGTTGCCATTGAATTTCATCAAGATTTGTGCACATAAAGTAATTACATACACGACAACACTATTATTTGCCATACAAAGATGTGAATGCAATAACTACGTCATTAATTGTTTACAAAGAAAGAACGGAGCACAGACTCTATGGAGTCCCAAGTATTTTTACTATATATATATACACGTAGTAGCAATATAGAAAATTAGAATACGAAGCATTTAATCACAGCTTAATCGCACTACTACTATAATCAAAGCATTTAATCATTTAATCACAGAAAATTGGATTACGCGGCGATGGTGTATGCTCTGTTACTGATTGCATTACTTTACTTGAGCACGATTTCAACATCCATGCCGGGAGACAGCACCGACTATCAGCTTGTGAAACCGTACATGCTTCAGCCATCTTCTAAAGACTGGTCAACAGAGCATACACCGTCGGCGCAATCAGTGACTAAATGATTATACACCATCGACGCAGCAGAGCATTTAATCCATCACTGATTTCGCCGGCGAGGCGTTCGCGAGCTCGTCATTCCCTCCACGTAGCCACGCGGCTCCGCTCGGCCGGAGGGCGCCGTTGCCATCGCCAACGCCGCGGCGCGGTTCGGCGCGCCAACCCCTGCCCGTCTCCTCGCCTCGACCCGCTCGTCTTGACACGCCTCCTCCTCCTCCTCCACCCCGCACATACGATCGCCAAAGAAGAGAGACAGCATGATCTAGTGATTATTTACCTGTATCATCGGCGACGGTGGCAGCTACAGGATCGGTTGGGCAGAGATCCAATTTTAGGGACTACTATTGAAGATAGGTATTTTATAGGGGATCGATTTTTTAGGAAAAACCCTTGTATCAAGCTAT
This sequence comes from Raddia guianensis, assembly GCA_036346415.1. Lineage (NCBI taxonomy): Eukaryota > Viridiplantae > Streptophyta > Magnoliopsida > Poales > Poaceae > Raddia > Raddia guianensis. The sequence continues at coordinate 11,795,532 of CM070537.1, read as the reverse complement.
AGGGGATGAAATTTAAGGGGTCTTGTTGGAGCCAGCCTTAAGCCCCGTCCTTTTTCATATGGGGTCACAACAAGTCGTGGTCATATGGTTTTCTCACCGACCTGACCGTAGCACTCCGAACTAGTCATATGACCATATGTTGACTTAGCCCCACTCTCATGGGGTGCCTACTCCCGTAGGACTTAAAAGCATAAGTCATGGTCATATGTCTTTTGATGAGCCCATGGCTCATCAAATTATTTCAACTACAAAGGTCGAAAAGTCTGGCAATGGCTCAACGTTTGAATATGATAATTCTCTCAAAAGTTGTTGCTTGAAGTTTGGCTCTTTCTCAAATGTTGTGCAGCAAGAATTAAAAGAGGGAGAGGATAGTCTTACTACTGGCTATGTGCACAAGCTAATGCTCAAAGGTGCCACTTATGAGCCGAGGCAGAGTCTTAGTGAAGTTCCACATCAAGCCATGCTATGAGCCATGGGGCAAGGTGAACCATGAGCCACAAGCCAACCAAAGCCATGAGGCACAAGCCAAGTTGGGCCATGTGCTAAAGGAATCATGGAGAGGACCAGCAAGGACGTGGAGAGGGCCACAAGGCGTCCAAGTTGTGAAATTCGAGTTGGAGATTCAGCCCACAAGTCCAAGTCCGGATCGAGTTCGAGTCCGAGTTCGGAATCCAGGGAAGCGATCTGTATTAAAGCGGGTGCCCAGGTTGCATCGGACTCCGTTTTGGTGTTCTACCACTCGTTGGAAAGATAATTCGAGATCTTTCCAACGCATCCAGGCCCATAATCATATTCGTTATCGCGAGTCGCGATCGTCGAAACAATGTCAGTCCGAGTCTGTTTGAGTCTAGGTCAAGTCGGAGTTGAGGTTTGGGCGGCTGCGTGCCATATAGCCTAGGGCGGCGCCCATGTATGGAGAGATTTGGTTTTATTTCGTGTGTTTCTTTAGGGTTTGGCCCCAAGAACAGGAGGAGGCGTTCCTCTCGGTTATCCCGTTCCATATTGGATCGAGATTGAGTGCGTGATCGAGGATTGTTTCTGGGTGCGTTGCTTTGGATCCTGCGTGGATTCTTCTCTTCGATCGTGGTGTCTACTTGGTGCTTTGGTGGAAGATTTCATCTTGGGTTTGGTTTGCATCTTGTAAGCTATTCCCAAATTTATCAAGCTGAATTGCTACTTTGTGTATTTGGTCTAGCAAAAATCATATTCCGTCTTCTTTGTTTTGATCGATATCTATTGCATCTATTGTGTTGAACCGATTGATCTATCAACTATTTTCTTGCTGAAATTGTACCGTGAAAGATTGGGACTTAAATTGGGACAGCGTGGCGTGTCCTCATCGAGTGGTATCGAGGCGCCGAAGTTGTTCACGGTACATAAAAAAATTTATTGTCGCTGATTTGAGATGATGAATGACTATATTTTCAGCACGAGGAAAAATAAGTGTTCAGCATGGAGTTCATCTATTATTGGTGATGATTGCTTTGAAGTAGATAAGTATTGTCTTGCCGGTAAAAGCAAGCTTGTGCGAGGCTATGTCTGACAACTTCTCCATCTCGATTACTATGATTGGGAAGGTGCTATCTTGGATTTTTCTTATAGTGGTGAATTACCACCTAGCCAATTGGTAAATTTAGCAAAGCGGACCTTCTCAAACCGTGTTTTGCGGTGGTGGTTGAAAGTACAACAAGATGATGATTATTGTACATCATGGAAAGGTATGAGGATGCGTTAAGGCGCCGATATGATCCACCAATTCAGAAGTATGTCCATAAACCAAAGAAAGTTCTTGCTACTTGTGCCCCCAAACAAAAGATATGAGAAACATTTTTGTTCTTGATGTGGTTCTAAAGAAACACCTTTCGTCAGTGCTGAAATTTCTTCTACACGAGGCTCTATACAAGGAGCAGGGCGATATTTTTTCAGCCATAAAACCGTCCATTAATGACATTAATCAGTTGCTTTCACCAAAGAAGACCGTCATCACTAGCAATTTTCTTCTTCTAAAAGGGCATGAAGGAAGTGCTACTCCTAGTGAAGAGAAGAAAGAAGCTCGATCTTGCATGATGATGGCCTTCTTGAACCTCAAATTGATATCGCCGATGATGCATCAAATGGTTTATCTATGATGGCGGGAGAAATGCGATCGATGGTACTGCTTTGTTAATGCAAAAGGCGTAGCTCTAGTATCTTTCGGTCGAAATGTAAAATTCGTGACAAGGTATGCAAATTGATAATTGATGGTGGTAGTTTTACTAATGCCATTAGTTCGATTTAGTGCATTCTTTGTCTTTGTCTCTGTGAGGCTTCCGGCGCGTTATATCTGATGGATGAATCAAAGTGGTATGTTGAAAATTACTCACAAGGCGAGAATTAAATTTTCTATTGGAAATTATCTTGACACAGTGGATTGTGATGTCGCGCCAATGAGTGCTTGTCATTTGTTGTTGGGTAGGCCATGGCGATTCGATCTTGATGCTTCACATGGTGGTCGTTCAATTGTTATTCATTTATGCACAAGGGAGTTCATCATGTGCTCAAACCGATGCTTGAGAGTGCTATTAAAATTTGAGGTGTTTACTCTTGTGAAAAGAAGAAAATACAAGTCGCTGAAATTACACCAAAGCCGAGGACGGCTTTGCTTCAAGAGGAGAGAATGATGTGGCGGCATTGTTTTAGTTCAACGTGGAAAAGATGATATGGCCATCAAGCTCCAATTGTTCTTTGTAGAAACAAATATTTTGGTTGGTGATGTGTCCGGCAATTCTCGAATTGATTCACTAGTAGTAATGCAGGAAGTGCCAAGGACCAATTGTTCGAAGGTGAGGATCGTGTGTACATCGGTTCTCCAAAGGTTATTCTCGAAAGTTCAAGTAAATATCCCAAAGGTTTGGCCAATAGTTATTTGAAAGCTCATGCTAATCAAAAGGAAGAAAAATTGTTATTGACGGTATGCAATGCAAGCCTATAATTTGCGATATTGGGAACCAAAAGAAGGAAGGGCATGAATTTGTATCAAAGCGAGGGCGGCTTTGTTTCAAGGAGGAGAGGATGATGAGCCCATGGCTCATCAAATTATTCAACTACAAAGGTCGAAAAGTCCGGCAATGGCTCAACGTTTGAATATGATAATTCTCTCAAAAGTTGTTGCTTGAAGTTTGGCTCTTTCTCAAATGTTGTCTGACAAGAATTAAAAGAGGAGAGGATAGTCTTACTACGGCTATGTGCACAAGCTAATGCTCAAAGGTGCCACTTATGAGCCGAGGCGAGTCTGCCGAAGTTCCACATCAAGCCATGCTATGAGCCATGGGGCAAAATGAACCATGAGCCACAAGCCAACCAAAGCCATGAGGCACAAGCCAAGTTGGGCCATGTGCTAAAGGAATCATGGAGAGGACCAGCAAGGGCGTGGAGAGGGCCACAAGGACGTCCAAGTTGTGAAATTCGAGTTGGAGATTCAGCCCACAAGTCCAAGTCCGGATCCGATTCGAGTCGATTCGAATCGAGGAAGCGATCAGTATTAAAGCGGGTGCCTGGTTGCATCGGACTCCGTTTGGGTGTTCTACCACTCGTTGGAAAGATAATTCGAGATCTTTCCAACGCATCGAGCCCATAATCATATTAGTTATCGCGCGAGTCGCGATCGTCAAACAATGTCGGTCAAAGTCTGTTTTGAGTCTAGGTCAAGTCGGAGTTGAGGTTTGGGCGGCTGCGTGCCATATAGCCTAGGGCGGCGCCCATGTATGGAGAGATTTGGTTTTATTTAGTGTGTTTCTTTAGGGTTTGGCCCCAAGAACGGGAGGAGGCGTTCCTCTCTTGATTATCCCGTTCCATATTGGATCGAGATTGAGTCGCGTGATCGGGATTGTTTCTGGGTGCGTTGCTTTGGATCCTAGCGTGGATTCTTCTCTTGATCGTGGTGTCTACTTGGTGCTGCGGGTGGAAGATTTCATCTTGGGTTTGGTTTGCATCTTGTAAGCTATTCCCAAATTTATCAACCGAATTGCTACTTTGTGTCATTGGTCTAGCAAAAATCATATTCCGTCTTCTTTGTTTTGATCGATATCTATTGCATCTATTGTGTTGAACCGATTGATCTATCAACTATTTTCTTGCTGAAATTGTACCGTGAAAGATTGGGACTTAAATTGGGACAGCGTAGGCGTGTCCTCATCATCTTTCTCACCGATCTAGTTCGAGGCGCTCTGGACTAGACATATGACTATATGATTGACTTGGCTCATACCCATGAATGCAGGTGATGCACAAATATACCAATATAGATCAAACCACACCAATCAACACCATGATATCCAAAATAGTAAACAATATTGGTCAAACACGTTCATAGTCACTTTGTATAAATATACACTTGCGTCAACAACCCCAAGACCGACGTGCGACGATGTCGTCTTCGCTCCCGAGGCGGGGGTACCTAAAGTCAAGTAAAAGGTCATAAAACACATTTCAAACATCCCCCAACACGCTAGCCTAGCCTAACACTTAAATGCCCCAAATATGTAATTAGTTGCCGGATTAGCAGCGAGTCTAGTTTTTAGGACAGCGAGCTTGCGAGAACCATAACTCCCAAACCGTTTGGCCGATTTACACGTTCTAGGACTCGTTGGAAAGCTAAGGACATGAATTAAATTTTATTCTATAGGGCCATCCTCCTGTTCCTACTAGAAATCACAAGAAACGTGGATGCAAGCTACTGCACAAAGGATTCTACCGCCAAGTTGCAATTTCGACACTAAAGCCCCAAATCCCTTTTATGCCTAACATAACCAGCTCGAATAATAACTAATAGAAGGGAGAGAATGCTCAGTTCATTACCCAAATGTGGAGCTCCAAACCCTAACTTTTCTCCCCTTACTCCTTCCTTTCTTCCTCTCCTTCTCTTCTTATCCTTCTCTTCTTCTCCTTCTTGTTCTTATTGCCGGCTAGAGCAGCAGCGGCGACCACGGCCAGCTAGGGTGACGCCTAGATGGGGAGGAGGTGGGGCACCGGCCACAGGGGCGACGGCTGCTACCTGGAGACGGTGGCGCCGGCGGCTAGGGGGAGGAGGCGCTAGGAGGCGGCGGTGGCTGGGGGAGGAGGCGCTAGGAGGTGGCGGCAGAGAGGGCAGGAGGGAGGAACACGGGCTGGGGGAGAAAAAAAGGAGACCAGAGACATATACGATAAATAGGGAGAGAGAGACCCAGGAGAGTTCTAGAGAGAGGGAGAGCCATCGGCTCCAAAATGGGGGCGGTGGAAAAAATTGGGCCGGCTAGGCTGGCTGGCCCATCTCTCTTTTTATTTCACTAGCGTTACATTCTTCCCCCTTAAAAGAATTCGTCCTTGAATTCTAAGCTTAACTGAGCTATGAAACAAAATACCCAGATAGAAGAAGAAAACTATTGAGATTGAGACCGCACCTGAAGCAAATTGGTCAGGATATTCTTTATCAAGCCTCGAAGATATTGTAATCCACATGTTCTTCTTTAACCCGTGTAATCTCTATTTCACCGTGCTTGGTCCAACCGGTATAATATTTCATAAAACCTCTTGAGATCAAATGAAAATAAATTTGCTCATAATTTGCCCACTCCTTTTGATTCTTGCAATCAACACATGAGCAACATATATAGTCTAAGGTAATATTGGCATCGACATAACAAATAAAAAATTTCAAACTATCCATGAACTGCGAGAAACGTCGGTCCATGTACATCCATCGCCGATCCATCTGCATTAGTACATCAAATACACAAATTGATACCATAGAAACAAGTATGATTTAATAGTATACATACAAACATGATTCATTATTGTTCTCTTAATACCTAGATCTTTCGGATGAAAATTTACATATATCTAAAAACTCAAACAAAGGTCGGCATTCGCGGTTGCGCACGACAATGGCTACCGTCTCCTCCCTCTGCTCGGCCGAGGAAGTGTTGACGATGCGGCGGCGGCGGCGACTAAGCGTGGCTCGATCCCTTTCAGTAGAGCTCCTCGGTCTGGCGAAGAGACTTGGCTCTGCGCTCCCCACTTCTCAGCAGCTCCTTGCTCAGTGCGACCACGAATGGCTCCGGTCTCCGCTCCGTCCTCAGCGCTGCGTGGAGACTCCCTCTCTGTGAGCATCGTTGAGCCCTAATTTTTATTAGTGGCATTGTTGTCAAAAATATTTAATATTAAGTGCTAGGGGGTTTTTGGATTTCTCGGAACCATAGCGAAGACTCGGCTTCCCTCGGAACCCTAATTTGAAGCGTCGACTTTTTTGTGAGCTGCTCCGAGACTTTAAGTGCGTGACCGGGCGAGAGATGAGGTCACATATAGATTATGAGTAGTTAGGTATTTAATTTTTGTTTTCGTCGGATTTCAAAAAGGGTTTGAATCTCTCGGACTATGCCGGATCTTTGCGACCTCTCGAAAAATCGGTTTCCGTAGTCCACCTCTTCCAAAAATGCCTAAAATTATCTTTGTGAGATTTCTAGAGAGAGAGAGTAAAATTATCTTCCAATTCATTCCTTTCTGTCGGACGGCGTCCGGTGGCTACCGGACGGCGTCTGATAAACCAATTTCAGTGAGCAGTAGCCACTGTCGGACGGCGTCCGGTGCCCGTCGGACGGCGTCCGGGAAAGGCTAACGGCTAGTCTTTTTGTCCCCTTCCGGGGGGCAACGGTTAGTTTGCTCTAGGGGCTATAAATACTTGCCTAGTGGCTGGCTTCTTTGAGGTTTTGCTGCTCTCTACACCTACCACACTTATTGCTCATCAATTAGGTAATCTAGAGCCATTCCTCCACCCACAAACCAATCAAAGCCACAAATCATTCATCCCCAACACCGAGCTTCATTGAAGTCCTTCGATTCGGTATGATCGGGGTGTTTCGGGTTTGTTACTTTTAAAGACGGCATCCTTCGTGGAGGCGTGGGCTTGGGAGTAGGCCTTGGCGTGTGGCTACTCTCGAGTCGGTGTACGGGTGACGGAGTCCACCTCGCCAGAGTGGCGGAACGACTACCGGGTAGTAAGTGAGGCGTTATGCTCGAGGGCGAGCTGGTCCTTGTGCGCAAGGGGTAGCCTCAACGGAGAGTAGGAGTTGCGGCTCCGAACTTCGGTGAAACAAATTCCGTGTCGCTCTCTCTCATTTACTTTCCGCACTTATTTCCCTTGCATTGTGTGAAATGAATTGTGATGTCATGTCTTAGTTTTACATTCACTTGTTTATCGCTTCCGCTTGCTTGATAATTGAAACTAGGATTGGGTCACTTTTAATTTGATGCTTAATCAAGAATAATTGAAAAGTTCTAATATTGCCTATTCACCCCCCCTCTAGGCCTTAGGATCCTCTTTCACTCTCTCATCGTGACTAGTTCTTCTCGTGGACACAGAGCCCAATATCAGTCCCGGTTGGTAACACCAACCGGGCCTTTTGTGACTGAAGAAATACACGCCAAACCAATATCAGTCCCAGTTTGTAAAACCAACCGGGACTGATACACCCATTTTTCCATCTGTCGCATGAGGCGACCTATCGGTACCGGTTGGTGGTACCAACCAGTCCTCAAAGGTGCCCCGCGGCCTCGCTACTGTTGAACCAGAACTGATGTTAATGTCAGTCCCGGTTTAGTTAACCGGGATAGATGTGTCAAGATAGAAGGCTCGATTCCTAGTAGTGCTAGCGCGGATGCAGGCGTATCTGCATGCATGGATTTGGCCTTCCGCCCATATTTGCATGCTGGAGCGCGTAGACCCAGTCCATGCTAGGCGGACGAAAGCCCCAGCTGAAATATCTTGTGTCCTTCCACAGCTGCAGTGTGGTGCACAAAAAAAATGACCCGTTATTCAGGCAGATTGTTAATTAGGGGTCATCGGGAAAAGTAATTACGCTCAATAGACAGCCTTCATATTTGTGAAAAGTTTTATACGCGTTGTATTGTGGAATGGAGGGAGTCCGTACTATATATGGAGATAGCCGAAGATCATTTTAATATTTGTTCATTTTCTCAAATCTACTCGATAATTTATATCAATTTGACGACCAGGTCTGATAATATTTCCAAATCAACACATTTACATGATATTTATGAATTATAAATGTACATGCATAACACAACTTACAGAGACGAACTTCACGAGAACAATACTCAGACATTACATTGATCGATCTTTGTGTACGGATATGTTGCATTTGTCGACCCGACTACTTCGTGGGGTATGAAGGCTCCATGGCAAGGCCACACATGCCCCTTTTGTCAGAGATGTCCTTCTCCATCCTTAGGTACCCATTCTCACCCCACGTGGTGCCCCACGAGTTTTTCATGAGCCAATACTTGGTGCCATCCGCTTTGCCATAGCCTATGGCGACAATGCCATGGTCGAGGTCAGTGCCGCATGAGCCGGTCATCACGCCACCTTTGTAGAACTGGAAGGTCATGTCGCCACCATCGACGGCCACAGACACGGGCTGACTCGCCACCGCCTTCATCAGCGCGGCCTCGTCGTTGGTTGGCACGTCCTCGTAGCCTCTGATGGTGGCGGCGCTGCTAGACCCGCCCTTGCACTTGCCATCCTCTGCCTGGTACGGGTAGCCGGACTCCGTCGTGAGGCCACCGTTCTTAATGATGAACTTGAAGGCATCGTCCATGAGGCCGCCCTCGCAGCCCTGGTCGTCACCATGGACGTCGCAATCCACCAGCTCCTGCTCCGAGAGAGAGATGAGCTTGCCGGTGCTCAGCTTGACGATGCCCTCCACGGCTGCTACCGCGGAGAATGCCCAACAACAGCCTGGATGTTTCGATCGATGATATGATCACACATTGATTGCACGCTACTTTTCAAAGTGGTCTATGTTTAATAGCTTAGTTTTAAAAACATCATGTTGTCTCTAAAAAGTTGTTAAAAATAACATGAATATTTCTTAGTTGATATATATGCTCACCACATTGGCCTTGATTTTTGATGGGAGTGACGGCGCCCTTGCTCCTCCAGTCCACCGTCGCCGGAAGCGCATCGATGCTGAGGCTGTCGTACCTGAACCCGGTTGGAACCCTAACCACGTTAGGACGGAAGCCCTTGTTGGTCTTGGTCGTCCTGAACTCCTCGTTGGTGAGGTCGGCGAACTGGTTCACGCCGAGCCAGAACTTGTGGTTCTCCCCGGCAGCGTTGAACGACTCGATGAACTCGACGTTGGCCTTGAACACCTCGAACCGCCGCGCCTTCTCGGCGGCGTCCCGGTACAAGCGGCCGTGCTGCGCCATCCACGCCTCGTGCCTCGCCGCCATGGCCGAGCCATCGCTCAGCTCGCGGGCTGCAAGCACGGAGCTGCACAAGCCGAGGATGACAAGGAGGAGAACTACCTTGGAGATGCCCATGTTCGTTAGTTCTATCAGGCTTTGTTTGCTGCTGTGTAATTTGCTTTGGTCTGGTGTGGGTTTTTATAGGTACAGGGTACGTATATAAGTATTGGAAACGGTGCTTGTACGATGCGCGCGCCGTGTGGGACGCAGCGGATGCGTACGTGCGTAGCCGTGATGGTACAAAACTCTTGTGCATCGGACGTAACGGTTGCTGCACAGCTGACAGTGACCCCGGCTGTTTATGCCCGAAGTTCTTGTTTTACGCCCAGTTAACAGCTTGGCAAATTCTGTGGGATTAATTTTAACGAAAAGTTTTCAATCGAATCTGTGCAAGTGTAGTAATAACGCTGTATATTTAAGATTAATTCGCCTGATATACCCAATGGCCCACGGTGGTATATTTTTCTGCCGGCTTCAAAAAACCGGTGGGAACGTCTGGCGGTAAATGAGAGCCGGAAGTGATATTTCATAATTACTCTCGGAACAATAAATAGCCGGACAATTACAAGTTCTCACTGCCGGGTTTTGGCTTGAATTGACAGTGATTTTGCCCCATTTATATATCTGTCTTCCGGCCCGAGTTTGGACAAGCTCTATTTTGTAGTGGAGAAACTCTAGTGGCCATTCTCTCAACAATCCGTTGTGTTGAAACTTGGACTCCACTGGGTTTGAACTTGAATTCTGCCGTGTTGAAGCTCGGAAGAAATCCATTTGAGGGTTGAATTTGGAGGTTTGTCATGTTGTCTAGATTATTTGACGAAAAAAATATTTTCATCTACAATAAAATCTGGAGCGCAGATGGACTGAAGATAGATGTAGCTTTCATCCACATGTTCATCTACATGTCTAGCTTATTTGGATGTTAATTGTAGATCACACACGCACACACACACCCTCCATCTATTTTTGATGAGATTGATATACTCAACATGTAGATTAACGAATCATTTATATGCATACCCGTTAAGACAATAATATTAGCATTTCATTAATGAGCTGCTTTATTTCCTTAATCAATGCGTGCATGCCTCATTTTATATACCCAAAATGAAGGTACGTAAGCATGATCATTGCGCCTAGAAAAACTTTAAACGCTGATTTATTCGAATTTGAGGTAGGGTGAAAATAAACACTAGAATACTCGTACGAATATTTTAAACTAAAGTACTCCCACGTTTATAGCCCACCACGTGTCCTCTCCCACCTTCTTAACCTTTCCCACGCACGGGGACTTCGACAGACATATATACTATTTAGCAGTGTAGGTGCTGAATAGTTATTCAGCCCGTGAGCCAGGTACTGGTCGCATGGCTCGATGCCTAACGATGCTTTGTTTGGTCTTGAAATCAGGTAAATCCATTATTGATGGTATAAAAAGTAATTGCACAAGCTAATAAGTGTCATAAAATTCGTTGAATATAAGTACGTGCTATACTTGTGATGTAACATTATTTAGCTCTGTCTCGTGTCACGACAACTGCAAAGTCTGGATCAAAATACACTATACTAAAGGCTATAGTGTGCAAGCTATTATCTACAAATTAAATTGATTTGCTTATTAATATAAAATGTTAATGAAAATGAAGTGTGACAGTTATATGAACTTACCAACAACACGCTTTGCTCCTAGCATGGTGACCAATTTATCAGTCACAACTAACTTGACTGTATTAAATCTTTATGAAAACAAACATCAGAAGAATAAACAATATGTAGAGATGATTTGGAACACAACATATTTGAAATATTTATTATGAACTAACATACCTGTCATCAGCAAGCACAACACTCTTGTAAGAAATGTTTCTAAAGTAAACACTCTCTTGTACATATTGTACGAAGCTTACATAGAAAATCATTCCGATAACATCTACAAGATAGATAATCCATAATATATTATGCACTAATAACACTAAAAATCAAAAATTTAAACAATGATCAAGTAGGAAAATGTACCAATATAAAAATCATTTTCGTAAGTGTATTGAGAAACTCTATTGAGAGGCATGAAAGTTGGAAATAGTGGAAGGGTCTGCTCAGTCATATCTAGTATTTCACATATATGTGTGTCCCTTGTGAAGTGGATCACAATTGAATTGTCTACAAGAAAATTATGTAAATGTCTTGCCACTGTTTGAGCCGACATTCTTGAGATATAATACATGAAACCCTCATGAAGGAAGGGATCAAAACGATGCACCTGCTTATCAGCGATGGTAGCAACCATCTTTGTACCCTGTGCATAAATAGATATACTTTAATATGTTCAGTTCGGTTATTTGATAGTAACTAAAAGATGTGGATGATCATTACCTGTATATCTAGCAAAACCAAATCTAGTTTCTTTTTTCCAGCACCAAAAGATTCAACATGATACTAGTGAAATACCCTTACTCGAAAACCCCACTTCGCAGAACGACGCACATCACGAAAGGTGGGAATTGGTCCTCCTTCAACTCGTTTTATTTTGAAATCTTTCATGTTGAACCTAAAATATATTTCTGTGCACATGATAAATAATAAATACGAATACTAGATGTACATACGAAATACATATATTAAGCAAAAACAAAAATAGGGGGAAGAAGTTTGCATATGGTATCTTTTGGTTCTCCAGCTTAGAAAGATCATTGCAGTATCCAAATGTAACACCCTGGCAAAATTTCGCATAGAGCCTAGCCCACCTACTGGGCTGGCCTACGCATACATAGCACCTACTTGGACTTTCGGCCTCGCTTCGTTTAAAAGGGTTAACTCGAGGTGCTATGATTAGACCTAACATGCCTTATGTACTGTTACAATTCTCTCAAGATTAGCAAGGTGGTACAGTTCCACCACTACCAATCCACATAGGCCAAACGAGCCTCTCATCACAATGGGCCAGGTATTACACACCCTCTCAATCGGCTGACGTCCTCATTAGCAAACATCACACTGCACAACCGGCAAATGTCTAGGACCTCCCTTGGTATGCGCCCATCTGTCTAGTGCCGGCCCACACACCCATGCGCTATATGCCCGTACAACTATGCTCAACAGCCAGCATAACGAGGGTTGATGCTCTTATACCATTTGTAACACACCGGCCCAAATTCTCTTAGAGCCTAGCCCGCATATGGTGCTGGCCCACACATGCATAGCACCAACTTAGACTTTCATTCTCACTTCATACAAAAGGGTTAATCCATGGTGCTATGATTGTACCTAACAGGCCTTATATACTGGTACAACTTTCTCAAGATTAGCAAGGTGATACTATTGCACCACTAGCAATCCACATGGGACAAATGGGTCTCTCATCACAATGGGCCAGGTATTACACCAAAGCTCTACCATTGCCAAGCATCTGATGGTTTTGGTCATATTGCATTAGTTTCGTAATACTCTTTATCTGGTCAAACAAAAAACTCATCAGTAATTTGGTATGCTCGTACTACAAACCTATCCAACAGTTTAGTATTCGTAATTTTCCAATAAGTTAGTCATTAACTCATTGTAGGTAAATGTGAGGTAAATATATAGACAATCAAGCATTAGCAAGGAAACATGAAGGCTGAAAGTTGAATAATTAAGCATGAAGAAACAGATCTATGTAATAGAGTGAAGGGAAATTAAAAGCATATAGAAGAAGGGAAATCAAAAGTTTGATAGAGTGAAAAAATAATTTTGTGTTCATGTGTTGGGAACCTATTTGATTGCAACCAGTAAGCTTATTTTTTTCACCAGGGAGGTCACTTCCTCATTTGCATTCGCACATTTGCATTTGCAGAGTGCTTTGGTGCTTCACGTTTAATCTAATTACAGTCTTACCATTGATTTGTTTTTTTATAAATTTGATTGAATTACTTGTCGCAATGCCTCATGTCCTGTAAATATGACTTTGGGCTGCAAATTTGCCGGAAGATTGCCTCATTCCTATCTTCTATTCTATTGGACAATCTGAGATGCGAAGTCTGCTACGTAAAGAAAATGATTTTTTTAAGGATATAATAAAATAATTTTGGTATTTCAGATGTTGCACAGGATTTATTCAATAATGAAATGTGATATTTAACTGGAGAAAAATGCAATCAATGATTCATGTCTTAGCACTGATATTGAACGAACCTGTTGTGTTCGTATAACTGCATGCTTATATTGATTCCATTGAGACATGTTGCACTGTCTACCGGCTCAGTATTTCCCCTTTCTAATCCTTCTGGCATTGTGTTTATGTGAGAGAAGCAAACCATGAATCCAGTGTCTGTTCCCAATGTAGGCAAATGGCGTGGATGGTGCTAAAGCAAATATTCATTGCGCAGTATCTTAAAAAAAAGAAACCCCACTGTAATTTTAGCACTGATTGAAAATTTATCTCGAGACATACGAATACAACTTTTTTCTCTGGTTCCATTGCAGCTATTTTCCAACCTATCCTATGCAAGGCCTATCTTACTATCGTGGGGTGAATCCATGCTACCATCCATATGACTTAAGTTGATGATCCCAGGTATCAATCATACTCATGATAGAAATAAAGAAAGCACTCCTCGGATAGCAAGGACTCAGTTATCCATCTCCCACATTTGGACGTAAATGACCGACTCCTCCACGCGCTACCAAAAGGCACTCGCTCCCTCCTCCCTAGATTTCAGTTTTTAAAATTCAATGCTCATATTTTGTTGGTATTGGTATTCAAATAAGAGCTATAATCCATGACATCAGGACGTGCCCTCTTTATATTAACATTGCACGACTTCTATCATGGTTTCAATTACATTGTAACTGACAAATTATTTTTCTATGTTTTGCAAAATTTCAGTTAGATTATAGTAAAATATTTTTTCCTCATTAGTACTTTTCTTGTGTTATAATTGAATTGTTACATAGTTAAAGCGGCTGTGGCTAAAACCTAGCATTTGCAAACTTGAAAACTTCGAGAAGCACCTTTAAGGTATTTGATAAACAATACTAAGAAATTAAAATCTAGTGTGTCCCATTGACTCGTTGTATATTTTTCAAGTAGTCCAAGATGTTCCCATGGTAAGTGCAAGTATTGTTACTAATTAAATTTTGATTAGTTCTATGTACAATCTGGTGAACGTGACTTGATTTGTGGTTCACTACTGCGGATCGGGGCTTCACAAGCGGCCCATCACAAGCGGCTGGCTTTAACCCGCTTGCGACCCGATCGCCACAAGCGGTTCGTGGCCAACGGGTGGGAGGGTGGCGGGAAAGGGCATATGCAAGCGGTTCGTGATACAAACCGCTTGCAGAGATAAGACATTGTAAGCGGTTCGTATCACCAACCGTTTGAAATAATCTGTAAGCGGTTGGTGATACGAACCGCTTACAGTGTGCTATATCTGCAAGCGGCTTGTATCACAAACCGCTTGCATATGCTTTTTCCTTCCCGCCTAGTGCATTTAACCCCTTCTTCCTCCCGAGAGCAGAGCTCATTGATAGTAATGACGGGCCGAAATTTGTTCATGCAGGGGAGGTGCTGCCAAAATTTTTAATTGAGGCTAATAGCTCCAAATTAAGGTTTCCAAGGTAAGTAAACATGGTCTCAACATCATTTTCATATGGACATTGCTTATCTTTTTGCATTGGATGTGGAGAAATATTTAATAATCTTGTTTGAATTGAAGGGTGTTTGTTTTGCTATAGCTCTCTCTCTCTCTTGATAATTTGAGGTAAGATGTAGATCTATTGGGGGTTTTAAGTCTCATATTAGTTTTGTATTCTTTTTTTGATGATGTATAAGATGTTGAAATTAGTTGGTAGGGGTGATTATTTGTTTTAGAGAGCAAGATCTAGCTCTTGGTGCCTTAGCTAGCTCTCCCTTCTAGATCTTTTGAGGCAATGTGGTGATCTATTGGATGATTTTAGTTTCACATTAGTTTAAAATAGTAGGTAGGGTGATTATTTCAATTGCTATAGAGCTAAATAGATGTAGGTTTTTGCTAGGTTGGTAATAATTTTTTGTGTATGAAATGTAATTAAAATATTTTTGAAAAAAGTTTTTTAATTTGTGAGATTTAGTTGGTTTAGCTATAAAAATCAAGAAAGTTTAGAGGTAATTAAAAATATAACAATTAGTTATTTGAGTTAAATATTTTAATTTGAAAAATATAATAAGTGTTCTTATTAATTTAATTGGTGCGAGATGAACCGCAATGGATGTATGCGGATCGTCGGACAAGGGAGTTCATCGATGGCGTGAATGCTTTTCTTGATGTCGTATTTGAGACTTGCCTCCGTGAAGCTTCAGACGGTGTCCGTCGCGTAGATTGCGAGAACGAGAAAGAGCACTTAATGCGAGGACGGATCTGAGGCCACTTGTTGATGAGAGGTTTCATGCGAACTATACATGTTGGACTCACCACGGCGAAGTAGAGCATACAAGCATAGAAGACGCAGCGAAGAAGCCGATGAAGACGAAGTGACATATGATGGTATGCGGACGCGACGACATACGAGGACGTAGAGGATACACAAGGTGATCAGTTTGGTGTGGATGATGACTGGACGGATCTTTGCGTGGACGCAGAGGGAGATATCACAGAGGACAAACAATATAGGAAGTACCAGGGATTGTTGGAGGACCAGAGAACTCTTTTGTACCCAAATTGTGGTAAGGGGCACAAGAAGCTACGCACCACACTGGAACTCATGCAATGGAAGGCTGTGAATGGTGTGTCAGATAAGGGTTTCGATGAGTTGCTGTCGCTCATAAAGAAGTTGCTCCCGGAAGATAACACCCTGCCAGAATCCACGTATCAAGCCAAACTGGTCCTGTGTCCCTTAGGATTGAAAGTACGAAAGATACATGCATGTCACAACGACTGTGTCCTATATCGCGGTGAATATGCCGACTTGGATGCATGTCCGGTGTGCAAGGAACCCGGTATAAGACGAAGCGTGACGATCGGTGAAGTAGATGGGGTGCGTCGAAGAAGAGAGCACCGCAAAAGCGTTGTGGTATTTTCCTCGATTCCAAGGTTGGGCGTATGTTTGCAAACAAAGCGCATGCGAAGATGATGCGTTGGCACAAAGAAGAGCGTAAGGTCGACGGAATGCTTAGGCATCCGGCAGATGGCTCGCAGTGGAGGATGGTCGATCGGAAGTACAAAGACTTCGCAGACGAGGTCAGAAACATAAGGTTCGGTTTGAGTACCGATGGGATGAATCCTTTCGGAGACATGAGCAGCAGCCATAGCACTTGGCCAGTCACACTATGTGTGTATAATATTCCTCCATGGTTATGCATGAAGAGAAAGTACATAATGATGCCGTTGTTGATCCAACGCCCCAAGCAATCCGGAAATGATATCGATGTCTACCTCAAACCTTTGATAGAAGATCTTCAAACGCTATGGAACGGTGTAAAGGTCTAGGACGAATACAAAAGGGAGTATTTCAACCTGCGTGCAATGTTATTTGTAACAATCAACGGCGGCCGCTTGGTAACTGTCGCCTAACGGCAAAGGCTTCAAAGCGTGTGTGCAGTGTTTGGATCAAGCCGATGGCACGTACATGAAAGGCTCTCGAAAGATGGTGTACATGGGGCATCGCAGGTTTCTTGTTCGGAGCCACGCGTTGCGGAAGAAACGCAGGGAATTTAACGGGGAGGAAGAACATCGTTCCCAGCCGAGGCATCAAAGTGGCAAGAAACGCAGGGAATTTAACGGGGAGGAAGAACATCGTTCCCAGCCGAGGCATCAAAGTGGCAAGCAGGTGTTTGCTATGGTGAAGGATCTGAAGATAGTTTTTGGAAATGGTCCGGGAAGCAAATCTGTGCCGAATGATGAGGATGGCCATGCACCCATATGGAAGAAGAAGTCAATATTTTGGGACTTGCCTTACTGGGAAGATTTGGATGTTCGCCACTCACTGGACTTCATGCACATCACCAAGAACGTCTGTGTGAGCTTCCTAGGATATATAGATCTGTACGGGAAATCGAAAGATACAGTGAGTGCTCGGAACGACCTTGAAGTCTGGGCATCGGGAAGGACCTACACCACGAAAAAAGTGCGGAACAAGCTGTACCTCACGGCGATGAGTTATACTCCAAGCAAAGAAGAGAACAAAAGCGTGATAGAGTGTCTTAGCAAAGTGAAGGTCCATTCGGATACTCGTCGAGCGTAAAGAGATTCGTAAATATGAAAGAGAACAAAATCGTACATATAAAATCCCATGACTGTCTTGTGCTGATGACACAGTTGCTCCCGGTGGTTTTAAGAGGTGTACTGCCCGAGTGGGTAAGGGGGACAATCACAAAGCTGTGTTCGTTTTTCAACGCTATTTCCCAGAAGGTCATCGATCCAAAAAAACTGGGTGAGCTGCAGGCTGACGTGGTACAAAGTGTGGTTAGCCTCGAGATGATCTTTCCTCCTGCCTTTTTTGATATCATGGTTCATCTCACTGTTCATCTAAGCAAAGAGATAGGTATTCTTGGGCCCGTTTATCTCCACAGCATGTTCCCTTTCGAGAGGTACATGAGCGTACTAAAGAAGTATGTACGTAACCGTTCTCGGCCAGAAGCATGCATTGCCGAGGGTTATGTCACAGAGGAGGTGGTCGAGTTCTGTGTGGACTACATTGATGATCTAGACCCCATCGGCGTCCCTATATCACGCCATGAGGGCAGGCTACGAGGTAAAGGGACACTTGGAAGAAAAGTACTTGCATGCAACGATCTTCAGACATTTAAGCAAGCACATTTCACTGTGTTAAAGCAATCGGCAGTGGCCGCCCCGTATGCCCTCCAACACAAGAATGCTCTCGTCTCGGTTCGAGAGAAGACCGACGTGGATAACATCGAGACACATGGATTCTTTCGCGCATGGTTACAAAACCATATCCTCAAGAGCAAGTCCAACAATGAACAGTTGCAACGCCTGGCTCGGGGACCATCCGTTGAAATAGTGAGATGGCAGGGGTACGAGATAAATGGTTACACATTCTACATGAGATCACGAGATAACAATAGCACAAACCAGAACAGCGGTGTCCGTATGGAAGCCGCCAACAATAGAGGCAGGGTGGACACATATTATGGATTCATAGAAGAGATATGGGAGCTCGACTATGGGCCTTTGAAGGTCCCATTGTTTAAGTGCCAATGGGTAAAACTAAACGCAGACGGCGTGAATGTCGACAAATACGGCATGACTACCGTCGACCTCCAAGAAGTCGGCTACTTGAGAGAACCATTTGTTCTCACAAACGAGGTGAGACAAGTCTTCTACGTATTGGACATGTCAAGCAGACCAAAGAAGAATCAAATCAAAGACAAGAAGAAGGAACAGCCAAAGCGACACGTGGTTCTCCAAGGCAAACGAAGGATTGTCGGAGTAGAGGATGTTACTGACGAGGAAGAGTACGATCAGTTCGATGAGATCCCTCCATTTGCAGTAGATGTCGACATAAGCATCCTGGATGACACAGGCATGGATGCTCCGCACATACGCCGCGATCACGATGAAGGAAGAATTGTAAAGACAAAAAATGTAAATGATTAGGATGACCCTTATTATGTGGTCATATTAAATATATTATGTGGTAGATTCAACTATGTTATCATGTAATTGCATTTTTAAGAATTTATAAGGTGGAAGCAATATTTTTGGAAAGAATAATGGCCTAAGTAAATATTAGAAATGAAAGTAATGTAAAAAAAGATTTTTTAGTTTTTTGGAAAAAATAATGGGCTAAGTACATATTCAGAAATGAAAGTAATGCCAAAAAAGATTTTTTAGTATTTTTGTAAAGAATAATGGGTTAATCACATATTTAGAAATGAAGAAAATTTTTACTGTTTGCCCATAAAAAACCACGCAAACGAAGAAATGCCCAAGGTTTCGACGCAAATGCAAAAATGCCCCTAGGCGCCCCGCCATGGCGTATCGAGTCGGCGCCCAGTACAGGCGCCAAGGGCCTAGGCGCCACGGACCAGAGGCGCCAAGGCTTGGCGCCACCGCCAGGCGCCAAGGGCCTAAGCGCCATCGGCGAGCGCCTCTGAGACGGACAGTGGGGCAGGCGCGCGGGAGCAGCGAGTCGCACGCGGGAGCAGCGAGACAGGCGGGCTGCAGGGGTCTCAGGGCTCACGGCGCAGGGCGCCAAGGGTGGGGGGACCGCCATATATAAGCCCTGCCGCCCATCACTCTCACCCATTATCACCCGCACGGATAGCCTCCCAGACAAACAGAGGAGAGCCGAGCAATTCTCTGGCGGTGGACAGGAGAGAGCTTTCTTCTCCTTCTTCTCCTGCGGGCTTCTCCTTCTTCTCCTGCCGGTAAGTGAAAAAATTATTGTAATAATATTATATAGTAATAATTTTTATGGTACGTTTAAAACCATGGTAGGATATTCATTCTGTTATTATATTACTAATAGTATAGTAGTTAAATTAGTACTATACGGTTAATTAACATTCTGAATTTTAGGGAAATTAAATATTATGTATAGACGATAACATTATACTTAATTTATTTGAATATAATAGGTAGTAATAATGAAGTACTTAGTTTTGTACTTAATTTAGCATGATAATAACCAGCACTATATTTTAACACATAGTTATTAGTAATGAAGAACTTAATTTTTTTTGTTAATTTCAGAAAATGGATACGTTACCGTTTATCATACATTATGGTCCTGGCAATATCGTGGAAGGTCCAAATGGGGTAGACCTTAGTCAATTCGCTTACATGCGCATAATTTATCCAGATGTTAACAACGTAACACTTAATGGATCGCAAATGTGGATATGTCAATTATTTGATGGTCACCGGAGAACCATATAGTTTGGATACAAGCTTTATGGTCCAAGTTCATAGAAACCCCATGTTATAAGCTAACTGCCCTGAACACGGATAATGGGCTGTTGAGATTTATACAGGGGTGTCGGAGGAGAAATTGTTGGGCTGTTGTGTTGGTGCAAGCTACCCTGAGGCCGACTATCCCTATAGCACAAAATGTTGGCGAAGCTGGACAAGGCAGTGGGACGGCAATACAGGGAGGCTTAAGTGGCATGTTGTGGAACAAAAAGAAGGTATTGTAGCAGAACAATATGTTTCTGAAAGAGTAGGTGGGGAAGAACATGCTGTGGAGGAACAAGATGGAGATGAACAATACGTAGCTGATATGGGAGAGATTAATGAAGCAATTGTGGATGATATGAATAATGATGATGCACAGGCAATGGAAGAGGAACAGCTGCAAACGGATGATAGTTCCAGTGATGAGGAAGATAGAGCTATTCCGGAAGAATGGGATAGAGGCAATTCAAATGAGCTTCTTGTAGATGATGGTCATGGATCGTCAACTGTCGTTGGGGCGAGTGAAGTGCGTAAAGGACAAATATATAGTTCAAAGGCGGTCAGGCAAAATGTTTGTAAAGATGTGGTCCATACATATGCAACGGAGTTCAAGGTGGACAAATCGATAAGAGTAGGTACACTTTATCGATGCATGCATGATGATTGTGACTTTAGGGTGCACGCGAGTAAGTCTAAATTTGCTTTGAAGTGGCAGATTTCAAGCGTGCATCCACACACATGTATCTTAAGTGGCATGTTGCAGGAACACCGCAACATGAGTTCAACTGGATTGTTTGCTATGTTGAAGCAAGAGATAATTGAAGGTGGATATAGCGATGCAGTTTATTATGAATGCATGTGAAACAAGATATAAATATAAGATAGATTATGGAAAAGCATGGAGGGCTAAATGAAGGCATTAGTATCTCATTATGGTAGCTACGAGGCGTCAGACGACAACCTACCTCAGATGTCGCAGTCCTGAAGACAAGAAATCACAGCATGTATTTCAATATTCAAGACCATCTAGATGATGACCATTCTGGGTTTAAAGTCCTCAAGCGTGTTTTCTTCGCATTTGGCTGTTGTGTTCAGGCATTCAAGCATTGTCGACCAGTGTTATGTTGTGATGGGACATTTTTGACCGGAAAGTATAGAGGTACAATTATGACAAATATTGCCATGGATTCTAATGATCGGTTATTACTGTTGCATTTGCTTTCGTTGAAAGCGAGAACTATGATAGCTGGTTATGGTTCTTGACTGAGCTGAAGTGCGGTGTAGTTGAGGAGAGGCCAGACATATGCTTGATACATGACCGACACCTAGGCCTTTGCAGTGCAATAAAGACTCTGCAGGAAGATGAGGCTTATCCGTTTCATTGGCCGGACATGACAAATAGGTGGTGCATGCGTCACCTTGCCGCAAATTTTCACAGACAGTTCAAAAGCAAAAAAACCATAGTTCTATTCAAAGCTTTATGTAAGCAGAATCAACAACGGAAATTTGATCAATTATGGGCCCTTCTCGATGAGCTGACCGGAAGCTCCATCCAGGAAATGACTCGACAAGCACCACCAGGCAGCACTGATATTGTTGAGCCCTTGTCTTCGCTCCCAGGAGTGGAAGCACCAGGTTTGATTCGTCGCCGTGGAAGGAATATAAGGTGCTTTTCGCACTGGATTGAGAATGAGCCAAGGGAGAAGTGGGCCTTACTGTATGACACAAATGGTGCTCGGTTTGGGGTTATGACAACTAACCTATGGGTCATTAAACGGTTGCGTCCATTGCCGTTGGTTGCAATTGTCGAGGGTATAATGCATAATATAAGAGGGTACTTCCATGACAGACATCAAAAGGCTGCATTGTACGCACAAAGACACAGGGTTATTCTGACTCTATGATGACAAAATATTTAGAAGAGAAGTGTGGCGGGCGGACTACATACGGCAATCCCTACGGAAGCGAAAGGGAAAGTACGAGGTGTGGGTAAGGTCGAAGGACGGGTATGGTGGAACGAACATGCGAGATGCGCATGAGGTTCATACCAGTGCAACTCAACTTGGAGATGTGTGCACATGCAAGAAACCATTGTTGTTGCGCAGGCCTTGCTCACATTTGATTGCCGTATCTTGTTGCTATCGCAGGACTTAAATGCGACGTGTCTCATTATTTCGTCAAGGAGAGGGTTGTTGATACATGGACTGGAAATATAAATAGTTTTAGAATGTTCGGTTCATTTATTGAGGAAAGGGGCACGGACAGAATATGGATTCCGGATAGCGCCCTATTCATCAAGGGAAAGAGAGGTCGACGACATACTCGGCGATCCGTAATGAGATGGACGCTGCCTCGGATCGGAGGAAGATTACGGCGATGTGGGTTGTGTAATGGAGTCGGGCATAGGAGAGACAAATGCCCACAGCGCAATGCATAATTTATTAGTTAACTCCCTAAGCTGAACTGTAAGCTAGCGTTAACTCCGCAATGCATAATATTTGTCTGCTTTATGTATGATAATTGTTTATGTTTTTATTTTTTTTATGATAGATTTGTTTTAAATTTTATTAACTAACATATATGTCAATGCATGTTTCCTTACAGGTATGGCTGGTGGTACCCCGCAGCTGCTAGATGATAGGATAGATCATCGCACAGAGCGTACAAGCGCGTTCAAGAGGGCACTGCGATGAGCGTGTTGAGAACAAGGCACTCACGCAATGTTTGGGCGCTTGACATGAGGTGGTTCGGGAGGTACGTCGTGTGAAATGGTTTAGGGATAAAGAATTTAATTTATTGTGACATGACTAACAATCACCGTTAATAACTTGCAGGCTTGCGGCGGCTCGACTTCTGCCTTTCTGTCGGATGATGCAGAGATCCGACGCTGACGAAGCTGGGGACGAGCTCGAGGACGACGCGGAGGGTGGACCAGAGTTGTTGCAGCACTCGAGACGGTTCCCGGTGAACCGACACTTGCTGACTGCGTTGGTGGACCGATGGCGGCCGGAGACCCACACGTTTCACCTACCGTGCGGAGAGATGACATTGACACTGCAAGATGTGTCGATGTTATTGGGTCTGCCACTACGTGGGGCGGCGTTGGTACTGCACGAGCTCCCCGTAGAGTACGACTGGGTTGATGACTTGCTTGTTCGGTTCCATAATGTCTTACCGGCGCAGCAAGGCGTACACCACCCTGAGATACATGAGGGTAAGAAGCGCGGCCCTACACTGCAGTGGCTCGAGCAGTTCGAGGTATAATTTAATGCAGATCTACTGTCATTCACATTTATTACGTTTTATTGTTTATTATTGCGTGTTTACTTATGATGAATTTTTTCCCACAGTTAAACAGGATGGCTGAAGATCCGACAGACTACCAGGTTTCTCGCCACCTAGAGGCGCATTTTGTTCGGGCTGTTTGGGTGGGTGATGTTCACCAACTCAAACGGTTCTTTTGTGGGCGCGATTCATACCAATCGCTACGTGCCATTTCGAGACGGGAATTTCGAGGCAATCCCGCCTTACGCTTGAGATCGGCGGTTCTCGCAGCCACACCGCGAGGCCTATGCCTTGGTTGTCGCCAAATGGGGACAACTCAGTTCTCACCGGATGCCCTATGTTCGTGATGCTTTGGTCTCTTGAGCGATTCGCTATTGGGCGTCCGAAGGTGGACGCATCACCATATGGTGATGCATTTTACGGTGGCCTCCCGATGGATGGACCGACTGTTGGGTCTCTGTGGTGTCGGCGTGAGGTAATAACTCATATGCTTCCCGCTTTCATTATTTTTCATATGTGTATAACGTGTTTTTAAATGCGTTGGGCCTTGGTGACTTAGGCGAGACACTGTGTGGTCTCCGTGTACGAGTGGTTTGTCGAGCACTTCACCACCTTAAGGACACGGACGTTGTTTGGGAGCCGTACCCGCACAAGGTCGGATGTACCCACGAGCTCCTCGAGGTCTTTCCCTCGATGCTTTGTGGATAGTCGGTTGTGGCTCACACGGCGTAAGTTGGTGTAATGACGTGTTTGTCGAGGACCACTTTCCAACCGTGTGATGCGACGATTCGGACTCTGACAGGATTTTCTGTCCGTGTGATAGGCTTCGGATCGCGTCCACGTGTGTGAGATAGAAGTTTTATTTTGTTGTGCTTTACGCCGCCATATTATGTATCGCCTTATTGTAGACCGCTTACGCTCGCAGTACACTCGCCGTGGGGAACCTGGGCAATTTATCGTGGGTGCAAACGATGCGAGACGTGGGTTGATCGATGGCGAGATGTCGCCAATGACGTGTTTCCACAGAATGAACCACACTGCCCCGACAATTTCAGAGCCTACCTCCAGTGGTACACTCCACGCACCCGTGTGCGTCTTCTTCTGGTGGATGACACGCCTGATGCCGTTGAGCCGCCCACCGTGACAGATACTTATACCCCCGCGCTTGGATCTGCCCTTCACGTGGCGGTAAGCTCGTGAACACTACATTTTAATCTGCGTAATCGTTATTTTACGATCCATCGGATAAATTGATTTTTGTCTTTGTAGATTGATGAGCACCGCATAACGCCACCGGCAAATACAACATGATGGCAAGGATGGATAGACACGATGTCTCGCTCGGTGATTTGAAGGGTTTCATTCGCCGATCTATGATCGTGGAGTCCGAGCTATCAGCGTCGCCATGCGTGGCGGTGACGATGTGCAAATGCCACCGGTCAAGTTCAACTCATACGGTGGTACGCCCTACTCCGCAGCCCGCACCCCACCCGCTTGTCGCCGCCATCCGCTCGGGCTCGACATGGGTGCCCCGAGAGCTCGCGTGCGAGAGTTCGACCTTGGTGCCCCGAGCTCGCGGCCGAGAGTTCGACATGGGTGTCCCCGAGCTCGCGTGCGAGAGTTCGACCTGGTGCCCCGAGCTCAAGTGCGGAGAGTTCGACCATGAGGCGCTTCACGACCGGGTGGTCCCTCCCACGCTCGACACGGGCGCGGCCGCCACGGACGTGTGGCCTACCAGCTCTCAAACGGCCTTCGCTTCTTCCCATCCACGACGTCGCAGGGCGAAGCACCGTACTCTGCCGATCGTGTTTACGTCCACGCGCCCTCCGAGGGTTCTCGTTGGGCGGAGGCCATCGGCCTTCCAAAGAGGTGACGTCGCAGGGGGTACGTTATTTCATTAAACTGTTAACATATACGATTGTCATTATACTTAACTTCGTTTATTGTTATGACAGGTGGTACTTCGCAGCAGCACCTCTCGGGGTATCAGCACCCGGGACCCTTTCAGCCCTACGTCCCCGGCTCGCAGCAGCCGGCAGCCTTTCTGCACCACCTACCCGGCTTTCGCTTTTGGAGCCTTCCAAAGACTGTGTCCCGGCTGCCAAGACCGGGGCCTTCCAAAGACTAATTCTCGATCTTCACCACCGAGGCCCTTTGAGCACCCATCGTGTACATGTATTTGTTATACTCCATGTATAGGCATAATACGTACATATGCCATTTAACATGTAAGTTTGTTTCACAGGGTCGCCGGGACAGGGCCACCGGCGGGCGAGCTTCCAGTCCTTGCCCAACCCAGACGAGGACGACTTCGGCGACGAGGAGACCCACCGGCGGGCGAGCTTCAGTGTGTTGCTTGCTTGGCGCGTTACCTGCTGGGTCATCACAGGAATTGATGCCACGCCACAGATGGTGGACGCTTGCGCGTGAGACGCACCCACTGAAGCGCTTTCAGCCCATCGGGTCAGAGGGCTACCCGGCCCATCAAAGGGCCGTCATTAGCTTCGCTTAGGTTCCGCCTCGAGACTTCATGTATCTCAGATCTTATTATCATTTCCGTCTTTGTATCTTATTATCATTTCAGGCTGTGTTCAAAAATATGTAATCCGACAACGATGGCCAAAATAAAGTAATCTCACCGGCGTTTTCCTTTCCGCCAATCTTCTTCATCCGATCAAACGCAAGGTTTATGCGATGACCGACTACCTCGTCCGAAGGTGTATGATTCAGATGACTTACTCAAACGATGTGGATCCCTACACAAACATTTTACCACATCTACGCCGAACGGGATGTATGTTGGCGAGACTTCGACGGTGCTGCGGGAACGCCATATACTCGAACACTAAATTTAAAAACAGTCATTTCTTCCTATTGTTTTCAAATTTCATCACAAGAAATATATTGCCCGCAATCGACCAAATGAGTGATCACCTATTTATAGTCGAGTACGGTGCTCACCTCCTTCCCGGGTGGCGTGCACAATGTGATGGCGTTGGCGGTGCAAGATGTGATAGCGCTTTAAATCGCCCTTAATGTGGAGCGGAAAGAAATCGCGTGAATGCGGACGACAATGGGAAGGAATCGCGGTTGAGGGCTCTGGTTGTCGGGGGTTTAGCCCTTGGCGCCTGGCGGGGCGCCACGCTGGCGCCAGGCGGAGGCGCCTAGGTGGGCGCTCGGCGGGGCGCCAAAGGCTTGGCGCCATGGCTGGGCGCTTAGGGGCTTGGCGCCTGGGGGCGCCACTTGCTTGGCGCCTGGCGAGGGCGCCTAGGGGCATTTTTGCATTTGCGTCGAAACCTTGGGCATTTTTTCGTTTGCGTGGTTTTTTATGGGCAAACAGTAAAAATTTTCAGAAATGAAAGTAATATAAAAAAATAGTTTTTAGTATTTTTGGAACAAAATAATGGGCTCAGTAAATATTTCTAAAAAAATAAAAGGCAAGGGAAAAATAAAAGGCAATGGGGCGCAAGCGGGGCTCGAACCCGCGACCAGCACGGGGAGCCCGCACTTAAACGCCACGCGCTAGCCAAGTGAGAGGAATTTTCATTTCAACTGAGAAGGGCGCAATACTTTCTTAAACGTTATCGATAGATGGTACGTCCCAAGCCTCGGCATGTGTTATGGACCCACTTCTACAAGCGGTTTGTCCTACGAACCGCTTGTAGAAGTGACCTCTACAAGCCGTACCTCGCCGTCGTCGAGCACCGCACGGCCGTACCTCGCCGTCGTCGAGCACCGCACGGCGGCCGCCTCCTGGACACTCCACCTCGCCGTCGTCGATCACCTGCGCAGGACTCGCAACATCGACCATCGGCGCAGCGCCCGCCTCCGCCACCTCGCCGGGCGAGCACCTTCGCGGTGAGCCCTCGCTCCCGTTCGCCGTGGAACTCCTCCCCGCCACTTTGAATACGAAGGGCCGAGGTATCGAGCCCCCTTCCTTCCCCTGCCCCCATTGCTCTGTGATGCACTTGTAGTGTTCGACTCTTGCGCGCTGTGTGTTGATGCTCCTATTGCTCCCTCCGTCATGCTCCTATATGCTAAGTAAGAATTTCGTGGCTTTCCCCCTTGTGGTTGGTTGTGCAATGGTACCAATTAGAGATTTTGGGGATCTAATTCTTGAATTAGAGGCTAAATCCCTGGTTTGGAAGCACTGTACCGTGGCTGTGTGCTTTACCCTTATTGCTCTGTGATGATAATCTGGTTGAGGCATATATAAATACATTTGTTGATTATATCTTGTGGTAGATTCAATTAATTTCTGCACTGTTAGGATTTATATTGTGTTCATCCCAATTCATGCCATGAACTGTTGTTAATTGGTCACTGGACGCTTGTTATCTTGATCTGTATTGGTGCATACGGCTGTTTTAGTGTGCTGTTCAGATTGCTCAGTGATCTGTTTATTTCCTGGTACCTTTGCTTAGCACTTTGTGCTGTTCGGTTGGTTCAGAATAAATAGATTTGGGTCCAGTGGCTTGTGGCTTGAATAATTGTAGATCGCCAGCTTCGATTGGCTAAATTGGGATGTTCAACTTAATTCCTTTCCAAAACAAAGGCAAGATTGATTGTGTAAACCTTGATATTAATCTCAGATTGTATTTGCTGTGAAATCACTAGAACTATAACTAGGAAGGCTGTTTTACAAAGAACCGCTATTGGTTAAATCTGAGAGCTCCCTAATAATGTCAATGGTGATTTATTCGCTTGATATGTTGGCTGCCATGTTACAGTCCATTTCTATAGAGTACATGATAAATAATCTATTCCATGGCATTGTTATGTGTTTGCTCATTCTATTTATATTTGGTCAATTTATTATGCTTATATCGCAATATGTTCAACACACTAATCAACAGACACACAAAGACAACCACACCACAAGTCGATTTGGTTGGATTAGTGGCTGCCATGTTTTTCAAGTAAGTCGGTGATCATGAGTTGAGCTTGGCCACTGACCCTTCCCTGGACGCCTCCCCGCAAAATTCTTTCCCTTTTGTCCAAAGGACCGATTGGGGACTAGCCTTCGAGCTAGAGGCCGTTTGACCTAATTAGGTGTCGAGAAATATTGTATTCAAATATTGTATTTAAATATTGTATTCAGGCCGGCACGACCCAAATTCTTTCATGTCATGTGTCGAGAAATATTGTATTTAAATATTGTACGCTTTTGATGGGTGTCGAGATGGATGACATCTAAGAGATGTATATGTTGTATTCAAATATTGTATTGAAATGTTGTTTTCAAATAAAAGAGATATATATGTTGTATTAAATGTTCTATTATTTCGCGTGCATGCACAAAGGATAGATGGCGACTCGACACGATGATCTTGATTTCGATGCAGGAAATGATTTTCTACTTAACGAAATCGCGATGGGCACTCTCATAAGCTACGATGAGGCCAACGCGGTATATCCAATGGGTGATCAGGCTGCCCCGGCTCAAGCCGGTGACCAGGCTGCCTCGGCTCAAGCCGGTGATCACGCAATCCATGCTCAAGCCGGTGATCCAACCGGCCAGGCTGAAACTAATGTCGACGGTTGTGAGGTATATATAGCCTGAACACTAAAATGACCGTTTCTTACACGTCTCATAGCAATAAGCCTCTGACACGTGTTCCTGTTTTTTTTAAGTCGAAAACGTCCAACAGCCAATCCAAACAAATACGAGGGCTTAACAAAAAGCCGTCGACAAACGGATTACTCAAGTTTCGCCACTTTGGAAGCCCGGTTCTATGTCGGCACTTGCCCTTCAACAACTCCCGCGGAGTCATTGTGAGGGATCACGTCCCTATTAGCATCAAGACATGGCCCAAGGTTCCTACGGCTACGAAAGAGCTGCTCTGGAAGGATATAAAAGAAAACTTCACGATTCCGACGGCTTACGAAAACAAGTGCAAGAAATTTACTCTGAGCAAGATGGCGTTATGCTTTCAGTCGTGGAAGAGCGAGCTCAGTAAGAAGTACGTGGAGACCGGAACAACCCTAGACTTCAATAAGTATCCGGTTAGCGGATCACCGCAAGCATTCGAGGAGTACAAGCCGCTTACCAAGGCAAGGCCGCAAGTGAGCGTAACAAGGCCAATGCACGAAGAAAAATACCACCACCATCTCGGTCCGTGGTTACATCAAGGCTATGCCAAAATGGGAGAAGCAGGAAGAAGAGCTTAGAAAAAAGGGTATAGTACCTGAAACAGAAGACTGGGAGCTCCGCCCATGCAACTGGACCTTGGGCCACGGAGGGAGGCTGAAGGATGATGGCATGCTGGAGATGGCACCACAAGTGCAACCCGTGAAAGAAAGGATCGTGGAAGCCATCGAGAAGTAACGTGCAGGTTTCTTGGTGGTAGACAGGGAGAATGACGAGCTTACGTACGCACTCGGGAACACAGAGCATCCAGGAAGGACACGAGGACTTGGCAAGCAAAAGTCAGGATGGTCGGCTTCTCAAATGATCAAGCCACATACCGGAGCCGGGAAAGAAGAAAAGTAAGAGAACACAACAGAGTCAGCAAAATCGAACGAGAGCTCAAGGAGCATAAGAAAAACATGGCAGAAATGCTAAAGCGGGAAGTGCAAGCTGCAATCGCCATCTTCAAAGACCAGTGGGGTTATCGCCATGCCTCGAAGTAGATGTGGTTAGTCCCCTGCTCCGGTCGTGAAGCGACTTGGCGCCAAACAACGTGCGGCCGATGAATTGCAGGCCCGTTATCCCGTGGGCGACATCATCGTGTTTCGCCAATGTGAGCTACGCGTCCAACCGCACAACCTCACCCTCAAGGTGGCTTACGCTTTGGCCTTCCCCGTGGAGTCGGGCCAGACATTCCACTGTAACCCTATACCCGCGGGATACTCCAAGGTCACGGTGGACGAGGTGGTGGCCGGATTTGAGGATATGGAGCTCGATATTGCTGGAGGAGACGATGTGACCAAGCTTGGAGAGGCCGTACATAACATCATCCTCTGGCGGAAGAAGTACATCGTGTTTCCTGATGGTGCGGAGGTGACATCTATACCGAGACAGAACACTCCACCGAGACGGAGCTCACCTCCTCCACCAAGACAGGCCACGCCACCACGCAACGCCTCGCCGGTGAGACAAAGCACTCCACCACCCGCTAGCGCTATGCGCAGAAGCCCAACACCGCCGCCAGCCCCTCAAAGCAAAAGGAAGCAGCAGCCTCCGAGAGAAACAACGGAGCCGGCATCTCCCCCCAGTAAGAAGCTTGCTAGCAAAAGGAGCATTCCTGCAGCTAGAACGACAACAAGCAGCAGGGCGGCCGGTTTCCCATTCAGACAGAGAATGAAGGAACCTGAAAAAACACCTTATGAGATGACGTCTGAGCTATAGAGCGAGTCGAAGAAAGCTGTGGACGCATGGATAGAGGGGTATAAAGCTAAAACAAATCCACCGCCAAAGGAACGAATTGATTCAAAGATCGCGGACTTCTTCGCGACAACTAGTCAGCACCGACCGCCTCTCTGTACCGACTACCAAAGAACTATCAGAAAGCACGTCTTCAAGAGTAAACAACCTTCGGGCACATACATGAGCAAGGAAGAACAGAGGAGGCAAAACGCTCTGGATGGAGTATGACTTCATGAGGGAAGTCGGCCTTGATAACATAGATGCCGCCTGTGGAATAACGATGATCTTCCAACGGCACAAGTCGTGGCTATTTAACTGGGCCACCCGTTGCTGAACCCTAAGGACATACGGAAACTACCGGTCAAGATGCGACGCCCATGAATGGTAATGTAACACAAGTCCGCCAGGATATGCTCATTGTTGCGCCTCGCTTCAAGAAGAACATTTGTTTCGAGGAATGATCAATTGATAAATCTTGATTTTGAAGATCGGTACAATGTGTACCGTGAAGACGCCAAATCAACGTGTCCTTCATGACTTCTTTGGTGCTCGTGGAGTGTCGACTCCACAAGATGTATATATATATCTATACATGCCGCTTGACGAGAACCCTAATTAATTAACTCAATTAACCCATTTTTGTAGAATGGAGATACAAAGACTTAGAAAGCAAAAGTTTAACTCGATTGGCTTCCTTGACCCTTGGTTGGTCAACGAGGAAGTCGGGCAATACCTGGAAAACCAAAGGAAATCCACGACTCACGTTGTACATGCACTAGTACAACAACACTACAAGCAATACATACTTACGCCATTCAACTTTATATGCGTACGATGTTCTTACTAACATCTCGTTCTTATATTGCTTAAGGCACTGATGGCACACTATATATTGTTTAATTACATGTCATAATCAAGGTAATATATAAATAGGTTCCATCGATCCTTATAATCATAAGGCTTGATAAAAGCATGATCATCGCCCAAGACTCACAGAGAAAACCGCAAAAGGAATACCAAGGATAATTGACCTCCTTAACAAGGCGTTCTGAGCTTTCAAGAGATTCGAAAGGACGCTTTTAAGAAGGAATTGATATCAAGCTAAGCGTAATGGGCACGCTAAAACGACGTAATTGCCCTTTGTCAATTAATATTTTTGTTATTATTGATCCGTAATTGCCCGCATCGACCATAGGTAAAACAACAATCAGGGAAACAACCTATGTGGCTACTATGTGTTCCACTATATCCAAATGATGTGCCACGGCGAGCTTGAGCCTCAAACTCAAAGAGGTTCAGATATATATGCACGCAACCATGCATCTAGCAACAACTTAATAACGTTTTATGTGCTCCATTAATTTACATTATGGGTGCACGATTTATTTATTTTTCACTTTAATTGAATTGGCAGCCCGACATGGATAAACATACTGAAGTGTTACCACATCATCGGTGCTCGATTATGAGAACAACTGCTCGGCTTCATTCTCGATGAGGTCATTAACCCCGTATGCAGTTCCATTATCGAGATCCATATTCAACACGAATCGAACTAGGGACGACTTCTACGTCGTCAAGAGAGCGCCAAGAAGAGTACCGCAAGAAAAAAATGAACTGCTTTTGTCCATTTTGCATAATGTATATTAATTATAAACTTTGTAAATTTGGCGGTGCATATAAAGTGTACATTATTACATGTATTATCTAATATATTTAAGCTTGCTTGATCGCTAATTATATGCTCATTCTATATGTATTTAAATTTAAACGACAAATAAAAATCTCCTGCCAAATATATATTTAAATATCTATTTGCGCCATTTAAAATGAAATAACCAGTGGCCATTAAACAAGACGCTTCGCAAGCGTTATCGAACCGCTATGAGATGCTCTCTCGCAGCGTTCGTGGCTCCAACCGCTGCGAGAGCCCCACGTCTTCCACGCCGCTCGCGCCATCGCCTCGCCGAGCCGCTTGCATAGGGGCTTCACTAGCGGCTCTCGAGCCGCCAGATGCCCTCGGCATCGATCGCGGTTGTTCGCAAGCGTTCTAAAACCGCTTGCACAGGCCTTACGAGCCGCTTGGCCTACCCCGATCCGCAGTAGTGGTTGTACCTATGACGCACACAAATTCACCGTTTGGGATATCCACAGCGTCGTTAGCCTTCAGGGTCTTGTTCACCTTTAGGGCCGTGTTTGTTGAACGGGACAAAATCCTGTTAAGGTCGAAGTTGGTCCTGCCGGTGTTGACGGAGTCGCTGGAGAAGGTCATCAAACGGCTTTTGTGATCGTCAAAGGAGTCGTCGGCAGTGGATCTTCGGTTCCCTCGAGCGGAATGTGATTCTGCTAAGGAAAACTTGATGAACGGGTCTGGAGAATGACTCTCCCTAACGAAACGTGTCTTTGCTAAGCAAAAATCATTATTTTATGCAATGTCGGTCCGGCCTTCTTCGTTTTCGAGCACGGATGATTTGGGGAGGATTTATCTTAGCGGAGCATGGCCGGGTGTCGTTTTATGTGTTGTTGACCGCACTTCTTTGCTCGATGAAGATAACGGTGCACAGTACCGCTTGGGGTAGCGGCCGTCGTATATTCCAGCATGTAATGTCTTTGTCGGAATTGTCCTTTCATCATAGTTTCTTCAGGGCTTGTTATGAGCGCGATTTCTTGGCTTCCCAAAAGACTTCCTTCGTTGGTTGGCTTCTCGTCTGCTCGCTGATGCCTCCAGTGCCCGACACGCAGCCCAATTTCCCTGAGTGCTTGCTCCCACGCAACTCAGACATACACACAGTAACACAGCATGTCTCTCTTCCACTAATCACCTTGATAAGCAACTAGTGCTAAACATGCATGCTCACGTACTAGTCACGCGTCACAAAGGGACAACAATAGCTACTGGTAATAGAGCCGCTCCAAGGAGCGACTCGCCGAGCTCAAAAAGAAACTCGCCGCCGCCGCCGCCTTCCACCTCTCCAGCTCGCGGCAGCGGCGGGACCTCTTCTCCCTCCTCTCGTTTTCCCTTTCTCCTTCTCTCCAGGGTGTTACTTTGATGGGTTTCTCGCCGGCGAGGTGTAGGCCAATTCTGGCCCTCGCGGCTCAGATCCGGCAGGGAAGCGGCCGGATCCGGTGGCGGGATGCCCGGATCCGGTCCCATGTTGCCGGCGTCGAGCAGGGGCTCCGGCGAGGGCGCGGGGCGACGCCCATGGGGACGGCTGTGGACGGAGGGCCGTGCGGATGGGCTGGCGGTCGTGGACGGCGGAAGGCCAGAGACCAACGCCTCGTTCCCGCACGTTCCCCCTTCTGAACTGCCTTCCACGGGCGGGGCTTCCTCCGTCCCTGCCGCTACCCCCTCGCACACCTCCTAGGTCTGCCCATCAGTGCCCTCGGCTGAAGGTTGAGGCTCTGGTTGTGGTTGTGCAGGGGCAGCGTATGTGGCACGTGTCGACGGTTGGGATATTGACCCAAGTCAACTAAGGTTCTTGAAAAAAGGAGATAGAAGACCCACTTAAGCTATGCGAACAGCGATCAACGACGAACAGGGAGACACAGGGTTTTTATCCTGGTTCAGGCCTCTCGAAGAGATAATAGCCCTATATCCAGCCTTTCTTTATAATCGAAGAGGATTACAAGAGGATGCTCGACGAGACGAACAAGTCACGACGAGATTATGAGTGTACAAGTGTGTAATATGCTATGATGCGAAGATCAGGTGTCCTCTACACGCCGTAGAGGTCATGTTTATATAGTGTTGAAGAACCGACCTACCGAGGGATAATCGGGCCGGGCTGACCATGAATCCGTAACGAACTCGATACATGCCAAATATATCCCGAGGTAGATAAGGTATGCTCCAATACTTGGGGATCACGACGTCTGCTCCAATCCGGAAAACCACGTCTGGGCCTTCACGTAGCCGTGCAGAACACTTGTTGGAGTCGGACATAAACACGAAGTCTTGGACGCCACGGATCACACCGATCAGGAGGCTGTTCGGTACGATGCACATGGGTCTTGATAGAACCTTCCAGGGAGCCAGGCCATAGGAGGCTGTTCGATTGGGCCGTCAGGGAGTGGGCCATGGCAATGGGCCGTGATTTTATCCCCAACAGCTAGCCCCCGAGACTCAAGTGGAATAACTCACCGGAGTGGGGTCTTCCTCTTGAGACTCAAAGTCAAGAAGAGGGAAATACTGTTGTTACGAGAATGCACAACAAGTGACCGAGCAGGTTATGGTTCTACCGAACAGGACTTGTCCGGGATCGAACAAACCCGACTAGTGCCGAGCAACTCTATTGCGTCGAACAGAAAAACACATCCATCAGAGCAGAGTACCCAGCCCTCAGCGCGGACGCTGGAAAAAGTAGCCAGCCCTCGCGGCTTGCCACTTTCGCTCTCATGCCTTTCCTTCCCAAGCCCTAGCTCCAACCGCGCTAAGCACCAACAGTCACAACCCACCTCCAAAGCTGCTCGTCCAAACCTGGGGATTGCTATGGCCAAGTTATCAGGCTCTAGCATGACCGAGGAGGATTTGAGGATCTTAAAGGAGGAAGGACACATCGATGCCGATAGCTGGAGGCTGCCCGAGGAGGAGGAATCACTAGAGCCGCTCGAGGACGAGTTCGTCAACTTCGAGCAGATTGCGATGTTTGGACTTAGGACTCCCGAAAGCAACTTCGTGGAGGCCTTTCTGAACATCAGCGGATTGGAGGTGGCGAACCTCAATCCGAACTCTTTCCTGCAGATGGCCGTCTTCGCACACCTGTGCAAGGGCTACCAGGGAGTAGATCCATCGGCGGGGCTGTTCCTCCACTACTACACCGTGACGAGGAGCAGCTCCGCCGCTTCGGCGCTTGGGTGTTACTACCTCAAGCTCTGGGCCACCGCCGACGACGCGCCCTATCCTCGTCCGCCACTGCTCGACTCGATGGGGCCGTGATGGATGAAGTGGTTCTACACCAGAAGGGGCGGCGACAGCAAGCTCGTCTTCACCAGGAAGGCACCAGCGAAGGGAACCCCAATGCCGCGGCAGGAGCCGAGCGGCAAGGAGTGGTACCTCACCCGGAAGATCGCCTCTCTCGTGGCCTCGGGCTCATGGGCAGGGAGATAATCCGGGACTTCGTAGCGAAAAGAATTTGTCCGCTGCGGAAGAGGTCCTATCCTTTCTACAAGATAGAAGGATGGGAAGACATCACCAGGGAGAGCACTGGTAAGTTACTCAAACACTTAACCGTTCTTTGATGATTCATCCAAACAGGATCTAACAACTTTCTTCTGTTCGAGCAGTGAAGCCAAACGACGCATGGGTGACCGAGCAGGTCGACGCCATGCTAAAGGCTGCCAGGAAGGACGGCGTGGTCACCGGCGAGGTGGCCTACACATGTCCGCGCAACGTGCTCGTCCGCACAGACGAGGTAAGTCACTTGAACCACGTTTGTGTTGCTAGACTCACACTGTTGTAAAATACTAACATTCGCTTCCCAAATAAGCAGGAGGACCAGCTGATCCTTGGAGGGATCGTGGAGAAGCTCTCCGAGTCCGAGGGAGCGAGAAAGGGCAAGGCCAAGATGGCCGAGAAGCCCAAGGTGGCCGCAGCGCCGACGCGGAGCTCCCCGCGCAGCAGCGGCCGCTAACCGTCTCTGAAGCCCCCTATGGCGAAGAAGCGCCCCGGGCAATAAAAGCGTGAGCGCGGCCAGCCGAGGGGAGAACGCCCAAGTCCATCCCTCCTCGCCGAGCAAAGCGACGAAGAGGTACAGAACCTGTCCCTTTGGCTGAAGCGCTTTACACAAGCTCATTCGGGCCGTGTGAAACGGCTGCAACAGATCGCCGAGCAGAGGATGCTCGAGGAGGAGGTCGCGCGTAAGGAAAAGCTTCTTGCGTTGCGCCAAAAGAGCGCTCAGCTAATCAAGGAGCTGAGCTTGTCGCCGCAAGCTCCTGGAGGCCAGGGCAAAGAAGCCGAGGAGCCCCCGAGCAAGAAGCACAAGCTCCATCGAGGAGCGAAGAAGAAGGTTCGATTCCCTGCGGCAGGTATGTAACAGGAAAGCTCTTCCCTTTGTGTTATACCAAACCGCGCAGATTCTAAATCCTTTCTTTTTGACCAGCTGCCCAGGAGGAGATCGTCACGCACTACGTGTACACGGCGGTCAAGCGGTCTGTCGGGGATAAAATCACGGCCTATTGCCATGGCCCACTCCCTGACGGCCCAATCGAACAGCCTACCAGGGCCCAGCTCCCTGGAAGGTTCTATCTGGCCCATATGCATCCTCGAACAATGCCTCCCGGGCGGCACGGTGCGTGAACGGTTTAGGATTCGTGTTCGAGTCCTACTCGAACAAGAGTTCTGCAGACGGCTACGTGAAGACCCTGACGTGGTTTCCGGATTGAATAGAAGTCGTGATCCCCAAGAATTGAGTTTACCTTATCGCCTCGGATGTATTTGGCACGCCGAGTTCGTTACGTACTCATAGTTAGTCCGCCCGATATTCCCTCGTAGGTCGGTTTGCTCAACACTATATAAACCAGCCCTACGGCGTGTAGAGGGCGAGGTCTTTGCATAATACTTCAGACACATAATCTCGCCGAGACTTGTTCGCCTCTGCCGAGCCACCTCTTGTATTCATCTCGATATATAAGAAAGGCTGGACGAGGGCTATTATCTCTCGAGAGGCCCGATCCGTGATAAAAACCCCGCTCTCTGCTCACTGCTGTTCGTGGTTGTTCGGCGTGTCTCCTATCTCCTCTTTGAAGAACCTTGGTTGACTTGGGTCTATATCCCAACCGTCGACAGCTGGCGCCGTCCGTGGGGATAAGCAGATCGAACATGTCGAACTCCATCAGCGACACGGAGATTCTTCCTGAGGACTACGACTCAGAAGGCGGTGATGTCTCTTCCTGCCGATCGGATCGATCCTTCGATCTTGATCGCCTTCCGATCTCTGGTTCCCAGCCCGTGCTCGGGATCGATCTCTCGCCGGCGCTCTTCGCCGGGCGCGTCGTCTCTCGCGACGAGCTCCGCGCGCGGGGCTGGATCTTTCGCGCCGGGCAGCTCTTCGTCCGCAGCAAGTTCAGTCCCCGCCACGAGCTCCGTGCTCGGGCTGGATCTCTTCGCGGGCAGCTCTTCGCCCAGCCGCAAGTCTCGTCCCGCCACGAGCTCCGTGCTCGGGCCGGATCTCTCGCACCGGCAGCTCTTCGTCCGGCGCGCGTCTGATCCCATGACGAGCTCCGTGCTCGGGATCGATCAAAACTCCTTCCGGATCCCGGGCCGTTCTCCGGCAAGGATGACGGAGAGAGTGACCAACATTTGGAACATCGACCAGACTTCGTAAGTTTCTCGTAGGTCTTTCGCTTCCTAGCTTCGCTTTTTTCTTAAATTTCGCGCTTTAGTTCGCCCAAGTCTCTCGGGCTGCCATGTAAAGTTCAACCCATTGAACGGTGAATGTTCGCGGTCCCCTGCGGTCCTTCTCACCACTTGTCTTCTCAGACCACTCTTTCTCTCTGGTAACACTTGATGGCAACCCGGTCTTGCGAACTCTTGGCTCCGCAATCTTAAGGGTTTTCCCTGCCCGTATCTTGTTTCAACATGTTCCTAAACTCGAGTTGCGTAACACGCATCCAGCCTCGCTGCTAAGCTCTCTCGTAAGCCCTCCGCGCGAGGCACTTACCGCCACGCACAACCACTCGGCAAAGCTCGCTCTCGTAAGCCCTCCGCGCAGGCACTTTTCTTGTTCGGTTACCTTCGAATCGCTTAACTTACGTTAACGAGCAGTCCCTCGAACGAGTCGATCAGATACGGGTGTCGCTTAACTCTCTACGCACGTGTTTGAAGTCGCAAGTTCAGGTCTTCATGCATCGTCTGCATCGGGCTAGGCGCCGCTTTTCTCTTGTGCACTGCTCGAAGTTCGCAAACTCAGTCCTCGAGCACCGCACAACGGGGCCGGGAGTTAGGCTGCGTTCTACCGTTTTTCTTAAAACTTTCTAGCGCTGTTCGCTTTGCTCTTGGTTTCTGTTCGTCCTTGTCTTTGCCGCTTTTTTGCGTGAAAAGCTGCTCGGTCGACTCTCGCTCGATTCAAGCGCCGCCGGGCGGTCTTGGGCTGCTCGCCGGCTCCTCGAGGACCGCTTTCCTCGGTCGGGCTGGAACTTGAGCTGAATTTCGCAACCCCGCACGCTTTTCAGTTTTCCGCCTTTCCTTAGCGTTGGTTTTCCAAAACCTCGTTGGTCTTCGCCTCGTGGCGCCCCCAGCATTTAGCATGTCTTTTATCCGCAATGACTGTACGGCTCCGGTTAACCGAAGCGGTGCACCACCGATGGAGTCCTGCCCACCGTAAGCCGATTCTCATCGCAACGGGCACTCCTGGCGCTGGTTCCGCACTCGCCGAGGCGACACTAACGCTATACGGGTCCAAGCCCGATAAGATTTCGCCGCACGTTTAGCTGCGGCTAAGGTCCCAATCGCCTTCCCTCGTTAGCGGTCTTAGCTACGCGGGCTGCACTTGCCCGCACACGCCTTCTTTATCCATGTTACGCCTTTCCGCACGGTATCCGAAGCAATGCACCACCAACGGAGTCCTCGCCCCACCGTAGTCGATTCTCATCGCGAACGGGCACTCCCGGGCGCCGGTTCCGCATTCGCCAAGGTGACACTAACACTATTGGGGGACGACCCGAAAAAATTATGTCTTGTGCGGTAGGTCGCCTTTTGCGTGTTTTCCAAAACTCGCTTTGCTCTTCTTAGAGCCTTTTCTTGCTCTCTTTTTCCCCTTGTTGGCTCGCTTCTTGTTTGTCTTCCGCAGAAGTACAGAACGGGAACGCCGGACACCGTGATGGTCGCGGCGAGGTTCTAGGCTTCCCACCAAAACCGATGTCCCGCATCCTCTCTTCTCGGGTTTGTTCGCGCATGCCCGTGAATTGACTCACTTCACCCGCAGATGATTTCTTGCCTTTACCCGCAATCGACCTTCACGGCTCGGCTAAGTCAAGGTAGTGCGCCACCAATGGGTCCCGCCACCGTAGTCGATTCTCAACGAACGGGCATGCCCACCGTAGTCGATTCTCATCGCAACGGCAATCCAAGCGCCGGTTCTCAAGATTTGCCAAGACAACGCTAACACCGCCGTAAGGAATACGCCATGGGTAAAGCGTTGATTTCACATGTTCTCTTGCGGCTCGATCGCGATCGGGTTGGATTCGCCTCGACCGGCAGGTCTTCGCCCGGAGCGCGCATCTGGTCCCCGCGACGAGCTCCGTGCTCGGGGGCTGGATCACCTCGCACCGGACAGCTCTTCGTCCGGAGCGCGGGCTCCTACCGGGTACGTCTTCGCCTGGTCGCACTTCCTGGTTCCTTCGACGAGCCCTATGCTCTGGGACTGGGTCACCTTTCCCATTCGTATGCATTGTCTGCTCCTAGCACACTATCTACGTCTGGAGGCACACCACCTTCGCTCCTGAGCACGACGTTCGCTCGAGAGCGCATCTTCTATTTCCTGCAAGCTTTAGCCCGAGAGGTGGTTCCCTATCTTTCCTAGGCATCCGAATGCCCGGATGCAAGAAGACGAGTCCGCCTCGCGACTTGCTATGTTTATTCTCCGTGAAGATCTCGATCTTACCGGATGCGGTGGTACGCCTTCACTACTAAGAATCCAATCCTCCTTGATGACGCTCAACCTCAAGGAGATGATTCACCTCACTTCTTCCGATTTCAGACGAGGGTCGGGTACTCGCCGACGGATGTCGCTCGCTCAACGCAACAGAGTTGCTCAAGATCGATCGGTTTATTCGGTCCCTAACAAGACTTGTTCAGTTGAACCGTAACTTGTCTCGGCCGCTTGTTACATGTCTTTGTAGCAGGAAAATACCCTCTTCGGACTTGGAGTCTCAAGAGGATGACCCCACTCTAGTGAGTCCTTCCACTTGAGTCTCGGGGGCTAGCCGTCGGGATAAAATCACGCCCATTGCCATGGCCCACTCCCCGACGGCCCAATCGAATGAAATCTACCAGGCCCAGCCCCGAAGGTTCTATCTCGCCCATATGCATCCTCGCCAATGTACCTCCGGCCGCACGGTGCGAACGGCCTAGGATTCGTGTTCGAGTCCTACTCGAACAAGAGTTCTGCACGGCCACGTGAAGACCCCGACGTGGTTTCCTGATTGAATAGAAGTCGGATCCCCAAGAATTGGAGTTTACCTTATCCGCCGGATATATTTGTCACGCCGAGTTCACGCATGCATCAGTAGTTAGCCCGCCCGATATTCCCTCGGTAGGTCGGTTTGCTCAACACTATATAAACCAGCCTCTACGGCGTAGAGGGCACGAGGTCTTTGCATAATACTTCTCAGACACCATAATCTCGCCGAGACTTGTTCGCCCTGGCCGAGCCACCTCTTGTATTCATCTCTCGATATATAAGAAAGGCCGGACGAGGGCTATTATCTCCCCGAGAGGCTCGAACCAGGATAAAAACCCCGCTCTCCTTCGCGCTGTTCGTGGTTGTTCGGCGTGTCTCCTATCTCCTCTTTGAAGAACCTTGGTTGACTTGGGTCGATATCCCAACCGTCGACACGGTCCTTACTGCCCGAGCACCTACGCGATGCCTCACGAGCAACGAGGCAGCTCGCTCTGACGGACAAGCTGGCAGCATGGGCTTTGCTCCCATCCGGCTCCAGCGACCGAATCGACGCCTTGAAGGGTGCGATCAACAGGCTGGAAGCCCAAGAAGCAGAGCACGGCGCCACGAAGAGCGAAGCCAAGGTCTTGGCTCTGCCGGCTGCCCAAGGCGGTACCAAGCAGACGGCCCTGCTGGACACTTCGTCGCAGGGGAGATCGTCCCTGTGGCGACGGCAACCTCTGGCGAGTAGGGAGAAGTCCCGGCCACCGGGGAGCAAGAAGAAGATCGCGGACAGGGGGCTCAAGTCACCCTGTCCGTTACCCCACCAGCGTCTCCGTTCAGAGAGGCGCCGGTCTTGTCCGAAGGCGAACGGGCAGAAGAGCAAGAAGAAGGGTAGGAGCGCAAGCGCGACACTCATTCGCCCGTCGCAACTGCCCCAAGCCGGGCGCGCGCCCGCAAGGGAGAGACGAAGCGGAGAGGTAAACTCCCAAAACAAACCTTGTCTGCTCGAACTATCAGCAATCCGATGCAACTGACTTGGTCTTCTCTCACTCAGGTCTTGAAGGGCACCATGGAGGACCTCGAGGAAGGCGTCACCATCGAACGCAGTGCAGTTCTAGCGGCATTCCAAGAGCAGCTCCGGACGAGGGGTCTCGAGGGGGAGCCCTCTGCATTAGCCAAGAGTCAGAGCAGGCTGAAGGCAAAGGTAAAAAGGCTCAAGGCCCAGCTGACCGAGGAGAGGCTGACTTCCGTGGCACTCCAGGAGAAGATCTCCCACCTGTGGGTTTCACAGGAAGAGGCCGAGGAGATGCGCGGGCTGGCCGCGAGGGCGAGCACCGCGGATAGAAGGGTCAAGGAGCTGGACGAGCAGCTCAAGACCACCGAGCAGCGAGTTTGTCAGAGCGAGGACCTGACCGAGCAGCTGCGCACCAAGACCGAAGAGGTCGAGGCTCTCCGTGCAGAAGCAGCAGAGCAGGCCAGGCACAGCAAGGAGGAAACCGAACGTCTCCGAGCTAAGGCCAGAGAAGGGTTCAAAGCGCAAGGGGAAGTCCTACGTCTGAAGATAGAGAGTGAGGCACTGAAGGAGCAGCTTACTTCGAAGTAAAAGTAGGATTGTACCCCTTGTACCTGTAAATTTTGGATATTGCAATAAAGACTTACCTTTTCCCTGCAAAAAAGAGCAGAAAAAAAGACAAGAACGAGCAGGAAACTAAGAGCAAGGGCAAACAGAGCTAG
The DNA here is from genome assembly GCA_036346415.1 of Raddia guianensis. NCBI lineage: Eukaryota > Viridiplantae > Streptophyta > Magnoliopsida > Poales > Poaceae > Raddia > Raddia guianensis. Next base: position 11,752,894 of record CM070537.1, on the reverse strand, counting down.
AAAGTTTTAAGAAAAACCGGTAGAACGCTTAGCCTAACTCCCAATTTCACAGTATCTCGATCGAAAACCCGAAGTTTACTTAACCTCGAACAGGTGCACAAGAGAAAGAGCGACACCCTAGCCCCCGGTACGGACGATGCTCGAAGACCTAAGGTTGCAAATTCGAGCACGTGCGTAGAGAGTTAGAGCGACACCCGTATCCTGATCGACTCCTTCCAGGAACTGCTCGTTAACGTAAGTTAGGCGATTCCAAAGGTAACCAAACAGGAAAAGTGCCTTTGCCACGGAGAGCTTACGAGAGCAGGCTTTGCCAAGTGGTTGTGCCGTGAGCGGTAAGTGCCTCTGCCGCGGAGGGCTTATGAGAGCAGGCTTAGCCGCAAGGCTGGATGCCGTGTTACGCAACTCAGAGTTTAGGAACTTGTTGAAACTAGATACGGGCAGGGAAACCCTTAAGATTGTGGAGCCAAGTGTTCGCAAGACCAGGTAGCCATCAAGTGTTACTAGAGAGAGAGTAGTCTGAGAAGACAGAGGATGTGAAAAGGTCCACGGGGGGCCGCAAAATTTTACTTTTATTGGATTGAACTTTACATGGCAGCCCGAGAGACTTGGACGAACTAAGGCGCGAAGTTTGACAAAAAGCGCGAAGCTAAGCAAACACACGAAAGACCTACACAAAGAACTTACGGTCGGGTCGATGTTCCAAGTGCCGGTCACCTCTCTCCGCCCTCCATTGCTACGAAAGCAATTTCGGGCGAAAGCAAAAGAAACGACCGTGAACGGGCCCTCCCATCGGGGAGTTAACTTATTGGCATTGGACAGGTTCTGGACACGGCGTAGAGCGAGGATGCCCGCCTTCAAAGCCCTTGGTCGAACGGATTTGGCAGCGTGCCAGCGAAGAGCTTGCTGGTAGCGCACCATTCTGACTTGTGCTCGGTTGCGTGTGCCTTCGAGGAGATCGGGTTTGAGTAAGCGCTCTTACTCAGAGTCAACCAAGTTGACCGAGCTCGTGCGACGCGAGCCGAGTACTATTTCGACGGGCAGGATGGCTTCTGCACCGTAGACCAATTGGAAAGAAGTTTCCCCGGTTGCCCGGTGGCATCTTGCGAATCGCCTGGAGGACGGAAGCAACTTCGCCAACCTGCACCTTATTGTGCTCATGAGTGCCGTGAACCGCGCCGCTTAATACCACGGACTATCATCCGTAGCTCGCCGATCGTTTATTGCTCGTGGATGTGCCACGAGGCGGCGAACTTGGTTCGCAAATGCTCGCAGATTCCTGGAATAGCTCGGTTCTGAACTGGGGAGCGTTATCGGTGATCAGTTTGTGGGGAACCCCGAAACGCGTGATCACGTTGCTCTTGAAGAAGCGCATAGCCGTTTTGGCGTGAAGAGATGACACAGGCTCTGCCTCAATCTACTTTGTAAAAGTGTCAATGGCGACGAGCAAGTGTGTGAAGCCCTTGTACCCCTTAGGGAATGGGCCGAGCAGATCCAGACCCCAAGTGGATAAAGGCCAAGATGGGGGATTGTTTGGAGCTCTTGGGCGGGCTTATGTGTCTTCCGGGTGTGAATTTGGCAAGCTTTGCACTTAATCACTACATCCCGGACATCTTGTAACGCTGTGGGCCAGTAATAGCCCATGCAAAACGCTTTGCCGACCAGAGTCCTGAGGGGGCGTGGTTGTCACAAGCACCCTCGTGTATGTCCCTAAGAAGGACACACCCTCCTGTTGAGAGATGCACTTGGCGAGGACTCCCAGAGCACCTTGACGGTAAAGGATGCCGTCCACAAGCTTGTATGGACTAGCACGCCTTATAAGCCGGGAACGCTCGGCTTCGTCTTCGGGCTGGGTCCCATCTACAAGGTACCGGACAAATGACGTTGTCCAGTCCGCAGCCTACTCGATGACGGAGACAGCACCACCTATCTCTGTTGCCTCGTCCGGAGACGTGATAGAGGGCTTGTAATAGTGCTTGACGAGCACCCCTGCCGGAGCAGGTTCGCGTGAGGATCCATACTTGGACAGCAGGTCGACCAAGAAGTTGTCCTTCCTGGCACGAAGAGCACCTCGAAAAATCGAAAGTGCCGCTTCAACTTCCCTACTTCCACCAGGTATCGCGCCATTGAGTCATCGCAGCACTGATACTCCTTGTTTACCTGATTGATGACCTGCTGTGAATCTCCCTTCACAGTTAGCCGTTGGACACCGAGCGACTTGCACGCTCTTAGTCCCGCGAGAGGCCTCAGACTCACGGGCGTTGTTAGTCGCCGCAAAGTGTAGTTGGATAGAATACTGGAGTTGCTCTCCTTGAGGGGAGATGAGAACAAAACCAGCCCCCGAGTTTCCAGTGCGCGAACCATCAAAAAACATGGCCCATGGGGGGGTTCTTCAGGTTGCTCGGGAACTTTTTGGGATTTTGGCGGGCAAGTCCATTCAGCGACAAAGTCAGCCAGGACCTGTGATTTAATAGCAGTGCGGGCAGCAAACAGAATGTCAAATTCTGCCAGTTCCATTGCCCACTTAGCTATACGTCCGCCGGCTTCCTTATTCCTAAGGATTTCTCTCAGAGGGAACTTGGTCGGGACCAGTATTTGATGCGCCTGAAAATAATGCCGAAGCTTCCTAGAGGACATGAGCAAGGCATAGAGCAGCTTCTGGACCTCAGGGTAACGCTCCTTTAATTCATGAAGTATCTCACTCACGTAATAAATTGGCCGCTGGATGCCTTCCCTTTCAACCGTGAAGATCGCACTCACCGCTTGAGGCGTGCAGCCGAGATAGAGCAAAAGTTGTTCGCCGTGTCGCGGGGTAGTCAAGACAGGTGGGTTGGACATGTATTACTTTAGATCTTGGAAAGATCTGTCAGCGTCCTCTGTCCACTTGAAACCATTGTGCTTGCGCAGGGCCTTAAAGAAGGGGAGCCCGCGTTCGCCCTGACGGGAAATAAACCTACTCAAAGCAGCCATCCGTCCGGTGAGGCTCTGAACTTCCTTGACGGTAGTCGGAGCCTGCATGTTTTCAATGGCCTCGATTTTTTCGAGGTTAGCAGAGATTCCTTGCGAACCTATGACATAGCCGAGCAACATTCTTGATCGAACACCAAAGGTACACTTCTCTTGATTTAACTTAATACGATGTCTGGTGAGATTTCGAAAAGTCTCGGCCAGGTCTTTTACATGATCTGGAGCATACTTGCTCTTTACGACTATGTCATTGACATAGACCTCCAGCTTTCTTTCGTCTTTGTTACGGGAAAGTCTTCTCCATTGTTACCGAACGTGGCACCAAAGATTGCGCAGACCGAAAGACATGGTCGAGCAACGTAAAGTGCGAAGGGGGTGATGAAGGCAGTCTTCTCTTCATCCTCGGGGGAGATGCTTATTTGGTGATAACCGGAGTAAGTATCCAACAAACTCAAGAGCTGGGCATCCGCAGTAGCGTCGACTAGCTGGTCTATGCGAGGCAGCGGGAAACTATCCTTAGGACATGCAGCGTTCAAATCTGTGTGGTCGACACACATCCTCCACTTGCCGCCTTTCTTCTTTACAATGACAGGGTTGGCCAGCCACTCGGTGTGGTCAACCTCGCGGATGAAACCGGCAGCGAGCAGCTTGCCAAGCTGATCTTTGATGATCCCCTGTTTGAAATCAGAAAAACGATGAAGCTTCTAGCGAACAGGCTTTTTATCCGGCCGGACTGCCAGTTTGTGCTCGATAACCTCCCTTGGGACCCCGGGCATGTAAGACGGCTCCCGGGCAAACACGTCTGCATTAGCTCGGAGGAAGGCAATGAGCTCGCTTTCCTATTTGGGGTACAGATTGGCCCCCAAATGTACTGTCTTGGAAGAGTCATCAAGGGACAGCGGAATTTCCTTGGTCTCTCCCGCTGGCTGGAGAGAAACCTTGGGAGGGGCAGACTTGGTCTGCTGAACATCAGGACCACGCGGTGGAAGCTGGTCGACCAGGGCAAGGGACTGCTCGTCGCAATCTAGAGCAGCCTTGTAGTTGCCCTTGACCGTAATCACACCGTTAGGGCCCGGAATCTTCACGCAATGGTATGCATGGTGGGACACGGCCATGAACTTGCCATGAGATGGCCGGCCCAGGATCGCATTGTAGGCAGATGGGAAGTCGACAACATCAAACGTGATCAACTCTGTCCGGAAGTTGCTTGGACTACCGAAGGTAACAGGCAGAACAATCTGCCCCAACGGCCGAACAGCTTCTCCCGGGACAATGCCATAAAAAGGCATCGCGACCTCTTTAAGCTTGGAGCGAGGAATCTGCATCTCGTCCAAAACTTTGGCAGAAAGCAAGTCCAAAGCACTCCCGCCGTCGATCAAGACGCGGCCAGGTCTGGCGTTGCTGATGGTCGGAGCGACCACCAGTGGGAGCTGCTGAGACTTGGTCATCCCAGTGGGGCAATCCTCCTGAGAGAAGGAGATGGAAACCTCGGTCCACTTCATCGTTTCGGGCTGTGGTTTGCCCTTCTCAACGTTGTGGACCTCCCGAGCAGCTTCCTTAAGGCTGCGCCGAGAGGGATAAGCCGAGGAGCCGCCAAAGGTAACGGCTATGTGGTTCACAGGCTTAGGATAGTCATCCTCGTTGTCGGTACAATAAATACCGGGGTATGAAGAGTCCTAAGGAAGGTCAGGTGGGCCCCACGCGTCAGGCGGGCGATCAGGCCCCAGCGCGTGGGCGAGCCCCTCAACACGTCGGGGCCCCACGCGTCGGTAGGCGACCAGGCCCAGCGTGGGCGAGCCCCTCAAAAGACCAGGTGAGGGCCCCACGCGTCAGGCGGGCGACCAGGCCCCAGCGTGTGGGCGAGCCCCTCGGCGCACATAAGGCCCCCCTATTTGTCAAGCGGGGCCTGCGTGGCGAGGCGCCCGAGGGAGTCTTCAGGCGAAGGCTCTCCCCGCTCACGGGCGACGCGCGATTCAATGCGACACTACGTGCGGATAGACAGATGAAGAGATGATACCGCCACAGTGACCTCTGCAGGTTTGATCAACTGTCACTGTGGCGCAGCGGAATTGACCGGCGGAGAGAGAGTTTGCCCTCATCAAGCCAGCCGCCCGCGTCAGAAGGAACAAGCTAGGCCTCGCCCGTAGTCTCACTGGCATGTTCACATGGGTCAGAAGCCACTTACGAAGCACGCGTGGGCGGCACCATACGGCGCAGTGGCAGCACGTTTTCGTCTCTCCTGTCATGTCCCTTATGTCTTATCATTGTACTGAGAGTACTGTACTGCCTACCCCCTCGGCTCTCTCCGCCAGTTCGAGACTTGTATAAAAGGGGAGGAGAGAGAAGGGAGAGGGGGTTCGAAACATTCTGTAATCACATTCCACACAACCACAACATGAAAAGAGCTAAGGCTCGGCAGGAGTAGGACTGTTACCCGCGAGGGGGTCCGAACCTGGGTAAACTCTGTGTGTCGCTCCTCGTCGCGTCCGACGCTCGAATCGAACTGAGCTCGAGCTGATAGGCTAGCAAGGTAGAAATCTGATAGGGGTGTGATCCGCAGTGGTTGAGCGGAGAGCACGCCATCACTCGTCATCCCGATCACCACCATAGGCTTGGTGCTTGTCCTTGCCGGCATCACCTTTTTCGGGCAGGGTGAGCATTGGACCCTTGCCGTTGTAGAAATCCTTGAGCTTTGCAGCCCAGGTCCTGCAATGGCGTGTATCATACCCGTAGTTCTGGTGGAACTTGCAATATCGGTCACTTGGATCTTTCTTGCCTTGGTTGCCTCCCTGGGCGGGCTTCTTGCCCTTATAGTTATTGTTGGGCTTCTTCTGCCCGTCCTTGGGAGGAGATGTGCGATCTATACCAGCAACGGTATTGTTCGCATCACCCTTGTTCTTCCTCTTCTGGGACTTTTTGTCACCAGGATTGTTGCTGCTCTTCTTCTTCTCATCCACACCAGGCTGGGTGGGCAGCTCGCCCTTGTCAAACGCCATCTTATACTGAACACGCTCTGCCGTATTGGCATAGCGGTCAGCCGTCTTGAACAGGTCATTGGCGGTTCAGGACTCATTGATCTTGAGATCCTGGGTGAGCCGCTCATCGCGGACTCCGTTTTTGAAGGCGCGGACAACAGACTCATCCGAGATGTTCGGGATCGTGTTGCGGATCTTGATGAAACGCTTCACGAAGTTGCGGAGGGTCTCCCCGTTCATCTGAATCATCTGGTGCAGATCATCCTCCTTACCCAGATGCATGTAACAGCTTTGGAAATTAGCGATTAGAGCGTCACAAAGCTGGTTCCAAGAGCTGATGGAACCTTCTTGCTGATTGAACAGCCACGTCCGAGCAGCACCCTCAAGTACAGTCGGGAAGTAATTAGCCATGACAAGCTCGTCACCTCCAGCTGCCATGATGGCTGTAGCGTAGCTGGAAAGGAACTCTTCTGGGTTTTGAGTCCCATTGTACCTCTCCATGTGACCGGGCTTGAACTTTGAGGGCCACCTGACAGCGAGAAGCTCGTCAGAAAAAGCCTTACGACCCAAGGCATACGATCGGACACCTTCCCCTGCAGAACCTAGTCTTGAAAAGACGTTGGTCCTGTTGCCCGGAGGAACTCTAGCTGAGTGGGAGGTTTCTGCCTGGAGGAACTCCCTCCGTGATAATCCTCCATGCTCCTTCCTCGTGGTCGTTACGATGCACTCCTCGCGAGGGGATCGTCCGTGATCGTCGCGTGCTCGTTTGCTCCTGTGATCGCGGTGACCACGGGGACTTGGCGAACGTGGGCGACCACGGGTAGCTTGCTCGTGGATAGTGATCCTTCGACGGTGACGATGGTCACGCGATCGACCGGACCGCTCGCTGTCCGAATCCACCCGGACAGGCTGACTGCGCTGCCCGGAGGAGGTGTTAACTTCACCTATAGACTTAAGGCCTTCAGCCAGTCGCTCTAGGTGAGAAGCAACACATCGCCCATGAGGGCGAGGTTGTCCTGGTTAGCGGACCTAATCACCGTTGCCAGGGCTTGGAGTCGTTCTCGACTCTGCTCAAGGGGTCCTGGGATCCCTGAGGCATCCGCGTTTTGCCTGACCGGAGTCTGATTGCGCGGGGATTCATCCCGAGCAGGCTGAACTTCTGCCGGGGGTCTTGGCGTAGGCACACGAGGCTGGTCGCGACGCTGTCGCTTGCGCTGGTCGCGGAACTGCTCCAAGGTTTGATTGATGGACTCATCTAGACTACGCCAAACAACATCTTGCTCGCGAGCAGCTAGTGCAGCCTCATCTTGGTGTCGAGCAGAATTGGACTGCCCGATCTAACCGGCCGTCGCGGCCCGCGTAGGATCCTCTCAAGTCCCCGCGCCGGCCATGTTGATGTTGCGATGGCCGTGTGTTGGCACGCTAGACGGTGTCATCACTGTGTCGCCACAGGAGAAATCGACCGACATAGCCTTGGAATCAGAGAGATCTGAACCAGCGTAGAGATCATCGGTTCCGTAATCATCGTCAATGACGGAAGCTTGATCTAAGACCATCTCCGAAACATAACCGGAAAGTTCTGTCTCAGATCTGGAGAGCGATCGAGATCGAAAGGATCGATCCGATCTGGCAGGGGAAGAAACATCCTGTCCTTCTGAGTCGTAGTCCTCAGGAAGATTCTCCTGGTCGCTGAATGAGTTCGACATGTTCGAACAGGCTTGATGTGCTATTCCCCACGGACGGCGCCAACTGTCGACGGTTGGGATATTGACCCAAGTCAACTAAGGTTCTTGAAAAAGAGAGTGTCGGCGGAAGCTGGTCGACCAGGGCAAGGGACTGCTCGTCGCAATCTAGAGCAGCCTTGTAGCTGCCCTTGACCGTGATCACACCGTTGGGGCCCGGTATCTTCACGCAATGGTATCCATGATGGGACACGGCCATGAACTTGCCAAGAGATGGCCGGCCCAGGATCGCATTGTACGCGGAAGGGAAATCGACCACGTCAAACGTGATCAACTCCGTCCGGAAGTTGCTTGGATTGCCGAAGGTAACAGGCAGAACAATCTGCCCCAATGGCTGAACAGCTTCCCCCGGGACGATGCCGTAGAAAGGCATCGCGACCTCTTTAAGCTTGGAGCGAGGAATCAGATCTCGTCCCAAGACCTTAGCGAGAGCAAGTCCAAAGCGCTCCGCCGTCGACCAAAGCACGGCCAACTCGACGTTGTCGATGGTCGGGCGACCACCGATGGGGCCAGCCGAGGCTTGGTCATCCCAAAGGGGTAATCCTCCTGAGAGAAGGAGATGGGGACCTCGGTCCACTTCATCGATTCGGGCTGAGGCTTGCCCTTTTCAACATTGTGGACCTCCCGAGCAGCTTCCTTGAGGCTGCGGCGAGAGGTATAAGCCGAGGAGCCACCGAAGATGACGGCGATATGGTTCACGGGCTCTTGATATTCATCGTCGTCCCGATCACCATCATCGGTTTGGCGCTTGGCCTTACCGGCATCACCTTTTTCGGGCAGGGTGGGCATTGGGCCCTTACCGTTGTAGAAATCCTCGAGCTTTGCAGTCCAGGTTCTGCAATGGCATGTATCATGCCCGTAGTTCTGGTGGAACTTGCAATATCGGTCACTCGGACCTTTCTTGCCTTGGTTGCCTCCCTGGGTGGGCTTCTTGCCCTTATAGTTATTGCTGGGCTTTTTCTGCCCATCCTTGGGAGAAGGTGTGCGATCAATACCGGCGACGGTGTTGTTCGCATCACCCTTCTTTTTCTTCTGGGACTTCTTGTCACCAGGATTGTTGCTGCTCTTCTTCTTTTCCTCCACACCAGGCTGGGCGGGCATCTCGCCTTTGTCAAACGCCTTCTTATCTTGAACACGCTCGCCGCGTTGGCATAGCGGTCGGCCGCCTGAACAGGTCGTTGGCGGTCCGTGTCTCATTGATCTCGAGATCTGGGTGAGCCGCTTCGTCGCGACTCCGTTTTAAAAGCGCGACAATAGATTCGTCCGAGATGTTCGGATCGTGTTGCGAATCTTGATGAAACTCTTCACGAAGTTGCGAGGGTCTCCCGTTCATCCGGATCATCCGGTGCAGATCATCCTCCTTTCCTGAGCGCATCGTAACAGCTCTAAAATTGGCAATCGAAGCGCCACAAAGCTGGTTCCAAGAGCCGATGGAACCTTCTTGCCGATTGAATGACCATATCCGAAAGCAAAGACCTCAAGGACGATCGGAGGTAATTTGCCATGACAAGCTCGTCACCCCGCCGCCATGATGGCCGTAGCGTAGATGGAAAGGAATTCCTCTGGTTTTGGGTCCCATTATATCTTTCCATGTGTCCGGCTTGAACTTTGAGGGTCACCAACGAGCGAAGCTTGTCGAGAAAAGCCCTGCAGCCCAAGGCGTAAGACCGCCACCTTCCCGGCGAACCTAGCCTTGAGAAGGCGTTGGTCCTGTTGGTCGGAGGAACTCTTGCCGAGCGGAGAGTTTCGCTTGAGGAACTCTCTCGTGATAAGCCCCCGCTCCTTCCTCGTGGTCGCGACAACGCGCTCCTGGCGAGGGGATCCTCCGTGATCGTCGCGCGCACGCTTGCCCCTGTGGTCGCGATGACTACGGGGACTTGGCGAACGGCGGCAACCACGGGCCGCTTGCTCGTGGACAGTGATCCTTCGACGGTGACGGTGGTCACGCGATCGATCGGATCGCTCACTGCCCGAATCCACCCGGGCAGGCTCGATGCGGTGTCCGGATGAGGCTTCACCTAAAGACTTAAAGCCTTCGCCAACTTCCGAGTAAGAAGCCCGCGTCGCCCACGAGGACGAGATTGTCCTGGTGAGCGAATCTAATCACGGTAGCCAGGGCCTGGAGTCGCTCTTGGCACTGCTCCAGGGGCCCTGGGATCCCCGAGACATCCGCGTCTTGCCCGATCGTAGTCCGCACGCTGGGATTCTACCCGGCGGTGAACTTCTGCCGGGTCTTGGCGTGGTCTTGAGGCGGGTTACGTCGCTGACGTTTGCGCTGGTCGCGTATCTGCGCCAGCGTTTGGTTGACGGACTCGTCAAAAGTGCGGCGAACATCTTGCTCGCGAGCAGCTAATGCAGCCTCATCTGGATGCCGAGCAGAACCGATCTGCTCGATCTCCCCGGCCACCAAGACCCGCGCAGGATTCGAAGTCCCTGCGCCGGTCATGTTGACGACGCGGTGGCCGTGCGTTTGTCGCTAGACGGTGTCATCACCGTAGTCGCCACAGAGGAATCCACCGACATAGCCTTGAATCGATAGATCTAAACCAACGTAAAGATCATCGACCCGTATTCATCGTCAATGACGGAGCTCGACACGAGACCATCTACGGGCGTATCCGAAACTTCTCTCTCGCATACGAGACGCCGATCTAGGCTCGGTAAGATCGATTCGAGCCGGCAGGGAAGAAACATCCTGCCGCCGAAGTCGTAGCCCTCGGGAAGAATCTACGTATCCGACGGAGGTCGACATGTTCGATCTGCGTGTCCCCGCTGGACGGCGCCAATCGCCGACGGTTGAGATAACGATCTCAAGTCGCTAAGGTTCTTTAGAAGTGAGATAGGAGACCGCGCGAACAACCACGGACAAACAACGAGCAGAGATGTGGTTTTTATCCTGGTTCGGGCCTCTTGGGAGAGATAATAGCCCTACGTCCAGCCTTTCTTATATATCAGAGATGATTACAAGAGATGGCTCGACGAGACGAACAAGTCTCAGCGAGATTATGGTGTATATGAGGTGCTAAAAGCTAGATCAAGTCCCCTCTACACGCCGTAGGGGCCTTGTTTATATAGTGCAGAGCAAACCGACCTACCGAGGGAATATCGGGCTGGGCTAACTACGAGATCGTAACGAACTCAACGTGCCAAATATATCCCGAGGCAGATAAGGTATACTCCTAGTCTTGGGGATCACGACTCCTAATCCAATCCGGGAAACCAACGTCCGGGTCTTCACGTAGCCGTGCAGGAATCCTGTTCGAGACGGACTCAAACACGATCCTTGTCAAGTTCGCATCACGCCACCAGAAGTCTGTTCGGCAAGATGCATATGGGCCAGACAGAACCTTCCAGGGAGCTGGACCCTGGTAGGTTGTTTGATTGGGCCGTCAGGGAGTGGAAAAAATAGCGGTTGGTAGATTCCAACGGTAACTTCCCGTTGCTGCTCAGTGAAAACAGGCGACCGTTTTACCTAGCCGTTGTGGTAAAAACTAGCCGTTTTGTGACAAAACCGTTGCAGAGCTGCTCATATGGGACTATAAAAGCACCTAAGCCACCCGCGGCCAGCCACTTCTGCTCTCACGCCTTTCCTCTCCAAGCCCTAACTCCAGCCACACTCAGTATCAAAGAGCCGAACTCCACCCTCCAGCCTGTTCGTCAAGCCCTGGGAACTGCCATGGCCAAGTTCACTCGCACCAGCCTGACCGAGGAGGACCTGGAGGTCTGGGAGGAGGAAGGACACATCGACACCGATAGCTGGAGGCTGCCCGGAGAGGAGGAAACTCCGGAGCCACTCGAGGGAGAGTTTGTCAGCTTCGAACAGTTCGCACTGTTCGGGTTGAGGTCACCCGAGAGCGACTTCGTCGAGGCCTTCTTGAACATCAGCGGATTGGAGGTGGCGAACCTCAATCTGAACAGCATCCTCCAGATGGCCATCTTGGCACACCTGTGCGAGGGCTATCTGGGCATCGATCCACCGGTGGGGCTGGCCAATCTTACTGCCCGCGACGCACCGTGCAGGTGCTCGGGCAGTAGAGACCGCTCGATTGCCGCCTCGACGTCATCCGTGGCAATCTCCTCCTGGGCAGCTGATGAAAAAAAGGTTATTTGAGCCTAACGCAGTCAGGAAGATAGTAAAGTCGAAAGATTTGTTACTACATACCTGCCGTGGAGGGTTCGATCTTCTTCTTCGTCGCCAAGACTTTCCGCCTCTTCCTCGGGGCTCCTTAGCGGCTTGTTCGCCTTGGCCCCGGGTGTTCAAGGGCGATGAACTCAGCTCCCCTGTGAGGTGGCGCTCCTCTCAGCATAACGCAAGAAGCTTTTCCTTGTCGCGACTTCTTCCTCGAGCCTCCTCGCTTTCGGCGACCCATCAGAGCCGTGCCATATGGCCCGGGTGAGCCCGCGTGTGACGCCTAAGCCAAAGGGTCATGTTCTTTACCTCTTCGTCGCTTTGCTCGATGAGGAGGGAGGGGCTTGGTCTCCTCGCGCTGGGCTGACCACGCGCCCGCTTGGTGCCTTTCGGCGCTCCGTCGCCCATGGTGGTTCCTTCGCTAGTTGGCGGCCGCCGTGTGCTGGCGAAGCTTCGCGTCGCTCCGCCGCCACCTTGGGCTTTGTGGCCACCTTGGCCTTGCCCTTCTTCGCCTTCTCCTTCTCCGACCGGAGAGCTCTTCCACGATCCCCGAGGATCGGTTGGTCCTCTGCGCATTGGAGAAGCGGATGTTAGCATTTAACGACGGTGCGGATCCGTAACACGGACGTAGTTCAAGCAATTACCTCGGCCATGCGGACGAGCACATTCCATGGACAGTATAGGCCACCTCGCCGGTGACCTCGCCGTCCTTCTTCATTTGCCTTGACGATGGCGTCGACCCGCCGATCACCCATCGCTCGGTTTGTCTTATGCCCGGCGAGAGGTCATAGTCCTGTTCGATGAGTTATCAAGTAAAGGTTGAGTCTTAAAGGCACTTACCGTGCTCTCCTCGAGATGTCTTCCCATCCTCTATCTTATAGAAGGGATAGGGTCTTCTCCGCGGACATATCCTATTCGCCGTGAAGTCCCGGATGATCTCCACGCCTGTGAGCCCGAGGCTCACGAGGAAGGCGATCTTCCTCGTCAAAATACCGATCCTCGGCGGTCATCTCCGGTCGAGGCATTGGCGTTCCCTTCGCCGGCGCCTTCCCGGTGAAGACGAGCTTGCTGTCGTCGCTCCACCTGGTGTAGAACCACCTCATCCACCACGCGCCCATCGAGTCGAGCAGCGGTGGGCGGGTACGGGCGCTGCGTCGTCGGCGGTCTTGAGCTTGAGGTAGTAGCACCCCAGCGCCGAAGCGGCGGAGCTGCTCCTCGTCACTGTATAGTAGTGGAGGAACAGCCCCACCGGTGGATCGATGCCCAGATAGCCCTCGCACAGGTGTGCGAAGACGGCCATCTGGAGGATGCTGTTCGGATTAAGGTTCGCCACCTCCAATCCGCTGATGTTCAAGAAGGCCTCGACGAAGTCGCTCTCGGGAGACCTCAACCCGAACAGTGCGAACTGTTCGAAGCTGACGAACTCTCCCTCGAGTGGCTCCGGAGTTTCCTCCTCTCCGGCCAGCCTCCAGCTATCGGTGTCGATGTGTCCTTCCTCCTCCCAGACCTTCAGGTCGTCCTCGGTCAGGCTGGTGCTAGTGAACTTGGCCATGGCAGTTCCCAGGGCTTGACGAACAGGCTGGAGGGTGGAGTTCGGCTCTTTGATGCTGAGTGTGGTTGGAGTTAGGGCTTGGAGAGGAAAGGTGTGAGAGCAGAAGTGGCTGGCCGCGGGCGTCTTAGGTGCTTTTATAGTCCCATATGAGCAGCTCTGCAACGGTTTTGTCACAAAACGGCTAGTTTTTACCACAACGGCTAGGTAAAACGGTCGCCTGTTTTCACTGCGCAGCGACGGGAAGTTACCGTTAGAATCTGCCAATGGCTATTTTTTCCAGTGTCTGCACTGAAGGCTGAGTGCTCTGCTCGGGCAGATGTGATTCTCTGTTCGACGCAACGGAGTTGCTCGGCACTGACCGGGTTTGTTTGATCCCGGACAAGTCCTGTTCGGTGGAACAATAACCCGTTCGGTCGCTTGTTACATGTCTTTGTAGCAACAGAATTTCCCACTTCGTGACTTGGAGTCTCAAGAGGAAGACCCCACTCTAGTGAATCCTTCCACTTGAGTCTCGGGGGCTAGCTGTCGGGGATAAAATTACGGCCCATTGCCATGGCCCACTCCCTGACGGCCCAATCAAATAGCCTACCAGGGTCCTGCTCCCTGGAAGGTTCTGTTTGGCCCATATGCATCTTGCCGAATAGCTTCCTGGCTGGCGTGATGCGTAACGGCCAAGGGATCGTGTTTGAGTCCGTCTCGAGCGAAGTCTGCAGCTACGTGAAGACGGACGTTGGTTTCCCGGATTGGATTAGGAGTCGTGATCCCCAAGACTAGGGTATGCCTTATCGCCTCGGGATATATTTGTACGTTGAGTTAGATTCACGATCTCGTAGTTAGCCCGGCCCGATATTCCCTCGTAGGTCGGTTTGCTCGCACTATATAAACAAGGCCCCTACGGCGTGAGGGACTTGATCTAGCTTTTAGCACCTCATATACACCATAATCTCTGAGATTTGTTCGCCTCGTCGAGCCATCTCTTGTAATCATCTCGATATATAAGAAAGGCTGGGCGTAGGGCTATTATCTCTCGAGAGGCCGAACCAGATAAAACCCCGCCTCCTCGCTGTCAGTCTGTGGTTGTTCGGCGTGTCTCCTATCTCACTTCTAAAGAACCTTAGCGACTTGAGATCGTTATCTCAACCGTCGACAGAGAGATAGAAGACCTGCTTAAGCTATGCGAACAGCGATCAACGACGAACAGGGAGACACAGGGTTTTATCCTGGTTCAGGCCTCTCGAAGAAATAATAGCCCTACGTCCAGCCTTTCTTTATAATCGAAGAGGATTACAAGAGGATGCTCGACGAGACGAACAAGTCACGACGAGATTATGAGTGTACAAGTGCGTAATATGCTATGATGCGAAAATCAGGTGTCCTGTTCACGCCGTAGAGGTCATGTTTATATAGTGTTGAAGAACCGACCTACCAAGGGATAATCGGGCCGGGCTGACCACAAATCCGTAACGAACTCGATACATGCCAAATATATCCCGAGGTAGATAAGGTATGCTCCAATACTTGGGGATCACGACGTCTGCTCCAATCCGGGAAACCACGTCCGGGCCTTCACGTAGCCGTGCATAACTCTTGTTCGAGTCGGACTCAAACACGAAGTCTTGGACGCCACGGATCACACCGATCAGGAGGCTGTTCGGTACGATGCACATGGGCCTTGATAGAACCTTCCAGGGAGCCAGGCCCTAGGAGGCTGTTCGATTGGGTTGTCAGGGAGTGGGCCATGGCAATGGGCCGTGATTTTATCCCGACAGCGTGGGTGCGGCAGTGGCTCCAAGTGTGTTTTATTTTTGCTATTTAAATTTCTTGTTTTTGTATCCATTTCATCTGAAGTCCGAAATGCATAGAATAAATTTCATAATTCATCTAAAATCACAATTAACTCATTTTAAATACTTTTAAAATTTTTATTTTTTATTTTCCCATAGATCAAATTGTTTCGAATGGCAAAACTACTTGTTCCAATAGCTAAAATTATTTGTTTCGGCAATCCGAACATATTGTTCCAGTAGGCTAAACTAAATATTTCAATGGCACGCATGATAGACTGTTTCAGTGGGTATACAATTGGGTTAGCCCTATTGTTCCAATTGTCATGTTTTGTTCGTAAGTCTTATTTTGATGGAACAACTTTTATACTTTGTATACTTGTATACTTTGTTCGTATGGCCTATTGTTCTAGCAGACCAAATACATTGTTCCAATAAGTATACAGGTTGTTCCATCAAACAAGACATATTGTTCCAATTGGGTCTAGTCTATTGCTTCAATTGAGTTAGCCTATTATTACAGCAGACCAAATACATTGTTCCAACATGTATAAAAGTTGTTACAGCAGGCAAGATCGATTGTTCTGAGAGGCTAGACTCATTGTTCCAGCAGACAAGACAGATTGTTCCGGGAGTCTAGAGTCATTTTTCCAATATGCTAAACTAATTGTTCCAACAGACTAAAAATATTGTTCCAATAGGCTAAACCAATTGTTTCAATAGATTAGATAAATTGTTCCAACAGGCTAAACTAATTGTTTCAATGGGTTAGATAAATTGTTTCAATAGGCTAAACTAGTTGTTTCAACAGGCTAGACATATTGTTTCAATATAAAAAACTAATTGTTCCACTTGCCTAGACATATTGTTCCCGTGGGCTAAACTAATTGTTCCAACAACAGGCCAAAAATATTATTCCAATAGGCTAAACTAATTGTTTCAACATACTATATAGATTGTTCCAACAGGCTAAACTAATTGTTCCAACAGGCCAAAAATATTGTTCCAACAGGCTAAACCAATTGTTTCAACAGACTTTATAGATTGTTCCAACACAGCTAAACTAATTGTTTCAACATGTCAAACATATTTTTGTTACAACAGGCTGTACAAATTATTTCATTGGGCTAGATAAATTGTTTCAATAGGCTAAACTAGTTGTTTCAACAGGCTATATATATTGTTCCAATAGGCTAAACCAACTGTTTCACTTGGTTATATGTCCACTAGGCAAAAATAATTGTTTCAGCAGGCTACCCATATTGTTTCAACAGGCTAAATTAATTGTTCCATTAAAATAACAAATTATTTCAGTAACTTTTTTATAGCAACATTGGTCTTGTTTTGTTCGTAAAAATGCGAGGAACGCAGCGGTGCAAACGGTTCGTGCATTGGATCAACCAGTAAAAATCTATGGCCGTTGAAAGAGAAAACTGAAAGTACTATATTCGCTGACATCATCAATGATGTCATTGCATGCATGCAGATGGGGCAGCTTTTTTCTCTTTTTGCGATTGCGTCTGTGTTGGCCTGGGCCGGGGCGGCGTCCGACGCGAGCACAGCGTCGGACGTCCGTCCCCAATTCCACGCCTTGTTTTTATAGGGGAGGAAATAGAGATAGGTAGGTACAAGAGATAAAATCGAGTTTGTTATGAACACTTATCCCTTTGATTAATTATCCACAAAATAATTTAATCAATTAATTAATTACGGGATTAATTAACAGGCTTAATTAATAAATTTTTTTCCAACAGTATTATAGAAAATCACTAATGGTTGCGGTAGGGAAGCAACGATCTTTTCTCTAACTAATTTTTAAGCGAGTGTATATTTTTTTTATGCTTCAATACTTGTCTACGTGTTTCTGCAATATGCCCTACCGGACATCTGATCAAATAGGTCATCTATTCTAGGAAGAGGATACTTGTTCTTGACCGTAACCGCGTTTAACGGATGGAAATCCACACACATCCACAGGCTGTTGTCCTTTCGTACGAATAGCACCAGACACCCCCCAAGGTGAGTAGCTCGGGTGAATGAATCCCTTATCTGCAGCTCCTTGAGTTGCTTCTTTAGCTCGGCTAACTCGTTGGATGGCATTTTGTAGGGCCTCTCAGAGATTGAGGCTATTTTGGGCAATAGATTATTGACAAATTCAACTTCTCGATCAGATGGCATCCCGAGAAGTTCCTCGGGAAAGACATCCGAGTAGTCACATTCCACGGCTACCACACTAACGCCAGAAGAAATATCATCTCTCAAAGCATAGAGAAGGGCCGCATCGGCGGGCAATAAAAACACCACTTGATCGCCGGTCGAGTAAGTGAGATAGAAGGATTTTTGGGCACAGTTGATTTGCCCCTATTTATTGGACAATCAGTCCATTATCGAGGATAACATCAAGGTCTCCTAGGTCAATCACAATTACTTCGGCTAAGAAATCCACCCCATTAATCTGAACCTTTACTCCCCGGCAAGATCGGTCAGCCCAGAAAGTTGATCTCGGAGCATGGATGTAGGACTTGGGTAGGAAAACCATGATATGCAGCAATCTTAACTTTAATAAAAGAATTAGATGCAACATGTCGGTACAGTAAATACCGGGGTATTAGGAGTCCTAAAGAGGACCGGGCGAGGGCCACACGCGTCAGGCGGGCGATCAGGCCCTAGCGTGTGGGCGAACTCAGCGCGCCAAGCGAGGCCCCACGCGTCAGGCGGGAGATCAGGCCCTAGCGTGTGGGCGAGCTTCTCAGCGCGCCAAGCGAGGGCCCACGAGTCAGGCAGGCGATCAGGCCCTAGCGTGTGGGCGAGCTCCTCAGCGCGCTAAGCGAGGGCCCCGCGCGTCAGGCCCCAGTGGGCGGGCGAGCGCGAGAGGCCCTCTCACTGGCAGGTGGGGCCCGCGCGGCAGGAAGCGTCCAGAGGGGAGTCTTCTAGGCGAAGGCTCTCCCATCACGAAGGCGACGGTGCATTAAATGCGACATCACGCGCGGATGGACCGAGGAAGAGATGAATACAACCACGCGTGACCTCTCGCAGTCGACCAAGCTATCCACGGTGGCTCTGCAGAATCGACCGCGAGAGAGAGAGAGAGCTTGCCGTCATCAGGCTGGCCGCCCACGTCAGGCGGTTGGAGCTGGGCCCCGCCTATTCTTTCACATGCGTGTTCACACAAGCCAGAGGCCACTTGCGAGGCACGCATGGGCGGCGCCGTTCGGGACAGTAGCAGCACGTTTACGTCTCTCCGTCTTGTCTCTCTAGTCTTATCAGTGTACTGTACTACCACCCCCTTTGCTCTCTCCGCCAACCCGCTGCTTGTATAAAAGGAGATGAGAGAGAAAGGAGAGGGAGGGAGGAACATCCTGTAACCATTTTTCCACACATAACCACAACACGAAAAGAGCTAAGGCTCGGCAGGAGTAGGACTATTACCCGTCAGGGGGTCCGAACCTGGGTAATCTTTGCGTGTCGCTCCTCGCCACACCCGACGCTCGAATCGGATCGAACTCGAGCTGATCGGCTAGCAGAGTATAAATTTGATAGGGGTGTGATTCGCTGTGGTTCGGTGAAGAACACGCCGTCAGTGGCGCGCCAAGTAGGGGCGCTAGCATCGGTCCGAGTTCTTCGACCTTGTTTCAGGCGGCAATGGCGGATCAGCAGTCCGCGGCGGATAAGGAAGTAGCCGCCAGGTCCACGGCCGCGGCAGCAGCAGCGGCAGCGGCGGTGGATCAGCCGGGCGGCAGCCTCCCGCCAGGAAGTACTGCATCAAGCTCTACCCCGAGAAGTGCGTGTTCGCCGTTCCGTCGGGCAAGCTGTTTTGTTTCCTTGTCTCTCAGAGGGGGATTGAGGCGAACCCCGACAAGATCACGACAATCGAGAATATGAAGCCACCGACGCGACTTCGGCAGATGCAGTGTTTGGTGGGCTGCTTGTCTTCCCTGGGCCGCTTTATAGCTCGCCTAGGGGATAAGAGTCTCCCCCTGTTTAAGCTCCTGAAGAATACCGATCAATTTGAGTGGACCACGAGGCACAGGAGGCGTTCGACGGGCTGAAGATGTACCTTACCTCTCCACCCATACTGGTCGCCCCAGATCCGGGCGAGCCGCTAATCCTCTATGTCACGGCAAACCCGGAGGTGGTCAGTGCGGTGCTGGTGGCGGAAAGGGAAGGAGTTCAACGCCCGATCTACTACATCAGCAAGGTTCTCCATGACGCCGAAACAAGGTACTCGCAGCACCAAAAGATGATGTATGCCGTGCTGACGGCATCCAGGAGGCTGCGCCACTACTTTCACGGCGAGAAATCACTGTTTTGACCATGTACCCCCTTCGAGAAATCCTCTTCAACAGCGAGGTGATGGGCCGCATCGGCAAGTGGGCAATGGAGTTAGCCGAGTTCGACCTCAAGTTCGCCCCCGGACGGCAATCAAAGGGCAGGCTCTCACAGAGTTCGTCAATGAATGGACTCCGGCGGCCGCAGAAGTTGAAGACACCCCAGCACCCTCGCCGTGGACTCTCTTCTTCGACGGCTCGTTCCTACCGAGAGGGGTCAGGCGGTGTCGCCCGGTGTCTCCCACGGTGACATTGTTCGCACCGGTGGTGCTTTGGAGTTCAGCTACCAACAATGCCGCAGAGTACGAAGGGCTCCTCGCTGGGCTCAGGGTGGCCTCAACCCTGGGCATCCGGCGGCTGCAAGTGAAAGACGACTCTCTCCTGGTTCAACCAGACGAGAAAGGAATTCACCTATTCAGATCCCATCATGACGGCCTACCTGGCGGAGGTACGCCGGTTGGAACGGCATTTCGAGGGGTTGGGCTTCGCGCACATCCGTCGACGTGACAACTACATGGCGGATGAGCTATCCCAGATTGCCTCGTCAAGGGCACCTGTCCCGGCTGGGGTCTTCGAGGAAAGACTCACGCGGCCGTCTGTCGCAGCCCTCGATTCTGATGGGGACGACATGATTCTTGATGCAGCTCCCACATCTGGTGGAGATGTCAACATTCTCGCAATGCCTCGGCCGAGGAGGATGCGAAGAATCTGCCGCCGCTGAGGCGGAATGCTGTGCCGTGCAGTAGTCGCTTACTAAGCGCCGCCGCACTCGTCCTGGAAGGTCAGTGGATGGATCCTATCCTAGCCTACCTGCGGGACAGAGTGATTCCCGACGATGACACGTCAACTGAGAAGATAGCGCGCCAGACCAAGCGCTACGCCCTGATAGGTGGGGACCTGTATCGCCAGGGCACTAACGGAGTTTTACTGAAGTGCGTCACTCAAGAAGCGGGGATCAAAATCCTCTCTGAGATCCATGGAGGCATGTACGGGAGCCATTCAGGGAGCCGGGCGTTGGTCGGAAAGGTCTTCCGCCACGGCTTCTATTGGCCTACTGCCCTCCAGGATGCCTTCGAGCTGGTGACGAGATGCGAAGCGTGCCAGTTTCATGCTAAGCAAATCCACTGACCAGCCCAGGCGCTGCAAACCATTCCGCTCTCCTGACCTTTCGCGGTCTAGGGCTGGACATCCTGGGCCCGTTCCTGCGGGTGACCGGGGGCTACACGCATCTGTTCGTCGCCGTCGACAAGTTCACCAAGTGGGTGAAAGCCTCGCCGGTCCCGGCGATCACTTCCGCTGCAGCCATAAAATTCATGAGAAGCATCTTCGTCCGGTTTGGCGTCGCCAGCAGAATCATCACCGACAATGGTGCTCAGTTCAAAAGTGCTAACTTTCAAGATTGGTGTGAAGAGCTGGCCACTAAGCTGTGCTTCGCCTCCGTCGCCCATCCGAAGAGCAATGGGCAGGTGGAGTGGGCGAACGCAAAGGTACTCAAAGGACTCAAGACAAGGGTGTTCGATCGCCTGAAAAAGCGTGGCAAGCGCTAGGCGGAGGAAGTCCCCACCGTGCTTTGGGCGCTGCGGATAACCCCCAACGGAGCTACTAGCGAGACCCTTTTCTTCCTGGTGTATGGCTCTGAAGCAGTGCTCCCATCGAAGCTCGCCTTCGGATCCCACGGGTGGCCCTGATCGGCGTCAGGATGAAGTAAATCTCCTGGAGGAGATTAGAGACAGAGCGGCGATCCGGGCTGCCAGATATCAGCAATCCCTGCGCCGTTATCAAGCAAGAAGGGTGTGCGAGAGAACACTGGCAGTGGGTGACCTCGTTCTGCGCAGAGTTTAGGTGCAGGTAGGTCGCAATAAGCTGTCTCCCCGAGGGAGGGCCCCTTTAAGGTGGTCTCAGTATCTCGTCCAGGCTCAGTCAGGCTCGCCTTCGAGGATGGTCGCGAATTGGTGAACACACGAACGCCGAGCAACCGAGGAAGTTCTACCATGTGGTAGTCGCTTTGAAGCTTTTTGGCCTTCCCTTGGAGCCGAGCGGCGAGGTCTTCCCCCTTCACCGCTCGCCTCGGGGGCTACGATGTACAAAGCCATCTGCAATATAAAGATAAGTTCTGTCTCTCTATGAGCATCTGTTTTTTGCCTCAAAAAGTTTGTGAGAAAACATTCAGTTGAAAACTTGTAGCGAGGAAGTACTTAAGGCACAGGCCCCTTAGTTGCAAAAGCGAGCGCTTAAACTCGCGCTGGGCGTGGCAAGGTGGACGGAAGGTGTGTTCTAGCCTGGTGTGTCTCCTCGGTCTGGGCCCTCTGAGCCAACGACGGCACCAGTGTCTTAGACCACTTCCGGAAGCTAAGTTCTAGCCACGCAATGTTCAAATCGGTTTGCGGAGAGGCCGTAAGGGTTGGAGTAACCAGATGCCTAAGGAAAAAGCGCTCGCTTTCAGCAGAACGTTATGTCTAAAAGCTTTTGGCTATCGGTTGCCTAAGTTCTTCTTTTCGCAAGTAAAAGATTGCGTAAAATTTAAATGAGACTTGTGGCAGGAAAAGCAAAAGTTTGCGTCAACAGGTCTTATGTACAAGACGAGCAGTAAAAGGGACCGATCATTCCTCGTCGTCGTCGTCCTCCGCCGGTGCAGCGCTGCCCAACATGGATACTCGGTCGGCGGCGACTTCGACGCGAGACTGTTCGTCCCGGTCCAGTTGGCGCGGAGGTTCCCCGGTGGCGACGTTGAGGTCGAACGCGGCGTTTTGGGCAAAGCAGTTGCCCAAGACGAACCATGCCACTTCAAAGGCACCGCGGCGACCATCCTCGATCGCCCGCGTATGCATCACCACCAGCAGGTCACTCAGAGCCTCGGCGGCCCCATCTGTCTTGCCAGATCTTTGCGGTGTCTCTCCAATGGGGTGCAGGTAACCCCCAGCGAGTCCAGGACCTCCGCTAGTCCGCGGAAAGCGGTCCGCAGCATGGCGGTGAGGGCCCGGAGGTGTTTAGAGTGCGCAGCGCGGAGGTTCGAAGTTTTCTTGGCGGCAGAGGCGGCGGCGGCTTGCGCCGCCGCAGCCTCGCGGGTCGCCGCCTCCTTCGCAGCAAGCTCCCGGTCAAGAATTCGCCATACTTCGCCGGCACCTGAGTGGCGAAACCAGAGCGCCTCGACCGCCAGTGCGAAGCGAGGGCGCGCCTCGAAGGCGCTCGGCGTCGCCGCAACAATAGCGAGACGGCGTCGGTGTCGGCATGCGGCAATGGAAGGTGGTCCACCGACATCGACGCCTTCTCCCAAGGCAGAGGCACCATCTCTGTCAAAGGGGTCAGGAGCAAGCCGGGGGTAGGCAGATCGCGCGGGCCGGAGCTTGAAGCCCCAGGATCCGACCTGACTCACGAAGAAAAACCAGAAAAGGGTTCAGGTATGCGAAAAAACACGCAGCATGCTAACCCTAACGCGAAAATACATGCATGCAGAGAGCTACCTGAAGCGGCGTCCCCCAATGGCGGCGGCGAGAGGAGGCGATCTTAGGCCGCTTCGGCATGGGACAGCGCAGCTGCTTCCTCCCAATAAGGGAGGCGGAGGCGACGGCGGAATCGCCGTGGCGCACATGCATCGAGGCGGGCGCCAAGACAGAGGCGCCAATGACAGCCCCGGCACAGAGGTGCGGGTGCAGAGAAGCCGGCGTGGCGGCGTCGGCTCGGAGTCGCCAGCGCTCGCCAGTGGCGAGCGGCGGCGTCGATGTGGCCCCACCGGAGGGGCCAAAGAAGGCGGCCCAGCCTGGGCTCGCGGGCGAGGCCTTTTGAACTCGTTCCCTCGTCATCGTCATCTTCGGAGAGGATGAGGCGGCGCTTCCCAGCCGATCGGCGTCGGTTAGAGGCAGGGCGCGACGCCACAGAAAAGAGCGGCCGGTCACCGGAGCTTTGCGGTCGTCGAGGGTTGATCGCGGATTTGCAGGGGTCACTGGACCACCTGATCTGCGGGACCAGAAACTTCCATTGTGGGCAGCGCGCATAAGTACGGGTTGCGCTCCTGTGGGTCCCAGTCGCAGAGGGGGCGGATGCTTGCAGACAGAGGGGCGTCGCCGGTTGGCGCGAACAGAAGGCCAGCCAGCCATTGGCGGAGCACCTCCTCTGACACATTCCCTGCGGCTGGACAGCAGGAAAAAGAAGAAAAAGGGAAAACATCAAGTTAGCAAAAAATCAAGAAGGAAAAAGAGGTTCCATGAAGAACAGAAGATCCAAAAGAAAGCAAGAGCACTTACCTCCGAGGACGATGCGGGTCCCATCGTCGTCACCATAGTACTGCCAGGCGGGGCGCGTCCTCATGTGAAGCGAGCAGGGCGGCGCCGCAAGAAGTCTGCTACCACATGGGTTCCGGGGAGCCCATTGTGTCGGAGGTTAGCAATGCGCGCCAGCATCGCCTCCGTCTCCGCCGCATCGTCGGGCAGAGACCCCCAACAGGCGAGGGATTCCGCGGAGCCCTCGGGGAAGATGAGTTCGTCGCAGCCGCTGGAGTCCTCCCCTTACAACCATTGCCGCGCCCAGTCCTTCCAGTTGGGCTTGAGCGCGAGCGGGATGAAGGCGGTGGAGTCACGGAGCGAGAAGTAGCAGCTCCCCATGGCCCCGCTCGAGCGCGAGCTCACATGCAGTGTGAAGAGCCGGCACCAGGGCGGGAGATTCGGCATCACCCCAACGAACATTTCGCAGAGGTGAGCGAAGATAGCCAGCATCACAATAGAATTGGGGGGGAGGTGTACCGCCTGGATCTCGTAGAAGGCAAGCACCCCCAAGAAGAACTCTGAGTACGGCGGGACAAGCCCCGCCAAGACAGCCCAGGTGAAGGTGATGACCGCCCGTTCGCGGGCTTACGCCATGGTGCCGGGCGCGAACGGGCGGCGGACGGCGCGTGTCGGCTGAGCCAGCGACCGCCTCCTCATCGCACAACGGAGGCGGCAAATCTGAATCGGTAGCCGGCTGGCCAAGATCAAGGTGGCGGCCGGAGTGGCATCTCCGCGGTGACCTTTGCTGCGCTTTGGGGCCATGGGAAGGTGGCGGAAGCGCGGCGGCGAAAAAGCTAAGTGCCAGGGCGCTTGCGAAAGAGCCCTACAGTGGCAGCAAGAAAAGCAGATGGTGGTTCGAGGTTCTTTGACACGTGAAAGGATTCACCGCGGCGCCAAGAAGTGAAGCATTTATAGGCGAGAAGAGCGAGAGCGACGGTTTGGATTCCGTCCCCACTCACGCACGCGGCGCCAATATGCCCCGCGCACCTTGGCTTTCTGCGAAAAGCAGCGCGTTTCCCAAGGAAAATAGTGCGCAGGTGGAGAATCAGGCGTACAGCCGCTGCAGGTGGTGGGCCCCCCACGATTCATCTCCTATCGCGCGAGAAATGGAGAAATATCGGCGCGACGGTTCGCGTATCATGGTGGACCTGGGGGCTATTGTCGGTACAGTAAATACCCGGGTATTAAGAGTCCTAAAGAGGACCGGGCGAGGGCCCCCACGCGTCAGGGGGGCAATCAGGCCCTAGCGTGTGGGCGAACTCCTCAGCGCGCCAAGCGAGGGCCCCACGCGTCAGGCGAGAGATCAGGCCCTAACGTGTGGGCGAAGCCTCAACAGCATGCTTAAGGCCCCACGCGTCAGGCGGACAATCAGGCCCTAGCGTGTGGGCGAGCTACTTAGCACGCCAAGCGAGGGCCCTACGCATCAGGCGGGCGATCAGGCCCCAGTGCGCGGGCAAGCGCGAGAGGACCCCTCACTGGCAGGTGGGGCCCGCGCGGTAGGAAGCATTCCGAGGGAAGTCTTCTAGGCGAAGGCTCTGCCCCGCTGCGAAGGACAGGTGCATTAAATGCGACATCACGCGCGGATGGACCGAGGAAGAGATGATTACACCCACAGTCACCTCTGCAGGTCTGACCAACTATCACTGTGGCTCTGCAGAACTGACCCGCAGAGAGAGAGAGAGAGTTTGCCGTCATCTGGCTGGCCGCCCACGTCAGGCGGTGGGAGCTGGGCCCCGCCTGTTCTTTCACAGGCGTGTTTACACGAGTCAGAGGCCACTTGCGAGGCACGCATGGGCGGCGCCGCTCGGCACAGTAGCAGCACGTTTTCGTCTCTCCGGTCTTGTCTCTCTAGTCTTATCAGTGTACTCTACTACCACCCCTTTGCTCTCTCCGCCAACCCGCGGCTTGTATAAAAGGAGATGAGAGAGAAAGGAGAGGGAGGGAGGAACATCCTGTAACCATTTTCGCACATATAACCACAACACGAAAAGAGCTAAGGCTCGGCAGGAGTAGGACTATTACCCGTCAGGGGGTCCGAACCTGGGTAATCTCTACGTGTTGCTCCTCGCCGCACCCGACGCTCGAATCGGATCAAACTCGAGCTGATCGGCTAGCAGAGTAGAAATCTGATAGGGGTGTGATTCGCTGTGGTTCGGTGAAGAACACGCCGTCACTACAGAGTTGAATAAAATAGTAGCCAGGCACGAGTTGATAGCGAGCGTACACAAAACTATGTCACTTTGCATCAACAGTCTCCTCCACTTTGACATGGTTGAGGCGACCTTGTTGTTGTACTTGGGGTGGTCTCCCGGCATTAGTCTCAGGTGGTGCTACACGCCCAGGTACAACAGTTGGCTTTGCGACTCCTTGGTGTTTCTTCGAGCAACGATTGGCAAAGTGTCTGAGCTGGCCATAATGGAAGCATGTGGAGTTCTAGTATGGTCGGACATTGCCCTCCCCCCTCGGGTTGAACTGCAATAGTAGGAGGGGAAGGCTTGGTTGGGGAGAACGAGGTACGTAAGCTTGGAGTCTTGGGGGCATTGGAGCTTGGAGTTGAGGAGGGACGACCAAGTGCGCTGCACTTGCGAGCTACTACGGGCTGTTGGTTGATCTTAGGCATGGTCAAGGGGATAATGCATTAAACACCTTCCTAAACTACCACGTCCCCTAATAAAACACCTGCCTAATCAAGCACCATGCGGGATTCCAAATCATATCCTAATTAATGCATTTAATTGCCCTAATTAACGCAGTTAATTGCACTTAATTTCTCGCCATGATCGGAGGCGTTTCCTTCCCGTTTGGACCTGCCCCCGAGCCTCTCCAGCACTATATAAAGGGATGGCACCTGAGAGAGGTGACGATCTCTCTCCCGGTTCACTCACCCCTAAACTTCATATCGATCCTAATTACGCTGGGAGAGACCCGAAGGGCTGTGTTCCCCAATGCAGGTGGCGACCAAAGCGATGTCGATATCCTCTGTTCGTCACCGACCGATCAACTACACGGTGCTGATAGCTTCAATGAACTCTGGTCAGTTCACTATTCCGCATTAGAACTAGTGATCATGTTAGGCTAAGGCGTAATTTCAATATTAGATCATGAGATTAGATCTAACATTTGGTATCAGAGCCATCCTTTAGCCTACATGTATCCATCATTCCGGATCTGAAGCCCTAAGCCGTGATCTAATTGTAATTTCAAGTTAATCTCGGCATGACATGATTTAGCCTCAATTAGCTTCGGCATCAATTGATTTACCTCTAATTCAGTTCGGATTGCACCTGATTAGTATGAATTCTGAGTCGGCTAATCTAATTTACTTCCGATAATGCTGAAACTACAACCAGATTAGTGGTCGAACGATCATATTATGATTCGGCTAATACGAGATTAAAGGATAAAGCAGATAATTATCAAATTTACCCATAATTTGGTTTGGATGTACTAAGTTCTCACCACTAATCAGTTTCGGGTAGCACTTACAAGAAGATGTTTTGGGGAAATCAAGTCAAATCCTCAATTTTCCCCAAACTTCAAGCACCCGAAACCCTAAGTTCTTGAAAATCCCCAAATCTTAGCCTATTACCTTGAATCGGGCTCGATTTGGATAAGAAACATTCAAATCCAAGCCATAAACCTTCAAATCGGGTTCAACTTAAAACACTGACATTCTAAGGGCACCTAAATTGATCGGATGAATCCCTTACCGATTTCACCGCGCTGCGCATGAACTTTGCTAGCATAAGATTTACAACAGCCGGCATGAATCCTTGCCGTCGGCCACCGCTCATGGCCACGCGCCTCAAGTGCCTCGCGGCTGCACGCTGCCCACGCCTCCGCGCCTCAGGGCACGCGCGCTCCGGCCTCAACTCGCCGATCGCCGCGCATCAGCTCGCCGAGGCAGCGCCGTGCGCCTCAGGGCCGCGCAGCTGCGCGCCTTCACACCGGCCGCTGCCGTGCCTCAGTGTCCCAGCACCGCGCACCTCGCGCCTGCGCTGCACGCCGCCGTACCTCAGGGTTTCGCAGCCCACCCGTGCTCTGCGCATCAGGGTCGCGTGCCGTCGCGCCGCCGCCGAGAGCCCGCTTCTTGGCCGAGCTGCGCCGCCATCCTTTGGTCTCAGCCGTCGAGCCATGAGTGCCGTCGCCGGCGAGCCGCAGTGGCTGCCGCCTGGCACACCACGCCAGCCGCCGCCATCTCCGCCTACAATCCCGCCGCTGACGAATTTTTGTGGTGGCTGGAGAAATGAAAAGGGGATCGGGAATGGCCGAGGGTTTTAGCATAAGGCATGAATATCAATCGTCAGATCTTATCGGACGGCCATAATTTAATGAGGCACTTATTGGAGTCGCTGGGTCAACAAATGGGCCGAAAATCATGGGCCGATCAGGCTGATTTTATTTTTACCTGGAAAAATTATTAAATAGCAGTTTTACTTCATTTCTGTCATTAAATGCTAAATGATGTATAATTGCTGAAAAATTATCAATTACTCCTGAAATTATATTATTTGATTAAATGAAACCAACGTGGATTTTAGTCCAAGAATTTAAGTTGGCTTAGAATTATTGTATGACCATCGTTGTTCATAATTCTGAGTCATTCATCATTTATTAAATTTCCTAAAATTGTTTCTGCCCAACAGTGATGCAATTTAGGTTTAAAATTTTGTCATTATATTTTCATGTTGTTTCTGCCCAACGGTGATGCGATATGAATCTTAAATTTTTCAAAGAATTTAATTTGTGGCTTAGAATTATTATGTGACCAACGTCATTGATAATTTTAGGTCATTTATTATTAATAATTTTCATGTCGTTTCTGCCCAACGGTGATGCGGTGTGAAATTTTTAAATTTCGTCATAAATATGCTTTTAGTCAGACCAACATATGATTAATTGCATAAGACATTTATACTGTGATTATTGATTAATTTGCATTCGTTTTTCGCAACGATCAATTTCACTAAATCAACGTCATTAAGCAGCTCACTGCTACTAACTTTCGCTCATGGAAAGATCAGATTACCACCACACTAGGCATTATGGATCTTGACCTAGCATTAAGGGTGGATGCTCCCACTGCTCATGCTGCTGGTGCTGAAATTTTGATGCACTTAAAAAATTAGTACATGGCTAATGTTGAGGGGAACTTCAAAGGTTCTTCCAAGACTAATGGAAGTACATTAATCATGTGTATGCTCACCTCCCACTATGATGTCAATAGCGGTGTGAGGGAGCACATAATGAGCATGACTGGCATGGGGCGAGACTCAAGAACTTTGATATGACCAATTCTGATAACTTTTGGTTTATTTCATTATGAGTTCTCTTCCTACTGAATATGGGTCATTCAAAATTAATTATAATACTAAAAAAACAAAAGGGTACATAACTAGGCTCATTAGCCACTCTGTTGAAGAAGAAGAATGGTGAAAGGCTAAAAGAACAAGTTCATTTTGTCAATCATAGCAAAAAGAAGCATTAAGGACAGCCTGACATCTCTAAGAGCAAAAGAGGCAAAACCTTCCACCTCCTAAGCATGAGGGGAAAGGTTGTTGCAAATGCACCTACTAATTTTGGGGAAGCTCATCATAGCCTGCTTTCGAGCACGATAAACTTTATTTACTCTCCATGAATGATTCTAAGGGGATAAGATCATAAGAATAATGAGACATCGTCGAAATTATGGCATCGTCGCTTAAGCCATATTTCTAGGGGGAGAATGGATTGTCTCATTAAAGAAGAGATACTCCGACCCTTAGACTTTTCTGACGTCTCCCTTCATGGTCACATTTTCCCTATACGCGACAGTTCTAAAGCACTCGATAAATTTAAGATCAATAAGGCTGAAGTAGAAAATCAGCATAATGCAAAGATCAAAGTGGTGCAATCAGATCGTGGAGGAGAATATTATGGGAGACATGCTCCTTATGGGCAAATCCCTGGGCCCTTTACGAAATTCCTTGCTGAAAATGGAATAGCTGCTCAATATCCCATGCCTGCGGAACTACAACAGAACGGTGTGGCAGAGCGTCGCAATCGTACCCTTATTGACATGGTACATAGCATGCTTAGTCACTCTAGTATACATTTTGCATTGTGGATGGAGGTACTAAAAACGGCTGCTCACATACTTAATAGAGTCCCTAGTAAGTCGGTACCCAAGACACCTTATGAATTGTGGACTGGGAGTAAACCGACATTAAATTTTTTAAGGGTATGGGGCTATCGTGCATAAGCCAAAATATTTAATTCCCAACTAAAGAAATTAGATCCTAAGACTATGAGTTGTTATTTTATAGGATATCCATAAATATCTAAGGGATATCGATTTTATTGTCAAGACCGTGTCACTAAATTTATTGAAACTAGACACGCTGTCTTTTTAGAGGACAATGAAATCAGTGGGAGCTCACAAGAGAGAAAGATAGACCTTGAGGAGATTCGGTCTTATGTTCCATCACCGATGATCCAAGAGAGTGTCCTTCCCATTCCTCAAGTTTTGCCTCAAGTTGTGGTTGTTGGAGCCGCACCTATTGTCAAGGCTCTTAATGAACCTAACGATCAAATAATCGAGGAAGTGCCCCCACGAACCTAATGAACCTCAAGAAATTCCTGTGGCACCTAATGAACCTCTACAGCCTCCACAACCGCCAGTGATCCCTAATGAACCATTAAGAAGATCACAGCGAATGAGAAGGTCTGCTATCCCAGATTATTATGAAACTTTTCTGGGAGAGGATATTGGGAAGGTAGATGACCCACCTCATTTAAAGAAGCTATGACAAGCGAACATTCATCCAAATGGCTTGAGGCCATGGAAGATGAACTAAAGTCTATGAGCTCTAATAAAGTCTGGAATTTAGTAGAAGTACCTGATGGAGTCAAAACAGTGGGCTGTAAGTGGGTCTACAAAACTAAACATGACTCTAAGGGGAATATCGAAAGATTCAAAGCAAGGCTTGTAGCAAAGGGTTTTACACAGCAAGAAGAGATTGATTATAATGAAACCTTTTCTCCTGTCTCAAAGAAAGACTCATTTAGAATAGTCATGGCATTGGTTGCTCATTATGATCTAGAGTCGCATCAAATGGATGTCAAGACGCATTTACGAATGGTGACTTGCATGAACAAGTATTTATGGCACGTACCAAGGTTTTGTCGTAAAAGGCCAGAACATTGTGTATGTGAACTTTTGAAATCCATCTATGGACTTAAGCAAGCGTCTAGACAATGGTATCTTAAGTTTCACGAAATAATCATAAAGTTTGGATTTAAGGAAAATGAGGTGGATAATTGCATATACATTAAAATTAAAGGTGGAAGATTTATATTCTTAGTGCTCTATGTGGATGATATTCTATTAGCAAGCAGTGATAAGAATATGCTGCATGAGACTAAAGAATTTTTATCCTCTAAATTTGATATGAAAGATCTTGGTGAAGCCTCTTATGTTTTGGGCATTGAGATACACCGAGATAGGTCTAAAGGAGTAATAGGATTGTCTCAAAAATCATACATTGACAGAGTACTTGAAAGGTATAATATGAGTAAGTGCTCTGCCACGCCTGCTCCAATAGTTAAGGGCGATAAATTTGGTTTATTCCAAAGCCCACGAAATCTATTATAATATGATCAAATGAAAATGATTCCTTATGCTTCTTTTGTTGGAAGCCTAATGCACGCTCAAGTCTCATGCAGCGTTTGACTTGGCATTCAGAATCGGATGATTGGCATATTTCAGTCCGATCCAGGATTAGACCACTGGAAGGCTGTTAAGAAGGTCTTGCATTATATGCAGGGCACCAAACTATACATGCTCGCATATATAAAAGATCTGATACCCTTAAAATTTTGGGTTATTCAGATGTTGACTTTGCGGGGTGTGTGGACACTAGGAAATCCACATCAGGTTATATCTTCACCCTCGCAGAATGAGCAATTTCGTGGAAAAGCTCCAAACAATATCTCACTGTATCATCAACAATGCAGGCTGAATTTGTGGCATGTTATGAAGCAAATGGGCAGGCCGTATGGCTTAAAAATTTTATCCCGGGACTGAAAGTAGTGGACAGCATTGCTAGACCACTCACTATATACTGCAATAATATAGCCGCAATTTTCTATTTGAGTAACAACAAATCGAGTGATGCTGCCAAACACATCGATATTATGTTGTGAAAGATAAGATCCAGGATCATACTATTAAAGTTGCATATTAAAAATGAGTCGATGCCCGCGGATCCGCTCACCAAAGGCTTACCTCCCAATTTAATTAAAGAACTTGCTGGCCAGCATAAGATTAAGGGAAAGCTTTTGAATAATGATCCTGGACAATAATGGGCTTAATAATCAATCAACACCCGTAAAAAAATTAAGCTAGTGTTCTATCAAGGTGGTATAGTGGACTATGGGTACTGGCGTTTCAATGGCTCTTTCGTTTGCTGTTGTAACACATTGCCCTAGACTGCTATCTATTGAGAGCGAATACATTATGACAGCCTTTCGATCAAGTGGGAGAATGTTGGTTTATCTTAGGCATGGTCAAGGGGACAATGCATTAAACACCTTCCTAAACTACCACGTCCCCTAATAAAACACCTGCCTAATCAAGCACCACGCGGGATTCCAAATCGTATCCTAATTAATGCATTTAATTGCCCTAATTAACGCAGTTAATTGCACTTAATTTCTCGCCATGATCGGAGGCGTTTCCTTCCCGTTTGGACTGCCTGACCTCTCCAATAGCTATATAAAGGGATGGCCGCCCCGGGGGAGAGGTGACGATCTCTCTCCCGGTTCACTCACCCCTAAACTTCATACCGATCCTAATTGCGCTGGGAGAGACCCGAAGGGCTGTGTTCCCCAATGCAGGTGGCGACCGAAGCGATGCCGATATCCTCTGTTCGTCACCGACCGATCGACTACACGGTGCTGATGGCTTCAATGAACTCTGGTCAGTTCACTATTCCGCATTAGAACTAGTGATCATGTTAGGCTAAGGCGTAATTTCAATATTAGATCATGAGATTAGATCTAACACGGGCAATTTGGACAGCCCGCTTGTGCTTACAATTCTCCTCCAGGAGAATGGCCTTATTGACTAGGTGTTAAAAGTCTTGGAAGTCATTGGCAGCGAGCTGTAGCTGCAACTCATAAGAGAGACCATTTATGAAGCGATCATTCTGGGCCATCAGTGTAAACATCGTCGACAGCATAGCGAGAATAGTAATTGAACTCGTGAAGGTATTACACGACCATCATCCGTCCTTGTGTTAGGGCCAAAAATTCTCTCTTTTTATTGTCCATGATGATGCTGGTCGGGGGCATGAGTTGCATTAAAAACAGTGCATAACTCTTCCCAGGTGATGGGAACTGAGCATCACCATCTGTACTCAAACAAGTTGCTATTGTTTAGGTGAGATAGAACTGACGGTTGAGTATCACTATTCACTACTAAGCGGGGTATGAGGACGCTAGTAGGTACGGTGCTGAGTTTTAAATTCTAGTCAGTTGTCATAAAGGCATACAACGTTGATCTTTTTCTTTCTATATGATGAGCTTTCGTTGTTTGATGATAAACAAACTTGTTATTACGCTGTGTAAACTCTGAATATGTTGGACTTATTGTATGGATAGCAGTCTATACCATTTTTAAATGTAAATGTACACCCTTTGTTTTTTATGTTTTATGGTACCGATCCATCTTAGGATATTTCTGTGATAATAAGTGGTATTGGGAGCCATCATGGAACACATATCCGGTACCCAAGATTGCTTGTGTTGATTGTTGTAGCCCGATTTGATGGCTAACATGCTCGGCATGCCTCAGGATTGCCCACATGTTGGTTTCCAACCTCTGTGTGCAGCCACCGAGCTATATCTCTATGAGACGAGTGAAAAATTAAGGGGTACTGCAGGGGTTGGTATCGAAGTGCATGAGACTACAAGTTGGAACTTAGCATGGCCGCTAGCTAGATAGGACATGTTTTGAGTACAAATTATTTACACTAGAAAATGAATTTGAAACTATGGCTTGCTGATTTTTCGACTAATCCATGCTCAACACTAGGAGGTAACATATATCCTCGTTCATGAATATTAAGGAACAATGAATGGCTAGCAAGACATTTTCACCATAAAGTCCCTTTGCAAGACGTAAGCATAATAGATTGTACATGGCATGTGCTAAAAATATTAAAAACCGTATTGATCAATAGTAGTACCATCAAATGCACCATCATAATTTCAATCAAGATCAATAATGGGACTCCATTCGTCCTAGGCCTCCCTTCGACCTTTAAAGATAACATCAGTGGGACTCCTTCGTCCTAGGTCTCTCTCCGACCTTAAATAATGCCATCAATGAGACTCCATCCGTCCTTGCTCTCCCTCCGACCTTAACCAAGAGCAACCCAAAAGCTCAGAACACAACCCGGCCATAACACAACCCAGAACATAGGTGCTAACAGATGTGTCTCGTCTTACAAGCATTCGTTCTTAACCCGAGATGCAGCTTTTCGAACAGTTCATAACACTACAAAGGTGTACGTCTTTACCCACACAACACACAAAGTCATGCCAGATCATTGGGTCACTCGGTAACTGTAACCTGATGTCCCACATGTTGTGTTATGGTTCAAACTAGTTAACCGCTGTTGTGTACGCTACTGATGGCATTCCATCCAGCCATCCATGAGCCCCCACAGAAGCTACCCATGGCACGAAAGTTTTCCTCGGGGAGTCCCCCTCACAAAACATCAACAAATAGACAACAATAGCTCCATTGGTTACCATTGATACAGGCACGCACATAAAATTGGCTATGTGTCCCCACAAATACATGTGGTAATACGTAAAGTAACTTGATTGGATAGCACCATGTTCGATCCATAATTACCCAAATGGGTTTACATAACAGGGATCTATCCTCCCATCCAGCACTATCACCTGTTCAGATCTAGCTCCAAACCAAACACATTAAAACATCATCATGAACCGTAGGTCAATCCAAGCGAACGACGAGTATATTATAATTGTGTCTCTCAACATCATTCGTGGACTCTAAGTAGGGCTAGGCATACGGGACATGACCATATTTATTGGTACACTCTTAGGCTTCAAGGGATTGGGATAT
Source organism: Raddia guianensis (assembly GCA_036346415.1). Lineage (NCBI taxonomy): Eukaryota > Viridiplantae > Streptophyta > Magnoliopsida > Poales > Poaceae > Raddia > Raddia guianensis. Next base: position 11,718,021 of record CM070537.1, on the reverse strand, counting down.
TGAACCTATTAATACATTGACCAATATTAGAACATAACTACTTTCTACCAAACAAATATCATACATGAAACAAGCATATAGCCAGTAATAGAACATAATTAAAACCATGGAATGTAAATATAGCATTAATATAATTGAGTCAAATGAGGGGTGTAGTAAGTGCCTTGTTGTTGTTGGTCGGGGTGAGGAGCTTGCTCAAGCTAGGTCGGATCTGATCATTCGGTAGCAACCACATCAACTAAAATCGCAATATAATGTTTAACAAATAGAAACATAGATCATAATGAAATATTTATAAATTTTATGAGCTAATGCAAATTTTTCAAAACAAATCAACCAAATCTGAGTTCGGATTAGGGAGATATGGCTATTTAAAGTTAGGGTGCTAAAGGTAGCTCGAGATAGCTCGAGGTAGATCGAGAATGGCTGGAGTTGCTGGGGAATCAGCCTCCTTGCTCGGGGAGGATGTTCTCTTGCCTAAGATGGGTTATCCTTGGTTCGATAGGGCATATCTTAGCTAGCAAAGGCATGACATTGGTCAGGTTCAACAAAGGTTTCTCGGGTAGGTCACCCAACTTGTATGTTCCTCAATACAGGTAGCTTATGGAGGTGAAGATGATCTCAGTTTAACAAAAGGGTGGACTTGTGAATGGGGATTTGAAGTTTGGAAACCATGGAGAGGTTGTGGTGTTGGTTCCTTACCAAGCAAGCGAGACTTGCTTAAGAATGGACATCCGAGGGATGGAGATATGAAGAGAAAAAGCTTGGTTGCGACCTTCTCCTCTCTTGCTCGCTCATGTCTTGCTCCTCCTTTCACAATGCGCCTTCTTATCTTGCTCCACTCTTCCAGATGGTGAAGAAGCTTCCAATGTACTTCCTTGGGCTTGAGGATGTATGAAATGGCAGCAAGATCGAGGACGAACTTTGTGAAGTATTGCTGCATGCAAGTTCAAAACAGAAAGGTGATGAAAATGAGATAGAACTCACTGAATCCTTCACACATGTGAATGCCGTCGATGGTGTGGTGAGCTCAAGTGATGGATAGCTTAGATCTTGACATGCACAGGCTCTCTCCAAGTATTCGGGTGGATTTGAGGGTAGAGATGGGGAATGAGTGGCAAGAGAAGAGGGCAGAAATGTGGTTGTGGGGACGTGGAAGAAGGTGGGTTAGTGCTTGAATACAGCGACCACAAGTGTGTGGCAAGTGGGGATAGGTCCCACTCATAATTGAGGGGTTTTTGGTAGGGAAAAGGTGAGAAAGGTGGAGGGGTTGCGGCTGCACGAACTCCACCGCCACTTGGCTTTGCTCCGCATTGTCGCTCGCCATTTGGCCAAAGAACGTAGTCCTTCGAGGCCGCGTGGTGCACTGTTTGAAGCCCCGCCCACCACAACTAATGCAGGGAGAGATCACTGGGTACTTGTCGGGGATATCGTTTTTGGCAATCATCTTGCTTGATGGGTCTTTGAGGGGAATGCATTGGTCGGCAAAGCTCGGTGAAGCTCGGCATGGGCACTATATTGCTCGATAGACGTCGGCTCAGCTCTTACTTGCTTGGACAATCTCGTACTAGCTTGGGTAACTAAGAAACATGTCGGATGAACTATGTCTCACTACTCTAGTAGCTCGGCCAACAATTCTAGGAGTTTTGGTTTAAACGTCCTATCTTCCCATCATCTAACATAGGGGTGGTATGCAACTTCGTGAAAAGTTTTAAAAACCACAATAAAAGCTAAAGAATTGCAAGACATCCTACATGACTAATCAGAAATAACAGTAGTGCTGTTACATTAGCTAGCTATCATGTCATATAATATTGTCTTGTCATTTAACAGTTCTGAAGGTTATGAATTGTGGTCTTCATGGCTTTGTGGTGAGGTCTAAAAACACTATAAAAGTAATTGTCGGCTATCACATAAGCTATCCTATTTAGCGGTTTAGTATTAAATATTGTAAAATATGAAATATTTACACAAGAATTACCCTAAATAAGTAAATTAGACAAAAGAAACAATTTGAAAGCACCAAAACACTTTCCATCAGTAAGAGAGTTATTAAAATTTAGCACAAGTGCCATATGAAATTAGTGCCCAATCCTAGCCTCTCTTTATTAAGAACTCATGAATAAGGTTAATAGAATAGTACTAACTAAATTTTCTAATTAATCAAGGATTAATTTTTTGGCCAGGACATGATGAGTTGCATGATGGTTACCTCTAGAGAAGGTAGGAAAGAAAACAATATTCGAAGAATCAATAGATGTGGGAATGGAGCAACCCAGAGCAACGAAAGTAAGGAAAAAACACAACGGATGGATAGCAATGTAAGGGAATTTTGTGAGATAGAAGCAAAATGGAGGACCCGCTTGTCATCGGCGGAGAAGCCACATAGAAAGGAAACGAGCATGGCGCATGGGAGAAGCCGCTAAAGTAGGATATGGCAAGGAATAGAATGAATGCCCTGCTAGGGTTTTCTTGAGTTAATTTTAGACATTTAGAAAAACAGAATAGCACCCCTATTTTTTGCTATAGCGTGCTTAGTTTTTTTAGTGGGAAAAAGGCTTACAACTTAGTGTATGGGGTAAAAAAATGCTATAGCTCTACCGCTATAGCCCGCTATTTATCAAGATCCAGTAAAGTTTAGTACGTATGGTATATTTTAGGGCGAACACCAGCGTCCGGACGTCCGGATGCACGCACGCACGCCGGACCAGCGGCGACCGTCCGATCCGCCATCCGCGCGCGCCCAGATGTTGGCTAGATGTGCTAGATGTGCAGTTGATCATTTTTCAATTAAAACTTCTGATTTTTGTATAAAATTGAAACAGTGTTCAAAATGCATGGAATAAAATTCATAATTCTTCTAAAATTGAGAGCGACCCATTTTAAATACTTTTCATTTTTTTAAATTTTTTCACTTTTTCATTTTTTATGTGAACCTATGAAACTAGTGAAACTTGGCCGTGTGCTGATGAACCTTGGTCCACGTATTGATGAAGGCGAGCGCCATATGAAAGCTGATGAAACTTGGATGTAATCTGATGAAACTTGAATGAAACCTGTTGAAACTCGATGAAACTTGGATTAACTTGATGAAACTTGGATGAAACCTGTTGAAACTTGATAATACTTAGATTAAACCTGATGAAACCTGACAGTTTTGCAAGTTTAACGAGTATGAAAGCCATGTTTCAGTAGGCGAAACCCAAATTTCACCAGGTGAAACCCAAGTTTACCGGGTAAGATTGAAGTTTATATGGCAACAAACGTCTTGTTTTATTCGTAAAAATACGTGGAACGCGTTGGTGCAAACGGTTGATGGATTAAAGCACCCAATCAAAATTTATGGCTATCAAAAGAAAAAAATGCTTGTGGGACTCACCTTGCATGGCTGCAGCTGCTCACATTGTGCAGCGTCCTTGCGCGCGTCCAACGCCCGCCGCACAATAGCATTTTCCATATTTTAGACATGGGTGTTCTCCTGATTACGTAAGTATCATAAATAATATATCAATAGCGAACCATATATTCTTAATTCAAAATATTCAATAAAAATATTTTTGAAATACGATATTCAACAAAATTACCAAATAAAATAGTAGTGAGCTCCATACCGTCATAATATATATGTATTGCGACCCATGTAAGCACGTTTTAACTTGAATTTTTAAAACACAGTAGTAATTATTTAAAAACACATAAAATATACATAACTTTCAAGCCATTATAAATATACAGTTATTTGAAATGGCAACGAAATTCAATGATACTAAAACATGGTAGCAATTAAGGTGCTAACTAGCTTGGACCGCCACATGGGGACGGTTGGGCTGACACTATTTCGAATAACTCGTATATGCATGTGGCGAGCAACGTAGAACCCACACGCATGGTCGTTATACAAGTGCATGTAACAAGACAACTTTAGGTCGACAGACACTAAGAAACTAAATCTTTGTTGACACGAGAAGTATGTACTAGCACATACCGGGTATTTAATATATAGTGTAATACAACACCACCTTTCGTATCATGCCTCTCTCCTCTTTGAACATAAAATTCAAACGCCTGATCTAGCATCATCTTCATTGTGTTGAAGCTGTGTATTGGGCTATCTCTCGCAGAGTTGAGCCACATAGGCATGTTGTCTTTAGAAAATATGACAAGAGGATCCGATGAAAGTCTTTGTTTAACGGCAATAAAAAGGTATCCCTGTCTTTATGGTTCATCAATACCTTTATGACGTAATTCTCGACAAACTGACGGTTTTGATCGATTGTTTTCTAGGTGACAAGGAAAGGTCAAAAAAAGAAATCGAGTAGCCCGAACATTTTGACTTAGGACTGAAAATACATGTGTTATTGAGATATATGTATATATAAGTCAACAAAACCAGCCAAAAAATTAGAAATATAATGTACTATGGACACTTACAATGCTAAGCATCAGAGCAGCGACTGTTCGAGGTCCTCTAGACAGTTAATGTACCATAGGTCACTGAAATTGAAACAGAACCATTATTCATGATCAAAATGCTCGAGCTTCCTTAGATGTTACGTGCGTGACTACGAAGGTCATAGTGGTGCACAAAACATCTAACTGGAGGCTTTGGATGACGTTTAGATGGCGCCATCGAAAACCTAGCCGCACGGCCTGGCCGTGCAGCGCGTCAGAAGAGAGGAAGAAAGAGAGATGTGAGGCAACAAAAGTAATCTGCTGCTTAACCTTTACTATTTCTTGACCTGGCTAATACATAGCCAACGCTAAACATGGAAAATATCCTTAACATACTCAACAAACTTGTAACAGTCTCCAACTCTAAACTTGGAAATAAAAAGAAATAACTTAACGGACTCGTAACTTACTGGCCCTAACCGGTTGAACCACCTTGTTATGTTTGGCCACGGCATACAAAGTGCTGGCTGAACCTGACATCTCCCCCCTCTTCGGCAAACAACTCGTCCTCAAGCTTAAAATCAGGATATAATTGCTGAAATTTCTGACATGCTCCCACGTACGTAGCTTGCGAAGGTGGCTGATCTTTCCATTGAATGAGGACCTGGCGAAGGCCTCGTACTAGACGGCCACGTAATGCTTTTGATAGAACCTGAAGTGTGCGTCCATGCACCATAGTTGGTTGTTGTGCCAGGTTTGTAGGAGGATTCCCATGAAACTTGCTGAGAAGACCAATATGGAAGACATCATGGTACGTAATCGAAGACGATAAGCCACCAAACCAATATGTTCCACACTTGATATGGCCTGTAAAAACGAGGATTGAGCTTGCCGGGTGGTAATGATGCTGCCAGCCGCAAATGTTGACATTTATGTGGACATCACGATGATTTTGGTTGTAATAAGAAGTTGTTGATGTCTGGGCTTGAAGTACACGATCACACACCTCCACTAAAAACTCATCTCTATCTAACATTTGAGACTCAACAGCTGGTGATCATGCGTCCCCCTTAAAATAGGAACGAAGACTAGGGGGATCACACCCATACACGACTAAATAAGGAGTCGTTTTCAAAGATGATCGGTACGAACTATTATAGCAATATTCCTCCCATGGAAGCCAATGGACTCATTGTTTTTAGCCAAAGGGCTGGAACCGGCGACTAGAGGGGGGTAAATGGTCGTGATTTTTCTGATGTTGCCGGTTTCTCCTTTTCTACCCTCTTTGAGCTATATGGATAAGATTCTTGAAGAGCAACTTGCCTTGTTGGACAGGAAGTTCTCACATGATTATAGGCGAGTGTCCCATCGGAGGAGGGCATCATGAGGTGCTTTGGTTGTGGTGGTCTCAACCACATGAAGCATCACTGTCCCAAGTCCGGAGGAAAGGAGCGGAACGACTACACCGCGTTGGCACGGGACGCCAACATCAACAAGAACCGCAACGTCAAGGCCGGTGGTGGAGGTGACAAGAAGGCACCTAACCAGCTGATAAAGGGATGCCGCATGGTCGAGAAGGTGCTGGCCGCTCAGGAAGAAGCCGTCATCTCTGACAAGGAGGATTGTCACTCGGATGATGGTGAGGATGAGCCGCCGGAGAACGATGATGTGGACTACACCGGCATCTGCTTCATGGCACACGGCAACAACGACAGCAGCGACTTGGACATCTACCACAACGACGATGATGAGTTAACCGTTGAACAAGGTCTCTCCTATTCTTAACTCTTGAAGGCAGTAGGTTAACTTCAAGACAAGTATAATAGGGTCTTGGCCAGAAAAATACCGTAAAGGTTAAATTAAAAAAATGCTAAACCTGCTGTTTGCTCTGATACCAGTTGAAGGATCGGAATCGGCAACTAGAGGGGGTGAATAGGAGCCCAACTCTTTTTCCGATCAACATCACCCCCTTCTCAACATCACCCCCTTCTCATACAAACAATTCACCGAACACGTGACATGCATCCATGAACCTCCTCTTCGATCAATCTGACAAAACACCCAGTGATCGATCCCAAATACAAATTTATCACGAAACTGAGCATGTGAAGAGGAAAAGCAAGGCGGCTCTCTACTCTTGGAGACCAACAGCAACCTGGGGTTGGCACGCACAAGGCGCATGCCACATGTTCGTTAAAATGCCCGAAAGACCAGTTTATGATCGCGCATGCTTTTCCTTTTCCCATGTTCTGTGTCGTGATGATTTTTTATTTGGGGGCGATCGCTGGGTGTTTTGTCAGATTGTTCAAAGAGGAGGTTTGCGGATGCACGTGAAGTGTTCGGTGAATTGTCTATATGAGACGGAGGCGGTGATGTTGATCGAAAAAAGAGTTGGGCAACTATTCAGCCCCCCTTTAGTCGCCCATTCTGGTCATTCAACTTGTATTTTGTGTAGGAATACGCGATCGAACTCACTCACACCGATTCTGGAATTCCTAAGCTCTGCAACTTCTCTGGCTATCAGCAATTACTCGCATTTCGAGAAGTTCGAGAGTACGCCAAGAGAAACAATTTGGGGCCAATTTTCGGAGCTTCTCATTACTCAAAATAAACAATGATCGAGTACATATATATGTATGTCGATCATGCCATCCCACGATCCTACAAATTAGGAAAGAAAAATCAAACCGTTCACGCTGCACGATGGATACAAACTCACGCGCACCACACATTTGTCCGAGGTTCACGCCTGGACTTCTTCCTCCCCCTACCTCCGCAAGCCACGGTTGGGGCCACGCAGGTTTAGGTCCAACAATCTCCCCCTTAAACCTGACTTGGCCTACGATCACGCACTCCTAGAAGATGGCGCATTGCTGCTAACTTGATCCTTGGTAAAGCCTTGGTCAAGATATCCGCGTTTTGCTCATCAGTGCTGACATACTCCACATCAATCTCTCCCCTTTCAACACACTCCCTGATGAAATGATACTTAATATCTATATGCTTGCTCCTTCCATGAAACACCGGATTTTTTTCAAAAGTGCAATTGCTGACTTGTTGTCAACCAACAACTTAACCTGTTTCAACTTAATCCCAGTTAATGCCATAAACATATCCTTGAGCCAAATCGCTTCACACCCTGCAGCTACTGCAGCCATGTACTCTGCCTCACAGGATGACAATGCCACTATTTTCTGTTTCTGAGAAGCCCAAGTTATCAGGTTGTTGTTGAGGTAAAAGGCCATACCTCCAGTACTCTTCCTATCATCAAGGTCACCAGCTAGATTTGTAACCTTGAACCATTTTATTTTCAGAGCCACACATATACACAAGACCATAGTCCAAGGTGCCCTTGAGGTATCTCAAGATTTGCTTCACTGTTGTATAGTGCATTTTGGTTGGTCTCTCCATAAACCTACTTGCTATGCCTACTGAGTATGACAAATCAGTCCTGGTGTGCGCAAGTATCCGAGACAACCTATCACTCTCACACTCGGTTGAATCAAGTGATTCTCCATCTAGATCCTTGTGTATCAAGGCTCTTGGCTCCATTGGATACTTGGTTGGATTGCACTCTGCCATTCCAAACTGCTCAAGCACCCTCCTTGCGTGGCCAGGCCGCTTTAGGGTGATCCTGCCATCCTTCTGGCCAACTTCTATACCCAAATAGCAACTGAGCAAGCCAAGGTCAGTCATTTCAAACTCTTTCTTCATCTGCTGTTTGAAATCTTCAATTTCAGCAGGATATAAACCTGTTACAATTAGGTCATCTACATAGACTCCAACAATTACAGCTGCTTGGCCTTGTCCTTTAGTGTACACTTTGCTTTCTTGTGCACATCTCTGAAACCCATATGCTTTAAGCTTCATCTAGTTTGATTCCATGCTCTTGGAGCTTGCCTCAAACCATACAAGGCTTTCTCAAGTTTGTATACAAGGTGTTCTTTTCCTTTGATGGCAAAGCCCTCTGGTTGTGTCACATATACTTCCTCTTCAAGTTCCCGTGAAGGAAGGTGACTTAACATCTAGGTGATGAACTACCCGACCTCTGCTTTGCAGAATTGCAAAATGAGCCTAATAGTGTCAAATTTAGCCACCGGAGCATAAACTTCATCAAAATCCACTCGTATGCTGTACATACCCCTTGCCACCAATCTTGCTTTGTACTTGATGATCTCACCATCCGAACCTTTCTTGACTTATAAACCCATTTAACACCTATTGGTTTCTTATTTGGTGGCGGCTTAGCAAGGTTCCATGTTGCATTTCTTTCAATGGAATCCATCTCCTTCAAAGATGGCTTGTGCCATTCTTTGTGACTAGCGACCTCCTCATAACAAGTTTGGTTCTTGACTTCCAACAAGAGCAGCTCTTCCTCTGCATGAACATTCTCTTGTTCAGTGTGACCGGTTTCCTGCATCTGTTTAGCAGCAGCTGCTGCTCTTGCTCTGGCTCTTGTCACTGGACCAGGAGGTACTAAGCTACTAGCTGATTCTGTGGCAAATGTCTGAGTAACTCGATGTTGCTCATTGGAATGTTCTTCAGCTGGCAAGTCTTGTGTCTGAATCTGCACAGTAGGGACTTTAGGACAAGGTTCAGGTACAAATGGTTGTGTCTGGGGCTGAAATTCCTCCTGAACATTGAAATCTGATTCTCCTACTCCTGGTGTGTCACTCCAACACCACATGGCTTCTTCATCAAACACCACATCTCTGCTCAGAAGAATTTTCTTGCCCTGAGGATCAAATAGCTTGTGTGCCTTGCTGCCTGTCTCCACTCCCAAGTACACTGCTGCTTGGCTTCTATCATCCAGCTTCTTTGGATTCTGTGAAGTGACCTTGGCATATGCTGTGCACCCGAACACTCTCAAGTGTCCTAGATTTGGTTTTCTGCCCTTCCACATCTGGTAGGGTGTCACCTCTCCAAGAGCCTTTGTTGGAAGCCTGTTCAGCAAATACACTGAGTGCCTGAGAGCCTCTCCCCAGAACCTCCCAGGGACTCCCATACTTTTCAACAGAGATCTTGCCATGGCCATCACAGTCCTGTTTCTCCTCTCTACAACTCCATTTTGTTGTGGAGTGTGTGGTGCTGTGAAATGCCTCTCTATGCCTTGCTCTTCACAATATTCAGTAAACTCCCAAGACAAGAATTCTCCACCTCTGTCAGACCTGAGTGTCTTCACCACATGACCACTCTTTTTCTCTGCCTTGCATTTAAATTTCTTGAACATTGCTAGTGCCTGATCTTTATACTTCAAGGTGAACATCCACATCCACCTAGTGTAGTCATCAACTACAAGCATAAAGTAGTTACTACCACCTATTGTTGGGGGGGTGATAGGACCACACAGATCTGTATGCAGCAAAGACAGAGGTGATTCTGCCCTATAACAGGTAGTAGCAGGAAATGGTAGCCTAGTTTGTTTACCAAACATGCATCCTTGACACACTTCATTTGGATGTTTTATCAATGGCACTCCCTCTGCCATTCTCTTCTCAGTGAGCAGCTTCACTGACTTGAAATTCACATGTCCTAATCTAGCATGCCACAGCCACGAAGGATCATCAAGCCTAGCCAAGGGACACACTGCCTCACTAGTATTCAGTGCTACCTTGTACAGACGATTCAGAGAACTCTTTATCTTGAACAATAACCTATTGTTCTGATCATACACTAGCAAGTGCTCTCTCTGCATAACTATTTTACTCCCCCCCTCAGCCAACTGTCCACAGCTAATAATATTGCTACACAGGTCAGGGATGTAGTATACCTCTGTGAGCAGTCTCTGCTGATCTCCCTTGAAGTTGAACAGCACAGATCCTTTCCCTCTGATCTGTACCACTGACCCATCTCCAAACCTCACTCTCCCTTGCACTGATTCATCAAGGTTATGGAATTTCCTCCTATCTCCTGACATGTGGTTACTAGCCCCATTGTCAAAATACCAAATATCAGTGCTCACCTTTTCTACGTCTGATCTCCATTGAGTGAGTTTCATCTTCTCTTCATTGAGGAGCACAAGATCATCCCGATCAACTGTTGCCAGCATCAGTGCTAGTTCCTCCTCCTCTACTTGGGTCAAATTTGCTTCTTCAATGCGCTGCTTGCCATTCATGCATTCAGAAGCATAGTGTCCATACTTGTTACAATTAAAACATTTGATGTGGCTCTTGTCATGGCTTCCACTGCCGCCAGAGCCACCGGAGCCACCTGCTCCGTCCTTGTTCGGCGCACTGCCATTGCCACGTCCTCCACGGCCGCGGCCATGGCCACGCCATCGGCCTCCTCCACCTCTGCCACGCTGGTTGCTGGTGAAGGTCGATGGTGCCACTTTGTTCTTGTTTGTTGATGAAGAGTCTCCGTTCCCCTTCTGCGCCTGCCACTGCGCCTCAGTGAGCAGGAGCTGGCTGTCGGGCTGTCCGCCCACCGCGCGCCGCCGTGCGCGCTCCTCGTACGTCTTTAGTCGTCCAATGGCCTCCTCAAACGGCATGGTAGTGGTGTCACAAAACTGCTCGATCCCTGCCACAGCTTGATAAAGCCGATCGGGCACTGAATCGAGGAGCTTCTTGACCATCTGCTCATCGTTGAGGGAGCCGCCCACGCCGGTGAACCGAATGGCCATGCCACTGATTTTCTCGGCGTAGTCATCCAGCGATTCTCCATCCTTCATTCGGAGCGAGTCGAATTCGCTCCGCAACGTTGCAAGGCGCGCCGTCTTCACGTGCTCTGCCCCAACAAATCTGGTCTTGAGACACTCCCAGACCTCCTTCGCCGTCGTCTTGGGCGCCACCTGCATGAGGATGTCCTCAGGCAGCGCCTGCAGAATATTGGCGCGCGCCGTCTTGCTCTTCTTCGCGTCGATGGCCACACCGGCCGGAGGTGAAATCGACTCCCAGAGGCCCTGGGCATCGAGCAGCGCCTCCACCTTGATTGCCCAGGCGGTGTAGTTCGTCGCGGTGAGGAGCGGGTACTAGAGCGACACACCGCCGCCGTCCCTGCTCGATTCTCCCAGGACCATCGTACACCCCGCTCTGATACCAAGTGTAGGAATACGCGATCGAACTCACTCACACCGATTCTGGAATTCCCAAGCTCTGCAACTTCTCTGAAACTGTAGCAATTCTGGCACAGCTCGAGAAGTTCAGAAAGTACGCCAAGAGAAACAATTTGGGGCCAATTTTCTGGAGCTTCTCATTACTCAAAAATAAACAGCGACTGAGTACATATATATGTAAATTGATCGTGCCATCCCACGATCCTACAAACTAGGAAAGAAAAACAAACTGTGCATGCTGCACGTTGGATACAAACACACGCACGCCACACGTTCGTCTGAGGTTCACGCTCGGACTCCTTCCTCCCCCTGCCTCCGCACGCCACGGCTGGGGCCACGCAGGTTTAGGTCCAACATTTTGATGAACATGAGGCATGCGTGCCAGGTTGGTGTTGCTCTCAATGAACGGCGGACCGGCTTGCCGTCTGCTCACCGGCGCTGCCCAGCTGCCACGCGCCCATCCCGTGCTTGCTCTGCTGCTGGCCGCCTAACCACCCCAGGCCACCGGTATGCTGCCGCCGCGAGCCTGACGCCGTGCTGCGCCGCCCTAGGCCGGCTTGCGGCCGCTGCACCTCCATCCAGGGGTCGGGCTCCGCCGCCGCCCCAACTCCTTCGTCTCTCGCCACGATCTGGACACTCTCGGTGCTCTCTCTCTCTCTCTCTCTCTAACCGATTTCTCTCTCTTAGATTCTCACTCCAGCACTTGCAGTGTACTGCCCGATGGGTAGATGATGTACAGGGGCATGCAGTATGTGGATCTCTGTCTAGACTCAATCTCACGACCTCTCTCTCTTCCTCTCAATCTCTCATGGTTTGGGAGGCAAAAGGCAGGAGTTTTTTTCCTCACAACTTCCATGAAACGTCCTAATTTTATAAATAAAATAAAGTATTTTGGTGCAAGATATATTTTAAACATGGGAAACACTTACCTGAGGACGTCCGATCCGCCGAACCCCTCGCATGCGCCTCCTCCTTCTCGCTCGCGCTTCCTCCCACTCGCCTTGCGCTCCTCCTCCCTCACGTCCTCCGTGCTCCTACTCGCCTCGCACCTCGCGCCTCTCCTCCTCGCCTCGCGTCCCTCTCCCGCCGGCGTCCGGTGCCGTCCCACTGCCTCCTCCCTCGTGCGACGGCCAGTGCCGTCCTGTCCTCACACCTCACGCCCGTGCGCGCGCTGGAGCTCCTCCGTCGCCGTGCTCCAAGCGCCGCCGCAAGATCTGGCGCGGGCCAGTGACCACGCCGACGAGGGAGCACGGGGGGCAGCGACACGGTGTGAAGCTCACCGACACGATGGTAGATCCGGCGAGCAAGGGGCAGAATCTATCCGGATCTGGTGAAGAAGGAGGCAAGGAGGAGACCGATCCCTATTTTAGGCTCGAAACCTGAGGTTTGTCCCTGGAAACATAGGATTTTGTGCTCAAAACTTGGAGTTGTACATATGAAACTTCGTCTTATGAAAATGTTCTTTTTTTGTCTACTGAAACTTAAGTTCTGATTAATGAAACTTGGATCTTTGCCTACCGAAACTTGAACTTTGCACTATTGAAACTTGGGTCTTACTCTCGAGACGCTTTCGGAAACCTCAGGTTTCATTGTTAGGTTGCACGAAACCTGGGGTTTCACGATTTTCGAAAACTTCGCTTTTTTGTGCTGAAACTTAAGTTTTGCCCACTGAAACTTTAAAAATTGCCTACCGAAACTTGATTTTGTACTATCGAAACTTGGTTCTTACTCTCGAAAACTTTCTGAAATCTCAAGTTTCGTCCTCAGGTTGTCACGGTTCATCAGGTTTCTACCGTTATTTTCCAGGTTTCCGTAGGTATTCGCACAGGTTACGCGATGACGTCAGGCCGACGTCCGGACGTCCGGACCCTAGTGCTCGCCTTTAAACATTTGACAAATCTTTAAAATAGTTTGGCTAATTTTTCTTTCAGCCCAAGTTAAAATTTAAATTTATTTCTATCACTTGGGCCTCCTCTTTCCCTGGCCTTGGGCCAAACCCCGGCCCACCCCTCCTCCCTCCCCGCATTGTTTCCCCTTGACGGCCTAGTTAGCACACTGCGCCCCAATTGTCCTGTTCGTCCCTCCCATGCTCGCTCCGCCACCGTTCACGCCGCCCCTGCCATGTACCGCCGCCGCCAGCGCTTTGCACGGTAGCCGCTTTGCTGATCGGCGAGCCACTTGCACCACGATCTTTTCCCCGCGCACCACTCTGAAGATGACTCATAGCTCGCCGCCGGCGTCGCCCCCTCCTATACCCAGTCTGAGAGGCGCTCTATCAGCCTCGGAATCAAGCGCTCGCCTCACCTTTTCCCCGTCGTAGCCGGAGCCTTTGTCAGAGATTGTGTCGCCGCTGACGTCATTCCTTCGCCGCCGGCACTGTTCGCCACAGAACAGGTCCAGAAACCTTCTTGGGCTCAGCCCAGCCCGGCCCTAGCACCTTGGTGACCCCTTCACCTCCGATCATTCTCCTCTATAAAAGCCCCATCGCCGCACCGAAAATTCCCCCTCCTCCCACTTTTCCCCATTTTTCATCTTCGGTGGCGGGAGCTCGCGCCGACCCATCTCCTCTGCGGTGAGCTCCAAGCTCGTCCAGAGCTTCCCCAGCCCATGTATCCTCACTAGATGCCCCTGTTCTTCTCTATTGAATTTGCTTTGATTGAAATCCCTAGGAACACCTCGCCGGTGTCTTCTTCCCGAAGGGCTCGGACCGCGTCACCGTCGGCTCCGTCTAGACTCCGGCTTACCGAAACAAGCCCGTGGTGAGACTCCCCGCATCCACGTGATCCTCCCCGCAGCTTCCATTTTTGGGATTAAGCTCTAGGATCACCCCGCCCCATAGGACCCGAAGTCACCACCGCCATGGAGCTCCGCTCCACACTGACACCCACCGCCGAGCATCCTCACCCAGGCCCTAGACCTGCCCCATCTCCGTATGCCCAAAGAAACCCCTCGCCACCCTCGAAATGCTCTGGAACGCCGCCGTCGCCCGCCACCTTGCTGGAGCAGAATGTCGCAGCGTGAGGAAGAAGAAGGGTGACGTCACCCCGACGTCACCACAGCCCTAAAACACTGCCATGTAGGACCCATTCTCCAGCCAGAGCTAGCCGTCGCGGAGTTTCTCCCCTGCCCCACTGACAAGTGGTCCTAAGGACCCACGAGTCAGCACTAGTGGAGACGCACCACGTACTGCACTTTCCCTTTGCCGAAGGCGTAAATTTGCGCAAAGCGCCTTCGGGCTAAACTTCCCCGCCCCACTGCCATATCGGCCCAATTTACCCAATTGGCAGCCTCGTTTCCCCCCGTGCGCGCACTGCCCTCATGTTGGGCCGCGTCAAACTCCAACCCACGATGCTGTGCCATGCCGATCTATTTCACCCGTGCATGCCGTCTTTCGATCGTGGCTCATCCTGCACTGCTTCACCAGCCTTGACCCATCGAGCCAAGCCTCTTCTCCAACAAATTAGCTATTTTTTTATTTACTGAAGATAGTAATGAATTGCTACAAATAGTTTGACCTACAAAAATTTAGGGAAAAATTGTTGGTAAATACTAGATTCAGCTCAGATATGGGAAAATTTGGGATTTGACTTAGTGTAGACTATTTTAAAGAATTTTAGCTTTTGTTTATCTTATATAAGGCTCAAAATACAACTAGTAATAAACAAAAGGGTTATTTTTGTTATCCTCATATTTTTACAAGAATATTTCCTACTGAATAGTCTAATGGGTAGAATGCCAATTGCATGTCATAAGCATATAGTTATATTATCCCAAATTAATATTGTCTAGATATTGCCAAGGTCTAATATATATCAAACCATAGGGAATTTTGATAGTTAATAGTCTTAGCACTGATATCTTGAAACCATAAGAATGCCTTAGCTAAGTCATGCATATTAAAGAATTTTATTTGTATATATTTGGTTCCTCGGATTTTTCCTAGCGTAATTAGATTACGAGGAACAGGACCCTAAGGAATATGACAACCTCGCCGACGATCCCGACTACGAGGAGGGGCCATGCGAGCCAATACTCTAGATCATACTTCACTGCCTATATTTCTGCAATTGATTACGTTGTTCACATTAAAAAAAAGTGCATGCTTTACTTTATTAATTTACTTGTTTGCAACTATGCAAAATGTCTAGCTATTCCCCCAATTTGTGTAACTGTGTTAATAAGCACAAACCCCATCCTTGAATTTACTTCCAACTTGTCATTTGTTGCCTAAGGACTTATTATATTGCATTTGATTACTAAATCACTTGAAAATGCTTAGCCATGGCGGTCTAGGTCAAAATGGGTTGATCCTTGCCTATCAACGCTTGCGGTATAGACATGATGGATTGATTCTATCAATGTTACAATAGTATAGCCTAGCTATCAACGGGCAAACGTTATAGTTGATCGCTAAATCCCGACTATCAACGTAATCGGTATAGACGGGAGAATTGTCGTACGCTTGGCTGTCAGGTCTGCCTGAGTGCAAAGTTCTATCCTCTGAACAATGATTCACTCTGATGATATTTAGGATCCGAGGATCTTGGCCTTAGTTGAGCTCAAGGGGATCACGCTTCGCTGAGAGGGTGAGTTTGTCACCACTTAGGAAGACATACGCCTTGCGAGGGTATGGTCTTTCCTATTGGAGACGGTACGAGGTACCGGTCTGACTATTTGTTCGGAGACCATGTCCACTGGGATGGCTTGGATCTACCGTGTTTGGGAGCATGAGGTGCTGCCTTGTTGTACCCCTGATGTTGATTTGCATATATAGCACAATACGTCTTTAATTTGTAAAATGGCTCAGTCCTAGGTTTTTTTATTATTATGGTATTATAAAATTAGCATTTATCGCAAATAAAATAACCCGGCCTCCACCAAAGAGCCTAGTAGCATTAATTACATCAGGTGAGAAATTTGGCTCACAAGCACGGTCGTGTGCTTACCCTCGTCTACATGAAATCTTTTAGGAGATGGCAAGGACGACGACGCCTACGAGCCTCTCGACGAGGAGGACTATCAGGAGGATGACAGGTGACATGGGCTATAGTAGAACTCCAGTCACTTGCCTGTTTTCGGTTATGGAAGGCATAGCTTCGGAAGTGCTACCCTTTTGATTGGTTTCCGCTGTATCGGGCCCTGATATGTGTTCCACCTTTTGTATTGAAAACTTTGACCTAAATGGTCCCTCGAAAAGGAGCCACTATGTACTTTGAAAGACAACTATTATCTGTAATAACGTGTATTCGTGGAACCTCTATATGAAATGATTTAGCTCCTTGTAAATTCGTGCTGTGTTAGCAAGATCCTGGCCTAACGCAGCCTTCACCAAGGTCCTGGATCTCCTTAAAAATCCGGGTGTGACATTCAATCTCTCTCTCTCTTGGATATTGCGTTGATAGCAGAGGAAGCACAGGGGATCAATAACAAAAGCGCTTCCTTATCTCTTTGATCTCTCTTTCTTTGGAATCTCCCCCTCTCATGCGTGCGCTGTAGATGAACCTGGAGCAAAAGCCTTGTTCTTGCGGCAAGAACAGAAGCAAGCCTCTCCTCTTTCTCAGATCAGGCCTTTCTCTCCCTCTCGATGAAACAGGGAAGTATGCAACACGAGAGCATGCACCGATGTGCAACAGAAAAGGGATTTGAGGCTGCAGTTGCTGTAGATCAAGAGCAAGAACAAGGGAGGCAGCGCCCCATAAATCTCCCTCAAATCCCACTCTTTCTCTCAATCTCTCAATAATTTCTAGACAATATAAAATAAAAGTAAACGCAAGATAATATGAGGAACTTTGGATCTTTATTGTCTGAATTTTGTCTACCTTACACACATGGGAAGAGCCCTCCTCTCCCCTCTCCTCATATCTCTCACCTAGGGCTACATGGTCGGTGGATTCACTTTTTCCCAAGCCTCCACCTCCTCTCCATATATAACCTATCCTAAGCATATTCCCCCAAACATTTCGGCAACCCTATAATATGCGGTACCGAGCCACACAGGGCCCGCACCCAGGCTTTCTCACAGAGCCTAACCCGTAACCTCCAAGGTTTTAACCACACCTGCTAACCTAAAACCGAACTAGGGTTTTATCTGGCTAACCCAGAACCAACACAGTGTTTTTCCACATCAGCTAACCCAGAACCGAACTTGGGTTTTACCACCAGGTAACCCAGAACCGAACCAGGGTTTTACAACAGGATAACCTAGAACCTTCCACCCAACTTCCTCGGTCACCAACTCATGCTTGGGCCCACCAGATTGACAGCTTCGCAGCCATGGTTACCGACATCACAGCCTCCAGCTGCCTCAGATCCCATGACATGGATAAGCTTCTTGAGCACCACCTCATGTGGCCGCCAGGTCATCGAACCCGGTCGCCAGCACGCCTCCGGACGCACTAGCCTTCAGTTGTCCCCACGAAGCGTCAGCCACGTACCCGCCGATACGTGCACCACAGAGGTGAACACATACCAAAACCATACACCTTACCTCTCCTGCAAGGTTAGCACATCACAAGATCAACAAAAAAAACCATGCACAAAAACGTATCCTGCTCGCCAGGCGACCACGAGTCCTAGTCACCCCCCTGCACGCCGGACGGCCACATGTCCTGGTCGCCCTCCTGCTCGCCTGGTGACCACGTAAACACACATTCACAAGACAACATCTTCTCGGATCTCTTACAAAAACCCATCACTACTCGACTTGTCCGGACAGCATCGGACACCGTCGACTAGACACTCAACTCGTGTCTGTTACACCAAATGCAACTTAGAACACTTCAAAATTGCATCAAATTCAAATTGTCACATATATTCATCAATACACAAGGGGACCCACCATATGGGTCTCAACACCCCCTTGATGATATATTGATAAACCTCTCGAAAAAAGATTTTGAATTTTTTGAAATTGAAAACAAGAAGCATAGTAAAATGTCGATCATGCTTGGATCAAATGAAGAAAACGATTGTTCGACATAACAAAGACATGAGAATCAAATCTCCCAAAAGAAGATTCTCCCCCAATTTCAAAATGAAACTAGTTAATGCATTTTTTAAACAATTCTCCCCCTTTTGGCAATATAGGCATCAAGAAATTTAGATTGCAAACAAATATGCAAAATGCAATGCATACATAGTCCTAGGGAGCTTTGAAAATTATCCAATTGGACATGAAGCACACAACAAAAGTGCTCGAAGGAATGCAATTTTAGTTCGATGCTCGCAAGTTCAAAAGAAGCTAACAAATTGATTTTTCATTTTGGAAGACATGGTGAGACAATCACAAGCCAAATGCTGAGGCCAAATGAGGCATCAAACTGACACTAATAGAATAACACATGCAATCCAAGTGAAAGTCAAATAGCTTCAAATCGACAGCTCAACTAACTAGCATTTTTTCATTTTTTGTAAACATTTTCGAATGTAAGGAAGTGCTGACTCTCTATCCTGCCTGAGGACTAAACCCACCATGCAGATGCAAATGCAAGAAAAGAGAGCAAAATCACAATGATACAAAACTAGCTCCCCCTCAACTAGTAAGTCACATTTTATCACAAATTTGGTTGAAGTTTAGCTACGTCAATATTAAGCACAGAAACTATTATCTGAACTACACAAGCACCAAATGAAGTAATATTAGTTCAAAAAGGAACCTAGAAAACATTGCTCAAGATAAGCAACCAGAAAGCAACTAAGTCCCTATAAACTGGACATCCACTCAGCAGACAAAAGAGTACAAATCACATACATATTCACAGCATATCATCACACCAACCATATATACCACAGATCCAGCGCAAACAACAATAGAACAATGGCGGGAGATGAACCAAAGCATCTCTAGACCAACAGGTGATGGGAGATGAACCTAAGCATCTCCAGGCCACCAAGAGGAAAACTAACCTCGTTTGGTGTTGTCTAAGTAGTGGTAGCTGAGCTGAATCCGTGAAGCAGCAGAAGAAGAAGAAGACCCAAAGCTTGTGTTTCCAAAGGCATTCATCCAGCCAGGAATGAGAAGGTAGCTTTGTCGTGCATTGCGTAGGCCTACACACATGCATCAAAACAAATCTATTCTTTTGAAACTAAGATGAGACAAATCCAGTTCTTATGCATAGAATAGAAAAAAAACAAGCATGGTGTGTGGCAATGAATTATCTAGGGCATGAATATGATAATGACAATACAAAGGCATTGATACAACAGGTTTAGAAGAAGTTCACACATCCACATGGTCTTAGGCACAATAATCACATTCACAAGTAAGCAAGGAGGCCACCTAGGGAAAGGTAGATAACCTTGCCCAGGGTGCCAACTTACAAAGGCATATGACAACTAAGAGTACATGGGACAAGGCAGACCCATCTAAGTGAAGCAGTAACAAGCTAATGAAGCACATGCCAAACATGAAGATCTACACATGCCAATCTACATGCTTAAAGATTTAACAAGATATATAGTGCATAATTAAACATGAGTCAGATATATGGTGACAGCAAATGATCAGTACGCATATGAAAGGCCAGTCACAAGAAACCATGACACCCGTGTAACATCAAGCTCCACATCATGCACACAAGGCAAGATCATAACATGAATATGAATACATGTCAATATGATGATGGAAAATGATGAATACATGTGACAAGGATGAATTTGAAGCGGTTTTGAAGTTGTCTTGTTTAGGCATCGTCGAATTTTCCTAAGTTTTTGAATTAGTCCCGGTTCAGAATGTCAGGTCGTGCTAAGTGTGTTTTGACACAGTGTTTTTGGTTTTGAGCACGGGATTCTCTGTTGATGATCGTATGATGGACTAACCTTGCAGGAGAGGTAAGGTGTGTGTGATCACCTCTTTGATGTAGGTATCAGCAGGTACGTGGCTAACGATTCGTGGGGTCAGCTGGAGTCTGGTGCGTCCGGAGGCGTGCAAGCAACCAGGTTCGATTATCTGGAGGTCACATGAGGTGATGTACTCGAGAAGCGTCGAACTGGCATATGGCATGGAGTCCGGGATAGCTGGAGGCTGGCACTGCGATTGCATGGTGGTGAAGTTGATCTAACCGGTGGGCCCAAGCGTGGGCTGGCGACCGAGAAAAATGCGAAGATATTTCACGAAGGAATATGTGGAGAATATCCTCTGCCGAAGTTTGTTGTTTAGTGCGTGATTTGTACACCACGCATCCTCCAATGAAGGGTGGAGATGGGCTTAAGGGTTTAGGGCATGGGCTATAAATAGAGGGAGGGGAGCAACTCCTCCTCATCTCCTTAGAGCTGAAAAATTTTAAAAATACAGAGAGTGAGTTGGGTGTGTTTTGAGTGGCACTTAGAGTGCTTGTGGCCTCAAGGAGTGTGGCATGTAATCCCGCAACTTTTATGCAATGAAATCCTTCTTCTTCATGAAAATTTTGTGTTGATTTACTCATAGTTCTTCTTACTTTCGTTTTCCTTTTTGGAGCTCTTATTAGGAGATGAATCTTGGTGATTTTTTACTGGTTCTTGATAATCTATGATGCATTGAGGTTTTCTAATATGATTTTCCACACTCTTTACAACCATATGAGAGGCAAGAGATCAAGATCTTGATTTGTTGCAAATCTGTCCAGAAACTTTTTTCTGCGCAACAGTCAGTAAATGATGTTTAGAAAAATGTAGAAAAATCATTTTGTGATGATTCCATTGGTACACGATGTGTGACGCACATACCCATCCGTGGTAAAAATTTGAAGCCCACTGGTTTCCCCGTTTGATAGCTATTAGGTGAATACCGGGCCCCAAACTTGCAGTCTCGAGTTTCTGACAGTTCTTGGTGCACGCTTTTTCTTATTTTCTGCAGATAGAGTTTGATACTGAAATTTGGAGAAGACCATCACGACTCACCCACACGGTTGTATAAAAAGTTTGAAAATTTTTGGATCCTTCTAATAGCAGGAACCAATTTCTTATTGCAAGACAAATTTTCTGCAATCTGATTTTGCCTTGATCAGAAAGTAACTTTGATGTTTTGCCTTGATCTCTTTTCTAAAAGCAAGTTTCAATTGATTTCTTTTTGTTTGGACACTTGACCGCAAGGATTGTGATTCCGAAATTCCCACATATTCAATGGTTCTCATTCAACATGATAATTTTATTAGTGACTTTGGATTGACCGTCCGTTTTGGGTGTGATATGCCGAGTTCATGTTGAGACCAACGCCTATCAACTAGTATAACACTTGCCAAAAGACATTAGTAAACACAACATCTTGATCCATCACAATGGATGTTGGTATACCATGTACTTTAACAATATGATCAAAGAAAGCTCGACTGACGGACTCCTCCGTATAAGGTTGTGCCAAGGGAATGAAATGAGCTACCCTTGAGAAGCGATCGACCACTGTGAGAAAACCATTTTGCCTTCGGATTTAGGCAGCCCTTCAATATAATCCATAGCAATATCTCACCAAATTGTATGTGGTGCCTCAAGAGGTTGCAGCAATCCCCCTAGATGAAGACGTTCAGTCTTGTTCCATTGAAACATGGCACAATCACGAATAAAGTTTTGTATGATTGGACGAATCCCAGGAATATGAAAATCAGAACGAATGCGAATAAGGGTCTTCTGTAGTCCCTCATGGCCGATGTGGTGACAACTAGCCACAATAGTCGGAACGAAAGACGAAGATGCCAACAAAAATATACGTTCTTTGTATAAAATGAATCAATCACGGACTGACCAAGGTGCCTTGAGACACCCTTCCTGTATAGAAGCTAGAGTAGAAGCCCACACAATCTCCAATGGCAAAGCTTCGAGGAGTTAATCAAACATGGGAACAAATGGCATTGTCAATGCATGAAGGGAAGCATTAGTAATATGACCATCCCGACAAGGCAACACATCCGCCACTGTATTCAGGTGGCCTGGCGATACTCGACAGAAAAATCAAAGCCCACCAACTTACTGACCCATTGATGTTGCGGTATTGTGCATAATAGCTGATCCAGGAGGAACTTTAAACTGTAGTGGTCAGTACGCACAATGAAGGGTCGGCCCCATACATAAGGACGCCAATGCTACACTGCCTGAACCAATCCAGTCAGCTCCCATTCATAGGCCGCCAACTTGATATGCCTTGCTGCAATCGGTCAACTATAGAAAGCAATAGGTCCCGTACCTTGATATAGAACAACACCAAAACTCGATCCTGAAGCATCACACTCAATGATGAATGGACGGCTAAAGTCAGTTAGCAGAGGTACAGGAGCCGAAGCGAGAGCTTGTTTGAGATCCTAGAAAGCAAGGATGGCCTCATCACTCCAGACAAAGGATTCCTTCCATAAAAGTTGAGTTAGGGGAGCTGCAATTGCACCATGATTGGCAATAAAATGACGGTAGTAACCTGCCAAACCCAGGATGTCTCAAACCGCCCGATCTGTGGTCTCCTTCCATAAAAGTTGAGTTAGAGGATCTGCAATTGCACAATGATTGGCAATAAAACGCCGGTAGTAACCTGCCAAACCTAGGATGTCTCAAACCGCCCGAACTGTGGTCGAGGTCGGTCAATCTTCCACTACCTCCACCTTCTGTCTATCCATAGCAACTCCCTGAACCGATAAAACGGCGTAGGTAGGGACCAAGGACATCATTCATCAATGCTTGACACGTTGCCGGTGCATTAGAGAGGTCAAAGGGATAAACCAGAAATTCGAAGTGGCCATGGTGCATACGAAATGATGTCTTTTATATCATCGGGGTGCATGCGCACCTGGTGGTACCCCAAACGAAGATTCAACTTTGTGAAGAAACGAGCCCCCTTCAATTCTTCTAATAGTTCTTCAACGACCGGCATAGGAAACTTGTCCTTAATGGTCTTATCATTCATGGCACGATAATCAATGCAAAATCGCAACGAGTTCTCCTTCTTTTTGAGCAACAACACTGGTGAAGAGAACGCCGACATACTGATACGAATGATGCCCTGGCAAAGCATTTCGTACATTGTGTCTTGAGCTCATCATTCAACAATTGGGGGTAACGGTAGGGACGAATTGCCACCGCATCGGTGTCGTTGACTAGATGAATACGATGGTTAGAAGCCCGCAAATGAGGCAATCCTATGGGCTGCACAAATACCTCCTTATGCTGATCCAATAAAGCCTCCATGAGGAGGGGTGGGTAGACAAAAACCGAAACCGAAATACCGAACTGAACCGAATAAACTGAAAAAATCAGTATTTTCGGTTTTCAATATTTGGTTCGGTAGAAAACCAGAAAAAAATTCGGTAGTTCGGTTCAGTTTCGATAGCGTTGCTCTGAAAACCGAACTACCAAATATACCTGTCATTTTCTCAGCCAAGCGCTGAATCGGTTGGCAGCTGGCATCCCGCCTCTTCCTGCTTCTCTTGTCTCCCGCGGGCCTAGACCCAATGAATCAAACAAGGCCCAGTAGGACTCCGTCCCTCTCCAGACTCCAGGTGCACTCACGTAGAGCCCATTTTCAAACTTACAACCAGCAGGTAATAATGCATAGCATCAGGTGACTCCAACAGCAGGTCATTCCATACATGAACGACAATCTTATCACTAAAGTGCACTTTGGCATAAATTAGGCAACCGACTATAACAAGTTTGCCATATAAAATTCGGTACTACCGAAAAACCAAAATACCTTACCGAAATAATTCGGTATTTCGGTTTTCGGTAGTAGTTTTTTCCAGCAAAAATTCGGTACCCATTTTTCTGATACCGATTTTTTTTAAATACCAAAAAACCGAATACCCACCCCTATCCATGAGGTTCTCCGTTTCACTAGCCCATGCGTCCATGGCAGGGTGTCGATGGTTGGTGCCCCATAGAGTGATTTGATGATTTTCGTGCCAAAACATCACGGTGAGATGTTTAACATCCAAAGTAATGGGTCCCAATGTTAGCAGTCACTGAATACCAAGAAAAAGACCAACACCCAAAATAGGCAAGGCAAAGCAATCCAGGTGAAAACCAGTAGAAGAAATTTGGATGGGTACTCTTCGACACGCCCCGCTGCTCTAGAGATGCTCACCATTGGCCACAGCGTCTCGGATGGGTTTAGTGGGCAGCTCCAGCACAATACCGTTGAGAGCCACGACGTCCTCATAAATAAAATTATGGGTGGAGCCTGAATCTACAAGGGCCACAAACTGACAATCGTCGATACGGACTGGAAGCCGCATGGTTTGACTTGCATCAATCCCAGTGAGAGCTAGAAGAGAGATGGACAGCGTATCAACGTCGCCATCACAAGGACACTTATAATATTCGACACCACCTCCAAACTGAAAAGTTGCTGACAAACGTGGCTAGGTGCATAATTTTCATCGCAATTATAACAAAGACCCTTGAGACAACGCTGTTCCATCTATGAATGTGTCAACTTCTGAATGAAACGACCCCGCCTGTCCTACTGGTTGCAGCAACACTAGAGGCCGATAGCATAGCGGTGGCTGTGCCGGACGTGTCTCGCTAAGATCTTGGAGGTGCTCATGAGCCTGAGCCAAGCGCATGGCTATCGCTAGGGTCTGAGGAGCATTGAAACCCACAACAATGGCAATCCTTTCATTCAGTCCTGCGACAAACATATCGATCTTATGATCTTAGCACAAATTGGCTCGAGGAAGTAATAAGTCAAATTCCTTTTGATATTGCGCCATCGTTCCCGATTGTTGGAGTTGTTTGATCTTCAAAAGCTGATTACGATGGGTCAGGGGGCCAAAACGCAGATTGAGATAATCCTTGAATTGCTTCCACATCAGTTCACCAGACTCTTCTTCTTGAAGTACATACCATTGCTGGGTCTCTCCCAGTAGGAGGTATGCCGCCGTGTGAACTTTTTCATCCTCCAATGTAAGCTGGCCTTTGATGAAGGGCTCGCACGTATTGGGCTAGTAAAGAGAGTCTTCACCCCCTCGTAGATGGGAAATTCCCAACGATGGTGTATTGGAGGTCGCCCTTCCACAACAGCTGCGCCGTGGCCGCCGTTGATGCCACCAGGTTCCCCGCTATCTCTAGGACCGCCCCGCCGGGTCCACCGCCAGGGCCACCATCCGGACAGTGACCGAGGTCGCGAACGCAGCCGCCGCTGTTTTGCTGAAAAAGTTCGGTGCCGTTGGAGTTCGCAGTTGAACAACTGGGATGACGAAGCGAGGGTGCGACGTAGAGATCCTCCATTGGATTTTTTTTTGTCTAGTTTCCGTCGACCACGTTGCCCCTAGTGCTGCGTTGACGATATCATCGAACTAGGCGACGAGAGAGTCATGCCGATCCAAGTGCTTATTGACCGTGGTTATTAGCGCCGAATGGTTGTCTTCCACCTTTGATATGTCCTCGAGCCTCTTGAGGACATCCTCTGGCATCATCTTGATTGTAGAATCATCAGGACGTTCACCATCGCTGGTGGCCACGACACCAGCAGCGATCGGCTCTGATACCAAGATGTTATGTGCGCGACTACGAAGGTCATAGTGGTGCACGGGACATCGAACTAGAGGTTTTGGACGGCGTTTAGATGGCGTCGTCGAAACCTTGGCCGTACGGCCTGGCCGTGCCGCGCGTGAGAAGAGAGGAAGAAGGAGGGATGGGAGGAAACATAGATAATCTGCTGGTTAACCTTTATAATATGGGCAACACTGAACATGGAAAATATACTTAACATACTCAACAAACTTACAACAGACTCCAACTCCATACTTGGAAATAAAAGAAATAACATAATGAACTCATAACCTACTGGCCCTAACCGGCCCAACCACCTTGTCAGGTTCGGCCACGACGTACAAAGTCTTGGCCGAACTTGACATTAGCCATGATCATAGACTCGTTCAAAAGCGGGCAAGTTTAATATACTCATGTATTCATCATGGAGTGTGTGGCAATTGGGATCTCTGTCGGCTAATGCATCTTCAGCGTCAAAAAGTATTGGTGGAATATGTCAAAAGAACTAGTAAAACTTTGTATTTTTATAGTGATTCATCTACCCCATACAAAGTAAGATGTTCCGTGAGAACAAAATTAATGGTTTAACAAGCAAATCTGAAAGTTTCATACATTCATGTTTAATGTTCCATAACACAAAATGATGAAGAATTTTCTATTGGCGTCTTGGTCACTAAATCAAGCAAGCTTCCGCGTTTTGCTTGTTGGATCGGATTGCCACACTCGTAAAACTAATCATTGTCCTAGAGGGGGTAGAAAGATACAAGACGATGAATGGAGAGACATGGGAAAGAGAGAACGCACTTGAGAGGCCGGAGCCGACCGGCGAGAAGCGACCGTGACAGGGGACCCCAGCAGCGAGCTGCAATGCAATGAGCAGCAAAGCAGCAGAGGATGTGAAAAACAAATGAAACGTAGTTGGCCGGCCAGTTCTTGCGTCCGTATCTTATTGTTCCCAGCGTGGCGCCGCGCGCCCCTGTCTGGGCTCCTGCAAATACGCGTCTGATCAGCCGGAACAGCCGATCGGAAGCAATTCCTTAAAAATTTTTATGTTGATTATATAAAACTATTTGATAATTTTGATGTTGAAACTACAATTATTGATGAACAAAGGTGTATTAACTCTCCTAGACTAGTGAGCTATAACTCAGGTTAGTCAATATTCCACCGTAAAGATGCTGATGAGTTTTCTTTGCTCTTTCTGCTTGACTATCTCATCTTATCATCGAAATGAAATTTCCTCCATGAAGTCAGTCAAATAGCTTAACATCACCTTCGACTTCACTCTCCCACAATAATTTACATTCTTATCCAATCTTAAAGTTTTGTCGTATATTGTGATCACTTTTTATTCCCTGGCTCCACAAACATGGTAACGACTGATTTGTACTTTCTGCAAATATAGATTCGATGACCAGTGTATGAGTGGATAGGTGTCAGCCCTCAAATTATACTTATGACTGTTTTCATGCACTAGTATCTAGATCAGCATAGTAGTGCTCGCAAAACAAACCAGATATCATTACACATGGAGAACATCATGCATCTTAAATATTGCATAACATAGTTCGAGTCGGCAATCTCAGTAATAGTAAGACCGACAACCATATATATCAATATAAAAGAATCATTATAGTTTATAAATGTCAGTGGAATATAAGGTTATCCAATGAATTTTCAATGACTATGCATCTTTGGAAGCGACTGGAGTGAACCCTGAACCTTGTCGTGGCTGTCCAAGCTCGGCTCATCTTCTTCGTGACACTCGTAGGGCTCCACATCTGGACATCCATTTAAAGAGTATAAGTATGTGACGTTAGTGTCATCAAAACACTGGCTAGTTAACAACCATTCTAATGCATTTAGTGGTAAAGATTTAAAAAGAAGGAGAAGAGTTCCTTTATTTGCGTAAAGCCCTTTTTTTTAAAAAAAATTAGCCTATTTAGCTCATTAATTTATTGATTAATCTTGAATAAATAATGGGGTTAATTCTATCTAACCGCCACTCTTGTCAACCAACCACACAATCAGTAACCATAGCCCAACCTTAACCTTGAGTCTTTCCATCCAGATGAACCCACGTAACCAACCACACCATTCAACACTCGCCATCTTATCCGGGACCGATAATCCCGTTGTGGGTGAAATTGCATCTAGGCCCTCCTGTGGATTTTGGTAAATAATAACAATCAAATTGAATGACTAATACTTTACTTGAGGTTATATTTAGGGAGAATTTTAAAAAGCAACAAATTTGGAAACAAGAGTGGAGCATGTGGAGTATCGTGGGCCCCTAAAATTTCTTGAAGACGGCAAATATCCTGGAGAACGTCCAAATTTGCACCTTCGAAAGGGAAGGATTCCGTTAGTGAAGCTGGTTATGCTTTGTGTTTGAGATTAGGTTTTGCGGAATAGTTAATTGTATTGCCAACAGGTGGAGTATATATAAATGCATAATGGGCCTTCCCAAGGGCCCAATATACTCTTAACACTCCCCTGATGCGAACGCAGCTTCTGCAGCTTAGATCGATATAAAGCAAACACACACTCCCCCGCGGACCTTCAAACAAAAGGACCATCAAAACAAAAGAACCATCACTCCCCAGATGAACGGTCGGCGATAGACATTCGGGATCGACCGAACTCAAGAAAGATCAGAGTGGGAAGGCCCTTAGTGAAGATGTCAAGATATCGACGTCGTGGGGACGTGGAGAACACGCACTTGACCAAGAGCAACGCGCTCGCAGACAAAGTGCAGGTCGATCTCAACATGTTTAGTCCGCTGATGCTGCACTGGGTTGGTGGAGAGGTAGACCGCGCTGACGTTGTCGCAGTAGACAAGAGTAGCCTGGCGAAGAGGAGTACGAAGCTCCTGGAGGCCTCAGTGACACCGTTGGCAACGGCATGGTACTCAGCCTCGGCGCTAGAGCGGGAGACAGTGTGCTGCCGCTTGGAGGACCAGGAGACCAAGTTGTCGCCGAGAAATACGCCATAGCCGGAGGTGGACTTGTGGGTGTCAGGACATCCCGCCCAGTCAGCATCGGTGTAGACCGTAAGATCAACAGGCGTGCAACGTCAAGAAGAAGACCATAGAGAGTGCCTCAGAAATACCGCAGATGCGTTTGAGCGGTAGAAGTGAGGCTCCCGGGATCATGCATGAATGCATGCACTTTGTCGGTGTAATAAATACCGGGTACAAAGAGCCTTAGGGAGGCTGGAGGGCCCCACGCGTCAGCGGGCGAGCAAGGCCCAGCGTGTGGGCGAGCCCCTCGAAGGTCGGGAGGGCCCCACGTCGGCCAGGCGAGCAAGGCCCCAGTGGGTGGGCGAGCCCCTCAGAGGCCGGGAGGGCCCCACGCGTCGGCGGGCGAGCAAGGCCCCAGCAAGGCGAGCCCCTCGAAGGCCGGGAGGGCCCCACGCCAGCGGGCGAGCAAGGCCCCAGCGCAGGCGAGCCCCTCAGAGGCAGGAGGGCCCCACGCGTCAAAGGGCGAGCAAGGCCCAGCCACAGTGGCGAGCCCCTCGAAGGCCAGGAGGGCCCCACGCGTCGCAAAGTAGCAAGGCCCCAGCCAGCGTGGCGAGCCCCTCGAAGGCCGGAGGGCCCCACTCACCAAAGTCTGTGCCGGGCCCCCTCAAGGCAGGCGAGGGCCCCACGCGCCAGCGGGTGCGCGGGCGAGCCCTCCGACGGTGAGGCGAGGCCCCACGCCCCAAGTGGGTGCGTGGTGAGCCCCTCTGGAGACCAGCGAGGCCCCGCAGCCAAGGGGCCGCGCGGGGGAGCATTGCGTATGAGTCTTGGACGAAGGCTCCCCCAAGGAAGGACGAAGCGCATTTAATGAGACACCACGCGGATAGACAGAGGAAGAAATGATTACCGCCATAAATGACCCTTACAGTGTCGGCGGTACATCCACTGGCGCGAAGAATTGACCGGCAGAGAGAAGAGTTGCTTGAGGAGGCCGCCTGTCGGAAGGAGCGGCGTAGGCCCCACCCGCAGACTCACCGTGTGACTATGCGGTCGAGGCCACTTCTGCGGCACGCGAGGCGAGGCTGCGCGGCGCGGGGCAAATGCACGTTGCCTCTCTTCAGTCGTGTCTTGTCGATTAGTCTCGAGAGCACTGATCGCTTAGTCCCTCGCTCTCTCCGCCACCCAAAGTTTGTATAAAAGGAAAGGAGAGAAGCGAGAGGGGAGGAGGAACACGATACCGCAGAAGCATTCGTGCATTCGAGACACTCAGAAACACATTCTCTTTCAACCACAATCGAAAAGAGCTAAGGCTCAAGCAGAGTAGGACTATTACCCGCGAGGGGTCCGAACTCGTAAATCGGGCGAAGTCGCTCCTTGTTGTGCCCGACGCCAAATTGAATCGAGCTTGATCGAGTTGGTCGGCAGACTAGAAATCGACCAGGTGTGATCCGCAGCGGTTGAGCGGAGAACACGCCGCGATGGCGCCTGTAGGGGAGCGCTTAGCATCGATTCAGCTCTTCGACCTTTCTTCAGAGGCGATGGCGGGCGGCGACCGCGACGGGCAGAAGCGGCCGCTAGAGCCGTAGCCGCGAGTCGGCCGCGCGATGGCGATGGATCACCGGCGGTGGCCGCCCGCCTAGGTTGGAGCCTGGCGGAAGGCAGCCGCCTCGGCCAACTAAGCGTCGCGGCCTTGGAGGAGTGCACCCCAAAGACAGAAACCTCCACGCGCGTGGCCTTGTTGAAAACCCACCGTTCCGTAACTCCGGACTCCGGGCGGCGCCGTGGTTGGCTAACCTTGGCCCATCGTCGACGCCGCCAGCGGCGGTGGTGCAAGTTTGGGGCGGGGAACCGGCGTTTCGCGTCCTCCGTTTTTTGTTGCCCTCGCTCCTCTCGCAGATCTCTGGTGAGGCGGCGGGCTAAGACGACAAGAGCGGCGACCCCTACGGGGCTCGGCCGGGCGGCGGCAGTGGCGCGATCTCCGGTCCCATATGGAGGACCGCCACTTGCTGATGGAGAAGACCTGCGTGACAAGCTCCGCAGGGGTCGCGACCGAAGGCGACGACACACCGACGCCGCCGTCGCTGGGACCAGCAAGAGGGTTCCCACAGAGCTGCCCGGCCAAATGAGGGTGGCGCTTCTTGGCGCAGCCTAGGCGACGGGGCGGCGGGCGAGGACCGCTTCAGAGCAGGAGGCTCCGGCGTCGGGTGCCGCGCCTTTCTAAGGAGTCACCCGCGTCCGATGGCTTTAACGGTTTCGTCCGCCCCCATCGAAAAGTACTGACGGCTCCACCAACCCCGATGAATTTTTGTAGATCTATACGACGGTAATGCAGCCGATCGAGGGTCGGGAAGGTTCTCGCGAACTACTTCCCGCGGTCCTCACCGGCGGAGCCCGCCGTGGCTCATGAACCTGCCTCAAGTCCGTGGGGTCATGGAAGGAGTTTTGAGTCTTCGTCACCAACTTCCGGGCACCTTCGAGCAGCCCGAGTAGAAGACGCACTCCACAACGTGGAGCGAAGAAAGAGAGTCGCCGCCGACTATATTCGGGCGCCTACCAGTCCGCAACACTATCCCCGACATCTCCATCGACGCCGTGGTCACGGCATTCAGAGAGGCGCCCGAGACCCCAAGGTCAAAGAGAAGATGGCCACCCGCAAGATCAAAACGACGGAGGAGTTTTCACCTTGGCGACAAGGCGCCTTCAGCGGAGCTCGCATCCGCCGGCCGCTGCAAGGGGCCACCAAGGGCGGCGAGGCCGGAACCTCGAGGAACCCCCGCGGCAAGGACAAGAAGAAGCGCAAAGCGGCGAGACCGGCAGGTCATGGCGCCGAAGCGCGACGACGACGACGACGACGACGACCACCGCGCAATGGGCGCGGCGGCGAAAAGAGGAGGAGGTCGCGGCGCCGGCGGTACGGTCCCGCAGGGCGGCCGAGGCGGCGGCTATGGCGATCGCCGTGGCCGCGACGGCCCCCGCGGCCGCGACGAAAGGCGAGATCATCGCCCCCGTGAGTGGGACGGAAGGCCCTACTGTCCCATTCACCGCAACAACTCCCACGACTTGGCAGATTGCCATGTCGTCGAAGAAGATGGTGGACAAGCGAGTCCACGAGCAGCAAAGCAGCAAGCGTCCGCAATGGCAAGGGCAAGGAGACGGCCGCTTGGTTTTCAGCAGGAGCGCGAGGTTGCCGCCATCCACGGGCGGTTCGCCACCTATCCGCCCCATGCTAGCTTTAAGCGCAGGATGAGGGAGGTGTGCGCCACCGCGTCGACTTTGGGTCGATGAGGCGGTGGCGTGGTCGGAGCACCGATCGCGTTGAACAAAGCCGATCACCCAACCGATATCGCCGCCTGGCATCTCCCGATCGTGGTTGCACCCACGGTCCGGAATGTAAAGCTAGGGCGGTGCTGTAGACGGAGGAGTTCCTCAACCTCCCGTCTTCGCCCGGGTCGCCAAAGGCGCCGAGATCCAGCGGCGGAGCTTCGCCTAACGCTCCCATTCTTCGCATCACGCCGGGCCGAGTCCGCCTACCGGGCGATCGCCTTCCGGTGACCTTCGAGGTCGGCAACTTCCGCACCGAGATGCTCGAGTTCGAGGTGGCGGACTTCGACCTCCTCACAACGCCATACAAGGTCGGCCGGCGCTGACCGTGTTCATGGCGGTGTGCCACTATGCGTACATGGTGGTGGTGAGATCCCGGCCACCGCCCCATCGTTTGAAAGTGGACGCCGAGGCGCTCCGCTGCGACAAGGACGCTCGCTACCGGGCGGGGCGACGGTGCCTGTAGGCCGAGGCTTCGACTTTGGGAGCTCCTCCGCGAAGACCGTGCCTCCCGGTTCGTCTGCGGAGGTTAAGGCGTCTCCCCGAGCGAAGTCGACCCAGCGAAGACCGTTTCAGTGGGCGCCTCTCTCGCCGCCAAATAGGAAGGCGCGCTGCTCTTCCTCCGCCTAACGCAGACGTGTTTGCGTGGCAACCGTCCGACATGGCCGGGTCCCTGTGAGGTGATTGAGCACAAATTGGCGACGTTCCCGCGCGCGACGGTCATGCGAAGGTCCGGAAGCGGTCGATGGAGCGCCAGAAGTTATCCGCCAGAGGTGGACAGTTTTAAGGCGGGGTCGTCCGCAGGTCGCCCATCCTGTGGCTCGCGAACCCGTCCTCGCCAAGAAATCTAACGGGCGTTGGAGGATGTGCGTGACTTCACCGACCTCAACAAGGCGTGTTCGGCGATCCATACCGCTGCCCGCATCGATCTCATCATCGACTCAATCTGCGGGTGCGAGCAACAGAGCTTTACGATGCGCACTGGGTACCACCAGATTAGCATGGCGAAGAAGATGAAGACAAGACCGCTTTCACACGCCCATGGGCGATATCGCTATACAAGGATGGCGTTCGATCGAAGAATGCGGGCCCAACCTATCGGGCCATGCATATCGCCACCGCCCCAAATAGGGCGGAACTCGGAGGTGTATGTCGACGACCGGTGGTGAAGTCCAAGAAGGTGGAGGAGTTGATCGGCGACCGAAGAAACCTTCGCCAACCCGAGGAAGTATCGCATCAAGCTTAATCCGAGAATGCGTGTTCGCCGTTCCGTCGGGCAACCGCCGATTCCTCGCTCTCCGGAGGGGATTGAGGCGAACCCCGACAAGATCGCAGCGATCGAGAACATGAAGCCCCGACGCGACTTCGCGATGCAAAGCTTGGTGGGTCGCTTGACCTCCCTGGCCGCTTATAGCTCGCCAGAGGACAAAAGTCTCCCACTACTCAAGCTCCTAAAAAGACCAACCGGCTCGAGTGGACGGCGGAGGCGCAGGAGGCGCTCGACGGTCCGAAGAAGTATCTTACCTCCCCGCTTTGTTGGTCGCCTGCACCGGCGAGCCGTTAATCCTCTACGCCGCAAACCCCAGCGGTCAGCGGTGCTAGTGGCGGAAAGAGAGGGCGTCAGCGCCCATTTACTACGCCGGCAAGGTCCTCCACGACGCCAAACAAGGTATTCACAAAGACCAGAAGATGCTCTACGCCGTCTTGACGGCATCCCGAAGCTACGCCACTACTTCCGTGGGCGAAGTCATGGTGTTGACCAAGTATCCTTTGGGAGATCCTCTTCAACCGCGAGGCGACGGGTCGATCGCTAAATGGGCTATGGAGCTGGCGGAATTTGATCTCAAATTCGCTCCCGAATGGCCATCAAAGGGCAAGCTCGCGGAGTTCATTAGCGAGTGGACTCGGCGACACCGGCCGAAGGTACCCGACCTCCTCGCCGTGGACTCTCTTCTTCGACGGCTCATTCCGCCTAGAGGGGTCAAGGGCGTCGCCTGGTGTCTCCAACCGCGATGTCGTCCGGCACCGTGGTGCTGGACTTCGCGCCACCAACAACGAGCGAGTATGAAGGATCGTCATTGGGCTCGGGGTGGCCGACCCTCGGCATCCGGGCTACAAGTAAAGGCGACTCACTCCTGGTCATCAACCAGCGAGGAAGGATTTCTCCCGCCGATCTCGCTATGGCGGCCTACCCGCGGAGGTACGCCCGGTTGAGCGCACCGAGGGTTTGGGCCAAGACATCCTCGCCGTGACAACTACATGGCGGATGAATCTGCCCCTGCATTGCCTCGTCAAGGGCACCTGCTCCGCCGGGTCTTTGAAGAAAGACTTACGCAGCCGTCTGCCGCAGCCCCACTCGGCGGGACGACGCTTCGACGCAGCCCCACCTCCGAGGAGACGCCATCGATCTCCGCCGCAGCCCCTTGTTAGAGGGAGGAGGCGGAAGAACCGCCGAGGCGGTTGAGGCGAAACGCCAAAGCCAGCGGAGTACGCCGGCGACAATGTATGTAACGCCGTCACACTCGTCCGGAAGGTCGCTGGATGGATCCGATCCTAGCCTACCGCGGCCGGAGGATCCCCGACGATGACGCGTCGGTTGAGAAGATAGCGCAAGAGCCAAGCGCCACGCCTCGTAGGTGGGGACCAGACGCTGTGGCGCAAACGGAGTTCTACTAAAGTCGTCACTCGAAGCGGGAGTGAAATTCTCTCGAGATCCATGGAGGCATGTGCGGAGCCATTCAGGAGCCAGCGTTGGTTGGGAAAGCTTTTTCCACGGTTTTATTGGCCCACCGCCTCCGTGATGCCTTCGAGCTGGTGAGGAGATGCGGCGTGCAATTTCATGCTAAGCGATCCACCGACCGCCCAGCGCCGCAAACCATTCCGCTTCTCCGCCGCTTCGCGATGCAGGGCCGATATTCGGCCCGTTCAGCACGGAGGATATACTCATCTGCTCGCCGCCATCGACAAGTTCACTAAGTGGGTGGAAGCTCGCCGTCCCGGCGATCACATCCGCAGCGGCTATCAAAGTTTATGAAGAGCATCTTCGTCCGTTGTGTCGCGAATGTAATCATCATCGACAACGGCGCCGCTTCAAAAGCGCTGATTTCCAAGATCGGTGCGAGGAGTTGGGTACTGTCGCGTGCTTTGCCTCCGCTGCGCATCCGAAGAGCAATGGGCAAGTGGAGCGGCGAACGCGAAGTACTCAAAGGGCTCAAGACAAGGGCGTTCGACCGCCGAGAAGCGCTGCAAGCGCCGGGCGGAGGAAGTTCCCACCAGACAGGGCGCCGCGGACAACTCCCAACAGAGCCACCGGCGACCCCTTCTTCCCGGTGTATGGCTCGAGGCGGTGCTCCCATCGAGCTCGCCTTGCTCCCCAAGAGTGGCGGCGTTCAGCGAAGACCAAGACCACGACCGGCGCCAGATGAAGTAAATCTCTTGAGGAGATCCGAGACAGGCGGCGATTCGGGCCGCCAAGTATCGCAAGCGCCACGCCGTTATCAAGCAAGGCGGTGTGTGTGAGAACACCGGCAGCGCACCTCGCTCACATAAAATCCAAGCGCAGCGGGCGAACAAACTGCCTCCCCGTGGGAGGGCCCCTTCAAGGTGGTCTCGATCTCCCGCCCAGCTCAGCCAAGCTCAGATTCGAGGACTGTCGCGAATTGGCGAACACTTGAACGCCGAGCGGTGAGGAAGTTCTACCAGAGGTAGCGCCTGCTTTTTTGGCCTTCCTTTGGAGCCGAAAGGCGAGGTCTTCTTCCTTCACCGCCGCCTCGGGTCATATTGTACAAAACCATCTTCAATAAGAGATAAGTTCTGCCTCCTTGTGGGCATCTGCTTTTTTCGCCTCAAGTCTGTTAGAAAGCATTCCGTGAAAGTCGGCAATAAAAAAGTACTTAAGGCAGATGGCCCCATAGTTGCAAGGATTAACGCCTATGACTCATGATTGGGTGAGGCGAGGTGGACGGAGGCGGGTTCTAGCCCTGTGTGTCGGCTCGGTCTAGGCAATCGCCAACAATGCACACCGCGACTAGACCACTTCCGAAGCTAAGTTCTCGCCACGCGATGTCTAGGGTCGGTTCGCAAAGAGGCCATAAGGGTTGAAGTAACCAGATGCTCGAGGAAAAAGCGCCACTTTCAACGAAAGCTCGCTCTAAAGCTTTTCGATCGCTGGCTTAGCCTTAGAAAGGTCTCATTAGAAAACATTCTCGCCAAAAGTCGGTAGCGAAAGTACTTAGGGCTGATGGCCCCTTAATTGCAAAGGCAAACGCTTATAACTTACGCTGGTGCGAGGCGGCGGACGGAAGGCGGGCTCTAGTCTGGTGTGTCGGCTCGGTCTGGGCAATGCGCCAACGGTGGCACCAGCGACTAGACCACTTCCGGAAGCTAAGCGCTCGCCACGTAATGTTTAAGTCGGGTAGCGAGAGGCCATAAGGGTTGAAGTAACCAGATGCCTAAGGAAACAGCGCTCACTTCCGCAGTAACGCTCATTTAAAACCTTTGGCGGCCAGGTGCCCCAATTCAATTCCGCAAGTTAAAGTTGTGCGAAGTTCAAGTGAGACTCACAACAAAAGAGCAAAAGTTTGTTTGCATTGATAGGCAACAATTACAAGGCAAAAAGGCGGGGGAGTCTCGCTACTCCTCCTGGCCTTCGTCTTCCGCTGGAGCGGCGCCCCCCATCATGGACACGCGGTCGGCGGCGGTGTCAACCCGCGCCTGCTCAAACCGGTCCAGCTGGCGCGAAGGCTCCCCGGTGGCGGCGTCGAGATCAAACGCGGCGTCTCGAGCAAGACAGTTGCCCAAGATGAACCGCGCTGCTTCGAGAGCGCCTTGGCGACCGTCTTCGATCGCCCGCGTCCGCAGCGCCGCCGGAAGGACGTGCAGGGCTTCGGCGGCTCGTCCCACGGCGCCAGCGTACTGCGCAGCCGTCTCCTCCAGCGGGGGATGCAGGGAAACACCCAGTGGATGCAGGGCGTCCCGGAAGCCGCGGTAGGCGGTGCGCAGCATGTCGGCGAGGGTCCGGAGGCGCTCGAAGTGCTCCAGGCGGAGGTCTTCGATCTGCTTGGGCCGAGGCAATGCGGCTTACGCCGCACCTCGCGGGCCATCGCCTCCTTCGCGGCGGTTTCTTGGCCAAGGGCCCGCCGCAGTTCGCCGGCAGATCGCTCCGCCAAGGCAAGGGCTTCCTCCCGCGTCGCCCAGGTGCGGGAGAGGGTGCGAAGCGCCTCAAAGGAACGTCCTACGTCGGCGGTCACGGCCGAGATGGCGGCAGCGCCAGCGGGCGAGGTGGCCAGAGGGTTCTCCGGCCGCCGCGCCGCCGGACTCTCCGCCGCCGCGGAAGCAGCCTCCGTCGAAGGAGCGGCGGGCACGCTGGGGGCTGGCGAGTCGCGTGGAGCGGAGCTCGATGCCCCAGCGTCCGCCCTGTTCCAAGAGGGACAAACAGGGTTCAGGTATGCGAAAACCGCGTAGCGTGCTAACCCTAGTGCGAAGTGTGCGTAAGCGCAGGGAAAGCCAACCTGAAGCGGTGCGCCCTGAAGGCGAAAGCTGAAGGGGGGAGCTCCAAGTCGCTTGTTCGTGGCGGCGGTGGCGGCGCGGTCGCGGTCACCACCGTCGAGCCAGACGCCGGCGCTGGCGCGAGCGGTGCCGGTGCAGGGAGCGCCGCGCAGGAGCGCCGGCATAGGAGGAGCGAAGAAACCGGCGCAGCGGCGCCAGCTTCGATGAGTCGCCGTGCTCGCCCGGTGGCGGAGCGGCGGCGTAGCAGCAGGCCCTCGCTGGTTGGAGCCGGGCGGTGGCGGCGGAGTTCCGGCTTGAAGGGCGCGTTCTCTTGCTCGCCCCTCCTCCTCGCCGCCGCCGCTGCCGACAAGAAGGATGAGGCGGCGCTTCCCGAGAGCGCTGGCGGA
Organism: Raddia guianensis; assembly: GCA_036346415.1. Taxonomy (NCBI): domain Eukaryota; kingdom Viridiplantae; phylum Streptophyta; class Magnoliopsida; order Poales; family Poaceae; genus Raddia; species Raddia guianensis. Next base: position 11,679,956 of record CM070537.1, on the reverse strand, counting down.
GTCGGCAGACCACGGCAGAGCAGCAAGTGGCGCGAAGCTTAGGCGGTCGCCGGGCGGCCATGCGGATCTGCAGTGGTCCTCGGGCCACGGACCGCAGGACCAGAGACCTCCATAGGGGCGGCGCCGCAGTAAGGGTTGCGCCCGTGGATCCCGGGCCGCAGAGGGGCGGATGCCCGCCGGCAGGCGATGTCGCCGGTCGGTGTGGTCGAAGCCCGCCACCGGCCTCGAGCACGCCGCCCGCACGCTCCCATCACCGAACACCCAAAGAAGCAATGGTGGTCGTTAGCCAAAATGGAAAGAAAGAAGGTACGAAATCCAAAAGAGCGCGAGGGTATTCACCTCAAGAGCAAAGGGGTCCGCTGTTGTCGCCGTAGTACGCCCAGCGGGCGCCTCGCCAAGCGGGCAAAGGCGGCGCCGCAAAAGTCCGCCACCACGGGGTTCCGTGAGCCTCGGCGGCGGAGCTCGGCAATGCGCGCCGCCATCGCCTCCGTACTCGCCAGTCGTCGGGCCGGGCCCCCTGGGCGGCGGTGGGCTCAGCGATCGCGGGAAGAACCAGATCGTCGCAGCCCGGAGTCCTCCACATACAGCCATCGCCGGTGCAGCCCTTCCAGCTGGACTTGACCGCGCAGGATAAAGGCGGAGGTGACGCGAGCGCCAAGTAGCAGCCCCAACCGCGCCGAAAGCGCGAGCCCGTGTGCAAGACGAAGAGTCGGGCGCCAGAGCGGAGGTTCGCATCGCCCCCACGAACATCTCGCAGAGGTGGGCGAAGATGACCAGGGCCATGATCGAGTTGGGAACAAGGTGCGCCGTCTGGATCCCGTAGAAGGCGAGCACCCCCAAGAAGAATTCGGAGTACGGCGGGACAAGGCCCGCCAGCATCGCCCAGGAGAAGGTTACGATCTCCCCGGCGCGAGGACTCAGCGCGATGGTGCCGGCGCGGAACCGGGCGGCGGTCGGAGGCACGAAGACTCGAAGCCGCGCCACCTGATCCTCATTGACGGTGGAAGCAGGCAAAGCAGCTCCCGAAGATGGTGCGGCATCCCCGCGGCGGCCTTTGCTGCGCTTGGGAGCCATGGAAAATTTGGTGGTGGCGCTGGCAAAAGGCTGGGTAGCAGTTGGCGAGGAGGCTATGGTAGCAGCGAAGAAGGCAGTGGACAGCTTGAAGACTTAGCGTGCGGAAGGATTGGCCGCGGCGCTGAGAGAAGTATTTATAGGCGTGCGCGAAGCGCGACGGTTTGATTCCGCTTTACGCTAGGGCGCCATCATTGCCCCTGCTTTTTGGTTCCCAAAGCGGCGTGGTTCCCCAAGGAAGATCGTGTGCGGTGGAGAATCAGCGACGGCCGCCGCGGTGGTGGACCCCACGATTCGCCTCCCCCCGCTACAAGAAACGGAAGTATATCTGCGACGGTTCACAGATCATGGTGGACCCGGCTACTGCGGTGTAATAAATACCGGGTACAAAGAGCCTTAGGGAGGCTGGGAGGGCCCCACGCGTCAGCGGGCGAGCAAGGCCCGGCTGTGGGCGAGCCCCTCAGAGGCCAGAGGGCCCCACGCGTCGAAAGGGCGAGCAAGGCCCAACAAGGCGTGGCGAGCCCTCAGAGGCCAGAGGGCCCCACGCTCGAGCAAAGAGCAAGGCCCAGCCAGCGTGGCGAGCCCCTCGAGGCCGGGAGGTCCCACTCACCAGCGGGCGCGGGCGAGCCCCTCAAAAACAAGGCGAGGGCCCCACGCGCCAAAGGGTGCGCAGGCGAGCCCTCCGACGGTGAGGCGAGGGCCCCACGCCCCAAAGGGGGGTGAGGCGAGCCCCTCTGAGACCAGGCGAGGCCTCAGGCACAAAGGGCCAGCGGGTAGGGAACATTGCGTATGAGTCTTCGGACGAAGGCTCCCCTCGCTGAAGACGACGCGATTAATGAGACACCACGCGGATAGACAGAGGAAGAAATGATTACGCCATGATGACCCTTGCAGTCCGGCGGTATACACCGTGTATGCGAAGAATTGACCGGCAGAGAGAAGAGTTGCTTGAGGAGGCCGCCTGTGTCGAGGAGCAGGTAGGCCCCACCCGCAGACTCACCGATGTAACTATGCGGTCGAGGCCACTTGGCGGCACGCGAGGCGAGCCCTTGGCGTGGGCAGCACACGTTGCCTCTTCTGTCGTGTCTTGTCAAGTCTTCGAGAGCACCAGATTGCTTACTCCTCGGCTCTCTCCGCCAAAGCCCAAAGTTTGTATAAAAGGAAAGGAGAGAAGCGGAGAGGAGGAGGAACACGACGATCCGCAGAAGCATTCGTGCATTCGAGACACTCAGAAACACATTCTCTTTCAACCACAATCGAAAAGAGCTAAGGCTCAGCAGAGTAGGACTATTACCCGCGAGGGGGTCCGAACCTGGGTAAATCGGCGAGTCGCTCCTTGTTGTGCCCGACGCTCAAATCGAATCGAGCTTGATCGAGTTGGCTGGCAGACTAGAAATCTGACCAGGGGTGTGATCCGCAGTGGTTGAGTGGAGAACACGCCGTCAGACCTGCTGAACCGCATACGTGATATCCAGACGAGTGAAGGTCAGATACTGTAGAGCACCAGCCAGACTGCGGTATAGAGTGGCGTCAGTTGGCAATACAATTAACTCTTTGTGCCACCTCCGAGAGAAAAAGGTGAGAAAAAGACCCCGGCTCAAATGTTACCAAGCCGCCTCAATGAATACGTATGATTCCCTCATGGATTCGAACTTGGGAAAACAAATCTTTGTGTCCCCACTTTGTCTACCGTCTGTCCCTTATGATAGATTTATTTTTAATTTGTTGTAGCATTTACCTACTAATTTTTATCTATTTTTTATACATAACTTGCAAGTGGTATCCTTAGATTTTGATTTTAGTATTTTTAGTATTTGAGAGTCTGATATTTATTACCCGACAGTCCGATGTTCGTCGGAGTCTCCAGCTGCTTTGCCTCTGCTTCCAAAGCGACGTCTTCCTGCATGATGACGAGCAACATCAGTGTTTAGTCAAAATAAGGAAAAAGGGTGAAGGGCTTGGTTTTCAATCTTACCTTCGTGCTTTGCTCCAGGATGATACAAGGAACATTGGTGGCCAAGTCTACTGTGGGTGTAATCTCTAGAGGACTTTCGAGCAACCCAGCCAGCTGATCCTTGATCCAGTCCTCGCTCAGGGCTGCAAGAAATTGGGGTAGGAGTGAGAAAAGATATCCCAGCAGAAGAAACGAAGAAATAAGATCCATAACCAAGTTAGGTAGAGAATCTTACCATCGTTGTCTTCACGAGTGTTGTCGTGAGTCCCCGCACCGTGGATTAATTCTTGGCGCATTAATTCCCTTTTATTTTGGATTTTTTTCTATTTGCGAGTTAACTATCCACGTCTATTTTTTGTGGATCATGAACGGATCGCAACGTGTGTCGTGTGGCTCACAAAGTGCGCCTATTTTGCATGGGCCGGGGTTAGGAGCCTCTCACCTTGTTTAATCTCGTGTTTCCATCTCTTTTGCGTTGAGTCCTCGTGTGATCTTCGTCCCTCGTCACCTTTCTCCTTGCGTGCACCAGGAGGAGGGAGATGTGGATCTTTGATCTAGTTGTTGTTGTGAGACCTACACGGGAGCTCGACAATTAGGTTTTAGGGTAGCGCTTTCGTGCAACCGTGCACGATCCTCGACGTTGACTACTTCCTCATCAGCCAACCGGCTTTGTGCTACTTCTTCTCCTTTACCGATCCCTACGCAAGTGACTGTTCGCATCCTTTGATAGCCGCAGACACAGGTAGGGTTCACGTATATTTGGAAGTATGAGTAGCGTGATGTGTGTTTACTTGGTTATTCATGTAATTTGGCTCGTAATTGGTGGAATTAAAATAATACCCTATTTGCTGACATTGGTCACATCATATTTGTAGCTTGTTCTCATATATGCCATAACCATTAGCTCGGTTAAGTATCAACATCACGAAACCTCCGTAATGCCACCAATACCCGCTTGCATTTTCCAAATTTTTACCTTAGAACATTTTATCTTCATTTTAACTCCATTTTAAAATCATAGTTTACTCGCTACTAATATTTTATAATTTGTATTGTTATTTTTTGCCATTTCGGGTTGCACATTTTTTTTAAAACATACATATATTTTTTTCATTTTCTTTCATTGTTTTGGTATTTTTAGTCATTTATCTCATTTCCTCTGTCACTAATATGGTGGGTGTAATCTTGTCTTTTTACAAGTATCAACATGACGAGTTAAAAATGGCAGGGGAACAAGCTGGGAATGATGGTCCAGATTGCAGAGGAAGATGTTGACTACATATGTGACAGACATATATCGAATTTGGAGCTTATGTGTTATCCTAGATTTTTTTCCCCAAAGAAAGAGATGTTACCCAAAAAAAATTAATGCTAGATGACTCCATCATCTTAACATCTGTTTGACGTCATTGCTTGAATGCTTGGGACGAAGTGGCCAGGCCGCCGGATGTGAAGCCTGCGCCATGAAGTCGTTGGGAGGTAGCCGTCACCTGCCACTTTACTTTCAGCGAAGTGTCTAAGCACCTCATCTGCACTCGCTTTTGTGCGAGTACATATCTCGTGAGTCATATGGCACTAATATTAGATACGAGACATTTAACCATTTTACGATGTAACAAAATTAGGGTCGTCTGTTCTCTTTTGGTCTATAGAAAAATTACATTGCAGTAATCTGGATACAATCCTTCCATATATATTGAGCAAACAATTTGGACTGAACTTCAATTCTTATACTACTGTATATAGTAGTTATTTTACTACTGGGATAGTATATTCATGAGGGATATATATCCTACGAACAAACATTTAGATATAAAATCTATTACCATCAAACTATATTAATTATTCTTGTCCATATCATAAAAGAGCTCTTGATATATTATTTTAAAAACGGTTTTGCTCAATGGCAATCACCTAGGCGGCATTCACCCGCCAAAGCGATCGCTTCTGTTTTCTCCATTGCGAGCAATTTGGAGGGATGAGGAGGGAGGAGGAAGGAGGGCGCGCCTGCGCCGCCGAGCTTCAAGAACCGCCGTTCGGGTTAGGGTTAGGAAACATTTGGGTTCCCGGGGTTTAGAGGGAGGTTGGGGGGGTGGCGGCCCGGCGGTTGGGTGGGTTCGTTAGGGCGGCGGCGGAGGCGGGCGGCAGCCGAGCCGGGCGAGGGGGAGATGGCGGCCGGGCCGGCTCGTCGGCGGGCGGATCTCGCGTCGCCGCCGCTGTGGTTAGGGTGGCGGCCGCGGGCGCGGAGGATGGGAGGCGGGCGGCGGCGGGCGCCGCGCCGGCGGGCGGTTGCCGGAGACGGCGGGCGGAGGCGGTGTCCGGAGCGAGGCGAGAAAGGGGATTGGGGAGGGCAGAGAGAGACGCGGGGCGCGGGGCGTCGGGAGAGAGCCCGAGAGGGAGGGGGGAGAAAAGGGCAAGGAGGAGAGATCTGGGCCGTTGGATCTTAATCCAAGATCCAACGGCCCAGAAAATCGTCTGGACACCCCTATAGGGGCCCAGTCGACTGTGCGGGAGACAATCCCTTTTAAAAATATACGATACATGTAACATAATCATGTGGATAACCGTCTAAATGAACAATGAAATTTATAATATACATGTCGACCTGGACCGAACAACTAAATTTCGAGGCACTACATGAGTAAGCTTGGAGCTAAGTCATAGGAACGCTCCAAAGATGAAGAAGAAGGGGATTTAGAGCAATCGAGAGCTTTGAGAGGAGGAAGGAGCCACGAGCTCTCTTTATTTGGAGAATTTTTTTCTTTATCCCTTGTACAAGCCGTTAGGAGCAGCATATATAGCCAACGTGGACCTTATACTGGCCGTTGGGGGCAGCATATATAGGCAAGGTGGGGAGCCGTTCTTATTTTACTTGGGGTGTATGTTTCATGGAATGGGTTTAAAACAAAAAAGAGGACGTATCCGGTGCAAATGCCCATTGAGTGCTAACATGCTAACAACAGATTCTGGTATCGGATCCATCAGAGCGGCCAGATCTGAGAGTGTAGTTCACTTTTCTCACTTAAACACTTTCACGAAAAACCCCCTGACTTTTTAAATGGAAAGGGGCTTCCACCTTTTCAGATCTGAGCCACTTCTTGTGGATCTGATGGTCCAGATCTACTGTTAGCATATTATCACTGAATAACCATTTGCACTGGATATGTCGCCAACAAAAAATACTTATTTTACTTGGTAGCATATATACCCATGGTTAATTAGCTTAACAGAATGGATTTAAAACAAAAATTATTTATTTTACTTGGGGTACTTGGGGTGTCTGTTTTACTTTGCTTTATTTGGTGTTGTAAAAAAGTTTTTAATTTAGCAAATGAAAAGGGAAAAATATTTGGGGCAAAAGATTTTCAGTGCACTAGTGCAAAATGTCAATCTCGGTGGTTCAGCTAAAACATAAGAACATGAGAAACGATCATCATGATTTTACGCACAAGTGCATAGGTAACAAAGGGGAGCTCCACCTTAATGCAATTAGACTGTTCAGGTTGAATCTAAGGAACCGTGATGAGTTTTTACACTTGTGCACTGAAAAATCTTTTGGGACCGACTAGAACGCAGGCGCCTACGTTTTGCATTTCGTGCAGGCGCTCCTTTTTTCAGTACGATTGTATAGAAATTTCACCATACAGAAGTACTGAAAAAACAATATAAAAAAATGAAAAAACTCTAGAATGGCGGCAGGCGGCGGACGACGACGGCAGGCAGCAGGTCAGCACGTTGGCGGATAGCGGGAGGTCGGGCCGGCCGTAGGAGGAGATGTCCGGTGGCGGCGGTGGTCGGCGCCATGAGACGCTGGGAGAAGAGGCTCGCTGTGGTGGTGCGAAAGGCGTCCTCGCTACAATGACGCCGCCCGAAGACAAGCGATGGCGGCGGCAAGCGCTACAAGGCAAATAGCTGCGAGAGCGAGCGAATGCAGGCGCCCGCGCAGAAGCAAAAGTGAAATCTTTTACACCGACTATTTTCCCAATGAAAGATGTATCTTTTATGTAGGTGATCTTCGCGGGATCTTCTAAATAGCCTCTCTTCATAAGGATAATGATCGTGAAGAAATCAGGGCAGCTTGCCATTCTTTAAAAGTGGTGGGAGTATCCTTCATTGCAAATCAAGACTTACTCCCAATAACTTATTTGTATAATCCATATAAATTCCTGACATAACGGTCCAAATTTTTCTATTATCTAAAATAATATGACATCACAAAAAAAACTATGACATGACATGCTTAAAACTGGTACAAGGTGTAACAGCTTTGCGTCTACATCCTAACTAAGAAATGGATCGCCATTATATATTCTCCACAACAGGTTCTTTTGTTGAAGAGCTCATGTGTACACCAACGAAACAAACCAACAGGACAAGCCTAGAGCACTAGAGAAGCTAGAAGAAACTGATCGAGTTGGACCGATCGATGGAATTTAGCCACCGTGTGATCCTGCTGGTGCTGGTGATCGGCTGCTGCCGCCCCTGCCGCTCGCAGATCCCGGTGCCGGCGAGGACGGACGGTTTCGTGTACGAAGGGAAGCCGCCGGCGTGGGGCGAGACGGTGGTGGTGGAGGCGTTCTTCGACCCGGTCTGCCCGGACAGCCGCGACTCCTGGCCGGCGCTGAAGAAGGCCGTCCAGCACTACGCCTCGCGCGTCTCCGTCGTCGTGCACCTCTTCCCGCTGCCGTGAGTCCATGCAGCCACACTCTGATCCGATTCTCGTGACTGTTTTTTCCCCTTCATGTATTTGCTCATATATAAGGATTAATTGCAGTATAGCATGTGCATAATCGTTTACGGTTTACTGAGAAAACAAACATTATTAACTTGATAAGTTAGATTCCAGGGGCACGAAAAACTGAGGGTAAACACTTGCAGTCAGTCAGTCAGGGTTTTGTTTTCATGTCAATTAATCGTATGTGAAAAGAATCCAGCTAGTCCTGGACTAAGTTTTTGTTATAGATTTCTAATCGGGCATGTAAATAAAACAAGAAAGCCCAGCTAGTTAGGTCGAGCAAGAGCGGTTTGTTTGGTTTGGCGATTTCCTTGTGTACTAAATTACGTCTTAAAAAAAATTAAAACGGACTCCAGTGTCCGGACGTCCGGCATAAGACGCTGGATCAGACGGGCCTCAGCCGTTGGATTATCGGCAGCGCACGCATCCGAACGCAGCCCCGCCCACGCGTGCATAGACCAACAACCCCGCTTGGGTTTTAATGCCCCTTCTTTTCAAGAATTGTATGGAGTATTATTTAAAATTCTAAAGTGGCTAGCTTAATCTGTCGCACTTTTTTTACCAGGCATAACGCTCTCCTACTCCTAACAGAGAAGGTTGTTTCGGCAAGGCAGTAAGGCAAGCCAAGCCACCCCATTAATTAGCTGTTTGATTGACCACGTCAACGCAGAACGAGGATAAGAGATAGTACCGTTTTAAAAAAATTCGATGCCCCAGTGACAAACATAAAGGGGCCTTAAAAATAATCATCTATTTGTTTAGGAAAAAAATTTGAAATATGTATCATGGGGGCGTTGAACCCAAAACCTCCTGCATCCACATGTTGGAAATATTAGGAATTTTCTCAAGTTCTTAATCTACAAAATTAGGTAAATCATAATTAACCAATTGAATATTTCAAGTTCATAACCAAAAGTACTAGATAATAACGAATTATCTATCTCATACACAAAGGCTAATGAATAAGAAACAAGCCAAATAAAGGCATGGTATAAGTGAATATACCCTTGAGCCGGTGCCACCACGGCACAAAGCAGCGCGAACAATGACTTGTTCATTGTTGTTCGCCATGACGGTCGGTGTAGACGATCACAAGTTGTTGCAAAGAAGTGTTGATGCAATAGAGATCGATGCAATCGAACGCCGGTGCAAGTAGATGTACAGCGCCTCCTCAACGATCCAGGATCGAAGAACTCGAGCGATCAAGTGAAACGCTCCCAAAAACCTTATCGGCCTTCTATCCCGAGCAGGATCTCGAGAAGGACGAGGTTCCGGAGGCCTGCTCCCTCCGCTCCTTGTGCGCGCAAGGAAACAGAGGCGGGAATGCAAAATGGCAGCGCTACAGATGGAAGTATGGAATATGCGGGAGAGAGAGCTGTTGAGAGCGAGTGTGTACACAGGGCGAGGTGCTCATGCTTTTATAGACGTCAGGAAGAGAAGGTTCGTCGAAACTGTACGCCATCAAGCACCATCAACCACTAGTAACGGACGTCATTAATCTGGCCACTAGTAACGGACGTCATCAATCCAGCCATTAAGTCGTCGGTTACGGGGAGAGGTCGCCCGTGCTCAGGGTGAGGTCCCCCGTGCTTGAGGAGAGATCGCCCGTGCTCGGGGAGAGCTCGCCTGCTAAGGAGAGATCGCCTGCGTGCGAGGAGAGGTCGCCTGCTCGGGAGAGCTCGCCTGCTCGACACGCCACGCCACGCACACGCCTTTCTCTTTTCTCTCTTTTCTTAATTGGGAGAACCACAATCCAACTATTTAAGTTGAGATATTCTCCTCCCAATTTCCCGACGGTTTAGTATTAAATGGGCCTCTTGGAATTTCTATTAAAATAATTAAATGGGCCAACCCCATAATTATTCTAACAATCCCCACGAAATTTCATAGGCACATTTGAAATACTCTCGCCCAATCAGTAGTTTGATATACCAAGTGTTTCGATGGAGACTGTTGTTGAACTTCCACCTAGAACAAAGGTTACACTCATCCACAACCGAACAATGGACTAAGTCTTGAATTGACAGCTTTTGTGCGAACGAAGTTTCACCAAAGTCCTTATCGATACTAGGTCGCTAAATGCATCCCTCGGTTTGGAGCGATAAGTCATACTCCTTTGCCTTTCATGAGCCTCTAGAGATCACCCAATCTCATAGACTGTGACTAGCAATGAGCTTATATAGGTGTATTCCTCATAAGATGTTCTCAGAGGACAACATCTACGCTTATTAAAAGCCACTCTAACACATTAAGGTATAACCAACCCGCCATACGTAATAGGAGAGTAGTGCATTTCAAACGGAGTGGGTTAAGTACAAAAGTACTCTCCTCTCAGCCAGTCACTAGCTTGTCTCAACATCCTAATTCACGGGATCTCCGATCAAATAGGATGAGTTACCACTAAGACATGAATTTCATGTGGGTCTCAAGCCCATCTCCCTTGATACTTCATCTATCACATTTCGTGATAGTCCCTTTGTAAAGGGATCTGCCAGATTTTTAGCCGTCTGGACATAGTCCAATGCTATAACTCCGGAGTTTCTCATCTTCCTGACAGACTTAAATCGTCTCTTAACGTATCTTGATGACTTCATGTTATCCTTTGAACTGTTCACCTTGGCAATCACCGTTTGATTGTCACAGTTCAAAAGGATGGCAGGCACCGGTTTTTCAACCACCGGTAAATACATCACAAGCTCACGCAGCCAATCGGCTTCCATAGTGGCAGTGTCTAATGCTGTGAGTTCTGCTTCCATTGTAGACCTCGTTAAGATGGTCTGCTTGCAAGACTTCCAGGAAACAGCTCCACCACCTAATGTGAATATAAATCCACTTGTGGCTTTTATCTCATCAGCATCGGATATTCAGTTTGAATCACTATAACCCTCTAGTACCCTTGGGTACCCGGTGTAGTGAATACCATAACTTGATATCCCATTTAGATAGCACATCACTCTCTCAAGAGCATGCCAATGATCATCTCCCGGATTTGAAACAAACCGGCTAAGTTTGTTCACAGCAAACGAGATATCAGGTCTTGTTGCACTAGCTAAATACATCAGTGAACCAATGATTTGGGAATATCTCAATTGATCCTTTACTATACGTTGTTTCTTTCGTAATAGCACACTTGGATCATATGGTGTTGAAGCAGGTTTACAATCGCTAAAGCCAAAACGACTCAACACCTTTTCCACATAATGGGACTGCTCAAGAGTTATCCCACCATCATCTTCTCTTAACAACTTAATGTTTAAGATGACATCCGCTACTCCCAAATCTTTCATTTCAAAATTCGCGGACAGAAAGTCCTTAACTTCCTTAATCACATTAATGTTCGTCCCGAAGATCAATATGTCATCAACATACAGACACAGAATCACTCCTTCACCCCCACATAGCGGTAATACACACATTTATCAGCTTCATTCACAACAAAGCCGGCAGATGTTAAAGTTCTGTCGAACTTCTCGTGCCACTGCTTAGGTGCTTGCTTAAGGCCATACAAAGATTTCAACAATCTACACACTTTTCCTTCATGACCCTTTACTACAAATCCATCTGGCTGATCCATATAGATTTCCTCTTCCAACTCTCCATTAAGAAAAGCCGTTTTACGCCCATCCGATGAACGATCGATCATAGGAGGCGTGCATGGATAGTAGTACTCTAATAGTGATCAATCTGCAACAGTGAGTAAGTATCAAAGAAGTCCTCGCTTTTTCTCGGTATAACCCTTGGCCACAAGCCTTGCCTTGTACTTTTCAATTGTACCATCAGCCTCACTTTTTCTTGAACACCCACTTACATCCCATGTTTTACACCCATATGGACGATCAATAACTTCCCAAGTTCCATTGCTCAGATGGAATCCATCTCACTGGACCGCTTCCTTCCAATAGTCATTCCGAGATGAATAAGCCTCCTCAATGGTTCTTGGAGTATCATCCACTAGACATACAATGAAGTCATCACCAAAAGACTTTGCGGTCTTTTGTCTCTTACTCTTTCGAGTTACTTCATTGTCTTCATCTATTAGATTTTCCTCAAAAGTGGGTTCAATTATAGGGGTGGAAGGTTTAGGAGAGAAGATAGATTATTGGCCAGATGAGCTAAGTGTCTCTTTCATAGGGAATATGTCCTCAAAGAATGTGGCATCATTGGACTCTAAGATTGTACCTTCATACATATCAGGTACTACAGATTTCACTATTAAGAACCTATATCCAACACTGTGAAAAGCATAACCAATGAAGACACAATCAACGGTTTTTGGTCCAAATTTACGCTTCTTTGGGACAGGCACATTAATCTTAGCCAAACAGCCCCAAGTACGTAAATAAGTGAGATTTAATCTTTTTCTCTCCCATTCCTCGAATGGTGTGATTTCTTTATTCTTTATAGGAACCATGTTTAGGATATGACAAGCAGTCAATATAGCCTCACCCCACCATTCCTTGGAAAGTCCCGATGTTTCTAACATAGCGTTAACCATATCAGTTAGAGTACGGTTCTTTCTTTCGCAACCCCGCTTGATCGGGAGAATAGGAGGCGCCCTCTCATGGATTATTCCAAGTTCTCGCATAATTTATTAAAATCACTAGAAAAATATTCTCCACCACGATCTGACCTAACCCGTTTGATTTTCCTATCAAGTTGGTTCTCAGTTTCAGCTTTATAGATCTTAAAATAGTGAAAAACCCCATCTTTAGACTTTAATAAATACACGTAGCAAAATCTAGTAGAATCATCAATCAAAGTCATGAAATACCTCTTACCACCCTTCGTCAACTCTCCGTTCATCTCGCACAAATCCGTATGAACTAGTTCTAATGGTGACAAGTTTCTCGCCTCTGCTGCCTTGTGAGGCTTGAGAGGTTGCTTAGATTGCAAACACACTTGACACTTAGAACCTTTGACTTAGGTAAATTTTGGGATTAAGTCTATACCGGCCATCCGCATCATACAACCAAGATTAACATGACAAAGTCGTAAATGCCAAACATTAGTCTCATGATCACAAACATGATTAATCTCATTATTCATGTCTATCAAAGATAAGCTGAACAAGCCTCCGCTCTCATAGCCTTTTCCAATAAAATTTCCAAACTTGGAAATAACACATTTATTGATTCAAAACTAGCTTAAAACCATCTCTACATAATAGAGATCCACGACAAGGTTCTTATTTATCATAAGCACATGTTGTATGCGTTCCTCAACAAGACGACCTTGCCTCAAGTAAACTTCAACTCAATAGTGCCGACTCCACGCATAACCGCTCATGACCCATTCCCCATCAACACGGAGGCAAATTTCACGACCGGTAAGAAGAAAATAGGATCTATCAAGACAAACATGTATATTGGCCCTGTGTCAATCCACCAATCAGTGAACGACATAATCGAAGAACAAGAGGGTAATCGTTACATACCCAGATGTTCCTCAAGATACCAATAACAACGTTACGGACTTTTTTCGCTTGTCTTTACGATCGGGGCAATCCTTAGCCCAAAGGATCGCACCATTACTGCACAAAGCAGCTTCCTTCCCTTTATTCTTCTTCTTCTTAAAGCTAGTAGTTTGATTGGCTTTGTTCTTGTTGTCGCTTTTCGGACTTGTTTTATTCTTGTTGAATTGAAAGGTTTTCTTTTGTACCACATTGGCACTAGAACTTTCTTTCCCGTGTATCTTTTGCCCTCGCCTTCTCCTCAACATCTAGAGACCCAATGAGGCCAAGAACGCTGAACTCTTGTCTCTTGTGTTTTAGAGTAGTGGCAAAATCCTCCAAGAAGGTGGCGACTTTGCAATAATGCATCCCGCCACAAACTTGTCGGCAATGCACATTTAAAATTCTCAAGTTCTTTTGCAGAGCTTGCACCTCATGAGCTTGTTCTACTAAAGAATGGTCATCGACCATCTTGTAGTCATGAAACCGCTCCATGACATAGAGCTCGCTACCCGCTGCGAAACTTCAAATTTTGCCTCAAGTGCATCCCACATTTCTTTACCACTAGGCAAAATCATATACACATCAACAAGATTTTCTCCCAAAACGCTAATCACGGCGCCTTTAAACAAGTTATCCGCAGCTGCGAAGGCACTCTCCTGCTCAGGAGAGAGCCCTCCCTCAGGCTCAGGCTTGCCTTGCGCAACGTGATACACGTTCATGGCAGTCAACCATAAAATCATCTTGGCGCGCCAACGCTTGTAATTTGCGTCGTCAAATACCGTTGCCTTAAGTGCGGCAGTGAAACCAGTAGTTGTAAAATTCCTAGGATAAGGTTTTTGGATTGTTGGAAATATTAGGAATTTTCTCAAGTTCTTAATCCACAAAATTAGGTAAATCATAATTAACCAATTGAATATTTCAAGTTCATAACCAAAGGTACTAGATAATAACGAATTATCTATCTCATACACAAAGGCTAATGAACAAGAAACAAGCCAAATAAAGGCATGGTATAAGTGAATATACCCTTGAGCCGGTGCCACCACGGGCACAGGCGCAGGCGGAACAATGACTTGTTCATTGTTGTTCGCCATGACGGTCGGTGTAGACGATCACAAGTTGTTGCAGTGAAGTGTTGATGCAGTGTAGAGATCGATGCAGTCGAACGTCGGTGCAGTGTAGATGTACAGGCGCCTCCTCTCAACGATCCAGGGACGAAGAACTCGAGCAGTCGCGTGAGAACACTCCCCAAAAACTTTATCGGCCTTCTATCCCGAGCAGGATCTCGAGAAGGACGAGGTTCCGGAGGCTTGCTCCCTCCGCTCCTTGTGCGCGCAAGGAAACAGAGGCGGGAATGCAAAATGGCAGCGCTACAGATGGAAGTATGGAATATGCGGGAGAGAGAGCTCTTGAGAGCGAGTGTGTACACAGGACGAGGTGCTCATGCTTTTATAGGCGCCAGGAAGAGAAGGTTCGTCGAAACTGGACGCCATCAAGCACCATCAAGCACTAGTAACGGACGTCATTAATCTGGCCACTAGTAACGGACGTCATCAATCCAGCCATTAAGTCGTCGGTTACGGGGAGAGGTCGCCCGTGCTTGAGGAGAGATCGCCCGTGCTCGGGGAGAGCTCACCCGGCTAAGGGAGAGATCGCCCGTGCCCGAGGAGAGGTCGCCCGGCTCGGGGAGAGCTCGCCCGTGCTCGACACGTCACGCTCACGCCCACACCTTTCTCTTTTCTCTCTTTTCTTAATTGGGAGAACCACAATCCAACTATTTAAGTTGAGATATTCTCCTCCCAATTTCCCGAACGGTTTAGTATTAAATGGGCCTCTTGGAATTTCTATTAAAATAATTAAATGGGCCAACCCCATAATTATTCTAACACCACATGCACGCACTATAACTGCTACAGTGCAAGGTGTTTGCATACGAAAGTGTTGTATACTTATTTGTACATACATAAGTTTGATTTAATTTCAAATATATAATTGTTTGCTCTGTAAAAACTTTTACCGCTGGTCCGGTAATTAGGCGTGACGGTGTGTTCTCCGCTCAACCACTGCGGATCACACCCCTGGTCAGATTTCTAGTCTGCTAGCCAACTCGATCAAGCTCGATCCAATTTGGGCGTCGGGCACAACAAGGAGCGACTCATAGATTTACCTGTGTTCGGACTTCTCGCTGTGTAATCCTACTCCTGCGAGCCTTAGCCCTTTTCTCGATTGTGGTTCAATGGGAATGTGGTTACAGAGTGCCTCGAATGCACGAACACTTCAGGATCGTGTGTGTTAGTGTGCCTCTCCTCTCCTCTCTTCTCCTTTTATACAAGCTTTGGGGCCGTGGAGAGAGCCGAGGAGTAGGCGGATGGTGTTCTCAAGATAATCGACAAGACACGACGAAGAGACGAAAACATGCAGCTGCCCGCGCCACCAAGCTCCGCCTCAGCGTGCCGCCAGTGGCCTCGACCCGCATAGTCACACCGGTGAGTCTGCGGGTGGGCCCCGCCTGCCTCCCGACACGGGCGGCCTCCTCAAGCAAACCTTCTCTCTGCGGTCAATTCTTACAGTACCCGAGGATGTACCTCGGACACTGCAAGGGTCATCAGAAGCGTAATCATTTCTTCCTCTGCCTATCCGCGTGGTGTCTTATTAAATGCGTCCCGTCCTTCAGAAGGGGGAGCCTTCGTCCCAAGACTCCTTCGCAATGCTCCCTGTGGGCCCGCCCGGGCGCTGGGCCCTCGCCTGGTCTTCAGAGGGGGCTCGCCCACGCACCCGCCTTGGCGCGGGGGCCCTCGCCTCACCGTCGGAGGGGCTCGCCCACGCACTGGCGGCGTGGGGGCCTCCCGACCTTCGAGGGGCTCGCCCACCTTGGGGCCTTGCTCGCCCACGGCGCGTGGGGCCCTCCCTGCCTTCGAGGGGCTCGCCACGCCATTGGCCTTGCTCGCCCGGCCGACGCGCGTGGGCCCTCCCGGCCTCTCGAGGCTCTGCCCACGCCATGGGCCTTGCTCGCCCACCGACGCGTGGGGCCCTCTCGGCCTTCCTCAGGCTCTTTGTACCCAGTATTTATTACACCGACAAGAGCCGGGTCCACCATGATACGCGAACCGTCAGCAGATATTTTTCCATTTCTTGTGCGGCGAGAGCGATCGTGGGGGCCCACCACCGCGTGCGTCCGTGCGCTCGATTCTCCACCGCACACGATCTTCCTTGGGAACCACGCCGCTTTTGAAACCAAAAACGCGGGGCATGATGGCGCCATATGCTGGCGAATCAAACCGTCGCGCCATACCCCACGCCTATAAATACTTTCTCGGCGCCCGCCAATCCTTCCGCGACGCTTAAGTCTTCAAGTTGTCCATCGCCTTCTTCGCTGCTACCGGCCTCCTCGCCAACTGCTACTCGACCTTTTGCCGCGCCACCGCCAAATTTTCCATGGCTCCCAAGCGCGGCAGAAAGGCCGCCATGAGATGCCGCACCATCTTCGAGCTACTCGCTCGCTTCCACCGCCGATGAGGATCAGGTGCGCGGCGCTTCGAGTCTTCGTGCCACCGATCGCCGCCCGTTCCGCTGGCACCATCGCGCCGAGTCCTCGCGGGGAGATCGTGACCTTTTCTCGATGGCGTCTTTGGCGGGCCTTGTCCCGCCAGACTCAATTCTTCTTGGGGGTACTCGCCTTCACGGATCCAAAGGCGCACCTTGTTCCTAACTTCGATCATGGCCTCGTCATCTTCGCCCCACCTCTGCGAGATGTTCGTGGGGGCGATGCGAACCTCCGCTCTAGCGCCGACTCTTCGTCTTGCACACGGGCTCGCGCCGAGCGCCAAGGTTGAGCTACTACTTGCCGCTCGCGTCACCTCCGCTTTTATCCTCGCCATGTCAAGTCCAATGGAAGGATCGCACAGCGGTGGTCAGACGTGGAGGACTCCGGTGAGCCGCGATTTATCTTGCCCTTCCCGACGATCTCGCGGAGTTCCACCGCCGATCGGGAGCCCAATGCATTTACCTTGCGAGTACGGAGGTGATGGCGGCGCAGACAAGCCGAGCTCCGCCGCCAGGCTCACCGAACCCACGGTGGCGGACTTTTGCGACGCCGTTTTGCCCGCTTCCGCTTGAGGGCGCGCCCACCGGGCGTTACTCGGCGATAACGACGGACCAGACCGCTTGGAGGTGAATACCCTCGCGCTTTTTGATTTCGTGCCTTCTTTCTTTCCATTTTTGGCTATACCACTCGCGCTTCTTCTTTGGGTGTTCACCGATGGAACGTGTCGGGCGACGTGTTCGGGCGGGTGGCGGTTATCGACCACGCCGACCGGGCGACATCGCCGCCGACGGGCATCCGCCCTCTGCGATCGGGATCCACGGAGCGCAACCCTTACTTGCAGCGCTGCCCCCATGGAGGTCTCTCGGTCCTGCGGTCCAAGTGGCCCGGGACCATCTGCGAGATCCGCGAGCCGCCTCGGCGATCGCCTAAGCTTCATGCCGCTGCTTCTCTCGCCGTGGTTGCCGACTCGCCAGCGCTCTCGAAGCGCCGCCTCATCCTTGCTGTCGACGACGACGACGAGGAGGGAGGGGCGAGCCCGAAGAGAGCGCGCTCTTCAAGTCCTGGGCTTCCGCCGCCCCCGCCGGCCCCAACCAGCGGGGGCCCTGCTGCTACCGCCGCCGCTCCGCCACCGGGCGAGAGCGCGACGATTATCAGAATCTGGCGCCGCTGCCCGCTTCTTCCGCTCCCTCTCGCCGACGCCTCAAGGCCAAGGCGCTGATTGCTGTGGCGCTCGCTGCACCGCACTGCCGCGCCAGGCACAAGGCGTCGCTCGACGGTGGTCATGCGACCAGCGCCGCCACCGCCGCAAAACAAGCGATTTGGAGCTCCCCTTCAGCTTTCGCCTTCAGGCGCACCGCTTCAGTTGGCTTTCCTCGCGCTTACGCACACTTCGCGCTAGGATTAGCACGCTACACGTTTTCGTGATACCAACCCCGTTTGTCCCTCTTGAACAGGCGGACGCTGGGCATCGAGCTCCGCTCCACGCGACTCGCCAATTTCAACAGCGTGCCGCCGCCTTCGACGGAGGTCTGCTTCATGGCGGAGGAGAGTCCGCGCGCGGCGGCGGAGAACCTTCGCCACCTCGCCGCCGCGCTGCCGCTTATCTCGCCGTGACCGCCGACGACGTTCCTTTGAGGCGCCGCACCTCTCCCGCACTGGGCGACGCGGGAGGAAGCCTTGCCTTGGCGGAGCGATCGCCTGCTGAATCGCGGCGGGCCTTGGCCAAGAAACCGCCGGCGAGGCGATGACCGCGAGGCTGCGGCAGCCTGCCGCCGCTGCCTCGCCGCCAAGCAGATCGAAGACCTCCGCTGGAGCACTTCGAAGCGCCTCGACCCTCGCCGACATGCCGCGCGCCGCCATCATAAGCTTCCGGGATGCCCCGCATCCACTGGTGTTTCCGCATCCCCGGCTGGAGAGACGGCGGCGCAAAGACGCTGGGCGCCGTGGGACGAGCCGCCGAAGCCTCGCACGCTCCTTCCGGCGGCGCTGGCGGACGCGGGCGATCAAGACGGATGCGCCAAGGCGCTCGGCAGCGCGTTCATCTTGGGCAATCGTTTTGCTCGAGACGCGCGCTTGATCTCGACGCCGCCACCGGGAGCCTTTCGCGCCACCGGACCGGTTTGAGCAGCGCTGGTTGACACCGCCACGACCGCGCGTGTCCATGATGGGGGCGCCGCTCCGGCCGAAGACGAAGGCGGGAGGAGAAGCGAGACTCCCCGCTTTTTGCCTTGTAATTGTTGCCTATCAATGCAAACAAACTTTTGCTCTTTTGTTTGTGAGTCTCACTTGAACTTCGCACAACTTTAACTTGCGGAATTAAATCGGGCACTCGCCGCCAAAGGTTTTAGATCGAACGTTTCGCCGCAAGTGAGCGCTGCTTCTTTAGGCATCTGGTTACTTCAACCCTTATGGCCTCGCAACCCGACTTAAACATTACGTGGCGAAGCGCTTAGCCTCCGAAGTGGTGTAGTCACTGGTGCCGCCGTTATTGCCCGCATCGAGCCGACACACAGTGCTAGAGCCCGCCTCCGTCCGCCGCCTCGCACCAACGAAGTTATAAGCGCTTGTTTTGCAATTAAGGGCCATCAACCCTAAGTACTTTCGCTACCAGCTTTCGTATCGTTTTCTAACGACCTTTCTAAGGCTAAGCCACCGACGCCAAAAGCTTTAGATGAGCTTTCGCTGAAAGTGAGCGCTTTTTCCTCGTGCATCCGTTACTTCAACCCTTATGGCCTCTTTTGCGAACCGACCCTAGACATCGTGGTGGCGAGAACTTAGCTTCCGAAGTGGTCTAGTCATTGGTGTCATTGTTGGCGCATTGCCTCAGACCGAGCCGACACACCAGTTAGAACTCGCTTCTTCCGTCCGCCGCTTCACGCCTAACCGCGAAGTCGAGGCGCTCGTCCTCAGAACTAAGGGCCATTCGCTTTGAGTACTTTTTTTGCCGCGACTTTCAACGGAATGCTTTCTAATGACTTGAGGCGTAAAAAGAAACAGATGCCCACAAGGAGATAGAACTTATCTCTTATTGAAGATGGCTTTGTACAACGCAGCCCCGAGGCGAGCGTGAAGAAGAAGACTCGCCGCTCGGCTCCAAAGGAAGGCCCAAAAAGAAACTTTGGACTGCTACTCACGGGTAGAACTTCTCACCGCCGACGCTCCAAGTGTTCGCCAATTCGCGACCGCCTCGAATGCGAGCTCGACCGAGCTCAAGCGAGATCGAGACCACCTTGAAGGGGCCTCCCACAGTGGGAGATAGCTTTGTTGCGCCTCACCGCACTTGGATTTTGCGTGAACGAGGTCGCCCATCGCCATGTTCTCACACACACCGTTTTGCTTGATAACGGCGCACCGCTGATACTTGGCGCCCGGATAGCCGCTTGTCTCGGATCTCTCCAGAGATTCACTTCATCCCGACGCCGGGTCGGTCTTGGTCTCGCTGAACGCCGCCACTTGGGGAGCCAAGGCGAGCTCGATGGGAGCACCGCCTCGAGCCATACACCAGAAGAAGGGGTCTCGCCGGTGGCTCATGGGAGTTGTCCGCAATACCACAATACGGTGGGAACTTTTTCGCCAGCGCTTGTCGCGCTTCTCCAGCGGTCGAACGCCTTGTCTTGAGCTCCTTTGAGTACTTCCGTCGCCGCTTCCACTTGCCCATTGCTCTTCGGATGCGAACGGAGGCAAAGCACGCCTTGGTACCCAACTCTTCGCACCATCCTTGGAAATCGCCATGGAACTGAAAGCGCCGTTGTCGATGATGATTCTCATATGGCGACACCGAACCGGACGAAGATGCTCCTCATAAACTTGATAGCCGCTGCGATGTGATCGCCGGACCGGCGAGGCTTTCACCCACTTAGTGAACTTGTCGATGGCGATTAAATGATGAGTATATCCTCCCGCCCATGAACGGGCTCAGAATGTCCAAATTTCTGCATCGCGAATCGCCAGAGAGCGAATGGTTTGCGCGCTGGGCCGGTCGGTGGATCTGCTTAGCATGAAATTGGCACGCCGCATCTCCTCACCAGCTCAAGGCATCCCGAGGGCAAGGCCAATAGAAACCGTGGCGAAAGCTTTCCCAACCAACGCCTGGCCTCAATGGCTCCCGACATGCCTCCATGGATCTCGAGAGAATTTCACTCCCGCTTCCGAGTGACGACTTCAAGAGAACTCCGCTTGCGCTCGGCGATACAGTCCCCACCTACCGGGCGTAGCGCTGGCCTTGCGCTGCTATCTTCTCACCGACGCCATCGCTTGGGATCACTCCACCCCGCAGTAGGCTAGGATCGGATCCATCCATCGACCTTCCCGGACGAGTGTGACGACGTCAGACATTGTCGCCGACGATTCCGCCGGCCTCGGCATTTCCGCCACAACCGCCAGCAGCTTCTTCCGCCTCCCTCTAACCGGGAGTCGCAGCAGATTAGTGACGCTCCTCCAGAGGTGGAGCTGCGTCAGGAAAGCGCCGCCCCGCCGTAATTGGGGTCTGCGACGACGGTCACAGAAGTCTTTCTTCAAAGACCCCACTGAACAGTGCCCTTGACGAGGCAATGCTGGGGCGAGTTCATCCGCCATGAAGTTGTCGCGCGAGGGATGTGCACGGCCCAAACCTCAAAGTGCCGCTCCAACCGGCGCACCTCCGCTTAGGTAGGCCGCCATGACGGGATCCGAGCAGAGAAATCCTTTCTCGCTCGTTGATGACCAGAGAGAATCGCCTTTCACTTGTAGCCGGATGCCAAGGGTCGGCCACCCCGAGCCCGGGCGAAGCGCCCTTCATACTCCGCGACGTTGTTAGGGCGCGAAGTCCAAGACTACCGTGTGCCGGACGACATCGCCGTTGAGACACCAGACGACGCCACCAAATTTCTAACCGGAATGAGCCGTCGAAGAAGAGAGTCCACGGCGAGGAGGCTGGGGTACCTTCAGCTTCAGTGTCCGCCGGAGTCCACTCGCTAATGAACTCCGCCAGGCTTGCCCTTTGATGGCCACTCGGGGAGCGAATTTGAGATCGAATTCCGCCAGCTCCATGGCCCACTTGGCGATGCGGCCCGTCGCCTCACGGTTGAAGAGGATCTCCCGCAAGGGATATTTGGTCAACACCGTGACTTCTCACCCCTGGAAGTAGTGGCGTAGCTTTCGGGATGCCGCCAAGACGGGCGAGAGCATCTTCCGTGCTGTGAATACTTTGTTTCAGCGCCGTGGAGGACCTTGTCGACGTAGTAAATGGGCGCTGAACGCCTCTCTTTCCGCCACTAGCACCGCGGCTGACCGCTGGGGTTTGCCGCGACGAGAGATCAACGGCTCGCCCGGTCTGGGGCGACCAAAGACGGGCGGGAGGTAAGATACTTCTTCGCACCGCCGAACGCCTCCTGCGCCGCCGCCCCACTCGAATCGATTGGTCTTCTTTAGGAGCTTGAGCAATGGGAGACTTTATCCCCAGCGCGAGCTATAAAGCGGCTCAGGAGGTCAAGCGTTTCACCAAGCACCGTGATCCGCCAAGTCACGCTGGGGCTTCATGTTCTCGATCGCGCGATCTTGTCGTGGTTCGCCTCAATCCTCCTCGGGAGACGAGGAATCCCAGCAGCTTGTCTGACGGAACGGCGAACACGCATTTCTCTCGATTAAGCTTGATGCAAGATTTCCTCGTGTTGGCGAAGGTTTCTTCCAGATCGCCGATTAACTCCTCCACCTTCTTGACTTCACCACCGGTCGCCGACATACACCTCCGTGTTCCGCCCTATTTGGGAGCGTGAGCGATATGCATGGCCCGCCGATAGGTTGGGCCCGCATTCTTCAAATCCAACGCCATCCTTGTATAGCAAAGATAAGCCCATGGGCGTGACGGCGGTCTTGTCTTCATCTTCTTCGCCATGCTAACTGGTGGTACCCGAGTACGCATCCGTAGCATACCGCCGCACCCCGCAGCTTGAGTCGACGATGAGATCGGCGCGGGCAGCGGTATGGATCCTTCGGCACGCCTTTGTTGAGGTCGGTGAAGTCCACGCACATCCTCCAACGCCTGCTGATTTCTTGACGAGGACGGGTTCGCGAGCCACCGGATGGGCGACACTGCGGGCGCACCCCGCCCTTAAGAGCTCGTCCACCTCTGGCGGATAACTTCGGCGCTTCCACCGATCGCTTCCGGACCTTCGTGATGACCGTCGCGGCCGGAACGCCGCCAATTTATGCTCAATCACCTCCACGGGACCCCAGCCATGTCGGACGGTTGCCACGCAAACACGCTCGGCGGATCAAAGAAGGAGACGAGCGCGCTTCCTATTTGGCGCCGAGAGGCGCCCACCCGAACGGTTCGCCGGTTCGACTCGGCCAGGAGACCGCTTAACCTCCGCGACGAACCGGGAGGCACGGTTCGCCGGAGGAGCTCCCAAAGTCGAAGCCTCGGCCTTCGGCACCGACGCTTCGCCAACAGCGAGGGCGCCCTTGTCGCAGCGAAGCGCCCGGCGGTCCACTTTCAAACGATGGGGCGGTGGCCCGGGATCTTCACCACCATGTACGATAGGGCACACCGCCATGAACTCGTCCGCGCCGCCGACCTAGTATGGCGCTAGGAGGGTCGAAGTCCGCCACCAACTCGAGCATCTCGGTGCGGAAGTTGTCGAGCCTCCGAAGGTTACCGGAGACTAATGCGCCCGGGCCGACGGACTCAGCCCCGGCGCGATGTCAAGAATGGGAGCGTTAGCGAAGCTCCCGCTCTTTGATCTCGAGCGCCACGGCGACCCGGCGGACAGGAGGTTGAGGAACTCCCTCCGCTCTACCAAAGACACGCCCTAGCTTCACATTCCGGACCGTGGGTGCAACCACGACGGGAGATGCCCAGGTCGGCGGCATCGTTGGGTGATCGGCTCGACCGAACGCGATCGGTCGCTCCGACCACGCCACCGCCTCATCGACCCAAAGCCGGGCACGGTGGCGCACACCTCTCATCGCACGCTTAAAGCTAGTGGGACGGATAGGTGGCGAACCGCCGTGGATGACGGTAACCTCGCGCCCGCCGCCGAAAACCAAGCGGCCGCCTCCTTGCCCTTTACATCGCCGGACGCCGCTGCCGCTGCTCGTGGACTCGCTTGTCCACCATTTGTCGACGACATGGCACCGCCAAGTCGTGGGAGTTGTTGCGGTGAATGGGACAAGAGGGCCTTCCGTCCCACTCACGGGGCGATGATTTCGCCTTCGTCGCGCCGCGGGGCCGTCCGCGCCACGGCGATCGCCATAGCCGCCGCCTCGGCCGCCCTGCGAGACCCGTACCCGCCGGCGCGCGACCTCCTCCTTTTTTACGCCGCCCGCGCCCATTGCGCTGGTTGGTCGCTGGTCGTCGTCGTCGTCGTCGTCGCTTTCGGCGGCTATGACCTGCCCGTCTCGCCGCCTTGCGCTTCTTCTTGTCCTTGCCGCGGGGTTCCTCGAGGTTCGGCCTGCGCCGCCCGGCCTGGCCCCGCCACAAGCGGCCGGGCGGATGCGAGCTCCGCTGAAGGGCGCGCTTGTGCGCTAAGGTGAAGAGCTCCTCCGCTGCTTTGATCTTGCGGTGGCCATCTTCTCTTTGACCTTGGGGTCTCGGCGCCTCTCCCGAATGCCGTGACCACGGCGTCGATGGAGATGCCAGGGATAGTGTTGCGGACTGACCGAAGCGCCAATATAGTCGCGCAATGACTCTCCTTTCTTCCGCTTCCACGCTGTGGAGGTCGTCTTCACCCCGGCTGCTCGAAGGTGCCCCGAAGTTGGTGACGAAGAGCTCCGAGAGCTCCTTCCATGACCCCACGGACTCGGGCAGGGTTCATGAGCCACGAGCGGGCTCACGGTGAGGACCGCGGGAAGTAGTTCGCGAGAACCTTCCCGACCCTCCGCCGGCTGCATTACCGTCGATAGATCTGCAAAACTCATCGGGGTTGGTGGAGCCGTCAGACTTTTCGATGGGGCCGGACGAAACTGCTCCGCCATCGACGCGGCGTAGCTCCTTAGAAAAGGCGCGCACCCAACGCCGGAGCCTCCTGCTCGGACGCCGTCCTCGCCCGCCGCCCCGTCGCCTAGGGCGGCGCCAAGAAGCGCCACCCTCACGGCCGGGCAGCTCTCTGGGGAACCTCTTGTTGGTCCCGCGCCGGGCGGGCAGATAATGTGGTCGCGGCAGCGGTCGCTGACCCTGCGGAGCTTGTCACGCAGTCTTCTATGCAGCAAGTGGCGGTCCTCCGATGGGACCGAGATCGCGCCACTGACGCCGCCGACCGAGCCCCGTGAAATCGCGCCGTTTGTCGTCTTGGCCCCGCCCTCACCAGAGATTCGCGAGAGAGCGCGAGGGCAACAAAGAACGGAGGACGCGAAACGCCGTTTCCCCGTCCCGGAAACTTGCACCACCGCCCGGCGCGCGCCGACGAAGCGGGCCAAGGCCAACCACGGCGCCGCCGGAGTCCGGAGTTACCGGAACCGTGGGTTTTCAGCAAAGGCCACGCCGCGGGAGGTTCTGTCGGAGTGCACTCCTCCAGGCCAGCGCCGCCTTGGCCGAGGCGGCCGCTTTCGCCAGGCTCCAACCTAGGCGGCGGCCACCGCCGGGTGATCCATCGCCATCGCGCGGCCGACTCATTGCCGCGTCCCTAGCGGCCGCTTCTGCTCCACCATGACTGCCGCTCGCCATCGCCTCTGAAGAAAGGTCGTGAGCTTGAACCGATGCTTAGCGCCCCTACTCGCGCGCCATCGACGGCGTGTTCTCCGCTCAACCACTGCGGATCACACTCCTGGTCAGATTTCTAGTCTGCTAGCCAACTCGATCAAGCTAGATCCGATTTGGACGTCGGGCACAACAAGGAGCGACTTCGCAGATTTACCCAGTTCGGACCCCTCGCGAATGCAGTCCTACTCCGCCGAGCCTTAGCCCTTTTCTCGATTGTGGTTGAATGGGAATGTGGTTACAGAGTGCCTCAATGCACGAACGCTTCGGATCGTGTATGTGTGTTCGTGTGCCTCTCCTCTCCTCTCTTCTCCTTTTATACAAGCTTTGGGCCGACGGAGAGAGCCGAGGGAGTAAGCGAGACAAATGTTCTCAATGACAATCGACAAGACACGACAGAAGAGACGAAACATGCCGCCTTGCCACGCCAGCCAGCTCGCCCTCGCGTTTCGCAGTGGCCTCGACCCGCATAGTCACACCGGTGAGTCTGCGGGTGGGGCCTCGCCTCCTCCCGACACGGCGGCCTCCTCAAGCAAACCTTCTCTCTGGCTGGTCAATTCTTCTCATGCACAGGACGATACTCGCCGACCTACAAGGGTCATCAGGCGGTAATCATTTCTTCCTCTGTCTATCCGCGTGGTGTCTTATTAAATGCGCTTAGTCTTCAGCAGCAGGGGAGCTCGTCCAAGACTCTTCGCAACGCCTCCCGCGTGGGCCCGCTTTGTGTGCTGGGCCTCGCTGGTCTTCGAGGGGCTCACCCACGCACTTTGGCGCGTGGGGCCCTCGCCTCACCGTCGGAGGGGCTCGCCCACGCACCCGCTGGCGCGTGGGGCCCTCCCGACCTTCGAGGGGCTCCGCCACGCTTGGGCCTTGCTCGCCCACGGACGCGTGGGGCCTCGCCTTACGTCGGAGGGGCTCGCCACGCACCCGGCTGGCGCGTGGGGCCCTCCCGCCTCTGAGGGGCTCGCCCACGCCTGGGCCTTGCTCGCCCACGGACGCTGGGCCCTCCCGGCCTCTGAGGGGCTCGCCACGCACTGGGCCTTGCTCGCCCGGCTGTGACGTGGGGCCCTCCCGGCCTTCGAGGGGCTCGCCCACGCCTGGGCCTTGCTCGCCCACCGACGCGTGGGGCCTCCCGGCCTCTGAGGGGCTCGCCCATCGCCATTGGGCCTTGCTCGCCCTTTGGCGTGGGGCCCTCTCGGCCTTCCTCAGGCTCTTTGTACCCCGGTATTTATTACACCGACAAGGCGAAATTTTATGTAATTTAGTGGTATTTATTTTCTCTGTCTAGATTGACACCAACAATATTCAGATCGAGCCAATAAGATTGTTTGTATTCTGATTGAGACCGGCTGGCCACTGAGGCCAGTGATGATCGACTTGAGGCCTCCTAATCCAGTATCTCCCCCTTACAACAATACATGCTCCACCTCGGCCCTGCCATCAAGCCATATCTGCAGATGTTGGTTTTCCACAAGTTTTTTCATGTATGTTCATCATAATCAGGGACGGATCCAGCATCAGGTCAGATGGGGCTTTAGGCCAGTGCCCCACCTACACTGTCTATGACAGTGGTGCAGCTCCACGTTTTATCCATTTATAATTTTTAGTGTAAAATAGAAGGGAAGAAGGGGCTAAATTTCAGACTTGCTATTAAACTAAACTTCAGCCCCTCCTATTATTTTTGGCTGCATCAGCCTCTGATCATAATAGGATGTACATCGAATTTCGTGTGGATCAAAGCCTCTCGTGAGCCTGGAAGTGTATGATTTGGCTGGTCCATGGTATAAACATGGACCAAGTAAACGCAAGCACGTCTTTGGCCTCAAGGTAGACACGTTCCTTTCTTCCATTTCAAGTAATTTCCTTACAGGATAAACAATGACCCATTTTTATGTTCCTTTTTCCATTTCATTTTTCGCAACTTTAGGATGAAATAATGACCCATTTTTTCCACCAACGTTCGGATGAAGTAGGAAAAAAAAAAGTTTTTTCTTCTAGGATTTTGCCCCCAACATTCAGATGAAAACAATTGACACGATTCATTGGGAAATGGAAATAAAAAAAATCCGAATAAGTGTGCATATGGTTGACAAAATATATCAGAACGAGTATATATACTCAGTTGAAAATAAGATACCTGCTACCAAAAATTCATAAAATTTGGCTGAAATAAGGATAGAAAATACGAGAAAGATATTTGTTTCTTATTCCAACGGTCAGAGTTTTTTTTTCATAATTCGGAAGAAAAACCAAGAAAAATTACGTTCTTTTCTTTCCAACTTTTGAACTTCCCCCCAATTGTCATATCAACGTTGAGATTAATAAGGTTCTATTCTTTTGGGATGATCTTAATGGCTGAAATGATTGAATTTTGGGCTCTAATGTTTTTAAAACGTTAGCACCCATTTCAAAACAGCAAAAAAAAGTGTTAAAAAACCAAAATCATATATTTTTTCAAAACATATATAAGTCGTTAAGCTTTTTAAGTCGTCAAGATGTTAAGTCATTAAACTATTAAGCTAGAAAAAAATAGAGCCTAAGAAAAATCCTTTTTCTCTTTCAAGATATTCCCCAACATTCGGATGTTGCAAGATGGAATAAAAATCCGGTCTCGCAGTAATGATTTCTTGTTCCATTGTTCGTATTCTTTACCAAAAGTCGGATCGGATGAGAACAGAAAAGGTGAAGAAAAAATAGACCTTTCAATGTTCCAATGATATCTCGTTCCAACATTCAAATCAAACGAAAAGAGAAAAGAAAAGAAAAACGGATCAAAAGAAAAGTAGTACTTTAGCAGACTAGGATCTGCATTTCTTTTTAATTATGCTGGAACAATGCTTTATTAGTCGCGATTTGTATCTTTAGTTTCGATTCGTGTTACGAACTGGGACTAACGTGTGCCGTACCAGATGGCATGCACCCGTTTGTCAAAACGCTCTTCTGGTCCGATTCGTATTTGTGGACAAAAAAATCATGTTTTTGTCCCAGTAGCCATCAACCGAGACTGTTACCACTACCAGTCCAGGTTCATGGCTAACTGGGACTGATAGACCAGTATGAAAGATCGCTTATCTAGTATTGTGATTTTCATCAAACGGATCTCCCAATTGATATTCCATCACAAACATTTTACCATGCAAAAAACTCTCGTCTCTCTCACCGTCCCACAACATGTTGTCGTGGGAATGCATTTCCCTTGCTTGCATTCGCCACCGGCCACCGGCCACTGTCTCTTGCTCGGATGTTTCCTATGTTATTAGAGTTGGTGTTGAACATGTATAGAACTGGTTACATGTACTTTGTGTTCTAGTAAACAGAGAAAAGTCTTGTCAGGGTCCAACTAGTACCCTGATTCCTTAATAAATAGGGGAGCACCCTTGGTGTAACTTGTAACCACCAAGTAGTGGCATAGGCTCGCAAGGGGTTGTGGCCAGCATAAGTCCGTGACCCGGGTGAGCCAAACTATAATAGCAAACATCGTGCCTTCGTTGTCATTCAGATCTAGTATCGACGTGCAGTTTTTCAAAGAAGTGGTATCAAAACTAAGGTTCGATGATGCGGATGATCTTCGAGGAGACGCGATGACTAAGCATACACGAGTGTGTTAAAGAAAATGTCTGGTTCGACACAAGGTGAAGCATGGCAGCGATTGACAATTTGATCAGTGGTGTTGAACACTCTGGCTGGATGGCCTGGACCGTTTGATCGGCTACCGTTGGCAAGGGATCAACCAGACATGGTAATTGTACCAACAACGTGGCTATCGAAGATAAAGGTTTCAGCGCTCGCAATCAGACCGGCCACCAAATGCGGCGAGACAGCTGAATAGATTAGGCCGAAGAAAGTTTCGCGCAGAGCGATGCGATCAATGTTGCAAAAGAGGGGACTGTCGGGGATAAAATCACGGCCCATTGCCATGGCCCACTTCCTGACGGCCCAATCGAACAGCCTACTAGGGCCTAGCTCCCTGGAAGGTTCTATCAGGCCCATGTGCATCCTGCCGAGCAGCTTCCTAGCTGGCACGGTGCGTAATGGCTTAGCATTCCTGTTTGAGTCCGACTCGAACAAAGTTCTGCACGGCTACGTGAAGACCCGGACGTGGTTTCCCGGATTGGACCAGACGTCGTGATCCCCAAGAATTGGAGTATACCTTATCTACCTCGGGATATATTTGGCACGTATCGAGTTCGCTATAGACTTGTGGTCAGCCCGGCCCTATTATCACTCGGTAGGTCGGTTGCTCAATACTATATAAATAGGACCCCTACGGTGTGTAAAGGGGCCAATCCTGCGCGACTTGAAGCTAAGATCGCGTATTGCTTCCTGTACACCTAGAATCTCGTCGAGACCTGTTCGTCTCGCCGAGTTTCTCCTTGCAATCATCGTTCATATAAAGAAAGGCTGGACGTAGGGTTGTTATCTCCCCGGAGAGGCCCGAACCAGGATAAAAACCCTGTGTCTTCCTGTTGTTCCTTGATTGCTGTTTGCCCTGCTCGGCAGGTCTTCTATCTCCCTTTCTCAAGAACCTTAGTTGACTTGGGACCGATATCTCAACCGTCGACAGTTGGCGCCGACCGTGGGGATCTAGTAGATCAAGCCTGTTCGAGCATGTCGAACTCTTTCAGCAACCAGGAAAATCTTCCTGAGGGCTATGACTCAGAAGAGCAGGATGTCACATCCCCTGTCAGATCGGATCGATCCCTTCGATCTCGGTCGCCTTCAAGATCTGAGACAGAACTCTCTGGCTATGTCCCAGAGATGGTCTTAGATTAAGCTCCCGTCATTGACGATGATTACGGAACCGACGATCTTTACGCTGGTTTAGATCTTTCGGATTCTAGGGCCATGTCAGTTGATTCGGCGACACAGTGATGACACCGTCTAGTGTGCCAACACACGGTCGTCGCAGCGTCAACATGGCCGGCGCGGGGACTTCAGAGGATTCTGCGCGGGCCACAGCGGCCGACGAGATTGGGCAGTACAATTCTGCTCGGCATCAGGATGGGGCTACGCTAGCTGCTGGCGAACAAGATGTTGTTTGCCGCAGACTGGATGCTTCCATTAATCAGACCTTGGCGCAGATTCGCGACCAGTGCAAGCGACAACGTCGCGACCCGCTTCGCGCACCTACGCCAAGTCCCCCGGCAGAAGCTCCACCTGCTCGGGTTGAATCCTCGCGTGACTAGACTCCGGTCGGGCAAAATGAGAAAGCTTTAGGGATCCTAGGACCCCTAGATCAGAGTCGGGAACTACTTCAAGCCATGGCAACGGTGATCAGATCCACCAACCAGGCCGACCTCGCCCATATGGGCAACGCTGTTGCTTCTCACCTAGAGCAACTGGCTAAAGGCCTTAAGTCCATAAGCGAAGTTAACACCTCCTCCAAGCAGCGCAGTCAGCCTACCCGGAATGGCTCGGACAGCTCCGATCGATCGCATGACCCTCGTCACCGTCAAAGGACTACTGTCCACGAGCAGGCTACCCATGGTCGACAACGCTCGCCAAGTCCTATGGTCGCCGCGATCACAGGGGCAAGCGGGCACGCGACGATCACGGACGATCCCCTCGGGAGAAGCGCATCATAGCGACCACGAGGAAGGAGCGCGGAGGACTGTCTCGGAGAGAGTTTCTCAAGGCGGAATCCTCCCGTTCAACAAGAGCCCCTCCGCACAACACGACCAATGTCTTTTCAAGACTAGGTACTGCAAGAGAAGGTGGTCGGGCGTACAGTTTGGGCTGCAAGGCTTTCTCAGATGAGCTCCGCGCTGTCAGGTGGCCTCCCAAGTTTAAGCCTGGCCACGTGGAGAGGTACAATGGGAGCCAAAACCCAAAGGAGTTCCTTTCCATCTACGCTACAGCCATCATGGCAGCCGGAGGTGATGAGCTGGTCATGGCGAATTACCTCCCGACTGTCCTTGAGGGTGCTGCTCGGACGTGGCTATTCAATCAGCAGGAAGGTTCCATTCGCTCTTGGGACCAACTTTGTGACGCTCTGATTGCCAACTTCCAAAGCTGTTACGTGCGTCTAAGCAAGGAGGATAATCTGCACCAGATGATCCAGATGAATGGGGAGACCCTCTGCAACTTCATGAAGTGTTTTATCAAGATCCGCAACACGATCCCGAACATCTCGGACGAATCTGTTGTCCGCGCTTTCAAAAACGGTGTCCGCAACGAGCGGCTCACCCAGAATCTCGAGATCAGTGAGACATAGACCACCACTGACCTGTTCAAGACGGCTGACCGCTATGCCAATGCGGCAGAGCGTGTTCAATACAAGAAGGCGTTTGACAAGGGCGAGCTGCCCGCCCAGCCTAGTGTAGATGAGAAGAAGAAGAGCAGCAACAATCCTGGTGACAAGTCCCAGAAGAAAAAGAACAAAGGTGAGGCGAACAATACCGTCGCGGGTATAGATCGCGCACCTCCTCCCAAAGACGGACAAAAGAAGCCCAACAATAACTACAAGGACAAGAAGCCTGCCCAAGGAGGCAATCGAGGCAAGAAAGGTCCGAATGACCGATATTGCCAGTTCCACCAGAACAACGAGCACGATATCCGCCATTGCAGGACCTGGGCTGCAAAGCTCGAGGATTTCTACAACGGCAAGGGCCCAATGCCCACCCTGCCCCGAAAAGGGTGATGCCGGCAAGGACAAGCACCAAGCCGATGGTGGTGATCGGGACGATGAGGATGACTATCCTGAGCCCGTGAACCACATAGCCGTTATCTTTGGCAGCTCCTCGGCTTATCCCTCTCGGCGCAGTCTCAAGGAAGCTGCTCGGGAGGTCCACAACGTTGAGAAGGGCAAACCACAGTCCGAGACAATGAAGTGGACCGAGGTTTCCATCTCCTTCTCTAAGGAGGATTGCCCTACTGGAATGACCAAGCCTCAGCGGCTCCCACTGGTGTTCGCTCCAACCATCAGCAACGCCAGAGTCGGGCGTGTCCTGATCGACGGCGGGAGTGCTTTGGACTTGCTTTCTGCAAAAGTCTTGGATGAGATGCAAATTCCTCACTCCAAACTCAAAGAGGACGTGATGCCCTTCTATGGGATCGTGCCGGGAGAAGCTGTTCGGCT
Source organism: Raddia guianensis (assembly GCA_036346415.1). Taxonomy (NCBI): domain Eukaryota; kingdom Viridiplantae; phylum Streptophyta; class Magnoliopsida; order Poales; family Poaceae; genus Raddia; species Raddia guianensis. Next base: position 11,647,448 of record CM070537.1, on the reverse strand, counting down.
GCTGGGGCAGATCGTTCTGCCCGTTACCTTCGGCAACTCAAGCAACTTCCGGACAAAATTGATCATGTTTGACGTGGTCGATTTCCCATCAGCCTACAACGCGATCTTGGACCGGCCATCTCTTGGCAAGTTCATGGCTGTATCCCACCATGCATATCATTGCGTGAAGATTTCGGGCCCTAGCGGCGTGATCCCGAAGGGCAATTACAAGGCCGCTCTAGATTGCGACGAACAATCTCTTGCCCTGGTCGACCAGCTTCCACCGCGTGGTCGACTAGCTTCCACCGATATCCCAACCGTCGACAAGGACATCACGGCACTACAGGCCTATGTGGTCGTGCACGGGGAGTACTCGGTGGCACGCTGGGGAACGTGCTTGAGGGTTTTAAAATTGGATTTTTAGGTGGAGGAATTTTTTAGGGTTTTTTGGCACTCGGTAGACATTCTCGTGATCTCTACGGTGATAGCGGCAAACTGTATGATCGATGGCCGTGATTACTACGACATAGTTGGAATAGCGACAGTGACTCGGCCTAAGAGGGCCATGCTGAGAGTAGGGGTGAAAACGAGGAGAGCCTTAGCAAGCCAGGCTTGTTTAGGCTCGGTTCGTTTTTGCAAGCTAGCTAGCTTGGCTCGGCTCGATTGGATGACCGAGCTGAAAAGCCGGCTTGGGCTAGGGCTCGGTAAAGCTCGTGAGCTTGTTTGCAAAATCACAAAATCTTGTTTGCAATTGAGCAGAGAGCCAGGTACTAGGGAGTAGCTAGCTAGCTATTTCCTAGGGCCTATAAATTTCATATGTAAATTAACAATAGCATCAAGTTCATAACAATATTAGCTTACAAGTTACAATAAATTAACAATACCATCAAACATGTACATAATGACATAATCTGTCCGGGCTTCGAGCGAGCCACGAGCGAGTCAGGCCTGCCTCGGCTCGTGCTCGTTTTTGGACCGAGCTGAAAAATGTGTTCGGCTCGTGCTTGTTTGTAAACGAGCTGAGCCCAAGATGCTCGCGAGCCATGAGCTAAAGTTCTAGCCCTAGCGGCGAGTAATCCTGGCTCACTATGCCTGTAGCAAGCGCAAAGGAGGCTCAATCGGGCTGGATGCAGTAACAACCGAGGCATGCGTGCGACCTAAGATGGAGGCAGATGTGGTGGAAGTGGTTCGGCAAGACTGGGAATGGCGCAGCGCGTGGAGGCAGGCCAAGGACGCTGCGCTGGTGGTTCATGTGGTGGTGTCAGGTGTGTGGCCTAGGCTGACTAGCACTGAAGGCTTGCGGGACATCATTCGCAGGCCCGTGCGGAACGCAGTTGAAGCGGGCCAAGGCGACGTGTTGGTAGTGGCACTGTGGATTGGGCCGATCTGGCTCTGCTGGTAGGCGATCACGGTGCACAAGCAAAGCTAAGTCAGATTGGAGGAGCAATATCAGGCTGAAGCTGAAAAATAAGAGGAAAATAGGAAGGGGAAGTCCAAATTGGATATGAAATACAAGTCTATCGGGACTAGAATTACTGAACGAAAGTTAGGCACCCCCATTACTATAATAGCAGATCTAGAGGAGTCAATGTTAAAAATATCCAAGCAGCAAAATAATGTTTTTTAAAGAGAGAAACTCGGATTTGCAAATCCACCGATTGCTATTGTGAACACAATTTTTAGACCAGGCGAGTGTGCGAGGGATGCATTCAGGTTCTGAAGGAAGGCGTTTGTGGAGGCTATTGGTGTTTCGTCAGGGATATTGGGCGGTCCTGGCAAGAAAACCGACAAGGATAAGGAGCCGCTTGAACCATAGGTTGGCAAGATGAAGCCGATAACCAATTTTGACTTGGTAAAGTTCAACAGTAATGGCAGCTTTGAGGGTCAAGGAACTGCTGGTGCAAAACAGGATCATGACTGCTCTCAAGGATACCAAGCTGAAGAAGCTTGAAGACGCTGATTGGGAGATGCAGTTACATGTAGTCGCTACCGCAAGGTTGTGTCTCAGATCAGGTCATGTTCCTTGTCATGGAGTTGAGTACACCATGGAAAATTTGGAACGAGCCTTTTGCTCAGTTTATGTCCAAGACTCTTACCAGCTGGCTATTGAAAGCAGAAGTTGTATGGGCTAAAGATCGATGTAGGAGGGTGCTAACCTGAAGGAGCACATAGATGTTTGCAATCAATGTGGTCGCGGATCTAGGTCAACTAGATGTGAATCTTGATGTTGAAGACAAGGCCATAATCCTTATATGTTCGTTACCTCAGTCCTATGAGCATTTGGTCATGATCGACGTTGACGTATGGTAACGATAGCATCAAGATTGAAGATATCACTATGGCTCTACTTGCTCTTGAGATGAGAAAGAAGAAGTGTATGGAGGAGGAACCTCGATACTCAACAGTGATCAAGGTATAAGTAAAAGGACTGGAAAGAACTATAGGGAAGGGCAAAGGCATGCGGTGTTTCAGGTGTGGAGAGTAGGGACATGTGAAGACGAAATGCACAGCCAAGGAAGGAGTTGTAATCTTAGCAAAGGCTAGTAGTGACTCAAAAAGCAGCAGTGGACAAATGCTCTCGATATTCAATACTCAGTTTAAGTGAAGTGTGGATGATAGATGTCGGAAGTTCTTATCAAGTGACACATAAGGAGGAATGGTTCTCTTCATACAAGGTGGATGAACTTGGTTCCGTTTACTTGGGCGATGGCACAACTTATCGTGTTGTTGAAGTAGGTGAGGTCAAGATCAAGATGTGCGACGGAGTGCATCAGATACTTCATGGTGTGAAGTAAGTGTCGTGGCTAAAGAGGAATCAAATCTCTATTGGAGTCCTACTTGAGTAAGGTATGGTTCCAATATAAAGAAAATGGGAAGACTAATGAGATCATAAAGGATGGGGAGACTGTAATGACTGGAAAGAGGTATGTTTCTTATCTTTATAAGATGAGAGGGAGCACTGTTGCAGGTATAGCTACTGAGTCAGAGGTGGCAACTTCGGTTCAAGATGGTGGCAAGTCTGAGGCCAAGACAGACTCATCGTGTGGCTCGATGTGGCCTCCGAAGGAAGCAACCAGAGTTCGGTACACAGGCTCGCATAAGACGTTACGACGACTTCAAGGTTTAGCTTTTTAGAGTTAGTGTCGAATATGTGTACATAGACTTTGTGTTGTAATAGGTAGGGGAGGATCTAGTTAGGGTCGGACTCGTACCCTAGCTCCTATATGAATAGGGGCACCCTTGTTGTAACTGTAACGATCAAGTAGTGGCAATAGGCTCACAAAGGGTCATGTCCGACATGACACCGTGACCCGAGCTACCGTTATGGTCCGTTGTTGGAGAGAACTGCTCATAACTATTATCCTACAGATATAAACGAAGAATCAAACTGCATTACCAAACATCATGTCTTCGGTGTTGTTCAAATCTAGTATTTACGCTCTGTTTTTGTAGCACAACCAACGCACACAACATTGCTCCTGCATGTTAACCAATTTATCTCACCTAGACCGACCGGAAAAAAAATCCTTGCTATGGTTGATAAGAGTTTGCATGACAAAACAAGTTTTGTTGTTGCTACGGATCACCAAAACCTTCCTTGCAAAGGGAGACAAAACTAGGAAAGAGAGCCAACCTACTGTCATTTCTAACCCGGTGCAAACCATGGTTTTCTTTTCATACACACGGGAAAGTAGTTGTGAAACCGAGTGCAGCCTTCTATATTTCGAAATCATATAGTTTTTGTTATGTTTTGTGTCAAAAATATGTACAAATAGGGTTACAATTGGACTCTTAGTTGTAATAGGCAGGGTTGGTTTAGAGTAGGAGTTTGACTCTATCCAGGCCTCCACTATATAAACGGAGACGACCTTGGTGTAACCCATGACAGCGTCCAATGTAGCGGCTTAGACTCGTTGAAGGTCATGATCGGCTTGTGCCTGCGACCCACGGCAGTTGGCTGCATCGCTGGGGAGGAGCGCCCATAATCCCATAATCTTTGCCCCGCAGATGTAGGCTAAGAGCTGAATTGCGTTAATAAACATCGTGTCTCCTAGTGTCATTCGTGATCTTATATTGGCGTAAATCCTAACGGTTTCAAATGAAAATTGCTAAAATAATATTACACCAAAATTTAGCAATAAGTCTTTCTTGTAAACAAAGCCTCAGGCATATTGACCCTAGGGTAGATAGTTCTAAATGGCACTTTTCACGCAAAAATGTGGGATTCAAAAAACTGAAATAGAATGGGTTGTTCAACTAAGTTTTGAGATCTTTAGGATATGATGATTTAGAGATCTTTAAGAAAAGAATTTAGAAGGCTGTATTAATTTGGATTTGGAGATGTGTTTTTTCGTCACTAAAAACTGAAAACAGCAAAAATAAGTCAGATACACATGCTAAACAACTGAAAAAATTCAAATCATTTGCACCATGTTGAAATGGGAATCTCAACTATTTAATGTGTTTCATCCTCACCTATTTTGCCAACTTAAAAAAGAACATCATGGACATGACAAAAGCAACATCTTTGATGAGTGAAAATCAGCTTCTTTAAGACAATCATCACATGAAAAACATAACAAAAGAAAGGAGTGTTGTGTTTCCTTTTTTTTAAAAAAAATTCTTTTGTCAATCATGCATCGTTTACCGGGTATCATTAACATGCAGTATTAATCACCTCGAAAGAAACACATAAGCTACCTCCATCTTTATAGTTTCATTTTCTTCTACCTTTTTTGTAATAGCAAACAATCATGTTATGCCGCAAGCACAGGATAATCATCTATTGTACATTTATATGCAATGACATAGTAAATGTTAGGATTTACGTCAATGCAAGAGCACGAACGACAACAGGACACACAATGTTTTGTAACGCAGTTTAGCTTACGACTACCTCTATTGGGCTCTGATTATGGGCACTTTTCCCCATCAATAATACCACAGTATATCAGCTGTCCGACTCATGGCCAAAGGCTAGCCGCTGACCCCCTCAGACCTATGTTACTATTATGCAATCCTTATCATGGGTTAGATTAGGGTTGCTCGCCCTTTTATAATGAAGGTCTAGACCAACCCTGCCTATTACAACTCGGAGTCCAATTGCAACCCTACATTTTAGACACAAAACCTAACAAACTCCACCTTATAGAATATGACCTTCTCCACCTTTAAGTCATTCCAGCATTTTGCGTGAACCCGTGTGTCTGAACTCTTGTTGCTTCCATCTTCTGCAGCCTACATAGGGCTGCCCGACAAGTCCTTGAACTCGTCGCCTTTTGAAACAGATGTCGTCAACTCTGGAAAAACATGCTTAGTAGCTCCACCTGCAACGGTAGCCCCTTCTATAAGGAGAACCTCAGCACTGTCGCCTCCTGAGTCACTTAAGCCTATTGCCACATTAGCAACCGCTTCCTTTGATGGACCTGGACAGTCCATGTTTATGTGCCCCCCTCATTGCAGATATAGTACCACATCGCCCTATCATTTTTCTTGGTTTTCTTTCCGGTCCCATGACCATCTTTATCACATGTGACTAGCGAAGCAACAAAACAAGGTTCTTTTGCTTAATTTTTAATCTTCCCCAATTGATGAGACATAAGTGCCGCAATATCCTCAGTCTTAATATTATTCTTGCCATATATCACCTTGTGACCAAATGCTCAAAGGTTGGAGGCAACGAACAAAAAAGAATAATTGTCTTGTCTCCATCAGCGATTGTCACCTTCAGATATGCTAGATCCATGCCATACCTGTTGAAAACATCAATGTTTACTTGCATATCAGACCCTCCTGTGTGTTCAGCCCATACAACTTCCGCTTTATATACAGCTTGCTAGTTATATTGGACACAAACTAATTGACCAGCTTGTACCAAATTTCTTTTGGTAATGATTACTCCTTGAGGTGGTACATGACTTGACTTGAAAGACAAATGCGTATGGTTACCGTTGTCTGCAATCGCATATCCTCCCAATCATCCGCCTCCACCTTCTTCGATTTATTCCCCTTAAGAGCCAGCATAATCCACTGTTGCATCAGCAGATCTCGGACCCTCACCTACCGTAAACTAAAGTTTCCCGTACTGTCAAACCTCACCAAACCAAAATTTGTACCCGACGGCTTCATTCTACGGACCTACGATTTTCCCATCCCAACTGCTTGTCGATGGGTTTATCGCCACCCAACCCGTTCGATATCTTGAAAACATGTCCAACAGCCCTCCAAGAATGCCTCCCTCTTTCCAAATTTCACACCTCAAAACCTCATATGAAATCTGCTCTCAAAACCACCGTTGATTGCTTTGGATTTTGGGTTTGGCTCCCCCTTAGACCTGCCTTTATAGTAGTGAGGAAAATCAACCACGAGTAGAACTCCTCTTTCTTCTTGTACTCAAATTGCTCAATTTTTCCATGAATTTTGGACCAGCATTGTGCAATTCGAGCCGGATTCGGCCTCCAGCTCGTCCAACTGCCAGCTGCCTCCGTGCCATGGCCCACGCGTCCACACCTAGGTCTCCATGCCCCGCCTGGGCCTCCAGCGAGCGCGCGCTTGCACCTACCGCTTGCGTCGTCCACCTCAAGTGTAAGCTAGCTCCCGCTAACGCTTTGGCCAACAGGTCTCCCGTTCCTTGGCCTCCCGTCTGAGCCCGCCACGTACAGCGTGCCTCCCGCCCGCTGGTTTGATCGCGAACGCTGAGATCATCACCGTGACCTACCGACCTCACCGGCTTTGTTGTTGGCCCAATCACCACGTTTGGGAAATCGATCCCTGCCAACGGTAGCGAATAAAGAGGTTCGAGCCTCCTGCCCGAAGTGTTCGACACTGTCGATCAAATCGTTGATAGCTGCCATTCTCCACCTTTCGTCAATAGGGCGTTGTCTACGGTGCACATGTATGCATGAACCTCGTGTCTCCCCCTCATGGCCAACCTTAGCTCTGATACCACTTGTTAGGATTTATGCCAATGCAAGATCATGATCGACAACAGGAGACACGATGTTTGGTAATGTAGTTCAGCTTACGCCTACCTCTGCGAGGCTATGATTTTTGGCACTCCTTCCTAATCCATAATACCGCAGCATACCAGCTCCCCAGGTCGCGGCCATAGGCTAGCCGCTAACCCGTTAGACCTATGCTACTATTATGCAATCATTAGTATTGGTTATACCAAGGCTGCTCCCCTTTAAATAATATAGGCCTGGTTAGAGTCTCACTGCTACTCTAAACCAACCTTGCTTATTACAACTCAGAGTTCAATTGTAACCCTCCTTGTATACATATTCGACACAAAACCTAACAATAAATGATACGGGAAAGAATTCCAATGGAGTTGCATATTGTGTCTTCACCATAGCTATGGTCGTTATTATTTTGGGACGAACAATGTATCTGCCTCCTTCCATGCAGCGTCGGTGTACCTAATAGTTTTGCCGTCAAAGGATTTGAAATTGAAGTACTCTCTTCTATGCGTTCGCCAGAATAAAGGTAGGTTACTGATTAGTGATGGGATTTGCTTTACAAAATTTGCAGGTACCACAGCAACGCCTTCATTGCTTGCCGCTCAATTCATACAGTAAACAAGTTAAATCCGTCATTCGTGTATCCTCTGCTTGAGAGATTCTTCAAATACCAGGTCTGCCTTTTATAGTTCTTGTTCAACTTAGTGCTTGTATATACAGGTGGGTCTGTACTTTGTTTTGGTTGTTTGCTGATTTCAAACATGCATTGCTGACATTGGAGTATAGTTAGCTTATATAAGTAGGATCAGGTAACTTGGCTGCATGACGCTAATAAAGCCTTTAATTGTGAAATTGTCACTCTTTTGCCTGATTAGGAAAGTGTGCACTGTCATGTCAATTTAGATTAGCCAAAAAGGAGTGGAATGTTTTATCAATAACGAGAATGATTGAATCAGCCAAAGCCACACTTTATTTTCAATATGAAGATATGTCGACGTTGTGGAGATGCACAATCATAGTCATTCCTTTATTTGTATAATCGTGGATTTTCATAAATACAAAGCAATTAATAAAAAATTATAAAATTTGGACGATAGTGATATGCCACTGAGATGAATAATTTGGATGATTTATATAATTATATGGAGAGTTTGAACCTCAGATTTTGCAATCACGTTCCAAAATACAGTAATCGTGTGATTTGCGAAGCACACCATAAAAAAACTCATATATAGATATTATCTGATTAGGATCACACAATCAACTTTCAGGAGAGCTATTACAACCAGCCAACTTACACAAAAACGAGGGCGACAGTAGTCTCCGAAGTAGCATCCGACCTTGTTCTCCCCGTCATTGGTGAAGCAAATTTGGCAGCATATAAGGCAGGTTTCAATGACTCACAATCAGACCAATCCACAAGGATTTCTTTCAAGGTGGACAACCTTCAAACCTTGTTATTCCTGCCGGATGTTTATGCGAACGAAGTTTATCCATGTTATTATCCGTGTTTTAATCACATTATTCCCCTCGTGGTTTGTAGTTTGGATGTGCGCGAGGTGTAACCGGGACGCCCTACTTCTTTGTGAATGGTATACCACTCAGCGACTACTCTGGTTCTCCTTTGGACTACAACAAGTGGATATCTATCCTTGATCCATTGGCTGGCAAGATGTAGAAAGGAATGAGGTTATTTATTGTGGTCTGCTCCTTGAGGCAGTAATGAACCTTGCGATAATATGTTATTCTGCCCCTTCAATAAATCAGTAAAATATCAAATATATTGACTCTCTATTATTGTTTATGATATTTTCCAAATTTGTTTAACATCATTTATTGAGATAATAATGATTAACAGATTGTATACGATTGAACAGATTCCATGTGGTAATTATGTTATTCTTGACAGTTCAAACTAAATGACAGTATATGCTTGACCACACTAAAGGCTACAAATAGGCAAATATATAGGCCCTGCGGGTATAGTCATATCTTTACAAAGAATCACTTAGGCCCTCTTTGATACCTTGTTTAGTTGTAGTTTAGTTGTGGTTGGGAAAATTTGACCATCTTTGAATGTGCTTTGAAAAAGCTAAATAAATTATTAAAAAAAAAATTCTTGAGATCTTTGAGAAAAACCCTACAAAGTACTAAAAAAATTATTTTCAAAAAATGAAGTATATGGCCTATACAAAATATTCAAATTTTCCCAACCACAACTAAACTAGAACTAAACAAGGTATCAAAGAGGGCCTTAGTTATCAAAGACTATCTAAACGACCTCAGACAATGCAAAGAGTAGCAAGAAATCTCGTTTACCAGAGGAACCATTACTAGAGTCACGTCCCCCCCCACAATCCTAGACTCGTTACCTATGATGCGAAAGAGTGACATGCAATTGGCACACGTTATGTTTAGGACAATGTTTAGTACTTGTAACTGATGAGTAAATAGAGGAATCAGTATGCTAGAGACGTTAGTTCGTATGTAGCTATAAAGATCACCCTCTCTTGAGAGATCACACTTTGTTGTAATCACAATCATGCTCCATTTTTTCACAACAAAACAGTGGAGCATGGTTCAACAGAAAACAATATCAGAGACGTCGGCTGAAATTACTATGTCGACTGCCCAAGAACTGATGACACCAATTTGGACCAATGTCGGAGGCTTCAACATAAACCGAGACATACATACTCCCTAGCCCACACGGCAGAGCACCAACTTCGCAGCAGTACCGTTAGGGTGTGTTGGTGTCGGCGGCTTTCAGTAGCCGCCGACATAGTCCTCCCCCAGGTGGCCAGCCTAGGGATGCAGTGTTGTCGTTGGGTTTCGCTTAGGCCGCCAACACAGATAGCCTATATCGTCGGCCGGCCGACGGCAAATGCCTGTGTTGATGGCTTTGGCTATCGACACAGAGTGCGATTCCTGTAGTGGTTGCTATCTTCACCACGAGAGGCCCAAACAAGGATAAACAACATACATTGCTCATTCTCTTATATTGTTAGCTCATAGACCCTTCAAAGTCCCACCATTGAAAAAAAGTCTCGTTGATCCTTTATTCAAGAAATAAATTTGTCGGGGCAGTCAGATTTTTCTGCAACCCGGTTTTATCAAACTAAATCCCTTATGCTAATAGTACATGTCCCAAGAATCGGTTCACGTAACCATAGTAAAACAAAGATGTATCAAATTAGTACTACATTTTGCTAGTAAAATTTATCAGAGTACGACGGAGCATAATATAAAATCATTCGGGCTATAGGTCCCGAATCAAATTAAAAGATACAATAGTAAAATTAGTGTCACATGAGGGACACATGCACAACTGATTGGAAACAACTAATAGTTTGGATAACCTTCCGAAAAAATAACAGCGACTTTCTATGTGTCCTCAAACTCCTTACCTACTCGTTGAGATGAACTGTCCACATAAAAGGCAGAATTAACGTATGCCTGCTAGCAAGTCTTTCCTAGAAATGTCCATGCTGATGCTTATCATATGAAAGCTGAGGGTGATTTGCATAAAAAAATTTTACTTAATATTATAAAAACATTTAGGAATACATAATTGTATGTAGCATAACTTAGAAATGAACTTCATAGAACATAACAGGTCTCACAATTTCGAATATATTCACATATATCGCTCGGTTCTCCTACATAGGACTGGTAAGCTCACGCTCACAGGCACCACAGGGTTATATTTAGCTGTGTGCACACAGCCGGAACGTCCTTGACAAGTCATACTAACCCAAAAGCATTTTTGGTATACATGATAATAATCTTAGTGGTGACGGCCAGGTGGTGGTCGCATATTACAATAGCATAACATATAATTGGAAACTCTAAATTAATTAAATTATCGCAACGCTATTAAACATAGCAGCAGTTCTGAATAAAGCTATAAAACTGGGATTTTATAGAAAGACTAGTCCTGTTCACACTACTGCGGATCGGGGTAGGCCAAGCGGCTCGTAAGGCCTGTGCAAGCGGTTTTAGAACTGCTTGCAGGCAACCGCGACTGATGCCCGACGGGCATCACAAGCGGCTCCCAGAGCCGCTAGTGAACCCCCCTCTGCAAGCGGTTCGCGGGGCGATGGCACGGACGGGCGTGGAAGCCACGTGAGGCTCTCTGCAAGCGGTTGGAGCCACGAACCGCTTGCCGAGAGCATCTCATAGCGTTTCAAGAACGCTATGTAACGTCGATTTAATGGCCACCGGTTATTTCATTTCAGGCGCGCAAATAGATATTTAAATATATATTTAATGAGGAGATATTTTATTTGTCGTTTAAATTTAAATACATATAGGATGAGCATATAATTAGCGATCAAACAAGCTTAAATATATTAGATAATACATGTAATAATGTACACTTTATATGCACCGCCAAATTTACAAAGTTTATAATTAATATACATTGTGCAAAATGGATAAAACAGTTCATTTTTCTTGCGGTACTCTTCTTGGCGCTCTTTGACGACGAGAAGTCGTCCCTAGTTCGTTCGTGTTCGAATATGGATCTCGATAATGGAACTCGCATACAGGGGTTAATGACCTCATCGAGAATGAAGCGAGCAGTTGCTCTCGTAATCTGAGCACCCGATGATGTGGTAACACTTGATATGTTTATCCATGTCGGGCCGCCAATTCAATTCAAGTGAAAATAAATAAATCGTGCACCCATAATGTAAATTAATGGAGCACATAAGAACGTTATTCAGTTGTTGCTAGATGCATGGTTGCGTGCATATATATCTGAACCTCTTCAGAGTTTGAGGCTCAAGCTCGCCGTGGCACATCATTTGGATATAGTGGAACACATAGTAGCCACATATGTTGTTTCCCGCAGATTGTTGTTTTACCTATGGTCGATGCGAGGCAATTACAGATCAGTAATAATAAAAAATATTAATTGACAAAGGGCAATTACGTCGTTTTAGCGTACCCGATTAAGCTTAGCTTGATATCGAATTCCTTCTTAAAACGTCCTTTCAATCTCTTGAAAGCTCGAGAACGCCTTGTTAAGGAGGTCAATTATCCACCGTATATCTTTTGCGGTTTTCTCCGTGAGTCTTGGGCGATGATCATGCTTTTGTCAAGCCTTATGATTATAAGGATCGATGGAACCTATTTATATATTACAACAGTTATGACATGTAATTAAACAATATATAGTGTGCCATCAGTGCCTTAAGCAATATAAGAACGAGATGTTAGTGAGAACATCAAAGACGCATTTAAAGTTGAATGGCGTAAGTATGTATTGTTTGTAGTGTTGTTGTACTAGTGCATGTACAACGTAGTCGTGGATTTCCTTTGGTTTTCGGTATTGCCCGACTTCCTCGTTGACCAACCAAGGGTCAAGGAAGCCAATCGAGTTAAACTTCGCTTTCTAAGTCTTTGTATCTCCATTCTACAGAAAATGGGTTAATTGAGTTAATTAATTAGGGTTTTCGGCAATCAGCATGTATAGATATATATATACATCTTGTGGAGTCGACACTCACAGGCACCAGCAGGTCATGAAGGACACGTTGACGGCATCTTCCTGGTACACATTGTACCAGTCTTCAAAATCAAGATATATCAATTGATCATTCCCTCGAAACAAATGTTCTTCTTGAAACGAGACGCAACAATGAGCATATCCCCTGGCGGACTTGTGTTCGTACCATTCATGGGCGCGTCGCATCTTGACCGGTAGTTTCCGTATGTCCTTAGGGTCTAGCAACGGCTGGCCCAGCTTAAATGGCCACCTGACTTGTGCCGTTGGAAGATCATCAGTTATTCCACGGGCGGCATCTATGTTATCAAGGCCAGCTTCCCTCATGAAGTCATACTCCATCTGTAGATGTTTTGCCTCCTTCTTTTCTTCCTTGCTCATGTATGTGCCCGGAGGTTGTTTACTCTTGAAGACGTGCTTTCTGATAGTTCTTTGGTAGTCGGTACAGAGAGGCGGTCGGTGCTGACTAGTTGTCGCGAAGAAGTCCGCGATCTTTGAATCAATTCGTTCCTTTGGCGGTGGATTTGTTTTAGCTTTATACCCCTCTATCCATACGTCCACAGCTTTCTTCGACTCGCTCTTTAGCTCCTCAGACGTCATCTCATAAGGTGTTTTTTCAGGTTCCTTCATTCTCTGTCTGAATGGGAAACCGGCCGCCCTGCTGCTTGTTGTCGTTCTAGCTGCAGGAATGCTCCTTTTGCTAGCAAGCTTCTTACTGGGGGGAGATGCCGGCTCCGTTGTTTCTCTCAGAGGCTGCTGCATCCTTTTGCTTTGAGGGGCTGGCGGCGGTGTTGGGCATCTGCGCATAGCGCTAGCGGGTGGTGGAGTGCTTTGTCTCACCGGCGAGGCGTTGCGTGGTGGCGTGGCCTGTCTTGGTGGAGGAGATGAGCTCCGTCTCGGTGGAGTGTTCTGTCTTGGTATAGATGTCACCGCCGCACCATCAGGAAAGACGATGTACTTCTTCCGCCAGAGGATGATGTCATGTACGGCCTCTCCAAGCTTGGTCACATCGTCTCCTCCAGCAATATCGAGCTCCATATCCTCAAATCCGGCCACCACCTCGTCCATCGTGACCTTGGAGTATCCCGCGGGTATAGGGTTACAGTGGAATGTCTGGCCCGACTCCACGGGGTAGGCCAAAGCGTAAGCCACCTTGAGGGTGAGGTTGTGCAGTTGGACGCGTAGCTCACATTGGCGGGGCACGATGATGTCGTCCACGGGATAACGGGCCTGCAATTCATCGGCCGGCACGTTGTTTGACGCGTAGCTGCTTCGCCGACAGGAGCCCGGGGGACTAACCACATCTACTTCCGAAGGCATGACGATAACCCCACATGGTCTTTGAAGACTGGCGATTGCAGCTTGCACTTCCCGCTTTAGCATTTCTGCCATGTTTTCCTTATGCTCCTTGAGCTCCCGTTCGATTTCTTGACTCTGTTGTGTTCTCTTACTTTTCTTCTTTCCGGCTCCGTATGTGGCTTGATCATTTGAGAAGCCAGCCATCCACGGCACCTGCTTGCCAAGTCCTCGTGTCCTTCCTAGATGCTCTGCGTTCCCGAGTGCGTACGTAAGCTCGTCATTCTCCCTGTCTACCACCAAGGAACCTGCACGTTGCTTCTCGATGGCTTCCACAATCCTTTCTTTCACGGGTTGCACTTGTGGTGCCATCTCCAGCTTGCCATCATCCTTCAGCCTCCCTCCGTGACCCAAGGTCCAGTTGCGTGGGCGGAGCTCCCAGTCTTCTGTTTCAGGTACTATACCCTTTTTTCTAAGCTCTTCTTCCTGCTTCTCCCATTTTGGCATAGCCTTGATGTAACCACCGGACCCGAGATGGTGGTGGTATTTTTTCTTCTGTGCATTGGCCTTTTTCTGCTCACTTGCGGCCTTGCCTTCAGCCGACAGCTTGTACTCCTCGAATGCTTGCCAGTGATCCGCTAGCTTCGGATACTTATTGAAGTCTGGGGTTGTTCCGGTCTTCACGTACTTCTTACTGAGCTCGCTCTTCCACGACTGAAAGCATAACGCCATTTTGCTCAGAGTAAATTTCTTGCACTTGTTTTCGTAAGCCGTCGGAATCGTGAAGTTTTCTTTTATATCCTTCCAGAGCAGCTCTTTCGTAGCCGTAGGAACCTTGGGCCATGTCTTGATGCTAATAGGGACGTGATCCCTCACAATGACTCCGCAGGCGTTGTTGAAGGGGGCAAGTGCCGACATAGGGGCTTCGGGCTTCCCGATGGCGAAACTTGAGTAATCACGTGCTTTGTCGACGGCTTTTGTTAGGCCCTCGTATTTGTTTGGATTGGTACGTTGGACGTTTCCGCTTAAAAAACAGGAACACGTGTCGAGGCTTATTGCTATGAGGCGGTAAGAAACGGTCATTTCTTCGTTTAGGCTATATATACCTCACAGCCGTCGACATTAGTTTCAGCCTGGCCGGTTGGATCACCGGCTTGAGCATGGATTGCGTGATCACCGGCTTAAGCCGAGGCAGCCTGGTCACCGGCTTGAGCCGGGGCAGCCTGATCACCCATTGGATCTACCGGGTTGGCCTCATCGTAGCTTATGAGAGTGCCCATCGCGATTTCGTTAAGTACAAAATCATTTCCGCGCCGAAATCAAGATCATCGTGTCCGGTCGCCATCTATCACTTTGTGCATGCACGCGAAATAATAGAACATTTAATACAACATATATATCTCTTTTTATTTGAAAACAACATTTCAATACAATATTTGAATACAACATATACATCTCTTAGATGTCATCCATCTCGACACCCATCAAAACGTACAATATTTGAATACAATATTTCTCGACACATGACATGAAAGAATTTGGGTCGTGCCGGCCTGAATACAATATTTAAATACAATATTTGAATACAATATTTCTCGACACCTAATTAGGTCAAACGGCCTCTAGCTCGAAGGCTAGTCCCCCAGAAATCGGTCCACTGGACAAAGAGGGAAAGAATTTTATGAGGGGGCGTCCGCAAGGGCAGCGCGCCAAGCTCAACTCATGATCACCGACTTACTTGAAAAACATGGCAGCCACTAATCCAACCAAATCAGCTTGTGGTGTGGTTGTGCTATGTGTACGACTGATTAGTGTGTTGAACATATTGCGATATAAGCATAATAAATTGACCAAATATAAATAGAATGAGCAAACACATAACAATGCCAAGGAATAGATTATTTATCATGTACTCTATAGAAATGGACTAGTCTGTAACATGGCAGCCAACATATCAAGCGAATAAATCACCATTGACATTATTAGGTAGCTCTCGATTTAACCAATAACTGGTTCTGTAAAAATGCCTTCCTAGTTATAGTTCTAGTGATTTCACGAGCAAATACAATCTGAGATTAATATCAAGGTTTAGACAATCAATCTTGCCTTTGTATTGGAAAGGAATTAAGTTCGAACATCCCAATTTAGCCAATCGGCTCGCGATGCGCAATTATTCAAGCCACAAGCCATCGGACCCAAATCTATTTATTCGAACCAACCGAACAGCACAAAGTGCTAAACAAAGGTACCGAAATAAGCAGATCATCGAGCAATCTGAATAAAGACACTAAAACAGCCGTATGCACCAATACGATCAAGATAACAAGCGTCCAAAGGCGAATTAACAACGATTCATGGCATGAATTGGGATGAACACAATATAAATCCTAACGGTCAGAAATTAATTGAATCTACCACAAGATATAATCAACAAATGTATTTATATATGCCTCAACCAGATTATCATCACAGAGCAATAAGGGTAAAGCACATACCCACGATGCAAAGCTTCCAAACCGAGATTTAGCCTCTAATTGAAGAATTAGATCCCCAAAATCTCTAATTGGTACCTTCGCACAACCAACCACAAGGGGAAAGCCACGAAATTCTTACTTAGCGTATAGGAGCATGACGGAGGGAGCAATAGGAGCATCAACACTGCACAAGATTCCGTCCGAACACTACAAGTGCATCACGAGCAATGGGGGCGGGGAAGGAAGGGGCTCGATACCTCGCCATTCAGTATTCAAAGTGGCGGGGAGGAGGTCCACGGCGAACGGGAGTGAGGGGGCTCACCGGCGAAGGTGCTCGCCGGCAGGGTGGCGGAGGCTGGCCGCCTGCGCACAGTGGTCAGTGTCGCTAGTCCTGCGCAGGTGATCGACGACGACGAGGTAGAGTGTCCAGGAGGCGGCCGCCGTGCGGTGCTCGACGACGGCGAGGTACGGCCGTGCGGTACTAGACGGCGGCGAGGGTGGCGGCGGTGGGGCGCGGCGAGATTGTGACGGAACGGTTGAGGGAGACAGGGGCAAAGGACTTAGAAAATTTCGGCCGCAAACCCTCTACCTTATATAGGAAGGGCTCTACAAGCGGTTAATATTACAAACCGCTAGAAAAAACTCTCTACAAGCGGTTCGTAATTTTAACCGCTTAGAGAACACTTTTACAAGCGGTTTGTAGAACGAACCGCTTGTAGAAGCGATAGCGACATTTAAAATTTCGAATTTCGCCTCTGGAGCGATGAAGGGCATCTTCAAGCGGTTGGTGATTAAAACCGCTTGTAGAGGTCACTTCTACAAGCGGTTCGTAGGACAAACCGCTTGTAGAAGTGGGTCCATAACACATGCCGAGGCTTGGGACGTACCATCTATCGATAACGTTTAAGAAAGTATTGCGCCCTTCTCTGTTGAAATGAAAATTCCTCTCACTTGGCTAGCGCGTGGCGTTTAGGTACGGGCTCCCCGTGCTGGTCGCGGGTTCGAGCCCCGCTTGCGCCCCCTTGCCTTTTATTTTTCCCTTGCCTTTTATTTTTTTAGAAATATTTACTGAGCCCATTATTTTGTTCCAAAAATACTAAAAACTATTTTTTTATATTACTTTCATTTCTAAATATGTGATTAACCCATTATTGGACTTGCTCTTGAGGATATGGTTTTGTAACCATGCGCCGAAAGAATCCATGTGTCTCAGTGTTATCCACGTATCAGTCTTCTCTGGGAACTGGAGACGTAGAGCATTCTTGTGTTGGAGGACATACGGGGCGGCCACTGCCGATTGCTTCAACACAGTGAAATGTGCTTGCTTAAATGTCTGAAGATCGTTGCATGCAAGCACTTTTCTTCCAAGTGTCCCTTTACCTCGTAGCCTGCCCTCATGGCATGATATAGGGACGCCGATGGGGTCTAGATCATCAATGTAGTCCACACAGAACTCGACCACCTCCTCTGTGACATAACCCTCGGCAATGCATGCTTCTGGCCGAGAACGGTTACGTACATACTTCTTCAGTACGCTCATCTACCTCTCGAAAGGGAACATGCTGTGGAGATAAACGGGCCTAAGAATACCTATCTCTTTGCTTAGATGAACAGTGAGATGAACCATGATATCAAAAAAGGCAGGAGGAAAGATCATCTTGAGGCTAACCACACTTTGTACCACGTCAGCCTGCAGCTCACCTAGTTTTTTTGGATCGATGACCTTCTGGGAAATAGCGTTGAAAAACGAACACAGCTTTGTAATTGTCCCCCTTACCCACTCGGGCAGTACACCTCTTAAAACCACCGGGAGCAACTGTGTCATCAGCACAAGACAGTCATGGGATTTTATATGTACAATTTTGTTCTCTTTCATATTTACGAATCTCTTTACGTTCAACGAGTATCCGGAAGGGACCTTCACATTGCAAAGACACTCTATCACGCTTTTTTTCTCTTCTTTGCTTGGAGTATAACTCGCTGGCCGTAGGTACAGTTGTTCCGTACCTCTTTTTTTAGGGTGTAGGTCCTTCCTGATGCCCAGGACTTCAAGGTCGTTCCGAGCACTCACTGTATTTTTCGATTTCCCGTACAGATCTATATATCCTAGGAAGCTCACACAGACATTCTTGGTGATGTGCATGAAGTCCAGTGAGTGGCGAACATCCAAATCTTCCCAGTAAGGCAAGTCCCAAAATATTGACTTCTTCTTCCATATGGGTGCATGGCCATCCTCATCATTTGGCACAGATTTGCTTCCCGAACCCTTTCCAAAAACTACCTTCAGATCCTTCACCATAGCAAACACCGCTTGCCACTTGGTGCCTCGGTACCGGAACGATGTTCTTCCTCCCGTTAAATTCCTGCGTTTCTTCCGCAACGCGCGGCTCGAACAAGAAACCTGCGATGCCCCATGTACACCATCTTTCGAGAGCCTTTCATATACGTGCCATCGGTTTGATCCAAATATCGCACACACGCTTTGAAGCCTTTGCCGCTTAGGCGAGACAGGTTACCAAGCGGCGGCGATCGTTGATTGTTACAAATAACATTGCACGCAGTTGAAATACTCCCTTTGTATTCGTCCCTGACCTTTACACCGTTCCATAACGTTTGAAGATCTTCTACCAAAGGTTTGAGGTAACATCGATATCATTTCCGGGTTGCTTGGGGCCTAGGATCAACAACGGCATCATTATGTACTTTCTCTTCATGCATAACCATGGAGGAATATTATACACACATAGTGTGGTGGCCAGTGCTATGGTGCTGCTCATGTCTCCGAAAGGATTCATCCCATCGGTACTCAAACCGAACCTTATGTTTCGACCTCGTCTGCGAAGTCTTTGTACTTCCGATCGACCATCCTCCATCTGCGAGCCATCTGCCGGATGCCTAAGCATTTAAATCGACTTTACGTTGTTCTTTGTGCTAACGCATCATCTTCGCATGCGCTTTGTTTGCAAACATACACTCCAGCCTTGGAATCAGAGGAAAATACCACAACGCTTTTGCCGGTGCTCTCTTCTTCACACGCACCCCATCTACTTCACCTGGATCGTCACGCTTCGTCTTATACCGGGTTCCTTGCGGTGGACATGCATCCAAGTCGGCATATTCACCGCGATATAGGACACGATCGTTCTGACATGCATGTATCTTCGTACTTTCAATCCTAAGGGACACAGACCGGTTTGGCTTGATCGTGGATTACGGCGGTGTTATCTTCCGGGAGCAACTTCTTTATGAGCGACAGCAACTCATCGAAACCCTTATCTGACACACCATTCACAGCCTTCCATTGCATGAGTTCCAGTGTAGTGCGTAGCTTCTTGTGCCCCTTACCACAATTTGGGTACAAAAGAGTTTTCTGGTCCTCCAACAATCCTCGGTACTTCCTATATTGTTTGTCCTCTGTGATATCTCCCTCTGCGTCACGCAAAGATCCGTCCAGTCATCATCCACACCAAACCGATCACCTTGTGTATCCTCTACGTCCTCGTATGTCGTCGCGTCCGGCATACCATCATATGTCACTTCATCTTCATCGGCTTCTTCGTGCGTCTTCTATGCTTGTATGCTCTACTTAAATCGTGGTGAGTTCAACATGTATAGTTCGCATGAAACCTCTCATCAACAAGTAGCCTCAGATCCGTCCTCGCATTGAGTGCTCTTTCTCGTTCTCGCAATCTACGACGGACACCGCTGAAAGCTTCACGGAGGCAAGTCTCAAATCGACATCAAGAAAAGCATTCACGCCATCGATGAACTCCCTTGTCCGACGATCCGCATACATCCATTGCGGTTCATCTCGCACCAATTAAATTAATAAGAACACTTATTATATTTTTCAAATTAAAATATTTAACTCGAAATAACTAATTGTTATATTTTTAATTACCTCTAAACTTTCTTGATTTTTATAGCTAAACCAACTAAATCTCACAAATTAAAAACTTTTTCAAAAATATTTTTAATTACATTTCATACACAAAAAAATTATTACCAACCTAGCAAAAAACCTACATCTATTTAGCTCTATAGCAATTGAAATAATCACCCTACCTACTATTTTAAACTAATGTGAAACTAAAATCATCCAATAGATCACCACATTGCCTCAAAAGATCTAGAAGGGAGAGCTAGCTAAGGCACCAAGAGCTAGCTGACGGCATCGGCAATCTTCGTCTCTCTCCCCCACGGGAGATCGTTCAAACAGAAGGTACACGCGATCAATGGGACCCATTGCCTTTTGGCTTGGTGAATTCTGCATGTACTTTCTTTCGGAAGATCCGTCGGCAGCCTCACTTCGCCCCTCTCAGCGAGGAAAGCGAGGAAGAGCCCGATGAGGTCGCTTACCCCGGTCTGGACGCCCTCCAGCCCGGTGAGGTCTACAAATCCCTGACTGGATTTCTCTCTGGACTTGGGAGTCTTGCCGCGGCTTCCGCGCAGACCGATCCTGTGACTCAGGCGAGGGATAACCACTCGGGAAACCAGTCTGCTAATCCGGTCGGCTCAATCCGATCGGATCCTGCAGCGTTCGTGGGTGTCATCAACGGTGGCCAACCCATTGGACAAAGCGAACAGGTCAGCTTCTCAGCTTCCGACTCAGAGTCAGACGGGAGTGCTGAGATTCGCAACTATCGTGAGGTTTTCGTCCTTGGGGCGGAGGACCATCACTCTACCTCTCCACAGGTCAGACCCGAGACAACTGCTGTTGTTATGGAAGACCGAGACCGTCGGCGTCAACCGGCGCCGACGCGCCGCGACGTCCGTAATGAACTCTGCGGTGAAGTTAAGAGATCAGGAGGTTTACAATAGTCCCCAGTCCAACGTCATCGCGTCGAAGACCCTTCTCGAGACCATTGCGCAACAACTTCCGGAAGGCAGTCCGTGCATCCAGAACCTCGCCCGAGCAACGGCCATGGTAGAGATGGCTGCCATCCAGCAAAACGAGGCGATCCTCGCCGACCGCCGGCTCGCGATGGCCTCACGCGTGAATCGAATCGGGCTCGCGCCTCGGTAGCGGTGAATCTCATCACCACCCGCCGCGCGATCTACGTCAAGATATCGGCCAGCGGTGGGAAGCGCGGAACGGTGGCGAGACTTCGTCCCATCACGATCGTCGCCGCGACGATCGGCCGAGAGCACCGCCGGCGGCGCGACCACCGCCAAGAGCAGCGTCAAGGCCCGCGTCGGGGCGTCGCGGCAGATCCCGGCGGGAGGCGCCACGACCATTGAGGATTCGGGCCTTTACCGGATCTTCGCCGAGTGGTTTGGCCGAAGGATTTAACCTCAAAGGCATCGACAAGTTCGATGGCGAGGGACAAAAAGCGGCTGCGAGTTTATGCCTTAGCGATCGGTAGCGGCAGAGGTGATCAGAACGTCATGGCAAATTACTTGCCGGTCGCTTTGACCCCAACCGCCCAGACCTGGTTAACGGGACTCCCGGAGAGCTCTATCGAGTCTTGGGACGACCTCCAAGAACAGTTCATCGCCAATTTCCAAGGGACCTATGAAAGGCCCACGGGGAGATGGGAGATTGGACAGTTACACAGGCGCAAGAGCGAGACTCTCCGTGAGTTCATCAAGCGCTTTACTAAAAAGAAGAACGAGATCCGGGACGTTTCGGAACAAACAGTCATTGATGCCTTTTTCGCCGAGTGCAAATCCGAGGAGTTAATCAGGCCGATGACCCGGGACCCCCCGCGTAATCTCAAAGCCATGTTCACAATGGCGGATCAGGAGGCCGAAGCCGAGGAGGCCATCGCGAATCATCGCGGTGTCAACGACGGAGGCCCGAAGAAGAAGCCTAACGACGAACAAGGCAAACCCAAGGACAAAAAGAGAAAAGGGGATGAGATGGTCGCCAACGTGGAGCACTACCGACCTAAACCCCCCAACGATAACGACTACAAAAAAGTGATGGATTCGGTATGTCCCTTCCATCCTCGAGGAAAACATTCTGCCAAGGATTGCCTAATTCGCAGGTTCGCGAAAGTTCGAACCATCGGCCAAAAGCGGTCACGGCAAGAAGCCCGATGGAGACTACCGGACGCCGAGCGAGATCGCGATATCTTGAGGGCACTGATGCGTCGAGTCAAGCGAAGCGAAGCTTACCACTCGGAGATCAACGCCATCATGCTGCTACTCCAAAATACTTGCGCTGGTCCGAGGTGCCCATCACCTTTGATCGATCGGACCATCTGATCGGATCGCTTTCCACGAAGGTATCCGCTGGTTTTGGATCCAGTCGTTCAAGGAAGTAAATTAAAAAGGGTCCTGGTTGACGGCGGGAGTGGGATTAACGTCCTTTTCGCCAAGACCTTCGACCAAATGAATATCCCGCGTTCTGTGCTACGGAAAGGGTCATCTCCATTCCACGGGTAATCCCCGGGACGTCCGTAGTACCACTCGGACAGATTTCCCTACCGGTCACGTTCGGGACCAAGGAGAATTATCGAACAGAGAGTCTGAGTTTCGAAGTGGCTGATTTCGAGACGGCATATCATGCTATCTTGGGAAGGCCGGGGATTGCCAAATTCATGGCGGTCCCCAACTATACTTATCTCGTTTTAAAGATGCCAGGTCCCAATGGTGTAATCACCCTCCCCGTGACGTTAAATCGCCACCTTTGTGACAATGAAAGTCGTGAAATGGCGCAGCACTCGACTCATCTGCTGAGATGGAAAAGATCCGACTGGAGGTCGCATCCCTTCAGGAGGAAGGAGACGTCCCCGCCAAAAAGCAGGCCAAGACATCCATCCAAGCATCCGAAGAAACCAAGAAGATCCTGTTGGACCCATCTGATCCGGCCAAACAAAGTGATTGGGACAGGCTCAATAGCAAATAGGAAGACGCGCTCGTCACTTTCCTCCGCCAACCGGATGTGTTCGCCGAAGCCTTCGACATGCCCTGTTCCGAGGGAGGTGATTGAGCACTCTCTACGTCGATTTAAAAGGCAAAGCCCATAAGCGGCGCTGCGAAGATTTGCCCAGATCGGAAGACGCCATTAGAGTGAGATCACCAAACCGCTGGCCGCTTTCGGTTCATCGGAAGTGTATCATCCCGAGTGGCTTGCCAATCCGTCTGTGCGAAGAAGAATAAGACATGGCGAATGTGTGTCGATTACGAGACCTCAACAAAGCGTGTCCTAAGGATCCCTTTGGGCTTCCCCGCATCGATCAAGTGGTGGATTCCACCGCCGGGTGTGAGC
Organism: Raddia guianensis; assembly: GCA_036346415.1. NCBI lineage: Eukaryota > Viridiplantae > Streptophyta > Magnoliopsida > Poales > Poaceae > Raddia > Raddia guianensis. Next base: position 11,624,012 of record CM070537.1, on the reverse strand, counting down.
TCTTAAGTTTTCTGGACGCCTACTCAGGCTACCACCAGATCAGTCTGAAAGAGGAGGATTGCATCAAAACGTCGTTCATCACGCCCTTTGGTGCTTTCTGCTATATCACAATGCCATTCGGGTTGAAAAACGCTGGAGCGACCTATCAGCGCACCATACAGCGGTGTTTTCACACTCAACTCGGACGCAACGTGGAGGCATATGTCGATGACGTCGTCATAAAAACAAAATCCAGAGGGGATCTCATAACAGATCTGACCGAGACATTCGGGAGCCTGAGGGCATTTCGAATGAAGCTAAATCCCGAGAAGTGCGTTTTTGGGGTTCCATCTGGTAAACTACTCGGATTCATCATCTCCCACCGAGGGATCGAAGCAAATCCGGAGAAGGTTAATGCTATCATCAAGATGAAGCCCCCAACCAATCAGAAGGAAGTGCAGAAGCTCACTGGATGCATCGTGGCACTCAGCCGATTCGTTTCCCGACTCGGGGAGCGAGGCATGCCTTTCTTTAGGCTCTTACGCCGACAAGACGATTTTCAGTGGACAGCGGAAGCACAGCGAGCCTTTGAAGATCTAAAGAGGTTCCTCACCACGCCCCCGGTGTTGGTTCCTCCCATGCCCCAGGAGCCTCTCCTACTCTACATAGGTGCAACGACTCACGTCATCAGCAGCGCCTTAGTGGTGGAGCGGGACGAAGAGGGCTCCCTCCAGAAGGTACAGCATCCGGTCTACTTCGTAAGCAAGGTATTGGGCGACTCTAAAATAAGGTACCCACAAGTGCAGAAGCTTCTGTATGCTGTGTTACTTACATCACGGAAGCTCAAACATTACTTCCAAGAGCATGAAATTTCGGTGGTCACCTCTTTCCCGCTTGGAGATATACTCCACAATCGGGAGGCCACTGGGAGGATTGCCAAGTGGGCGGTTGAGCTTGGAGCTTTTGAAATAAAGTTCAGGCCTCGACTAGCTATCAAATCTCAGCGTTATCGACTTAAATGCGCCGAGTGGACAGAGGCCCAAACCCCAAAGAAGACAGACACTCTCGAGTCTTGGACAATGTACTTTGATGGTTCCCTCATGATCGGGCCGCGGGGCTGGGATTTTGCTCATATCGCCGACCGGAGAAAAGCTACGCTTCGCCCTCCGAATATTATTCCTCGGCAAGAATAACGCCGCCGAGTACGAGGCACTCATCCACGGGCTTCAGCCGCCATCTCGCTTAGGTGTCGGCGGTTAATGGTACGAGGATTCGCAACTCGTGGTTAACCAAGTCCAAAAGGAGTGGTCTTGTATTGGCGGCAAAGATGGCGGCCTATTGCCGGGAGGTTCAAAGCTAGAAGACAAATTCGATGGTTTGGAGCTTACTCACGTGCTCCGCCGCGACAATGAAGCAGCGGACGGGCTAGCGCGGATGGGATCCACTCGAGCTCTGGTCCCGAGTGGTGTTTTCGTCCAGGAGCTACGCGCACCGTCTATCAAGCTACCTTCCGCATCGGGAGAAGAACAGGAGAAGCGAAGGAACCCGATGCGAGGGTATTCACGTTGAACCGGGTGGACTCAAATTTTATTTAGATTATCTTCTTCACGATGAGCTACCCAAGATCGAAGCCTCAGCCGAGTGCATCACACGACGGAGCAAGAGTTACAAGGTGGTCGGGGCGAGCTTTTCGAAGCGCCCGGTACTAAGGCGTTGCATATCGAAAGCGAAGGCGTAGATCGCTCAATGAAATCCACTCGGGAGAGTGCGGGCACCACGCTGTCGCTAGCACCTGGTGGGCAAAGCGATCGGCAAGGATTTTTCGGCCAACCGCCGTCACGATCTCGGAAGAAATAGTACGCAGATGTGACGGTGTCGATTTCTCGCAGCATTCACATGCCGGCTCAAGATTTACTGAGCGATTCGATCTCTTGCCCTTCGCCGTCTCGAATCTGGACATGGTAGGCCCTCTCAAGCGAAGCGCAAAGCGGGTTCACCCATCTCTTCGCCGCCATCGACAAGTTTACCAAATGGATTGAAGCCAAGCGGTTCTTTGTTATCACGGCGCCAAAGCACGCGAGTTCTTCCGGACATCGTTGCGTTTTGGCGCATTTAATCGCATCATCACCGACAATGGCGTTCGGTTCAAGAGCGCGAAGTTTCAAGAATGGGGCGAGGAGTCGGGCATTAAGATCGCTATACATCGCTGGCCCACCCGAGGAGCAACGGCCGGTCGAGCGCCAATGGATTGGTACTACAAGGGCTCAAAGCCAGATTTTCGATCGCTTAAAGCCAGACGCCACGCTACTGGTTAAGGAGTTGCCCTTCGTGCTCTAGGGGCTCGGGACAACCCCAAGCCGAGCCACCGGGCGGACACCCTTTTTCCTTGTCTCACCGCTCCGAGGCGGTCCTCCCGACCGAATTGAAGTTTCGTCCCCACGGGTTGCCGGACACGACGATAATCACCGGATGAGGCAAGGCGTGAAGACCTCGATCGACTTGAGGAAGCCAGTGAAGCATTGATCCGATCGGCAAAGTACCAACAGGCCTACGCCGCTATCATCGCCGCCCACGACGGGCCGCATTCTCCAAGGGAGATCTGGTCCTTCGAAGGAATCAGAAGCACGAGCATAAACTCTCCCCACTCTGGGAAGGCCCCTATGCGATCGCTGAAGTGACCCGCCGGGCTTACCGCCACAACGTGAAGATGGATCCGGTGCCCAACACCGAACATCGAATAGCTCGCTGCTTTTTTCCTTAGTTCTTGTATCCAAGCAGCATTTGTGTAATAGGTTTCCCTTCTTTGACTTGCTACTTGGCCGTAAACGACCAAGCAGTAAGTCGGGACTACACTAAATAGTGCACGGAGTCAACCGCGCCCTATCCCTTCAATAAAGTTGTTTTCTCTACATGTGTTGATCGATTCGAGTGGTACGAAAATTCTTGAGTAATGGCGCTTTACGTCCCAAATGACAATGTTTAGCTACCTCGCAACAAGACAGAAGAAAGCCAAGCGCTACTTCTTGGTACTGGGCCGACCAACGGCGGCGCTGCGTTTCATGGAAAAGGATAACACGATTATTTGGATAAATCAGATCGCCGGTACTGGGGATCAACCAAAAGTTTCTATTACAGGCATAATTACAGATGCAGTTGATCAACTATCTGGACAGCTGTCGGATGGACTTCTTCTAAAAGAGCCACGACCTCCTCCTCCGAACAAGCAAATCCATCCTTAACGGCTTCGCAATCTAGGCGTGGGAAGTTTGACTTCGCGATGGCGAGGCCCTAACCGGTGCACGTTGTTGCGGCCTCCCGAGTGAAGACCTTGATCCGCTCAGGAAGGGCGTCGAGACGGGCCACCAGGAGGTCAGGGTCGTTCGGCGGCTCCTCGTCTGGATAAAGACACTCAAGAATTGGAACGATCCCGCCGAGGTCCGTGGCGAAGTTCTCGCACAATCACCCGGCAAGGCATATCACGAGCTTTAGTGAGGTTGAGCTGAGGAGAGCGGTCGGAAAGCTACCGTCTAATGCTTGGCCGAGCTCTCGGCTCGAGCGTTGGCTTGGCGTACTTCCTCCTCCAGCGCCTTCTGCCTCGCCTCCAGAGCTGCACTCAACTGCAAACATTAAAAAGATACTACCAATGGAGGATCCTTTTTAGAGATCTAACACAGGTCGGGGTTTATACCTTGGTTTGCGTTGGACTCTTCCACGTGGCGGAGACGGAGTTCTATGACCTCGCGGTGCGTTCTTGATCCGACCGCGATATTGTCGCTTGGTGGCATACAAATGTTGTCGAACTCATCGCGTGTTTTCAGCTCGCCACCGCCCTCTCCATGCATTGGGTTTTCTGCTTTGACCTCTCCTTCATGCGCTGTATGGAGAAGAGAGGGAGATTGGTGGGATTCTCCGCACAGTGATAGAGGTTCGCAGCGAAAAGAAGTTCTACCTTATATATTTGAGCACGGATTGTGGTTACTTGGTCCAAGACCTCCCACTCTTCACCTCTTGCCCGTCGTCGACCTCGTAGCCCTCCGTTTCTTTCGCCACTTCAATCGGAAGGGTGGAATGTGAGCTTTGGCCGAGGCGCGGGATCTCCTCGATCTCGGCTCGAGCTAGCTGGAGCCGGAGCTTTCCCCTTATTGGCGAGGATTGGCGGCTAGTGGCGGAGGGCGAGTCCCGTGAGGCGCATGGGCGAGCCGAGCCCTTGGCGCTTGGCGGCTCGTCGTCTTTCATAGGTTTTCAAAGCACCAAGACTGCTCAATATGCACATCGCATGTCTCCATACGACGAAGTTATGACGCCACGAAGAATACCGTGTGACGGACGATTCATCTTGAACTTCATGCCCGAGCCACTCGGGCCGAGCCAGCAGGTTTTTTGCCCCAGTCGCGGCCTTTGGGTCGGCTGACTGGTGAGGTGGAGGGCTCTGTGGCTGCGCGGCCTGGGCGGGCGGCGATTTCTGCCCTCCTTAGGCGGCGGCGCAAAAGCGGACGGTGTCTTCCTCATCATCGTATTCCTCCGGGTCCCTTGAGATGTCCCCCTTGCCTTTCTTGGCCGGAGGAGCACTCGTTGAGCCCTCGGCAGGCGCTATGCAGGCGCCCTTGTGGGGTGGAGCTTCTGGAACCGGGGAGGAGAAGAAGGCTTCGCGTCCCTGCAACGCATCAAATTACATTAACTCTAGCCCTACATCAACGAACCGCGGTTGAGTTGAGGAGGATCTTCTCCTTACCGCTGGTGGCAAAAATCCCAGATGATATGGAGCCGGGCACTCCGAGGGGGTTATTTCCATGCCCGAGCAAAAGCTCAATCACTCTACCGATGATCTCCTTTTCGCGAGGCTCGTTGGTTTCCCGAGTGGCATCCTGGAGCCCCGAGTACTCAAAGGCGGATGCGCCCTCTCCTTGATGGGCTGGATACGGCGTTGGGCATAGTTCCACACTACCCCGATACCGGTCAGCCAGGCAGACTTGGCTCTACGGAGAAGAACAAGAAGCTCCTTCACTTGGCTTCCCCGTCATCGGCGAGAGAGAAGACCAGAGGGATGGATCATGGGCACTCACGGAGAAGGAAGGAGAGCCGGGAGTTGGCACAATAGAACCACTCGAGTGCCACCTTTGTTGGAGGTTTTGAGGCGAAGATTGAAGTAGTACTTTTAACCCCTTCCCATAATTGAATCCTCGCGCTGCTGCCTTGGGATTGTCCTTGTTGGGATAGGGTTTGAGAAGGAAAAGGAATCAAAAGATCGAAGTGGGGAGCGACCCCCAAATAGACCTCACAGACGTGAGTGAAAATCGCGATATGAAGAATGGAGTTGGGATTCAAGTGCGAAATCTCAACCCCATAAAAATGAAGCAGACCCCGGAAGAAAGAGGAGCAAGGAAGGTCGAAGCCGCGGAGGAAGAAAGATTCGAAGACCACCACCTCATCCGAACGAGGGGTGGGGCAGGACTCACCGGCGGCAGGACGCCAAGACAACAGCTCTTCGGAGGGGAGCACGCCGAGAGAGACCAGCTTCTGTAGCCTCCGTTCGGTTGTGATGGACTTCACCCACTCCTTCCCGCTCTTAGCAGCCTTGGGGGTGGAGGGGGAAGGCGGAGCCATTGCGATCGGAGACGGCTGGCGGCGGAGGTGGCAATGGAGAAGAACCCTAGCGGCGGAGCTTACTGAGGATGCCAACAGACTGGCGCGAAAAACGGGCAAAGTGAACCCATTTCATTCTCCTGCTCGGACTTATAACAACAGTGAGTTTCGCGTTCGGGCCGGGCCTAGCATCGATGCGGCCTTTCATGAGGGCCCAATAATCACTCATTTGCCGAGTGATTCCCCGAGAGGTCTGCGTTACGCATTGACCGCCCGCCTAGGAGCGGACGAGCCTAGCTACTCGGACGAAGTAATGCTACGGATTCGAGATCAACTCGAGAAGAAGCGAGATTGCGATTCAAGGTCAAAAGCGAAGACATCGAGATTCCCAAAAAGACTTTCATTAAAAAGGGCCCTTAGGCCCGATTACATATTTTCAGCGCGCAACACATCGAGCTAGGGCTCGTCATTGTCTCAAGGGGTGTCAACAGAATAGATCATTCTCCGACGACCACCTCACACCGAGGATGGAAGCGGCGAGCATCCTTCAATGGGGTCGCGCTGAAGAGCCGCGATGGCACGACCAGACTCGATGGCCCTCAGGCGATCTCTCCGCGTGTTCCTCTCTCCTTTGTTGCTAACGAGTGATCTTAGCCGACGAAGCTGCAGCGGCGCGAGCACGGAATCCGGCGACGGCGGCCTCCCATGGATCCATGAAGATTTGTGGGGCAGGTGTGGAAGTTTCCCCAGGAGTCGCCGAAAGGGAAAAAGACTCAAAAACTCGAAAGCTGGTGGTGAAGTAGTACGCACACAGGATTTCTTTTTATATCTGAGGAAATTCGGGGCGCGCTTAGTAAACCGTTTGAATACAATAAAACCATCATAGCGATGGGACGGAGGTGGGAGCGGATCCGGTTTCCAACAGGAACACGCGCCCCTTCGGCTGTGTGAGAAAAGGGCGCGAAAACGCTTCACCTCCCCCTAATTGGGCTTGGGCTAAAACTGCAAAGGGCGACCCCCTTAATAGGCTTTCTTAACACGCCGCGGACGGTGGCAATGTGTTAAAATCGAGCCTAATTCGCCCTCGGTGCACCCTGGAGGGCATATCACCGGCAGCGCCAAAGGAAAAAATATTTCACGGCATACCCCATGTTGGGTCACTAGCCAACTTTGCACGCTCAAGGTTGGGTGTTGGTGAAATCTGGATTCAATTTCTTGAGGTATGCCTTTATAAGGTCGCCAGTTGTATACCGTTACGCGGATACAAATACCTCTCGGCAAAATTGCGTCCAACCGGTATGCCTCCAAATACCACCCGGCTGAAAGGTGTGCCCCATGTAGGGCCGAAAGCTGGTTCTTACAAGTTAAGGCCGGGCACCTGATGTCGATATTCCTAAAACGCTAAGGTTATAGCATGCTGCAAGACAGAAGCTGTAATGGTGTGGCTTAAGGCATGCCCCGTGACGGGCCAGAAGCTATTCTTGTATTACAAGAGTGGATGCCCAGGAGCCGAATCCTCCTGTCGAAATAACGCGCCCAACGGGCCGAGTAAGCTGGAGTTTGGTATTGCCAAATCTAGGCGTTGTTTCGACATAAAAACACAAAATTTCTTGAGTCCTTTACAATCTCTTTTCAGATTACAGGAGAACCAGTCGGCCAAGCATCTGACTGGATCGTAAAGCACTCGGGGGCTACTGTGGACTGCATGGGCCCCGGGTATCCTCTAGAAGGCCCGTAAGGGAGCAGATAGGGGGCGACCCAGGTCGATTGGCTGAAGATGGAAAGCACTCGGATCGGGCGGAACTTAAGCCGCAAGAAAGGGTTCGAGTTTACAGGACATCCCCATGTAATTAGCAGATCAATGCATACGTTCCATGTAATATCATAACGGAAATAGTTGCCATATACCCGCGACTTCATCAGAACTCTATCCCCTGTACTATATAAAGGGAGGGGACAGAGGCCATCGAATCATCGATAGGAGCATCATCTTGCATCCCAATCCACCAAATAATCCCAGAGCACAGGAAGTAGGGTATTACCTCCTCCGTTGAGGGCCCGAACCTGTATAACCCTGTCTTGTGCTAGCCATTTGACCTAGCTCTTGATAAGCATCCCCTCGTACAAATTCATTGCCGGCGGTGACCCCCCAGTTAGTCACCCGTCGACACAGGCCGACGGAATAAAAAATTCGATAGTCTGCGAGACTGACAGACGGCTGACGTGTGCCGACGAAATTATCTGCCACGTCAACCAAAAAAGAAATCAGTGGAGGTATCGGGTTGGGCTGACGTGTGCCGACGAAATTATCTACCACGTCAGCAAAAATAAAAATAGCGGTTGGGTCGCCTTTGGCTGACATGGTGCTATATTATTCACAAAAAACCACAGAAAATTCACAAAAAAATTACAGAAAAATCACAGATATTCATATCATCACAAACTTGTATCCAACATCAAATATCATCCAACACAAGATCCACAAAAGCACATAGATACAAATAATACATAATTAAGTTCATACAATATCACATACCTCAATAGTTTATCAAGAAGTCATTCAACTCAAGTTCTACATCGACATAATACAGTGCATCGTTAATGAAAGAGGATCCTAAGGCCTAGAGGGGGGTGAATAGGCAATTTTAAACTTTTTCGATTATTTGTTGATTAAGCATCATATTAATAGTGACCCAATCCTAGTTTCAATGTTCATGCAAGCGGAAGCGATAAACAAGTGAATTGAAAAACTAAGACATGGCATATCACAATTCATCACAAGCAATGCAATGGAAGTAAGTGCCGAAAATGAATGAGAGAGAGTGACATGGTATTTGTTTGACCGACGCTCGAGTCAAGAACTCCTACTCTCGTTGAGGCTACCCTTGCACACAAGGACTGCTCACTCGAGCCTAACGCCTCACTTACTCCCGGTAGTCGCTCCGCCACTCCGGCGAGGTGGACTCACACACCCGTACACCGACTCGAGAGTAGCCACACGCCAAGGCCTACTCCCAAGCCCACGCCTCCACGAAGGATGCCGTCTTCAAAAGTAACAAGCCCGAAACGCCCCGATCATGCCGGATCGAAGGACTTCAATGAATCTCGGTGTTGGGGTTCAGTGATTTGTGGCTTTGAATGATTTGAGGGTGGAGGAATGGCTCTAGAACACCTAGTCCTAGTTGATGAGCAATAAGTGTGGTAGGTGAAGTGGAGCAGCAAAACCTCAAAGAAGCTAGCCACTAGGCAGGTATATATAGCCCCTAGAGCAAACTAGCCGTTGCCCCTCGGAAGGGGACAAAAAGACTAGCCATTAGCCTCTACCGGACGCCGTCCGACGGGAACCGAACGCCGTTCGACAGAGGCTACTGCTCACAGAAAAACAGCTTATCGGATGCCGTCCGGTCCCTACCGGACGCCGTCCAACAGAAAGCAATGAGCACGGGTTTAGTTTATCGGACACTAGCCGCCTGCTCCCAGACGCCGTCCGACTGGGAAAGGAACACAGATTTTAACCTTATCGGACGCCGTCCGGTGACAACGGGACGTCGTCCGACAGAGAGTACTGTTACTGGTTTTGCTGGTCGGACGTCGTCCGGCTGTTCCCAGACGCCGTCCGACAGAGAGAATTTTCATGATAAAAATGCTCGAGTGTGTGGGAGAGTTTGGGGGGTTTCTTTCTCTCTAGAAATCTCATAAGAAAACTTTAGGTATTTTTAGAAGATGTGGACTACGGAAACCGATTTTTCGAGAGGTCGCAAAGATCCGGCATAGTCCGAGAGATTCAAACCCCTTTTGAAATCCGACGAAAACAGAAATTAAAAACCTAACTACTCCTAATCTTTACGTGACCTCATCTCTCGCCCGGTCACGCATTTAAAGTCTCGGAGCAGCTCACAAATTTGTCGACGCTTCAAATTAGGGTTCCGAGGGAAGCCGAGTCTTCGCTAGGGTTCCGAGAAGTCCAAAAACCCCTAGCACTTCATATTAAGTATTTTGATATCAATGCCACTAATAAAAATTAGGGCTCAACGATGCTCACAATCTCCCCCTTTGTGGCACTTGATGGCAACCCAAGAGAGAATATATATTTTGAGCTGCAAAAGGGTTAGTGCAATACAAGTATGCGAGCAATTGCAAAACTAAAACAACCACAACTCGACCACAAGGATGTGCATACAAGAGAAGTTCCCCCTAAATTCATGCATAAATTTAAGACCACAAGCCAACAAGGTTTAAATATCATAAAGCGTACCAGAGTAACAAACACAAATCAAAAGAGTATCGAGGCAATAGAAGAAGTATTACATGAAAGACAGAGCCTCGATCACCACCCCTTGCTAACCCCGATCACTACCCCTTTCTAACCCTTGCTTGCTACTCTCTCTAACTTCTCCCCCTTTGTCACCAAGTGACACAAAAGGGAAAAGCTCCTAGCCTTGCTAGTCTACTCCTCTTGATCTTGATCCATGTCGTCGCCTCCATCATGTCCATGGCCGCCAGAAGAAGAACCCTGCCCTCTGCGACGCTTGTACGTAGACAGATGAGCTGCAGAGGGTACCGACCGAGGTGAAGATTGATCATCAAAGAGCTGGGTCGGATGAGGATTTGGCAAAGAAAAGTTTAGATGACGACACATCTCTCCACTAGTAAAAAAGATCTTACCGGGAGGAGGATGCTGAGCTGGAGCACCAGGAGGAGGGAAAGGCTGTGGTGGTGGCACACAAGCAGGAGTAGGCCCTTGAGGAGGATATACCCAAGGGTGAACCGGTGGTGGGTAGGCAGGTGGGCGAGCAAACGCCTGACGCTGCTCGTAGGCCTGATAGCTGTCATGAGTGTGAGAGTACCACGAGTAAGGATTGGCCCCTTCTGGCACTGGCATAAACGTAGCCCCCATATACTGTAGAGCAGACTTGAACTCTGCAAACTCATCACTCAGTTACGACTGCTGCCCTACTAATTCATTCATCTCTCTGCGGGTGGCTGCAAGCACTTCTTTCATCTCAGTGCGCAGACCTCTCATCTCACTTATCAAAGAGTCATACCAAGGAGGAGGGGCAGCTGCAGAAGATCCAACCCCAGACACTGGCACAGAGGACTGCATTGGAGCAACAAGAGCAAAAACAGGGGCCGGTGCTGGAGGAGGTGAATTATCACCTAGACGATCCAACCTAGGTTTGCTGCCAAGTGTGTTCAGAAATATCTTTATTTGATGCTTCTTGATCCTACAATCCCAACTCCTTGCCTCATCCTCAGAAACCCGCTGTGTCCTAGAGAGTAACAGGCCAATATAGGGAGCTAGAGGCAGTGCTCTATTGACCTCTCTGAAAATGGCATCATTAAATTCTCCCAAGAGGGTGGCTCCAATATTTATAATCCTGCCTGTCAGAAGATATAGCATGAACCAGCTACAGATTGGGAGAATCATGTCGCGGTTGCCGCCTCGAACGAACAGGGTGCTACGAAGAATAAGATTTATCAATGCAGGCTCCTGTCGCAATTGATTTGCTTTTTCTATATTTAACTCTTCCTCATCAAGATCAAGGTACATGAATATGATTTCTTCAAGTGGAGGATATTTGGCCCTCCAGAAAGCATCTTCATATGCCATCTCATTTAGGTCAGCGCCAGAATCTGGAGTGCCCAAAGCATAATTCATGTTCGCCACTGAGATCCCCTGAACATTTCCGTCGACTGAGTGATAGTAATTGAATTCTGAGTCATCCTCAGCAGCTAGCAGAGTAGCGAAGAATTCACAGTGCCTTTCTTTGCACCAAGTCAACTTCTTATTTGAAATCAGTTCTGCCAAGCCTGGAGTGGAGCTGAAAATGGTGTGAACCTCGTGTCCCGCCGCAAGCGGTGATTTCACTCCAATCAACACAATGTGGGTCTCTAAGACCGCCTTGGGTCTGAGAAAACACATATAAAGTTGTTTCTGAAACTTAGTGTAGAATCTGAAATCTTTAGTATCTTCTCTCCGCTGAGGGAACCATTTTGCATAAGAGACGGCCCTCTTCTTTCTCAAAGTTTCCATAGACAATTTTAGGACCAAATTGTCCACGGGTTCATCCTCAGCAACCACAGTCTCAGTGACATCATCATCTGCTGGGTCTTCATCGTAAGTGTCATCATCAATGTCCTCGGCAGTCGCAAAAGAAGATCCTGCCACTCGTTTCCAATTGAATCCTTCATCGTGCTGCTGCTGAAGATCCTTTCTAGTGACCTTTCTTGTGTGAGCAGCGGCACTGCTAGCCGTTTCATCAAAATCATCACGAACATCCTGGCTGCCACTGTCACGACGACCACTCAATGTCCTACTCAGAGCCTTGCCCAGTTTCTTCAATGATCGAGATATTTCGAATTAATCCACTGACAGGTGCCCACTGACCAAATGCCAAATGACCGAGTGCCAACCACAAGTGCCAACCACACCACGAACCAACCCTAGACACAAGCGCGGGAAAAATCCTATTCAAAACATAGAACTCGGTAATCAAAGGAACTTGCGGGAACAAGAGGCGGGAAGCCGTTACCGAGCTCTAGAAGGGAAGAGGAAGCCACCGTGCGCAAGAGGATCGTCCCCTAGGCCTTTCCCAGTAGGGGAAAAGAGGGGAGCTCGACGGAGACGAGGCGCACGAATCGAGCCGCCAACCTTCAATCCCCACGGAGGGAATCGAAGAGGAGGACGAGGGGAAGCCGCCAGTGGTGGTGGATGTCGCCGGAGATCGCCGGAGAGCCTCCCCCGGTGAGGAGGAGAGGAAGTGGCGGCGCCGGTTTGGTGAGGAGAGTGAAGTGAGGGAAGAGGGAGGCAGAGGGGTGAGATTATGGGCGATCTGCAAGGTTGGGCCCTATCGGACGGCGTCCGACGCCTATCGGACGGCGTCCGACAGTACGGTTGCAGGGCGGAAAGAGCTTCGTCGGACGGAGTCTGGGCAATCAAGACCGCGTCCGACTGGAGGATTGCGGCGCGGATAAGACCTTGTCGGATGGCGTCCGCTAGTGACCGGACGGCGTCCGACAGTACGTATGCAACGCGCGCAAAACCCCGTCAGACGGCGTCCGAGAGTTTCCGGACGGCGTCCGATGAAGGCTGAATTCGCCACAGCATGCACTTCTGACCAGTGGGCCCCACCAATGCAAGAATTTTTTACAAAAATAATGTTTTGAAGGGATATTCTCCATTTTTGCTCAAAATTCAAGGAAAGATTCAAATGTGAGCAATTTGAAGTAATTTTAAATTTTAATTTTGAAGGGATAAGATTCTAATGTGACAAATGAAACCAACCAAATTCAAAAATCTCAAATTTTGATCTTAGAGATCAAGAAAATGTGTGAACCCAAATTTTGCCTTGATTTCTCATATTGGCATGAAAATCACGCGTAGGGGTTCACTTTAAAGTTTAAGCACATGTTTTTGAATTTTGGCTCCTTTTCAAATATTTTCAACAATTTTGATGCCGTATGATTTTCAAAAGAGCAAATATGCACATGGAGCAAATTTTTCAAAAGAGATAAGAATTTTCAAATTGAAGAGGTTGAAGTGGTAAGAACACTACTGCGGATCGGGGTAGGCCAAGCGGCTTGTAAGGCCTGTGCAAGCGGTTTTAGAACCGCTTGCAGCAATCATGATCGATGCCCGACGGGCATCTGGCGGCTCCCAGAGTCGCTAGTGAAGCCCCTCTGCAAGCGGTTCGCGGGGCGATGGCGCGGGCGGGCGTGGAAGCCACGTGGGGCTCTCTGCAAGCGGTTGGATCCACGAACCGCTTGCAGAGAGCATCTCCGCAAGCGGTTCAAGAACGCTTGCGTAACGTCTTGATTTAATGGCCACCGTGTTATTTCATTTCAAGGTGGCGCAAATAGATATTTAAATATATATTTCGGCAGGAGATTTTTTATTTGTCATTTAAATTTAAATACATATAGAATGAGCATATAATTAGCGATCAAACAAGCTTAAATATATTAGATAATACATGTAATAATGTACACTTTATATGCACCGGCCAAATTTACAAAGTTTATAATTAATATACATTGTGCAAAATGGACAAAACAGTTCATTTTTTTCTTGCGGTACTCTTCTTGGCGCTCTTTGACGACGAGAAGTCGTCCCTAGTTCGTTCGTGTTCGAATATGGATCTCGATAATGGAACTCGCATACGGGGTTAATGACCTCATCGAGAATGAAGCCAAACAGCTTGTTCTCGTAATGCGAGCACCGATGATGTGGTAACACTTCAAGATGTTTATCCATGTCGGTGCCAATTCAATTAAAGTGAAAAATAAATAAATCGTGCACCCATAATGTAAATTAATAGAGCACATAAGAACGTTATTAAGTTGTTGCTAGATGCATGGTTGCGTGCATATATATCTGAATCTCTTCAGAGTTTGAGGCTCAAGCTCGCCGTGGCACATCATTTGGATATAGTGGAACACATAGTAGCCACATAGGTTGTTTCCATGATTGTTGTTTTACCTATGGTCGATCGGGGCAATTACGGATCAAGAATAACAAAAATATTAATTGACAAAGGGCAATTACGCTGCTTTAAGCGCATCTACCGCTTAGCTTGATATCGAATTCCTTCTTAAAACGTCCTTTCAATCTCTTGAAAGCTCGTGAACGCCTTGTTAAGGAGGTCAATTATCCACCGTATTCCTTTTGCGGTTTTCTCCGTGAGTCTTGGACGATGATCATGCTTTTGTCAAGCCTTATGATTATAAGGATCCAAAGGAACCTATTTATATATTACCAACAGCTTATGACATGTAATTAAACAATATATAGTGTGCCATCAGTGCCTTAAGCAATATAAGAACGAGATGTTAGTGAGAACATCAAGACGCATTTAAAGTTGAATGGCGTAAGTATGTATTGCTTGTAGTGTTGTTGTACTAGTGCATGTACAACGTGGTCGTGGATTTCCTTTGGTTTTCGAGGTATTGCCCGACTTCCTCGTTGACCAACCAAGGGTCAAGGAAGCCAATCGAGTTCAACTTCGCTTTCTAAGTCTTTGTATCTCCATTCTCTGAAAAATGGGTTAATTGAGTCAATTAATTAGGGTTCTCGAGCAAGCGGCATGTATATATATATATATATACATCTTGTGGAGTCGACACTCACGAGCACCAAAGAGTCATGAAGGACACGTTGATGGCGTCTTCTGGTACACATTGTACCGATCTTCAAAATCAAGATTTATCAATTGATCATTCCCTCGAAACAAATGTTCTTCTTGAAACGAGACGCAACAATGAGCATATCCCCTGGCGGACTTGTGTTCGTACCATTCATGGGCGCGTCGCATCTTGACCGGTAGTTTCCGTATGTCCTTAGGGTCTAGCAACGGCTGGCCCAGCTTAAATGGCCACCTGACTTGTGCCGTTGGAAGATCATCAGTTATTCCACGGGCGGCATCTATGTTATCAAGGCCAGCTTCCCTCATGAAGTCATACTCCATCTATAGACGTTTTGCCTCCTCCTGTTCTTCCTTGCTCATGTATGTGCCCGGAGGTTGTTTACTCTTGAAGACGTGCTTTATGATAGTTCTTTGGTAGTCGGTACAGAGAGGCGGTCGGTCGGTGGATTTGTTTTAGCTTTATACCCCTCTATCCATGCGTCCACAGCTTTCTTCGACTCGCTCTTTAACTCCTCAGACGTCATCTCATAAGGTGTTTTTTCAGGTTCCTTCATTATCTGTCTGAATGGGAAACCGGCCGCCCTGCTGTTTGTTGTTGTTCTAGCTGCAGGAATGCTCCTTTTGCTAGCAAGCTTCTTACTGGGGGGAGATGCCGGCTCCGTTGTTTCTCTCGGAGGTCTTTGCTTCCTTTTGCTTTGAGGGGTCAAGGCGGTGTTGAGCTTCTGCGCATAGCGCTAGCGGTGGTGGAGTATTTTGTCTCATCGGCGAGGCGTGGTGGCGTGGGACTGTCTTGGTGGAGGAGGTGAGTTCCGTCTCGGTGGAGTGTTACATCTCGGTATAGATGTCACCTCCGCACCATCAGGAAACATGATGTACTTCTTCCGCCAGAGGATGATGTTATGTACGGCCTCTCCAAGATTGGTCACATCGTCTCCTCCAGCAATATCGAGCTCCATATCCTCAAATCCGGCCACCACCTCGTCCACCGTGACCTTGGAGTATCCCGCGGGTATAGGGTTCTGATGGAATGTCCGCCCGACTCCACGGGTAGGCCAAAGCGTAAGCCACCTTGAGGTGAGGTTGTGCGGTTGGACGCGTAGCTCACATTGGCGAGCACGGCGATGTCGCCCACGGATAACGGGCCTGCAATTCATCGGCCGCACGTTGTTTGACGCCAGAGTCGCCGCCGACCGGAGCAGGGGACTAACCACATCTACTTCCGGAGGCACGACGATAACCCCACTGGTCTTTGAAGATCGGCGATTGCGGCTTGCACTTCCCGCTTTAAATTTCTCGCCATGTTTTCCTTATGCTCCTTGAGCTCCCGTTCGATTTTGCCGACTCTGTTGTGTTCTCTTACTTTTCTTCTTTCCCGGCTCCGGTATGTGGCTTGATCATTTGAGAAGCCAGCCATCCACGACACCTGCTTGCCAAGTCCTCGTGTCCTTCCTGGATGCTCTGCGTTCCCGAGTGCGTCGTAAGCTCGTCATTCTCCCCTCTACCACCAAGGAACACACGTTGCTTCTCGATGGCTTCCACAATCCTTTCTTTCACGGGTTGCACTTGTGGTGCCATCTCCACTGCCATCATCCTTGACCTCCTCCGTGGCCCAAGGTCCATTCGTGGGGCGGAGCTCCCAGTCTTCTGTTTCAGGTACTATACCCTTTTTTCTAAGCTCTTCTTCCTGCTTCTCCCATTTTGGCATAGCCTTGATGTAACCACCGGACCCGAGATGGTGGTGGTATTTTTTCTTCTGTGCATTGGCCTTGTTCTGCTCACTTGCGGCCTTGCCTTGAAACGACAACTTGTACTCCTCGAATGCTTGCCGTGATCCGCTAACCGGAGACTTATTGAAGTCTGGGGTTGTTCGGTCTCCACGCACTTCTTCTTGAGCTCGCTCTTCCACGATCGAAAGCATAACGCCATCTTGCTCGAGTAAATTTCTTGCACTTGTTTTCGTAGTCGCCGTAATCGTGAAGTTTTCTTTTATATCCTTCGAGCGCTCTTTTCAGTAGCAGAGGAACCTTGGGCCATGTCTTGATGCTAATAGGGACATGATCCCTCACAATGACTCCCCAGGCGTTGTTGAAGGGGGCAAGTGCCGACATAGGGGCTTCGGGCTTCCCAGTGGCCGAAACTTGAGTAATCACGTACTTTGTCGACGGCTTTTTGTTAGGCCCTCGTATTTGTTTGGATTGGCTGTTGGACGTTTCCGGCTTAAAAAAAACAGGAACACGTGTCAGAGGCTTATTGCTATGAGACGTGTAAGAAACGGTCCTTTTAGTGTTCAGGCTATATATACCTCACGGCCGTCGACATTAGTTTCAGCCTGGCCGGTTGGATCACCGGCTTGAGCATGGATTTCGTGATCACCGGCTTGAGCCGAGACAGCCTGGTCACCGGCTTGAGCCGGGGCAGCCTGATCACCTATTGGATCTACCGGGTTGGCCTCATCGTAGCTTATGAGAGTGCCCATCGCGATTTCGTTAAGTAGAAAATCATTTCCCGCATCGAAATCAAGATCATCGTGTCCGGAGTGCGCCATCTATGACTATGCATGCACGCGAAATAATAGAACATTTAATACAACATATATATCTCTTTTTATTTGAAAACAACATTTCAATACAATATTTGAATACAACATATACATCTCTTAGATGTCATCCATCTCGACACCCATCAAAACGTACAATATTTGAATACAATATTTCTCGACACATGACATGAAAGAATTTGGGTCGTGCCGGCCGGAATACAATATTTAAATACAATATTTGAATACAATATTTATCGACACCTAATTAGGTCAAACGGCCTCTAGCTCATAGGCTAGTCCCCCAGAAATCGGTCCACTGGACAAAGAGGGAAAGAATTTTGCGAGGGGGAGCGTCCGGGAAGGGGCCGCGGCGCGAAGCTCAACTCATGATCACCGACTTACTTGAAAAACATGGCAGCCACTAATCCAACCAAATCAGCTTGTGGTGTGGTTGTCTTTGCGTAACGTTGATTAGTGTGTTGAACATATTGCGATATAAGCATAATAAATTGACCAATTATAAATAGAATGAGCAAACACATAACAATGCCATGGAATAGATTATTTATCATGTACTCTATAGAAATGGACTAGTCTCGTAACATGGCGACCAACATATCAGCGAATAAATCACCATTGACATTATTAGGGAGCTCTCGAGATTTAACTAATAACTGGTTGTCAGTAAAACAGCCTTCCTAGTTATAGTTCTAGTGATTTCACAGCAAATACAATCTGAGATTAATATCAAGGTTTAGACAATCAATCTTGCCTTTGTTTTGGAAAGGAATTAAGTTTAGAACATCCCAATTTAGCCAATCAGAACTGGCGATCTACAATTATTCAAGCCACAAGCCATCGGACCCAAATCTATTTATTACGAACCAACCGAACAGCACAAAGTGGTAAGCAAAGGTACCAGAAATAAGCAGATCATCGAAAGCAATCTGAACGACACACTAAAACAGCCAGATGCACCAATACAGATCAAGATAACAAGCGTCCAATGGATTTAATTAACAACGATTCATGGCATGAATTGGGATGAACACAATATAAATCCTAACGAAGGCAGAAATTAATTGAATCTACCACAAGATATAATCAACAAATGTATTTATATATGCCTCAACCAGATTATCATCACGAGCAATAAGGGTAAAGCACACTGACGGCATGCAGTGCTTCCAAACCGTAGATTTAGCCTCTAATTGAAGAATTAGATCCCCAAAATCTCTAATTGGTACACTTGCACAACCAACCACAAGGGGAAAGCCACGAAATTCTTACTTAGCGTATAGGAGCATGACAGAGGGGAGCAATAGGAGCATCAACACATGCGCAAGATTCCGTCGAACACTACAAGTGCATCACAGAGCAATGGGGGCGGGGAAGGAAGGGGCTCGATACCTCGGCCATTCAGTATTCAAAGTGGCGGGAGGAGGTCCACGGTGAGCGGGAGAGGGGCTCACCGGCGAAGGTGCTCGCCCGGCGAGGTGGCGGAGGTCGCGCTGCGCCAGACAATGGTCGATGTCGCTAGTCTGCGCAGTGATCGATTTACGACGAGGTAGAGTGTCGAGGCGGCCGCCGTGCGGTGCTCGACGACGGCGAGGTACGGCCGTCTTGGTACTAGACGGCGGCGAGGTGGCGGCGGGGGCGGCGAGATTGTGACGGAGCAGTTGAGGGAGACAGGGCAAAGGACTTAGAAAATTTCGCCGAACCCTCTACCTTATATAGGAAGGGCTCTACAAGCGGTTAATATTACAAACCGCTAGAAAAGACCTCTACAAGCGGTTCGTAATTTTAACCATTTGAGAACACTTTTACAAGCGGTTTGTAGAACGAACCGTTTGTAGAAGCCGATAGCGACATTTAAAATTTCGAATTTCGCCTACCGGAGCGATAAAGGGCATCTTCAAGCGGTTGGTGATTAAAACCGCTTGAGAATCATTTCTACAAGCGGTTCGTGGGACAAACCGCTTGTAGAAGTGGGTCCATAACACATGCCGAGGCTTGGGACGTACCATCTATCGATAACGTTTAAGAAAGTATTGCGCCTTCTCTCGTTGAAATGAAAATTCCTCTCACTTGGCTAGCGCGTGGCGTTTAGGTACAGCTCTCCCGTCTTTGATCGCGGTTCGAGCCCAACTTGCCCCCTTGCCTTTTATTTTTCCCTTGCCTTTTATTTTTTAGAAATATTCTTGAGCCCATTATTTTGTTCCAAAAATACTAAAACTATTTTTTATATTACTTTCATTTCTAAATATGTGATTAACCCATTATTCTTTACAAAATTCTAAAACTATTTTTAGTATTACTTTCATTTCTAAATATGTGATTAACCCATTATTCTTTACAAAATACTAAAAAACTTTTTTGGCATTACTTTCATTTCGAATATGTACTTAGCCCATTATTCTTTCCAAAAACTAAAAATCTTTTTTTGCATTACTTTCATTTCTAATATTTACTTAGGCCATTATTCTTTCCAAAAATATTGCTTCCACCTTATAAATTCTTAAAATGCAATTACATGATAACATAGTTGAATCTACCACATAATATATTTAATATGACCACATAATAAGGGTCATCCTAATCATTTACATTTTTGTCTTTACAATTCTTCCTTCATCGTGATCGCGGCAAGTATAAAGTGGAGCATCCATGCTGTGTCATCCGGGATGCTTATGTCGACATCTCGCAAATGGAGGGATCTCATCGAACTGGTCGTGCTCTTCCTCGTCGATGCGTCCTCTACTCGACAATTCTTCGTTTGCCTTGGAGAACCACGTGTCGCTTTGGCATTCCTTCTTCTTGTCTTTGATTTGATTCTTCTTTGATGCTTGACATGTCCAATACGTGAAGACCTGTCTCACCTCGTTCGCGAGAACAAATGGTTCTCTCAAGTAGCCGACTTCTTAGAGGTCGACGGTAGTCATGCCGTATTTGTCGACATTCACGCCGTCTGCGTTTAGTTTTACACATTGGCACTTAAACAATGGGACCTTCAAAGGCCCATAGTCGAGCTCCCATATCTCTTCTATGAATCCATAATATGTGTCCACCCTGCCTCTATTGTCGGCGGCTTCTATACGGACACCGCTGTTCTGGTTTGTGCTATTGTTATCTTGTGATCTCGTGTAGAATGTGTAACCATTTATCTCGTACCCCTGCCATTGCAACTGTTCATTGTTGGACTTGCTCTTGAGGATATGGTTTTGTAACCATGCGCCAAAAGAATCCATGTGTCTCAGTGTTATCCACGTATCAGTCTTCTCTGGGAACTGGAGACGTAGAGCATTCTTGTGTTGGAGGACATACGGGGCGGCCACTGCCGATTGCTTCAACACAGTGAAATGTGCTTGCTTAAATGTCTGAAGATCGTTGCATGCAAATACTTTTCTTTCAAGTGTCCCTTTACCTCGTAGCCTGCCCTTATGGCGTGATATAGGGACGCCGATGGGGTCTAGATCATCAATGTAGTCCACACTGAACTCGACCACCTCCTCTCGTGACATAACCCTCGGCAATGCATGCTTCGGCGAGAACGGTTACGTACATACTTCTTTAAATACGCTCATGTACCTCTCGAAAGGAACATCTTTGTGGAGATAAACGGGCCCAAGAATACCTATCTCTTTGCTTAGATGAACAGTGAGATGAACCAAGATATCAAAAAAGGCAGAAGGAAAGATTATCTCGAGGCTAACCACACTTTGTACCACGTCAGCCTGCAGCTCACCCAGTTTTTTTGGATCGATGACCTTCTGGAAAATAGCGTTCAAAAACGAACACAGCTTTGTGATTGTCCCCCTTACCCACTCGGGTAGTACACCTCTTAAAACCACCGGGAGCAACTGTGTCATCAGCACAAGACAGTAATGGGATTTTATATGTACAATTTTGTTCTCTTTCATATTTACGAATCTCTTTACGTTCGACGAGTATCCGAAAGGGACCTTCACACTGCTAAGACACTCTATCACGCTTTTTCTCTTCTTTGCTTGGAGTATAACTTCACGTCAGAGGTACATACTTGTTCCGTACCTCTTTTTTCAGGGTGTAGGTCCTTCTTGATGCCCAGGACTTCAAGGTCGTTCCGAGCACTCACTGTATCTTTCGATTTCCCGTACAGATCTATATATCCTAGGAAGCTCACACAGACGTTCTTGGTGATGTGCATGAAGTCCAGTGAGTGGCGAACATCCAAATCTTCCCAGTAAGGCAAGTCCCAAAATATTGACTTCTTCTTCCATATGGGTGCATGGCCATCCTCATCATTCGCATGATTTGCTTCCGGACCCTTTCCAAAAACTACCTTCAGATCCTTCACCATAGCAAACACACCTTGCCACTTCGATGCCTCATTTGGGAACGATGTTCTTCCTCCCCATTAAATTCTCTGCGTTTCTTCCGCAACGCGTGGCTCCGAACAAGAAACCTGCGATGCCCCATGTACACCATCTTTTGAGAGCCTTTCATGTACGTGCCATCGGTTTGATCCAAACACTGCACACACGCTTTGAAGCCTTTGCCAGTTAGGCTAGACAGGTTACCAAGCGCTGGCCAGTCATTGATTGTTACAAATAACATTGCACGCAGGTTGAAATACTCCCTTTTGTATTCGTCCCAGACCTTTACACTGTTCCATAACGTTTGAAGATCTTCTACCAAAGGTTTGAGGTAGACATCGATATCATTTCCGGGTTGCTTGGGGCCTTGGATTAACAACGGCATCATTATGTACTTTCTCTTCATGCATAACCATGAAAGAATATTATACACACATAGTGTGACTGGCCAGGTGCTATGGCTGCTGCTCATGTCTCCGAAAGGATTCATCCCATTGGTACTCAAACCGAACCTTATGTTTCTGACCTCGTCTGCGAAGTCTTTGTACTTCCGATCGACCATCCTCCACTGCGAGCCATCTGCCGGATGCCTAAGCATTCCGTCGCATGCGCTTTGTTTGCAAACATACGCTCCAGCCTTGGAATCAGAGGAAAATAGCACAACGCTTTTGCCGGTGCTCTCTTCTTCACACACACCCCATCTAATTCACCTGGATCGTCACGATTCGTCTTATACCGGGGTTCCTTGCACACTGGACATGCATCCAAGTCGGCATATTCACCGCGATATAGGACATAGTCGTTGCGACATGCATGTATCTTTCGTACTTTCAATCCTAAGGGACACAGGACCAGTTTGGCTTGATACGTGGATTCTGGCAGGGTGTTATCTTCCGGGAGCAACTTCTTTATGAGCGACAGCAACTCATCGAAACCCTTATCTGACACACCATTCACAGCCTTCCATTGCATGAGTTCCAGTGTGGTGCGTAGCTTCTTGTGCCCCTTACCACAATTTGGGTACAAAAGAGTTCTCTGGTCCTCCAACAATCCCTGGTACTTCCTATATTGTTTGTCCTCTGTGATATCTCCCTCTGCGTCACGCAGCATCTGGTCCAGGTCATCATCCACACCAAACTGATCACCTTGTGTATCCTCTACGTCCTCGTATGTCGTCGCGTCCGGCATACCATCATATGTCACTTCGTCTTCATCGGCTTCTTCGTCGTCTTCTATGCTTGTATGCTCTACTTCGTCGTGGTGAGTCCAACATGTATAGTTCGGCATGAAACCTCTCATCAACAAGTGGCCCTGTATCCGTCCTCGCATTGAGTGCTCTTTCTCGTTCCTGCAATCTACGCACGGACACCGTACGAAGCTTCCTGGAGGCAAGTCTCGAAATACGACATTAAGAAAAGCATTCACGCCATCGATGAACTCCCTTGTCCGACGATCCGCATACATCCATTGCCGGTTCATCTGCACCAATTAAATTAATAAGAACACTTATTATATTTTTCAAATTAAAATATTTAACTCAAAATAACTAATTGTTATATTTTTTAATTACCTCTAAACTTTCTTGATTTTTATAGCTAAACCAACTAAATCTCACAAATTAAAAAAAAATTCAAAAATATTTTTAATTACATTTCATACACAAAAAAATTATTACCAACCTAGCAAAAAACCTACATCTATTTAGCTCTATAGCAATTGAAATAATCACCCTACCTACTATTTTAAACTAATGTAAAACTAAAATCATCCAATAGATCACCACATTGCCTCAAAAGATCTAGAAGGGAGAGCTAGCTAAGGCACCAAGAGCTAGATCTTGCTCTCTAAAACAAATAATCACCCCTACCAACTAATTTCAACATCTTATACATCATCAAAAAAAGGATACAAAACTAATATGAGACTTAAAACCCCCAATAGATCTACATCTTACCTCAAATTATCAAGAGAGAGAGAGCTATAGCGAAACAAACACCCTTCAATTCAAACAAGATTATTTAATATTTCTCCACATCCAATGCAAAAAGATAAGCAATGTCCATATGAAAATGATGTTGAGACCATGTTTACTTACCTTGAAACCTTAATTTGGAGCTATTAGCCTCAATTAAAAATTTTGGCAGCACCTCCCCTGCATGAACAGCTCGGCCCGTCGATTACTCTATCAGAGCTCTGCTCGGCGAGGAAGAAGGGGTTAAATGCGCTAGGCGGGAAGGAAAAAGCATATGCAAGCGGTTTGTGATACAAGCCGCTTGCGGATCTCTTTCTTATAAGCGGTTCAGATCACCAACCGCTTACAGATTATTCAAGCGGTTGGTGATACGAACCGCCACAATGTCTATCTCTGCAAGCGGTTTGTATCACGAACCGCTTGCATATGCCCTTTCCCGCCACACTCCCACCTGTTGGCCACGAACCGCTTGTGGCGATCGGGTCGCAAGCGGGTTAAAGCCAGCCGCTTGTGATGGGCCGCTTGTTAAGCCCCGATCCGCAGTAGTGGAAGATAAAGGATAGCCTCTTTATTTCAAATTTGTTTTGGCTTAAATATAGGACAAGAATGTGCTCACTCAAAATCAAATTCATCTTTTCGCCACTAGAAAATGTTTTGAGATCATGAGTTGAAATTAAACTCCCCCTAAATGTGACAAGGGTCAAAAGCAAATGAAAAAATTCAAATAAGACCCAAAAAGTCACGAAATCCAATTAACACGCATTTGATCTATCTAGTATGTTGAGTTCATTTCTTAATTTGTAAAACCGTGCCTCATCCAAGGGTTTGGTGAAAATATCCGTCAATTGATCTTCCGTTCGCACATAGGCAAGCACAACGTCACCCTTTGCAACGTGGTCACGAATAAAGTGATGTCGGATGTCGATGTGCTTTGTACGGGAATGTTGGACCGGATTGTTGGCTATTTTTACCGCACTTTCATTATCGCATAGAAGTGGCACTTTTTCAAATTTTAGCCCAAAGTCACTAAGCATCCGTGTCATGTACAAGAGTTGAGCACAACAACTCCCGCGCTACATATTCCGCTCATGATAGATAGCGCCACGGAGTTTTGCTTCCTCGAAGTTCATGACACGAGTGAGCGTCCTAGCAAGTGACAACCCCCCGAGGTGTTTTTGCGATCAATTTTGCAACCGGCATAATCTGAGTCGGAATAGCCAAGAAGCTCAACACGCGCTCCCTTGGGGTACCAAAATTCTAGGCTAGTAGTGATTTTTAGATATCTCAAAATGCGTTTTACAGCAATAAGATGCACTTCTTTAGGGGATGCTTGAAAGCAAGCTCACATGCACACACTAAACATAATATCGGGTCGAGAAGCGGTGAGATAGAGAAGCGAACTGATCATGGAGCGATAAAACTTTTGGTCCACGGGCTTTCCATCTTCATTCAAGTCAAGATGTCCATTAGTGGCTATTGATGTTTTGATCGATTTGCAATCATCCATAGAAAACCGCTTGAGAAGGTCCTTTGTATACTTTTCTTGACAAATGAAGGTCCCTTCTCGGAGTTGCTTGATTTGAAATTCAAGGAATAAGGTGAGTTCCCCGATCATAGACATTTCGAATTGCTTGGACATCATTTCACTAAAGTCCTTGCATTTAGCTTTGTTAGTACATCCAAAAATAATATCATCCACATATATTTGACAAATGAAAAAGTCACTTTCTATAGGCTTGAGAAACAATGTGGAATCAATCACACCGGTTTTAAATCCTTTTTCTAAGAGGAAGTCCCTAAGACACTCATACCATGCTCTAGAAGCTTGCTTGATACCGTATAGCGCCTTAGTGAGCTTATAGACATGGTTTGGGTGTTTAAGGTTTTCAAAACCGGGCGGTTGCTCGACATAAACAAGTTCATCAATAAAACCGTTTGGGAAAGCACTCTTAACATCCATTTGAAAAAGAGTAATATTATAGAGAGAGGCGAATGCCAAGAGTAACCGTATAGCTTCAAGTCGAGCAACGGGGGCGTAGGTTTCTCCATAGTCAAGACCTTCGATTTGAGTGAAACCTTCCACCACCAATCTTGACATGTTTCGTACTACTTCAACGTTCTCATCTTGTTTGTTGCGGAAGACCCATTTAGTGCCAATGACATTGTGATCCTTCGGTCTTTCCACAAGCTCCCAAACTTCATTGCGGGTGAAGTTATTTAATTCTTCGTGCATAGCGTTCACCCAATCCGCATCCGTCAATGCCTTATCAATGGTCATAGGCTCAACAATAGACACAAAGGTGTGATGCTCACAATAATTAGCGGTATGAGAACGGGTTCTTACGCCTTGATTGAGATTGCCAATGACTTGATCTAGGGGATGATCCTTGGAGATACAGCGGTGTTGTTGGACGGGTACTTGTAGATCAATGGCTCCCCCTTGAGCTTGATCAACTTCAATGTTTGCATCTCTGTCCACCGCTTGGTCTTGAGTTGTTGGAGAGGTGAGCTTGATTATCAATGGAGGTGGTGGGGGAGACGTCTTCATCTTTTGGTACCTCCGGAGAGGGTCGAATTTCTCCAACTCCATGGCTTCATGTGGTAGCTCATCACCTATATTTCTTGTTAAATCTTGCTCACTTTGCGAGCCATTAGTTTCATCAAACTTAACATCATAAGCTTCCTCAACTAGCCCGGTAATATTATTAAAAACTCGAAAAGCTTTGGAGCGAGAAGAGTAGCCTAACATGATACCAACATCACACCTCTTTTGGAACTTACCCAAATGAGTCCTTTTCTTATAAATGTATATCTTACAACCAAAGACTCGAAAGTAAGAGATGTTGGGCCTTCGTCCCACTAGTAGTTCATATGAGGTCTTGTGAAGGAGTCGGTGGAGCTAGAGACGGTTGATGGCATGGCACGCCGTGTTGATGGCTTCCGCCCAAAAAGCATGTGGCGTGTTATACTTGTCAAGCATCGACCTCGCCATCTCTATCAATGTACGGTTCTTCCTCTCCACCACTCCATTTTGTTGGGGAGTGTAGGCCGCCGAGAATTCGTGCTTGACTCCTAGCTCATCACAAAATTCCTCAACATTTGTGTTAGTAAACTTCGGTGCAAGTATCACTCCTCACCTTTTTGATAAAAGAGTCAAATTCCTTTTGAGCTTTCAAAGCAAATCTTTTAAACACATCACCGGCAAGTGATTTATTTGCAAAGAAAAATACCTAAGTGAAGCGAGAAAAATCATCGACAATCACATGACAATAAGAATTACCGCCTATGCTCGCATAGGTGGTTGGGCCAAATAAATCCATATGCAAAAGCTCAAGTGGTCGGGATGTAGACATAAATGTCATAGTCGGATGAGAATTAGCCACTTGCTTGTCGGCTTGGCATGAGCTACATAAACGGTTTTTCTCGAATTTGACATCCTTCACTCCAACAACCAAGTTGTCTTTAAAAACCATTTTCAAAGTGCCCATTCCAACATGTCCAAAACGTCTATGCTACAACCAACCAAGAGTGGTTTGAGCAATAAGACAAGTTTTGATTTGAGATTATTCACGGTTTGAAAAATCAATCAAATACAATTTTTGAAACCGAGTGCCTCCAAATGCAACACTTTGATCCTTGGTGGAAACAACACGAACTCCGTTAACCGAAAAGAAGCAATCAAATCCTAAGTCGCACACTTGAGCAACGGAGAGGAGATTAAAGTTGCAAGCTTCCACCTAGAGAATATTAGAGATGGATAGGTCATTGGATATTGCAATTTTACCTATACCCTTTACCTTCCGCTTGGAGTTGTCCCTAAATGTGATCTTGTGTAAGGGGACCTTCTCCTCTTCTAGTGAGGTGAACATACTTGAGCTACCGGTCATGTGTTGGGTACAACCGCTATCAAATATCCAATGCCGGGCACCGCTCTTGTAGTTCACCTACACACATAAATTCAAGCTTGGGTTTTAGCTACCCAAGACTTCATCTTGGGTCCTTTTGAGTTAGTCATCAAACACTTGGACACCCAAATAGTTTTTACATCTTTCTTATTATTGGGTGCACCAACATACTTAGCATAAGTAGAGCCATTTTTTCTCATAAGCATGTAACTAGTATCAAGCACTTGAGTTTTAGACATAAATTGAGATGATTTAGCAAGAGGACAAGCAATGGCTTTGTGTTTCTCATTTTTACAAATGTGGCAATGGGTCCCTCCCTTAACAAAAGTTACTTTGGGCTTACCCCAACCTCCCATGGGCAAATCCCCGGGATGAAATCCCAAACCATGCTTGCCCAAGGTGTACCTTTGCTCCCTAAGCACCTTGTTAAGAGAGTTGTTTCCCACAAGCAATTTAGCCAAGCTAGAGTCTAGTTGCTCAATTCTATCCTTTAGAAGCTAGAGTCCATTAGCACATTTAGCAATACCACAAGTACCAATAGAAGAAACATTTTCATTTAAAGAAGTAGCACTAGTGGGTGAAGATGAGCTAGCATTGGGTGTGATTGTGGGTGACAAGCTCAAAGATGTGTCATGAGATAAGCTAAGTGAACCATTTATGGTGTCAATCAAGTCACAAGTCACACCAACATTACATTTTTCAATTGAGCAATCAAGAGGAGTTTCATCATCAACATTAGAGCTAGCTAGTTTGTTTTCTAGAATTTCAACTTACAAATTTAGAGCTTCGGCGGCCATCTCAAGCAAACCTTCTCTCTGCCGGTCAGTTCTTCTGCGCCACAGTGACAGCCGCTCAGACCTGCAGGGGTCACTTTAGCGGTAATCATTTCTTCAGCTGTCTATCCGCGCGTGATGTCGCATTAAATGCGCTCGTCCTTCGCAGCAGGGGGAGCCTTCGCCCAGTAGACTCCTTTCGGAACGCTCCACCACGCTGGCCCCACCGACATGGGGGAGACCCTCGTCGCCGAGGGGCTCGCCCACACGCCGCTGCGACGATGGGGCCCTCGTCGCCTGGCTCGACGTTTCCGCCTCAACCGCCTCGGCAGCTTCTTCGCCTCCTCCCTCCAACCGGGGTCAGAGGCGAGATCGATGGCGTCTCCTCGAAGTGGGGCTGCGTCGGAAAAGCGTCGTCCCTCCAGATTGGGGCTGCGGCGAGACGGCCGCGTGAGTTTTCTTCAAAAACCCGGCGGAGCAGTGCCTTTGACGAGGCAATCGGGGACGATTAAATCCGCCATATAGTTGTCGCGGCGAGGGCGTCGCGAAGCCCAAACCCTCGGTGCCGCTCCAACCGCACACCTCCGCCGGTAGGCCGCCATGACGGGATCCGGCGGGTGAAATCCTTTCTCGCTGGTTGATGACCGAGAGTCGCCCTTTACTTGCGGCCGCCAATGCCGGTGGTCGCCACCCCGAGCCCGCGAGTAATCCGTCATACTCGCGGCGTTGTTGGTAGCGCGAACTCCAGCACCACCAGTGCGGATAATGTCGCCGGTGGGACCACGAGCGACACCGCCCCTCAAGCTGGAGCGAACCGTCGAAGAAGAGAGTCCACGGCGAGGGGCCTGGGACGTCTTCAGCTTCTGTGTCCGCCGGAGTCCACTCGCTGATGAATTCCGCTAGGGCTTGCCCTTTGATGGCCGTTCGGGGAGCGAACTTGAGATCGAATTCTGCCAGCTCCATGGCCCACTTGGCGTCTGATGCATCGCCTCGCGGTTGAAGAGGATCTCCGCAAAGGGTACTTGGTCAAGACTGTGACTTCTCGCCCACAGAAGTAGTGGCGTAGCTTCGGACGCCAAAGACGGGCGAGAGTATCTTCGGTGCTGTGAATACCTTGTTTACGTCGTGGAGGACCTTCTTGGCGTAGTAAATGGGCGCTGAACGCCTTCTCTTTCCGCCACCAGCACCGCGCTGACCGCTGGGGTTTGCCGCAGCGTAAAGGATCGGCGGCTCGCCGGATCCGGGCGACCAACGCAGGCGGGAAGTTAGATACTTCTTGATCCGTCGAGCGCCTCATGCGCCTCGCCGCCCACTGAACTGGTTGGTCTTCTTCAGAGCTTGAGTAGTGGGAGACTTTTATCCCCAGGCGAGCTATAAAGCGCCCAGAAGGTCAAGCAGCCCACCAAGCACTGCATCTGCCGAAGTCGCGTCGGGGGCTTCATGTTCTCGATCGCCGTGATCTTGTCAGGGTTCGCCTCAATCCCCCTCTGGGAGATGAGGAATCCCAGCAGTTTGCCCGACGGAACGGCGAACACGCATTTCTCAGGATTAAGTTTGATGCAGTACTTCCTCAGGTTGGTAAAGGTTTCTTCCAGGTCGCCGATCAACTCCTCCGCCTTCTTGGACTTCACTACCAGGTCGTTGACATACACCTCCAGATTTCGCCCTATTTGAGGGCGATGAGCGATGTGCATGGCCCTCTGATAGGTTGGGCCTGCATTCTTCAGTCCGAACGCCATCCTTATATAGCAGTAGACTCCCATGGGCGTCACGAAGGCGGTCTTGTCTTCATCTTCTTCGGCCATGCTAATCTGGTGGTACCCGGAGTACGCATCCAGAAAGCATAGCTGCTTGCACCCCGCTGTGGAATCGACGATGAGATCAATGCGGGCGTGGTCTGGATCCCGAGACACGCCTTGTTGAGGTCGGTGAAGTCCACGCACATCCTCCACCGCCCGTTGGATTTCTTGACGAGGACGGGGTTCGCGAGCCACCTGGGATGGGCGACACTGCGGACGACCCCCGCCCTTAAGAGCTTGTCCACCTCCTGGCGGATAACTTCCTAGCGCTCCACCGACTGCTTCCGGACCTTCTGCATGATCGGTCGCGCGCCGGGGAACGTCGCCAATTTGTGCTCAATCACCTCCCTGGGGACCCCAGCCATGTCGGACGGTTGCCACGCAAACACGTCTGCGTTAGACTGGAGGAAGGAGACGAGCGCGCCTTCCTATTTGGCGCTGAGAGAGGCGCCCACCCAAACGGTCTTCGCCGGGTCTGACTCACTCAGGGAGACCGCCTTAACCTCCGCGGGCGAGCCGGGGGAGGCACGGGTCTTCGCCGGAGGAGCTCCCAGAGTTGAAGCCTCGGCCTTCTGGGCGCCGATCGCCCCCGCCAAAGCGAGAGCGTCCTTATCGCAGCGGAGCGCCTCCGGGCGGTCCACTTTCAAGACGACGGGGCCAGCCAGCCCTGGAATCTTCACCACCATGTACGCATAGTGGCAAGCCGCCATGAACTTGGTCAGCGCCGGCCGACCCAGTATGGCGTTGTAGGGGAGGTCGACGTCCGCCACCTCGAACTCGAGCATCTCGGTACGGAAATTGTCGGAGCCTCCGAACGTCACCGGAAGGCTGATGTGCCCGGCCGACGGACTCGGCCCGGCGCGATGTCAAGAATGGGAGCGCTGGTGAAGCTCTGCTCTGAGATCTGGGCGCCTTGGCGACCGGGCGGACAGAGGTTGAGGAACTCCTCCGTCTACCAAAGACTCGAACTAGCTTTACATTCCGGACCGTGGGCGCACGACGATCGGGAGATGTCCAGGGCGGCGATCTGGTGGGTGATCGGCTTTGATCGACGCGATCGGTTGCTCCGACCACGCCACCGCCTTGCTGACCCAAAGCTTTGGCACGGCGGCGCACTTCCCTCATTGCACGCTTAAAGCTAGCGTGGGGCGGATAGGTGGCGATCCGGCGTGGATGGCGGCAACCGGCGCTCGCTTTCTTTGGAAACCAAGCGAAGCCGCTTCCTTGCCCTTGCCGCTGCCGGACGCCTGCTGCTGCTCGTGGACGCGCTTGTCCACCAACATATTGACGACATGGCAATCTGCCAAGTCGTGGGAATTGTTGCGGTGGATGGGGCAGTAAGGCCCCCGCTCCACTCGCGGGGACGGCGGTCTCGGCCGCCATCGTGGCCGAGGGGCCGCCGTGATCACGGCGGTCGCTTCGCCGCCCTGCGAGACCGTTCTGCCGCCGCCGCGCGCCGCGCGCCCTCCACTCGGCTTGCTTTCTTGTGCCCGCCCGCGCTGCGCCAGCGGCGGCGCCCGTCTTGGTCGTCGTCGTCGTCGTCGTCACGCTCGGCGGCCATGACCTGTCCGGTCTCGGCCGCCTTACGCTTCTTCTTGTCCTTGACGCCGGGGTTTCTTGAAGTCCCGGCCTCGCCGCCCAGTTGTCCCCACCATGAGCAGGCGGAAGTGAGCCTCACTCAAGGCGCGACTTGTCGCCAGGTGAAGAGCTCCTCCGTCGTCTTGATCTTGCGGGTGGCCATCTTCTCCTTGACCCTAGGGTCTCGGGCGTCTCTCCTGAATGCCGTGACAACGGCGTCGATGGAGATGTCAGGGATGGTGTTGCGGACCTGACTGAAGCGCCGGATGTAGTCGCGCAGCGACTCTCCCTTCTTCTACTCCACGTTGTGGAGGTCATCCTCGACTCCGGGCTGCTCAAACGTGCCACGAAGTTGGTGATGAAGAGCTCGAGAGCTCCTTCCACGACCCACGGACTCGGGGCAGGTTCATGAGCCAAGAGCGGGCTCGCCCGGTGAGGACTGCAGGAAGTAGTTCGCGTAACCTTCCCGACCCTCCAAACGGCCGCATCACCGTAGTGTAGATCTGCAAGAACTTCGTCGGGGTTGGTGGAGCCGTCATATTTTGCGATGGGGGTGGGCCGGAACCTCTCCGGCCACTGGACTCGGCGCAGGTCCTTCGAAAAGGCGCGGCACCCAACGTCGGGAGCCTCCTGCTCCTTGACGCGGGCCGCGTCCCGCCGCCCCCGCCGTCCGGACGGCGCTGAAGAGGCGCCGCCCTATTCGGCGGAAGCGGCGCCACGGGAGTCCTCTCGCTGGTCCCCGCGAACGACAGCTTCAGCGCGGTCGCGCTCTCGGTCATGCTGCCCGCGGAGCTTGTTGCACAAGTCTTCTCCGCGTCGTAGATGGCGGTCCTCCAAGTGGGATCGGAGATCTCGCCCACTTGCACGCCTGCCAGGTCGAACCCCCGTAGGAGTCGCCCGGCTCCTGTTGTCCTGGCCCCGCTCCCTCCCGCCAGAGATCTGCGGCAGTGTGCGAGGCGGGAGAGAACGAGAAGAGGCGGAAACACCGGTTCCGCCCTCCCGAAACCTGCACCACGGCCGGGCGGATCGACGTGCAGCCAAACTAACCCGACCACGGAGCCGCCGGGGAGTCCGGAGTCACCGGCACCGGTGGGTTGTCCAGCAGGGCCCTGGCCGCATGGAGGTTCTGTGCGGGAGTGCACTCCTCCAAGGCCAAGCGCCGCCTAGCTTGGCCACGGCCATTGCCGCGGCCGACGCCGCGGCCGCGGCTCTAGCGGCCGCCTCCTGGTCCATCGCGGACTGCTGATCCTCCATCACCGCCTGAAGAGAGGTCGAAGAACTCGAACCGAAGCTAGCGCTCCCCTACCTGGCGCGCCACTGACGGCGTGTTCACCGCTCAACCACCGCGGATCACACCCCTGGTCAGATTTCTATCCTGCTAGCCTATCGGCCGAGCTCAGTTCGATTGAGCCTGGAACGCAGCAAGGAGCAACACACGGGGATTACCCAGGTTCGGACCCCCTTGCGGGTAATAGTCCTACTCCTGCTGAGCCTTAGCTCTCTTGTTGTGGTTGAATGAGATGTGTTTACAGAATGTTTCGAATGCACGCACGCTAGTGCAACGTACCCTCTTCCCTCTCTCTCCTTTCGTTTTATACAAGCTTTGAACTGGCGGAGAGAGCCGGGGGTAGGCAGTACAGTACTCTTAGTACACTGACGAGACACGATAGGAGAGACGAAAACACGCCGCTGCCTACGTCGAGCGGCGCCGCCCTCGCGTGCTTCGCAAGTGGCCACCCACCCGCACAGTCACACCGGTGAGGCTGCGGGTGGGGCCCAGCCTGCTCCTCCTGACGCGGGCGACCATCTCAAGCAAACCTTCTCTCTGCGGTCAATTCTTCTGCGCCATAAGTGTACCGCTTTCCGACTGCAGGGTCATCAGAAGCGGTAATCATTTCTTCACCGTCTATCCGCGTGATGTCGCATTAAATGCGCTCGTCCTTCGCAGCAGGGGGAGCCTTCGCCCAGAAGACTCCTTTCGGAACGCTCCCGACCACGCGGGCCCCACCTGATAGTGGGAGACCCTACGTGCGCCGAGGGGCTCGCCCACACGCCCGCCTGACGCATGGGGCCCTCGTCCGACGCACTGATGGGCTCGAGCCTCCGCCTGAAGGGCGCACTTGTGCGCCAAGGTGAAGAGCTCCTCCGTCGTCTTGATCTTGCGGGTGGCCATCTTCTCTTTGACCTTGGGGTCTCAGGCGCCTCTCCGAATGCCGTGACCACAAAGATCGATGGAGATGTCGGGGATGGTGTTGCGGACTGACCGAAGCGCCGAATATAGTCGCCAGCGGCGACTCTCCTTCTTCGCTCCCACGTTGTGGAGGTCGTCTTCTACCGGGCTGCTCGAAGGTGCCACGGAAGTTGGTGACGAAGAGCTCGAGAGCTCCTTCCATGACCCCACGGACTCGGGGCAGGTTCATGAGCCACGAGCGGGCTCGCCCGGTGAGACACCGGGAAAGTAGTTCGCCAGAACCTTCCCCGACCCTCCAGTCGGCTGCATCACCGTCGTATAGATCTGCAAAAACTCATCAGGGTTGGTGGAGCCGTCGTACTTTTCGATGGGGGCCGGACGAAACCGTTCCGGCCACTGGACGCGGCGCAGCTCCTTAGAAAAGGCGCGGCACCCGACGTCGGGAGCCTCCTGCTCCTGAACGCGGTCCTCGCCCCGCCGCCCCCGTCGCCTAGGCGGCGCCGAAGAAGCGCCACCCTCACTGGCCGGGGCAGCTCTGCGGGAACCCTCTTGCTGGTCCTCCAAGCGGCGGCGGCAGCAATGTGATCGCCTTCGCTCGCGCCCTGCGGAGCTTGTCCGCAGTCTTCTCCATGCAGCAAGTGGCGGTCCTCCGATGGGACCGAGATCGCGCCACTGCAGACGCTTTGCCCGGCCGAGCCCGTGAAATCGCCTGCTCTGTCGTCTTGGCCCGCCCTCCTCACCAGAGATCTGCGAGAGGAGTGCGAGGGCAACAAAAACGGAGGACGCGAAACGCCGGTTCCCCGCCCCAAAACTTGCACCACCGCCGCTGCCAACCACGGCGCCACGGGAGTCCGGAGTCACTTTGGAACCGTGGGTTTTCCAACAAGGCCACGCCGTGGAGGTTCTCTTTGAGTGCACTCCTCCAAGGCCGCGCCGCCTAGCTTGGCCGAGGCGGCTGCTTTCGCCAGGCTCCAACCCTAGGCGGCGGCCACCGCCGGGTGATCCATCGCCATCGCCGCGGCCGACTCGTGGCCACGGCTCTAGCTGCCGCTTCTGCTCCATCGCGATCGCTGCTCCGCCATCGCCTCCGGAAGAAGGGTCGAAGAGCTTGAACCGATGCTAGCGCTCCCCTACTTGGCGCGCCACTGACGGCGTGTTCTCCGCTCAACCACTGCGGATCACACCCCTGGTCAGATTTTTAGTCTGCTAGCCAACTCGATCAAGCTCGATCCGATTTGGCGTCGGGCACAACAAGGAGCGACTTCAGATTTACCTGTTTCGGACCCCTCGCGGGTAATAGTCCTACTCTGCTGAGCCTTAGCTCTTTTCTGATTGTGGTTGAATGGGAATGTGTTTACAGAGTGTCTCAAATACACGAATGCTCCTCTCCCCCCTCTTCTCCCTCTCTCTCCCCTCCTTTTATACAAGCTTTGGGCTGGCGGAGAGAGCCGAGGGGGTAGGCAATCTGATGCTCTCAAGATTACTTGACAAGACCACGACAGAAGAGGCAACGTGCACGCCCCCGCCCACGCTGCGCCGCCTCGCGTGCCGCCAGCAGTGGCCTCGACCCGCACAAATCACACCGGTGAGTCTGCGGGTGGGGCCTACCGCCTCCTCGACACGGGCGGCCTCCTCAAACAAACCTTCTCTCTGCCGGTCAATTCTTCTGCGCCACGGTGATAGCCGCTCGGACACGCAAGGGTCCTTTAAGCGGTAATCATTTCTTCCATTGTCTATCCGCTGCGATGTCTCATTAAATGCGCCGTCGCCGCAGATAGGGGAGCCTTAGTCCCAAGACTCATTCGCAATGCTCCTCCTGCCTTGGCCCCGTCTGGCGCGGGGCCCTCGCCTGTCTCGGAGGGGCTCATGCCACGCACCCGCTTTGGCGTGGGGCCCTCGCCTCATCGTCGGAGGGGCTCACGCCTGACGCACCGCTGGCGCGTGGGGCCCTCGCCTCGCCGAGAGGGCTCGCCCGCGCACGCTGGCGCGTGGGGCCTCGTGGCTTCGGAGGGCTTGCCCACGCTGGGGCCTTGCTCGCCCTTTGACGCGTGGGGCCCTCCCAGCCTCTGAGGGGCTCGCCCACGCCACTGGGCCTTGCTCGCCCGCTTTGACGCGTGGGGCCTCCCTGCCCTCTGAGGGGCTCGCCCACGCCACGGGCCTTGCTCGCCCGCTGACGTGCGTGGGGCCTCCCGGCCTTCGAGGGGCTCGCCACGCCACGGGCCTTGCTCGCCTGGGCCGACGCGGGGGCCCTCCTGGCCTTCTGAGGGGCTCGCCCACGCGCTGGGGCCTTGCTCGCCCGCCTGACGCGTGGGGCCCTCTCGGCCTTCCTAGGGCTCTTTGTACCCTGGTATTTATTACACCGACAAATTGTTTATTTATTAATTAATGACTTAGATCCGAACACATTCCTTAGACAATATATTATCTGAAGGGTGTTTGATAAATCCAGAAACTAGTTTAAATAGCATTCAACTTATATAAATGTATATATGGATATGTGTAAATATTCATAGGAATGTTTTATTTCTAGACACCAACAATTTACTTGCATTTTTCCTTAAAATAATCTGCTAATGGTGCTGATCTAGAAATATATTTAAATAATGTTTAAAAACCTAGAATTAACTCTTTATCTAGGAACTTTACTACCTTGTTAATTCCGTTAAACTTTAACCCAAGTGTAGGTGAATTTTCCAATATACATTTATAAACACACGTCATTTTGCGTTGACGAAAAACCCTAGTCACCCTCTTGTGACTTACCGTACCAAATCGTATTTTGGGTTTAGAGACTATTATATATATTACCAATACTATTTATTAATGCACTATGGCATGCATAACATATCATACACAAGATAGGTTCGCTAATTGATCTTAGGCTTAATGACGAAGCTAGGACCTATACCGAGCATGCATCATGAGTTTCATTGCATTATTAGTAGTAATTGTGGTTTGTTGGTATGATTAGACGTAGGCGACCCCGAGGGAAGGTTTGGGGACGCTGAAGAGGACCACCTCCCGGAACAAGGCGAGTTAACACTTACTCTTTAGATGTGATCCGTATTAGGGAGAGACAACGACTTTCCCTAGTGCAGATTAACATCACTAATACCATGCTCATTACCCATTTTTCTAAACTATATTGTTTAAATACTAAAAATGCATGCTTATTAGATTGCCTAATTGTTAATCATGTTATACTTATACATGCCTGCCTTGAAATGTTTAGCCTTAATGACTGCCTTGATTGTCATTGCTCTTGTTAACCTATGATTAGTCTGGTAACCACTTTAACCCTACCTAATGGGTAAAACTTGCTTAGACCGGCTTAGGCTTAACAAACCTTCTGGCTAATCGCCACGGAACGGTGAACCGATATTCACCGGACATTCATTATTCTCATTTAATATGATATGACATATGACAGTTAGGGCTGGTAGATGCATGTTGGGCTGCTTGTGTTTGTGGGTTTGAATCTGGGGATACTTGGTCGGTTGGTGTTGGTCGGTTGGGAAAGTCTAAGTATGTGGTGTGGGTGTGGTCGATAACCGTGGAAGTAGAGAAAGAATGGTGGGTTGCCCGTAGATGGATTTGGACATCTTGAGGAATGATTAAGGTATCAGATGCCTAGTGCTGGGTTTAGCCTGGGGCTTACCCAGGAGGAGCGCGGAAAGACACGCATAGCGGGGAATCGTTGCCATCCGGGATGGTTCCAACACAACGCGTGGCCATCGCGCGAAACATCGGACTTGGATCGCCAGGAGTGAGCGCTCCAGGAGGCCCTCTGGGACCAGTCTCGATAGTGGCCGGAATGGGCCTTCACTCGGGGTGAAAAAGGCCACACATCCCCAGGATGACGGTAGGCTAGTGTGGGCCGGCAACCCTACTAGGCCGAGGTGATCATGCCATGGCATGTGTGGTCCGCAACAGGAACCGCCAAATCCTGGAATGATGGCAGAACTAGGATTGGTTGGGGGCAACCAGGAGAAAGTTTGGTTGGGGGCAACCAGGGGAAAGTTCTCGGGGAACTGATAAGCTGGTATGGTGATGGTGTAAGCTGGTTGGGTCTACGATCAATGGTTGGTCAATTTGTGTGTTGATTGAAGCTGGTATGGATTGAGGTGATTATATAAGCTGGTTGGGTTTAAGTTGAGGGTTGGTTGGTTTGTGTGTTGATTGTCGTATATGGCTGATAGTTGGCTTCAGGATGCAAGGTTAAGATGGAAACCTCTGATTTATACATACAGGACAAGTATTAGGTAATGCTAGTTAGGTTATTTCCAAAAGTCTTACAAATATGGCTTTACGCAAATAAAACAACCCTCTCCTCCAAATAAAGCCTTGTACACTGAATGCATTAAGGGAAGTGTTAACTAGCTAGCGTTTGGATGACGCTGACCTCGCCTACTTATCTTCTTTAGACAATGGCATCGAAGATGACCCTTACGCGTGTCTCGAAGACGACGGACAGGATCATGGTGGACCCGAGGAGTCTTAGGGGCCTCTCCAGTCGCTGGTGGACCGTAGTCGATAGGGATTCTTTTGGGTAGATATTTTGAGTGTCTGCTGTACTCTGAACTATTCTTTTGTAAGTTAAGGCGTGTATGGGCCGCCTTACTAAAGTCGCCTAAGGCGCAACTCTATGATGTAATATTCAGGGATTTTATTCTATCGATGTATGCTTGTATCGGCTACGTGGTCTTCCGCGTTAGCGTACTGATCCAGGGGCTAGCGCACGGGATCGTCGACCCTCAAGGTAAGATAAAATTGAGAGGTGACACTTGGTTTTTCTAAGAATGCTAAATGATCGGATGGAATGGCGTGTGATTTTAGTATGCTTGGTTTGCTCCGATCTATGATTTTGTATTGACACTGAGCTTGTCGTGTTTCTGTCAGACATCTTCTCCACATTTTTACAATCATAAATAGAATTGCCCAGGTGTAAAGACAAATTCATTAAAGAAAACTAGGTGGTGAGCAAACTATATTAACTGGAAAACTTGATTATCTATTCCCCTGTACCATTTTCCTTCTCTAAATGACATTTTTATCCACAAAATTGTAAGTCTGTCACATTTACACAACTCTCTAATTTGTCTTGTGGGTTTGCTTAAGGATATTTTCTTACACAATTTTGCTACGTATTTATGCAAGGGGCCTCAATTATTCTTCTACGAAAGGCCTCTTGATAGATTGCTGGACTTTATTGATAGGATCTACGGTAAGTCTTTGAGGATATTCTTATGTCAGTCTTGTTGTTTAAGTGCTATTGCTAAACATAAAATTAATTTCGTTTTCCCTTATTCTGTAGTCTTTTATTTATGCCTTTGCACTGAAGTTTTGCCGCATGGAATGTACCCAGTCAATATAAATGGGATTCTTATGGAGTTGCACAAGGAACATGAAGAGTCTTCATTTCTGGCAATTAAATTTAGAAATGTAGATTGTATAGAAGATTAAAATTGTACACGACCGGCCCACTGCGTTGATTTCAGTACTGTTAGAGCATCTCCAACAGTGCCCAAAATTCTTTCCCTAAACCAGTTTTTGGCTAAAATCAATAAAAAATAGTCTCCAATAGCTCCCTAAACCGGTGCCCAATATATTCGCTCGCCCAAAACATGCCCTCCTCGTCCTCAGATTTGCGCCAGGCCTCTGAGCTCCCAATCCTCGAGTTCGTGCCGGGACCGCCGCAAAATCGTTTCCTCGCTCCATCCTCTTCATCCTCGTGCGACGACATCGCCTCCTGCCGCCAGCGGTGCGCACAAATCGACGTCCCCGTTCCGGTCCGGGTCTTCGGGATGCGGCAGAAGCGATTGAGCTCGGGCCGGATGCGGAGAGCTTAGGCCCAAGATGGCGACGAGGATCTAGTCGGCGCCGGAGAAGATGCCCGCGAGCACGGAGCGGAGCACGCGAGGCGGCGGCTCGTGTAGGCTCTTGCTGTTGGGTTCCAACGACGCCGATGACACGCCACCACCACCAAGAGGAGGCGGCTCCTCCGTCGGCGCGGCGGCGGCGCGGCGGCGGCGGGCTCGAGAGGCTCTGCTGCGGCGTGGGCGATCGTCATCGGCGACGAGGTAGAGGTGGAGGGCGATGTCCCGGAGACGTGGGAGAAGAGGCGCGCTTCTCGGCGGGTAGCGTTGGAGGATGGCTCAAGCGGAGAGGGGCAACGGAGGCGGCGGAGATGCGAGGCGGCCTAGGAAGGTGTGGGGGGGCGGCGTGGGGGTCGGAGGCGGCGGTCATGGAGGACGGAGACGTGGATGGGGAGGTCGGGAGGCGGGAGGGTCCTACACGTGGAACAAAGCAGCGTCTGGTTCGTGGAGGGAGCGGTCGCCGGGCTTGGTGGCGGCCTTGGCCTCCTCAGTCCTCCAGCTCCACCTCGGCGAAGGGGTTGCAGGGCCGGGACGCGTCCTTGGGGCCCCGCTCGCCAAGGTCAGACACCTCCACCGCCAGCCTCATTGCGAGCTTTCTGCTGCGCGGGCTCGGGGGGGGGGGGGCAGGAGGGAGACGAGACGAGCACTCTGCTGCTCTGCTCTGCTGCTCTGCGCAGCTTTGCTCTGCTCCGCTCCTCGTGTGCCGCCGCCTCGCGTGCTCCACTCCGTGCCCACTCCCTGGCGAGGACCTCGACGCGCTAGTGTCCGTCACCAACGACGAGGATCTGGAGCACCTCGTCCTCGAGTACGACCGCCTCCACCTGCTCCGCCCCGCGACGGGATCCGGTGGCGGCTCGTCCCGCGATGGCTCCACGCCGAGGCTCAGGGTCTTCCTCTTCCCCAGATCATGATCGGCGTTCAGCGGTCGGCCTCGGCCTCGGCAGTCGGCGCCTATGTACGGCCTCCACTATTTGCGACGAATAGGCCGAACAAAACCAGGATGGGTTTTTTTTTTGGCACTAATTATTTGGAACTGTTGGGGGAGGGTTTGTTTTTTATCTCCTAAAACTTTTTGGGAGGTCCTAAAACCAGCCTTTTGGGACTCTATTTTTTGGGCACTCTTGGAGATGCTGTTAATGTGCTGGGTTCCCTCCTCCGTTCAATGCCCTCATTACTTATCACAGTTTGCTTCATGCTTGCCTGCGTACATAGGTAATTTTATTGCATTCTCTGACTACTGTCCATGAACCTTGATTCTGTTGGTATACATTACTCAATTTTTTCTTTGCTCCATTATAAGTGGCAGCATATCACACCTTCATCTTTTATTTATTCTAATTGTTAGAGGTTATTTATGTACTACTCTCTCCATTCCAAATTGTAGTTCATGGTTGACTTTTGGACACGCCTTTTGACTACTCGTCTTATTCAAAAATTAGTGCAAACATGCAAAGATATAAGTCATGCTTAAAATATGTTTAATGATAAACCAAATAACAACAAAATAAATAATATGTACATATTTTTTTAAATAAGATGAAATGTATATCCAAAAGTTAACAGTGAACTATAATTTGGAACGGGGGAGTATGTCTTATGGAAATTAAACTCATTGTTAGAGGTTGTTTATGTACCACTCTCCCTCCATTCCAAATTGTAGTTCACGGTTGACTTTTGAACGCACTTTTGACTACTCGTCTTATTCAAAAAATTAGTGCAAACATGCAAAAATATAAGTCATGCTTAAAATATGTTTAATGGTAAAACAAATAACAACAAAATAAATAATATTTACATTTTTTTTTAAATAAGACGAAGGGTCAAAATGCATATCCAAAAGTCAACAGTGAATTAAATTTGGAACGGAGGGAGTATGTCTTATGGAAATTAAACTAGCCAACATAAGCAGAGGTACAGTATAAGAATATAAGCACAAGTAACGTGGAGTATATTCCTCCGATATATTTCTACTATTATGTAAAGTCATACATTATGCTTCCTCTCCTATTGAAATGGGCCTAGCGCAAGCAAGCATGTTTGGAGTGTCTAGTACTACCTTTGTTTTTTTGTTTGACGCCTTTAACTTTTGAGCATATCTTTGCCATTCGTCTTATTGAAAAATTTAGTGCAAACATGTAAAAAAATAAGTCATGTTTGAAGTATCTTTATTGATGAAATAAATCATAATAAAAATAAATGATATTTATATAATTTTTTAAATAAGATGAATGATTAAAGATGTGTTGAAAAATCAAAAGTGTCAAACAAAAAAAGAACTCGGGAGCATTTGTTATGAGCCAACCGACTTTATAGATGTGCAACGCATTTAGGGTAGATACGCAGGGCCTTTTTAATTACAGGGCAAATGCATAAATTTCTCGTTAAATTCTCCCAGACCAAAGTCTCAGCGAGTCTTTAACAACCCACGAGGGTAAAAAAGCAAAGTACGACGGCCAATAATTAGCTCCCCGTACTAGAAAGTAGAAACCGGGGGAAATCACCAACACGACACTGCACACACTAATTCCGCCGACCGCCGGCCGCCGCCGCCGCCCCCAGAGGCCAGAGCCGTACCCTGATCATCGATCTGGAACAGATCATACGCAGCCACCTATCCAATGACCTCCCAACTCCTCCACGATCTCCTCCTGGTCCTCCTTGCTGCCGGAGTTGCGGCTGCTCGAGTTCCACCACCGATTCTCTCCGCATGTGCGCCGGTGGGCCAACGCCCACCGGCACAAGCTCCCTGGAGGCTGGCCGGCGCCCGGAAGCGCCCCGTACGTCGCAGCCCTGGCCGGGCACGACCGCCACCGTGCGCTCTCTGCCAACGGTGGCGGCGACAACGAGCCACCGCCGCTCACCTTCTCTGAGGGAAACGCCACCCTGAAGGTCAGCAACCTCGGATTGTAAGGCATCTGTCTCTCTTGACATTTGTGTGTTATATTTACCCGGTGTTGGAGAAATTTAGTTACAAAAAATTAATCTTTTTCTGTTCTGGTGTAGCTTACACTATGCGCTTGTGACGGTGGGCACGCCAGGGCAGACGTTCATGGTAGCGCTGGACACTGGGAGCGACCTTTTCTGGCTGCCATGCCAATGCGATGGTTGCACGCCGCCAGCCTCGTCCGCATCCGGATCAGTAAGAGCTCTCCTTTCTTCATAATTTCCTGGATCTTTTGAGATATCGTGCGTTGATTTTATAATTCCGAGCTCATTGTCGATGCACAAACTGCAAGATACGGTTCTATACTTTAAGGTTTTGGGGATGATTGATATGATGTTCCTATTAATTCTGTAGTTTGTTTGGATAATTTGTTTCATAGTGAAATTATCATTGAGTGTTGATTTATAATTCTAAGTTGAATGTCATCCACTCTGCAAGGATTTCTAGAATACTTCAGTGACAATGTGGCATGCAAACTGTTCAGTACTTTTAAATTGTTTTGGGGTTAATGTGATGCTATATACGATATTTTGTTCATATTAAAATTAATTCTATAGTTTGTTTCGATAATTTGTCTTGTAGTGTAATCGATGTCCCTAGATGATTTATACTAATTGTATATCATATACAATTTGAGGAACACAGGATGGGATGTTCTTGGAGTGTCCAGCAACTGTGCTGTTACAATGGATTTGTACTAATGCTAGCCCTGTGCTCACTGTACCAAGCCCTAAACACTATAGCGAATAAAATAGAAAATTGGGAAATATGGATGAATAGTGAATATGTGATCAGAGATTCCCAATTTAAGAGTAGAATTGAGTAGAATTGCCTGTGCCTTAGGTTCAAGACTTTGATTAGTGATCAGAGATGATTTATCTGGTCCTTTCGACGGCCATTTATAGTGGTGAGATTTCATTTGTCTTTCTGCATTTCAAGAAAACTGCGTGAGCTTGATAAATTGAGAAGACCATTTGTTTTAGATTTTGTAATCCTATCATTTCACACTTCATATTTGTGAGAAAATAGTTTTTATAAAATTTCTTTTGATTGCATAAAATTTCAATGCTGTTTGCTGCCTGACTTTACATCTTTGGTGTTGTACTAGTTTTGTGCTTGTTCTGTATAAAACAACTGTTTGTACAGTTTAAGACCATGGTTCATTTACTCTGCCTGTTCTATAGTGTTTTGTATTTTTGTTGAAAAGTACAAGTGAATTGCCCACCCCCTCTCATCAGTTTTGGCTTTTGGATGAACTGATTAGGGCATGCAGCTTAATATGGTATCAGAACCAGAGATTTTGAGTTCGATTCCTGGTTTAGACGCAAATGTCATCTGCTCCTATTTTCCATGTGTTGAGGCCTAGGCACCATGTGAGGTGGAGTGTTGGAAAGTTTTAAGTGAATTGCCGACCCTTCCTCATGAGCTTAGGCTTTTGGGTGAACTGGTAAGGGCATGCTGCTTTATAATTTTGTTAGATGTACCATTGTAGTCGGTCACTTATTTTTATATGAAACAAAATGTTTTAGGTTTTTACTTCTCTACTACTTTGGATAGCAAAACGTATCTGTTGCCAAATAAACTATCGCAACTAGGGTGAAAATAGGTTCACTGTTTATAGTTAATTCATAGCATTGCTTGGATTTACTATCATTGTCTAGAAAGAGTGTAGTTGCCGGATAAGAAAGGTTCCATTTTACATGTAGTAGTTCCAAATTCTGTGAAGCTACCATTTTCTTTTCACACTTTGTTTCATATGGCACAAAAAGACCATTCGCATTTGGTGATTTTCTTTTTCAAACAAAAATATTTCTCTTTGCAATGCTGTTTCACAATGAGAAGATGAGATATGCAGTTTTTCCATGATAAATCAAAATGATGTCCATGGAAATTTACTAGATCCCAATGCTTGCAACATGCAATTTTTGCACAAACATCAAGTATTCGTTCTTCTATTTCATACATTTGCATGTTTAGGGGATATTTCATGTTCTCATGGTTTTAAAGGTAAATAAACATGGATTTTGAGTGGCAAAAGTTTAAGGTCAATTTGCATTCAAACTTTTCTTATATTTGTATTGTTTGAGAAGCTGTGATAAAAGGTAAAAACTTCTACAAACGAGCCCAAATTAAGTGATCCCAAAGCTGGTCTTAAAGTCCCTCTGCAAAGATAAGGTCTCGGCTTTGATTTCAGGCCATGCACATCTTAAGGATATATATCTGGGCCCATAGAGGTCAATAATCAATGTGGTTTACACATCCAAGGCATAGAGGCCCATAATCAATGTGGTTATACACATATAAGGCTATAGTGTACTCCC
Organism: Raddia guianensis; assembly: GCA_036346415.1. Taxonomy (NCBI): domain Eukaryota; kingdom Viridiplantae; phylum Streptophyta; class Magnoliopsida; order Poales; family Poaceae; genus Raddia; species Raddia guianensis. The sequence goes on along the minus strand of CM070537.1, from coordinate 11,579,054 downwards.
TCCGTTTCAAATTATAGGTCATTTGACTTTTTTGACACGTACTTTGACCATTCGTCTTATTAAAAAAATTTCATAATTATAATTTATTTTTGTTATGATTTAGTCTATCATGAAAGGTATTTTAATAATGACTTGAGTTTTTTCATATTTTCACTAATTATTTGAATAAGACGAGTGGTCAAAGTACGTGTCAAAAAAGTCAAACGACCTATAATTTGAAACGGAGGGAGTACAAGATAGCTCTCCTTCTACTAATCATCCCTTCAAAGTTAACATGGTCTCAGAGCCAGGTATAGGGTTAGGGTATCTAATCCAACACAGATCTGCTCTACTCACTTGTTTATTTGCAGCCGCTGCCGGTTGCCCCGCGCGCCATGGTTGAGCAGCCGTTCCCACGCTATCGCAGCCATCCCTGAGTCGTCGCGCCACGGCCATCTTCACCGTCCAGCAATCGCGTCGCCGTTGCAGACGTTGCTGACCGCCATCATGGTCGTCTCACGTACCGTTGTCATGGCCCACGGATCTGCCACCGCCTTGGAGGTCCTCGCTGCCACCGCCTTCAAAGTTAACATGGTCTCAGAGCCAGGTATAGGGTTAGGGTATCTAATCCAACACAGATCTGCTCTACTCACTTGTTTATTTGCAGCCGCTGCCGGTTGCCCCGCGCGCCATGGTTGAGCAGCCGTTCCCACGCTATCGCAGCCATCCCTGAGTCGTCGCTCCACGGCCATCTTCACCGTCCAGCAATCGCGTCGCCGTTGCAGACGTTGCTGACCGCCATCATGGTCGTCTCACGTACCGTTGTCATGGCCCACGGATCTGCCACCGCCTTGGAGGTCCTCGCTGCCGCCTCCTACGGATCTGCACCACCCTCTGCTCCCACGGATCCAAGCCGCCCACGCCTTGCGGTCGCCTCCATTCTGCTACTGGAGGCCACTGCTATCCGCAGCTGCTCATCACTTATACACCCACTGCTGCCCTGTTCTTGCAGTAGCCACATTCCATTCTGCTACTGGAGGCCACTGCTATCCGCAGCTGCTCATCACTTATACACCCACTGCTGCCCTGTTCTTGCAGTAGCCACATTTGCTACTGCAGGAAGCCGTGGTTGCAGAACGTTGCTGTCCCCTCTGGTCAGCAAGGTCCCGCTGCTGCCTTGTTTTTGTTGCCACTATTAAAGCACAACATTGATTTTCTCATCAAAATGCCACAATCCACTGTTATTACTATTCATGGGGTTCAGTAGGGAGATATGTCTGTTCATGAGTGTGCTTCATGGGACCTTTGCTATCAATGGTGCCAAAGAGTTCTACAGGGTGTGAGGGTTGTGATAACAAGGATAAATTCCTTAACAATTCTTTCATGTATCAGTTTGTGATGGGATTGAGAGCCTGTTCATACCCACCTGCTCAGCAACCCGACGACTCCATCTATCGTAGAAGCATTGTCTGATGTGATTGCCAAAGAGATCTGTCTTCGCTCTTTATCACCTTTTTCTTTGACTCTTCCTCACAGTGTGTTGGCTGCCTCTCAAAGCCAAGGGAGGAACCTTAGAGGTGATTTGCAGCCATTGCAAAAAATAGGGTCATAGTGCAGAAAAATGTTTCTCTTCATTAAGAACAACTGGCTGAGTTTTCTGCTCGTCATGCTGCTTGTGCTTGTGGTGCCCCTCTTGGCAACAGAGGTGGTGCTCCTTGTGTTAACAAAGGATGTTTTGTGTCTGTTGTTGCTGCCTCTCAGTCTTCAGACCTGCTGCAAAGTCTTGGGTTTTAGATTTGGGTGCCTCTTTTCATGTGACATCAGACAAGTTTTAGTTGGTTGGGTGTCAACCTGTCACTAGTGGAGCTTTTGTGCAGACAGCCGATGGTACATCTTGTCTTATCCCTCATCAGGGTGCTCTTTGCACTTAACATTTTTCTGATGTTTCTTTTGTTGTAAAATTATCCATGAATCTTCTTTCATTTGGTCAAGTCACTGACCTTAACTGTTTTGTTTATTTTGATGACTCATCTTGTTTTATTCAAGATCGTCAAAGCAAGAGTGTGATTGGGACTAGCCATCGTTGTAGAGGTTCTCCTAGCCTTTACATTCTTAGACACTTTGCGTCTTCCATCCTCCATTGGGTCTGTTTTTTATGATGAAGGCTTGCTCCAAATTCAAATACATGCTCACACATATTTGCTTAGAGCGCTCACTTTAGGGATTGGGTCATGTATCCATGGAACCACAAAACATGGAATTAACTCAGAGTGCTATGTTTGGGTCCATCTAGGTCTGTTTTTTATGATGAAGGCTTGCTCCAAATTCAAATACATGCTCACACATATTTGCTTAGAGCGCTCACTTTAGGGATTGGGTCATGTATGCATGGAACCACAAAACATGGAATTAACTCAGAGTGCTATGTTTGGGTCCATCTAGTAATAATGCTAGCACAACTCTAGTAATAATCCACGGCATATTACAGTTTCTGAGCACAGTTTTTTTTTTCCCGAATAAGTTGTTCGTGAATAATACTTCACTAAAATGGCATCCATCTCTGAGTTTTTTTCTCTATTCTCATTTCTTTTGCTTTATTTATTGCCTACAACTTAATTGCACCCATCTTATGTTCTGTGTATCCGAGAGAAGTTTTGCTTGCCTCTTGTTTCTCTCACACTTATTCGTACAGCTGATCAGAAGAAAGTTTTACTGCATGTATGTTCTCCCTTTGGAACTTACAAATATCTGTACTTACAGTTTGCCAACTATATGAATTTCAGAGTTCTTTTTACAACCCTAGTATGTCATCTACAAGCCAAGTTGTTTCTTGCAATAGCAACTTTTGTGACCGTAGAAGAGAGTGCTCTGCAACATCACAATGTCCATACAAAATGGTGTATGTCTCCGCAGACACATCATCTTCTGGATTTCTAGTCGAGGATGTGCTTTACCTATCAACTGAGGATGCCCGTCGACAAATTATCAAGGCGCAAATAATGTTTGGGTAATTTTACTTAAGATGAACCTTGGTAAACTTTCCACAAATTGGACGAAACTGATATCCAGTGTTTTTATAAACTTTGCACTATTTCATTTATCAGTTGCGGACAGGTTCAGACAGGATCATTCCTTGATGCTGCTGCTCCAAATGGTCTTTTTGGACTTGGGATTGACGTGATATCAGTTCCTAGCATTCTAGCACAGAAAGGCCTGACTTCTGATTCCTTCTCAATGTGCTTTGGTCGTGATGGTATTGGGAGAATAAGCTTTGGTGACATAGGGAGCCTGGACCAAGAAGAGACACCACTTGACGTCAACCACCAACAGTGTGTATTTTGTTTATTACCTGGCATGGAAATTATATGCTGTGTTTTCTTCTCCATTGCTGTCAACTCTCTGTTAATTTTGCCCCTCTGGGCAATATCTTGTTTTCTAGTCCCACATATGCTATCACCATCACTGGGATTACTGTTGGTAATAGCCCAACGGACTTGGAGTTTAGTACAATTTTCGACACAGGGACATCCTTCACTTACTTGGCGGAACCAGCTTACACATTTATAACACAGAATGTAAGTGAACAATTTGAACATGATTTGATCTTTGCATCAAGATGGGAATTTTCTGTGTCATGGTTATTCTCTCATTTTTCAGTTCCATACACAAGTTCAAGGTAGTCGCCATGCTGCTGACTCAAGAATTCCTTTTGAGTACTGCTATGATCTGAGGTTTTATTTTTCCATTAGAAATATGCTTTGCTAGGCTTTGTATTTGTATCTTTTGCCATTCAAACGACTAAGAATAACTTTTATACAGCTCCGGTGAGGCAAGGATTCAAACTCCTGGTTTAAGTTTGAGAACGGCAGGTGGAAGTCTGTTCCCTGTTATTGATCCAGGGCAAGTAATCTCCATTCAGGTAAAGCAAGTATGAGATTCATGTGTTTATGCAATAATAATATTTTAAAAGGATACCGTTTATATAACCATGCTTTCTTGTTTGATATTTACAGCAACATGAGTATGTTTATTGCTTGGCAATTGTTAAGAGCCCGAAGATCAATATAATTGGGCGTAAGTGTGCTGTAAAATTATTACTTTTCAATTATTTTGGTGTATTTAATTATTGACGATTCTAAGCATTTCTAACATTTTGATATGGCACTTCTTTTATCTGTTGAGATCCTCTCCTAGGAAATTTCATTTGCTCCTTCTGGATTTAAATTTAGTTGTGGCCCTATATGGATACTGATATTTCGATATAGGGATCTTGTTAAGAAAAACCACATCAACAAGAAGTCCTCTTTTTCAAAATACGATAGCTACTCTCATCCTAGGCCTAATAGATATGTGTATAGGGCTTATAGGAAACAAATGTGTATTTGTAGACAGAAAAAAGATAAAGAGTCCCTATAGGGCTCAAATTTTGGGGCTTATTGTTGGAGATGCTCTAACATTGTGATAAGGCACTTCTTTTATTTGTTGTGATCATCAACTTGGGAATTTCATTGTGCTTGTTGTTTCTTTTCGTTTGTATATGACAATGGGGCATATGTGAGCCACTTCTCATGATGTTTCAGTGCTAATGCTTATTAGGTGCTAGCATACTAACATCAATTCCGGGCAATCAAATCCATGAGGATCGGCTTAGGTATAGAGAGGTGGAAACCCCCTTCCTCATTTAAACGCTTTCACAAAAACTCCTTTGGCTTGCTAAGTGCGAAAGGAGCTTCCCATATGTGAGCCGCTCCTCCTAGATATGATGGTCAGATCAATGTTAACATGTTAGCATCCAATGGATATTAACACTACATATATTGCCCATAACAAATTATACCTGCTCCACACCAAAGTCAACATGCTTTCCAGTAACACATACACAAGTTTAGGATAGGGTTACATGCCAAAATATTGTTTCTAGAGAGTTTTCTGATAATTCCCACAACCAGCCAAAGTGTGGTGATGAAAATGTGCATGCCACAAATGACCTACTTGTAGCAAATCAGTGACCCAAATGTGAACTTGGAAAGTACTGTGACCTATGGCTATACCACAAACCTGGACGAGTTAATAACAAGTTCTTTGTGAAGATGAGAATAGTGCTGCTTGATGAGCTCATCTCACATTAGATGATTTTAGTTGTTTGTTCAGTTTCTATATATGAGATGGTACAAGATTTTGTTTGGGTGCTTTTGTGCATTGCTAGGAGGGGTTAGGATAGCTTTAATTTATTTGAATGAATGAAATGATAATAGTAAAGGAGCACCTGGGACATACTCTAGTACCTTGTTTAGTATGCTTGAGGGCTCACTTTGTCTTACTCACCTACTTAACTTCAACCTAAATCATAGTTTATCTAGTACCTAGAACTTATTTTGCTTGTCTTTACTCTTTTACTGTTTTACTTTTCCTGCATCTGGCCAGAGTATGGAAACTCAAGAAAACATTTATTTACTGCTCGGCAAACCATTAATTCGGCAGAGAGATCCCTGTTGAATTCATTGATATGCTGTGATACTGGGAAGCCATTTCATTAGAGAGATCCCTGCATGTTGCATTTGGATCTATAAACGTACATGCCCAATTTACTGTAATTTGAAGTGAGCTGGTGACATGAGTTTTCACCTCAAAAGATGTCCAAAGCACTAATAAATTCAAGGAAAAAGTGTTGATTTACTCCCTTAACTATGTCCGATGGACCACTTTGGATCTATAAACAATTTAATGTAATTTGAAGTGAGCTGGTGATATGAGTTTTCACCTCAAATGATGTCCTATTAACCATGCGAAAGCACTAATAAATTTAAGGAAAAATGTCGATTTAGTCCTTTAACTATGTCCGATAGACCACTTTGGTCCCTAAACAGCAATGCCGGGCTTGTCAGGTCCCTTATTTAGCAAAACCAGGCTTAAGTGGTCTTTTGACTACTCAAAATACTGTATTAGGTTTTTTTTTGCCAATATGGCGTCCACACATGCAGTTTTGGCACACATGGTAGACCAATGGCCCTCCTCTCTATCTCCCCGCCTCCCACCTCCCTCGGCGCCGCCCGGCCATTCGTCCGACATGTGCGCCAAAATGAATGCGCGGGCGCCATGTTGGCAAGAAAACCCTAATACCGTTGTTTTCACTGGTCAAAGGACCACTTAAGCTTGGTTTTGCTAAATGAGGGACCTGATAAGTCCGGTATTACCATTTAGGGACGTCGGACATAGTTGAGGGAGAAAATCGGCACTTTTTCTTAAATTAAAATGATAGATACTCTCATGTTGTTTCCATTAAAATGATAGTCTAGCTGATACTGAAACAATTGTGCCAGGACTGGACTTCCAATTGTGCCAGGACTTTCTTAATTGAGTAACTCGACATTGTTCCTGCAACATTCACATGCCTTGTCTGTCCTTTTTGGACTGCAAAGCCCTTGGGAGGATTTGATTATTCATTAAAATGAAAGTCTAGCTGATGCCAAAACAACATTTGGTTGGATTCCCTGCAACATTCATTCAAACGCCTTGTCTGTCTTTTTTTGACTGCAAAAACCTTGGGAGGATTTGATTATTCTTCAAATAATCAAAGCACCAATGAAACGAAATGGTACATGCACACAACATTTGTTTGCCCTAAAACACGAGGGGGGGGGGGGGTCGAATTGTGCCAGGACTTTCTCAATTGAGTAACTCGACATTGTTCCTGCAACATTCATTCACATGCCTTGTCTGTCCTCTTTGGACTGCAAAGCCCTCTTTAGTACCTTGGGAGGATTTGATTATTCTTCAAATACGTATGCCAAAGCACACAACATTTGTTTGCCTTAAAACAGGATGGGGGTGGGGGGAGGAGGGCTGGACTAAACTTCCATTTGTGCCACGACTTTCTCAATTAACTCGACATTGTTGCTGTGCAGAAAATTTCATGACTGGTCTTCGTGTTATTTTTGATCGAGAAAGGAGGATACTTGGTTGGAAGAACTTTAATTGTAAGTTAAATGTTTACTACTTCCTGTTGTCAGATGGTCTTTGCTTATGATTTACTTTTATGAATGCAGGTTATGATATTGATAGTTCAAACCCTCTCTCCATCAACTCACGGAATTCGTCTGGTTTCTCCCCTTCAACTTACTCTCCCGAGGAGACAAGGGGTGGGAACCAAGCTGGTGTTACCCAGTTGAGGCCCCTTAGCAATTCCTCTCCTATAACATGGCATAATGCAGTCTTGACGTTTCATTTTCTCCATTTAGCCATTTTAATTGGTTTTGGGATAAACTGGTTGTAAATTAGTTCTCACTGATAATACCATAGATAATAGATATAAACTAGGATTACTAGGTAGTGCGTAACAGTGTACACACCCTGTAAATTCCCTCTTTTGTGAAGAACAGCTATATTTGCAATTAAATTGTGATGCCGGTTTTTTGATGGCTCACTGTGCTAGTCCCACGTTTTAGCTTTTTATTATTTTCTGAATTTCCTATAAGTTGAGCTGGATCACCCAAATTGCTGAACGGGAAAAAACAGTGTCAATTTGACGCTTGTTACAAGCTGGAAAAGTTAGAAAATTGAGGAGTGGCATGGATTACATTTTATCACTTTTAAATTATTACTATCAATCTGGGACATCAAATCTAGCCACCAAGAGTGATCAGATTAAAACACGTACTGACATACAACAGCAGAAATAATAGATACTGCTGGCACCTGGAATAGAGGAGTTCCACCATTGACCCAGCTTGCTTATTCTCTCCGCATCCATCTAGTCCTCGTACCCCAACTTGTCTGCCGGGGTAGTATCTTCAACTCCTTCGAGGCATTCACCTGCTTCGACTTGTTCATCATCGCTGTCGATCTTGCCAAGTGGCGACGAGAAGTCGAGCCTTATCCCCTGCATAACGTCCTCGTACGATGCGGCAAGGTCATGGGAGGTCAGCTGGTGGTACTCCACCAGCTGAATCAGGCTCTGATTCTCCCGGGTCAGGTTGGCATTCTCCTGTGCCAGCCGGGACTTCTCTGTCAGGAGAGCCTCCAGTTGCAACCTCACCTACACACGACCATTGCACAAGACTGATTAGCCAGGAGGCAAGATTGTTTTGCATTACTGAGCTACTTCTTCTCAAATGGTACGAGAGCAAAATCCAATGTGAGATATCAAGAATAGACACGGCATCATATTACCAGGTCGTCTTCTTCGGGGGCAACTCCATTATCGTACCCCTCTCTGAGCCTTTTGTTCTCCTCCTCGAGGAAACCGCACCTCTCCTGCATGAAGTGCAGGTCCGACTTAATGTTCTTGAGCTCCCTTGCGAGCGCGGCCGCTCTGCCGGCCATCGAAACCGCGAGCTGCAGAGACAACCACAGCAATAACCCGATGAGCTACCTAGATGAAATCAGCAACAAGAATCCCACGACAGCGTTGTTCCGCGACTGACATTTCTGGCCCGCTTCAGATTCGTGCTCTGTGCGACCTCTCCAGAAGCCTGAACCTGTCGCAGCTTCGCATCGGCGGCTTCTCCGTTATCTGAGCCTGCATCCGCTTCTTCCGCGGTGGCCGGAGCAACGCCGTCCGTCGAGCCGCTGCACTGCCTCTTCGCTTTGGGCTCCTCCTCGTCATTGTCCCTCTCGGATTCTCTCGCCTGGGAAGAGCACATAGCCAGAGCATTCACTCCCTGGCATACACAGCGCCGGCACAGTCAGATCTCCACCATTTCAGTTTCGAATCGCGACGGAGAAAGGACGAATCGGCCAAGCCGGCGTTGGCTCCGAACCTTCTGCGCGGCTGTGAGGGTGTCGGAGAGCTGCGAGAGCGACGCGGCGACGGAGTCCAGGCCCCGGACCAGCATCAACGAGTCCTCCCTGAGCCGCTTTCCCCTCTCAGATTCCGCCCCGCACTGCACAATCCATCGCCGGCAACGAGAAGAAATGAGCACGTCAATGTCAACCCAACTCATCCACGCACACAGGGAAACCCGAGACACATGGCGCTTCGAAACGAGCGGAAGATCACCGTGGCGGTCGGCGGCGGGGCGAGGCGTCGGTCCTCGAGGATGGTGTCGACGCGGGTGCGGAGGCGGTTCCAGAAGCGGACGTCGGAGGCGGGGCTGATGGGCGGCGCCGCCGATTCCATGTGAGTGAGGCGGCAGAGGAGAGGAGCAGACTGCGCAACGGCTAGTTGGAGCGCTGCTTGCGGTTGTTGGATGGGGACTTGGGGAGGCGGAGGCATAGCCGATCGAGGTGAAGTGTTTATAAACCGGAGCGGCTTCGCAACGGTCGAATTTTATTAGAGCACCCGCCGCTGCCTTCACTTACGGAGCTCAACTTGTTTAGGTCATTACACTTGCTAGATGTATGCAATTAATTCGGCAGAATTGCTGTGAAAGTCTAGTCGTGGATCCAAGTATCCGATAGGCGCACATGGCAGGCCGAGCTGAATTGCTAAATTACCACACCCTCCACATCTTAGGGAATTTGGTGTTTTTAGAGCACTAATTGTTTTTACAATTTATTTATAAAATCCAAAACATGTGATATTTTTAAAGTGTCTTTCAAGTCCAACCAATATGTAAAGTGTCTTTCAAGTCCAATCAATATGTATGTATGATTTTGATGTATTCCGTGCAAGCGGCATAAGATTTTCATAAATAAAGTCTTGAAATTTTGAAATATGACATGTCTAAAAATTATGCTTTTCGTGATATGGAGGCGGTATAAGCTAAACTTGGAAAGGTCATAAAAATTTTCGAAAAGCCAACCCGCTTGGTTTGACTTGTTTTTTGCGACTTCCAGCATGCGAGGTAATGAAATTATAATTTGAAATTAAACACTGCCTCTTAGTATGATTCAAAAGTCGCAGGACTTGTTAATTTTGATAAGAAGTAGCTCTCAGATTTTTGAGAAATAATATTGATAAGAGGTACCGAGTGTGGATGGAACGAGTTGTGTCCCTAAAGCGCGAAACAGGAGATATCTCTCCTCGTCGGGTGAAGCACATAAAAATTTGCATGCACTGCATTAACGGATTTTAGCCCACGAAGCCCGGTACCTCATGGGCAGCATGCCAAACAACTCATGTCCATTCCTCCCAATGTCTATGGTTCTCCACCGCCGGTCTCACAACCAGTCCATTTTCTCTCGTTTCTATGTTCCCTTGTGTTGATGATTGGGAATAAACTTTTCTACTTAAGCTTACATCTGAATTGAGGGGCCAGAGAGAGACCCTTTTTGTCATGATCATAGAACCAAGATGTCGAAGAGATTTCGACGTTGGATGCAAAATAGAAGATACATGGATTTCTATCCTGCTTCAGACCTACTGGAAAGGGATAACGACCTACGTCTAGTGTTTTACTATGATCAATGTAGTTTAATTTGTGGATTCACCGGAGAAAAACTAGGGGAGGCTCCTCTATGCGATGAAGAAGACAAGAGTAAATGGATCTCGAATTGATGAGGGATCTTCTACCTCACACAAGAGGAGAATATTTATGCTAGGCATAGGGATACAAAACTAGAAGGATCACTATACATGAGAACTAATCACTAATATATCGCCTTGGATCAACACAATCCGAAGCCCTAGCTCGTTCCACCGTTATAGGCTGAGCCGTCGAAGAGGTGATAGGCTTAAACGCCAAGTCTTCTGGAGTTTTAATCAATACGCCACCAGGAAATGATCAGCCTGGCACGTCATTGTGAGACCATGTGAAGGTTACTCCATGTTGTGGGTATTTTAATGGTTTTGTTGAGGCAAGGCGTGCCACAGAAATTTCATAAGTATCACCATTGTTTCACATTTTTATTGTCTTCTTGTGCTAAAAAAATTAAGTGTTGTACACAAAAATTTGGAGAATTTTAAGACTTATGTTTTTCTTTTAGACAACCTTTATTATCTAAGATTTAGATAAAATCATAAAAATCAACAAAATTGTTGTTGTACGAAAAGTGAATAAATATGGTCATTTTTGGGAGAGTTTGTGAATGCTTTATTTTCGCATCCATCTAATGGTTAATTTATGATGGCAATTGACTTGTAGGTATCAAAGTAAATTTTGATTTTTAATGGAATAATCTTTGTGGCATAGGTTTAGGTGGACTGTTGTCGGTAACAGTCTGTGGACGCGAATTGGAGGTTCAGGGGTCCTAGACGATGAGGAGGTTGAACAACATGGTTGGACTAGGACATGATTTCACAAAGATGGTGTGCACGATGGAATGCAACTGCGTCCGGTGTGAAGGCCAGGTGGCCATGTACAAGCGGATGTTAAGCTTAATGCAAAAACTCATGATCTTCTCATCTAGGGCTTGAACTGGAACTAGTATGAGCGTATCGCTCATTTTTAGTCCGCTCATACTGGCTAGACTACTGTCAAAGCATATCATTAGTGGAAAAAATTCAAAAGAGAGTACAACCGGTTCACACAAAGGCTGGGAGAGTCACTGAATTCTTGTTTCAGTTGATTCACAAAGATCCTTTACAAGTTCCGCTCGGCGGACAACACCTATATCGATACAATGAACGCCAGACATTTTCTTAAAACCTTGGATCTCAAAATTTGGGATGTGAAAGTGACCACCTTCAGACATGCCGCTGATCCGACTATGCTGATCTTGAATGGGCACTGCTCCAATCTCAAGCCTTACAGGTTTGAGAATGTCGAGAAAGAGCAAGATTATCACTCCACTGCCCTGGTCGTTGATCCTTCTTTGCGGATGGCCAAGAACTTTTCTGTTGTTGTTTTCTCTCTTGCCTTTATCTATGAGATTTCTGGTGAACAAATGGACACTTTCCTAGAAGAGCGCCTTTCTTTGTTCGCTCGCAAGTTCAACAACTCTCATCGACTTTTGAGAGAGGAAGTGTGGGCCGATCAGATGCTTCGAGTGTGGTGACCCTAACCACATTCGGGCACAGTATCCTAGGTTGGAGATTAAGAAGATTTATCACCCTGTTCCCGAGAAGAACACCTTCATCAAGCTCAAATGCAACAAGAAGACTTCTAGAATGAAGGACAAGATGTCGTGCAAGTACAACAAGGGTCACAAGCTCTTCAAGAAGGTGCTAGTAGCTTTAGATTAGGTGCAACTCTCTAAAGATGAGCAATGGTCCTAGAGCGATGGAGGAGATGGCTAGAAGCTCACTGAGGATTACGATGTGGGGTATGCTGGCATGCCCTTGTTGGCGTCCACTAAACTCCAAAATTATACGCCAACATATACCGGAACACCGGTAATTTGGGGGAAATCAATGTTTTATGCTTGCATTTTATTTAAAATAATAAATTTCCACAAGTTTTGGTGACTATTTGTCCACAGGAATAAAGTGGAGAGAAAACAAAGCTGAACGGGCCTCAGAAGCCGGTGGGCCGACCTGGACTTTTCACCCAATCGGTTCTGTTTTCTCCTAGGTGGTCTAGAAGCACAAAAATGAAGAGATCTACGCCATCTACTAGAGTCAGTTTGATCCAAGGGCAGCACTTCCTTCACAATAGGATGGCTTGGCTCTTAAGGAACCCATTGTACCGGCCTTAATTGCCAAAACCGACGCAAGGGGAAGATCTACTCCGCACAAGAAGCATCCCAGGCAAAGGGGATGGCCGGGATCAACCGAAGACCAGTCGGCCGACCAACTTGGGATCCCTTTTGGATTCTCCTTCGGATGGTGGCTAGCTCACATGTGTCCCATGGCGTGGAGCTCGCTCATTGGCTGCAGAAGGCTATAAAAGGACCCCCTCACCTCACTTGAGAGCACACACCACACCACTTCATATCGCTCTCATTTGGAGTTACTGTCGACTTGTTAGAGTAGTTAGCTTGGGAGTTAGAGTTGAGTCCAGCTGAAGCTCGGAGTTCCGGAATCGTCTTCGAGATTTCGGGTAGTAGCTCTTGTATCCTTTCCCTTCTGTAAGACTTTGCTTTTATTATATAAGTGTCTTTTATTATCTGTGCTGAGTATATTTACACTAAGCGGGAAGTGTGAATTATTAGAGCGGTTGATTAAGTTCATCTGGTTCCGAGTTTGGGTTATTCTCATATGCTTAGAAAACCCTAAGTATGGAACTTGGATCGCCTCCGTAGGCTCCGAGGAGGAGTGATCGGATTTAATAGCAGACGTGGTGTCTGAGATTTTCTCCGACTTGGTTTACACCCACCCAACGTATTTTGTGGTAGGTGGTAGCTGGTGACAGCCCTATCCATCCGAGAAATTATCTCACGTGCAATCCGCTGTGTTAGGATTTGGACCATAGGGCCCAATCGGGGGTCGTCATAACCATTCGGTGTTCTTAACTGATAGCGGGTGGTAGTGAATCGGCCGTGCTCCGACGAAGTTCTAAAAACAAACCTCCAAACTCATATCTGCTAGCTCACGTATAATTGATTGCTCTATTGTGAACTTTATACTCTTCTCATTGTCCTCCCAACTATCTGCCTAACATATATTTGATACTTCTTTGTGTGTGTGTCACCAGTCTTATTATTATCTTATGATATTATTATCCTTATCCCCGTTAACTAGCTGGCTAGTATATTAAATAATATCGATATTAGAATTATTCTTTTCCCTTTTTCCCTATGGATTCGATACTCTGGAATACTCCCGGGTGAAAACTACAAGCGATATCCGTCTGCTTGCGGAATATTTCTAACAGAGTAAGAATCGCCAACAGTCCTTCATGGTTGATGAGAACGACGTTAGTGACTCCAAGCTTTAAACCAACTTTGTTGATGAGGTGTATCGTGAGGGGAAGAAATACATATGGTTAATTGACTCCGATGTTGTCGCCATATGACTCTTGTTTCACTTGTCTCACATACCCAACTTTTGTATGGCATTTTTAGCATAAAAAGTTTTCCAAAAAATCATCAATTTTCTCCTAACCTTCCCATATTTACTAGGAATTTTTCTAGGCCAAATTTTTATTTTCTTGTAATGACAAATTATCTTTGTCTTATTTTCTTGGGATAATCCCATAAATATCCAATATTATCACATATTTAAAATCTCCTTTTTTATGGATTTTAGAAATTTAATACATATTTTTCTGAGTTCCTATCTAATTTCTATGAATTTCTACACCTCAATTTCATTTCTGGAAAATGATTTCACAATTTTAAAAATCGTTCCTTTTCTAGAAAATATGGAAATAAGCTTTCCTTTTCTTGATTACGCATTTGACATCATCTCCAACTTGGCCCACCGGCTCCTTAGAGCATGAATAGCAGGGGCTGTATCAAGCCCCTGCATCAGCGTGTGACAGCCACCAAGCCAGCCTGCGCTGCCTCTCTCTCTTGCTGTTTTTGAATTTTTGCCCGCGATTACTGTAGCTACAATAATATACGGGCCCTGCTGGGGATGCTTTTAAAGTGGTCACCAATGACCTATATCTTCTTGCCCCAATCGAATGGCTCTCATGTAGCGACATCGCCTCTTCCATACAGCTTTCGTTATGAAGATCCAACAATGCCCATAATTCTTTTAGGAGAATCCAACGGTTGCCGCTGTTCATCCTCCTTCGGTTGTGCCGCTCTCACTTGAACCCTTGGCGCCGCCTTCTGTGCCACCGAAATTCATCACCGCCGTCATTTCGAAACCTCCCCGACCACCGTTTTCGACATGCCGAAATGTTCTCGATGTTGTTGACCTTATCCGCCACATTGTTGCCCCTGTTCCATCACCCTTGACCACAGATTGCTCACCATAGTTTCTGCCTCCAAGCCGGTCATGACTCCGACCACCATAGCCCAAGCTCACCTGTAAATTAAGACCCCTCCATCGCTGCAATGCAACCATCAGCCACCCACACCCCTCCATTACCCCTCTGCTTCATCACATCACTATCAATGACATCCTCCTTCCTATTCGTGAAGCCACTGCCTCGGCAACCTAGTTCACCTCCTTGCTCAACGTCAACGTAGAAAAGCTCCCACTCAGTGTCGCAATGGTGGTGGTGCCATCAGTGCTCTCTAACGATGACTAGAGTAACACCATCCGTCCAGCCCATGAATTTCGCCACCACCATCTCGTTGTCCGGCCATATTTTTCCTCCCTGAGCTTTGTCGATCCGTCCTTAAGGTGCTCCATGTAGTATGTATTGCATTACCGTTTGTCTATAGATGTATGCTTATTGGCACGTTAATTTATTCGTCTCTTAACATCCCTCTGTTCTGCAGGCAGAGTGATTCTAGAGTGTGTGGCATACAGTTTTGCCAATATCTTGCTTGATCTCTTAAGTGGGAAGCATATTCCACCAAGCCATGTAAGTTATCCTCCTGCCCAAAGCCCACTGTTCAGCACTTGATGACTTTGGTCAAATATTTTCTTTTAGTTTTGGACTTTATGATCACTAAGTTGCATTGTATAAAATATAGAGCAATTTCCTAACTGTGAGGGGTGAACTACACCGTGCTTTAAAGTTCTGCTTTCAAATAAGAAGATACTATGCAAATTATAATTTTTTTCTTGTATTTGCTTATTGAACCAAAGTCTTAGAATTGTATGTCTAACGAGAGATGGAGTATGCATCAGCCAATGTTGGTAAGAGAAGTAAGTTCTAGAGCAAGGTTTATTAGGTCCTGGTCGCATGTTATGTCAATTTGTTCTGGCTTAAACCTCTGCCTTTCACATTTCAATATTACAATCAGTGTTCGAGGGTTTTCATAGGTACATAGCAATGAACCTACGAATTTTGTTGTCTGGTCCAACAGATACCCATGTTTGTTCATTGCATTTATTGTTTTTATCGAGTTCTCTTTGAATTTGAGTTCATTCACATGTTTGATAGAGAGTGATTCATGATACAGCTATACAATGTTTCTTGGCAATGTCATAAAACCTTTATTCACTCTTAATGGTCTCTTCGCATTTAGTTCGGCCTTTATGGAAAAAGAATTGTTAAGTTAGCAATTTACAATCTAAGAGTAGTCCATGTTTGCTGCAGATTGGCAGTCATAACGATGACATATGTGGGGATCCTCTTCCTTGACAGCAAGGTAAGAATGGTTCTTCTCTTCAGTGTTTGCTTCAATTCCATCCTGAGTAATTCTTTTCCTTTCATTTTGCTGTGTTATTTGGGGTGAATGAAACATGTTCATTTTGTTTGGTACATTTTTGTATGTTCAGAATGATACTCTTATGCCATTGGTTTTCTCCCCTACGAAAAATTTAATTCTAAATTGTTTATCCACATCCTATAACGCATGGCCTATTGTTACAAGCACTTATCTACAGCTCAGAGTATCACTGCTTTTGTAGCATCTAGGTCCCTCAATATTTTGAGTGGTTGTTTATTAAAGAGTTTTGGTGATGATGACCTGAAGAAACTCAGATGGAGTCACTTCAGAGCAATTAGGCTCAAGTTCATGAGTGGTCTCCTTGTTAATGTGACATCAAGCTCAAAGACAAGACTAAGGACATTTTGTGCTAGTTTAAGCTTGGGAGAAGTTTCAAGCTTATAGCTAGGTTTTTGTTCTTTGTTGTACTATTAAGGTGGGGTTTCACTTTATTACTTATCTGGGTAATAATTCTCTCAATCACATAAAAATATCTTGGAGCAACCCAATCCTAAAAGGTCTTAGCAAGAAAGTTTTCAGTTAACGCCGGACTGGACTTGAACTATCCTTGTTTTTGTCCAATGTTTCTCCAGAAGTATTCATGTTCACATCGGACAATTCTTTTATCTTATAATTTTTGTCCGGTGTTCTATCAGAAACATTCAAGTTAACGCTAGACAATCTTGTCCTAAGCCTTGAGCTTTGTTTGGTGCCACCTCTAGAAAAGTTCTAGTTCACGCCGGACAGTCTGGCGTATACTTGGGTACAATTATATCTCATTCCCATTTCATCCAGAAAGATTGTTGTCGGCGCTGGTCTTGTCTGATCCTAACTAAACCTCAATAGCTTCCTACGCAGACAAAACTACGTTTGCGCCGGACAGTCTGCCATGAGAAGTACTATGCTGAACTTCTGTACGCCGCAAACTAAATACTTTCGATTCAAATTTTCTTATCGTTGAATTATGTCTGTTGCTAAATCAACTTTGACAGTGTTTTTGCAAAAGATTTCCTGTTATCTTACTAATGGCTAGGATTACTTTCAAACAGCTAATATCTAGTTCTTAGCCTATAAAAGGTCGTAGAACCTTCTTCTAAATTGACCTCTTGGCCTTAGCATATCATTCTCATACCTATCGGCCTACATTTGAGCCCTATTCTTCAACTACACCAAATTGTCACAAAAGGCCAAATATTTTAATTGCTCCAAAAGTATGTAGATCTAATTGAGAGTCTATTATCCATTCAAGTGATGATCTGCAGCTTGTTACTCTTGAATTATCAATCCTAGATAGCTTGTTGGAGGTGTTATTGAAGAGCTTGCCAATGGTGTTTGTGCAACCTTCAATATGTTTTGTGAAGGCTAGGTGCTTGCCTACCAAAGTAGTGAAAAGCAACCAAGAGCGGAATGAGGTTGCGAGCTCGAGAGGGAGCCCGTCCTTTGTGAAGGGCCTGCCTCAACGGGGAGTAGGAGGAGGACTCCGAACCTCAGTCAAAAATTTTTGTGTCCCTTTCGGTTTCCCTGCATCTAATTTCTGTTCTTATCTGTACTTTTATTCCTTCCGCTATTTTTATTTCCTCTGTTTAGAGTAGGACTTGCTAGATAATTTTGGTAATAAACTGCTAAGAGTCTGAACTTTAATTGAAAAGTTTTAAAAGTTGCCTATTCACCCCCTGTAGGCCAACTATATCTTTTCAAGTGGTATCAGAGAATTGGTTTCCTGGTTTAAGCTTAACCGCTTAGGATGGCTAAGGGGAAAGATGTTAATGTTGGTAGAGTCCCTTTGTTTGATGGCACAAACTATCCCTATTGGAAAATTAGAATGAAGTTCTATTTTTAAGCCACTAGTTATGATGTGTGGAGAGTCACTGAAAATCCTGTTCCTGATCAAGTTGACCCAAAAGGTCCACCCACACCTAGTGAGATCAAGAATATATAATATGATGCTCAGACCATTAATTGTGTTTTCTCTTTCTTGAGTCCAAAAGTCTTTGATCAGGTGAGTAACCTCACTTCAGCCCACATGATTTAGAAGACCCTTCAACAAATTGATGAGGGCACTTCGGATGTTAAGGAGGAGAAACTCACCATAGCTAAGAACAAGTTTGATACTTTCACCGTGACGCCAAATGAGAATGCTAATGACATGTTTACTAGGTTGAATCCCTTCATCAATGAGCTCAAAGGATTGGGAGCTAGGTTGGAAAATGTTGAGATTTGCTGCAAGATGATTTGGGTGCTTCCTCGGTGCTACCGGTATTTGGTCACCTATCTCACAAATAGTGGTGATCTGATGGCTCTCACTCCTACTGATTTATTGGGAAGGTTGAGCACACATGAGCTGCACTTTGATGAGGGTGAAGGTCCTACCAAGAGAAAGGATCTTGTCCTCAAGGCAAAATAAAAGATTTGGTCCGATGATGAAGAAGAAAAGAGTGATGCCGTAGATGATGCTAACGAACTTGCTTTACTCATGAAAAGAGCAAGTAAGCTTATAAAGAAAGTCAATCTCAACGACTACAGCAAGAAGCATTTCTCCCCATCCTTAAAGAAGAACCTGTTTCATAACATTATATGCTATGAGTGCAATGAAAGAGGTCACATCGCTGCTCAGTGTGAGAAGAAGAAACACAAGAGGAAGAACAAGGAAAGCGATGATGAAAGGAATGATCACAAGCAGGAGAAGAGAAAGTTGATCTACATACTAATAATGAATTAATCACGGGAGCTGATCTACTCAAGACTCTATAGAATGAGATCAAGGCCCACATGCGAGAGCACAGCAAAAAAAAAAAAAAAAAAACGCAGTTGCAGTTACAGGTGTTAAGAAGGAAATTGTAGGATCAAATTATCTTACTTCTTGCCAGGGAACTGGCCCATGCGAGCCTCCCATGAGCCGCACCTGTGCAGGCATAATTAAGCTCAGAATTAAGCAGTATAAGCAATTTGCTCACCTAAGTACACTTGCTTGCCGCGATCCCTGCATTACCAATGCACAAGAGAAGGAGAAAATTTCATGAACTGGTTGTCTGGTGATTAATACTTGCAAGAAGGCGAATTTGCGGAGATGGTTTGCGTACGGACCAAATATCGGATTCCCAGAGTCCGGTGCGGTGGTAGAAGGTGACGCCGTGGTACTGCAAGCTGTGGGAGCGTGGGCCGCGGCGGCTCTTCTTAGCCGCTGTCGGCTGCGCCGGCAGCGGCACGGCGGCTTGTCTGCCTATGGGAGTGGCAAGATTCTGATGTCCGAGTGCAGGCGCGGCGACGCAGGGTGCACAAATGCCAATTCCGCCCAATGTTGCGCATGGGCCGCGGCGCGCCGGCAGCGACGGGAAGAGCTCCCGAGTGACGAGCTACTGCAGCTGAAACCGTGGAGGCGAAGGCGTGGCCCCCTCCTCCTCCTCTCTAGCGCCGGATAGGGAGAGGGCAGCGACAGCGGCGGGTTGAGGAGAGGGAAGGACCGGCACCGGAGAGGGAGAGGGAGGGGGCGCCGGAAAGGGATAGGTAGGAGGCGGGGGCAGGTGGTGCGGGATGGAGGCTCGTGGGAGGGGGGTGACCGCAAGGATCCAACTCTCAATTACAGCCATTAGATCAGAGTGAATTAATGCCTCAGATTTAGTGTGTTGACCATGCTGATAAAAAACTCTTGCTTTTAAAGGAGTAGAGATAGAGATATTCGAATGGCCCAAGATCAACTGGCCGAGCCGGCCAACCCATGTGCCAACCCCTAAGTCCCCCACGGTCCATTACAACTTAAGGCCACAGCCCACAAGCACAGCGCACAACATCAGGGAGGGACTAGACAATTAAAGTTCCCTCTTCCCATCTCCTAGCGCCCGAGCGCCACCACCGCCCACCGCACCCGCGCATCGTCCATGACTCCTCGCTGGCCACCTCCTCGGTTCCCACCGCCGTCGCCGCAGGTCCTCCCACCCCGTCGCAAGCCCTACCGTTGCGGACAGCTAGGCGCCCGCGCTGGAGCGTACTCGCGTCGTTACATCCCTCCTCCCCTCTGCATATCCGATGCCTACGCCTCCGCCTCCCTCCCTCCTAGCCGCCTACTCGCGCCGCCGTCTCCCTTGTAGATGCCACCTCTGGCCCCCATCCTCCACAACCGCCGCCCCCACCAGCTGCACAGCCCTCCTCCGTCTCTCCGTCATGCATAATTGCTGCCTGTCCGTCCCCTCCCCCACATCTAGAATTTGGCGGTTGGTTCGAGCCAGACGATTGCACTGCAGCTGCGTCCTCGCACGTTCAGATTCTACATTTCCGCCATCCTCCCAAATCCCAATTGCTCAGGTTCCTCTCCACAACTCCTCTCCAACTTTCCCCAAACTCTCCTTGCCTCTCCGCCATCATTCCCACTTCTGTTCATGCCGTGAAGAACACTCCTCTTCTTCCTGTGAGGAACAACAGGTGAAGACCGGTTCTCTCTCCTCTCCTTTCCTTTAAAGATCCTAGAATTTTCCAGATTGGCATTAGTTCTAATATGAAGAACGGTTGAACTTAACTGTGAATTTTAGAATGATTATTTTAGTTTCATGCAATATGGCATAGTTGTAACAGCCCAATTTTTGGGGGCAATTCAAAATTTTTGAAATTTCAAAATTCATTTAAATTCATGCTGACATGTGGACCCCACAACCTCTCTCTTTCTCTCTTTTCATTCTCTCCTTCTATCTTCCTCTCTCTGATCGGTGGACCCGCCCACCATTCCACCATGTATTTGCCACCCCCTCTCGCTCTGCTCTGGTCACACTGCGTTCGCGACTCCGCCATCATCGCCACGCCAGCTTGCCGTCGATCGTCATTGCCAAGACTGCGCCGCTTCTCGCCTCTTCCCGAGCCGCTATGAGAGCGCCTTCGGGCCCGAAGCACTGTCCTGCACCTATAAAGCCAGGAGTTTCGCCCCGCCGGCACTGGTTTTCGTTTTCGCCAAATTCGCTCCTCGCCGACGCCAAGCAATCCCGGCGAATTCGTGAGCTATTCTCCGATTCCTCTCGCACCGAGCCTCCTTCGCTTGTCCCTAAGCTTTCCCCTCACCCAATTTCAGGGAAGCAGCCCGAAGGAGCCTTGGCCGCGGTGACCCTGCTCCGGCCGCTGTCGGGTGATTCGCCGCCAGCCATCTCCGAGCACAAGCAACCTCGGCGCGACCCTTGGTGAGGATGCCCTTAACCCTCCGATGCTTGCCGTTCATGCGCTTAGCCTGTAGGTCCGTAGTTTGGCACCTCGTCCCCGACGAGCTTTGGGTCTCGGCGTCACCTCGGTCTTAGGCACCTCGTCACCACGGCCAAGGACGACATTAGGTCCGTAAGATATCAGTGCTCGACAAAGGGAAGATATCAGTGCTGGACAAAGAATAGGAAGACAAAACCAGCCATTGGAGGTAAGGCAAGAACATAATGCCTCACGAAGGATAGTGTAAGATCAAGCCTCCCATGGGCTAATTGATTTTGGTAATTGTTGGCAAATAGGCCGTACAGCCGGAACGCTAAGGATAAGGACCTCTGTTTTTATAGTTCTTCTATTTTCCTTGTGTGCGTCTTTGGCTAGACTACATTTCTCTGGTTGCAGGGTCCCACAGAGCACAGGTCCAGAAACATCAGCTGTGGGTCCCATGGGGTTCCGAGAGGTCGCCGGTACTCTCAGAGGTCGCCTGCTTGGGGTTAGGTCGCCCGGCTCGTAGAGGTCGCCTGCTTGCCGAGGGTCGCCTGTGCTTGGGGTTAGGTCGCCGGCTCGCCGAGGGGTCGTCCGTGCTTTCATGAGGGGATCGCCGACTCGCCGAGTGGTCGCCTCGTGACGGGAGAGGTCGCCCGAGCTTGTGGAGAGGTCGCCAAATCAAGCGCCTTGTCGGACGGCATCCGACGCCGTGGGACGGGTCCGACAATGGGAATTCCCAGAAGCACGCTCAAAATCGACTAAGTCCCAGACGACACCGTCCTGCTCGGACGGCGTCCGCCCATCGGACGGCGTCCGACGGCGTTCGACAACGACCAAACACTGGCGGGCAACTGTTTGTGTGCACCGGTATACTGTCGGACGATCCGGTAAGCCACCGGACGGCGTCCGACGGCACAATTTTGGCCAAATCCTCTGCGGACGGCGCTGACGGAACCGGACGGCGTCCGATCGGGCAATGTGAATCTCGCGATTTAATCTGAGCCGTCCATTTCTAGGGTTTCGCCTTGGGCCTATAAATAGGGGCTAGGTGCACGGGAGAAACCTGAGAGAGAGCCACCATTAAGCAGCCGCCTCTTGTCTTAGCCACCAAGAGAGCTCCTCCCATGGTTCCCATCTCCACCTAGGGTTCCATGTGCTTGAGAGATTGAGAGAGAGTAGAAGAGAGGAAGAAGAAGAAGAAGGTGACCCTAGCTCATCTCATCTATCTCCAAGGTTTTCCCCAACTCCCATGGTGTTCTTGCCCTAGTTTCATGGTGGGAGAGAAAGGGAAGTGGTGAGAGACGTTCTCCGATCTATTGCTCTTGGGATTCCGTCGCCGGAGAGATCGTCGTCACGCCACGAGCTACATCGACCGTGCCGCAAACCCACCATTCGTTAGTGGTCACCGCCTTGTGTAGGGGTGCATCCTCTCCATCCGTTGGAGCCCTCAAGTCCGCCGTGTGTCGGCGGCCATCTCCGTGTGTCGGGGGTGCCAAGGTATCCGTGTGTCGGATCCAAATCCTCCATGTGTTGGGGGTACCTCATGTGTTGAGGTGAAATCCACCGTGTGTCGGTGGTCGGTGCCGTGTGTCGGTGCCGTGGGTGTGAGGAGCTCTCGCGTGTGAGAGAACTCGCCTCCGTGTGAAGGTTTGGAGCTCGCCTACCATGTGTTGGTGAAGAGCTACCACGAGTGGATTGAGGGCTAGGGACGAGAGAGTCTCGACTTCTCTGTGTGAGAAGTTTCCTCAACGGAGACGTAGGTGTTCATGTGTTGAGCACCGAACTTCGGTAAACAACTCGGTTTGCATCTCCTCGCCCCACACATATTTACTTCCGCATATTGAATTGACCGCTGGCTTGTGAGTGCCATCGAGCCTCCTAGTAGTCGCTTGTGCATTATTGTGATCACTTCCGCAACTAGACTCTAGGTCAATCAATAGCTTGGGTTCCTAATTTGACAAAGTAAACAAGCGAATCGAGAGAAGTAAAATGAGAGAAGAGCCGATTCACCCCCCTCTCGGCCTAGGATCCTTACAGATAGCTTCTCAAAGACGTCGAGCTATGCTGAGGGAGGCGATGAATGCTTCATGGAGATCGGCAAGACAAAATCAGCCGGCCGAGGTGAGGGAGTAGATCAATGCTTCACGCCCTACGGAGGTCTGCCAGGCATATTCTGTCGCCCAAGGAAAGGCAAGCACTTCTAGGTCAGCGAAATTTAGCTTATGCATCCAGTTGAGGTACCCCTTGTCCCGAGTCAATTGCAATGCAATGCCCAGTAGTTGTTCCTTTGAGCAGTAGTCAATCGATCGTTTTGCAATCCGACGATGCCTCCAAGGATGTCTTAGATGAAGAGCACTATGAACTAATGGAGGTAATTCTTATTCCTTCCATCTACGATTTTGTTTGTACAACATCGAAAACTCTCACTTAACTTAAAACATTTCAGCTGAAAGCTATACTAGCGATAACGAGATGCATCAAGCAATAGATGAACCAGGATATTCCTGTGTAACGAGATCTAGCCTTCCTGATCCATACGATCACGTGTACAGTAATATACCACATAACACACATGTGTTGAAGCCGGAGTTGGGCTGCGACAAGTGTGGCGCGAAGAGATTCCAGTACGAGGCAAAAGGTTTCTGCTGTCGTGATGGAAAGATTAAACTGGCGAATCCAGACCCACCACCAGAGCTTATGAGACTGTGGTCGAGTGAGGAATTTGACGCAAAACATTTTCGATACAACATTAGATTCTTTAATGGACACTTTTCGTTCACCACCCTTGGGGTCAGACTAGACGAAGCATACAACAACATGAGGTCTGGCACGTACACCTTCCGTGCCCATGGCCAGATCTACCATAATGTACACTCTTTCGGCTCGAGGGAATCTGGACCCGAGCATCTTGAGATTTACTTCTATGATGATGATCCGACCCTAAATCACCAATTTCATCGATCTCCTAACCTAGATCGACAAGTCATAAGGAATCTGGTCAGCAATCTTCGTGGCAACCCCTACTCTGAGACCTTTAGGAGTCTTGGACAGGCAGATGACCTAGGGGATTATCGCATCACCCTAAACCTAGATACAAGGTTAGACCAGAGGACATATAATGTACCGATAACTTCTGTGGTTGCCGCCGTATGGGTCGAGGGTAATGAGCCGCACTCTGGATTCCACCGTAGTGTGAACCTGTACGGCAACAACAACACGAGGTATACTATTCGACCATATTACGGTTGTTACGACCCACTGCCGTACCCTCTGTTTTTTTCGAAAGGTGAGCTCGGCTGGCATCCAGATATCCCCAAAGTTGGTGTGTCTATAGACCATGTGGCCGCAGTTTGCGGGGATACCCTCGATGAAGAAGGTTAGTTTTTTCTACACATTACACATTATTATTATTAGTTACTACATGTAATGCACTTCTTAACGTGTTAGCTAACCCTCTTCGTAGGACCTAGCAGCAGACTCTGCGTATCTACTAGGGAGTACAATTGCTATAAGTTTCAAATGCGTCGGGATATATTCAACCCAATACTCTATGGCGCACGACTCTTGCAACAATACGCGGTTGATATGTACATAAAGATTGAGAGCATGCGACTGGAATACATAAGAAATAATCAGAAGAACATAAGGGCCGACTTGTATCAGGGCTTGCTGGATAGCATACATGTGGGCGAGTGTCGTGGTGGAAGGGTAGGTAAAAAAATTGTGCTCCCGCTATCCTTCATCGGGGGAGGTCACGACATGCGGCGTCGGTTCCTCGATGCTATGGGTTTAGTCCAGAAGTACGGCGAGCCAGACATATTCCTCACGATGACATGCAACCCATGTTGGCAAGAGATAAAGTCTGAGCTTATGCCTGGTCAGACCCCACCATATCGCCCCGATCTCGTCGTCCGTGTGTTCAGGGCGAAGTTAGAGGAGCTAAAAAAACAGCTCTTCGAAAAGCACATTCTTGGGAAGGTTGCCGTCTATGTGTACGTGATCGAGTTTCAGAAGAGGGGCCTTTCTCATGCGCATTTCCTTCTTATCATGGGTGGGCGTTACAAGCTGACATGTCCAGAGCAGTATGATTGCATCATCTCTGCTGAGCTGCCAAACAAGGACAAGTACCTGGAGTTGTACGATATGGTGGTGAAGCACATGATGCACGGCCCATGCAGAGTTCTGAACATGAACAACGTCTGCATGAAAGATGGGAAGTGCAAGTGCCACTACCCTCGCCCTTTTAATGATGAAACCATTCAAGGCAGTGACTCCTACCCCTTGTATAGAAGACGTAACGACGGGTGTAAAGTAACGGTTCGAAAGCAGGAGCTAAACAATAGATGGGTAGTGCCCTACAACCCTTTCCTCCTAAGGATGTTTAATTGCCACATCAACGTGGAGGTCTGTTCAAGTATTAAAGCCGTTAAATATCTATTCAAGTATATCTACAAGGGGCATGATCGAGCTTCTGTTTCTCTCGATGAAGCTGAGAGCAATGAACCAATAGATGAGATCAAACAATATAGGGACGCTAGGTGGGTTACCCCCCAGAGGCTCTTTGGAGGATATACAGGTTCGATCTTAGCAAGATATCACCGCCCGTGAAGCAGATGCAGCTCCACCTTCCTATCATGCACATGATCTCTTTCCATGCGGGACAGGATCTCCATAATGTCGTTGATCGAGAAAACGCCGGGAGGACCATGCTGACCTCGTACTTTGAAGCAAACAGGGTACACGAGTGGGCCCGGACCATCCTTTATAGGGATCTCCCTGCAAGTTTTACTTGGCAGCCAAGCGGCAAGATTTGGAAGCCAAGGCTGAGGGGTACGCAGATTGGAAGGATCGTCTCAGCGAGTCCAGCTGAAGGAGAGAGATACTACCTGAGGATCTTACTGAACCATGTTACCGGTTCAACGTCATTTGAGGACTTAAGGATAGTGGAAGGTGTTCTTTGCGCTTCTTTTCGTGAAGCTGCTGAAAGGAGGGGCTTGATTGAGGCCGACAACACAATAGATGAGTGTCTAACCGAAGCTGAGTTGTTCCAAATGCCATCTTCGCTTCACAGGCTGTTTGCTACCATGTTGGTCTTTTGTGAGCCCAGTGACATCCTTGGGCTATGGAACAATCATCTAGATGGAATGTCTGAGGACTTCCGTCGATCCCAATTATCTACACATGCGGTCGAGCAATTGGTCCTTCTTGATATCAAAAATATGCTCCGTTCGATGGGAAAGGACATATCAACCTTTCCCCTGCCTGAAATTGACGAGTCCTACGACTACACAGGAGGTGATCCACAAGAAATCATCGATGAGTTTAGGATTGAGGTAGAGGAAGATCACATCGCTATTTCTCACTCCCTCAACCCAGAGCAGAGAGCAGCGTATGATCAGATACTTGCGGCTGTTGAGAACGACTAGGGAGGTGTGTTCTTCGTGGATGGCCCGGGAGGCACAGGAAAAACATTCTTGTACAAGGCGTTGCTTGCCACGGTCCGTTCAAGTGGGAAGATAGCTATCGCGACCGCGACGTCCGGGGTAGCCGCCTCCATCATGCCCGAAGGAAGGACCGCACACTCGAGGTTTAAGATCCCGCTAAATGTCCAAGATGGCGGGGTGTGTAGCTTTACAAAGCAAAGTGGGACTGCTAAACTTCTTAAGAGATCGTCTCTTATCATATGGGACGAAGCGTCGATGACGAAAAGGCAAGCGGTAGAGGCCCTTGACAACAGCATGCATGACATCACTGGTCGTCATGACTTGCCGTTCGGGGGAAGACTATTGTGTTCGGAGGGGACTTTAGACATGTGCTCCTCGTCTTGCGAAAGGGAACACATCCTCAGATAACGAACTAGACCCTACGTAGGTCATACCTCTGGGAATGCATGCAGCAGCTTAGGCTCGTCCGCAACATGAGAGCCCAGAGCGATCTCGAGTTTGCGGAGTACCTTCTACGGATCGGAAATAGAGTGGAAGAGGCCGACGGGGAGGGACACATAAGGCTTCCTAACGAGATATGTATTCCATCTATAGGGGATGAGGCTGATCTCGATCGGATGATAAATAGCATCTTTCCGATGCTTGAAGACAACCCCACGGATTCAAGCTACATCACCTCACGTGCCATCCTGTCGACGCGAAACGAGTGCGTCGACAGGATAAATGTCAGGATGATCGAACGGTTCCATGGGGAAGAGATGATTTATCATAGCTTCGATCGTGCAGAGGACGATCCTTATGGCTATTATCCTCCCGAGTTCTTGAACACCCACACCCCAAATGGGCTTCCTCCACACGTGCTGAAGCTCAAGATCAATTGTCCGGTGATCCTTTTGCGGAACATCGATCTCGCGAATGGACTATGCAACGGGACAAGGCTTGTGGTTAGGGCCTTTCAAAGAAACGCTATCGATGCCGAGATCGTGCTTGGCCAAAATGCAGGGAAGAGAGTGTTTCTTCCTCGAATACCGTTGTGCCCCTCCGTCGATGAAATGTTCCCGTTTCGTTTCAAGAGGAAGCAGTTCCCGATTAGGCTAAGCTTCGCGATGACGATAAACAAGGCCCAAGGGCAGACCATCCCGACAGTCGGTGTCTTTCTACCGGATCCCGTGTTCTCACATGGTCAACTGTACGTCGCATTGTCAAGAGCTACATCCAGAAGCAATATTACCATACTCGCTATCTCTGATAAGGATAGATCAAGTCGTCAGAGGAACACCCGTGGGACATTCACGAGGAACATTGTGTATAGGGAGGTTCTTACGTCTTAGTTCATGTGGTCTTTTGTGTACCCCATCAACGGCCCATCTCTTTACCCCCTGCTATTTAGCTGTATATGATCTTGTGGAATTACATTTTTTATTTGAGTAAATTTTTCTTATGCAAAGAGCACTAAATTTTCGGATTTGTATTGGGAGTATCTACTAAATCCAACTAACCAAAGACACCAACAAGAGTGTGTAATGAGATCAAAGTAAGGACTGCGTTCAAATAAATTCTTAAGGCTACTATCCTCCCGAGTTCTTGACCTCCCGAGTTCAGAAGTATTGCCTAGAACACGTGCTACTAATTGTCATAGAAATAGTTGAACCCATGTTTTTTTTTGGTATTTCTATCTGCTAAATCCAATTCCTTAATGAGCCACAATTATTAAGTTTAGACGATTCCGATGAGGTTAGTATCGTCTACTCAGCTAAACAGTTGTAAATTTCTGCTTGGACTTGTGTATGGCATCTGATTCAGATCCAAATTCTAATCTATTACCTGTTGTTCGGTTTATCCTATCCTCCTATTCTACTGTTGGTGACTGAAAACATCGAAATTTTTTTAAGAAATAGACATTCTTGAACAAAAATTACTAGAAGCTTATCTCTTTTTTGTGCTCAAGTACTTAAGATACTTTACCCCACTGCCTAATAGCAGTATAAAATCTTCACAATCTATTTCGCGTCTTTTTGATATTTTCTAGGATGCCATCCTACATATATTATTCACTATAACATGGAAAAGTTTTTAAGAAATAGACATTCTTGAATAAAAATTACTAGAAGCTTATCTCTTTTTTAAAATTGTTGTTCCTGATGTATGGATGCGTGTGCTTGTTTTGACCTTCACAATACTTTTTAATATACATTGATAAACATAAAAAACAGATTTGCTGCATAAAGTTGTGCCCACCAATAGCTCTCCCGGACTCTCTCTCTCTCTCTCTCTCTCTCTCTCTCTCTCTCTGCCTGCTGGCTACCCAGTACACACCCCTCTGCTCCATAGCAGTAATCTCTCACTACCTTTTCCCCCTCAACCACCTTTAAGCATGCATCTGAAATGTCTGTGTACTGCCACCTCTCTTTGTACCTCTGCCACCTCTCTCTGTACCTCTCTCTCCCTCTCTTTCCCATCCCACCCGTCTCTCTCTCCCCCCTATTCCCGGTCCATGGCTCCATGCACAAATAAAAATATAAATGGCTATCTCTCTCCACCTCTTCCCAATCCCACGGTTCCACCCCCTCTCTCTCCCCGGTCTTCCCAGTCCATAGACATAGAAAAAAAAGGATCCAGTCCCCTCTAGCTCCCTCCCCCCTCTTCCAGTCCATGGACAGAAAAAAATAGATCCAGTCCCCTCTAGCTCTCTCCCCCCTTTTCTAGTCCATGGACAGAAAAAAAAGATCCAGTCCCCTCTGGCTCGCTCGCTTTCTCCCTCGCTTCCCAAACCAACCCCCTCTCTCTCCCCCTCTTCCCAATCGCACCCCCTCTCTCCCCCTCTTCCCAGTCAATGGACAGCGAGAAATTAGATCCAGCCCCCTCTAGCTCTCTCTCTCCCACTCTTCCCAATCCGACACCCCTCTCTCCCCCCTCTTCCCAGTCCATTGACAGAATAGAAAATAGATCCAAATAGATCCAAACCCCTCTTCTGTCGTGCGCTATGGCCTAGGAGCTTATTTTATTTCCCTTCACCGGATTCAACCAAATCACCTCTCATGATTCAAAGATCAGCTTTACCTGTGAGATATCTCCTCTCTCCCCCTCTTCCCAATACTGTGCAGTCGACCTCTCTTCTCCCTGCGGAATACTTTGGGAAGTCACAAAATCCATGGGAGGCCATGGGTATCTGAGCAGTATCCGTACGCGATTGCAGCATCTTTCTTCATCCAAGCTTGATATAGGTGTGGTAACATGACCAAGTCCATAAACAGGTAGGTCTGCTTTTTCTGTATACTTTCTTTCCCGAAGCATTCCTGGTTGGGTGCAGTGGAACGGATTTTAACCGTCACTTGCTTGCTCCTTGTATATATAGAGGGCTTGTTCAGTATGCTCCTTCCTATGGTTAGCCATCACCTGGAAAGAAACACAATTTACAGTTTCCCAACTGAGGTATGTTTCGGTCCTTCATTCACCTAATAAACAGTTGTAATCTGTGTACTGTTGACTGTTATGTTCATAGGATTTGTTGATTAGAACTATGCATTGTCGGTGCAATAGGCCATGAACTGAAAAAGGTTTAAAATTTTGTGGATAAAGGAGGGATTAATGAGCTGGTTGCATGTTTCATTGGTTGTTGATCTCTCCTGTAGTAATTTAACATGGATGTATTGATGTAGTGATAAGAAATGCATGCACACAAAAGAAGCAGGGGCCTCACATGCTTAGTTTAATAGCTCTTTAGTTCAAAATCGAACCCTGCATGGATGCACATAGCTGGAATGAGAAATGTGTATCCAGGTGGGGCTGCCTCCAAATACAAACCCACAAAAGTTCTTCAAGTTAGTTCAAAAGGTCCTGGAAACTGTCTCATTGATTGTAAAATGAAAACATCTTCCGTACTTATTTCGTCAATTATAAAAGCATTTCCAACCGATTCTAAGTTACGGTGTTTCTTTTTCACTGTTCATCTATATCTCTCATATTTTATTCTCTATCTCTACTAATAGAAATCTAGTTTTTTTTTTTTTTGCTAATGGATGCTTACTATTCTTGTGATTGATCAGAGACCTGTTGGTGGTGGAGGTTGTTGGAGCTATACGAGCTCTACTTGCATAGAACATAAGTGAAAGGTATTGTCATCCTACCCCTCCGAACATTACTGTGCATCATAATATTTGTGCTTGCATAGAACCTTAGACCCCGAAGGTTTCAAGAACTGACCCCAACTGATACCACTAGATATTTTTTGCTGATGCTTGTAGCTAACCTGCCTGAAAAAAAAATTGGTTGGCAGGTTGACTTGTAATTGACTGCATACTTCTTTTTTTGTCCGCTTTAGGGATAAACTTGTATGCCTTCTGACGTTGCATGGTTAATCATTAAGCTCAAAGATAAAGGAGGGATTAATGAGCTGGTTGCATGTTTCATTGGTTGTTGATCTCTCCTATAGTAATTTAACATGGATGTATTGATGTAGGGATAAGAAATGCATGCACATAAAAGTAGCAGAGGCCTCACATGCTTAGTTTAACAGCTCTTTAGTTCAAAATTGAACCCTGCATGGATGCACATAGCTGGAATGAGAAATGTATATCCAGGTGGGGCTGCATCCAGTGGATGCAGTCCCCCATCCAGGTACAAATCCACAAAAGGTCTTCAAGTTAGTTCAAAAGATCATGGAAATTGTCTCATTGATTGTAAACAGAAAACATCTTCCATCTTATTTCGTCAATTGTAAGAGCATTTCCAACAGATTCTAAGTTACGGTGTTTCTTTTTCATTGTTCATCTATATCTCTTATATTTTTTGAACTAATATTGTTAATTATTTTTTGGGTTCAGCATGGGGTCGTTCAAGCGGAAAAGAATTGGAGCACCACGAGTTTCGACTCTTCAAGATGTGCATCCTTTCAATAAATGGAGTTTATGCCTTCGAGTTTATCACAAATTTTTCATCGAGAAGATAGGTTTTGGTAGAAAAAGGCTTGATTTAGTATTTTTGGACGAGGAGGTACTTTTGTGCACAGTTTATCAATAAATATTGTTGTTTAAATTCTGATAAAACTAATATGACTGTAATTGCCTTTTTTGTAAAGGGTACAAAGATCGCTGCTACAATTCTTAATGAGGTGGATCATTTCGACCCTCTCCTTCGAGAGGGTCGAGCTTACTACATAACAAAGTTGTCTGCAGATTATGTTGATAGAGAACATCACCACTTGTTTGCTAAGCACAAGTTTGTCATTCATTTCACACCAGACACAAATATTCATGAGATAATATGTCAGATCGATCAATCCCACTCTTTCCTACGTTCACACCGCTGGAACAAGTGTTTGAGTACACTTATCACAACAACACTTATGTTGGTAAGGCATTCAAATAACAATATCTATATGAAATTGTAGTAAATAATTCTTATGACTTGCTTTCTATTGTGTCAGATATTATTGGAATGGTCATGTTTGTAAGCTCTATGCAGTATATGGAGGAACAAATCTATAATAGAAGGATTCCGTATAGAAATGTTATCGTGATCGATGGCAGGTACATATGTTGTAAAATAGGTGCTATATTCCATTATATATTCAACCGGCTATTATAGATTAAATGATATGATATATTAACCATTATGTTATGTTATCTTTTAGTTTCCATCAAGTGCTTTTAGTTGTTAGAGGCAAAATGGTTATAAACTATTTGACAAAATGGCTGACAAGCGTTGATGAGCGTATCATCTTGGTAGCTACTATGCTCAGATAAAGCGAATTGTTGGTATGTTCTTATGTCACTACCTATCTCTACTCCTAAAAAGCATGTAGTGGTGATGAGTGATGATGGCTCATTAAGTTAATCCTGTCCATTCAACTAGATCAAACGGTGGATATGCTGCCTACACATGCCAGCCAATCCACACCGCATGTTGTTGCAGGCCACTGAGCAATGGCTGTTGGCCAATCCAAATTTTGAATTCTCCCAGGCTGCCAGCCTGGTCATTGCTTGCCTCGGTCGTCCGTAGTGGTGGGAGTTGGGCCGTGCCGTGCCGGCCCGGCCTGGGCCCGTCGTGCCTCGGGCCGGTGCAAAACGGGCTGGCATGGCCCGGTCGGCATTTCGGGCCGTGCCGGGCCGGCACGGAGTGCCAAAATCTAGGCCCGGCACGGCCCAAAAACACGGTAGGCCGGCTTCGGCCCATTCTCCCGGCACTAGTCGTCCGTGCGAAGCTTACAGGGACCCGACCCCGGCCTACCTTCACCATGTAGCCTGCGCGCCGCCGGAGCACGCGCCCAGATCCCCGCCGCCTCAGTCTCCTCCGTGCCGACTCGCGCCGCTGTTGCCTTTTCTCCAGGCCACGGTGGGCCGGCGACCTCGTCTCCATGCTGACCCACGCGCTGCCGACAGTGAGCCCCCGTGGATTCGCAGGGCTCTCCTCATCTTTCACGCCGGCTACATCCATGCCGCCGGCCATCCAAGTGCTGCACCCCGCCTACACCAGCGTGCTGCCCCAACTGGCCTCCTGCCTCTCTCTCTCTCACACGTATATTCTCTGGTGAGCAGCAAGATTGGAGAGGGAAGGTTTGGAGAATGGAATGGAAGGGAATGGGGAATTTTTGCCTCTGTGAGAAGCGTACAGAAGAAGATGAAGAAAAGGCAGTAGGGGAATTTTTGTCACTATGAAAGCGTACAAAAGAGAGACGGTGATGCGGTTGGCCGGCGAGGAAAACCCCGGAGGAGCAGCCCACGACGGCGGAGCGGCAGAGGTGGCTCGGGCGACCTGGCGACGGCGGCGAGGGCAGCGGCGCAACGGCAGCGGCCGGTGGAGAAAAACCGAGGGCGAGAGAGGGGAAGAGAGAGAGAGGGGAGGGAGCAACCGGCGGCGACGACGGCGTCGCGACGGAGCTTTGGCGGCTTGCGACGGCACTCGAGATGCGTCGGAGCGGGGCAGAGCCGGTACAGCGAGGAGAACCGGCGGCGACCGCGCTGGCGACGACACCGAGGCGGCTGCTCCGGCGGCGACGCTGTTGGCGCGGCATGAACGGGCACGGATAGATGGCGGAGTCGAGAAGGAAGGGAGAGCGGCAAGAAGAGACCAAGGGGAGAGAGAAGCCGGGGAGGAAGAAGGGAGAGGAAGAAGGGGGAGGTGGCACGGGAGGAGGGGACGTGTGGGTTGAATCAATCGGGGGATATGAACGAGAAGGATTGGAAGAGGTACTGTGCTAGGAACAGTATTCCACGTGTCAGGCTGAGGCAGCAGGAGCCGTGCATCTCTAGGATTATATACTTAGATACATGTGCATATTTGTCAGACGATGGAGCTAGGAATCGACGAAGGCGTGACCTGTCTGCCATGCGCCGTTTCGCCTCCATCCTCGGACAGAGGAGAGAGGGAGGCGAGAGGAGAGAGAAACAACGATGGCTAAGAGAGAGAGGAGAGAGGATGCACACAACACGGAGAGAGACTGTTTCCTGAGACATTGTGGTGGCTGGTGACCAAAAGTTTTTTATGTCACATAATGTTCTAATTTTTTTGTTTTGTTTATTATTTATGCATTCCTTTTCTTTAAAGGTTTGTGGCAAAGCACGGGCTGATGGATAAAGTATTCCTGATGTTTTGATCCGATTTAAAAGATCCAAGCTACATTACCTCACGTGCCATACACTCGATCTAAAATGAGTTCATGTATAACCCTTCATGCTTATATATTTTTCTACGAACAATGTTTTCCTTTGATGCCTTTATGGTCCGTGGGCCGTGGCAGAGCACGGGCATTGTACTAGTTATTTATTAATTCAACGTAATAAGCTTGATATATTAAGTGGTATGTGACTGTTGTTTTTTCCATCTAGACCATAGTTTGCATACTACAGTCTTTAGTAGGGTTCACTTCAATCCGAATATTAGTGCTGCTCATGAATTGAGGCGAAGGTAACTACGATTTGAATAAATCGCCTTTTACCATTTAGCTGTGTTATTCATTTCTTATTTACATTTTTTGTAGGATTAATAATGAGCTAAGCTGATTATGTGCTGTTATCCAAATGGAAGGAGATGAGCCGATGTCGTTTTGCTTTCTAGATGATAATATCAAGTGTTTGGAATATTTGTCTTTTGTTCGGAGTTATCAAGTTGGAAGGAGATGAAGAAGTGTCCTTTTGCTTTCTAGATAATAGTGTCCAAGTGTTAGTGATATTTTGTCTAATTTAGTAGGAAATGTTGTACTATGAGAAGGGCTACCATATGCATTTTTGGTTTTGTTGTATGAGACATGTATGCTTTTGCCTGTGCACCATGTGTAGCATTTGGTACTTCACCTTTTGCTTATTGTTGTATTGCTTACCGTTATATGCTCAAGTTGCTGGTAATCCCTACTCATTATCATTGGGGATGGTTTAACTTATCTTGAGATATAGATGGTACCTTTCTATGTGATTCATGCTTATGTCCAGGTCATATACAGTACAATATGTCGATAAAACCTTTCCACTATCAAGAGCTAACAGGGAAATGCTACAGAAAGATGAGTATGACCTTCAGATTTATTTCGAGACTTTTTTCATTTTCTTAAATTGTTAGGTTTGTTCAGGATCATCATTGGATAGCCATTTCTTTGGTCATACATTAAGACAAATGGTCAATTCCACTTGCAAATATATGTTTTTAAGCATAAGCTATGATCACTGCACCCAATTCCTATTTATCTTATGTCACATTAAGGAATATTGGGCTACTGTGTGGTCCATTTTTTTTTACCTTGATTTTCCTTTGCATTGTTTATGTTCTTGCAGGTTTGGTGCATCCTTCTCAATGGCAAAGTTCCTTTTAGGATGCACTGGCCCTTGCATTCTGATATGCAAGTTAACAGTATATGCATTTGGTTACTATATACAGCGAGGCATATTCTCTGCTTGTGTTTTAAAGGAAATTTATTCAGTTAAAGAAACAGTTCTTCAAGTTTAATGCGGTGGCTTGTTTTATTTTCAAGTTTAATGTTGTGGTGTGGTTTATTTTAAGTCATGTAATTGATAATGTTTCCATGGAAGACACTTTTTTAAATGTGCCCCTTCATAATCAGTCTATAACTTGTCAAAGACATGGTCACTTGGACAGTGGTGTTCTGTACCACACACCTGATTTGAGGTTTTCGTATTCCCGTCTCATCAAGTTTTCACTGTTAGGATAGCCTGAGC
This sequence comes from Raddia guianensis, assembly GCA_036346415.1. Taxonomy (NCBI): domain Eukaryota; kingdom Viridiplantae; phylum Streptophyta; class Magnoliopsida; order Poales; family Poaceae; genus Raddia; species Raddia guianensis. The sequence goes on along the minus strand of CM070537.1, from coordinate 11,543,269 downwards.
TTTAGTTTTTGTGTAGCATTTTAGCTTTCAACCTTTACGTGGTGTTACCTGGTTGGGCTTGGTTTGCTGCCCTGAAAGCGGTTTGCGTCTTTAGCTCTTCTGTTGCATTACCAGTGTAATTTTCACCTTTTTTTTGTCCTCATTATCATATCATGGGTGATATGCGCATGCACATCTGTCTGCATCTATGGATTTATGCACATGCACATGCCTTGGAGGAAGAAAATAGAAAGTGTGTGGCCTTCTGTTGTTTTCTTTCTGTGGAGGTGGCGAAGAGCTTTGAATTGGAGTACTGTCCCCTTTGGTAAATATGTATGAAGCAACGCTTGTTTGTTGCTTTCATTTCCTTATGAAATGAAAGTGGGGTATAGTACCTTTATGCCAAAAAATGTAGGCCATATTTACTTGTTTTCAAACGGTGCTCTTATCTATTGATCACTTACTACCATTTATTTTTCACAATTACGTATGGTAAACTCGAAAATTATTTTATCTCGTGAAAACATTTTGCCCCCGTTGCAACGCACGGGCACCCTACTAGTTATTTAAATGCATGCTTAGTAATCTTCCTAATTGTTAATCATGTAATACTTATACATGCCTGCCCTTGATCTGTTTAGCCTTAACGACTGCCTTGATTGTCATTACCCTTGTTAGCCTATGTTTAGTCTGGTAATCACTTTAACCCTACCTAATGGGTAAAACTTGCTTAAACTTGCTGAGTTTAGCCAGGGCTTACCCAGGAGGAGGGCGGAGTAACACGCGTAGCGGGGAGATCGCTACCATATGAGGGATGGTTCCAACACAACGTGTGGCCATCGCGTGGAGTACGAGTCTTGGATTGCCAGTTGTGAGCGCTCTGCGGAGGCCTTTTGGGACCATTCTCGATAAGGACTGGCATGGGTCATCACCGTGGGTGATAAGGGCCACACTTCCCTAGGGTGATGGTCGGCTAGTGAGGGTTGGCAACCCCCTAGGCCGAGGCGGGCATGCCATGGCCAGTGTGGTCCACATCAGGACTGCCAAATCCTGGAAGGATGGCGGATCTAGGAAATGTTGGGCCGAACAGGAAGAAAGTCGGGATGATCAGTCAAGCTGGTTTGGGTATTTGGTCGACAGTTGGTCTATTATGGTTGGAATGGCTGGTCGATCAGTTGGGTCGAGAGGTGCATTATTAAGATGGTAAATCAGGGAAATAAAGACTACTAATACTTGATGCTAGTCTAGGAAGTTTTTAAAGTCATTTAAAAGTAGCCTTACGCAAATAAAATAACCCCTTCCCCAATTAAAGCCTTCTATACACTATTTGCATTAAGGGGAAGTGTTAACTAGCCAGCGTTAGGATGACGCTGACCTCGCCTACTTACTTTCTTTAGAAGAGGGACTCAAGGAGGATCCGTACGAGTGCCAATGCGATGATGGACAGGACTTCGGTGGACCTGGCGAGTCTTAGGGGTTGCCCCGGACCTGGCAGGGCACTTAGCCGATAGGAGATCCTTTTGGGTACATATTTTGGGGATAGCTGCAATACTCTAAACATTGTTTTATAATATTAAGGCGTGTATTGTCTGCCTTACTAAAATCGCCTAAGGGCATAACATGGTATGTAATATTCGGGGATTCTATTTAATCGATGTATGATTGTATCGGCTACGTGATCTTCCACAGTAGTGTACCGATCCAGGGACTAGTGCATGAGATTCTGACTCTCAAGGTAAGTTAAAATTGAGGGTTGACAAAGCTGGTATCAGAGCCTACGACTGTAGGACCCATATGACTTAGAGTCGAAATGAGGAAAAATTATATATATATTTTTCCCTTCTATGACTATTTTTTATGCTTAAAACATCCCTTTAATACTCTGCCTATATGTTCCAACCAATTGTTTGTTAAAATTTTCCTTTAGATGGAGCGATGCCGCCAGCATTCCTACGCCGACGAGATGTTGACGCACGGATACGAGGACCCACGTTAATGGAGCCAGTGGGTCCGGGGACTCCAGCAGCTGTGCCAGTCTCTGTCTTTCAGCGAGAGGCCGAGGTTCTTTTGGAGGGATGCCCGATCCCTTCCCCGTACTGCCTACCTCATGCGGGTAGTCATCTACTACGAGGGGGATGAGGTCGAGGCTCACAGCTACGACACCGAGACGCCGAGAGATCATCTGCAGGCGGCGATCAACGACGCTGCGATGGAGGCCACTACCAGACTCCAGAGGGAGTACAGTGTCTATCTCTGGGGAGGGGCCTATGCACAGTCGACGGCGATGCATATAAGGCCACTCCCTGGGTTCAGTTGCGCCTCTGTGCTGATTCAGCACCAACTGATCCGCCTGGCGCGCCTTCACGATGGCACTACTTAGGTGGTCGGTGGTGCGCTGGAGGAGATCAGCCTCTTACGTTCGTCGCTCCTAGTGGCGGACAACAAGCTGAGGGTGGTGGGGAGACGGCTCCACCACTACGATATGAGCCTCGCCATGGCGAGACGTCAGCGGGATCCAGCTACGGAGGCGCAAGGAGGAGGAGGCACGATAGGTGCTGGCACAGCGTGACCAGCGGGACCCTTCGCTCTCACCTTCGGGACCGGAGTATCCACCTCCGGAGTATGAGAACTGCCGCACTACGATGTAGAAGAGGACACTGCCGCCCTCGTGCCTTGGTGGGGATACCGCGCCCTGGGCCGTCTTCCTCAGGAGCAGCCGCCGATGGACGCCGACACCGACTCCGACACTAACACTCGAGGCGACGCTGCCCCTTCACCGTGGGTTCCGGGACAGTCTATGAGGCCGTCCTTCGTCGTCGGCTTCGACTTCCTTCTGAGGCGTGTGCCCCCATGATCCTTCTACTCCCGCCGTCGTCGTGGCTAGAGCTTGTAGTCTCTCTCCGTGGGCCATAGAGCTGTCCGCCCTAGTAGATGATGGGCCTTAGCTTGTGATGTTAGATGGATGGCTGGTGTCCTAGTAGGCGATGGACACAATATGATGTATGATGATTTGATGAGCCCTATTAGATGATGGGAAAAAACATTTGGTCTGTACCTTATTTTGCTTGCCTCCATGGGGCAAGGGCTAGCGAGACTTGTTTATTTTGCGGTGATATTGTTCTACCATGCTTCCATGACTTGGTTGACTCTGCTTCTGTGTTGCATTTAATTTATTTTGTTAAAACTTCACGCATATTTATACATACGCATCTACTATAGATGGCAAGAGGTAGAGGAGCTGGTCGGGCTCGTGGTGCAGCCGTCTATGCTGGTAGAGGCCGAGGTCCAGGCCGAGGGCGTGGCTGCGGTGTCGATGACATTCTGACACCACCCTCAGGAGATCCGACGCTAGGGCAAGTAATGGCGTACCAAGCCCAAATGCTCAGCGAAGTGCTTCGCGAGCGATGACAAGTCAAGAATCGTCGTGGGATGAAGCTTGCGGACTTCTTGCAAGCAAAGCCCCCTATGTTCACCCACGCCAACAAACCCATGGAAGCGAAAGATTGGCTCCATATGATCAACAGAAACTAGCCCTGATCCGGTGCCCTGAAGAAGACAAGGGCATCTCGCCACCCACCTGCTGGTTGGAGCTGTTGCCGATTAGTGGGAGAACTACGTCACCGCCTGTCATGGTGACGTCGAATAAGGCGAAGGTGCCGAGGGAGAACCAGTTGAGCAAGAGGCACAAGAGGGGCAAAGTGGAAACAAAGAAGAAGTGGATGAGGATGGCCTGGGAGAAGACCTTCAGCCCATCGCGAACCACGGAAAGGACATCCCTTGGGATGAATTCGAGACTGCCTTCCGTTCGTTCTATATACCCCGGGGAGTCATCCGCATGAAGAAACAAGAGTTCCGCCAGCTGAAGCAAGGGAACTCCTCGATCGATGACTACCTTACCCATTTCAATCAGCTAGCACGCTACGCCCCGGGTGACGTCGAAGATGAAGATGAGAAGATCGACAAGTTCCTAGAGGGTATGCTCCCTAGCCTATGTTCTCGCTTGCTTTTGCTGTATTACCATGACTTCAAGCAAAAGGTAAACAAGGCCCTGATCCTGGAAATTTTGATGAAGGGCATGCAGGTCACTCAGAAGAGGAAGTTGGCTGCTCGAGCTGGGTCAAGTTCGAGCCAAGGCAGGGCAAGTGCAACCAACTTTCCTCTCCCGGTGACCCAATATCAAAGGACGCAACCGCCTTACCGTCCGGAACCAACCTATCAGGGCCCCGGAAACCGAGGCTACCAAACCGTGGGAAGGCCATCTGCTCCTCCCTAGACCTACAATCCCGCTGCTTCTGCTGATAGGGTCGCTGGAGCTTGCGTTCTTTGCCACAAGCATGAGCACTTTGTTGCGCTTGCCCCGAGAAGAGAAGGGCCCCTGCGTCTTTCAATACAGTGAACCTCCGGTCAGAGGACAAGCACCGCCAGGAAGAGCAATGGGACAAGGATCCGTGGCCATATCAGCCACCAATGCTAGCCGCGGGAGACTCAATCATGTCACCGTCCAGGAAGCCGAGGAAGCACCAGGTGTGCTGATGGGTATGTTACTCAAAAACCCAGTCCTGGTACTTTTCGATTCTGCACTATGTGGATAAGTATGGGCTGCAGACCTTCCCACTAAATAAGACTCTGGTAATAAAGTCTCCCGGAGGTATGATTACCTCCACCACCAGGGCGTGCCCTTATGTAGAAATAAGGCAGGAAAATAATAGCTTCTACTTTGACCTTATGGTCATACCCTGCCGAGGGATTGATGTGATCATCGGGATGGACTGGCACCAACGCTATCAAGGAGTAATAGACTGTGCCCGTAGAGAGATCAAGCTGCTTCGAAGTGGATGTTACGAGACTATTTGGAAGGTAGACACCCCTTTTAGATGGGGCAGAGCAATCTGGTTCCTTAGGAAGGACGATCCCGCATTAGTGACCATAGTAAAGGATTACCTCGACGTTTTCCCCGAAGAACTACCAAGTCTACCACCGGATCATGGCATGGAGTTTCCCATTGACCTTATCCCTGGAACCGCCCCAATATATAAGCCCTACTACAACATGAACCCGGTGGAGCTGGCCGAACTGAAGAAACAGTTGGACGAGATGCAGAGTCAAGGATTGATTTGTCCCAGTTCCTCACCATGGGGTTCCCCGGCCATGCTCGTGGATAAAAAGGATAAGACTAGGAAGATGGTGGTGGATTATCGAGCCCTGAAGGCCGTTACCATCAAGAATAAGTACCCTCTTCCCCGGATAGATGATCTGTTTGACCAGCTAAGAGGTGCCAAACGGTTCTCAAAAATCGACCTTCGGTCGGGACATCACCAAGTCCAAGTTAGGGAGGTTGACATACCCAAGACAATTTTCACCACCAGTTACGGACTATATGAGTACCTGGTGATGTCATTTGGTCTAACCAATGCCCCAGCCCACTTTATGAATATGATGAACAAGATCCTGATGGAATTCCTGGACCACATTGTAGTGGTTTTCATTGATGACATCCTGATATATTCCAAGGATGATGGGGAACACAAGAAGCATCTACGCCTGGTGCTTGATAAGGTCAGAGAATATGAACTCTACGCGAAGTTGAGCAAGTGTGTATTTTGGATCGATGACGTCAGTTTCCTAGGATACATTGTCCGCCGATGGAATCAAGGTAGACCTGGCTAAGGTGGCTACGGTAATGGAGTGGGCACCGCCTACGTTTGTTACCGAAGTAAGGAGTTTCCTTGGAATGGATGGATACTATCGGCGTTTCATCGAGAATTTCTCGAAAATGGCTAGACCAATGACACAACTCCTGAAAAAGGATAAGAAGTTTGAATGGACGGATGTCGGTGAAAAGAGCTTTCAGGAGCTCAAGCAACGACTTACCTCCGCCCCAGTATTAGTGACACCGGACACTAGCAAGAAGTTCGAGGTATACTGCGACGCCTCCAAGTATGGTTTGGGGTGCGTCCTGATGCAAGAAGGAAGGGTGGTTGCTTATGCATCACGCCAACTGAGGAATCACGAGATCAACTACCACATGCATGACCTGGAGTTGGCTGCGGTAGTGCATGCACTGAAGATCTGGAGACACTATTTGGTAGGTCAGCCCTGTGACATATTTTTCGACCATAAGAGCCTGAAGTATGTGTTCATCCACAACACCCTAAACATGAGGCAAAGGCGATGGCTAGAGCTGATCAACGACTATGACTTGAACATTGAATGCCACCCTGGAGAGGCCAATGTCGTAACCGATGCCCTTAGCCGCAAGTCCCAATGCAATCACATTGAGATCGACTCGGTTCCTGAGCAATTAATCAAAGATTTGAGTCGACTTAGGATCGAAATGGTTAACCGAGGGTACCTGGCCACACTGGAAGTCAAGCTGGATCTGCTCGATCAGATCAAGGAGAAGCAAAGGGATCATATCCAAGTACCTAGAGAATCGAAAAGCTCATCACCAAGGATAGGGGTTACAAGGTTTCCAAGGATAATCAAGGGGTGTTGTGGCGAGGAAAGCGTATTTTCGTTCCACAAGATCCGACTCTGAGAGATCTTATTCTGTCCGAGTCACATAATTCTCCTTACACCCTACACCCGGAAAGCACCAAAATATACCAAGACATGAAACTAATATTTTGGTGGCCGAGAATGAAACAGGAGATAGCGGAATATGTGTCGCAATGCCACGTATGCCAACAAGTCAAGGCTGAATATTAGCGACCAGCTAGAATACTCCAACCTCTGAAGTTCCCGGAATGGAAGTGGGAAGAAATCGCCATGGACTTTATACTCGGTCTCCCCAAGACCAAGGTGGGATATGATTCGATTTGGGTAGTAGTAGACTGGTTGACTAAAGTCGCTCACTTCATACCGATGAAGACCACCTACAAGGGGGGAAATTGGCTGAACTATACATGGCTAGAATAGTGGGTTTACACGGAGTTCCCAAGAGAATCGTGTCGGACCAAGCGACACAATTCACTTCTCAATTTTGGGAAAAACTGCACTGCGCTTTACGGACCAACCTATCCTTTAGCACTGCTTTCCACCCACAAACCGATGGACAAACCGAGCGAGTCAACCAGATTTTAGAGGATATGATAAGAGCTTGTGCCCTGGAGTTCTCCACAAAACTAGGAAAAGTGGCTGCCCTATTCATAATTTGCTTATAACAACAGTTATCAGTCCAGTGTGAAGATGTCACCATTTGAAGCCTTATACGGACGCAAGTGTGGAAGTCCTCTCCATTGGTCTGAAACCGGAGAAAACCAAGTTTTCGGCTCGGAAACCCTTAAGGACGCCGAGGATAAGGTCCGAATTATAAGAGAAAGGTTGGCTGCCCAATCGAGACAGAAATGCTATGTGCACAATTGACGAAGAGACCTCTCTTTCCAAGTGGGATACTCGGTTTGCCTCAAGGTAGCGTCATGGAAAGGAAATCAGAGGTTCCATCAGAAGGGAAAACTGGCACCACGCTATGTGGGACCATATCCTATCACTGCTATAAGAGGGCAAGTACCTTACTAGTTGGACCTACCGGTAGAACTGGGAAACATCCACAATGTTTTCCATGTGGGAATTTTTTCATTCATAAACCTGGTTTTCAAGTGTCTAAAAGAGAGGAATCAATTCAAATCTTGCTTTAGGAAAGAAGACCAAGCCAAATGATCAAAGCCACTTCCAGAAAAGCAAAAGCAGATTCTTCAGAATTTGTTCTCACTTGGAGCAGAGAGATGGAGCCTTTCCGTTGCTCCCAAAATTGTCGAAATTTTTCTACCTATGAAACCATGAGTCGTGAAGCACTCCACTAAAAAACTCCGAAATTCTCCTTGCACAGAAAATATGAAAAATCAAACACCACGAGCTGTCGAGAACTTCGAGCAGAAAGTTTGGGGCTCGGTTTTTTCCTCATAGATCCCAAATGAAGAAACCAGTGGACTTGAAATTTGTACCACAGATGGGTATATGAGTCACACATCCTTTCCAACTAGAATCGTCCCAAAATGATGTTTCTAGATTTTTCTAAAAATCCTTTACTGACTACTGCGCGGATGAAAGTTTCTAGACAGATGAGCAACAAGTGAGGAACTTGATCTCTTGCCTCTCATATGGTTGCAAAGTGTGTATCAAATCATATTAGCAACCTCAAGGCATGACAGACCACCAATAACCAGCAAGAAATAATCCAAATTCTTCTCAAAACAAGAGCTCCAGAAGGGAAAATGAAAATAAGGAAAACTAGGAGCAAATCAATGCAAGATACTCATGGAGAAGAAAGATTTCATTACATAGAAGTTGGGGGATTACAAACCACACTCCATGTGGTCACAAGCACTCTATGTGCCACCCAAAACACACACAACTCACCCTCTCTATTTCTGAAATTTTTAGCTCTAAGGGGATGAGGAGGAGGTGCTCCCCTCCCCTCTATTTATAGCCCAAGGGTGAGATGCCCTAAACCGTAGAGCTCATCTCCACTCTTCGTTTGAGGATGAGTGGTGTACTACTCACACACTACAAGACACAATCCCGAGAGGGAATATTCTCCATATATTTGTTTAGGAAATATCTTCGCAGCTTCCTCGGTCGCCAGCCCAAGCCTGGGCCCACCAGTCAAATCAACTTCACCACTAGGTTACCGACGCCGCAACCCCCAGCTGCCTCGGATTCCTTGCCATTGCTAAGCTTCTCGAGTACACCACCTCATGTGACCGCCAGATCATCGAACCCGATCGCCTGCACGGATCCGGATGCACCATTCTCCAGCTGTCCTCGTGAAGCGTCAGCCACGTACCCACCGATACCTATATCACTGAGGTGAACACACACGAAACCAACACACTTTACCTCACCTTCAAGTTTAGTCCATCACGAAATTTCCAACATCATAATCCCATCGTGACATCACAATTAGCAAGCCCTAACACACCACATGTCAGCTTAAAAAATTCCACCGGACCACGTCCGATCAAAACTATTACCTAGCCCAAGCTCATCACAATGGTCAGGTTCGAATTCCACGGCAATTTCCACAAATGCACCATTTAACAATCTTCAAACCACTTAAAATTCCATCTTGTCACATATATTCATAATCAAACCGGGGTACCCTCCACATGGGTCTCAACAGCTTTTTTAGCGACGTTCTCTCCTTTTTTGATGTTGGTGTTGGTAGCAATATAACATCTTCTTGAACAAATTTGGTGTAATTATTAAACTTTGAATTGTGGGGGTGGATGGAACAAAACTTTTTAAGGTGGAAGAATAGGGAAGGACAAAATGAAATTTAGATGGTGAGTAGAAAAGAGTGAAAGCAAAAAAAATCCTAGTAGAGAGAAACTAGACTTTGGAAAGATCAGATAGTAGCAAAAGAGTTTAGATTTTTATTATTGAAACTAAATCCTTCAGTTTTAGAGGCCAACTAGCTATGCTTCCTAGGGTCAGACTAGCTCTGATACCATCTTCTGTCACGACCCGGGCTTCACCAGGATCCACTCACAATCGATTGCTAGTCCCAGAGATCAATGCTAGCAACTAGTGAGCGATAGTTTGTTGAACATCATCATAGTCACAAATAATTAAAAAAATATTATAGTGTGCAAACATAATTATTCCTCAACTACTTATTATAATAGTTTTATTAAAGACGACATAATATTTTTTTATAATGTATTAGAATGCGGAAATTCAAATATGCAGCGGAAATAAAAGTATGATGATGCTCCAATCCGACCCTTGAGAGGCAGTTAATCTAGATTGAAATCTGGCACAAAATCCTCCTGATCCATAAGGTAGACCGGACCGGATTCTTCTTCTGAATACAAATTTATCTGTGGTATGTATAATGAGTACACAGCTACCCGACAAGAGTCCTTATAATGATTCAAGGATAATAACAATGACATGGTTGCTGTTTTGTATAAAGACCTACTCTAGTCAAATTATTTAAAGTGTTGTAAAATAAACTTATAGAGCAATTAATAGTGATAGAGATATCCCAAGAAGGACACGCAGAGCTCGGCTTCCCAAAGACCCTCTATAGATCGAAAACCTACTCAAACAACTCAAACAACACCAACCCATCCGGTTAAATTGTTAACACATGACACTACCATGTACAACCTTCCTCCCCTCACATGACCATGAGAATGGCTATAATGATAGTTTTAACTCTGCAAAGTGTAGCACACTTTACCTATAAGCCTATTGATACTTTTATGTCTTAGCTCTTCATTGGTAGCCCAGACCAAGTAACGATACAAGGCAATTCAATAGTTAATTCTGTTAACATTGATACCCCCTCTAAGGTTTCGACACTACAGGTCCCCCTCTTGAGCCAACGGACTGCAACCCGATCTTTTCAAAATACCGTGTGTTAACAGTTTTTCCTAACTAAGCCAGGACTAGCGTATGTTGCGCATCATGCTGATGCTAGCACTTATGGTTGCGCTTGTTTGGTTTTGCTGGATAAGCACACACCAAGAGTATTTAGACCAAGGTGACTACCTCCACCACATACCGCATGCCATCAATACCACCCAACTAGCCACCTTGATTCAACACACACCACGTAGGTTTTAGTTGATTATGATATTAAAACAACAACTCAGTATCACGAGTCATCCCAAGTCATATTAGCAATTACATTGAAGTGAACCTAAACAATTACCATGCCACAAGCAATAGCAAACTGAGCACAAGGGATAGGCTAGGAAATATCTAAGGCAGCAAGAAATAGGCTAAATTCATAGGGTCAATGACGCTATGTGAATATATTAGGTTCTATTTGTACCCATCATTTTATTCATGAAATAAAATAGATAAATACAGAAAACAAGTGAATTTTCGTAAATGGGAAGCAAGATGCAAGCTATCTTGCCTTGGCAGTACTTTTGTTCTTAGGAACATCCTCTGGTTTCGTCCTGTAAACCTCCCGAGCAGTGCAAACACGGACGATCTACATGTACATGCAAATGCATAAGAACAGCAAAACAATCAAGAGAACATATGTCTCAATAAAATATATAAAATTATAGACTATTTATTGAAAATAATGGATCTTGAATCAACAAATTTGGAGTTCGGATGGTCCTAGAACAATTCCTGAAAGTTTCGAGAAAATCAGAAACTCCCCAAAATAATTAAACCGGTTTAATACCAGCTAACCGATTAAAATCGAAGGACCCGGCGGCTCTTGTAGTTTGTGGGGTGGCACAGTGCAACGTGGTGCAAGCGGGGACATGTGGTGGCACGCGATAGAAGGCGCAGACGCGGGAGACGGAGGCGGCGATGAACGAGGTGACGACACGCGGTGGGCGGTGACTCGTGGAGGTGGGGGCGCCAGTCTCATGGTGTTGCGTGCGCGGCGGGTGACGCGTGGCTAGGACATGGAGGGATGGCACTGCGTGGACAAGTGTCGGCGGCGGCGGCAACAGCTCCATATTCCTTCAAACTTCGGCGAGCTATTTGTCCTTCGATTTCCCCCAAATCATGCTATCCATATATCCATCTGGACCGTCTCAACGAGCTTTACACGATGACACCATCTACTCTAGGATTTGGGCATGACATAGAGAGGGATACATCGAAAAGTGACTCGGCGGCTAGGGTTTGGCGGTTGGGGTTTTTGATATGTCGATTCTCGAGTTGTGGTGTTGGGGAGGGGTCTTCGGGGGTTTATATAGTGTCTAGGATGACCTGGGCTGGGCCTAGGGTGAGGGAAGTTGGATAGGGACTCTAATCCTTATCGGAGTATTACGGATAGAATTTAGGCTTTTTTTATCAAGAAAACGGAGTTTCACTTGCAGGTTGGGGCTGAAATTTGGAGGGTAAGTCGGATTATGCTTCTACAAGCTTCCCTCCCAAGTTGGGCACATGTTTCCTTCGTTTGCTCACAATTTGATGGGTTTTATGAGTTTCGGACAAAGTGGCAAAATTTTATGGCATCACGAGCTAGCCTTGGAATCTGGGCTTCTAATTTGGATGTTGGCTAAATGTAGGCTTCTAATATTTGCTGGAATTTTTCTAAAAGTTTCCCAAAGGTTTTCCTAGGGTTTTAGGTTTAAACGTAATTTAAAGAAATTTAGATCAGGGTTTTGTATATAAACAATTCCCTTTTGTTTAATTTTAGGGTTTTAAAAATACAAGTGACATACGATAAAATAGAGGATGTTACAATTGGAAAGGAAAACACCTCTTGACTAGGATGGTTAGTTTTAATTAACCTGGTACTCAATAAACTATCTTTATTTATGGTGTTCTTTTTGAAAATCACCATGGCATTCTTAAGGGATGAATTATTTTTAGATCCAAATTCTTTTGGCAAAGTGATAATCATAAAAAGAAGCATAGTGGCTAAAAAAGGTATTTTATGCTGACCCAAAGGCCTAGAAATTGGAGTGTTAGTAAAACATGTGTCTTCTACATATTGACAAATCAGTGGAGTTCAGTTAAGTCCCTCACATAGTTTTCTAGTGATTTTTTGTCAACTATAATGGCTGTAAGCACACAATCTACATTAATTGTTCCATTTTGTTTGCGAATTAATTGTTGTAATTAAATTAACACATCAACATTATTAAGAGGGGATACCATATGTAATCGATAATTCATAACTAAGGTGTAAGTTAAGGTACATATTCCAAACGAACATCAAAATCTTTCCGCATGTAAAACCAAATATACCACTAATTGAACGAAATCATTCCAAATGATAGCTTGATTTTATCAATCATTCTTCCACTGGCAATCTCTCTTGTTTATGTTTATATTTGATTTGCCTTTGCTGTCGAGCACTGCAGCCTCTTGTCCATTTTCTCCTTCAACTATTGCTTTCATGGACATCACTATCTCTTCTTCTTCTCTCTTAGACTGCGGATCTTCTCTACCGGGGTGTTTCCATTAGTTTGCATCACTATTTTCCTTGTTCTCCCTATTGTGCGCTTGGCACTCTTTGAGGAGGTCGCTTTTTTGCCTGCACTGTTTGTTGCTTTCTTGATTTCATTGGTCACATCTGGTGCATCAGAGTCAGTAGAGGTGTCACCATCTTCAGCTATGGCATCAAAAATATATTGTTAGTAAGGGTTAAAGGGTGGAATACAACACATATAGATTGGTGATTCATCAAAACCTATTTCTTTTTGCTGAATTGTTACTTCAAACAATATTATTATATTCACTAATGGAAAAATGTATGTACCTAAAATTTACAATTGTAAGAACAATGTTTTTAGGACAAGGCATTTTATCTTTTACTATTTTACCTTGAGAGTGGTTTACATCCATTTATACCTTCAAGAATAAATTCAAAATATTGCAATAGTTATTCTTGAATTTATAAAGGAAGCTAAAAAACCATTTATATGGTAAGGATTTTTTTCCTTAAAAGTTTGTCATATTGTGCCCAATAAGTGAATGAAAAAACTCACAAATGTTCATCAAATTTTGTTGGCCAATGTATCTAATGAGTTGTTTTCCTTACAGACCCCGGATATCTATAAATAACTATATTCCAATAGTATATGTTGTTTTCCATTTAAATCTCTCCATATTATTTTATGGTATTTAAGAGCATCACTAGAAGATGCTTTGAAAAAATCATATTTCCATACATACAACAAAATTATAATAACAATTTATAGAGGAACTTACAACCGTATGAAGTTTGGTCACTAGTGAATATCTTTTCTACTTGTAATGATCTTTTCAAATTCTTGTCCGCCCTCCCATTAAGTGCCAATCTACTGGACAGGCCATAATGCTGTTCATGAAAAACCAATAAAATACGCACAATACAGTTATTTATAAAGGAATGTAGACTATTATCATAATATCCAATATTACATAAACAAATGATTGACGAAACTAACAATTACAATAGCTTAAATAGTTTTTCTTATAAATATGATGTCTATGATTATGGAATAATTGCAAAATGGAAATCATATGTTGAATACAATAATATCAAGTAAATTAATTTAAATTTTGTCAACACATCTATTACTTGTAATTTAATTATCAGATGGCCTTGTTCTTTTTAGCTTAAATTAAAATTAAAAGGTAATGCTGGATATTTATTATTTTTTTACAATTCAAATGATGTACTACTTTGTAGTCATTTTTATAGGGTTTTAAATAGTCATTCTTATGGTTTCTAAAATATTTTAATAATTTTTTAAGCTCTATATGGCATTTCTCGAGGGATCACAACTTTTCATATTAAAATTTTAAACTACAATCAGCTGAATAGAATAAGGCCAAGTAGGTATTAAGATAAAATTAAAAGCAATTAGAAACATTGTTGGCATGTTTAATAATCTACTCTTATTTTTAGACAATCAAGTGATACAAAAGGCAAAGGAAATTGCACGCTGAAAATGAATGGTACAAGTAACTGAAAATAGCAAAGATTATGTACGTATCTCTACTCTTGGTTTCATACTTTAGGATAACAATAATAGTTCTCCATATATGTTTATCTAAAGAATGTTTCTTCTAGATTTAACAAATCTAAAATGATTGTTTGCTAAACTACCACAAATTGTTTTCACATGTCACCAAAGGCATCATGTATTTGCACATGATAAACCACCTTTGAAAAGCTATAATGTAAATAAAATTCATGAAAACACACAACAGGAAAATGACATATTCTAATGCAATCCAACCTATGATATACCTTTTTATGCAATACACTTTAATATTGTTTTCAATACAATTGAATTGGTTAACTAACAACAAGAAAGGCCAAACACATTGCATGGAAGGGAGCCCCTCATTCACCTTGTTGATTACACATAAAAGGTTATATTAGTGTATGAAAAAGTATAAATGGAACATTATAAATTTTGTTTCACACATGCGCATACTCATTTGTGCTTTATCCACATGTTTGCTTTTTAATGAGTAAGTGCATGTGTGATAACAAAAATAACAAATATAGTGAAATGTGTTGTTAAGAGAAAATTAAAATGTCAAGATGGAACATAAATTTCACAATAAGAAATGTATAAAGTGTAATCACCAAATCTGCAGACTTCTCAAAAGAGTATAGGTCATGGACACTGGTCTTTTGAATAAAGGCACGCTTAGTTTTTTCCCCAGTTTCAACGTAGTACATTGCGGACTTCAGTGTACGAAATACGTAACAACTAATAGGATCTGTATAGTACTGCACAATAAATCAAATGATCGTAAAAATATGTACTCATTCATTCTATGATTTTATTTCTAACAAGGATTGATTGCTTTTATGTACCGGGTCTTTTCTCACTCCTTCCTTTGTCTTTCTAAACACTACTTCTTTCACCCATCCTTGTGGTAGTGGAGATGGATTAAACTCCACTGTTGCAAGTATCTACAAAATAATGGTGAGTATTAGTTTCAAGATATGTCACATAAATTAAGTTTTATATTGATAGAAAAGGTAAATAGTTCATGCAAGGGGCGCACATTATTATTTGTGCTTATGTCACATTGTCCACCGGTATCACATTTAGATATCTTCATTTCCTTGGCATAAAGCATTACATCTTCTTTTGAAAATAGTCGAATTCCAGTTGATGTGTCGACATAAAACTGAAAAAAATGATATGATGATGATAAACAAATATCAATAAGTTGGAACAAAATTACTGAAATGAGTAAAAATGGTCTTCAAAGGAAACATATCTTTGTTTATGACGCATAATATATTTAGTCCAACTAGATGAAATTGAAGGAATAAAAACAAATAAAGCATTGTTAATAATTGACCACTCATCCATTAAGAATCAACAAGCTCAAACTAATTAAGAACGGTAATTTTTTTTAAAAAATATTATTGTTTTTTCCTGCATCCATATTTTATTTCTATTTTTATATACAAAAGCAACACAACTTTCTTAGTGATTAACTATTGTCTGGTAGGTTTCATAACATGAATTGATATAAATATTAAATTTATCAATATATGCATGGTTACTTGAATTGTAATGAAAAACTAGTTACACCCATTGCATCCATTGTTGATAGTAATCTAAAAAATTCATTATAACATCATGAATGAATCATATGCCCTGGCTTTACGAACTGTTAATCAATCCTTCTTCAACATCTCAATCATATCAAAACATATGGAAGAGAAATTAAGTAAGAAACCCACTAAAGATTTGTTGTTTTCAATGTACAAATGGTGATACTTGTGGCTCCTCTTTTGTTATAGTGTCACATGCTATACCATTAAAGGTAAGTTGCTATAATTTGGTCTATAAATGATGTATACATCATTATAAAGCCTTGAATTTTCATGCAAACAAATCATATTTCATAAATCATCATAAAATATGAATTATTATTGTGTAAGCCCACACCATGGAATTATTTGGGCTGCAATTTTAGATTTCCACGTATCAAATCTTGTGTATTTCCATAAAAAAATAAGGTGCCCATTCACTTTTTTTTGGCATATTATTGATTAATATTTATCCTATCTACTCAAAAGTTGGATATCAAGAAAACATATTACATGTTGCACTATGATGCCATGAGCTATATGAAATTAATGGGTTAAGTTTTATCCTACATGTTTATGATATGAAACTTTATTGTATTGTTGTATCATTGGCACAAAAAGTTTGTTTTGTAATACCCAACACACTTACATTATTATGGGGTTGAATTATTTGATTTAGGTTTTTAAAAATGTTGAAGTAAATAATGAAAACTTTTTAAAAAAATTAGAAACTAAGTCGAACAACTTCTTAGATTCACTTCTACAAGCTTTCGAAATTAACCAAAGTATTTCAATAGATAATCTGATACGTTACATCTCAAGAATGGCCTCTAATTCTATTTTAGCAGCTAAAATCAATAATATTTTGATAATGTAAAATTTAGTTTGTCAAGATATGTCATTTAATACATATATCATCATGACATTCTTATGACATGCCTCTTTATTTTTCTTGACATCTTTACTTTGTTACCGTTGCAATCCCACATAATGTCTCTCAATATAATAGAAATGAAATATGTACTACATATTGACAAATACCCCCATTTCATATGCAATACAATGTAGGCAACCAATATACTTCAACTATGAGATTTAGGGTGTGCTTTGTACCTAACTTTGACATGCCTTATATTAGGTGTGCCACACTTGGTTAGGTAGTTGTTTGGTTCACAACTTAACCTAGGCAAGCCACAACAAGTTAGGCAGTTGCAACTATATCAGTAATGAAATTTTTGCTTCACTTACGACGCCAAATTTGTTAGGAATATGTCCTAGATCAATCATATGGGATGATTATAATATGTCTTTGTTCATTACTTTTGATAACCTTTTATTGTCGGTATCATGAATAAATTTCATGACTTTATTTATCAAATACGACTTGGTTGTGAAACACAAGTGTCAATATGATATTCTTCTAAATGATCCCTGATCCATATAAATACGAGGAACGATAATGATTTGATTAGCACATGTATTGATCGATGGTATTGTTTCACATACCATAGATATAGAGCTATCAAATCAATAATGTGGACACATGTTATAGAACATGGATGGTTGGATTGACCTAATCCGAGACACTGTTGAGATTGTTAACTTAAAAGTGGCATCAATTTTTTTGTCTTGAGTGGTACACCAATATGGTCTTTAGACCTGAAATTATCATAGAGTCCCATCATGCATAGTCATATACTTTGGCGTTATCAAACATTACTCCGTAACCGAATAGCTACAAAGATAATTCACAGGTATGCTACAAAACATGGCGTTGGGGTGGGATAGATCAAGATGAAATTTGCCTCTCCTAAATAATAAGGGAGATAACTCTTGGCCCTCGGTGTGGATGGATAAGGAAAGTGTACGGCCATTCCTATGTGATTAATGGTTAATAACAACATATATCCATTGCATTTATGAGTGAATGGTCGAGCTATCATAGGGATGGCACACATCTTGCCTTGAGCTTTATTGGTCTCATGCAACAAAAGGATCAATATGTGAGTGTATCAAGGCTCAGCTGATGAGAATCACTCTATGCTTTCGGGGGTCAATATGTGCTGTTAGGTACCACTATTGATTTGTGGATTAGAAAGCGAGTTTCCTGGTCCATGACCAACTTGCACATGAACCTAACGGGTCGCACACTTAATAGATTGGAACATACATGCGGATATGGATCCACGTAGGATTTAGAGTCCTAATGGGCTACTATCGTAGAAGCCCATTAACACGTCTATATAAGGAGGAAGATTTGGGCAGTGCAACCAAGAAAAATGAGACCATCATGGACCCTATCCGTCGGGCCCTCCCTCTCCTGAGAAAACCCTAGTTGCACGATGCGGTGATAGCACGCCGGCGTGCGGCATTCCATCCCTAGACTTATGGATACCTTTAGAAGTGCTGTTGCTACCACGGACATGCCACTGATCGGCGGACCCCTGCTAGAGGATATTAGGCCCGAGCTTCACTAACCTTTGGTTTGAGCTTTGCCCATCTTGCTGACCTTTAGCCTGAGCTTTGTCGTGCTTGTACCCAACCTTCGCTGAGCACTCGAGCGGGACGTAAACAACTACTTCCTGTACGTCGATGCGTCTAACATGAGAATCGTCTTCTCCAACTTGACTTCCGCTAGAACCGTGCTTCAAGGGTAACGATCTGTGATCCCTTACTTGCATGGTTATCCAGAGTGTTTGCATAGAATTTCTGAATTTGTCCCTGCGTAGAATGTGTGTTTCCCTTCAGAATTGACTACCAGACAAATTTGCCATCTCCTTTTGTCTACTGTTGGTAAGGAATGAAACCATCATATGTGCTTTTGCATCTTTATGTCCTTGTTGCTTGAACAACTGCATGTCGGGCAAGATGAGCTCTCCATTAGGTCTCTCCGCATGTTAATTGGCAGTATATCTCACCATTGTGGCATCCTTCCAGTCCACCACTTTTATGTTTTGCAATGGATGTGGTCTCTTGCACAACCTCCGTTGTTCACTAGCGAACCAGCGTCTTGTGTCAACATCTGGGAAGGAGCGTGCTAGAGACTACGGGAGGAGCACCGTCACTAGGTGAGACCACTACAAGTTGAGCTAGGGTAGAAGAGACTATAACTGGAGGATATCACATTATTGCAACACCAACTTTATCTTGTTCTTCTTGCAACGTTGCTAGTATATCAAGTGTTTGCTTATTTTTTTTCCTAATTCGATAAAAAAATCAACTTTGACACAACACCGGTTCATCGATATCAGAGAAATGGATGGGGGAAATGTTAGAGAGGGAGAATAGCAACAAAGCAACTATAGAATGAGTAATTTTTTTCCATGCCTAAGATTAAGCATGGCTACCAAATAAGCATCTTGTAGTTACCCTCATAGTTAGTCAAGCCACATGGTGGCAAATAGCTAAGATTAGTTAAGGCATACTTAGACAACAAGTAAACAAGCGCTTCATGTTTTTCTCAAACTTCAACATTTTCCATGCATTTGCAAATTCATTAAAAGTTATGCTCTATTGAACTTAGAATCCGTCATATGTCATTTCAACATAAACAAATGTAGTGATATAAGCACCACAAAGTGAGGAATGCACATGATTCTATATTGCTCAGACAAAGACAAATACACCTTATTTGATATATTAAAGCAAGTTAAAAGTTACCTTGTACATCTTGTCCATCTTCTCTCCACCGGCTCTTACCTCAATCACCCAACCCATAGGAAGCCATTCATGTGTCTTCTGCTTGTCGTGGTTAGGACTCACAAACCTCAAGTTAAATGAAGACTAATATTGACACTAGCTTGATCATCTACAAAATTTACT
This sequence comes from Raddia guianensis, assembly GCA_036346415.1. Classification (NCBI taxonomy): domain Eukaryota; kingdom Viridiplantae; phylum Streptophyta; class Magnoliopsida; order Poales; family Poaceae; genus Raddia; species Raddia guianensis. Next base: position 11,523,486 of record CM070537.1, on the reverse strand, counting down.
TACCTGAAACTTGTTACCCACATTACAGTTTTGTGATTCAAGAACCCGCTCATCCATCTCAGAGAAAAGGTATTGTAATACCTCTGACTTCAAAGTGAATGTGCACCCAGAAACAGGAGAAGTATAATACTATATACAAAGAAACAAAAAAGAAAACAAAATCATATTTGCAAGAAGAAAATAAAATTGATAACAATGAAGCATAGGATAACCTATGGATCATGTAGAAGTGTTCGACCATATACCATTGAAATCATTCTATTAATGTGAGCTTCTACATATTTTCTAATATACCTGGTAGATGGTACCATCATCACCACGTGTGACCTCAATGAACCAACCATCAGGGAGCCAATCCAGTGGTTTTTTCATGTCACCCACATCATCTATCACCATCTTCTCCTCCTCCTCTAATACTTTGACTCCCTCGTCATATGAAAACCTTTCCATCAGTGAGCTACCCATTCTTATAGACTCTCATCGGTCTCTAACCTTTTCTCTTCCTCCTTGTATGTTTTTTGGTCTAAAAGGAGCAGAGGTTACACGACAGGTGTGGGATTGTATTTATGTACTGGGCATGACAGTAGTTGGTGCTAGATGGCGTTCATTATAGTTGTATAAAGAAGAAATATTTTGATGTTCCCAGAAGGGACATCATAAAATGATTCCATTTGAATATAACTACTTATTTGGTATGGTAGGGTATACTATTTTAACTTTTAGAGTAATAATTGATCATTAAAGATTTTGTATAGATAGACAGTAGGTAAGGCAATGGTTGCACTATGCAATTTGTTCTCACGATAAGTTGTCTATAGATGGGATGGGGAATAAAACATTAAATAATATTTTCTTTTTTCCTTAGCTATAGATAGCAACTAATGTGTGCATCGTATTGAGTACAACCAAGAATGATTCTTCCTAATATTAGATGAATGGCATATCATTTATATTATTTTAGGATACTCATTTAATTCTGAGCATAGGAGTATATGAAGAACAAGTTACCAAAATATATGGATATTCAAATCCAACTTTTAAAGAAGAAAGATATATATTGGTCTAATAGAGCATTCCTTGGTAAGTATTTAAGGTAAATATTGGACAATAGTTAGTGCCCTTTGACAATGTGCATAATTTTATAAGGAAATAATCGTATTTAGGAGAAATAAAAATTTCTGAAGATTGACAACTAGTAATATATGAAGAGAAAAATTTAAAAATTTCTATCGCGATCACTCAAGACATCATGCCAGTAGGAGATAGTGGATCATTACCTTTGACGCGTAGTCATAGTAAAACGAGAGGAGGAGTAGCCGATTACGATGATGAGCATGTCAAAGTATAGGGAGTAGTTGCTTACACCAAGACATACGTCTCTTAGCTGCACATACCACATAGAGGAAGTAGTCATTGCTCATTAGCGCCGGAACAACTGCAATGGTGCCTCTTTTGTATTCACACGTTCAGAAGCAAAACACAGTGGGCCCGTGTGCTAATACTGCATCGCACGACTAGGCCTTTGTGGTGGATGAGCATGCTCGCTTAGCCGCATCTCTACGGGCCTCCGTTTTTGTTAAGTGAGTTAACGGTCCTCTATGTTAAAAGCCCATCATGACTTTGATTCTACATAGATTAGTATTTGCAAAACCCACTAATGGATCCAGTATTAAGCGTGTTGGACCTATTTTGTTTGTGACCTGTTAGGTTCATGTGTAAGTCTGTAGTGAACAACAAAACCCTTTTCTTGACCACAATAATGGTACCTAGCCAGTGTTCTAAATAGCGGGCTATAGCGCCGCTATAGCGTCCTATAGCGTTTTGGCCGTGTAGACGCTAGGCTATTGCATATATGTCCGCTATCACAGCTAAGAACGCTATAGCGGGATTTAGCGCCGCTAAACTGCTTAGCGGCAATAGCGTTTAGCGGCCGCTATTTATGGGTCGGATCCTTGCAGGCCAAAAGTGAAGCCCAGTCAAATTCCAGTGTTGTCTCGACCCAACTTAGGTAATGGACGTCTAATAATAGCGTTTAGCGGCCGCTATTTGTTGTCATTAGCGTCAATGTGTCGAACCAGTAAAGTACTAAATTTGTGTAGGAGTGGGCATGTCAAGCACTGCATCAATGTTTTTTGAGTTTTTACTTTGTCACTTTGAACTTCTCTAATAAAATAGAGTTTTTTCTTTCAGCAGAGTAATATATATACTATTTTTTTTTACATTTTTCTGAAAAACGCTAAACTGCTTAGCGGCCGCTATAGCGGCGCTATAGCTGTCTTAGCGTTTTCAGAAGTGCTCCGCTAAAATCTATAGCCCGCTATTTAAAACATTGTACCTAGCAGTATGTGTTGACCCCAAATGCGTAGAATAATTGTGCTGGCTAAACTTTGATAAACACATACCTACCCCTGAAAAACATGAGACAAATCAAGATTATGGTGATACATGTGCCATACTTGCAATAGCTCAACCATTCACACAATTCACTCGTTAATGTGATGGATATAAAATTGCGATTAACTCTTATTACAATGGCATGGCCTTGCATTGCTTAACCCTTCCACACCAAGGGGCTAGATATATCTCTTTCACTATCGAGGGGCAAATTTCAGCTTGATCGCTCACACCCCACACAATGTTGTATACCTTATCTATAAGGTACCTTCGTAGCCACTCCGTTACGGTGGACCCATAGTTACCATATTCAAATCGTTTTGCATGTGATCTTGTTTTCAAGGGAAAGAAATTCAGGATGCATGTTCTTTGAATTTATTTTCGTGACGTCGGTTTTTAATGAATTACATTTAGACATTTTTGAACCAAATCAGACAAGAGAAAATATTTCAAAGATATTAATTTTCACTACCGTTGAATATGCATACTTTAAAAATGATAAAAATACGGTCAACAAGACTACCCATTACGGTTCCGTAATAGCTAGCAAAAATAAAAAAAAATACATTAATAATAAAGAAAATCTATCTGTATCATTTTTTTTTGTTGTGCATTCCTCGCAAGTATCTATAGTAATGGACAACGATGGAGAATGGGCTGTGTGGCGGCCAAATCTAGCGACGGATCGTCGCCATTGTGATTAGTGAAGAGGAGGATGATGCACTGAGAAGCATGAATAGTGTGACCTTGCACCGGATGCGGTGCGCGAGTGGCATGATATCACAGATCTATCCCAACAACGTGTTGATTTCAAAGTCTAGCTACTTATAAAATTTGACCCAATTACTTGTAACACCCAATTTGGGGATTTTGAAATTTGAGCGATTTTCAAATTTTGTTTGAAATTGAACCTCTGCCTTGTGGACCCCACAGCTCTCTCCCTCTCTTTCATTCTCTTTCTCTCTCCCTTTCCCTCTCTATGCCCGTGGGCAGCCGCCGCTCGGCCGTCACCTCAGCCGCGCCCTGCTCTGCTCTCTGCTCCGCGCCTCTGTCTCGCACCGCGCGTGCGCCGCGCTGCTCACATCGGCGCCGAGCGCGCCATCATCACCTGCGCCGCGCCATGCCATTTGCTGCCGCGTCACGCGCCATGCCATTTGCTGCCGCGTCACGCGCCGTCCATTCCCGTCACCCCGCCACTGGTTCCACACGTCCCCTAGCGCGCCCTCGGGCCCTTATCACAGCCCAGCAACTATAAAGCCCCCCTCTTCCCCGCCGGCCGAACTTTCCACCATTTTCCCCAAAATCCCGACCTCACCGGCGCCTAGGTGATTCCGGCGATCCCGTGAGCCTTGATCCAATTCGTTTCTCCCTTAGCCTCTGGGCTATGCCCTAACTGTTTCGCCTCGGTCAATTTCAGCCGAAGCTCTCGGATTTGCTCGGTCGCCGCCGCCCTGTCCCGGCCGATGACGTGCTCACCGTCGCCAGCCGCCTCCGTCCTTCCTCGTGCCGACTGTTGAGCCCCGTAAGCATCCCCGTCCTCTCCCCTTGCTCTCCGCCCAAGCACTTGGCATGTAGATGCTTAGCGCACCCTCGCGCCGACGGCGAGCCCACGGCACGGCCGTGCTATGCCGCGCCGCCACGTCCGGTTGTCCCCGGCCTCGATGTGGGCATCATTAGGGTCGTAGGTCGCCGTGGAGCCTAGGACACGCATGCATACGCTCGGTCATGGCCTGTAGTGCCGTCATGGATCAAGCCGTCGCCGCCAGCCATGTCGCCGAGCCAGAGGAGGAAGACGAACAGGAACCGTCCGATCCCGCGCCAAGATCCGGGCTGAGAGCGAGGGTGGGAGTCACTTACAGGCAGGCCCTACCTGTCAGATACTGTTTCGCGCGTGGGGTTAAACCTGAGCGACTGCCTTGTGGGCCCAGGTCCCACCGGTCGGTTTTAGTGGAAGCGCCAGCATCTCGTGCGCTTTCGTCTCTCGATGGCGTATTCCAAAATGAAGCTTTCGACGTTTCTCCCCCGGCCGCGTGGGAGCGTGCACGCGAGTTGGGCCGTGGGCCATTTTTCGTCGCCGGGCTGGTCGTCGGTTGGCTCAGCCTGGTTCGTTTAAAAGGGTTTTCAGCAATTTCTTTATTTAGAAAATTGCCGATTTAGATTGTGATTTATTTGAAATAGCTAGAGACTCCCAAAAATTCTAAAAAAATTTGGATAAATACTAGAGGTCATTTATGATTTTATGGAAATATAAAACCCATCACTGTAATGGGAAATTTAGCACTATATTTGTAATTATAACTTTTCCTAATAAAATATGCTAAATTACTCTAGGGCATTTGTTGGTCATTTCCAATTAATTATTTTGACACCCACTGCCCTTTAGAAAATATTGGTTAGATAAATTCTTTAATACCTCAGGAATGATTTAACTTTGCACTTCAATTTAAATGTGATCTTTGGGGTATTTCATTAATAAACACTAACCAAATAGCTAGCCTTTCTTTATTTAATATATCCATGAGGTGATTTTGGGAAAATAAGTTAATAAAGAAATACAAGCTAGGTTTATCACGTTTATTCAAGAACCCCCAGTATAATGTCAACTCCGATAAACTTTACCTCGTTCGTTGCTGGAAATACCGATAAGCCGTCGTTTTATGTCACCGAGAAATTTTAATCACCCTAGTATAATCTTATCGTATTTTGGGGTTTAGTAGACAATTATATACTAATAATATTATTTATTAATGCATTATGTCATGCATAGCATATCATGCGAAAGGTAGGTTCGCTAATCGACATTAGGTATTTATGCCGAGGGTTTGACCTAGATCGTGCATGCACCATGTTTTCCATTGCATTAGTAAGTAATTATTGGTTTGTTGGTATGATTAGACGTAGGTGATCCCGAAGGGACATTTGGGGACGCCGAGGAGGACCACCTACCTAAGCAAGGCGAGTTAACACTTACTCTTTAGATGTAGTCCGTATTAGAGAGAGAGAGAGAGAGAGCGACTTCCCCTAGTGCGGATTAACATCATTAATTATCATGATTCATTACCTAGTTTTCCTTAAAGCTATATTGTTTAGATTACTTAAAATGCATGCTTATTATTCTACCTAATTGTTAATCATGTAATACTTATACATGCTTGTCTTGAACTATTTAGCCTTAATGATTGGTTTGATTGTCATTACTCTTAATAGCCTATGATTAGTCTGGTAACCACTTTAAGCCTACCTAATGGGTAAAACTTACTTAGACTGGTTTAGGCTTAACAAATCTTCTGGCTAATCGCCACGGAACGGTAAAACGATATTCACCGGACATTCATGATTCTCATTCAATATGGTATGACATATGACAATTAGGGATGGTAGTTGCATGTTGAGCTGATTGTGTTGGGGTAAGGTCATGTGGGAATTCGGTCTGTGTGGATCGGGTTGGTTGGGATAGTCCAAGTGTGGTGTGGTCGATGACCGTGGAAGTAGAGAAAGATTGGTGGGTTGCCCCAAGTTGGAATCCTGAGGGATGATTAAGGCACGAGATGCCTAGTGCTGGGTTTAGCCAGGGCTTACCCAAGAGAAGCACGGAATAACACGCGTAGCGGGAGAGCGCTGCCATCTGAGCGATGGTTCCAACACAATGCGTGGCCATCGCACAGAGTACGGGTCTCGGATTGCTAGTTGTGAGCACTCTGCGGAGGCCCTCTGAGACCATTCTCGATAGGGACCGGGATTAGTCATCACCGAGGGTGATAATGGCCACACATCCCCAGGGTGACGGTCGGTTAGTGAGGGCTGGCAAGCCTACTAGACCGGGGTGGGCATGCCATGGCATGTGTGGTCCACAACAGGATTGCCAAATCCTAGAATGATGGCAGAACTAGGAAAGGTTGGGGCAACCGAAAGAAAGTCTGGGAAATGTATAAGCTGGTATGGTGATTGGTTAAGTTGGTGGTGTTTATGGTCGAAGGTTGGTCTCGATTGTGAGTTGGCTGGCATGTTTGGTTGGCAAATGGGTTTGGGATGCATGGTTAAAATGGAAAAACCCCTGAATTATATAAATAATACAAGTTCTAGTTGATGCTAGGTAGGATGTCTCGAAAAGTCTTATAAACTTGGCTTTACGCAACAAAACCCTCTCCTCCAAATAAAGCCTTCTACACTATATGCATTAAGGGAAGTGTTAACTAGCCAGCGTTTGGATGATGCTGACCTCGCCTTCTTATCTTCTTTAGATGATGGAGTCGAGGATGATCCTTATGAGTATCACGAAGACGACGGACAAGATTATGGTGGACCTGAGGAATCTTAGGGGTCGCTCCAGTCGCTCATGGACCGTAGTCGATAGGAATTCTTTTGGGTAAATATTTTGGTGACCGCTATACTCTGAACATTGTTTTGTAATCTAAGGCGTGAATGGGCCGCCTTACTAAATCTGCCTAAGGGCGTAACACTATGATGTAATATTTAGGGATTCATTTAATCGATGTATGCTTGTATCGGCTATGTGGTCTTTCGCGCTAGCATAACTGATCCAGAGGCTAGTGCATAGGATCGTCGACCCTCAAGGTAAGTTAAAATTGAGGGGTGACATTACTCATACCATCTATAATATTAAATTGGATCATTAAACTTTGAGTTTAACATTAACACGATAATATTTCATAATCTGCATGGGTTTTTGTAACATCCCAATTTTTGTCAAATTTAAAAAATTTGTTTGAATTCAAATTTCGTGTGAATTTCGTGCTGACATGTGGGCCATCTCCTCTCTCTATATCTCTCTTCCCTACCGGGCGCTACCTGCTTCTCGCCTTCTTTGCTCTCTGCTCTGCTCGCACCATCAAGACTCACACATCATCACACAGTCTTCTGCACTACAAGACGCTACCAGACCGATTAGGCCTCGCCACGCCAAGCTCAAATCCCGTCACCACGCCGCTCCCCATGCCCATGAGTGGGCCTTGAACCACCACCTCGCCAGCGCCTATAAATCAAGGCCACCTCGCGGCACCATTTTCCCACTTCCCAAAAATCACCACCATGCCAGAGGACACTCTCGCCAAATTTGTGAGCCCGAGACCATTTCCGTTCGTCATGAACTTCTAAACCTCAATTTCAGCGAAGCCGTCTGGAGGAGCCTTGGTGGCGACGCCTCTGCTTGGGCCGTCGTCGGGCTCTTCACCGCCGGCCACCTCCGCCCCATCTCATGCTCGGCTGTGAGCTCGGTGAGCAGCGCCGATACCACCTCTAGCTCTCCATTCATTTTCATAGCCTGTAGATTCACTTGGAGGCTAGGCAACTCTGGTGAGCTCAAGGTTTCGCCGCCGTATGTCCTGTCGCCGCGTCCGGCCGCCTCTGGCCTCGGCGTGAGCTTCGCTAAGACCCCTAGGTGTCGTAGGAGCTAGCCGTTGAACGCTTTTGGCCGGAGCAAGGCTGTAGCACCGCCGTGTTTGAACATCGCTGCGGCCGGCCACGTCGCCCGTTCGGGGGAAGACGATGACCACGACTCGTCGGATTAGTGCCAAGATTCGTGCGAACCGCTACGTGTTGAGTAGCTGCTATGCGGGCCCCACCTGCAAGTATCGCTGTCGCTCGCTGGGTTTAAAACCGTGGCAACACATCTCTTTGTAGGCCTGTGGCCCACATGGCAGGTTAAGTGGTCACGCCTCTTGGCGTGGTGTTAGCTCGGGTTGATTGCGCCCATAGAAAATATGCCTTCGGCGTATGCAGCCCCCGCGCGGTCAGGCTGTGGGCCAAATCCGATTTGCGCTGGCTTCGTTTGCTGGCTCGTCCCGAAACCATTTACCCGTTTTTCCTCCGATTTATTTAATTAAGTAATTGCAGAAGGTATGGTTAGATTTACTAACAATACCTAGGGGCTCCCAAAAATTCTATAAAAAATTAGATAAATAGTTTAGGCCATTCCTGATTTTATAAAATTATGACTACAACCACTTTAATGGAATAATGGCACTGTTTAATAAAATGAAAGGATTTCTTATATAGAAAATGATTAAACTAGAATTAAGGTGAATTTAGTGATTATAAATAATGAGTTTGAACTTATAAAATCATAAGAGATTAGAATAAGCTACGCAGGAGCATTAATAATTAGAGAAAACTATAAAAAATATTATTCTTGCTAAATTTGACTATTAGAGAATTAATTTCCTAAATCTCCACAAATTTTAATAAATCCTTTATTAAGCCCAATGAGTGTGGACTTTAGAAAATGCATTAAAATACCTTATTACATAGAATTACACTTTGTATTTAGGAGCACTTAGAAAAGACGAACTCCGATAATCTTAACCTCGTATGTAGGTCATATTTTGATGTGTTGTCATTGTCTATCGCTTTAAAACCCTAAACACTCAATTACTACTATATCGTACGAAAGCGTATTTTGGGGTATAGCTAGACTATTATATAATGATATTATTAATTAAAGATACATTAGGGCATGCATTGCATATCATATGAAAGTAGCGTCCTTATCCAACCTTATACAGTAGTGTCGAGGGTAGAGCCTAGGTCGCGTGCATGCATCATGTTTTCTGCTTGCATCAGTAAGTAATTATTGGATTGTATGTGTCCTTAGACGTAGACGATCCCGAGGAAAGATTCAGAGACGTCGAGGAGGACCGTCCACCTGAGCAAGGCGAGTTAACACTTACTCTTATAGAGGTTAACCTGTATTAGGGAAGGACTGCGACTTTCCCTAGTGCGGATTAACATCGATATATTCACTGTCTATTTCCTAGTTTTTCCCAAACTAAATATTTCAGTAATTTAAAAATGCATGCCTATTAACCTACGTAATCGTTAATCATGTAATATTTATACATGTCTTTCCTTGGATTTTTTAGCCTTTATGACTACCTTGATTGTCATAATTCTTGTTAGCCTAAGATTAGTTTGGTAACAACTTTAACCCTACCTATTGGGTAAAACCTGCTTAGGTTTAAACAATTCTTCTGGATGTTAGCCCCGGAATGGTGAACCGATATTCACCGGTCATTATTCTTTCATTAAAATTGTTATGACATGTGACAGTTAGGGCTACTAGATGCATGATGGGTTGTATGTGGCTGTGGGCATGGATATGTGGGGTGTCGGTCTTGTTTGGTCGGTGGGTCGGGATAGACCTGATGTGCTATTGGTTGGGATTGAAGTGGTGGAGACTAGATGGGTGGAAGGTTGCCCCTAGACGACATCCTGATGGATGATGGAGGCACAGGGTGCCTGGTGCTGGGTTTAGCCAGGGCTTACCCAGGAGGAGCGCGGAAGAACACGCGTAGTGGGGTGATCGCTGCCATCTGGAGGATGGTTCCAACACAATGCATGGCCATCACGTGGAGTACGGGTTTTGGTTCGCCAGTTGCGAGTGCTCTGCGGAGGCCCTCTGGGAGCACTCTCGATAGGGACCGGCATGGGTAATCACTGGATGTGATGAAGGTCACAATTCCCTAGGATGATGCTAGGCTTGTGCGGGTTGGCAACCCCCTAGGCCGAGGCGGGCAGTCTATGGCAAGTTGGTCCACAACAGGATTACCAAATCCTAGAAGGATGGCGTATTTAGAAAATGTTGGGGGCAACAAGAAGTTTGGTATGGTGAAGTATACAGCCAAGAGTCTGTTGGTCGAGGTTTGGTCTATTTAGGGTTGGTTGTAAGGGTTAGTTGTTCATTTGGAGGGCTGGGGATGCATGGTTATTATGTTAAACCCATGTGATATAATGTCTGCTAAAAATCTAATGCTAGATAGGGAGTTTTTTTTAAAAAAAACTCATTTAAAAACTGGCTTTATGTAAATAAAATAACCCCTTCCCCTCAAATAAAGCCTTCCATACACTAAGTGCATTAAGGAAAGTGTTAACTAGCCAGCGTTTGGATGACGCTGACCTCGCCTACTTATACTCTTTTAGACGATGGGATCGAGGTAGATCCGTACGAGTGCCATGAAGACGATGGATAGGACTTCAGTGGGCCGGACGATTCTTAGGGAATGCTTCAGTCGCTTGTTGACACTTAACCGATAGGACATTCTTTTGGGTATATATTTTGGTTAAAAGGCTGCTGATGATCGCCTTACTAAATTCGTCTAAGGGCATAAATTGGTATGTAATATTCAGGGATTTTAATTAATCGATGTATGCTTGTATCGGCCACATGATCTTCCCCATTAGTGTACCGATTCAAGGACTAGTGCCTAAGGGTTGACAGTTTTATTATTCTTCTCGAACATGACAATAACCTTTATTTATGTGAAATAACCCAAACATGGGGCTAGTCAACTTTAGGTGATGATGCTTCATACAAAGGCATGATTGTAGTGGTCCCATCAACACGTAGCTTCTGGCATGCCATAGCGAATTCAGACGCTAGTAACAAAATAGATGTGGCTCCACCACCATCGCTTAATGTCACTAACTCAAATAGACCATTATCTCAACTTTGGGATTATTTTTCTTCGGGCAAACCAATATGACTTCTGGTCATATTGTAATATTAAATTGTACAATGCAATAGTCACTACAGGAATCTGAACTATTAACGTCGGCCAAATGTATTTACGTCAGCCCAAAGAAAACCGACGTAAATAATCTGGTTATTTACGTCGGCATGAGCAAACCGACGTAAATATACTTATTTACGTCAGCCGGGCCGACGTAAACACAGGTATCAGGACTTAGCACCAAACGGTGTCATGAAACCATTATTTACGACGTAAATAGATCTATTTACGTCGGTTTGGGCCGGCCGACGTAAATAACTGAACTATTTACGTCGGCTTTTTTGGGCCGACGTAAAAACTTGTGTAGGTCCCACCGTTTTGACCCAAGCTAACCCTAGCAGCACATCCACTCCAGATCTTACCAATCCAGTCCGCCGCCACCATCCTGCTCCCTACCGGCACACGTCCCCACTACCGCGCCGCCCGCCGCCGCCGCATCTCGCCCCCTCGCCGCCCCCGCCAACGCCATCTCTTCCTCCTGCCGCGGTCACCGCCGAGCCGCCCGCCGCCGCCGCATCTCGCCGCCTCGCCGCCACCGCCAACGCCATCTCCTTGCCCGCCACCGTTGCGCCACCACCCCCAACGCCGCCGCACCTCGCCACCCCCTGCTGCGCTCTCTGCCGCCTACGTCGCCGTCGCTTAGCCTGCCCCCACCACCCTCGCTACTAGCCGCCGCCGCGCCACCACCCCCGATGTCGTCCCTCGCCGCCCAGCCCACCCCTGGCCTTCCTGCTGCCCCTCACGGTCTAGCCACCGCGCCGCCAGCGCCCTCAAGTTGTCCAGGTATGATTATTAATCCATCGTATCATTGCACTAGATTACGATCTATATCATATAATGAGCAGATTCGTAATACCCTTGAACAGATCGACAGTGGAGCATCCAATTCAATTTGTTCAGTGGCACAGATCTCATTTTATCCTCTTGTCCTCTGATGATGTTAGATGAACTAGACGCTCTTAACTAATAGTTGCGCTAGGGTAACATTAAATTATGTATTTGGCACTGCATGCCTTGACATCAAAGCGCAGAACAAGTTTCTGAAACTTGATGCAGCTACTAAAGATTTTTCAAGTAGATAAACACCCCAGTTACATGGGAATTGGAAGAGTTAAAGAAGGGTAAGAGTCTTGTGTTCAGGCCCTCCTTCATATCTTTTGTATTTAGATTCAGTGATAGGTTGCTTCCCCTTACCTGTAATACATGTAGAACCAGTTGTGCAATACTAGCAGTTAGGTGCCATTTCTTGCCTCCATATATTCTCTTAAAGTGCAATTGATTTGGGTACATCATCAGTCATCATATAATGGAGGATCGTCTGGTTTGAGTGCCAATCCCGAGTGATGAAAAATGAATGACTGTAGTGCAGAGTGAATCATGATGAAATGAGCTTTCTTCCACACTCTCCTGAAAACTAAATTGTGCAAATAATAAAGCAACACGGTTAGCAATGGGGTACCGGTTAGCTGCAGATCAGGTCTTGGTTTGCTCAAACATTAGTAGTTGTCACTTCTCAGGAGAGCATGGAGCCATAGAAGCATTTCCTATAAGGCGCCTTCTTAATTTACATAAAAGACACACCAGTCAGACAACTATAAAACAAGAGCACGACTGCTATGTTTCTATTACCTCTTCTTCCATTTCTTCTTTTTTTTTTTGGCAGTGCTTAAGATGGTGCAAGCCCATTACTCACCTTCTATGTCACAGGTGGCATTTCTATTGTACTCTATTGTATTGCTTTTCGAATAGAGTTGTCCGCATATTTGCTCTTTGTACATTCAAACTGAATATTGTACATGTACAGATAGATTTATGTGTAACATGGGTCCGTTACTTTTCCTCCAGAACCTCTCATGATAATCAAGATTTTAGACAAATACTACAGCATATGTGTGTCAAGTTAAAAGCTCAAGATGAACCCAGTGTTAAATCTTAGTTGTTGACACTCAAAAATATTAGCACATCATATTTAGGATACTTGTGTGCTTCTTCTCTTCCTCACTAATTAATTAACATGGGATTTTCTCTTTTTCATGTCACCAATTGTTGTGACTGTGTTTTGTCCTCATTTGTCTTGTTGATGACTAGATTGGTTATATTCATAAGTAATTTTTTAAAATTCTATTTGGCATGAAATTTTCCTAAACAAATGTTTGCAGGCAATTAAAAAAAAAAGGTGGAGCTGTTCTTGAAGCTTCAGTTTCAGGGAGCAAGAAACCAGAGGAAGACGGTCAGTTGGTCATTCTTGCTGCAGGGGACAAGGTAATTCAGTTTGTTGTGATGATCACTTGTAACTAAACTGCAATCTAATTATATTTATGGAACCTCACAAATATTGTTCCCATATTTTAAATGGTTTCTTTGTTCCTGTATTTTCCTATGTAGATATGTGATTAGGGCATATTCTCTTTTCTGTTAAGTTTAACAGCAAAAAATTTCAGTGTAAGCTACAGGTTTGCAGCTGTTGCGAGAAAACCATAAAACTATTCAGCTTACATATGGTGGAAATTTCTCACCATAAACTTAAAAGATGTTATGAGATATGATCTAGATATAGCATGTAATGAGATATAAGATACGATTGTGGATCAAAATGTATGCCTAAGCCTGGAAACTCGACAAGTTTGCAATGATTTAACCTATAGGATACAAATTAGTACTGCAATATCAAGGGATTGTACCATGCATGGTATGGCTATGCTCCTTTTAAAATTTCTTGTTTGCTTAATTGGATCCCCTCTTCAACGTTTCAGCCACTGTATGATAATATTATTGGTTATGAAATATTCAAATATGATCATTGCCAAAAATAACTACAAACTTGAATTTAGGGGCCGTTTCATTTTATCATAAGTTTCTTGACATTCATCTGTGTCCACTAACATCTTGATTTGGGTTGCAATTGCAGCTGTTTGTCGGTGGCTCCACGTGATGAGGCTCGGTGCAGCGTCGTCGCCATCATCTCCATAGTAGCATGCTCAGCTCTTGGTCGATGGCTTTTGGTGCGGCGCTTGGTGCTAGTGTGATGCTCGGTGACAAAGGCAAAACGCGGAGATAGCGCGGTGGCCCGGTAACGTCATGGATGACGGAGAAGGCGACATAGGGTGGCGCCACCAAGCAGCCAGCCGGCGCGAGCACATGGCAGAGCAGGTTGCCACCCGGTTCCTTCTGTTGCATCGGCTCAAAGAAAGGAAACCCAAAAAAAGAGAGAATAGAAGAAGAAGAAGAAGAAGAAGAAGAAGAAGAAGAAGAAGAAGATAGTGTATGTGAGTCAGATGGGAAGAAGAAGAAAGATAGTGTATGTGAGTCAGATGGTAGCAATTACTGCTGTCCTCCTTGATCTTGCTTGTGCGTGCGTATTAATGTGTGTGATTAGTGGTGCCTGTACGTGAGTGTATGTGATGCTTGTGTGATTAGCAATGGCTGAATGTGAATGATTGGATGTGCTTGTGTGAATGTATCCACGATGTGAATGGAAACTAGCCGCTGTGTATGTATGCCAATATTGAGATGATGAAATATATTTTATTTGTGTTAATATTGAGTTGATGGAACATGTGATGATGAGTCTATGTGTTAAACATAGTTTGGATGAATTGGTGTAATATTGCTTATATGCGATGCTGCTGTAATTAAGCAGAAAATGGTGGCTATTTTGCAATCTAGCAGCTCCAGTATTTACGTCGGCCAGCCTGGCCGACGTAAATAACCCTAGCGCCACCTGGTATAGAGCTGCCGATGGTAGTGTATTTACGTCGGCCGAAAATGCTATTTACGTCGGCCGTGGCCGACGTAAATAGGGAAAATGCTATTTACGTCGGCCGTGGCCGACGTAAATAAGTATTACGACGATGCCCTTATCCCACGGCCATTATTTACGTCGACCATCGGGCGGCGTAAATAAGGGCTATTCGTCGTGACGACGTAAATAACTGTATTTACGTCGCTTTTTAAACGTCGGCTTATTTACGTCGGCCTGGGCTATTTACGTCGGCTTCTGGCCGACGTAAATAACTCGGATTCCTGTAGTGAGTGAGACAGGATCTACAACAACATAAAGTTGTGCGTTTCAGAGTAACATATTACATCACGTAATAACCAAGTGTCCACCATTGGGTTCTAGCAATTGTCGTGGGCTCGCATCTAGCCACACTTGCGTTGAGTCCCCGCATGCCCGTGTTGGATCACTGTGTAACCACACTGGGATGCCATGCGTCCACCCGGGCGAGTATATCCCAAATAACTTATATAGACAAATTCAGTGCTCAATGGCCATTATATTCGTCTCGATTTACAATCATCAGCCTACCAAATCACACTTTTGTGTACATCTTGATTTTCATTCCAATACTCATTGTAAATACCCAATCATATCCCTCTGTTCACGTCAACAAAATAGCATGTGTTTCAGACATCTGCTTAAAATCACCTCATAACTATACTACTATAGGAGCATGATTTTGTTGTCGTGAAACCAACATACATTTTGAAACATTCAGGTTACAAATTAACCGCTCCTTAGCCAATAAAACACGTCACACCATACCACGGGCTGGTCGCTCGCGTCGCACTGGTGGAAAACATATTTATACAGACTTCAAGTCTTAGGGATAAATTAATCATTTAGGGATTGATATATGGGCAGAAAATTTCTCTGGTAACAACAGGGAACAATTCCATTACTCTTATCTTCTGGTCATCATTGCACATGAGACGGTGATGAGAATAAATAATCTTAACCAAGGGAAGCCTAAAAATATATGTAAGTCTAGGCATACAACTTATGTGATTTTGATCCATGCAAGATTACTTACTATAGGTAAGATATATGCTTCATACATCATGTTCTATTCAACATTGTTTATTCTACTTCAAAAAAGAAGTTTGAAATAAAACAATTTAGACCATTAATTCATTTATGGTTTCTAGAAAAGAAAACATCTTAGTCTCAACCAAAAGGTGTGAATTATTCACCCTGAGAGAAAACAAAACTCTACAAGAGCTATTTAATTGCCATAATTATCCTAGCAATATTAGAAGTTTCTAATAATTTAGGGACTACCACCTGATGAATTACACATGAAGCATACAATTCTAATAATTCTAGTTTTTTCATGAATTTCCGCTAGTTATCTCTGGTCTTATTGCAATATTATAATTATGGCAATAAAAACAATATTACACTATGCCAGAAAATAAACCCATTAATATGAATCTTTTGAAGGAAGGCTAAGAAAGCTAATATACATATAATCAAGTTTTAGGATTTCATTTTAAATTCTCAGGATTAATAAGTACAGGGCTATAGTAAATAACTAGAACCACGTAACAAAATTTGCTAAAGTAGAAGGTAATCACAGAAATTCTTCTACTTTAGCAAACACTTGTGTCATCATAATGTCCTTCATGTACTAAACTTAGGTTTTTGTACTCTTTGCCTTGTGGCAAGCTTTAGGGCAACTAATTGAAAACCCGCTACGGTGACTATAGGGGGGGGGGGGGGGGGTTAATAAGAGCCTTAAATATTTTTCAATGAACCGGTGCTACTCGAAATCACCATGCTTTCAATGCACGAACAACTTTGACAACTATATGTGCCCCTAGCATGCATGGATGAGAGCCATGGAATATGTGGGGATTTTTTAAATAACAATCCTAATTGTCAAATGTTCAAACAAAAGATAATCAATTCAAACCTTTCTTTAATAAAGCACATCAAGCCAAATCACTAAATCCACTTTCATAAAAGAAAAAGTAGATTCTGAAGAATTTGTTCTCACATGGAGCAGAGAGATGGTGGGTTTCTGGAGCTCCAAAATTTTTGGGATTTTGTCTCCCTATGAACCAATGAGTCTTGAAGCACTCTACCAAAAATCTCCTTAAAACTTCTTGCTTAAAAATCAGATCAAACACTACAACCTGTCACAAATCTCGTGCAGAAAGTTTGGAGCTATATTTTCACCTCACTACACCCAAATGGAGAATCTCCACGACTTTCACAATTTTTGTGTTGATATATATGGATGTCACGGAACTGATCCATGTGGAAGAACTAAAAAATAATTTCTATTGATTTTTCTAATAATCAAACACTGACTGTTGCGCGAAGAACAAGTTCTAGATAGAATTGCATCTTGATTGAAAAATTGATCTCTAGTTAATCCACATGAGCACCCTCAAGACATCAAGGATCAGAAGCACAAAGAAGGAGTGGAGGCAAATAAACTAGTTCCAATAAAAACTAACAAAAAAAAAGATCAAAACATATGAACTAGCAAGAACAAAAAGATCAAAGCATGAAGAACAGAGGTTGCATTGCATTCAGATTTTTTATAACAAAAGATTTCACCAAGTCACATGAGTGAATGAATGGAAACCATAAGAAGCTCACTAAGAAACAGCACTTAGAAAGTGAAGATCTTAAGCCACATCCATTTTGGAAAAAACAAAACAATTGCATTTTGAACCGCGCTATCTATTGAACCGGTTAGCATAAGCTATGATGAGAATAGTAAAGGCATTTCAGCAAGTCTATATGCTAATACAAAGTTTTTCGAAAACTCCCCCTCAACAAGTGAGTTAACAGTTTTATCCCAAAAGACTGTGAATGAAAAAGAACATTAGAGTTTAGAGATAGTGTCTTCAACATTCCCAACCAAGCATTTGTATCCTTTTCATCAATTTCTCTCCTGAGGTTTAGTATGCTTGCCCTCTCCCTGACCTCAGCTACAGTGTGTTTAGTGTTTTGGCAAACACCATAAATCCCAGGGAATTTATATTTCATAGGACTATCACCAAACCACAAATCAAACCAAAAGCTAGTTAACCTTCCATCTAAAACAACCTTTCTTCTACTGATCAAGTAGAATTTTCTTAATTTCATCAGGTCTCTCTAGCAAGGGGAATCATTTTGCATGCTTTTAATCATTGACAAACCCTGTCCTTTGCAATATTTGGCCTTAACTAACTCATTCCACACCCCCCCCCAACCTGTCTCTAATTTCCAAAGCCATTTACGCAAGAGACTTATGTTCAGCTGTCTAATATTTTACATTCCGAGACCTCCTTTTTTTCCTGGGCTTAGTGACTTCACTCCATTTAGACAGGTGATATTTCCTCTTTTCCTCATTTACACTCCACAAGAATTTTCTTCTAATCTTATCAATTATGTCAATCACCATTTTAGGCAGCAAGTTCTTAGACATAGCATATATGGGAATGCTGGATAGGTAGGAATTGATCAATGTAAGTCTACCTCCTATTGAAAGGAGCATACCTCTCCAGGCCCCCAGTCTTTTTTGGATCTTCCCAACCAGGGGGTCTCAATTTTTAACACTAATTCTTCTGTGGCTTACCAGAGCTCCTAAATATTTGATAGGGAAACTCCCCACTTCGCAAGTGAGCAATTCAACATAGGTATTGTCAATGTTGGGATCCCCATTTACTGAAATAATCTCACTTTTGAGAAAATTAATCTTGAGACCTGACATTTTCTCAAAAATGGAAAGAATGAACTTAACATTTAAAGCTGATTCTATATTATCCTAAAGACAGAGTATAGTATCATCAGCATAATAAAAAATTGGAGTCCCACCCTCCACCAAATGTTCAGAAAGACCCTTCACTTTTCCATTTAGCAAAGCAACATTCAGAAGTCTACTAAGACAATCAACAACAATATTAAAGAGCAAGGGGGACAAGGGATCTCCCTATCTCACCCCTCTAGCACTCTTAAAATAGGGCTTATTGACACCATTCACATTGACAGAAAGAGTTCCATTTTTCATAACTTTATCTACCCACCTACACCATTGCTCATCAAAACCTCTCCATCTAAGACATTTCATCATAAAATCCCAGTTAATTTTATCATATGCTTTCTCAAAATATAATTTCAAGAAAATCCCACATTTCTTACTTCTTTTGATATGATGAATCACCTCATGTAAGGCCATAATCCCATCCATAATGAACCTTCCTAGGATAAAAGCATTTTGTGTTCAGCTAATTAGCTTATCCATTACTAGCTGCATTCTATTAGTGAGCACTTTGGTAATCCATTTATATAAAATATTTAGAAGACAAATAGGCCTATATTGTTTCACCAAATCAGCATCAGGGCTTTTGGGAATAAGCACAATAGAACCGTGGTTAATTCTATCGATGTTCAGCTCCCCTTTATACAAACTTTCAAAAATCATCAAAATATCAGATTTGATAATGCCCCAACATTTTTTGATAAAATTCAGCAGGGATACTATCCGGCCCAGGGGCTCTGTTTCTCCCCATTTCATCAACAGCCTGTTTGATTTCTTCCGCAGTAAAAGGACAAGTCAGGCAACTATTTTCCTCCTCCAAAATCATAATTTTACTTTCCCAGACATCTTTTTTAATGCTGAAACTAGTTGCCTCAAGGGAACCAAAGAGATTCTTATAAAAATTGGTGGCATATTCAGCAAGCTGATCATCCCATGTGATGACTTTATCTTCAACAAATTGAGTAATTGTTTTTTCCTCCTTTTCCCACTAGCAACTATGTGAAAATATTTTGTGTTATTAGCCCCCTTTAAAAGCCATTCTGACTAAGCTTTTTGATGATAAAGAGACTCTTCCTCTCTCATTAAACATTGAATGTCTTAAAGAATCTCTACTTTTTTCTTACATTCCTCCACTGAAATAACACCAGTATTTTCTTTATCCTCCAACACACAAAGGTTTTTTTGGAGCTCCTGTCTGTGTTTTTTCTATGACCATGCAGATGCGCTCCCCATCCCTTGAGAAATTTCTTAACCCTTTTCATTTTAATAAGAAAGGAGCTAAGGCTATCTGTGGTCTACACCTTATTTTCCCACACTTTCTTAATGATTTCAGTAAATTCCTCCTCTAGCAACCAATTTAGATGAAATCTGAACCCACCTAATTTTATGATACCTTTTGCACCATTGTCAATAACAATGGGATTATGGTCGGAGATCCAAGATGTGTTGAAGATATAAAGTAAAAATCACTAAAAATATATGGCATAGGCTGACAGGTGGGGCCAACAGTCAGTGAGAGAGAGAGGGGGGAATGGAGGGGAGTGACGGGAGGCTTCGTTGATGGCGAGTGTGGCCGGAGACAGGGGGTGGTGGTTCTCGGTTTGTGCGATTGGTGGTTAGGGGAAAACTAACCAAGGTGGCAGCGGGCTTCAGGGTGATCGGAGATGGCGACACGGCGAGCACAGCGCGACATCGAAAGAGGAGGTCATCGGCGGCGGCGCTCCGGGGGTTGCTGGTGGAAGGAGATGGGTGGAGAGTGGCTTTTGTTGGGGAGGTGCCGGGGGAGTCTATTTATAGGCGGAGAGGCGCGACAGCCACCGGAGGGAAAAACCGTGAGTTGCAGGAAACGTCGGCGAGAAATCCGGCGAAGAGGCAGGAACAAGTGGTGGTGATGTGGTGAATAAGGTCGGTGGTGACGTGGCGATGCTGTAGAGGTTGATGCCATTGCCTAGAAGGATCAGAATCGACGGCGGTGTGTTATTCTAGCGGGTGGCACGGCAGAGAAGGCAGCGCCGGAGGTTTCGTGGGTGGTGGCGAAGCTGGAAGAGGGAGAATCTGCGAGCGCCGTTGGATTCTGGGGCAAAACAATGGACGCCGCCAGATTTGACTAAACTGAAGGTGTACGCTAGGTGGTGACGTGGTTTCATTTTGTGCAATGGATCTGGAAGAAAGAATCAGGGCGGTCGGTTGCCACATAATGCACCTGAGGATGGCAACGTAATCTAGGAATTTCCCAAAAGGGAAAGAGTTTAATTGAATTTCTAGAAAATGGATATAGGCTTTGGAAATTCATAAAATATTGTAGGCAGCTCAGAAAATTATGTGAAATTGGTCTCTAAAAATCAAGAAAAATGAGGAGAATCTAATGGTGGAATAAAACTTGATATTTTATGGGATGAATATTCTTGGAAAAATAAAAGAATATATTTCTTTAATGAAATAAAATAGGAGTTGCATTAGAAAATTCTTAGAAAATTAGGGAAGGTTTCTAGGGGTTAAAAATCATTTTTGCGAAAATTGTTTATGCTAAAAATGGGTTAATTTTTGTTATGTCACAGTCAAGATATTTCCCTGGTAGAAGGGATGACCTAGTCTGAGTAGAGTCTATTCGATATGGTCATGTGACTCAGTATCGGGTGCCAAAAGATGCACTTGTATTTCCCAATGCTGAGACACGTTTCTTCACTCGTTGACTCAGGCGCGTGCGGCTGGGAAGGGAGACATGTGGATCATCGATTCCAGGTGTTGTCGCCACATGACCGAAAACTCTCAGTGGTTCTCCTCCTTAGTCCGTGAGCCCCAAGGTGAAAAAATCAACTTTGTGTGCACGTCCGAGGCTCTATCCAGATTAGTGACTAGGTTGTCCTTAAGTATCTGGCCCTTGTCAACAAGCTTCGCTATAATTTGCTTTCGGTTTCTCAGCTGACTGATGAGGGCTTTGAAGTTTGTTTTAAGCAGAATGAATGTTGCATTTTTTTTTATTCTTCTGGGAGTTATGCTTGCGGGATTCATAGATTTGGGAGAGTTTTTCGTATTGATTTTCAATATTTAGTTATCTCTTCTCATTGCTTGATTGCTTTAAAGTCCCGTGACACCTCCTTCTGTCATAGGAGATTATGTCACATCGGTTTTGATCACTTGACCAGAGTTAGCAGCCAGGATCTGATTCGTGGTTTGCCCAAACTCAAAATGGTCAATGACAGTTTGTGCTCCTCGCCGGTATAGGAAGATGGTTGCCGCTACTCACCAATCGTCACCAAGGTGATGACTGATGCACCGGAAAAATTGCTTCACATGGACACTGTTGGTCCTCCTGTGTGTAGGATGTTGGTGGCAAGTGGTATATGCTCATTGTTGTCAATGACTATTCTCGCTACTCTTGGATCAATTTAATGGTGAGCAAGGACGAAATATTTGGTCATTTTTGTTTCTTGATTCGCAAGCTTTCTTTTGAGTTCCTAGGAGCGTTTTGCGCGATCCGTTTAGACAATGGCACTGAGTTTAAGAATGCATAATTTGAAAGCTTCTGTTCTGATTCTGTTGTTGAGCATCAATTCTCTTCCCCGCACGTCACCCTACAAAATGGCGTTGTGGAGAGGAAGAATCGCACTTTGGTAGAGATGGCTAGGACTGTGCTTAATGAATCTTCTACTTCTAGGTATTTCTAGGCTGAGGCTATCTACAGCTTTGCTATGTTTCAAACAGTGTGTTTCTAGGATTCAGGTTGCATCGCACATCTAATAAACTTTGATATGGGCGTAAGCCTAGTGTTTCATATTTCTAGGTGTTTGGATGCAAGTGTTTTATTCTAAAATCTGAAAATTTCGAAAAATTTGAATCTCGATTTTCAGATGGTATTTTTCTTGGGTATACAGCTTTTACAGTGAATTACCGCGTCTGGGATAGTGAGAGGCGGAGATTTGTTGAGACTTGCAAGGTGACCTTTGATGAGGCTATGCAGGGGGCATGGCCAGATATCTCAGGTTTAGACTTGTATTTTGAGTCAATCTTTGAGAAGGACCGGAGTGGCGACTAGAGGGGGATGAATTGGAGCCCACATCTTTTTTCCGACCAAATCACCCTCGATGACCCTCTTTGACCATCCATCGAATACTTGCCATTCATCTTGAAGTCTGGTGCCGCCAATTGGGGGACCTCAAGCCGCAGCGCTAGACCATCTCGCCAAAGCTACGCATCAGGACGGCCATGTGTGCCTCCATGGTCGGCACAATCCCATAGCACCGACCACCGCCGGCTTTCCTCTATGACCTGCATCCTTGTTGTCTTGATTCTGCCATGGTTGTGGCTGCCGACTAGATCAAAATATCGCCTCATCTCATCGTCATTGTGATGCCCTGCATCTAGGGCGCTGTCGGTCCACAACCAGCGGCGTCCAGGGAAGCCGACACTAAGTCCAAGTCTAGGCCGGCTGGCCTAGCTAAAGGTCACTGCTGGACAACCCTAGGGCCGCCGCTCCTGAGCACCCCTGGGCCGCCAGGAGCCCGCACCTTGCTCTGTGGACCACACCGTGCCGCCGCCCAAGACGCCGCCTTTGAACGCCAGCAAAGCTCCTGGGTCTCCTCTGTTCAGGGCCGGACGCAACGCCATGTATTAGGCTCACCGGAGAACAAGCTGCAAGGAGCTGTCTCTGCCTCGAGCCGGAGCAGCTGTGTGGCCATGAATCTGATGCCGGTCGTCGTTGCCATGGAGCACGCCGCTGGCCAGATCTGGATGTGAAACTAGAAGAAGGCACTTATGAAACTTATACCTATACTAGCGAAATTTGGCCGTGTGCTGATGAAACTTGGCCGTGTGTTGATGAAATCTGATGAAACTTTGATGAAACTTCGATGTAACCTGATCAAATTAGGATGAAACCTGTTGAAACTTGATGAAACTTGGATTGGCCTGATGAAACTTGAAGAAACTTGAATGAAACCTGTTAAAACTTGATGAAACTTGCATTAAACCTGATGAAACTTGACAGTTCGGCGAGTTTTACGAATATGAAAATCCAAGTTTCAGTAGGTAAACCCCAAGTTTCGTCAGATAAGTTTGAAGATTTATATGGCAACAAACATCTTGTTTTGTCCGTAAAAATACGAGGAACACGTTGGTGCAAACGGTTTTTGGATTAGAGCACCTAGTCAAAAATTATGGTCGCCGAAAGAAGAATAAAAAAACGGAATCTGCTGACGTCAGTTTGCGTCATCGTTTTTTATTGCCCCTGCGCATGCTGATTTTCCCATGAGTTGTATGCATGGGCCGGCCTTGGGCTAAAGGCTCATTGCCTTGGGCATGTCCGGACGGCCTAACACAAGTGTTTCCGTTTATGTTTACTTATAATCTCTCACTAATTTCAATAGAAAAAGACACACTAAAATATGAGGAACTTTTGGATATATTTTTGGTAGACCCCTTGTGTGTTCCTCTTCTTGATGCTTGTGTCCCCTATACCATTCAACAAAAGAGACAAAACATCAACCGTGTTCGTAAGTTATTAGTACCAAATTTCAGATTGCTTCTTACACTTTGTTCTCACGAGTTTCTCGACTTCTAGTCGGGATTAAGGTAAATCGTGTGAAACATAGTTAGGACTACTTGGTGGCATTGTGATGCCGGTTGTCTTCATTGCTACTTGGTAACCAAAATTGCGAGAAAACTATCTATCCAAATCGATGTATCGCTCTCATTAGAATATCTGGCCAATCAGCTTGTCTTGTCAGGTTGCGCTGGGCGCCACTGGAATGTCACCTCCACTTTGCCACAGGGTGCCGTCTCTCGTCCATCAGGCACCGCCGGGAGAGCAGAAAATGGTGGGGAGGAGAGTGAATGTTGTGAGGACGGTTGTGTGGCATTTGTTTTAAACCCTAAAAACGTGTGTGGTTTCTTAATTAGGTACTTAATTAAAAATGAAAATGGATAACTGGTTAGATCAAGACGAGATGCATAGAAGCGACCTAGGAGTTGTTTATCTATATATATCTATATGCGTATTCATATATACATATATACACACACATCTTATAACACCCCTATATTCCTTCCCATCCTTGATCTCTACATTATCTTTACTGTATATTTTAAAAATATATAGTAGTTTCCTGTTTTCAGGTACGTAGGAGCGGACAGTCTTCTCAGTGGGTGAGAGATAGAGAGAGGCGGAGTGATCGGTGGGGAAGTAGGGGTGTTCGATGGGCTAGAAACTAACACCATTGAGGATCGTTGATTCAGGTAAGCACAAAAGACATGCAAACATGTTGATAGCTGGATTATAATAAATGAAGAAAGAGATAAGTATCTTATGCATCACAAATCAGAATCCTGGGACGAGCATGGTAGAGAACCAAATCACCAGGTCATCCGCGAACGGCTCGCCGGTGTGCTTCTGCGCCGCCGCCGCCGCCGGCGGCCTGGTCCAGTCGACGACGTACACCCGGCAGAGCGGGCACGTCCGCTTGCACGAGAGAAGCCACCGGTCGACGCAGTCCAGGTGGAAGGCGTGACAGCACGGTAGCCGACGTGTGGCCTCGCCGACGCGGATCCTCGACAGACACACGCTGCACTCCGACGGGCCGCCGCCACCTCCGTGGTCGCCGGCCTGCTTTGCCTCCGATGGTATCTTGATGCAGAGCATCTTGGAGATATAGGAGAGGAGGTAGCTCATGGCAAGCGCGT
The DNA here is from genome assembly GCA_036346415.1 of Raddia guianensis. Taxonomy (NCBI): domain Eukaryota; kingdom Viridiplantae; phylum Streptophyta; class Magnoliopsida; order Poales; family Poaceae; genus Raddia; species Raddia guianensis. The sequence continues at coordinate 11,498,351 of CM070537.1, read as the reverse complement.
CCGCACACCACGTTGCATGAAGAGGCGGCCGGGCGCAGGGTGCTTAATTGGCACAAGAGCCAAGAGGATATGTAACCGGGTGGTTGGGCCTTTGGTCAGTGGTCAGGTGCTATGCTTGCTTTATTGGTAAGGGTGGTTGCCTCTTGCCAGAATCTGAGTCCGTTGAGAGATCCCCATTGGAAGGTGCACCAACAATCCAACTTTCGTTAGCAACAAGCTTCAAGAAATCAGGTGATGTCTGCACAAAAAACACTGACGTTCGCAGGAACGTGTTCCTGTCTGATGTGTAGATGGAAGAAAGTTAGTCAATGTGTTGATATCCATGGTTATGTATTAAATTTAAAGTTGTTTCACTATTAGAGAAATGAGATTTACTACCCGTAGATCTATACTAGTTATCCGCAAGCTAGTAGTGATGATGCATCACAACCGGTTTGAGCCATGAACCGTTAATAATGCCTCGAAGCACTATTATCATTATCTTTGTTTTAGTCACAAACTGGTAGTGACACCTTTCGAAAAGAAAATGTAAAAAAAAGAGCATATTTTGTCAATATCTCTATGCAATATGGGTGGGTTGACTATAAGGGCGAGGTTAGAGTAACGAGGTTCTGATTTGAAACTTGCTTCTCGTAATATATTCCCAACATATTTTGAAACATTTCTAGTACTATCACTATCAGAAAACTAATTTTACATTTCTAATATATTACTACTGTTTTCAAAACAAGCTAAAACCGGTAGTGTAGCCAGTTTGGAACCGGTAGTGTTGCCATTTTCTCTTGTAGTGTTTCTCGTCCTTGTGATTTAAGTATTACATCTTTCATGTCACAAAAAATTGATGTCTAGGATATATCCAAATCAAAGTTTTCAAAACCTTACATGTAAATTCGACAAATAATGCACCTCTATAATATTACAATTTTAGTGAATTTTGTAAATAAATTGCAATAATAACTAGTGATTAGAGTCGTTGATTTCGAAAAACATCAATTTTCATTACATGAAGAGTCAAAAGGGAGTAATTGGGCCATATACATCTCCAATGTAATGACTAAAACATTTCCATTATCTAAACAAAGAGTGAGTAATTGGTGCTCAAAACAAACAATTTACGCCAAAACTTTTTGTTGGACTAGTAAGCGTGCATGTGCGAAGTACATCGGGGAAATATATGTTAGGTTTTTTGCCGCCATAGAAGATCTAGAAGACACCTTAGGCACAATATTTAGTAACGCAATTCGGCATCGTTCCCTACGCTTGCGGGGCTCTTACTATGGGCACTCCTCCCCAAACAGCACAAGCACTCCAGACTACTCGGGTTGCGGCCACAGGACAGTCGCTAACCCCTCCACGTCCTACACTATAGCTAGGTTGGGGTACCTCCGTATTAATAGTGGATATTAGGTTACGAGTTTGACCGTGACAGGACCCACCATGCCTATTACAGCTCAGAGTCCACGTAACCGACTCATACATGTATTCAACGCAAACTATAACAAACTCCACCTTGGCGAATATGTGTTCACCACCAGAAGCTTGATGTTGTCCCGTGCGAGCACTGTGTACTCCGAGTTTGTTTTATACTGCTTCGTAGCTCACGTAAACCAGCTCGATGAGTATGACATGGCCTCAGACCCGTCGCATTGTGGAACAAACAGCGCTATTCCCGCAACACCTTCTCTTGTAGTTCCACATTTAACCGCACTCTCTGCAACTGAAACTGGCCTTTTTAGCAGCTTGTACAGATGAGAGATCCCTCTCTTGACAATCATCACAGCCTTGCCACCTTTAATGATCTTCATGGCCCTTCCATCTTCATCATCATTGAACACCATCCCATCTTCGTGTAAGATCCCCAACAACATAAGACTGCTCTTCAGCTCAGGGACATGCTTCACACCATGAAGCAGTTGTTCACCTACATCGCACATCTTGATCTTCACATCTCCCACTCCAATGGCACGGTACACCGCATCATCTTCCAAGTAGACAAAACAAAAATACCCAGTTGTGTATGATGAAAATCACTCCCTTTTGTGTGTCACATAATAAGAACATCTAGAATCCAACATCCACGCCTCTGTTGATTTCATATTTGATACTAAGAGCATCTCACGATTGCTACCGGAGTCACATTCTGTTGATGCCAAGTTAACTGTTCATTTCTTTGGACAGTCTTTTCCTATATGTCCCCACTCCTTACACTCGTAGCACTGCACCCTTTTCTTCTTACCCTTCTTTTCCTTCCATGTCCCGCTTGGCTCACCTTTGACCGACAAAGCACTACCAATAGGAATCTCTACCACATTGTTTTCCTCCATTGTTCTTGATATGCCAACATTGCAGTAATATCCTTAGTGGTGATGCTCTCCTTGTCATACATCAACGTTGTGACCATATGATCATACGATGGTGGTAATGAGCAAAGAAGAATAATAGCCGTGTCTTCATCCTTCATAGTCACATCCAGCTTTCTTAAATCTGCAGCCAACTGATTATAGACATTCACATGCTCCACGAGATCACCGCCCTTCTGCATCATCAGCCGATACGTCTTTTGCTTTAGATACAGCTTGTTGGTGAGTGTCTTGGACAAGAATTGATTTTCCAACTTATCCTAGATTTCCTTCAGTGCCTTTAGGCCCATCACGTGGTACATGACCTTATCGATTATACACAACCTAATAGTTGCGGCTCCACGCAACTGCATATCTCCTCCCACTCGTCATCCTCCACCTTCTTCATTTTCTCCTCTTGAAGAGCGTTGTAGATCCAACAGGTCCTTGACTATTGTCTGCCACAAGCCAAAGTTTCCAGAACCATCAAACTTCACCAAACTAAAACTAGAGTTAGTCGACATCTTGTTGATCCACGGTTTGACTTTCTTAGCGACCAAATTGCGTATTGATCCTCTCGATTTGGAAGATTCAACAGACTCCCCGCTGTTGGTCTCGATGCCTAATCTGACAAGAAGTCAACACCTCATGCAGATCGTTGTCGTTGACTTGACCGTAAGCCAACCTGACCTTCACTAGTTAGACCCCACACCACTCCTTGAACGCCTCCCTTCAATATCGTGCTACTGCCCTGTCTCAAAAACTATGCTCGTTATGACTACTTTTGGCTACATATCTAAGTTTTTTCTCAGCAACTAATAAACTCTCTGACAAACACTCTCGATAGGAGGGCTGGACCTTTCGACGGGCTATAGTTGGTGAGGATCGGCAAGACTCGGGGAGTCGACACGGTGACAGCTATGACTCCGTCTTGAGATTAGACCGACGAGGGACAGACGTGGTTGAAAGTCCGAGAGATGGCAGCAGGTGGAAGCATTGCAACGATGCGACCACGTGTTGTAGTGCATGCCATCATGACGATGAAAGCTAATTTGCGTCAATTTTGAGGACGTCCAGGGCAGCACGAAACCAGCGTTGTGTGGAAGGCATGTTGGGCGAGCTCAGATTGGATTTAGAGATCGAGGTGGTTTTTCAGCGATTTTGCGGTGACGGTGGACGTCTTCGGTGGGTCCCACGATGTTTTTGTTGCTACATCTATGTGGTAAATAGTACTAGACGACCCACTATTCACGGTCCTTAACTTTGATTTTATCCATCAACTGCTCGGTAAAAATGGATAATATACCAAGTTCTATGCAATATGTTTCCTAACAATAAGAAATTCCACCAGTTTTATGCATCTACATCTTTTGCAAGGATTATATATGATTTAGTGCATAAATACCGCAAATGGTGGAAGAGCAATTTTAGCCCATAACAAGGGGATGAGACCACAGAATGGAGGCCTCATTTGGACATCTCGGAACAAGAAAACAAGATGAATTTAAACATGGTCCAGGAATTATCCAAATTTAACATCACCGTGTCGAGGTACTCGTCGAGGCGATTAAATTGGACAACTTTTCAAACTAAACTATTTTTTAAAAACTAATAAGCTTGCTAAGCTTAATTACTGGAATTAATGTAAGGGGAAGAAGCTAGGAAGCAATAAAAAGTGCTTACCTGCTTGAGTGGAGCGAGGAGCAACGGGTGTAGCCACGGCGGCAGGGAGGCCGACTGTTCTGCCTCTGGTCTGGACAAACCATGGACGGCGGCGGCGCGGCCACGCCTGCAGGCTACGCTTTAGGCCTTGTTCGTTTTAGCTAAGTGCAGCGTAGTGTTTCACTGTAACAAAATTTGTCTTTTTATATAGCCCATTTGGTTTAATAGTTTGTAACAATTTTTGTAAGGCTTTAGTAGTCCTCTCAATGATCGTAAAACTATTTTTAAATTATTTTTTTAGAATATTTAAACCTTGTTTCAAAGACACTCATTTTTTCCTAAAACGCTATGCTACGCTTGTCAACCCTCATTTTATACTTACCAGAGGGCCGCAGTACATATGCACTAGACCCTGGATTAGTACTCTAGTGCGTGCAATACATAGCCGAGTATCATGCAGACATACATTTCATTATTCGAAGAGTTACATACCTGATTGTATGATGCAGGCTTAATATTAATTAAGCCGAAGGGCCAGACAATGGTTAAAGGTAAACCATCAGAGTCAGCAGAGCATATAGGTTTAATCGCAGTATCTTCCAACGGCTATGCAATCCTGTAGACGACTGGAGCAAACCCTAAACTGTATCATGGCCATCGTAGCCAAGTCATCTCCCTTGCGACACTTGGGCAAGTCCTTCTCCTTAAGGTTAATCTAAAAGAGTGGAAATATACAAGGTCAGCGCCATCCAAACACTGGCTAGTTAACACTTCCCTTAATTCATTTAGTGTAGAAGGCTTTATTTGGAGGAGAGGGTTATTTTATTTGCGTAATGCCAAGTTTATAAGACTTTTGGAAACAACCTAACTAGCAATTCACTATCACTTGTATTGTTATGAATAAATCAGAGGTTTTCTTCATAACCATGCATCCCGAACCCAACTATCAACCATATACGACAATCCACACACAATTCGACCAACCTCCAACCATAAACCCAACCAGCTTAACCAATCACCTCAATCCATACCAGCTTATACACAATCAACACCCCAAATTGACCATCCCTCGATCATCAACTCAACCAGCTTACACAATCACCATTCCAGCCAAGACTTTATAGTCTTTCCCCTGGTTGCTCCCAACCAGACTTTCTCCTGGTTGCCCCCAACCAATCCTAGTTCTGCCATCCTTCCAGGATTTGGCGAATCCTGTTGCGGACCACACATGCCATGGCGTGATCACCTCAGCCTAGTAGGGTTGCTAGCCCTCCCTAGCCGACCGTCACCCTGGGGATGTGTGGCCTTAACCACTATCCAGTGAGGGCCAATACCGCCTTAACGAGACCGGTCCCGAGGGCCTCCAGAGCGCCATTAACCGCATCCACGTCCCGTGCTCCGTGCGATGGCCACGCGTTGTATTGGAACCAACCTGGGCAGCGATCTTTCCGCTACGCGTGTTTATCCGTGCTCCTCCTGGGTAAGCCCTGGCTAAACCCAGCACTAGGCATCTCCTGCCTTAATCATCCCTCAGGATGTCGAAATCTATCTAGGGGCATCCCACCATTCTTTCTCTACTTCCACGGTCATCGACCACACCACACCACACACTTGGACTTTCCCAACCGACCGACCCAACCGATCAAGTATCCCCATATCTATACCAACAAACACAATCAGCCCAACATGCATCTACCAGCCCTAACTGTCACATGTCAAATCATATTGAATGGGTATCATGAATGTCCGGTGAATATTGGTTCACCGTTCCGTGGCGATTAGCCAGAAGATTTATTAAGCCTAAGCCGGTCTAAGCAAGTTTTACCCATTAGGTAGGGTTAAAATGGTTACCAGACTAATCATAGGCTAACAAGATCAATGACAATCAAGGCAGTCATTAAGGCTAAACGCTTCAAGGCAGACATGTATAAGTATAACATGATTGACAATTAGGCAATCTAATAAGCATGCATCTTTAGTAGTTAAATAACATAGTTTAAGGAAAACTGGGCAATGAACATGATATTAGCGATGTTAATCCGCACTAAGGAAAGTCGCTGGCTCTCCCTAATACGGATCACATCTAAAAAGTAAGTGTTAACTCGCATGGACAACTTGTATCCCAACCGTGAATCTTGATTAGCCTCGAGATCCTCCTTAAACCCTTGGGGTCTACCGACAGGAACCAAATGACACAGATAAATACCATGCTGCGTGAAAACATGGTACATGATACGCAATCGCTCCTACAAGCATAATAGCGAGTCTACGTAGGCTTCCCTAGCATCTCTATGTTAATCCTACGAAGAGTCTCCCTCGAGTTTCTATAAGGAGGTAAACTTTATAGGGGGCTCACGGTGCGGTATGCCGGTTAAGTTTCCTTGCCGAGGTTTAATCTTCCGTCTATAAATAGGTGTACGCGTTATAATTTGGATTATATTACCTATGCTCGTTATCATCCTTCTTAATAGTTGTCATGGATTTCTTACGAGACAGTGTGTATCATACTTTAGCCATGATTTTTATCGATGGGAATTGTTCCTAGCTATTAATTAATTCTGGGTATATGATAATTTATACGTAATTCTCCTACATCCATCCCTGCGTAGTTCTAGTTGCTGTTAACAAGCGAATCATTCTGGTTTGCCTTCTATATAGGAAAATATTGCGCAAGTTCACTAATCACTTACCCATGCAACAACAAGCATGACGCATGAACGACCTAGGTTTTACCCTTGGCATAAATGCCCAAATGATATGCTCTGGATGTCAGAGTGCATTAAGTAGTATTTAACAATATAATAGTTTTCTATTCCCCAAAATGCGATTTCGTACGATAAGATCGTAATAAGGTGATTACGGTTTAATTCTAGGCGACTTAAGATGACGTCTTTTTGGAACTCAATCTACGAACGGGGTAAGGATTATCGAAGTGGACATACACTAGGTGCTTATAAATGAAGGAGATAATCCTAAGTTATATCCATTAATACTTATTTTCTAAGTTTAGCTCCTTAAATAATTTAATAGGATATGAGTTAATTATTTGTTGGGTTTAGCAATTAAATAATCCGATGCATACACTCAAGCAGCAAAGGCAATTTAAAATGTTCTAAATTTATTAAGGCATTTTCCTAGCCATTATATTTTCTAACCAATATTTGGGTTCAAAACCTTAAATTAATATAACCAACAAATACCCTTACATTTCTTAATCATTTCTGTAAAGAAAAATCTACATTTTTAAATAACTGTGCCAATTTTCCCTTTTTACCAATTTTAGTTCTAAATTTCATTAGCAAGAAAGCCGATTCGGTTCCCTTTTTATATATGAAGGTACCATGGGGTTAATTACTTACATTGTGCAGGAAAATTTTATAGACAATGCTTAAGCCAACAATATGATAAATTTTGTGATGGGCTCTAGGAATTACCAATAATTTTGTTAAGAATTTAGGAGGTGTCTACGGGTTTTAAATAAATTATGAAATCATAATGTAAAATTAAGAAAAAGATTGCCATTGGGCTTTATACGATTTTATTAATCCAATTTTTCAAGTACACTATTTATTGAGATATTTTCCCAGGTTTCAAACCCACTGTAGTATTTTTTGTACAAAATTTCATAATTTTTGAATGTCGTTTGCTATTTTAAATAAATCCTACAAAGCGCTATCACACATAAAGTAACATATTTCGGGGCTTAAATAGCAAATCTGCCGTGGGCTTCTTTTGGGCCGAATTGGGCCGAACGTGGTTCGTCTGAGGACGCAAAGCCTTAGCTGAAAGCGTATTTCAAACATTACGTTTCCACTTATTAGCTCTTGGGGCCGATGGCCCACCTGTCGGCCACAAAAACCTCACTCAGTACTCGGCCCCACATGTCAGCGGCTCAGCCCTCCCCAGCACTGTTCTTCGTCTTCCTCCCGACGCACGCACAGGCGGCCATGAGCACCCCGCTGCGCTCGGCTAGCCGGAGCTAGAGGGCACGAAGGCTTAGGATATAGGGCAAAATGGAACGGCCTTGACGAGCCTCCTCCAAAGATGCGCACGGCACAGCTTGCGGTGCTTCCTAGAGGCGGCGCGGCGAGCGGCGATGGAGTAGCTATCCGGCAAGGTAAGCGAGCCTACTGTATAGATGTTTTCGACGTTCTAACTACCGTGCGAGCTTCAGGGCGTTGCGGATATGCTCACCGAGCTAATGGGAGGGCACGAGGAGGCATGGAGGTGGCCGGCGACGTAGGCGGCGACGGCGGCCAAAACACGAGCTCCGCGAGCAGGTCTCCTCGACAAGAATCAGCTAAAAGGGAAGGAGGGTAAAGGTTAGGGCATAGCCGGGATGCTCCAGCGAGCGGGAATCGCTTCGGAAGCTCACCAATCGACGGGCCCGAGCATCGCTAGGATTTGGGGAATTTGGGGATTTTTGGAGGGACGCTCCAACGGGGGCCGGCTCTGGTTTTAGGGGACTGGAACGTGGTGCTGTGAGTCCCAAGCAGGCACTGAGCGGCATGGCTAGGGAGTAATGGCGACGTGACGCGGTGAGGCTTGCCGGACGGTCATGATGGCGCGGCGCCGGACAGGTCGGCGCGAGCAGCGCGGCGTGGCGCGACCAGACGCGTGCGGCGCGGCGCGGCGCGACGTGCAGCGTGCGGCGCGGCGCGGCAGAGGTGTCAGAGCAGGTCTACAGAGCAGGGCAGAGTCACGTGTGAAGGGGTGAGAGTGGGAAGGAGAGAGAAGTTGCCTGCAATGTGTTTGATGGAATGCCCATAAGAGAAGGAAGAGAGAAGTTTGATTTTTATTTGCGTCGGAAATTTTATCTTTGGTTTTAAATTGATCCAATTGGTTTAAAATCAAACGAAATTTTGAATTCAACCAAGATTTGAAAACGCCGCAAAATTGGTTTGTTACAACGCTACAGTAAGCTGAAATGTACAAGGCCTAAGAGAGGCACTTAGAGATGGTACGGTCGGTGGCGAAAAGATGGGAGCGGATGAAGGAGGCCGACCGGCATGGCAGGGCCCGGCCGGGCCACCTTGCCCCCCATGTGCGCGCCTCACTTGCTCTCAGGTGCTTCTCCCAGCATTCCTGCATTTACCCAAGGTAGGGGATGACAGGTGGGGCTAGCCGATCTATAGTGGGGTCGACCGATCCATTTGAAGACTATTTTTTTAAATGCGGTGTAATTATTAAATATACCTTGGATAAAATTAAATATGATGAAATGAATAGAATAAAAAACGACGGGTTCGTAAATGAGACATGCAAATGCAGAACCTAGCTAATATGCATGAGATAAATACCGGTTTATCCTCCCTGCGAGTGCTCAAAATTTGAAGTACATGGGCTGAACTATCTCCATACCTTAGTTCTCATGGTCATCTCCTGTGATTGGAGACGATGGTACGGATGATTGTTGAATACACGAACCACGGGTATCCTCAATGTGCCGTGAATGTCACCTAACAGAGGGTGGGCCGAGTTGGCCATACCTTAGTGCGTATAACCCAGATCGTGTCTTGCCTTGCATGGCAAGGTGGGGCGCTTACAGAAGCCAATCCCAATATGGGAAGGCGAGATTGTAATTATTGACAAGTATGCTGCAGATAAGGAAAGATAAAGATAGGAATCTTACCTTGTAATTGGCCGGGACTCTTATCATGTAACCCTACCTCCCTCACTATATAAAAGGGGGTAGGGGACCCTGGTTCGATATACACACACAAGAATACTCATAACCCCAGAACATAGGACTAGTGTATTACCTCCACCACGAGGGTCTGGACATGTCTAACCCCTTGTCCCGTGGTACCATCGAGTCTTCAGATCCAACGCAATACACTATTTAAATCATTGCCGACGGTAACCCCTGGTTTACCATACATCGACAGTTGGTGGGCCAGGTAGTGGAGCGTTAAGATCAAAATCCGTCCAGCTTGATGGCGATAACTAATTAGATTGGAGCCATCTTCACCACCGACCAGGTTTTTCGTTTCGAGAGTCTGTATTTCATCACCAACAATCTCGCCAAGCTTTCTCTCACCAATCTGCACTAGATCCGATCTATCAACGATCCCTTCAACTGCATGAAGAAGATTGTACTCGCCGCATTGGACCAGATCCAAACCGGCGAGGCCTCAGACAACGATCCCCCCAAGGCTTCCGTGGACATAAACAACTCTAGCGTCCCTACACTCATGCTCCCATTCGAGTTGAGGAACTCCACCGCCACATACCAATAGGATGTTTGCCGGAGGCTTGATTCTTTTCCCATATAAGAGGAGCATTTGATCGAAGGTGTCTCCTGGATGGTGGGCGCTATCGCCAGAGGTCCGTACGAACCTAACATCCAGCGCAAGCCCACTCTCCGCTTCTCCCACTCCGAGTAGGAGGGCAGTACAGGAGATGTCCCGTTTATCGCGGAGTCTACGTGATTGAATAACAGAGGGCCAAGTCCCAGTGCCACCAGAACGAAGGGGCAGCCCATGCAGATCACCCCCGCCGTGACGACTGTGCTGAGTCTCTTCAGGCCAGGGCCCGAAACGTCAACGAAGACATACTATAGACAAAGATGGTAGACTAAGCCTTTTTCCATACTCCTCAATAGAATATTGTCGCTTCAAAGACACTCCTTGACAGCCTGGGTCCGATGATCCTGGTTGACAACCCCGCATCATCGATCGTGGCCCAGATCAAGGACATGGTGACGTCGGCCGCAATCCAGCATAACAATATGGATCCGAGGCCGAGAGCTCCTTCCGGCACTAGGACCAAAACGATGACCAGTTGGGTGGAGCGCTCCCACCATGAGTCCCATCACCACAGAGATGCCCGTGGAGGCCTCAAACGCGATCTCCGAGAAGACCTTAACGCCAGGTGACAGATTCGGCATATGAACAGCTGCGTCATGACGACGGTCGCAATCGATTCGGCGTCAGCACAGGTACCATCAAGTGAAAGGTACTACCACGATTACCATCGGCCAGGAGTCCTTCGACGGTCTCCCATACACCACGATGACGGGTCCATTAATGGGATGCGAACTTTCACTGCTCAGTGTTGACTTCAAATAGACATCAATTTTATACGTCAACATATTCCGAAATTCCAGCATTTCGAAGGGAAAATCAAGGTTTATACTAATATTTTTATTTATTCTAATAAAATTTCATAAGTTTTAGTGAGTTTTGGGTCTACAGGTACAAAATAGGAAGAACCGGAGCCGAACCGGGCAAAATGCTAGGCCGGCCGACCCACCCTAGGCCGGCCAACCTGGCCACGTCACCAATCCGGCTGCAGCTTTGCTCAAGTGGCATAAAAACACAAATTGAAGACATCTACACAATCCATTGCAGTCGATTTGATCAAATGGACACGGTTGCTTCACAAATGAGCATAGGATTCCCTTGAATTCCTTTCTTGTGCAACTTGATCCACCGTCTTAAGGGGTTAATCTACACCATCAAGCAAGCATACTAGAAGAAATCCACGGCCGGAAGGTGAAGAAGGTGGGTCTGCGACCCACCTAGGCCGGCCGACCACCTCTTGAGGCCCCTCGGATTCCCCTTTGGAGGATGGCAAGATGACACGTGTCCCAAGCCGTGGCACCCTCTCATTGGCTCTGGAACACTATAAAAGGACCCCTGCACCTCACTTTTGGAGAACACACAACACATTCCTCACTTTCGTTACACTTATTAGAGTAGCTCTTAGTTAGTAGTAGTTGGGAGTTAAGAGTCAAGTCGGGCTGAGGCTCGTAGTTCCGGAAGTGTCTTCAGGAATTCCGGTAATAGCTCTTGTACCCTTTCCTAATTGTTTCAATTAGTGAGATTACTTCATTCATTGCTTATGTGTTGAACTTTATTTGAGCTGAGTACATCTACATAAATGTGTTGTGTTGATTTGTCTTACCGGTAGCTTGTATTCGTTTGGAATCAGTTTAGGTTCTCACTCATATACTGTTAGAGCCAGGCATTTAACCTAAATCAACTTCTTTTCGGTACTGAGGAAGATTGATTAGAAATAGTAGCAGACGTGGTGTCTGAGACTAGGACTAACTCGGTTTACACTGGGCCCACGTATATGTGGTAGGTGGTAGGTGGTGACAGTCCTATCCATCCGTAGATACTAAGTATCTCATGTGTAACCCACATCATCCGGCTTTGGACCAGTAGAGCCAAATCGGAACGATCATAACCATTCAGGATTTCAATTCAGGATAGCGGGTGGTAGTGAATGTCCGAACTCCGACGACGAATACCAAGTGAACCACTGCTAGATTACCAAACTCACTCAATAAACTGAATCACACGATTTTGAGAACTTATTAAACTTGTCTCGTTGTCCCCCCAACTATCTATCTAGCTAGAGTAGCTTTCTTTTTTATTTGTGTGAATATTTATCGTGTGTGTGTGTCACCGGTCTTTTCATTTATCCTAACCCCTGTTACCTAGACTGTCTGGTATTTTAAATAATTAAGATATAGAGGATTGTCTCTTTAAACCCTCGTTCCCTGTGGATTCGATAACTCTAGGAATACTCCTGGTGAAAACTACAAGCGATATCTGTCCGCTTGCGGATTAATTTCTTTGAGCGTAAGTATCGCCAACAAGTTTTCTGGTGCCGTTGCCGGGGAATGCAGCGGTTTTTCAAAAGAGATAAAAATTGTTTCAAAACCTACATCTAAATTATTTAATCTACCAGCCTAGTTTAACGGGAATTACCCTGCTCTGTCTTTGTTCTGTGGAACTAGCAAAACGGTGGATGACCGGTTTTGATCTCCCAGAAAACTTCCGACAAAATCCGGAGTCACTGGTGCGAAGGACAAGACCTCGAGTCCTACCTCCGCAAATCTGTGTCTCTGAGTTATCAAACCTCACGAGCAATCCTTTCCTCGTCACCGAGACACCTTCATCAACGATGGCTGCCGAGAAGACCATTCTTGAATTCTCAGCCCCGTCAAGCACCAATGTCCCCACAGGACCTACCACCAATGTGGGTGACGATGGTTTCGAGTTGAAACCAGCTCTCATCAACATGGTTCAGGCGAGCCCCTTCTGTGGCAAGCAAACGGAGGATGCCAACGCACATCTGCAGCACTTCCTTAAAATCTACAGTACCTTCACCATAAAGGGTGCACCTCCTGATGCTGTCTGGCTACGCCTTTTTCCATTCTCATTGATCGGAAAGGCAAAACAATGGTTCTATGCCAACAAAGATGCAGTCTCAACTTGGGAGAAGTGCTCCAATGCCTTCCTCACCAAGTACTTTCCTCTGGGCAAGACCAATGCCCTGCGGAACAAGATTTCCGCATTCCAACAAAAACACCAAAGAATCTATTTCAGATGCCTGGGAGCAACTTCAAGAACATATACTGGCTTGCCCCCATCACGTGATGCAGGACTGGTTTATCATTCAGAGCTTCTATCATGGGCTTAACCGTACTGCCCGAGAGCACCTCGACGCTTCTTCTGGAGGAACCTTCTTTGCGCTCAGTGTGAGTGCTGCCCGCACTCTCATTGAGAAGATGGTCTCGAGTCAGGGTTGGAATGATGAGCGTTCGCAGCCGCGCACTCGAGGAGTCCACCAAATCAACGATATGGATATGCTTGCGGCCAAGATGGACTTATTAATGAAGAAGCTGGAAGCGCTGAATCAAACCGTTCAGGCGCTCGAGTCTCGCATGACTTGCGAGGTTTGCGGGAGCCTTGGACATTCTGGAGACAACTGCACCGAAACCCGACCGGAGGACGCAAACTTCATCAACAATGGGTTCCGACGTCAATCCAACTACACATTGGGTTGGAATTCGAGGCCGAACTTCTCCACCGACAACCGTCTTCGAGGAGGTAACAATGGCAATTTCAATCGTAATAAATCTCCTCTAGATGATGCAAATGCTCAACAAAAGTGAATGATAGCATTAGTAGGAAATTTCTTACTAATGATAAAATTCTTGAGAGCATTAATTCAAAACTAGAACGATTTTCAACTACCATGCATAGTCATAGTCAGATGAGCTTTAACAAAATGTTATAAACTCAAATTGCTCAATTGGCTGCTTCAATCCCTAAATTGCTTCGGGAAAGTTGTCGGGACAGCCGGAGGCTCCCCCGAAAGAAAATGCTAATGCGGTCGCAACCCGATCGGATAAAACTACCCGAGACCCACCGCAAACTAACGCTGCTGGGAAAGAAGATGATACTTCCGACGAAGAAGAGGAGAAAGGTGAGCACGATGAAGAACCAAGAGAGAAGCTGCCGAAGACGACGAGAAGTGAAGCGCGGACCAAGACAAGTCCCGCTAAATTCACCGACACGAAACTTCTACCCTTCCCACGTCGCCAACGCAAGTCAACTGCGGACGCGCAGTTTGTCAAGTTAGTTGAGGTAATCAAGCAATTATATGTCAACATACCATTGCTAGATTTGATGCAGGTACCGACATATGCCAAGTACCTGAAGGACATCCTCAACAATAAACACCCGTTGCCGACGTTCGAAGTCATTAAGTTGACTGAGGAATACAGTGCGGCAATCTTGAACACTCCCTGAGAAGAAGAAGGATCCTGGCTACCCCACTATCTCATGCTCCATTGGTTCACAACACTTTGAGCATGCTCTGTGCGACCTCGGAGCAAGCGTCAGTATCATGCCCAAGGTAATTTATGAACAATTGAATCATTCTACCTTGTCGCCTACTGGCATGATCCTGCAGCTGGCGGATCAATCGATTCGCCATCCAATTGGAGTCGCGGAGAACATACCAGTGAAAATTCAAAATTTCCTGGTACCCGTGGATTTCGTGGTGCTGGACATGGAAGTAGATACCAAGACGCCCCTCATTCTTAGGAGGCCATTCTTGAGCACAGCAAATGCGACGATCGATGTTGGTGTAGGAGAAATTCAGCTCAACATTAACGGCCGAGATGAAACATTCAACTTCAAGCCAATAGCTGAACAACACTCACAGGTACGCACATTTCGTGGTAAAAATCCTAAACCTGTGCAGGAGGAAACAAGGGCTATACCAAGACCTCAGGTGGATAGCCTCATTGCTACGCTGATGAGAACTCTTCAATTGTTGGACGAGCCATTGCGTCGTCCATATTGGAAGGGGAAGGAGAACAAGGGGAAATCCAAGCCCCGTCGGAAGAAACATGCGGTCGAGAAATCGGAGCTGCAAGGGAAGATCTACGCCGCTCAAAAATCTTAGATCAAACAAGTGTGGCGTAAAAAGGAAATTCAACCGGTCGCAGCAACTTCGGCTGCGGAACCAATTCAAGACAATTGAACGTTGAAAGCGGTCCGACTCGTCGACCGCGGAAACAAAAATTCGAGCCTTCACCAGGAGGTAAGCCGGAAGTTTATCTTGCATTCATATTTATTTTTCGTGCATTTTCCACTGCATATTTAATTTTTACCATGCATTTAGCCTACCTATAAAAATACAAAAATATCAAAAAACTGTTTTGGTGGAAAAGTGGGGCCGGCCGGCCCCACCTAGGCCGGCCGACCCACTTCTTTCAGCCAACCACCCCCAAGTGGGTGGGTCTTTTCACCACTCTCTACCACTCATTTTCCACTACACCCACCACTCTATCCATATAGGCACTAGGTAGGGTAATTTGTCTTTCTTAATCTTGCATTTTTGTCCCATGTTTATCACTAATCATGCATTAAGAAAATCTATAAATACGGGAGTGACCTGCTGGTTGAGATCGCATTCCTGAGGTGATTGCATGATCTCGCCTGCAGCTCTCCTCTGCACTGCATATTTGCTTTCATCTGCATGCATACTATCAACTAAAAGTTGAGCAAAAATAATTTTTGTGGAGGCAAAGGACTACTAACCTTGAAGACTAATTTTGGACGACTAACCCGTAAATACTTTCGTATATCCTTCGGGTTTTTGTTCGTCCTAACCCTTGCAGAAAAAATGTCGTCATGGTATGGTAAGTTTGGCCGCACCATCGCTAAGGGAGCGAAGGGCGTCCACAAACGATTCAGCTCGTCCAGCTCGGATCGGACTCATACTCCGACCGAGGTCGTGGAGAGCCAATCTGGGGATACGATGTCCGTGGATTCCTGATTTTCGCGGTACCACGACGAATATTCTGAAGCCCCAACAACCTTCGGGGCTGGCCCAGCCCTAGGGATGAGGATTTTGGTGTCGGAGGAGCAAATTGTGGTCCATACCGACCGAGAGCGGCAAGTCTTTGAAGTGCTGAGACGCCGGTCTTTTCAGCACACACGGAGTTATGACCCGACGTTGCTGATCAAGACCGGCCTGCTGGACGAGTTCCACGAAGCCTTCCGATCCGTCGGATGGGAGAATTTCGCGCCCATCATTGAAAAAGGTTCGCGCCTTCTAACCCTTAAATTTCTTAGTACTTTACGCATTCTTGATGGTGGAAATAGATACTATTTTAGGCTCTTTAATGAAGAATTTGATTGCTCGTTAAAGAACCTAACTAGATATCTAGGATTCTCCATCTTGTGTAGAGTTACTCCTGATAGGTTAGCAGGTTTTGATCGCGATGAATTCTGGGAATCTATTTCTGGAAAAGGGTATAGCAACACTAGCAAACCTCGCATGAACGATATTCACAACCCCACACTTAGGTTCATGCATAGGTGGCTAGCAATGGTGATTAATTCTAGGATAGACATGCGCACTGTGCGTCTCGATAAGCTGCAGTACCTTTTTGCAATGGTCAACAAAAAGACTGCCAACCCGACCGCAAATATAGTAGTTCACTGGGTAGAGATGATAAACCAAAAGGGGGATATTAACTGCACGTCCCTAATCACCCGCATTGCGGAAGGTATGGGACTGTTAGAACATTGCGAATTGGCCTTTCTAGACACACAATTCCAAACAATAGGAAATGACCATTTTATCCAAGGCCATATCCTTCGGGTTGATGAGTCAGACGCTCATTTCATGAGATTTCCGAGCACCACTACTGAGATCCGTCTGCCTAATTCAAGACTCGGAATCTACAGAGCCCGGACGCTGACCATCGATTTTAGAGCCTTGGAACCCCATAGGCATAGCGTCTTTGGCCCTGTGACATGCAGCCGCGCATGCCAGCAGCAAGAGCAGCCTAAGCCCAGTAAGCCCCACCACGATCAGTGGACGAGGGCAGCTGCGGCCCCTCATCACTCCGACTATAGTGCGGGTTGGGATCAAAGGAATCTGTCCGCCTTTGCTCCACACGAGTATGGAGGTTGGGGCATGCACAACTATGAGGCCGGTAGCTCACGACAGTATGATGCCGGATGGACCCACTCACCTCGTGAACAAGGACTCAAGATAGGACCGTCGTCGGCCGGCTACTCTTCCTACTTCGAGCCCTTCGCACAGGACGTCCATGCCTTAGGACAGAGAATGGATACCTTAGTTGATGACATGGGCCACGTACACCAAACGTTGGCCCAGCACACTAGGTACCACGAGGACATCACCCGTGACCTTAGAGCCAACACCACCGCAACACAAGCCACGAACGATGCCCTTGCGGCATGGTTCCAGCATATTGGTTTTGACCCTCCAGCTCAATAGGTGTGTCCTGCTCTCCGTCGTTGCTTGCTGTTGCCGCCTTGCTTAATGTCTTGCCGTGCCTTGCTAGTACCCTGCCGGATGAGTTCCCAGTTTTTCTCGCCTTCACTGCTTTGCCCTGCCAAAAATCTCATTTTGCCTTGCCCCACATGTGAATAAATTTAGCTTTGTTCTTAGTTAATAGTAAGCCTCGTAAAAAAAATTTGCGAAATCTAAAAATACCAAAAATATTTCCCTTTGAATAAAATATATAAATGTTGATTTTACCTAGAAAGGATATGATGAACATTGCTCTATTATTGTGATATAAATGCTGAGTCTACAATTTAGTACTCTCATTTAAGTTCGACAATTATTGGTATGAGTAGTCATCTTGTTTAATCTTGCTCATTGAGTGTTGACATTATTGAACCAATTCTAAGTTGTTGAGGGATATGATATAACAGAGATAAGGACCTCGTTACTTATGCCCCTGCTAAGGCATGGTCTCGGAATTTATTTCGAAAAGAGAAAATTATTTTGAAGTTCCTCATTAGACCTTTTTCATCCTAACAGAGCCAAAAATGCTAAATAAATTCAAAGCCTTCATTCAGCCACTTTGGTTGTGTTGAGTTTTGTCAAAAGTAAATCCTTAGGAATTAGTGCTCTTCAAAGCTAGTCATTTCCTTTTGCGTACCCTTTGATTGCTAGCCTCTTGTATCTGGTAATGCTGAATTCCACATTGGGATACGGGCATGCATCTCGCCAGATATTCCTTCCTACATAAATAAGCCAAGTTCTTTTTTGTGAGTCCACCATATACCTACCTATTTGGTCCACTAAAAAGACTTCCAAAATAATAAAAGAGTCATTCCGCAAAATTATAGAAAAATTGAGGCAGAGAAAAAAAAATGAAAGAAAAGAGGAAGAGAGAACCATCATCTCCTTCTATCTTTATTGGAAAAAAAATTTGCCTCCCAAAACTATAGATTGAGGAATGATCTCAAATCAAATAAAGAAGTCAAGTAGATCTTTCCATAAACACAAGATCCGATGGGGCGGACTCATTAGTACCCCTCATCACTTGCACTTGTGTTTCTTCATTCCTTTGGCGTGAGTTCATTCTCTCCCTCATCCCTGGACGATATTATTCTAATGACCAGAATGCGAAGTGGTACGAAATTCCCAAGGATCTATTTTTGACTTTACAAAACTATACAACCTAAGTAGGCCACATTTCCATACCTATGAGCTCCATATAAACTTTAGAATAGGAGGACAGAAGGCCATCAAGAAAAAGGCCTGGGTGAGGATTAAATACCACCCAGAGATCTAAGAGTAATAATGAGGAACTAACATTTTAAAAAGAAAAACCCCGAGACATAGCTTGAAAAGGGCTGAGTTGACAAAGTTATATCAAAGTTATTCTATCTTTCAACCGCTAAAAGAAAAGGGGAGATTTCGAAAACCTCATGAGTTTGACAAAAGTTGGGGTACACTTGTACGAGTTTTTGTCAACAAATAATGTGGTACAACCTTATATGCTTAGTATTTATTGAATAATAATATTGATGCAATCCTGATCCACCGGGTTCTCATTTGAGCTCTTTGCCCGAGGACGAGCAAAAGTTCAAGTTGGGGGTGTGTTGACGTCAAATAAACACCAATTTTATACGTCAACATATTCCGGAATTCCGGCATTTCGGAGGGGAAATCAAGGTTTATACTAACATTTTATTTATTCTAATAAAATTCCATAAGTTTTGGTGAGTTTTGGGTCTACAGGTACAAAATGGGAAGAACTGGAGACGAACCAGGCAAAATGCCAGGCCGGCCGACCCACCCTAGGCCGGCAGACATGGCCACGTCACCAATCCGGCTCCAGCTTTGCTCAAGTGGCATAAAAATTCAAATTGAAGACATCTACACCATCCATTGCAGTCGGTTTGATCAAATGGACACGGTTGCTTCAGAAATGAGCATAGGATTCCCTTGGATTCCTTTCTTGCGCATATTAACTTGATCCACCGGCTTAAGGGGTTAATCTACACCATCAAGCAAGCATCCTAGAAGAAATCCACGGCCGGGAGGTGAAGAAGGTGGGTTGGCCGACCCACCTAGGCCGCCGACCCCCTCTTGAGGCCCCTCGGATTCCCCTTTGGAGGATGGCAAGATGACACGTGTCCCAAGCCGTGGCACCCTCTCATTGGCTCCAGAACACTATAAAAGGACCCCTACACCTCACTTTTGGAGAACACACAACACGTTCCTCACTTTCATACCACTTATTAGAGTAGCTCTTAGTTAGTAGTAGTTGGGAGTTAGAGTCAAGTCGGGCTGAGGCTCGGAGTTCCGGAAGTGTCTTCGGGAATTCGGGTAATAGCTCTTGTACCCTTTCCTAATTGTTTCAATTAGTGAGATCACTTTATTCATTGCTTATGCGTTGAACTTTATTTGAGCTGAGTACATCTAAATAAATGAGTTGTGTAGATTTGCCTTACCGGTAGCTTGTATTCGTCTAGAATCAGTTTAGGTTCTCACTCATATACTGTTAGAGCCAGGCATTGAACCTAAATCAACTTCTTTTTGGTACTGAGAAAGATTGATTAGAAATAGTAGCAGACACGGTGTCTGCGAGACTAGGACTAACTCGGTTTACACCCAGGCCCACGTATATGTGGTAGGTGGTGACAGCCCTATCCATCCGTAGATACTAAGTATCTCGTGGGTAACCCACAGCGTCCGGCTTTGGACCAGTAGAGCCCTATCGGAATGATCATAACCTTTCGGGATTCCAATTCAGGATAGCGGGTGGTAGTGAATGTCCGAACTCCGACGACGAATACCAAGTGAACCACTGTTAGATTACCAAGCTCACTCAATAAACTGAATCACACGATTTTGAGAAGTTATTAAACTTGTCTCTTTGTCCTCCCAACTGTCTATCTAGCTTGAGTAGCTTTCTCTTTTATTTTTGTGAATATTTATCGTGTGTGTGTGTGTCACCGGTCTTTTCATTTATCCTAACGCCCGTTACCTAGACTGTCTGGTATTTTAAATAATTAAGATATAGAGGATTGTCTCTTTAAACCCTCGTTCCCTGTGGATTCGATAACTCTAGGAATACTCCTGGTGAAAACTACAAGCGATATCCGTCCGCTTGCAGATTAATTTCTTTGAGCGTAAGTATCGCCAACACTCAGCTTCGCCGAGTGGTTTGGATCGAAGGATTCAATCCCAAGGGCATCATAAAAGTTCGATGGGGAACGAGATCTAGAGGCATGGCTCCAGGTCTACGCTCTGGCTGTCAAGGCGGCTGGAGGAGATCAGATGATGTCAAACTATTTGCCCATCACATTTACCCCACCTGCTCAAGCCTGGCTAATTTATTGCCAATTTTCAAGGCACCTATGGGGGTCGGAACTCCGTGGGACCTATATTAATTACATCAGAAGAGGAACTAGACCTTTTGCGAGTTCATCGGCGCTTCACTCAAAACATGAACTCTATACGAGACGTCCCAGACATGGTGGTCATCATCACGACTTTTGAGAAAGGGATCAGCAATCCCGTTATGATCAAAAAGATGTCCCAAAAGTCACCAACTATAGTCAAGGAGATGTTTGCCATGTCTGACTGGTACGCCACCGCTTCGGACGCCTTGGCCGAGCGCCAGCAAGAACGTCTGAACCCGAAGAACAAGAAAGATCAGCCCAATTCTAGTAAGCAGAAGAAGAGGACAAGAGAATAATTGGTCACAACGGCGGAACGCGGTCAGCCTCGACCTCCGTGCATGGAGGACTACAATAGGGTAATGGACGCACCCTGCCCATTCCATCCTAGAGGCAAGCACGCTGCCAAGGATTGTTTCACCCTAAAGAAGTTCGCCCAAGAGCACAATAAGAAATCGGATCTTGACGCTGAGGAGGGAAACAAAAAGCGCGACCCTGCCGCGAAAATTGTCACTAGATGGAGCGTGAGCTTAACTATATATTTGGGAGATCAGCAGCGTACGAATATAGGTGGAAGCAAAAGATTACCACCAGGGAAGTCAACGAGGTCATGCCGGTTACCACCCGATACCTAAGGTGGTCAGAGGTTGCCATCACTTTTGACTGATTGAATCACCCTGAGCATATACCATATCCAGGGAGGTAATCCCTGGTACTCGATCCAGTCATCCGCGGGATCTAGCTCAAAAAAGTGTTGATTAATGGACATAGTGGGCTCAATATACTATGTTCGAAGGCCTTTGATGATATGAAAATCCCCCGCACTGAACTATAGCGGGCATCATCACCATTCCACGGGGTAATCCCCGGGACATCGCTATACCGCTCAGCCAAATCACCCTCCCCGTCACATTTGGAACGAAAGAGAACTTTCAGACCGAACTCGTTATATTCGAAATTGCGGAATTAGAGGCAACAAATCACGCCATCTTGGGATGACCAGGGCTAGCCTAATTCATGGCGATCCCACATTACACTTATCTAGTATCAAAGATGCCGGACCCGAGAGGCATCATCACAATATGTGGTGATGTCAAGCAGTACTTCGTCTGTGACTAGGAATGTTGCGAGTGAGCCCAAACCCTGGAAGCATCTGTTGACTTGGAAAAGGTCCTAGTGGCGGTCGCAACCTTGGAGGATGATGGCGGTCTCCTAGCCAGGAAGTAGGCCATGATGTCCGTCAAGCTAGACGAAGGGACCAAGAAAATAGCCCTTGACCCGTCTAATTTGGCAAAAACGGCTCTGATTGGGACTGGGCTCGACCTCAAATAGGAAGACGCGCTTGTCACCTTCCTCCAAGCAAACAAAGATATATTTGCTTGGAAACCATTAGACATGCCAGGAATCCCTATGGAGGTGATTGAGCACTCTGTAAATATAGATGAGAAGGTGAAGCCTTTCAAGCAGCGGCTTTGGTGGATTGCGTAGGATCGTCATGATGCCATCAGGGAGGTGAACTTTTGGCGGTTGGTTTCATAAAAGAAGTCTATAAGAGCATCCACACGAGGCTCGGTAAAACTCTTGTGGCGAGCTACTCTGCCGAGATTCAAATATCTGATTGCGGTGGTGGCGGGCGGAAGAAGCGGCGAGTCTTTGGAGGCGGTGATGTAGGCCCTTGACAGGGGGCCTGCTGCACATGCTCTAACACTAACTAGTTGGCAAACCCGGTCTTGGTGCAAACGAAAAACAAAAGTTGGCTCATGTGTGCCGACTACACTAACCTCAATAAGCCGTGCCCAAGGATCCATTTGGATTGCCTCGAATCAACCAAGTGGTGGACTCAACCGCCTGAACGCATATTCAGGGTACCACCAGATCAGCCTCAAAGAGAAAGACTGCATCAAGACCTTCTTCATCACGCCGTTTGGTGCCTTCTGCTACATCATGATGCTTGGACCAACGTGGAGGCCTATGTCAACGATGTTGTCGTCGAAACTCGAGAAAAAGACGACCTCATTACTGACTTGACTCAAACATTCCAAAGCCTCATGGTTTACAGAATGATGTTAAACCCTGAGAAGTGTACTTTCGGGGTTCACTCGGGAAAGCTACTCGGTTTTATTGTGTCTCATCGCGGTATCAAGGCTAACCCGGAAATTGTAACATCCTCATTTTTTTATGGAAAATAAAAATCATGCATGGCATTTGCATAAATTAAATTTTTATGCAAAAAAATTTGAAAGCATAAAAATGAGTATGTTACTTTAAAAAAAAGGTAATTTAATTTTTAGTTATAGACAAAGGCTTTTGTATTTGTAAAATTTAAAAGAATATATAGAGGACTTTTCAAAAATAAAATTTATATTTTGTATTAAATTATTGTATTTGATAAATAGTTTTTATCAAGAAAGAAAATATATTTTTCTTATATTATATTTGTTTTGGCCCTATTAATTATCTATTTTCCTCATCTAATCCCTTTCACCTTCATTGGGACCACTTGTCATTCATCCACCTTTCCTTTGTCCTCCCATTTTCCCTATTTCTTTTCCACTTCTATTTTTCTCTCCCCTTCCTTTGTTCTCCTACGCAGGCTCTCCATGACCTCCCTGCTCCTTCATGCATGCATGAAGTGGAGGAGTTTTACCTCAATTACTCCAATTCCTTTATGACCATCAAGGGGGATATAATGCTGGCAGTTTTTACTTGTTGGGTCTTATTTGAAGCCATTTTGCGCAGCTCCTCCATCTCCCTCCCTTCTCTCCTTTTTCTCTTTCTTTTTCATCCATCGCGCAACACCTCTCCGTCTCCCTATTCATGCGCAGCCATCAAGTGAGACGAGGGGCAAGTTCTTTCATCTTCTCTAGTGGCCACCTTGACTTGTTAATGGCAACAATTTTTACTTCATCAGTGGCCATATTGAAGCACCATTGAGCAGCCAAAACCGCTCCATCTCAACTTAATTCATCGATAAAGATACAACCCGAGTTGCTCTTCTCTCTTTGGTTCCTTCTCCAAATTCGGTTCGGGTAAGCGTCTCCATTTGAATTCCATTGAGGGAGACCTTATTCATATGCCCTTTTCTCCATTCTGCCAATCATTTTCAGGAGAGCTGCCCAAACTCCAGAAATTCGTCGCCGAAGGTGCTCCATTCTTCATCACGGCTGAAGAGTTCGTCGCCAAATTCTTCTGTGCCGAGGGGTAATCCACCTTTCCTAGATCATCACTATAGCTAGGAGAGTTTTTTCCCTCGGTCGATTTTGTCGGAGCTTCACCGGAGGTACTCGTTATCGTTCGTCTCATCTTCCCCGACGTTCGCAATTCCAGAAAGCCCCTCCCCATCCTCCATCTCGACAACGTTCAGCCAAAGCGCCCTGCGCTGCCGCACCACGTCGCTACGGCCGCCGCCGCTTCTTAGTCGCGCCGCCCCCTCGGTCCTTCCCAGCCCAAGGTGCCACCTCCACTACCCTCGGCGACCCAGCGCGCACCTCCACCGCCCCTTCCCCTAGCCCCAGCGTCGCCGGCGAAGGCACCGTCGTGCAGCCCCCGCGACGTCCGGCGCCGCACCGCCGATTCGCGCCGTCCCACACCGCGCCACCGCTGCCGGTGAGTTCGCCGTTCCAGCTCCGTCCCGTGCCAACGCTCTCCGCCGCCGTCCCCCCTTCGGAGAGCCGTCGTCGCCGTAAACCCGAGCTGCCGCCCCGTTGTCTCTACTCTGGGTCACCGACAGGTGCGCCCCACCTATCGGGCGAACCTCAATAAAACGTCCCTCCCTTCAGTCTCCATTCCGCACACCTGTTGGGCCCAAACCAGCCCATTTAGCCTTGGAGCCCCAGCTTGTTTTCTCTGTACTTTGTAATTTACCTATAGCTTCAAATATTCATGAAATATTCTCTGTAGCTCCAAAAATTGTGAAACCAATTTTGTTATGTTCATAAAATGTTTTAGTATTTTACGGCCAAGTTTGGTACTGTCTTTGCACAGTATGATTTAGTTGAGATTTATTGTCTAAGCTATACTTTATCAATTTTAGCAATTAATATACGTATTTTAAAATTTCAAAATCAATTTTGCAATTTAATATGAACAGAAATATACTTATTTTAAAACTTTCATGCGCATTTGCATTCATGTAATTTCTCGTTATTTCTCGCATTGTATTTATTTTGTGATCTTTTGTACACTAGGTACGAATTTTGTTGACGTCGCCGATTTGGCAAGAGCCGGTGTTGATTTTGGAAATCAAGGCAAGTGCTGAATCATTGACACCTATGCTTGTGAAATTTTTTGATAGATTATTTAAAATCATGCTATGTTAAAAACTAAAAATGCTAATTAGTTAGTTTAGCTAGCCCCTTCCAATATTATTATTCGTATTAAAATTGTCCTTGTTGCCATAGGTTCTTATTTACCACTTATTTATATTGCCATACCCATGATCTAGGTTTTGCATGATGCTTAGGTTTCTTAGACCCCTTTAATCTTACTTGTGTTGAGTTGTCTCTATATGCTATTATGATGTAATTTTAAAGGGCGATCATTCTCGCCATGTTTTAAAATGGGTTAGATGATAGTGGGGAACTATCGGGGCAAAAATGTATTTTGCAAAGCCTGATTGGGGTGGCTGGATGTAAGGTGGTGTACATTATGCCACGGCCAATGTTGCATGAGACTCGGGCCCAGTGTGGGACCCACCCTGATTTCCTAAGGATCGTTTCCTTGAGGTAGTCGAGCTAAGTACTACAGTACGATTATGTGTGCTGGAATGGAACAAACTTGACTAAGAACCCATCGAATTATTGGTTTGCACACCCTGCATGGTGGAGAAGGTGCAGAAGATCTGGACATCGTCCTTCAGGGTCAAGAGGGGAACACAGCCAACGGGAAGCAATCCTGCACTGCGGGGAATCCTTAGAGGAGGTGCCAACCAAGAGCTAGATGGTTAAAGGTCCCATTACGATGTTCTCCGACGGGAGGCATTGTATCACATGGGTAAATTGTGCAACCTCTGCATAGTGCACAACTATCATGATATTCTTGCTCGAAGTCAAGGGCGGACAACGGGGAGCTGCCTTTCTGGTAGTTTTAACATTTTGTTTTTCAAATGCTTTTAAAGGGAAAACCACGACAAAAGTCGTGTGTTTTTTGTTTTCTCCTCATAGGGTACTGTGAGCATGGGATTGTAGATTCACAGTGGGGAGCCGTGAATAGCCAGTTGGGCAAAACCGGCAGTCGCTGAAAATTGTGAAATCAAATGATTCAAATGTTTGTTTTTCTAATACTTTCCATATTTCAAAACATAGGGTGAACTTTACAAAACTAGCTTCCTCCTTTGTAAGCATTTGTTGCATATAGTTAGCCTTGCTTGTTGAGTATTCGCGTAGTCACCCCACCTTTCATGCGGGCTGCTCATTCTAACAAGCAGGTTTCCACTAGAAGAAAATGTTCCCTAACGACAAGGTGTACGAGGATGAAGGCTTCACCAACAGGACTCAAGATGAAGATCATCCGTCGTCTAGCAACGCTAACTACAGCTTGCCTGTGGAAATCTTCTTGTTTTGCTGTTTTGAAGTTGAACTTGTATTTTAGTTTTTTGCTTTTGTAAGGCCTGCGTGCCTACCTTTTGTAATAAATGCCACGCTGGTGCTTACTCTGATGTAAAGGCCACCTTGGCTAATATTCTGATGTAATAAAGTTTGTTCGTTTGATGGCTATGATCTAAGAGTTGTATATCTGTGTGCTGTAGCTACTGATCCAGTGACTAGAATATGTAAAGTAAAGAAGGGACTCGACTACGTTTTCGGGTATCTACAGAAACGATCAATGTGATCATCAAGATGGAAGCCCCAACTTCTCAGAAAGATGTACACAAGCTCACTGGCTGTATGGTGGCACTCGGCCGATTCATCTCTAAGCTAGGCAAGCGGGGAATGCCATTTTACAAGATCTTAAAGAAACAGGATAGGTTCCTGAGGTGCAACAAGCTTTCAAAGATAACAAAAGTTCCTCACCACCCCGCCCGTTTTGGTTTTACCCGTGCCAGAAGAGCCTTTTCTGCTTTACATAGCGGCCACGACTCATATGGTCAGTGTCGCCATCGTTGTGGAGCAGGAGGAGGCTGGGCATTCTGATGAGGACATCACTGACGAGCTCGCTATCACTGACGAGCTTGCTGATGGAGTAGAAAAGAGACAAGACGGCATGAATCCCCATGCCCTACCATTCAAGCCTTCATCAAAGAAAGTTCAGAAAGTTAGTTACAAGGTTCAAGAAGTCACCGACCACCGGGCCCAAGTTGAGGGGACGTCGAATTCGCTGCCGAGCCCGGTTCGGACTTTCAGGACTAGTACACCTTCAAATGGACGCCCAGATCACATACGACGTCCAAATGAGGCAAATAAGGACTCTACGGAAAGCTTACAAGATAAGCATTCCAACGGATCCAACCAAGCCCTCAAATACATTCCGAGTCAACAAGAATCACAAAAATAACTGATGAACAGAAACTTTCCGGCGCTATGTCGTCGTATTTTTTGGCCCAAAGCCCGTGTACCCCTAGAGTTAGGGTTAAGCATGTGTGGGCCCCTTTTTGGGTGCCCTTCCTCTGGCCACCGCCCTATATAAGTCCCACGCCGTGTTTCATCTTAGTTGGGTTTTGTTTAGTTGATTTCGTCACTGTCGTGTGAGATTTCGCCTTGTTCTTCTTGTGTCGGCTAGACCAACAGGACCAAGTTTCTGAACCCCATTATCCTTAATATATTTTCGCAATTGAGATTGCTTATCATGTGTTCTTGCTCGTTCTTTGATTGCCTGTAGGAATCATCCTTCGTGGACAGGTCGATCGTGCCTCTGGTTCGGTCGATAACAATCGTCGTGGTGGTTTAGCGATCGCCGGGATTTCCAGTTCCTTTGTGGGGTTGGAAGCCGGATCGTTTAGGTCTCCGTGACACCTACCGAGTTATCCTTGTCGTTTCTCACCAAAAGATCGGAACCCGCGTTCGCGCCCATCAAGTGGTATCAGAGCATCCGGTTGCCTGGTGAGAATTTTTGTTTAGTAGATTGATTTCATACCTAGAGTTCGGAAAATTGCCACACAAAAAATTCCAAGCCCTTTGAGCCTTTACTATTACCGCATAGTTTAATTCTTGTTGAATTTGCATTGCATCGTCGAGTCTTTGCTGGTCTTAGTGTTTGATCTATAGAGCTTCGAGTTAGAGCCATGTTTTTGTCATAGTGTTCATCGTGTTCTTATTCATAACTGTCCTGCTATATTCCACTCGATCATATCTTCCCAAAAAATAGCGGATTGGTTTTCCAAAAAATAGCGGATTGGTTACCTTGCAATAGTGTTATCGACCGAACCAGTTGCTGATTATACCTACCACTTGCGTGGTAAGAACTGATAAGAGCAAAAGATAGCTTACAGAGAGTTTTGCCATTCACCTAACCTAGTAGAGCATAGGATATATATACATCTGTTTATTTTTCTTGTTTTTGCTAACAATGACAGGTTCACATGGAAAGAAAGATAACGAAGATGACAAAGAACACTTGACAGATCTGCCGCCTGCTGAACTTGAGAACAAGGATGATGACAACGAAGAGAGGAACCAACGACATAATCATTTTCAAACGAGATTCGTTGTCAAGGACTATGCTGTCCAAGTCATTATTGATGGAGGTAATCACAATAACCTTGCTAGCATGCATATGGTTGAGAAGCTTGGCTTGATACTGAGTCCACATCCACATCCTTACGTGATTAAATGGTTCAACTCTTGTGGTAAGCTGAAGGTAATGAAAACTGTTCGAGTACCCATCTCTATTGGTTCTTGTCATGATCATATTAATTGTGACATTGTACCTATGGATACATATTCACTTTTATTAGGTAGACCATGGTTGTATGATAGAGATGTTGTTCATCATGGTAGAACTAATAAATATACACTACAGGAGGCGGCAACAGTACCGACGGCCAAAGCCGTCGATAAAGATCACGGAACCGTCGGGTTTAAATAGTGTCGACGGCTAGCCGTCAAGAAACAACCGTCGAGTGAAGGTCGTCGAGACATGGACATAGCATCGACGGCCTCTCGACGGCTAAACTATAGGCCGTCGATACAGACACCCCAGATGTCGTTTCCGTCATGCGGGTTCTTTATCGACGGCTATATAAAGCCGTCGACACTGAGTTTAGTGGGTCCCACCGCTGCTAGCTCCGATGACTTGGACGGAGGAGGCAGTGTCGACGGTTTTTTGTTAGCCGTCGGTACAGTTCCCGGTGAAGCAGTCTCGACGGCCTCTAATGGGCTGTCGATACAGCCTCTACTGCAAGACAGTCTCGACGGCCCATTTCTGGCTGTCGATATAGCCTCTACTGCCAGATAGTGTCGACGGCTCTTTTATAGCCGTCGAGAAAGTGGAAGAGCAGAAAAAAAGCTGCCAATTTGGAAAAAACACAAATTTCTGGGCCTTTCGCCGCTGCCCCCAACAGCAGCAGCTGCAAACCCAAAGCACCCGACAATACATATATACCCCTCGTCGCATATATGCGACCACAATTCAACCAAACCACAAAGTACACAAATTTAAACACAACCACATCTCCACAAGCACAAATATAGCACATATAAAGGAAATCCATCGACACAAGCACATCGAAGTCGAAGTTCATCACCACAAGCTATAAAGTAACAAATGCAAGACGAATTTTCCAACTATAAGTAACAAACTGAAAAGTAAAGCTAGCTAGCTACTGATCAGGGTTGGTTGGCGGAGGATCGTTGGCCGGTGGGTTCTCTGGGGGATTAGGCGGCTGGGTGAACAGCGGCAGGGCGCTCGCAAAGAGGTCGGTGACCCAGTTGGGATTTTCCTGGCTCGCCGATGTGTCTCCTCCCTCCTGGCCACCAATTTCACCTTGAGTCGCTGAGCCGGAACCCTGCATGTGTACAAAACAGTTAAATTATTACTTCGTCACATTTAAACGGCTCCGAACATGAATTAACATGAGTTAATGACTTACCGCCTCCGTAACAAATGGCAAGCCACCATGTGGGCGAGCTGGGCCCACGTATTCGTCTGGTGGAGTAGTGTGGTTGCCGTAAGGGATGTAGGGAGCCGGTGTCCATCCACCGCGAAACGGTGGCGGACCCCCGTAGAAGGCCGGACCGTCAGCGGTACCACTGGGACCAACCTAAAATGTTATGGACACCTAACTTGTGAATGAAATTGCAATAAACGACATGTGGATGGATAGTACTAGGTTTAAGGACATTACCCCGCCCAGTCGAGAGAGCGACTCCAGATAGGCGAACCTTTGCACGAACTCATATCGTTGCCTCACCATCTCCGCCTCCTGCCTCTGTCTGGCTTCTTCTTGGGTCCTCAGGCTCTTCCTCATCGCCTGCATCAGCTGTCTACTCTCCTTCTCCCGCTCCCTCTCCTCCCTCTCCCGCTGCCTCTCCCTCTCAATGCGGGCCTCGAAGGCGTGTCGGCTCTCCGTTTGAGAGTAGGTAGCCCTCACCTGAGGCATGTAATCCTCTAACCTGTAACAAAGCGATGTTAGTGGTTACAAAATATGATCTGAACTGACACGTATATAAATTAGACAGTATCATAACTCAGGTGATCCCCTTCGATCGTTAGCCTCCCATGAGCCTTCCCGCCCATAGCCTCATGTATCACCAGAGGGTCAAGGGGCTCCTCTTCTGGGTCCTTCTATTGGTCATGCTTATCAGCGAAAGCCTCTCTGTAGCGTGCCTGCATTGAAGTGAAGATAATCGAGTTAGAATGTACGATTGTGTACAAACTAATTGATAAATTATTACGTACCTCTCGCTGCGCAGCTACAGGTCCATAGGACCAAAGGAGCCATCCTTTTTCTAGGAGGTGTGGCCCCCTCCAGAACACCGACAGCCAAGACGGAAGTTAGCCAGTGGTGGCGTCCTGCATCGTACAAGTGGAGTGTCGATATATTCCTTATTAGAAGAAAACAAGATCTAAATAGTGAAGGAATAGCATTACCATCCTTTTCCTTAGCTGAGCGAACGACGACTTCCCGGTCGTCGTTTTGCTCGTCATCGCTGCTCGGTTCTTCTTGGCCTTCAAGGACTTTTCCTTGAACGCCTCGCTGGCCCAGTGCTACGACAGGGCCTCCTAGGCATCCGAGACGTTCGACACCCAGTCCAGTCGAACCTACGCGTACTCTTGAGCCTCGAGGTACAGCTTGCGCGCATCGGTCTGGGTGATCTTCTCTCCCTTTACAATCCTGACAAGACAAGACAAAGTAAATTATTCGTATTGGAACCACATGTGCCAAAAACGACAAAAGAAATAAGTGAATACCTGTGGAAATCCTAAACGGCGGTGACCCGTGCACTCGACATCAGATACTGCACCTTCTGTTTGCCGTTCCTATCCATCACAGAATTGATGTCCTCCTCCTCCAAGCCCGGACGCGGGCGGTACCTAAACTAGAAAGAAATAAATCCGAATGAACAATAGTTGCCAATCATCTGTGATATTAAAAAACAAAAATGTGCGAACTCACCCAGAACTCCCGCCTTATCTCCTCGGCGGCGGTGCTGTCCCCGTGAGGTGCCACATTGTAATCATCCCAAGAGTAAGCAGGATGTTGTGCCCCCTCCTCTCCAACCATGCCAAGATAGTACTGGCGCACGAGGATGCCAAGTGCATTAGCTGGCTGGGTATTAGCTTTGTTGGGGTGGACACATGACAAGTTGCTATAGAGAATAAAAGCAAGTTAGTAGATTTAATTGACAACAAATTAGAGACTTAGGATATTACCTGTCGTCATCCGGCACGATCACGACCCGCCCGTGAGGATATCTCGCCGCCTTGGGCAGCTTGTTGTGCCCCCTCTTACAGCCCTAGGAGCTCCCATCCTGGCTAGAGCCCCCACCGGCTACAGACTCCTGTGTCACTGCGAGCTCATATTGGTCTGGCGTGCCCTCCTAGCCAGACTCAGGAGTGCCCTCCTGGACCTCCTGGTCGTGGTCGTCGTCCTCGTCCTGCGAGGCACTCCTCCTGAACTGTCGGCATGGCATCCTGCATTTTGAAGTAATGTCAGTGCGCATATTAGTTAAATTAAAGCAACAAAATTGAACATAATTTAACCATTATAAATACCATCAACTTAGAAGTATGTAACGTCTACATCGAGAGGATCATCGAAAGACTCGTCATCCTCCCCTTCTTGTTGTGCTGGCTGTGCTTGTTGTGTTTACTGAGCTTGCTGGTTGGGTGGATTTACTTCTTCATTTACATCGTCATCTATTGTGGCTACGAGGTTATCTAGTCCATTCCCAACATCAACCACCACATTGCCATTCATGCGTTGCTCTTGTACTGGTTGGTGATAATCATCAGATGTCGGGGTAGCCAATCTTTCAGGCCTCCAATTTTTGTACACAACCCACCATGACCGAAGTTCTTCCTCGCTGCGTTTAGTACTACCTTTCATTGCTTTATGACATGGATAAGACAGATAATACACTTGCTCAGCCTGGTTGGGAAGGATGAATAGATCATACCGTTGTAACCTTGACGTGTGGTTAACCTCCACCAACCCTAGCTCTGCTCGACGTCTAACCCCTTTAATAGGATCGAACCAAATGCAACGAAAGAGAACAACCGATAGTTCCTTACTTCACTCAAATACTAGTTTAATTATCTCCTCTATTATACCGTAGTACTCCATGTCATATTTCCCGTAGCATAGTACGCAACTGTTGATTAGTTTTAAATTAGGTTTCGACCTTTCGTGAATTGCCGATCTGAAGCGAAACCCATTGACATTATAAGTTCCATGCACTTTTACGCTAGTTCTAGGTCCACGCGATAGAATACGGAGATCGTTGTGTACATGTATCGACTGCTATGTTTGGCCGTCGAATCAGTACTTGGCAGTCGAATCTATTTTCGTTTCCTGTAGTGATACATTCAAGTTTAAAGGTAAGAAAATTTTGCTAGAACCTATGACCCCTGCTGAAATAAACAAAGCTAATGTTGAAAGAGCAAAAAAAGAAAAGCAGGAATGTATTAAAATTGAGAAACATGATGTTGCTAAAAAGAATGAACCATGTGAAAATAAATATGAAATTATATTGAAAAGTCATATTCTCTTAGCTAAAACGAATAGTGTAAATCATGAAATAGTTAAAGAACCATGCAATGATTTAAAAGATCTGTCTATTGTTTTGCCCCCTGTTGCCTCTAACCTTTTGCAGGACAATATGCTCGAGTCGAGGACGACTCAAATTCAAAAAAGGGGGGATGATGAGGACATCACTGACGAACTCGCTGTCACTGACGAGCTAGCTGATGGAGAAGAAAAGAGACAAGACGGCATGAATCCCCATGCCCTACCATTCAAGCCTTCATTAAAGAAAGTTCAGAAAGTTAGTTACAAGGTTCAAGAAATCCCCGACCACCGGGCCAAGTCGAGGGGACGTCGAATTCGCTGCCGAGCCCCGGTTCGGACTTCTAGGACTAGTACAACTTCAAACGGATGCCCAGATCACATACGACATCCAAATGAGGCAAATAAAGACTCTACGGAAAGCTTACGCGATAAGCTTTCCAACGGATCCAACCAGGCCCTCAAATTCAATCCAAGTCAACGGGAATCGCAAAAACAAACTAACGAACAGAAACATTCCGGCGCTGCGTCGCCTTATTTTTGGGCCCAAAGCCTGTGTACTCCTAGAGTTAGGGTTGAGCACGTGTGGGCCCCTGTTTGGGCGCCCCTCCTCTGGCCGCCACCCTATATAAGTCCCACGTCGTGTTTTATCTTAGTTGGGTTTTGTTTAGTTGATTTCGTCACTGTCGTGTGGGATTTCGCTTTGTTTTCTTGTGTCCGCGAGACCAACAGGACCAAGTTTTTGAATCCCATTATCCTTAATATATATTCACAATTGAGATTGCTTATCATGTGTTCTTGCTCGTTCTTTGATTGCCTGTAGGAATCATCCTTCGTGGACAGGTCGATCGTGCCTCTGGTTCAGTCGATAACAATCGTCGTGGTGGTTTAGCGATCACCGGGATTTCCAGTTCCTTTGTGGGGTTGGAAGCCGGATCATTTTGGTCTCCGTGACACCTATCGAGTTGTCCTTGTCGTTTCTCACCAGAAGATCGGGACCCCGCGTCCGCGCCCATTGTTGGCAATACGCTCAAAGAAATTAATCCGCAAGCGGACGAATATCGCTTGTAGTTTTCACCAGGAGTATTCCTAGAGTTATCGAATCCACAGGGAACGAGGGTTTAAAGAGATAAACGTCTATATCTTAATTATTTAAAATACCAGCCAGTGTAGGTAACGGGGGTTAGGATAAATGAAAAGACCGGGACACACACACACATGATAAATATTCACGCAAATAAAGAGATGGCTTCTCTAGCTAGGTAGACAGTTGGGAGGACAACGAGACATGTTTAATAAGTTCTCAAAATCGTGTGATTCGGTTTATTGAGCAAGCTTGGGGTATTCTAACAGTGGTTCACTTGATATTCGTCGTCGGAGCTCGGACATTCACTACCACCCGCTATCCTGAATTGGAATCCCGAATGGTCATGATCATTCCGATTGGGCTCTACTGGTCCAAAGCCGGACGCTGTGGGTTACGCACGAGAAACTTAGTATCTACGGATGGATAGGGCTGTCACCACCTACCACATATACGTGGGCCCAGGTGTAAACCGAGTTAGTCCTAGTCTCAGACACCACGTCTGCTACTATTTCTAATCAATCTTCCTCAGTACCAAAAAGAAGTTGATCTAGGTTCAATGCCTGGCTCTAACAGTATATGAGTGAGAACATAAACTGATTCTAGACGAATACAAGCTACCGGTAAGGCAAATCTACACAACTCATTTATGTAGATATACTCAGCTAAGATAAAGTTCAACACATAAGCAATGAATGAAATGATCTCACTAATTGAAACAATTAGGAAAGGTTACAAGAGCTATTACCCGAATTCCCGAAGACACTTCCGGAACTCCGAGCTCCAGCCCGACTTGACTCTAACTCCCAACTTCTACTAACTAAGAGCTACTCTAATAAGTGGAATGAAAATGTGGAATGTGTTGTGTGTTGTGTTACAAGTGAGGTGTAGGGGTCCTTTTATAGTGTTCTGCAGCCAACTGGGGTGCTCCACGTGTATGGACGCATGTCATGCAACCCTCCTCCAAAGGGGAATCAAAAGGAGCTCAAGAGTGGGTCGGCCGGCCTAGGGTGGGTCGGCCGACCCACCTTCTTCACCTCTCGGCCTTGGATTTCTTCTAGGATGCTCCATTGATGGTGTAGATTAACCCCTTAAGCCGGTGGATCAAGTGGACTTGCGCAAGAAAGGAATCTGAGGGAATCCTATGCTCATTTGTGAAGCAACCGTGTCCATTCGATCAAATCGACGACATTGGATTGTCTAGATGTCCTCGTTTTGTGTTTTTATGCCACTGGGGAGAAGGCAGAACCTGATTGGTGACGTGTCCTGGTCGGCCGGCCTAGGGTGGGTCGGCCGGTCGGGCATTTTGCCCGGTCTGGCTCTGGTTTTTCCTATTTTGTACCTGTAGACCCACAACTCAACAAAACTTGTGGAACTTTATTAGAATAAATAAAATGTTAGTATAAATCTTGATTTTCCCTCCGAAATGCCGGAATTCCGGAATATGTTGACGTATAAAATTGGTGTTTATTTGACGTCAACACATCTCCAACTTGAACTTTTGCTCGTCCTCGAGCAAAGAGCTCAAATAATAACCCGGTGGATCAGGATTGCGTCAATATCATTATTCAATAAATACTAAGCATACAAAGTTGTACCATATTATTTGTTGTCAAAAACTCGTACAAGTGTATCCCAACTTTCATCAAACTCACGAGGTTTTCAAAATCTCCCCTTTTCTTTTAGCGGTTGAAAGATAGAATGACTTTGATAGAACCTTGTCAACTCAACCCTTTTCAAGCTATGTCTCGGGGTTTTTCTTTTCAAAATGTTAGTTCCTCATTATTACTCTCAGATCTCTCGGTGGTATTTAATCCTCACCCAGGCCTTTTTGTTAATGGCCTTCTTTCCTCATATTCTAAGGTTTATGTGGAGCTCATAGGTATGGAAATGTGGCCTACTTAGGTTGTATAATTTTGTAAAGTCAAAAATAGATCCTAGGGAATTTTGTACTACTTCACATTCTGGTCATTAGAATAATAACGTCTAGGGATGCGGGAGAGAATGAACTCACGCCAAAGGAATGAAGAAACACAAGTGCAAGTGATGAGGGGTACTGATGAGTCCGCCCCATCGAATCTTGTGTTTATGGAAAGGTCAATTTGACTTCTTTATTTGATTTGATTTCATTCCTCAATCTAAAATTTTGAGAGGCTTTTTTTTCAAATAAAGATAGTAGGAGATGATGGTTCTCTCTTCCTCTTTTCTTTTCTTTCATTTTTTTGTTTGCCTCAATTTTTCTATAATTTTGAGGAATAAATCTTTTATTATTGTGGAAGTCTTTTTGGTGGACCAAATAGGTAGATATATGGTGGACTCATGAAAAAGAAGTTGGCTCATTTTTATAGGGAGGAATATCTGGCAAGATGTATGCTCATATCCCAAATGTGGAATTTAGCATTACCAGATATAGAGGCTAGCAATCAAAGGGTACGCGAAAGGAAATAACCAGCTTTGAAGAGCACTAATTCCTAAGGATTTACTTTTGACAAAACTCAACACAACCAAAGTGGCTGAATGAAGGCTTCAAATTTATTTAGCATTTTTGGCTCTGGTAGGATGAAGAAGTCTAATGAGGAACTCAAGATAATTTTCTCTTTTCAAAATAAATTCCGAGACTATGCCTTAGTACAGGCATGAGTAACTAGATTCTTATCTCCGTTATATCATATCCCTCAACAACTTAGAAGTGGTTCAATAATGTCAACACTCAATGAGCAAGATTAATTAGGATGACTACTCATACCAATAATTATCAAACTTAAATGAGAGTACTAAATTGTGTACTTAGCATTTATATCACAATAATAGAGCAATGTTCATCATATCCTTTCTAGGTAAAATCAACATTTATACATTTTATTCAAAGGGAAATATTTTTGGTATTTTTAGATTTTGCAAATTTTTATAATTTTAATTTTTTTAAAGGGCATACTATTAACTAAGCACAGAGCTAAAATTTTTCACAAATGGGGCAAGGTAATTTGGGATTTTTGGCAAGGCATATCAGGAAAGAGTTACTGAGAATTAATCTGGCAGGGTATTAGCAAGGCACGGCAAGGCGATGGCAGGTGGCAGGCAGCGGCAATGACAGAGAGCAGGACACACCTATTGAGGCGGAGGGTCAAAACCAATATGCTGGAACCATGCCGCAAGGGCATCGTTCGTGGCTTGTGTTGCGGTGGTGTTGGCTCTAAGGTCACGGGTGATGTCTTCGTGGTACCTAGTGTGATGGGCCAACGTTTGGTGTACATGGCCCATGTCATCAACTAAAGTATCCATTCTCTGTCCTAAGGCATGGACGTCCTGTGCAAAGGGCTCGAAGTAGGAAGGGTAGCGGGCCGACGACGGTCCTCCCCGTCCTATCTCGGGTCCTTGTTCATGAGGTGAGTGGGTCCACCCAGCATCATACTGCCGTGTCCACTGATCGTGGTAGGGCTCACTGGGCTCAGGCTGGCTTGCTGCTGGCGTGCGCGGCTGCGTGTAACAGGGCCAGAGAAACTATGCCTATGGGGCTCCAGGGCTCTAAAATCGATGGTCAGCGTACGGGCTCTGTAGATTTCGAGCCTTGGATTAGGCAAACGAATCTCCGCGGCGGTACCCGGAAATCTCATGAAATGAGCGTCCGACTCGTCAACCCAAATGATGTGGCCTTGGATGAAATGGTCCTTTTCTATTGTTTGGAATTGTGTGTCTAAAAAGGCCAATTCACAATGTTCTAACAGTCCCATACCTTCCGCAATGCGGGTGATTAGGGACGTGCAGTCATTATCCCCCTTTTGGTTAATCATCTCTACCCAGTGAGCTACCATATTTGCGGTTGGGTTGACAGGCTTTTTATTGACCATTGCAAACAGGTACTGCAGCTCATCAAGGCGCACAGTGCGCATGTCTAGCCTCAAATTAACTACCATTGCCAGCCACCTATGCATGAACCTAAGTGTGGAGTTATGAATATCGTTCATGCGAGGTTTGCTAGTGCTGTTATACCCTTTGCTAGAAATAGATTCTCAGAATTCATCGCGATCAAAACCAACTAACCTATCAGGAGTAGCTCTACACAAGATGGAAAAGCCTAGATATCTAGTCAGGTTCTTTAAAGAGCATTCAAATTCTTCATTAAAGAGCCTAAAATAATATCTATTCCCACCATAAAAAATGCGTAAAGTACTAAGAAATTCAAGGGTTAGAAGGCGCGAACCTTTTTCGACGATGGGCGCGAAATTTTTCCATCCGACGGCTCGGAAGGCTTCGTTGAATTCATCCAGAAGGCCGGTCTTCATCAGCAGCATCGGGTCGTAAGTCCGTGTGTGCTGAAAAGACCGGTGCCTCAGCGCTTCGAAGACTTACCGCTCTCGGTCGGTATAGTGCACAATTTGCTCTTCCGACACCAAAATCCTCGTCCCTGGGGCTGGGCCAGCCCCGGAGGTTGTTGAGGCTTCAGAATATTCGTTGTGGTACCCCGAAAATCAGGAATCCACGGACATTGTATCCCCAGATTGGCTCTCCACGACCTCGGTCGGAGTATGAGTCCGATTCGAGCTGGACGAGCTGAATCGTTTGTGAACGCCCTTCGCTCCCTTAGCTATGGTGCGACCAAACTTGCCGTACCATGACGACATTTTTCCTGCAAGGGTTAGGACGAACAAATACCCGAAGGATATACGAAAGTATTTACGGGTTAGTTGTCCAAAATTAGTCATCAAGATTAGCAGTTCTTTGCCTCGACAAAAATTACTTTTGCTGAATTTTTAGTTGACAATATGCGTGCAGATGAAAGCAAATATGCAGTGCAGAGGAGAGCTGCAGGCGAGATCATGCAATCACCATAGGGATGCGATCTCATTCTGCAGGTCACTCCCGTATTTATTTTTTTCTTAATGCATGATTAGTGATTAACATGGATTAAATGCATGATTAAGGAAGACAAATTATCCTACCTAGTGCCTATATGGATAGAGTGGTGGGTGTAGTGGAAAATGAGTGGTTGAGAGTGGTGAAAAGACCCACCCACTTGGGGTGGTTGGCAGAAATAAGTGGGTTGGCCGGCCTAGGTGGGGTCGGCCGTCTCCACTTTTTCACTAAATTATTTTTTTTCATATTTTTGTATTTTTATAGGCAGGATAAATGCGTGGTAAAAATTAAATATGCTGCGGAAAATGCAAGAAAAATAAATATGAATGCAAGATAAACTTCCAGCTTACCTCCCGGTGAGGGTTCGAATTATTGTTTTCACGGTCGATGAGTCGGACCGCATCCAACCTTTAGTTGTCTTGAATTAGTTCCGCAGCCGAAGTTGCTGCTGCCGGTTGAATTTCTTTCTTACGCCACACTTGTTTGATCTGAGATTTTTGAGTGGCGTTGATCTTCCCTTGCGGCTCCGATTTCTCGACCGCATGTTTCTTCCGACGGGGCTTGGTTTTCCCCTTGTTCTCCTTCCCCTTCCAATATGGATGACGCAATGGCTCGTCCAACAATTGGAGGGTACTCATCATCGCAGCAATGAGGCTATCCACCTGAGGTTTTGATATAGCCCTTGTTTCCTCCTGCACAGGTTTAGCATTTTTACCACGAAATGTGCGTACCTGTGACCATTTTTCAGCTCTTGGCCTGAAGTTTAATGTTTCATCTCGGCCGTTAATGTTGAGCTGAATTTCTCCTGCACCAACATCGATCGTCGCATTTGCCGTGCTCAAGAATGGCCTCCCAAGAATGAGGGGCGTCTTGGTGTCTACTTCCATGTTCAGCACCACGAAGTCCACGGGTACTAGAAAATTTCGAATTTTCACCGGTATGTCCTCCGCGACTCCAATTGGATGGTGCATCGATTGATCCGCCAGCTGCAGGGTCATGCCAGTAGGTGACAAGGTAGAATGATTTAATCTTTTATAAATTACCTTGGGCATGATGCTGACGCTTGCTCCAAGGTCGCGCAGCGCACGCTCAAAGTGTTGTGCACCAAAGGAGCATGAGATGGTCGGGTAGCCAGGATCCTTCTTCTTCTTAGGGAGAGTGTTCAAAATCGCCGCACTGCACTCCTCAGTCAATTTAATGACTTCAGACGTCGGCAACAGATGCTTGTTGTTGAGGATGTCCTTCAGGTACTTGGCATACGATGGTACCTGCATCGCATCTAGCAATGGTATGTTGACATATAGTTGCTTGATTACCTCAACAAACTTGCCAAACTGCGCGTCCGCAGTTGACTTGCGTTGGCGACGTGGGAAGGGTAGCAGTTGCATCGCAGTGAATTCAGCGGGACTTGGCTTGGTCCGCGCTTCACTTCTCGTCGTCTTCGGTAGCTCCTCTCTTGGCACTTCATCATTCTCACCTTTCTCCTCTTCCTCGTCGGAGATAACATCCTCATTCCCTATAGTGTTAGTTTGCGGCGGGTCTCAGGTGGTTTTACCCGATCGGGTTGCGACCGCATTAACGTTTTCTTTCGGGAGCGCCTCCGGCTGTCCCAAGAGCTTTTCCGAAGCAAATGTAGTGATTGAAGCAGCCAATTGAGCAATTTGAGTTTCTAGCATTTTATTGAAGCTCATTTGACTTTTCATGGCAGTTGTAAATCCTTCTAGTTGTACATTGATGCTCTCCAGAATTTTATCATTACTAAGAAATTTTCTACTAATGCTATCATTCACTTTTTGTTGAGCAATTGCATCATCTAGAGGAGATTTATTACGATTGAAATTGCCATTGTTACCTCCTTGAAGACAGTTGTCGGTGGAGAAGTTCGGCCTCAAATTCCAACCCAGAGTGTAGTTGGATTGAGGTCGGAACCCATTGTTGATGAAGTTTGCGTCCTCCGGTCGGGTCTCAGTGCAGTTGTCTCCAGAGTGTCCAATGCTCCCGCAAACCTCGCATGTCATGCGAGATTCGAGCGCCTGGACGGTTTGATTCGGCGCTTCCAGCTTCTTCATTAATAAATCCATCTTGGCCGCGAGCATGTCCATATCGTCGATCTGGTGGACTCCTCGATTTCGCGGCTGCGAACGCTCATCGTTCCAGCCCTGGCTTGAGACCATCTTCTCAATGAGAGTGCGGCAGCACTCACACTGAGTGAAACGAAAGCTCCTCCAGAAGCAGCATCGAGGTGCTCTCGAGCAGTACGGTTCAGCCCATGATAGAAGCTCTGAATGATAAACCAGTCTTGCATCCCGTGGTGGGGGCAAGCCAGTATATATTCTTGTAGTCGCTCCCAGGCATCCGAAATGGACTCATCCGTGTGTTGCTGGAATGCGGAAATATTGTTCCGCAGGGCATTGGTTTTGCCTAGTGGAAAATACTTGGTGAGGAAGGCATTGGAGCACTTCTCCCAAATTGAGACTGCATCTTTGTTGGCACAAAACCATTGTTTTGCCTTCCCGATCAATGAGAACGGAAATAGGCGCAGCCGAACAGCGTCGGGAGTTGCACCCTTGATGGTGAAGGTACTGCATATTTCTAGGAAATGCTGCAGATGTGCATTGGCATCCTCCGTTTGCTTGCCATAAAAAGGGCTCGCCTGAACCATGTTGATAAGAGCTGGTTTAAGCTCGAAACCACCGTCACCCACAATGGTGGCAGGTCCAGTGGGGACATTGGTGTATGACGGGGCTGAGAATTTACGAATGGTCTTCTCGGCAGCCATCGATGATGAAGGCGTCTCGGTGCTGAGGAAAGGATTGCTCGTGAGGTTGGATAACTCAGAGACACGGATTTGCGGAGGTAGGACTCGTGGTCTTGTCCGTCGCACCAGTGACTCTGGATTTTTTCGAAAGTTTTCCGGGAGATCAAAACCGGTCATCCACCGCTCTGCTAGTTCCACAGAACAAAGACAGAGCAAGGTAATACCCGTTGACTAGGCTGGTAAATTAAATAATTTAGATGTAGGTTTTGGAAAAAAAAATTATGTCTTTTTGAGAAACCGTTGTGTTCGCCGGCAACGGCGCCAGAAAACTTGTTGGCGATTCTTACGCTCAAAGAAATTAATCCACAAGCGGACGGATATCGCTTGTAGTTTTCACCAGGAGTATTCCTAGCGTTATCGAATCCACAGGGAACGAGGGTTTGAAGAGATAATCCTCTATATCTTAATTATGTAAAATACCAGCCAGTCTAGGTAACGGGGGTTAGGATAATTGAAAAGACCGGGACACACACACACGAGATAAATATTCACACAAATAAAGAGAAAGCTACACTAGCTAGATAGACAGTTGGGAGGACAACGAGACAAGTTTAATAAGTTCTCAAAATCGTGTGATTCAGTTTAATTGAGCGAGCTTTGGGTAATCAACTAGTGGTTCACTTGATATTCGTCGTCGGAGCTCAGACACTCACTACCACCCGCTATCCTGAATTGGAATCCCGAATGGTTATGATCGTTCTGATTTGGCTCTACTGGTCCAAAGCAGGACGCTATGGGATACGCACGAGATACTTTGTATGTACAGATGGATAGGGCAGTCACCACCTACCACATATACGTGGGCCCGGTGTAAACCGAGTTAGTCCTAATCTCAGACACCACGTCTGCTACTATTTCTAATCAATCTTCCTCAGTACCAAAAAGAAGTTGATCTAGGTTCAATGCCTGGCTCTAACAGTATATGAGTGAGAACCAAAACTGATTCCAGACGAATACAAGCTACCGATAAGGCAATTCTACACAACTCATTTATGTAGATATACTCACCTCAGATAAAGTTCAACACATAAGCAATGAATGAAGTGATCTCACTAATTGAAACAATTAGGAAAGGGTACAAGAGCTATTACCCGAATTCCCGAAGAAACTTCCGGAATTCCGAGCTTCAGCTCGACTTGACTCTAACTCCCAACTTCCACTAACTAAGTGCTACTCTAATAAGTGGAATGAAAATGTGAAATGTGTTGTGTGCTGTGTTACAAGTGAGGTGTAGGGGTCCTTTTATAGTGTTCCGCAGCCAACCGGGGTGCTCCACGTGTATGGACACATGTCATGCAACCCTCCTCCAAAGGGGAATCCAAAGGAGCTCAAGAGTGGGTCGGCCGGCCTAGGGTTGGTCGGCCGACCCACCTTCTTCACCTCTCGGCAGTGGATTTCTTCTAGGATGCTCCCTTGATGGTGTAGATTAACCCCTTAATCCGGTGGATCAAGTGGACTTGCGCAAGAAAGGAATCCAAGAGATTCCTATGCTCATTTGTGAAGCAACCGTGTCCATTCGATCAAACCGACGGCATTGGATGGTGTAGATGTCCTCATTTTGTGTTTTTATGCCACTGGGGAGAAGGCAGAACCGGATTGGTGACGTGTCCAGGTCGGCCGGCCTGGCATTTTGCCCGGTCTGGCTCTGGTTTTCCCATTTTGTACCTGTAGACCCACAACTCACCAAAACTTGTGGAACTTTATTAGAATAAATAAAATGTTAGTATAAACCTTGATTTTCCCTTCGAAATGCCGGAATTCCGGAATATGTCGTTGTATAAAATTGGTGTTTATTTGACGTCAACACCCATCACATTGCCAAAAGGTACATCGCCCGATTTACTTCATCAGCGAGGCCCTTGGCATGTCTAAGATACGGTATCCGTAAGTGCTAAAGTTATTGTACACCATATTGATAGCATCTCACAAGCTTCAACAATATTTCCAAGAGGACCCAATTTTGGTGGTGACTGCTTTCCTAATTGGAGGCATACTCCACAACAGGGAGGCCACTGGGAGAATTTCAAAATGGGCAATCGAGGTTGTAGCCTTTGATATCCTGTTCAAGTCTCGTACAACCATCAAGTCACAAGTGCTCGCCGATTTCATCGCTGAATGGTTGGAGTCACAGGTACAAACATCTATTGAAGAGGTGGAGTATTGGATAATGTATTTTGACGATTCCCTCATCCATTTCCCGGCATCAAACAACGCCGCCAAGTATGAGACTCTCATCCATGGTCTCCGCATCGTCATCTCGCTTGGCGTCAGGAGATTGACAGTTCGAGGGGACTCGCAGCTTGTGGTCAACCAAGTACAGAAGAATTGGTCATGCCTCGAGAGCAGCATGGCTGCACATTGATAAGAAGTCCACAAGTCGACTGACAAATTTGATGGTCTGGAGATCTAGCACGTCCTTGGCCGCAATAATGACGCTGCCGATGAACTCACAAAGATGGGATCCACTCAGGAAGTAGTGTTGGCTTGTTCGTGAAAATGCTCCATCAAACAGCAGCCGGAACCACCCAAGGTAATCGATGATCAAGATCAATTTGCAGCTATTCCCAAAATATGTACGCAAAAGAATTTCTTATCAGTTAAGTGTCCTGCCAGCGACTGGAGCAACCCCTAAGACTCGTCAGGTCCACCGAAGTCATGTCCGTTGTCTTCATGACACTCGTACGGATCCTCCTCGATTCCCTCGTCTAAAGAATGTAAGTAGGCGACGTCAGCGTGATCCAAACGATGGCTAGTAAACACTTCCTTTAATGCAATTAGTTTTTAGAAGGCTTTATTTGCGGAAAGGGATATTTTATTTGCGTAAGGCCAGTTTTTAAAGGACTTTAAAAACTTCGTAAACTAGCATCATGTTTTAGTAATCTTACCAACTCAAGGGTTTAGTATCGAAACAATACATCCTGAAACTACAAGCGAACCACCGACCTTAATGACCGACCCTGAATAGACCAAGCCTCGAGCATCACACACTCGATACCATACCTCACCAAACCATACTTCTCGTTACCCCCAAC
Source organism: Raddia guianensis (assembly GCA_036346415.1). NCBI lineage: Eukaryota > Viridiplantae > Streptophyta > Magnoliopsida > Poales > Poaceae > Raddia > Raddia guianensis. The sequence goes on along the minus strand of CM070537.1, from coordinate 11,453,408 downwards.
ATTTCCTAGATACGCCATCCTTCCAGGATTTGGCAATCCTGTTGTGGACCACACTTGCCATGGCATGCCCGCCTCGGCCTAGGGGGTTGCCAGCCCTCGCTAGCCGAACGTCATCCTAGGGAAGTGTGGCCTTTATCACCCTCGATGATGACCCATGCCGGTCCCTATCGAGAATGGTCCTAGAGGGCCTCCGTAGAGTGCTCACAGCTGGCGATCCTAGACACGTACTCTGCGTGATGACCACGCGTTGTGTTGGAACGATCCCTCAGATGGCAGCGATCTCCCCGCTACGCGTGTTCTTCCGCCCTCCTCCTGGGTAATCCCTGGCTACACCAGGCACCAGGCACCCTATGCCTTAATCATCCATTCGGATGTTCTCTAGGGGCAACTCACCAATCATTCTCATCTACTTCCATGGTCCTCGACCATGCCGTACATGAACTATCCGAACAAACCGACCCAACCAGACTGACCTCCCACATAACCTTACCCTCAAACACAATCAGCCCAGCATACAACTAATAGCCCTAACTGTCATATGTCATATCATATTTCAATGAAAAGAATGAATGACCGGTGAATATCGGTTCACCGTTTCATAGCGATTTGCCGGAAGATTTGTTTAAGCCTAAGCCAGTCTAAGCAGGTTTTACCCATTAAGTAGGGTTAAAGTAATTACCAGGCTAATCTTTGGGTAATCAAGGAAATGACAATCAAGGCAGTCATTAAGGCTAAATAGTTCAAAGGCAGGCATGTATAAATATTACATGATTAACAATTGGACAGGTTAATAAGCATGCATTTTTATAATAAACAAAATAGATGGCAGAAAACTAGGTAAGGAACATGCTATTAGCGGTGTTAATCCGCACTAGGGAAAGTCGCAATCTCTCCCTAATAAGGACAACATCTAAAGAGTAAGTGTTAACTTGCCTTGCTCAGGTAGGTGGTCCTCCTCATCGTTACCAAACCTCCCTTCGGGATCGCCTATGTCTAAGTACACGTACAATCCAATAATTACTTATTGATGCAAATCAGAAACATGATGCATGCACGACCTAGGCTTTACCATCGACATTAATGCATAAGATCAATTAGCGAATCTAATTCTCGTATGATATGGCATCCATGCTCTAATGCTCTATTAGGTAATAATATCATTATATATTAGTATAGTTATCCCCAAAATACTCTTTCGTACGATATGGCCATACTTGGGTAATTATGGTTTTTGGAAATGACATGCGATGACAGCTCGTGGAAATACCATATTCGTACGGGGTAAAGTTTATCGGTGTTAGTATTTTCTAGGGTTTCCTATAGTTAGGGTGTAACCTTAGATTATTGGTTAAATTAATGCCTTTTCTAAAATTAGCTCTTATTCTAGCCATTAAGGGTTTTACTAATTATTTGTTGGTTTTTAACAAGTAATTTCCAATAAGAATTACCTTGAACAATCATGTCATTTTTAAAGTTCTATGACTAACATGGCATATACCTACCCCTTTTAATTTCTAATAAATTTTTAGGGTCGGATTCATTATTTAATATAACCAAAATCACCCTAGAAATAGTTTAACCATTTTCCATATAGAAAATCTACTATTTCGGTACTTTAAATATTTCAAAAACTATTTCGATACTTAACTAAATGGCAAATTTGCTGGAAAAATGATTAAATTACTTCGGGCCGAGCTAGCGAACAGATCAGCACAGTGACAGTTTCGCCCCACGGCCCACACGCTCGCCCTCCCGTGCCAGCCATCGGCGGCTACGTCGAAGGCGGTTTTTCATGGGGCGCTAACGCGAGGAGGAGGCGCCCATACCCGATGACACCTCCACTTGACCGGCCAAGTGGGGCCAGGGCTCACGCGACAGTGACTCTGACCTACGGCTCAAACACAGCGCTCGCTGGGATAAATTGGCAGGTGCGTCCCGCAGGTCTGTGGCACATTGGCATTGTCTATGCACAAATCCTAGCACATGATTCGACGGCCCACCGCCGTCGTCTTCCTTCGGTCGTCGACGTGGCCGACGGCGGCGGCAAACGACGCGGCGACGACCCAGCCCTAATCCGGCCGTGTGCATGCACGCCTTCGCACGCACAGCTTCATACATACCTAACGACGTCGACGGTGGCAGTGGAGCCGAAGGCTCGCCGGTGTTGCCCGCACCCGCTAGGGATCTACGCGCTAAGAAAATGGATGGGTGTTGGCGATACTTACGCTCAAAGAAATTAATCCGCAAGCGAACGGATATCGCTTGTAGTTTTCACCAGGAGTATTCCTAGAGTTATCGAATCCACAGAGAACGAGGGTTTAAAGAGATACACCTCTATATCTTAATTATTTAAAATACCAGCCAGTCTAGGTAACCGGCGTTAGGATAAATGAAATGACCGGGAACACTCACACACACACGATAAATAATCACACAAATAAAGAGAAAGCTACTCTAGCTAGATAGACAGTTGGGAGGACAACGAGACAAGTTTAATAAGTTCACAAAATCATGTGATTCAGTTTATTGAGCGAGCTTGGGGTATTCCATCAGTGGTTCACTTCATATTCGTCGTCGGAGCTCGAACATTCAATACCACCCGCTATCCTGAATTGGAATTCCGAATGGTTATGATCATTCCGATTGGGCTCTACTGGTCCAAAGCCAGACGCTGTGGGTTACGCACGAGATACTTAGTATATACGGATAGATAGGGCTGTCACCACCTACCACTACCACATATACGTGGGCCCGGGTGTAAACCGAGTTAGTCATAGTCTCAAACACCACGTCTGCTACTATTTCTAATCAATCTTCCTCAGTACCAAAAAGAAGTCGATCTTGGTTCAATGCCTCACTCTAACAGTATATGAGTGAGAACCTAAACTGATTCCAGATGAATACAAGCTACAGGTAAGGCAAATCTGCACAACTCATTTATGTAGATATACTCAGCTCAAATAAGTTCAACACATAAGCAATGAATGAAGTGATCTCACTAATTGAAACAATTAGGAAAGGGTACAAGAGCTATTACCCGAATTCCCGAAAACACTTCCGAAACTCCGAGCTTCAGCCCGACTTGACTCTAACTCCCAACTTCTTCTAACTAAGAGCTACTCTAATAAGTGGAATGGAAGTGCGAAAATGTGTTGTGTGTTGTGTTACAAGTGAGGTGTAGGGGTCCTTTATAGTGTTCCGCAGCCAACCGGGGTGCTCCACGTGTAGAGACACATGTCATCCAACCCTCCTCCAAAGGGGAATCCAAAGGGGCCCAAGAGTGGGTCGGCCGGCCTAGGGTGGGTCGGCCGACACACCTTCTTCACCTCTCGGCCGTGGATTTCTTCTAGGATGCTCCCTTGATGGTGTAGATTAACCCCTTAAGCCGGTGGATGAAGTGGACATGCGCATGAAAGGAATCCAAGGGAATCCTATGCTAATTTGTGAAGCAACCGTGTCTATTCGATCAAACCGACGGCAGTGGATGGTCTAGATGTCCTCATTTTATGTTTTTATGCCACTGGGGAGAAGACAGTGCCGGATTGGTGATGTGGCCAGGTCGGCTGGCCTAGGGTGGGTCGGCCGGCCTGGCATTTTGCCCGGTCTGGCTCCGTTTTTTCAATTTTGTACCTGTAGACCCACAACTCACCAAACTTGTGGAACTTTATTAGAATAAATAAAATGTTAGTATAAACCTTGATTTTCCCTCCGTAATGTCGGAATTTGGAATATGTTGACATATAAAACTAGCGTTTATTTGACGTCAACAACGGGGAGCTCAAGGGGGTCAAGGGCGTGCTCACCACGGATCTCGATGGAGACGAACGAGCTCGGTGGCGGTTGGCTGCAAAGGACTCGATGGTGACTAGAACAGGGGCTCTGCGGGCTTGGCTCCTCCAAGCAGCTTACGTGAAATTGAGTGAGGGGAACGCTTAAGGATGAATGAAGCAGGCTCGGGGCGATGCGAATCAGAGAGTGGCTCACGAGTTCGCTGGGATTGCTTCAGCGCCGGTGTGGTGAGATATGGGGGAAATAGGGAAAGATCGGGCCGGCGGGGTGGTATCCGGTTCTATAGATGCGTGGTGGTGCTTCTGGCCCGAAGGCGCGTTTGGCGAGGACGGGGAACTAGCGGCGTGGCGATGGGACACGGCGCGTCGCGGCAGAGGGCGGGACGAAGTGGTGTGGCGACGCGACGGCCGCGGCACGGCAATGATGAGGGCGCGGCGCGATAGAAGGGATGCGCGCGTCGCGGCTCAGAGCAGAGCAGAGGTAGAGCAGAGTGGCGACAGAGTAGCGGCAGGGCCACCGGGCAGGGGAAGAGAAGGAGAGAGGAGAGGAAGAGAGAGAGAGAGAGAGAGAGATAAGAAGAGGTGGAATGGGGCCCATGTGTCAGCGTGAATTTAAATAAATTTCTAAATTCAATAAATTTTGAATTTGCCCCAAATTTGGGCGATTACATGAGTGCAGCCAGACACAATGTCCACAAGGTTCTTCATGGAACTATGGTAGCAAGAATCAATTGGATAAGAGGAAAACAAATGGCCCTAGAAGGAGGGTGACGAGATTGGCTCCTTGGCCTGCTCGTTAAAGAAAAGGTGAGGAAGTGCGAGTATTTTCATCAATGCCCGTTGGTGTTACAGAAATGGGTGATGCAAGCGAAGCGTCTTCGACCTCGACACACTTCAAGAGGAAGAAGACCCAAAAGAATGTTGCAACGGGGCATCCTCTAGTTTCTCGCTCTCAAGCCAATTCAAGAAGTGGTTGTAATTCGAGAAATGCGGGTTCTCATAATCCCCCGCCGAGTGATGACTCATTATCTGAAAGCAATATGTATGATATATATTCCCATGACCGTCAAATGGGTCATGTAGAGAAAGTATTGGCAGCAAATGAGACACTCTCGGTTGAGGAGCGGCTGGCATAACTTACATTCGCTCTTCAGCAAAAGAAAGATGAGTGAGCCGCTCTGCGAAATCAAGTGGCTAATAATGCAAATCAAAATAATGAAAGGCATGAGAGTCATCAGTTGATACATGGAGTTAGTCGTGAGGCTATTCAAAGGATGATCGCCGAAGGAGTACAAAACCCAGCTTATGCAAGCAAATTACTCTATGCGTCCGGGGTATACTCATTTCCTTTCAGCCTGCCAAGATACATCTCACAATGGGGCACTTCTTCCACGTCAGTTTGTGCAAACGCTGGCCCAGCCGGCTTTCACTTGGTATAGTAAATTGGCACCGGGATCCATAAAACATGGGAAAAATGCAAGACGCCTTTCTCGAGCACTTATGTAGTACTAGAAGGTCGGTGGGCATCGTTGAGATGACGCAAACCGAAAAAAGAACAAATGAAAAGGATGCTGACTTTATCAACCGATGGAGAAATTTGAGTCTTCATTATTTGTAGCCAATTACTGAATCAGAAGTTGTTCATATGTGTATGAACAACTTGAGCCCTGACATGGACGTGTACCTACAAGGGGTGTGACCAATTACATCTGAAGACCAAGCATCCAATGCCACGGACATTGAGAACTATATGAGTTTTGTTACCTGAAAATCAGAAGGATTTAACAAACCCATGGAGAAGAATGCTCACCATGATAAAGTGTCCGCAAAGCCAAAGCATACTCATGCAATGGAGGATAGCGTGAGGGTCCTGTGATTCCAATTTGGTGGAACTGCGACAAGGGAGCAAAACCTCAAAAGCTCAAAGAAGGCCTACTCTTATCGGATGCCAAAACAAAGAATACTCCTTCCCAATTGAAGAAGTGGAAGATTTGTTTAAGGGTCTTCGGGAATTAAATCTAATAGAACTCTCGAAACCAAAAAGACCAGTACAAGCCAACAAAGTTGAAAAGCCAAATTATTGTCACTATCATCGCATCCTACGACATACCATAAAGGAATGCTTTGTGGCAAAGAACATCGTACATAAGTTGATCGATGAAGGGACGGTCGATGCAGATCTTCTCATAAGTTTGAAAAAAATGAAAGAAAGTGGCTGCAACAAATGTTGCTACCTTTCAAGAAGAGTTAGTGAGTTGTGCATCTTGAAATTTGAGGCCAACTCATAACCAAGTAAAACTAATGCATGAACCTGATCCTATGATTTTCTTAGGCCAGGCATCATATAATGACCAAAGAAGTGGCTCCTTCCATCGAAGTGCCCGAGCCGCTAGGCCCTAGAAGTCCGTGTTCCAAAGGATACAAGGACATGGACAATGCCAACAACGAAGTCACTACCCGCAAGAAGTAACGATAAAAAAAATGGAGATCCACGCTCCGTTCCTAACATATTTCAAAGGTTAACGAAGCGTCCAAGGAGCCCTTGTGAAGAGTTCGACGTCCTCACTATCAACATCTGTGAGGATGATGAAGATTCTCTTCATTTTCCTAAAGAAGAGCCACTAGAAGTTGACAAAACTCAACTTATGTCTGGCCGTCAATTAGATGAAGTCCGCCCTCTGCCTAGGAAGGACGCAAGAAACAAAGATGTAATTCCAAATGAAATGACCGACAATCTTACTAAGATGTCGGTCAAATACGATGTAGAAAATGCCATCAATGCTTTCTGTGTATGACGCCTTTTGTCTTTCATCTGGTTTGTGCAAATCCTTGGTAGCAGCACTTTCATTGCACGATGGTTATAGGGTGGAGGTGACTCAAGCCGAAACATAAATGAACTTGGTTCTAAATATGACCTTTATTGATGAGGACCTGTTATTAGGCCCTAAAAAGCATAATAGACCACTAATGATGTTTGGTGAAATAGATGAATTATATACCCATAAATCGTATAATGATAGATGGTGAGTCATCAATAAATTTACTGCCATTCCAAACCATGAAAAAGTTTGGATACTCTAAATGGGAATTGAGCCAGTCTAATGTGGTTATTCATGGATTCAATCAAACTGGTCAAGAAGCGATCATAGCATCTCTTTGCATTTGAAATTGTATGCATTATGCAGTGATTGATGCGGCTACATCATATAATGCCTTACTTGGTCTTCCATGGCTGCATGAAAATCAAGTGGCGCCATTTGCGTTACATCAATGCATGAAGTATAAAGGTCAGTCTGGAGATGTAGCACAGATATTTGCGAATAAGAAATTGTTCACAGTGGCTGAATCTTTCCACGCCGATGTGAAATTCTACTTTGAGCCTGTTCATAAGGTATAAAAACCAAAATCAACATTCATACCTGAGTTGAATCCTGTTAAAAAGGAGATGAAAAATTCTTCACCTGCTCGAAAGACATATCAATATATACCAAGCAACAAAAGAAAGAAAGATGACCTAATATTTCGTGTCGTGAATGAATTATCCTCTAATAAAGGTACACAATTCCTGATACCATTGCCTCGTTTGGTACAATAAAGAATAAAAGAAGCACAAACGAAAATAAAGATAAAATGATAGGACAAATTTCGTTATCAAATAAAGATGATGAATCCTTGCCTATTTCATTTTACGATAATAAAGTTTTGTATATCATGCAGAAAATGGGTTATGATGTCTTCACCGGCCCATCTCTATGTGACGGCCGGGGCAGCTTGGCTCATTTGAGAAGCTACTAACCCAAGGAAAACTCCAAGCTATATATGAGGATCAAAAGTTAGATGAAAAGAGATATGGTTTATGCTATAAAGTATGCATGGCCACGACTAAGTTCATCGACATGATAGAGGCATCTCTGGAAATGGAAGATGGAAATCATCCTACCATCGATGAATTGGAGGAGATAAATATAGGAACTCCTGAAGACCCTCCTCCAATTTTTATAAGTAAAACTTTTTCTACATAAAATAAAGAGGAATATCATAAATTTCTCTTCGAAAATAGAGATGTGTTTGCTTGGACTTATGAAGAAATGACAAGTATAACCAATACAACTATAATACACCAAACACATACCATTAAGCCAATTGATCCACACAAGTCAAGTGCGATACAGCTACCATCGCGGCGACCAGGGGAGGAGGCTACCGTGTCGGAGGCACTCGCGACCGCGTCATCGTTCCAGGTGCCGGATTTGTACCTGCAGGCCGCCCCCTTAGCGTTGGTGCCGGCGTCTATCTGAGCGGAAGCTTCCTGCAATCGCCATCACATCACTCCCATACCGTCCTAAATCGTCTCCAAATAACCCCAAAATCCCCCTGGCCCCGAGCCTCCAAATCGAAAGAATCCACTAGATCAAGCCATGTACAACCTAAATTGATACGAATCGAATGAAATACGGGGAGATACAATAAAATTCAAGCACATGGGATTTCAACAGACAAACTTGCCTTTGAACAGCCCTCGATGGTGCTTGATTCGGATTTGTAGACGGTGCCCGCAGCGTGGATCTGCCGGCCACATCACTTCTTCTTTCCCCGCCTCCCCCTTCCGCCCTCGCATGCGAATCCAAGGTTGTTGCTTGTCTTGTGCAGCCGGTCGGACGAAGGGAAAGGAGAGAAAATACTGATGCGAAGGATTTCTCTCTCCGCCGAGAGGTGATTTGCTTCCGACATGCAACGCCCTTGGAGCACCGTTGGCCTTCTCTTCCCGGTCGTTTTTCCCTGGGGATGAAAACGCGGGCTGGGTCAAAACGCCCTTGGAGATGGTCTAATCGCGCTGCTCCCTTTGGCTGCCTAATTCCCGGGTGGTTGACGAAGGCTGGGGATTCTTTCCCACGGTTTCATATGGGCCCATAAATTCCCCTCAGGGGATACTTGTCCCAGGGAGTATCCTCCGCACCTCCCAAATAAGGCCTAAAGGAAATGTCCACCTCCCAAGCCAAGCCAAGGGGATTAATTTGTGACATAAAAATGTCCTCGGCTAGATCTGGCATGTTGAACATTGAGGAAATTTCCTTCAGCAAACACAATTGCTCATAAAATGGTAATAAGAGCTCTAAAGGTAGACTGAAGGCAGAAGTAAAAAACAAAGGTGATAAAGAGACCGTAGTGATTACCCCTTTATAGGCCGAGAGAAGTAAAGAGGTGAACCGCGGTGCGCTTACAAATATGGAGACATTACCTTAAATATCCATATGAAATGGCAATGGTCACTTGCTTGTTCTATGGAAAAAATAATTGCGACATCATCTTGCGCATCACAACTAAGGGAACACTCAGTGAGAGGACTTCGGGTTGTAAGAGCATCCCCAGCAGGGCCTTCAAATTTTCCTGCATCGCTTCAATGAATCGCTTCTGATGAATCGCTACGAGGCAAACTGCTACTCACATGGACCAAATTCCCTCCTAATGCATTTGAAAAATTTTGAAATAGAGGCTATTTTGGGGGGTGTGATGAGGATGCTCTAACCCGTGGTTTAAAGGGCAAGGTGAAGAGCGTGGTGCAGCAGGCACTTAGCCAGGAAGGATACTATTTTCGGGGAGTAAAAGAATACCCTCTGTCAGATTGTTCAGGTCTCAAAAAGCCAGGCCTTGGGACCCAGTACGCGTGCAAGGGTGCTAATTATAGTTAGTGCAAAATATTGTTTCCGGACTAGTGCGGAGGCCACTAACCCTACGGAGGACGTTCTAATCTCCTCGGTACTAGTGACCTTCAAGTTAGTGCTTTGAATGCAGGGAGTGTCTGGGGAAGGTCAACATGCATCGAAGTTGATGGGAGCTACTGCCAACCTGCACAGCATAGGCAGAGCTAGGCTGGAAAAATTTGCAGCTCATGTTGGGCTACATTCAATTGGTATCGTCACTAAGAAGATGAGACAATGAGACAACTATACGTGCCCTCTATCCCACCTCCTAAATCACTATTTATATACATATGAATAGTATTTTAGAGGATGAAACAGGAGGCCTATTGGAGATGCTCTTAGCCTCACCATAAAAGAAGGGGCATTCATGTAATCCCCTGTAATTTTGGCCCGTAGTACCAGGACAATACTACACATACAAGGCCAACCACCCCTATTCGGGTGAGTGGCACTACTGTGCAATCAACCTGGTTCCTGTGTCACTTCAAGCACACTATCCGGTTCGTTCATCGGCACCAACCTGCTGTGGAGATGCTCCAAATTTATAGCCATCTCCATAGAGGAATCACAAACTTATTGTCCTCAAGATGAAAGCTAACATTCGAGTTGCCCAAAAATAAACCAGGTATGTTAATTTTCGCAACAAACCACAAAAGTACATGCGAGCATCCTCAACTAAAATGAAGGTAAATTGAGTGTCCGAATGTGTGCTCCGTGATGACTCTTAAGATTAGTTACCATCACACACATCCATACAGTAATTGAAAATACAACATAACATTGGGCATATAATAAAAGTTTAACATAATCAGAGTATTGTAGTAGCAGACATCACAAGTTTTCTCAACAAAAATAGCAATGAAAAATTGTCATATATAAAGAAAAAGTTTAGTGTGCTATGCCCTTAATAAATCCATGGGTAACCGACTGAAACTTAATACTCCACATCTTGCATGCTAGGATCGTGGCACCCTACTTGATAGTAATAGTCAAACGTGGAATCGTTGTCACCTAAAATTGTAGCAAATCAGTTGAGTACGAAAGGTATTCACACTAGGAGGCAATATATCCTCCATCATGATGACATGTATTCAATGGAAAGCACAAGGTTATTCTTTATTAAAAGAGCATTTGCAAGACATACAAATAAGTTGTAAATTGCATTTGAGTAAACATTATAAAAATATTAACCATATCTTTAGTATCATCATATTCTCATCATCACCATAAAATTAGAGATTTAATCACTATCTCACATTCGACTCCCTATCTATTGAGCTTCCTACCCGTTCACCATCAACACATGCAACTTTGTTCTCAGAAATGGAACATAGCCTGATAGCCGGCCGTTACAACATAACCCATGCTAGCAATAGTGGCTTAACTTGGAAGGCACATGTTAAAGTAGTTTAACATTTTGCAATTGTGGGCATCTTCGTCTACGCGACACAACTAGCCATGACGAAGCCTCTTTGACATATATGATTGCCCATTGGTTTACCTGAATGATTTTTACTGTTCTTCACAACCCTTCATGCCAGAGGGAGCCAAATAGTTGCAGTGGATTTGTTCGGTCGGCACTCATTAACGCACAACGGATGAAGCCACCTACCCCACCTCCATCCATCCATTTGGTACCGAATGATTCGAGCATGCACGTAGAAATGGCCAAGTGTTTCTGTGACACACGTGTTGTTGGACCTATAGTAACTTAAGCGATGGGACCAATTTTTTATCCTTAATCGAAACAAATAGGGCTACATGTCTAGATGTCCTTCACCATGATGCCCTATCACCCGTTTAAGTCTATCTAGCTCACAAATACACAAGTCAACCTTGTATTAAAAGTTTGGGTGCCTTAGTTTCGATCACGGGCGACGATATTTGATTAGGGCTGAGGCAAGAATTGGCTATATATTACGGTAGGGGAGGTGAGTGGAAACGCACGAAAGGCATGTTACATGGCATTTTTTAACATGTGAATGACTTTTCATCATAAGGGAGTACATAAAATTTAGTAGTAATTTAAATTGCACCACTTTTTCTTAATAGTAACACAAATATGAGCCATTGAAGATGTTTTGAGAATTATTTGACTGTGAAAGTGCAGTTCTTAGCTTCTGCGCATAGACTCAGACGCGGAGCATGGCATAATCCTTGGTTTTCTTTCCATCAAGTTTGCTTGAGAAAACAACCTTGGCAATCTCTTCCACTCTCAGAGTCTTGTATTTCTTCCCATCTTCACTAATAAGTTCAGATAGCGGTCCCACGCTTGTATTAAACTTTGGAAGGTGAAAGGCAGAAATGGACACTCTCTCCTTGTGTGCATTAACGGTGACCCTGTGCTCAATGCTCTGATATTTGCCGTTTGTCAAGATCTACAAACATAAGTGTTTTTGTTAGTTAATAGTTCAAAACGAACAAAATGCGATATCTAAATCATCCCGTTACAATAATACTGATCTCTGCGAAACATTTGTTCAAAATGTGGAACGAAATATTTGGCATTAATTGGTTTTGCGTACCTCAAGAAAGTCACCAACATTCACCACTAATGCCTTAGGGTGGGGTTTTATAGGCACCCATCTGCCATTTCTCTTGATCTGGAGCCCTTGTACTAGATTTAGCTCCCATACAAGTGTTAGCATAGAAAGATCCGAATGCGGTGAAATCCCCAACACCTTGTCGTGGGCAACGGGGCATGAAGGGTAGTAGGTCATCCGTAATGCTTGGCTTACATATGTTTCTTTGATTTTTTCGAGATCAATGCCCAGATTTCTTGCGATGATATCCATCAGAGCATGCGTCACCCTCATCAACTCGGAGGAGTAAGACTCAATGGATGCACTGTCGCAAGGAAGAGGAATTACATGTTTTGAGTGTTTACGAATGATATGTGCTACATCCCTGCCTATTAAAAAGCGTCTTGTGAAATGGCCCTGTTTCCCATTAACTACATAATCATCATATTTGCAATAAACACCTATATTTTTTAAATAACGGCCTGACAAATTCATGGTATTTCCCTTGAGCAAGTTTGATGAGCTAACAGTTATATATGTTAGAATATGCTCCAACGTATACGCATCTTCCAACCTTAATTGTGTATATTAGGCCTTAAATCTTCCAGCCTTAATTGTGTATATTAGGCCTTAATTGTGGATATTAGTTAATCCTGTAATTAGCTCTCTCTTGTTTATTACCTAGGCTAGAATCCTTGCTAGTTATGACTAATTATAGGCTAGTTAATGCTAATTACGGGCTAGTGATGGCACCGTGGTTTGCTGCATGCGCTGCATGCCTTGTGCTATTTCCTATTTGTAACATCCTTTTTCCAGCGATTGAATCATTGAGTTTCACTCTTTCATGGTATCAGACTAATCTCCGATCTTCTCCTCCACCACCACCATGGCTGATGATGCTGCAGCCGCACCTGCCGCTGCGAACGCCGCCGCCGCACCTGCCGTAAACACCAACACCACCATCCCAGCACGTGCTGCTTCCGCACTCTCCACCATTAACGTGCGTACGCACGTCCCCTTCTCACTGGAACTTCATCCACCAAACTATACACGGTGGCGTGAACTGTTCCTCATCCTGGTCGGCAAGTTTGGTGCAATGGAGCACCTCATGGCTGATGCCCTGCTCAGCCGAGTGCTACATGGGCATCTACCGACTATGCCGTCCTCTCCCTCCTCTACACTTCCATCTCGGAGGAGATACTCGGCATCGTCCTCTCCCCTCGTGCCCAAGCTCGCACCATATGGCAGAGTCTTGAGAGCCTAGTCCGCAGCAATAAGGCGTCTCGTGCTCTATCTCTTGAAGCCGATTTTCACAACTTGTCGAAAGGCAATCTGTCCATGCTCGCTTACTCTAAAAAATTTAAGAGTTACACGGATGTTCTCGCTGATATTGACCAACCGGTCAATGAGGACACTCTTTTTCTCGCCCTCCTCTACGAACTCAACGATACCTACCGCCACATCTCCTCCATAATCAAGACGAAGGAGCCTCTCCCTAGCTTCTTCAAGGCGCGTTCCATGCTGCTGTTGGAGGAGGCCGATCTCAAGATCGCCAAACCTGATGACACGACGGTTCTCGTCGCCTCCATCACCTCGAAACCCTTGCCGCCCCAACCAACTCGAGACAGTCCTCGTCGCCTCCACCAACTCCAACCAAAAACCACCAAACTCTGCCTCCATTTCGAACTACAAGAACAAGTCCAAGAACAAGAACAAAAACCGCAACAACTATGGTCAGCCACCCGTTGTTGCCCCTCTCTACAACCCTTGGATAGGAACCTTTCAGATGTGGCCAGTTGGCTTCGCACCACATCCAGGAGGACCTGGCATACTTGGAGGGAAGCAAATCCTCTACAGTACTGCCCTCTCACTTTGGGCCACTGATAGGGCAGAGGATTTTGTCGGACTTGGGGCACGTCCAGGAGCCCCTCAAGCCCATCTTGCTATGGCGCCCCAAGCTATGCCCCCGGTCCACTACAACACCTCGCCATTCTGGGACTAGGCGCCCTTCATCCAGGCGATGAATGCCATGTCCCTGCAGCCACCTACCTCCAATTGGTACATGGATTCAGGTGCCTCTTCTCATCTCACCAACAATACTGGAACTCTCTCTTCCTTTTACTCCAATCCTAACTCATCCACCCAGATCATTGTTGGCAACGGCTCAATTCTCTCTGTCACAGCCGTCGGTTATAGATCTTTTCCATCCCAAACTCAACCTCTCTCTCTCTCTAATGTTCTAGTTTCACCAAACATCATCAAAAACCTTATTTTCGTCCGTAAATTCACAACTGACAACTCATGTTCAATTGAATTTGATCATTTTGGCTTTTCTGTTAAGGATCTCCGTAGCAAGGACGTGATTCACCGGTGCAATAGTTCTGACAATCTCTACCTGTTCTCGCCGTCGCCTCCACCACTACCTCATGCCCTTACTATGTCATCCACGTCCTCAATAAACTGGCATCATCGACTTGGTCACATCGGTGACCAAGCTTTTCGTTGTTTATGTTCCTCTACTGCGATTCCTTTAGAAAACAATAAAGTTGACAAGCATATCTGTCATGCATGCCAACTAGGACGCCATGTTCGGCTCCCGTTCTCCCCTTCATTGTGAATTAATACATTGTGATTTGTGGACATTACATGTGTTAAGCATATCTGGATTTAAGTACTATCTTGTAGTCCTAGATGATTTTACACATTATCTTTGGACTTTTCCACTAAAACTGAAATCCGACACTTTCTCCCACCTTAAAAACTTCCATTCCTATGTCCAAACACAATTTTAGTGCAAAATTAAACAAATTCAATGTGACAATGGGCGTGAATTTGTCAATTCCATCGCTCGTTCTTTCGTGCTGACGCATGGTATTCATCTTCGCCTCTCTTGCCCTCAAAATGGCAGAGCTGAGCGTATCATTCGTACCACTAATAATATCATGCGTTCCCCCTTGTTTCAAGCCTCTCTCCCACCTCCGTACTGGGCCGAGGCCCTTCACACTGCTACATTATCTCCTAAATCTCCGTCCCACTAAAACACTTCAACATTCCACCCTTTTTCAAACCCTTTTTGAATCCCCTCCCTCCTAAGACCATCTTCGAGTTTTCGAGTGTCGTTACTATCCCAACCCCCTGCCACCATGCGTCACAAACTTGCCCCACGTTTTGTTCGATGCATCTTTCTCGGTTATCCGGATAATCACAAGGGTTATCGATGCTTGGATCTGTCCACACATCGCATCATAATCTCATGACATGTTGTATTCGACGAACTAACATTTCCACTTGCGACAAGGACTCCACCTTCCACAACCACGTATTGTTTCCTTGATGCAGATGATGCAACACCCATCACCGCATTGCATAACGCACCTGCATGCGGTCGCGGGACATCCGATGAAGAAGATAGTGCACACGATCCTGCATGTTGTGCGTCCCAAGCTGAACAGGCAAGCGATCCGCCCGATAGAGCCTCTGCATGGCACGGGCCTCAGGGCCTCACATGCCCGCAGGAAATCGCACCACAGTCCAACCAAGATCCTCGCGCGTTGATGCACCCGTGCCGCATGGAATTGCCTCGCCGTCTGACCTCCCGCGTGAGGCAACGCGCAACCGAAGTCACGGCGCTGACTCCGGGCCACCCTCAGTCCCTCACCTGCCCGCGCCTGCTCTCCGCCACGCGGCTCCACGACGCGGTCACGCGGACACCTGCGCGTATGCTCCCACTCCAGGCTGCTCCGGCTCAGCCCCCAGCGCCAGCTCTCCACCGCCCGGCTCAGCCGCCGACATGCTCGGCTCGGCTGCCCCTGAGCCAGCCTCCGCATCTGGCTTGGGCTTCCATCTCGGCTGATGTGAAGCTGGCTCCCATTAGCAGCCCGGCTCCCAACCGGAGCCGGCATCCATCTCTGCCTCGACTACTGCAATTTCCATACATGCGGTGGATAATGCTCACCCTATGACAACTCGAGGTAAAGAGGGCTTTCGCATGCCCACTAAAATCTTCGCCCTGCAGATGTCTACCACCATTGTTCCGGTCTCTCCCCTTCCGAAGACCTATCGTGGGGCCCTCAATGACCCTAATTGGCATACTGCGATGGTTGATGAATTTGGTGCCCTCAGCGCAAACAACACATAGGAGCTCATGCCTGCACCTACGGGTCCCAACATCGTCACCGGCAAGTAATTTTTTTGTCACATGTACAACTTCGACGGCTTTCTTTCTCGATACAAGGCTCGTTGGGTTCTTTGGGGGTTCTCTCAGCAACTCGGTCTAGACTACGACGAGACATTCAGTCCCGTTGTCAAGCCGTCCACCATTCGTACGGTCCTCTCCTCTGCAATAATATATTGGCATGTTCGTCAGCTCGATGTCAAGAATGCCTTCCTTAATGGCACCCTCTCAGTGACAGCCTATTGTCAGCAACCACCAGGCTTCATCGACTCTGAGAAGCCAAGCCATGTATGCCGTCTCAATAAGTCTCTCTATGGCCTCAAACATGCTCCTCGGACGTGGTTTGGATGGTTCAACTCCTTCATGCTATCTATTGGTTTCAGTGGTTGCAAATCTGACCCCTCTCTCTTCATCTACAAGAATGGCACTGAGATCACCAATCTAGTAGTGCAATATCTCTCTTCATCCTCACGACATCAACCCCCTACTCCTTCAGCGGATCATTGCCTCTCTCTTGTGCTAATTTGCCAAGACAAACTTGGGGTCATTATACTACTTTCTTGGTATTTTAGCTACTCGTACCGGAAGTGGGATATTCCTCTCACAGGAAAAGCACGTGATGGAAATACTGCAATGTGCAAACATGACACAGTACAATCCTTGTGCTACACCAATTGAATCCCAATCCAAATTGTTCGCATCCATTGGTGATCCTGTTTCCAACCCAACCCTATAACGAAGTCTTGCCGGTGCTCTGCAATATCTCACCTTTACCAGACCGGACATCACCCATGCGGTTCAACAGGTGTGTCTTCATATGCATGATCCTCAAGAACAACATTTTCTGTTGGTTAAGGGATTTTGCGATTCATCAAAGGTACTATGGGTTTTGGACTTTATATCGGTGGAGGTTCATCTCAAGACCTCACCATCTACTCTGATGCTGATTGGGCTGGCTGTCCAGACACCCGTTGGTCCACCTCTGGTTATTGCGTTTTTATTGGGCACAATCTCAACTCCTAGTTCTCCAAGCGACAACACACTGTGTCAAGCTCAGTGCCGAAGCTGTTTATCGTGGAGTGGCCAACGCCGTCGCTGAGGCATGTTGGCTACGTCAACTACTTCTTGACCTCCATCAGCTGTCAAAGAAGGCAATTGTTGTCTACTACGAAAACATAAGTGTCGTCTACCTCTCCACCAATCCGGTCCAGCACCAGCGAAGCAAGCATGTGGAGATCGATCTTCATTTTGTGCGAGAATGCATCGCCCTTGGTGATGTATGTGTCCTGCATGTCCCAACGAATATGCAATATGCCGATGTCTTCACCAAAAGGTCTGCCCACCGCCGTGTTCATAGATTTTCGCTCCAGTCTCAACGTCCACTCTCCGCTCGGTTGACACTGCGGGGGGATGTTAGAATATGCTCCAACATATACGCATCTTCCAGCCTTAAATGTCTATATTAGGCCTTAATCTTCCAGCCTTAATTGTGTATATTAGGCCTTAATTGTGTATATTAGTCAATCCTGTAATTAGCTGTCACTCATTTATTACCTAGGCTAGAATCCTGGCTAGTTATGACTAATTATAGGCTAGTTACGGTTAATTACGGGATAGTGATGGCACCGTGACACTACCAGGGAAAGGAGTTGTACAAGCGGTTGGTAAATCCTTAAAACCGCTTGTAAGAAACCGCGACTGATGCCTCGCGGAGCATCACAAGCGGTTCTAACGGGATAGTGATGGCACCGTGACACTACCAGGGAAAGGAGCTGTACAAGCGGTTGGTAAAGCCTTAAAACTGCTTGCAAGAAACCGCGACTGATGCTCCGCGGTGATGTATGTGTCCTGCATGTCCCAACGAATATGCAATATGCCGATGTCTTCACCAAAAGGTCTGCCCACCGCCGTGTTCATAGATTTTCGCTCCAGTCTCAACGTCCACTCTCCGCTCGGTTGACATTGCGGGGGGATGTTAGAATATGCTCCAACATATATGCATCGGGGGAATGTTAGAATATGCTACAACATATACGCATCTTCCAGCCTTAAATGTGTATATTAGGCCTTAATCTTCCAGCCTTAATTGTGTATATTAGGCCTTAATTGTGCATATTAGTCAATCCTGTAATTAGCTGTCTCTCATTTATTACCTAGGCTAGAATCCTGGCTAGTTATGACTAATTATAGGCTAGTTAATGCTAATTACGGGATAGTGTTGGCACCGTTGTGTATATTAGTCAATCCTGTAATTAGCTGTCTCTCATTTATTACCTAGGCTAGAATCCTAGTGAATTATAGGCTAGGGAAAGGAGATGGCACCGTGACACTACCAGGGAAATTATAGGCTAGGGAAAGGAGATGGCACCGTGACACTACCAGGGAAATTATAGGCTAACACTACCAGGGAAATTATAGGCTAGGAAAAGGAGCTGTACAACCGCTTGTAATGGTGTCTAAAAAGACAAATAATATTGGAGGAGGTGGGATTTGAACCCAGGACCTCATGACTCACACCTCACTCAGCGAGGTGGGATTTGAACCCAGGACCTCATGACTCACACCTCACTCAGCTAGCCAACCCACCCACGCATGATATCTGATGAGATAGAGGAAGCTTTCCTTTTATCTATTTGAAAAAGGACCCTTTAGAAGCGGTTGGGGCTATTAAACCGCTTATAAAGGCCAGCATCCTAAGCGGTTTGTATGCCCAACCGCTTCTAGAGCTATAGCAGCGGTTGGGGACATGAACCGCTTAGGGTTCTTGGTCTTTAGAAGGGGTTCGTGTCCCCGACCGCTTATAGAGGTCCACTCCTGGCTTGGGCTGGTTTGGGGCTATTAAACCGCTTGTAAAAGTTCGCTCCTTTTTTTCAACCGCTTAGGAATGTCAGTTCCCTGGTAGTGTGATTTGATGCATGCGCTGCATGCCTTGTGCTATTTCTAACATCCTTTTTCCACCGATTGAATCATCGAGTGATTCACAAGTTTTCTCCCACCGTTTCACTCTTTCAATATAAAATATAAAAGAGTAGCCCTCCAAAAAAATTGTCACGGACTAGAGCATGATGAGGTATGATGTAATCACGATGTAATAAAATATGACGTGGTAAAGAGTAATATTCTTCCTTTTTATTTGTAGCAAGTACTCCCTCCATTTATTTTTATTTATCATTGTTGACTTTTGTACATACCTTTTGAGCATTCATCTTATTAAAAAATTAGTTCAAGTATGCAAAAATATATGTCATGCTTAAAGTAACTTTAATAATAAAACAAATCATAACAAAATAAATGATATTTTTAAATAAGACGAATGATCAAAAGGCATATTTAAAAGTTAACGGTGACAACTAAAAAAGAACAAAGGGAGTAATGATTGGCATCTCCAATGGAACTATGTCAGGTAGCTATAAGGTGTCTACCTCATCTTTTTGCCTATTTGGAGGAGATAAGTAGAGGAGAGAGGCAAAGTCTAGCTGTTAACTAATAGCAAGTCCCATTGAAAATGTTGTCTACAAGCTATCTATAAATGACATGAAGCTTTATTTTAGCTAATAGTTGGCTATACCATTGGAGATACCCTTACTGTTACACATACATGGCATGTCTAGCTAGCAATATTTCTATATATGTGCGCCATACACTCTTCCGTGATAATAAGCAAGGAGCGGCCGGCCTGCATGTGTATCTTTAGTATATAGCATGCATATCACATAATTTCCTCCTTTCCTAAACTACTGAAGACTGTTTCTATAAATTGGTATACTTTATAAGGGAAGTGTATGCCTATATGTACCCGTGTCTTCTATCCAAACTATTATCTGTGTGATTGTTCTGATTTGCACGTTATCAGAGACAGGTCCTCAAGCACCCTACTTCCCCCACACCCTATCCGTGGGTCTTCTCCCTCACCTATCGCACCAACCTCCTAGGTGGCTTGATTTTGATTACTTGCTAGGCCGTCACATAGGTCGTTGTTGTATAGGCTACCCATGAAGGTCGCAGCTGTGCCTCCATCCATCACCCTGGTCATCACATCCGGCACCAACACTACCACCCTTAGCACATTTTAGTTGATAGGAAACACCATAGTTGCACCACTTTCAACCTTGTTGTTCTTGACACAACCTCCTCCAACGATAGCAAGTGGCCCAACCTCTTGTCACACTTCGCTGGTTCTCAGTTGTCGATCACGTGGTCTCCCTCAATGGTCTCCTTGATGATGATGGTGATGCTGACTAGACTCGCTCTTGACTACCAGATTCGCCTTTGCAAGGTGAATGACCTCTGTAACCTTGGCAAACCGGTGCCCTCCACGGCCTTAACAAGAAATTGTTGTCATGCAATTGGTTTACCAAGCTTTATGGCCTTTCAATATGGAAAAGTCATAAGATTGTCAAATTACGCAATTTCAATGTGGGTGGAAAATGATGAAGAGGCAAATTCTAAGTTAACCACCAGCGAAATCTCCTTTTATTGCAGTTCGCGCAAGATATATTCCTTTGAAATGGAAAGTTAACATCTTTTGTACATATGGTATTCCCAAAAAATTGTTTGATCGAATTAATCTATACAATCTAGATATATTAATCATCATATTTCCTAAGGTAAACTAACCTATCACTAGGCCGCGTGCGTCAACTGGCCCCGACCTGCCACCAGCTCGCTCCCGCGCGGGCCTACACCCCGCCCGCCACGCATCGGCCACGCGTTGGCCGCCGCCAAGGCTAGGTCTTGCCACCACACGTCGGCCACGCTGCGTCGCCGGCCGTGCCGCTCTGCAAGGCCGCCCAATCCCACGCCGCCGCATGTCACCCTCTGCGCCAAGCGTCTTAGCTGGACCGGCCGGTTCGGTCTGGTTCAGTGGTTTAACAAGTTTATTTATTTCAGCATTTTCTAATTTTCTCTAAACTTTCATGATTTGTTTAGGGAGCATCCGAACTCCAAATTAAACGATTCCAGAGCCATTATATCCCATAAATAGCATAGTATTTTATATATTTATTTGAGCTATATGTTCTGTGGTGAATTTTCTGTTCTTATGCATTTGCATCTACGTGTAGATCGCCCGTGCTCCCGCTGCTCGGTGTTTTTCCAGGAGTTTCCCAAGGAGTACTCCATGAGCTGCATTTTTTCCAAGGTAAGATAGATTACATCTTACTCTCCTATTTTGCAAAACTCATCGGTTTAACTGTTTTGTTTATTTTCTCTTATAAAATGATGGGAAGGGTTAGAAACATAATTATTCACACTGCGTGAATTTAGCCATTTATTGTTGCCTTAGTTATTTTCCTAGCCTATCTTTGTGCATAGATGCTAGTGCTCGTGGGTGATTAGTTGTTAGGTGATTCATCATTCAGTTAATATTGTGACTTGTTATATTTGGAGGTACTGAGTTACTTAATAACCTAATCAACTAAAACCTACGTGTGGCGTGTGTTGACTAAAAGTGGCAAGTCAGGTGGTTTTGTGAATTGAGGATTGTGATGGAGGTAGTCACCTTAGTCTAAGGACCCTTATCGTGTGCTTATCCGTCCAAACCATACAGGCGCAACCATAAGTGCTAGCTCTAGCATGTCGGCCAACATGTGCTAGTCCTGACTATGGGAAATCTATTAACACACTTTACCTTTAAATGATCGGGTTGAGCCCGAGTTGTCGAAACCTTAAAGAGGGTATCGGTGTTAATAAAAGGAACTAATGAATCGCCTTGTATTGTTACTGGGTCTGTGCTCTTAAGGAGGAGCTAAGACGCAAAAGTATCACTCGGCTTATGGGTAAAGTGTGCTGTACTCTGCAGAGGTTAAAACTATCATGAGAGCCGTTCCCACAATCATTGGAGGAGAGGAAGGTCGTACATGGTAGCCTCATGTGTTAATTAATTAATCTGATGGGTTGGTTTTGTTTTGAGTATTCGAGGCTTGTGCAGTTTTGCAGAGGGGCTTTGGAAGCCGAGCTCTGTGTGTTACTTTAGGAATTTATATATCTTTATTAATTGTTCAACAAATAATTTTACAACACTTTAATTAATTTGACTAGAATAGGAATTTATGCAAATTAGCCATCCTGTTCTTGTTCATATTCTTGTATTCATATATAAAGATTATTGCTGGGTAGCCGTGTACTCACTATACAAATCCACCGTTATTTATTTGTTTAGGAGAGGATTTGGGTCCCGTTTTCCCGTAGGATCAGGAGGCTTCTGTGCCGGATTTTGACCAAGACTAGCTGTCGTTCGAAGGGTCGGATTAGAGCGCATCATCATATTTTACTCTATTGCATTTATTTGAATTTCTGCTACTTTGAATATTACTATATAGATTTATGCAAACTATTGTAATAAGTAGTTGTGATACAATTACTTTTGCACTGTTATAAATATTTCATAGTTATGATAATTGTGTTGTGATGCTCAACCTAAGTCGATCATGAGTTGCTAGCATTGATCGCTGGGACTAACAATGGATCATGGATAGATCCCGGTGAAACCGGGGTTGTGACAGCCATGAACACCATTCCGCACCGTAACTCACCCGATATTTGAAAGGGCATAACCAGCAGACAAATCGTTGACGAACGTAAATCCTATTTGTTTGAGCTTCTAGCTAGTTTCTAGTTCTCGTAAGCCAGAAATTCAATAAAACATTGATGCAGAAGTAGTTGAGACGCAAACACACATACGTACAGATTACCTGAAGGTTGTAGGAGTCGTAGGCCAGGGTCTCGTGTCTCGATCGTGAGGTGGCTGGGTGACGAGGTAAATCCTGTCACACCAGTCAAGCCTTTGATGTTTGGACTCAACGAATGCTTGGCCGTAGCCCTGGAGGTCTCCGGGCAGTTGCCCAAATTTGTTCTTCTCCTCGAGAGGAAGCCTGAAGAAACTCTCCAAGTCGCTCCTCATGTTTTCAAGAACTGAGTCTGGGATGCCGTGGTTTATCACCTGTAATTTGTAGTACATGAAAAAAACGAAATTTAATAATAAATCAAATCATAATAAAATAAATGATATTTACATAACTTTTTACAACAAAACGAATGATCAAACATGTTTCCAATAGTCAACAGCGACTTCTTTTCACGAACGGAGGGAGTGCGTTGTGACCGAAGACTGATGGGGTGTCATGTGCGATGTGTTAGCTAGCACCCCTTTTAAGGGTTAACACATGATTTGTAGAACAAATTTAATTACAAGAACTCAAATACGCAAAAAAAATCGAATGTTAAAAATACAAGCAGACATTTTGGGTTATTTGAATGAACATCACAATGGACTCGTCTTGCCGCATTGCGTTAGTAATGCTCACTACCCTCGCGTTAAACCAAGATGTCTGCTATGATGTTTGAACATACAGCAAAAAGAGCTTAGAAAGTTGAATTCCATGCACTATGCTCCTGCAAATTCAATATCGTTTGAAATTGAAGGTGGATAACTCATTCAGTTATTGTTCTTCTTAATATAGTCTTCAACCCAGAAGTCTTTAGGGTCCCATGGTCAACGAGCTCCTGATGTGTATCACCTATTCGGCAAGTTTTTTAGGTTGAGTCGTACCAAAACCACTTTGGTTGAGCCTGTGGAAAACTGGAAATAGCAGACCTAAATTAGATCTAGGCCAGAGACCATGTATTGGATAGATGGCCGGATAATAGCGGGTTACCTTGGGTGGCCAATATGCTACTACTTTTGATACGAGCTGTTGTCGAAGCTAGCGTCTTTGGCTATACAGAGCCACCGGCCGTTTATCGTCGGCAACGTCTTACTAAAAACTTGGTTTACTCATTACTTGGATCCATGAAAAGATACGTGACACATCCCTTTTATAGTGATAAGAGACTTGGACTATAAGAAATAAATTTTAACTAATCTTATCTCATAAACAAACCGATCTTATCTAATTCAATAGCTCGATCTAATCTTAACTAACCTCCTAACTAATCCCATGCTACAATACCGTGGTACTGTACATGACGTTACAGTACCTGCGGTACTGTACATGATGTGTGCTATCCATAACATTACTCCATCCGTTAAAACGACCTTGCTCTAAGGATTGAAGCTCGAGAGATCTCATCGATTTTTGTGGAGCACCTACCTTCGTATGCCATGGCGAGAGGATCGCTTAGCTCCGATACCAAATTGATACGAGCTTGATTTTAGCACGCAACAAAAAGAGATACAGCCCTTAACGCGGGTGAGACGTGCTGTTGTCAAAGCTAACGCCTTTGGCTATACAGTGCCACGGCCGTTTATCGTTTGCAACGCCTTACTAAGGACTTGGTTTTCTCGTTTCTTGGATCCATACAAAGATACATGACATATCTCTTTTATAGTGATAAGAGACTTCAACTATAAGAAATAAATCTTAACGAATATTATCTTCTAAACAAGCCGATCATATTTAATTCAACAACTTGATCTAATCTTAACTAAGCTCGTAACTAATAAAGTGTTACCGTACCGTGGTACTGTACATGATGCTACAATACCTGGCTACTGTTCATGACGTGTGCTAGCCCATAACAGCTTTTGCTAAACATCGTACGTCTCGGGTGTTATGTAGATCTCACATTCATTGGTAGTCCGTTTCTACCATGATTTAAGTGTGACATTTACTATTTTCATACAATACAATGTTTTAGTTTTTTAGCGATTTTTAAGAATCTCAGTATTTTTCTCAAATATCTCAAACTAATTTTTTCAAATTTTTCTGGCACCTAAAAATTACTTATCGAGGGTTTACTGCTTCTCAACTTATAATAATAAGTACTTTTCAGCTCAATAAAACATAGATAGAAAGCTTAATTTGTGGCTGGTTCAGTAGGCATCAAGCCTTGCCCAAGGTACCTCTGAAGTTATCTGTAAAGGACAGCCTGATGACATCCGTTCACAACGGATATTAACCCAGAATTGAAGGGTATTAAACAAACTAGTACATAATACGTACTTTTATCGGAATATATTGGAGGAAAAATAGACAAAATCTTTGCGCACAACTATCAACAAAGCGACCAACCAAAACATGGAATGCCCTACAAGGCTACAATCTCAGTTTCGAGCGGTTGTTTGACAGGACTTTTGTTTGGTTTCATTAATTTTGCGCCCGGATATACTGTGTTTTTTCTTGATCAAACTCTCCCTAGTGTATCAGCATTTGTCCTGCCAATTTTTTGAGGAAACAAAATAGAAGTAAGCTCCCCTCCCAAGTTACAATGGTTTGTTCTTGATTTGCTACAAACTTTCCTGATAAGGACTGATATGGACAATGTTCAAATGGATATCTTGGATGAAGTGAACAGAAAAATTGGCATGTCTATTTCATACTCCTTACAGTTAAAACATGATGTTTTAGACCTGTCCTGCTAAGTAAAAATTTAATAATTTAATCTATAAAAATATTTTAAACTATTTGTATTGAACATTAAAAATCATATATTTAGATTCATCTTGAAAAACACTTCCATAATATCATAGTTTTGTGAATTCGATAAATAAACTGAAAAGGTAATTATTAGTCAAATGTGTATTTCAAACATCATGTCAATGTTCAAAATATCAAGGTCGTATTTCATATTTAACAACATATACCTGAAAGAAGCCCCAGTCCTCACAAGCGAATTTCAGCTTGGAGGCCACTTGTTCAGAACTCTGAGAACCAAGCAGATCAATCACAGGAATGCTCTCGCTGTTCCCATCAAGAACGACATCGTCGATCCTGTCCGGCCTGATGTAACGCTCGATGGCTTCCGGCGTCAGCTCCGCCGCGTTTGCAGCCAGCGCCTGGACGTTCTTCACCGGGATGGTCCTACCTTGAGACCATTTCCCTTGTGTGCTGCACTGGGCTGCCATTCCCTCGCGTACTCTCCGTGTGACTTGTGTGTGCTATCAGTGCATGAGTTGTATCTGGTTCTCAGTCTCCATGTACATGGTCCTTGGATATATGGAGCCTGCGTACCTTCAATCATTGTGATGGTACGCATGTGCAATTATATATGGTTTCACGCAAGTTACCAAGACCCATATAATTTGATGGTAGCTGGAGATTTTCCCGTCCTTTCTAGGATACGATTGCTGATGTAGATCGGCCACGAGTAGTCTATTGATGGTTGGTCGAAACTGTGCATTCGTAATAGTAGGTACAGATGCCCATCTCTAATGATTCGGCTAGTTGGCAACGAAAGTTGGATCGACAAAACACTTTGTGGACGAATCACAAGAGCACCAATAGCTAACACATTGGACTCATAATTAAACAAACCATCTATTGAATGTATTAAACTAGATGTAATCCAATAATTTAAAGGATAATCAATTTACTACTAACCTGATGTGATCAACTATGTAGTAGAGAATGACAATTAAGGCGAGCACCTGCTTGGAGCGGCGCTCGGCCTCCTGCACCCGGCGCCACATCACTGCCACGCACTTCTCGATGGCCTTCTATGTTGCTGTCGTTGGAGCGGTGGAGCGGTGGCGGCAAGGAGGGGACGGCGTCGGCCGGGAGGTGGTCGAGCACAGCCGGCGAGGCGTGGTCGGGCGGCCTCCCACTTCGGCCGCTCCTCCCGTGGCTGTCGTTGCCTCCATCCTCGCCGCACTGGAAGCCTCCTCGTCGACGCCGCCCTAAAGCCTCCCCGGCGTAGAAATCTCCCCGGCGCTGCTCTGAAACCTCCCAATGCCCGCCCCTAGAAGACCCTGACGTCACCTCGAGGACCACATCGACGGCGCCGTCTTGAATCCTCCCTGACACCGTCTTTCAATCCCGCGTTGACAACAGCGGCGACGGTGGCATGATTTCTATCTCCTAGCGCCAGCTTGAGGCCGTGTGGCAGCGCACCGGCCGGATCGGTGGCTAGTTCTTAGTTTGCGTTGGTGGGTCCTGCTGGCGGCTCTTGGCGGTGCGGCTCCGCCTTCCCTGTAACGCTCCTCTCCCCACTCCGCCGCTTGCTCACTCGCTCCGGCTCTACCTCACCAAATTTGGTCGTGTTTCATCCGCTCACCGCGCGTATTTCCTCCCAGGACGCGTGACTTACTTTCTTCCTTTTCACCAACTTCGTGTTCAGTGGTGGAGCTTGCCGTCAGTTTTTCCTCTTCCATCTTTGTTCTTCTCTCCCCTGGGCCGGTCTTGGTGGAGGCTGCCCGAGGGGACCGCTCCATGAGAGGCCAGATTTGTGGGCGCGAGGCCCGAATCTGGCGATAATTGTACTCTAGAGTCATTGGTCCGATGGCCTCATATCACGGCGGAGCTTGGCACTGTCTTCTTCTCTTCCTCCACCTCCCCATGAGCCCATCTCGACGGAGACCGCCGCTTGTGGGGCCTCCCCATATTCGAGGTTTTTGGGTGAAGGAAATTGTGAGAAAAGTGAGGGTGCTGCAGCTGTACGAGTTTCTTCTCCACTTGGCATCGCTCAGCGCCGTCATCCGCCACTTGGCCATGGAGCGCAGATGGTCTGGGGCGCGTGGTCTTCTGTCTGAAACACTGCCCACATCCACCAATGTGAGAGAGGGGTCACCGGGTCCTGGTTCGGGACACAAAGAATTAAGGAGACAAATGGGTCTCCGGTCGTTTGGGCAGTTAGTCACTCAGCAGGTAGTTTGGTGACACTCCGCTCGATGAGTAGTGGGGCGAGCTGCACACGTGGTCACTCAGCGAACAGACGGGTGAGCAGGACACGTGGTCACCCAGCGAACAGACGAGTGAGCAGAACACGTGGTCACTCATCGAATAGACGAGGGAGCAGGATACGTTGTCACTCAGCGAACAAACGGGCGACCAAGAAATCTGCTCAGCGAGTTATGTCGTACTACTCTAATAGCTCAGCCAGGTAATTTCTAGGAGTCTGGTTCATAAAATTCTATGTTCCCAATACATAACGTGATGGTTGTATGCAACCTCATGAAAAGTTTTTAAGAAACATAATGAAACCAAATGAATGCGATGAGGATATGCAGGACTAATTGAAAATAATAGCTGGGCTGTTACAGATACTCTCCCTTGCAGGCGTGCAGGATAGCTAGCAGTGCCATGAGTATCAGGACTGAGTGGCTATATTTACTCCTTCTTCCTCCCCGAGACTATACCCCATGACCAAGTAGGGAAAAGCTTTAGTCCCAACCATAAGATTCAATTGTGGGGAGGTGCTGCCCAAAATTTTTATAATTTAGTCATTTTACACCAATTCAAGTTAACCAAGGTTAGTAACTTTATTCTTCACTACATGTGGTGTCAAATGGAGCTTCTTTGCTTTAAATATGAAGAGAATTTGTAGTTGTTGATCAAATCTAGGTTTTGGTTCGGTGGATCTATATATGATTTTGAATATATACTTTGATGGACCAATTTTTTAATGGGTTGTAAGAACTTTTTGCATTATCTTTGAATTTGCTTGCATTGTGATGTAGCTCACATTGAATGTGTGGATGTATCTCAAATTTAGATTTTTGGTTTCATTGATCGTTGAAGAAATTTTGAGTTTATAGTTTAAACTAGATTTGGCGTGGATTTTGATTGTTTCAAAAATAACATTTTCTAGAAAAAAAAATATGTGATGTAATATTACCATCTTGAAAATCTTATTTTTAAAAATAAATTTAACCTAAAATTGAGTTATTCACCTAAAATTTTAAATAATTTTATAATAAATTATGTAGTCATTTGATTTTAATTTTAGGAAATAATTGTTTACCAAAAATGAGCTAACAGTTACATTTATGTAACATAATGTTGATGAATCGACGATGCATTTACATGGATGACGCTGCTTGCAGTTCATGGAGGGTTTGGAAGCTTTTAGTCATCATGTCAATGCCAACACAATCTCAGACATCACATATTGTGATTGCATAGACCACAATAATTAGGAGTGGTCAAACTCTAAAAAATTCATTTTCATTTGATTATAAGAGGTTTCATAAAAAATTATACCTGTTAGACCAAGCACGGTGATGAACAAATTATTTGTGAAGATGGTCCGGAAAAAGTGGTGGACAATAATATCTCGGACGCTGGCGAACATGGTTCTTTTGAACATATACTGGTAAAGATTGATGACAATGATTTAGACCAGATGTTGCTTGATGGAGAGGAATCGATGAAAGACATTACGAAAAGTTTCAGCGCCCATGGGGGGACGATGGAACATTGTTGCACCAAAAATGCGGACATGGCAACAAAAAAGAAGTGCACCATATTGGAGCTGATGCAAGGAAAGGCGACCAATAGATTGTCCAATAAGGGATTTAATGAGTTATTATGCCACATGAAGATGTTGTTTATAAAAGATAGCATGTTGCCTAAAACTACGTGCGAAGCCAAGCATGTTCTCTACCCTTTGGGGCTGGAGGTACAAAAGATGCATGCATGCCCTAATGATTGTATAAGGATTTGGAAGCATGTCCGGTGTGCAAAACATCACGATATAACACCAAGCATGATGAACCAGGTGAGGTAGAGGAAGGATGTAAGATGAACCCCCGCTAAGGTGGTGTAGTACCTCCCTATAATCCCTTGTTGAAATGTTTGTTTGCGAACAACGAGCCTACGAAGATAATGCGCTGGCACAATGACGATCATAATGTCGATGGAAAGCCAAAGCACCCTATAGATGACTCCTAGTGGAGGAAGCTTGATAGAAATTATTCAGACTTTGCAAATGATGCGAGAAACATATGGTTTGTGATGAGTACGGATGGTATGAACCTGTTCGGCGAGATGAGCAGCCGTCAGAACACTTACCCCGTGACTCGGTATTTACAACCTTCCCTCTTGGTTGTGTCAAAAGCAGAAGTATATTATGATGCCATTACTCATCTAAGGTGCCATGCAACCTATAAATGACATCGACGTGTACCTCAAACCGTTAGTTGAAGATCTGTAAACTCTGTGGAACGTTGGTGTACATGTATGGGATGAGTACAAAAGTTAGTAGCTCACCTTACATGCATTGCTATTCGTAATCATCAACGACTGCCCTACACTTGGTAACCTTTCAGGCCTATCTATCAAGGGATATGAAGTCTGCATCCAGTGCCTGGAGGACACGAAAGATAAGTACCTGACAAACTCTCAAAAATTGTTGCAACTGGTAACAAACATGCATAAACCATTTCTCCAAGTATGTGTCCGGATAGTCCAAAGTCTCGATAATTAGATCTAGGTCGTCCGGTCAAAAAACAACGTCAATGAAGGCGTGTAGGTGCACTATTACGTGGTAGGGATTGCAATTTTCTTGCATTTTTGTTTTTCACTCAAACTTAAGGGAGAATCTTTGCTTCGTATCTTTTGTTTTTGAAGATCGACAAATCGAATGAAATTTATGTTCTAATATTGTGTACATAGACCACTGTTGGTTCCTCAATATTAAGCACCCGTTAGAAAGTGACCGAGTTAATTTTGATAAAATGGAAGACAAATGTAAGAAAACCAAGCTCACAGTGGGGGCAGATTTATTTTCTATGGTAATGGATATAAAAATAGTTTTTGGAAAGGGTCGTGGTAGTAAACATATCCCACCACTCCCGAGTGATGAAGCTAAGAAGGATCCTAGCAAGAAGAAGTCAATATTTTGGGACTTGCCTTACCGGAAAGACATAGGGCTTCGTCATTCACTAGACTTCATGCATATAACAAAACATGTTGGTGTGAACCTACTAGGTTTCCTAGATTTGCATGACAAATTAAAAGATACACTTCAAGTATGAAATCACAAACAGCTATTAGGACTTAGGTAGGAACTACATCAGCAAGAGAGAGAGAGAGAGAGAGAGAGAGAGAGAGAGAGAGAGAGAGAGAGAGAGAGAGACCTCTCTTGGACCCTAGGATAGACTAGAGATCAATTTTCTCCTCATGCTGCAAATCTGTCCAGAACTTGTTTTTCCCGAAGCAGTGAGTGTTTGATTTTTTAGTCAAATCTAGAAAACTCCATTTCTAGTGATTATTATTTGAGAAGGTGTGTTACTTATATATCTATCCTCTATAAAATTTTGGAGTCATGTTCTTGCATCTTGTGGGAGCAATGAGGTGAACACCAACCCCCAAACTTTTTGCTCAATGTTCCTAATAGTTTGTGGTGTTTGATTTTTCATATTGTCTATACAAGGAGTTTTGAGGAGATTTTAGGTGGCATGCTTCATGACTCATTGATTAATATGGAGGAAAATTCCCAAAAATGTGAGAGCACCATAAACCCTCCATCCTTCTATTCCGAGTGAAAACAAGCTATGGAAGATCTGCTTTTGGCTTCCAGAAAGCAACTTGTGATGTTTGATTTTTTGAAATTTTCTACATTGAGTTTTGAGGCTATTTTTATCATAATTCTTCTTGACCCATTGTGTAATAGGGAGAAAAAAGTCCTGAAATTTTGAAAGAATTGTCGGGCTCCCTCCCTTGGCTTACCTTCCAAGGCAAGGAACCTACTCTGTACTAGTCCATAGATCAGTACACTAGTGCTGGTTACATAATTGGATCATTTCATGCATCGACAGTTATCATTATTATAGTGTGACAATCATAGGTTGTCAATTGTTCTAGCGACCATAAGACTTAGTTACACTTGAGTTCAAGCGGAAGAAACAGAGTATCACAAATGGAAAGATAACGATAACATACACTCCAATAGCCATGTAACCAACACGACTGAAGGGATGTTAGAAACCACATAACTGGCCTATTCACCATCCTGGAACTATGGACCACCATCCATCGGCTCTTTCTCTAAAGGAGTCAGTGTGTTGTGCTCACTTGCACTAGCGAGTTAGTAACCATCTACTAAAGTTTAGGGTTTATAAAAGGATGGTTAAGAGGTTTGTTTATTTGCGGACAGCCATGTTTAGAAAAGAAAAGACCAGGACCTAAGCTCTTAACTCAAATCAAAGATATTTCAAGTATCATAAGTATTCTCAGTATTAATCCATCCTACGGCAGTTTCAAAACTCTGCCAAACAACTTCATACCAAGTCATTATGTTCTGGGATTGACGATCCTGTTGTGGACCAAGTACCCCCGGTTTGTCACCCGTGTGAGGTTGGTGAAGATCACCACAGTGATTGCACCAAACAGCATGTCCCTTAGGTGGAGAGGCGTATGGGCACCATAGTACTACCCCTAAGATCCACTTGCACTACCGCGCAATGGCCACGTGTTATGGTGTTACGAAACATCCTCGATGGTTGGTGCCTTCCCATCGTGCATCCCTAATGCACCCGTCTAGGAGGAACCTTGTTCCATGTATACCCAGCCTATCCACCTTCATTTTAGGATCTATCCCCATGCTTCCTTCATGAGCTATGAAACCCTCCATGTGTAACACATGATGCGGTGATACCCCTTTGGGCAGCGCGCAGTTGTACGCATCTGACTCTGAAAGGATCTCTGGCCGAGAGGGGGGTGAATCGGCTCCTTTATCAATTTTTACGTCTTTTGATTTTACTTGGAGCCTTAGCAAATTTGGAAACCAACTATCGTCTGGACCTAACAATACCAGTGATAGGAAGCGACGGCAGTCAAGTATCAAGCAAGTCTTAAGCGGAAGCGACTACTCTTGGCACGAAGGCACAAGTCCACGCAATCGAGTTCAAGGTGCACAATGTAAAAGAGATGGCAGGAAGGGTGCAAACCGACTTTTTACGTGGTTTGGAGCGAACTCCTGCTCCACGGTGAGGAACTTCCAAATGGAAGCCAAGACCCTCTCGTCCTGTGTCCTCAATCCACTCGTGTGCTCTTCAACAACGAATGTTGGGTGAGCACCGAACCCGTACAGAGTGGCGAGCACCCTGTAAACCACGTAAAAACTTGTGCCCTCTCTGCAGGGCGAGCACCCGTACAGAGTTTTTACGTCGCCTTTAAGAAATCCCAAGAGCACAAAGACCGAAAGAAGCCAACTTCACCACCTCACTTCCACCATAGGGCTAGATGAGGACCCCATGGGAGTGAGGAGGAGAGGCTTGGGAATGACCGGAGGAGGCAAGGTATAGCTTCTTCTTCTTCCTCTATCCCTCTCCCTCTCAATCCCTCTCTCAATCCCTCTCAAATTGCATGGAAACCCTAGATGGGAAGGAGACCATGGGAAGCTCTCAATGGCATGGGGTAGCTGCAAAAATGGGCTCTCTCGCGTTTCCCCCGAGCTAGAGGCTCCAATTTATTCCTTAAAGGCGAAGAACCCTAAGAATAGACGGTCCGGATTGAATTTCCCGTGCGTAGTAGGACCCGGTCCGATGATGTGTTTCACATTGGGAATGACCTAGTCGGACCCGGTCCGACAGAAGGGTTGCATTTGGGGACTTAGTCACTAGGAACCTACGGCCTGGTCTGACCCGGTCCGACGGTGGTCGGGCTCGGTCCGACAGTAGGGTTGCATTTTGAGTGACTTAGCCGCTGACACGAGCATCCATCGGACCCAGTCCGACAGGGCTAATTTTTGCAGCCCACTACGTTTTGGCTATCCCTTTCTCCCTTCATGTCTCACCTAGGGTTTAGTGTCATGTTTGTCAACTTGTGAACTCCACGGGAATACTTGGGCACTTAGGCGAGAAGTTTCGCGCCTATAGGAACTATCTAGCTTTGAGACTTGGCGGCTACAAAACCCTGAACAGCTAGACCCCTGAACCTTCTCGACCGTAGGGCAGGTGTACTCGCTCTTGATGGTTCGCTCAAGGCTAACAGCTGGCACTCTCGGAACCCCCCATGGAACCCATGGCTGATGTTTTTTGACCTGTGCTTAGTAGGATCCTGCAGCCAGAGAGTTAGAGTCTTGTCGGTAGCTGGGCTGGGCCAAAAACGTACACAAGGAAATCAAAGAAACTACGAAACAAAATAGTCCTTATCCTTGGCGTTCCAGATGGCCCAGTTGCCATCAATTACCAAAATCAATTAAGCCTTGAGAGCTCGAGCTTTCAATCTCCCCCTTTTTAGTAATTGATGACAACACCTGCAAATCTGCACAAATCTATCTAGGAAAATACAAATACATCTCAATTGCGATGATTAGTTCCAATATGCACCAATTGAGATAGAGCATGAGAGCACTTAAACCACTTAAACCAGGATTCCTAGCTACCTCATGAAAGCGTCGAGTGACCATATGAATGACGTGATGCACATGCCTAGCTCCCCCTAGATCAAAGCATACGAAATCATCATCTACATGAAGTGGGCATGGAGCAAAGCATCTCCACCCCTAGGAGCAAAGCATCTCCTATACTCCCCTTTGGGCCATGCTGTGCACATAAGCATGAAAGATAGATTTACTCCCCCTTAATATTCTCCCCCCTTTGGCATCAAGGACCAAAAATCATAAATTGCAAGAGAATACAAGTCCAAAAGAGCATGAAGATAGTACTTCAAAATGCTTTGGGAGTTATACACGTGCAAATTCACCTAGTGATCTAGTATAGTTCAAGTTTTAGTTCTCGCAAGATCAAATGCCACAAGGTCAATGCAGGCTCACATATAGCATGATGTTCAAGTTTTAATTAGTCCTAGAGCAAGTACTAGATGGATCAAAGCCAATGACTACTAGTTGTGCTCAAGCCTACACGAGAATCACATTGCACCACCTAGGACTAGAGCATGCACACCAAGAGGCACAAGTAAACACCAAGCCTAATTATGAGACTAAAACATTTGGTTGAGCTTTGTTCAAAAAAATTTTACAATTAAATCACATTTCTCAGATTAAATGTCTCAAGCCATTATCGATGTTGCCTAGCATGACACTAAAGAATTCAACGTCTTGGTCATCCAACGCTCCCCCAAGTTCATGGCAAAGTGCAATGCCAAGCAATCTCGTAGGGAAGACATTGGTGAGACATTTTTGAGTTTTGCTCAACAATTAAAGGTTGCTCAATTTTAGTCAAGGCATTAACAAATGTCAAATGGATAGTATGCCTAGAACTAGTAGTACAAGATCATCCAAGTAAACTAGAGCAACAAAGAGCAATTAGGAGCTTTGACAATCTAGAATAACCTCAAAGAATTCAATTTCATATGGATTTGATTTAAAGCAAGTATTGAACAAATGGCAAACGATCCATGCGATTGCTATCAATATCACAAATACATTTCCACCAAGATGAGATCCGGCAACAAGTATAACAAGCAAAGCACATGGACTATCAAATGTCAAGCTATGTTGGACCTGTCAATAATGTTAAGTTCATTCCTAAGTTTACAGAAACGTGCCTCATCGAGTGGCTTGGTGAAAATATCAGCAAGCTGGTCCTCCGTTCGCACATGATCAAGTGTAATGTTGCCCTTCATCACGTGATCCCGAAGAAAGTGATGTCGGATTTCTATGTGTTTCGTGCGTGAATGTTGGACCGGGTTGTTGGCTATTTTCACAGCACTTTCATTATCACAAAGTAAAGGCACGTGGTCCAACTTAATGCCAAAGTCATAAAGGGATTGAGTTAAGTACAAGAGTTGTGCATAGCTACTCCCTGCCGCTATATACTCAACCTCAGCGGTAGACAGCGCCACGGAGTTCTGTTTCTTTGAAGCCCAAGAGATCAAGCATCTACCCAGCAAATGACACGCCCCAGAGGTGTTTTTGCGATTGACTTTACAACCCGCATAGTCAGAATCAGAATAGCCTATCAATTCAAAGCGAGCACCCTTGGAAAACCACAAGCCTATAGTAATGGTGTGTTTCAGATATCGAAATATGCGTTTCACTGCAGTCATATGCATCTCTCTAGGGGAGGCTTGAAATCTAGGACACATGCAAACACTGAACATGATATCTGGCCTAGATGCAGTCAAGTAGAGTAGTGCGCCAATCATGGAACTGTAGAGTCTAGGGTCAACAGGATTACCTTCAGTGTTCAGGTCGAGGTGGCCGTTCGTCCCCATAGGCGTCCTGATCGGCTTGCAGTCGTTGAGGTGGAAGCGCTTGAAAAGATCTTGTATATACTTCTCCTAGCATATGAAGGTCCCGGTGTTGTGCTGCTTGATTTGAAACCCGAGAAAGAAGTTCAACTCGCCCATCATTGACATCTCGAACTCCTTACTCATCAACTGACTGAACTCATTGACCAGAGCCTCATTGGAGCTGCCGAAGATAATATCAGCCACATATATCTGATAGAGCATCAAGTCGCCATCCACCACCTTGGTGAACAGGGTGTTGTCCACCCTTCCAACTGTGAAACCTTTGCCAGTCAGAAAATCCCTCAGTCCGTCATACCATGTCCTGGGAGCTTGCTTGAGGACATATAGAGCTTTCGATATGTTGTACACATGATCTAGATGCCACAAACCCTGGAGGCTGCTCCACAAGCACAAGCTCATTGATGTAGCCATTCAAGAAAGCACTCCGCACATCCATTTTCCTGAGCACGATGTTGTGACATGTTCCAAATGCTACAAGCAAACGGATGGCATCCAATCTAGCCACTGGAGCATATGTTTCACCACAGTCAATCCCTACAACTTGACTGAACCCCTGGGCCACAAGCCTAGCCTTGTTCTTCATCACTTGCCCATGTTCATCTTGCTTATTCTTGAAGACCCACTTAATGCCAATGACGTTGCAGTCCTTGGGTCTTTCCACAAGTGTCCACATTTGATTCCTCTCAAAGTTGTTCAGCTCTTCATGCATTGCATTGATCCAGTCAGCATCAGTCAATGCCTCCTCTACCTTCCTTGGTTCAACCTCTGATACAAAGGCACTGTATAGGGCTAAATTTGCTGCCCTTGATCTGGTCTGAACTCCCCGAGATAAGTCACCAATCACTTGATCAACTGGATGATCACGAGCAATTGTGTGATGGGACTTGATCAGTTGTGGTCTTGCTTGTACAGTCCTAGCATCTGACTCACATGCAGGCTCAAACTCTGTCTCATAGGAGGGATCCACACACGAGCTGTCCTAAGGTGTGGCTCCCCCTGAATCTGGCGTTGGCTCTGGAGTAGCTGGTGGAATCACTGTCTCAGTTTCCCTTGGTACTGCCTCAGGTACCACATCTCCAACCTCCATCTCCTCCATTGCTCTAGCAAGTGGCTCATCTTCCACATCCTCCAGGTTCTCGTGGTGGCCTTGAGAACCATTGGACCCATCGAACTTCATATCGCATCTCTCTTCTACGACACCAGTTCTGTCGTTGAATACCCTATAGGCCTGGGACTTGATAGAGTACCCCAGGAAGAAGCCTGTGTCGACTCGACTCTGAAACTTTCCCAGATGCTCCCTCTTCTTTTTGACGTAGACCTTGCAGCCAAAGCTCTAAAGTAGGAGACATTGGGTCATCTTCCCACTAGTAGCTCATATGGGTTCTTCTTCAGGAACTTCTGGAGGTACAGCCTGTTGATGCAGTGACAGGCTGTATTGATTGCCAGAACATATCCGAGGTCCCATATTCATTCAGCATTGTCCTGGCCATCTCAATTAGGGTTCGATTTTTCCTTTCTACAACCCCATTCTGCTGCGGGGTGTAAGCTGCTGAGAACTCGTGACGTATACCATTCTCATAACAATAGCATTCAACGTTAGAGTTAGTAAACTCGGTCCCATTGTTACTCCTCACACTCTTGATTTGGCACTCAAATTTGTTTTGCGCTCTTTTTGCAAATGATTTGAAAATGTTTCCAGCAAGTGTTTTGTCAGGCATAAAGAAAACCTAGGTGAAGCGAGAGTAATCATCGACAATCACCAAACAATGAAGGTTGCCTCCAATGCTCACATATGTAGTCGGTCCAAAAAGATCCATATGTAAAAGCTGAAGGGGACGAGTGGTCGACATGACTATCTTGGCAGGATGTGAATTACCCACTTGCTTGCCAGCCTGACAGGCACTGCAAAGCTTATCCTTTTCAAATTTGACATCCTTCAAACCAAGAACCAACTCATTTTTGAAAACCTTTCTCAAATTTGACATGCCTACATGCCCAAGACGCCTGTGCTAAAGCCATCCATGTGAGACTTTGGCGAGAAGGCAAGTCGAGAGATATGAGGAGTCAGAATGAAAGTTTACAACGTAAAGGTTTTAAAAACGGAAACCCCTGAAAATCAATTTTCCATTTGAATCAACAACATTTATGCCTTGAGGAGGGAAGTGACAATGAAAGCCGTGACGGCGTGTTTTTCACCGAACCACCAGCGAATCACACCCCTATCAGATCTCCGTTTCTGCTAGCCGACCAGCCCAAGCCCGATCCGATTCGAGCGTTGAACGCGGCAAGGAGCGACACGCAGGGTTCGGACCCCCTCGCGGGTAATAGTCCTACTCCTGCCGAGCCTTAGCTCTTTTCTTGTTGTGGTTATGTGTGGATGAATACAGAATGTCTGCTCTTAGTGCAGAATGCAAAAAAAAAAGCCCCCTCTCTTTCTCTCTCTCTGCCTTTTATACAAGCTGTGAATAGGCGGAGAGAGTTGGGGGGTGCGCCAAACAGTGCGCTAAGTACACTGGGTACACTGATAGGACGTGAGGGACTAGACAGGAGAGACGAAAACGTGCTGCTACTGCGCCGAGTGGCGCCGCCCACGCGCGCTCCGCAAGTGGCCCCTGATCTGGGTGAACACACGCGGTGAGGAAGAAGGTGGGGCCCAGCTTGCGCCGCCTGACGCGGGCGGCCATCCTGGTGACGGCTACTCTCTCTCTATCGGTCAATTCCGCAGAGCCACAGTGACAGCTGATCAGACCGGCAGAGGTCACTGTGGCAGTAATCATCTCTTCTTCGATCTGCCCGCGCGTGATGTCGCATTAAATGCGCCTGACCTTCGCAGCGGGGGAGAGCCTTCGTCCAGAAGACTCCCCTTGGGACGCTTCCTGCTGCGCGGGCCCCACCTGACGGTGCGGAGGCCACTCGAGCTCGCCCGCACGCTGGAGCCTGGTCGCTCGCCTAACGCGTGGGCCCCGCCTGGCGCGCGGAGGGGCTCGCCCACGCGCTGGGGCCTGGTCGCCCGCCTGACGTGTGGGGCCCGCCTGGTCTTTCTTAGGACTTTTCACACCCCTGGTATTTACTGTACCGACAAGCCGAGATCGCACAATTGAGTAACAGAAAGCAAATTGTAATTGAGAGTTTGCACGAGAAGCACATTGTCAATGGACAAGTCGGAAGTGATAGCTACCTTTCCCGCTCCATTTACCTTGCTCTTGCTACCGTCTCCAAAAGTGATCCGGCTGGGGAAGTCTCCAACCTCCCCGAATGAGGTGAACAACCGGGGGTTGCCAGTCATATGTTGGGTGCACCCACTGTTGATGATCCAATGGCACCCTCCACGCCGGTAGTTCACCTGTCAAGAGAATTAATCACTTTTGTGACTCAGGGACCCAAAGAATGGGTCTCCGAGGGTTAGCCTTCAAACCGGTAGCAATTGAGTCAACAAGAGACTTCTTCACCCACACTTGATTCTTGTGCACATTCAACAAAGATGGTCCAATGAACTTGGCAAAGACACGACCACAACCATCTAGCTTGAGCATGTAATTTCCATCAACCTCTGCATGCACCTTCCTATGCTTGGGTTGGTTTGGTTTGAGGCTTCAGCTTGTTGAATGAAGCTTGTTGGTTGGGGACTTGGGGTACCTACGATGGAATGACCTATCATAGTGATTATATCTAGGTGCACCAGAGTTGTACCTATAGTACCCATTCCAATTGTTTCTAGGTGTGCCATACCAAGTGTGGTTTATGCTAGGAGGACCTTGCCACTGACCATACCTAGGATGTTGCCATGTCAAGTTATAGTGCCTAGGTGGTCCTTGCCATTTGTGCTCAAAGTGTTGCATAGGAGCCATGTTGCTGGTGTGCAAATTTTGATTATGCCCAAGGTTGTGAGATTGAGATGAAGTGTTCCTCTTCTTGGGATAGGTATGATAATAGCTCTGCCTCATGCCAGATGCTTTAGGAACTGTTTTCTTTCCTCTCTTTGGCTTCTCCGGGGTAAACCCCAAGCCACCCTTTTGAGAGGGTTTCCTCTATTCCTTGAGCATCTTGTCAAGAGCAAGACTACCCTCATAGCACTTCCCAAGACCATGGTCAAACTTCTCAAGCCTGGACTTAAGCTCTGCATTTTCTATTGCCAGCTCTCTAGCAGCCAAAGCAAACTTACAGATATCAGGAGTGCATTCATGAGCATGACTAGAAGAACCACTAGAGCTAGATGCAATCAATGTCAAATCAACAAGATCATCATAAGATGTGGACATATCTAGCTTAGATGGCACAATAGTCAAGGCAAGAGAATCAGACACATCGTCAACAGAGGTAGCAACAGGCAGAAACTCTAGAGCAGATTTCTTAACTACAAGCAATTCGTGTTGTTCTTTTAAACCATGGTATGTAGTAAGAATATCCTCTAGAGAATCATTCATAGCAAGGTTCTCTTCTAGCACATTCTGTTTCTTACGCAAGCTACGGTTGGAATCTAACAACAAGTCATACTCTGTTTCTAAACTATCATGCTTAGCTTGCAAGGCATTGAGAGACTGTTGAAGACTAGCATTCTTTATCTTCTCCTTATGTGCAATTTCACAAGCTCGTCGCACATTGTTAGCCATTTGTATCATTTGTTCACGCATGTCGCAATCAGAATCATCAGAATCACTCACCTCATGTTCCGTGGGCTTTGCCATCAAGCACATTGGGGTGCTGGCAGGAGTTGAGGTAGTATTATCCTGATCAGAGTCCGTGTGCCATTCTTCCTCTTGAGATACCGCCATCAAGCGTCGTGAAGGGAATGCCGGCGGAGGAGGGATGGAGCTTGTCGCATTGGAGCCAGAGTCAC
Organism: Raddia guianensis; assembly: GCA_036346415.1. Classification (NCBI taxonomy): domain Eukaryota; kingdom Viridiplantae; phylum Streptophyta; class Magnoliopsida; order Poales; family Poaceae; genus Raddia; species Raddia guianensis. The sequence goes on along the minus strand of CM070537.1, from coordinate 11,412,508 downwards.
TGGAGCTATTGTCAGTTACCCATTCTCCAACAAAAGCGAGCCTCTTGCCTTCATTGGAGCGGGCCTTCATGCCTGACTTGACAAAGGGCTTCATTTTATCCTTGCCCTTGTACTTGGTCTTGTCACAATCCTCCTTCTCCTTTCCCTTCTCCTTGTGCTTGGACTTGCTCTTGTTAGGGCACATCGATGCGATGTGGCCCTTCTCATCACAGTTGAAGCACCGAAGGGAGCTAAAAGGATTCTTGCTCGACCTCCTTCCACAGTTCCACCTCCATGATTAAGGTTGTTGAAGTACTTGCTTGGGGTCCTCATGAGCATGACCAGCCCGCCAACATCAAAGTCTTGGCCATTCAGAGTTGTCCCTTCCTTGTCAGCAACTTTAGCACCAGGCCTTGACCCCTTCGCCTTGAGTGCAATCGCCTTCTTCTTCTGGGGTGCAGGATCCTCTCCATCCTTCATCATCATCTCATGGGAAGAGAGCTTCCCGAGTAGTGCGGTAGGCGTCAGCTTGAGAAGATCACCAGAGTTGGATAGGTACATGATGATGCCCCTGTACTCTTGTCGTGGAAGCACTCTTATCATCTTCCTGCACACATCGACATTGGACAGAGAGGTTCTGAGCTCTTGCAGCTCATTGACAATGGGGTTAAGACGTGAAAACATCTCATTAGCAGATTCATTCGGCAGCATTTTAATCTGATCAAACTTTTCTTTAACAACTACAAGCCTCTCTTCCTTAACAGAAGAGGTACCCTCATGAATCTCTATCAAAGTAGTCCAGATGTCATTTGCAGAAGTTAAATTGCTAACTCTATCAAATACTTCCATGCTAAGCCCAGAGATAAGTGCATTGATAGCTTTAGCGTCCAACTCTAACTTCTTGATTTGTTCAGGAGTGGGACCAACATCTTTATCAATCTCTAAACCTAGCGGTGACTCAGTACCTTCCAGACATCGTAGCCTAATGACTGGAGGTAAAATGTCATGCGCTTTTCCCAATATCCCAAATGAGTTCCATTAAACAGCGGGATCCTATTGCTAGTAACACTCCCCCCTCAGCCATCTCGAGAAGCGGTGAAGCTTACACTCGAGATCCCGCTCTGATACCAATTGAAAGGATCTCTGGCCGAGAGGGGGGTGAATCGACTCCTTTTTCAATTTTTACGTCTTTTGATTTTACTTGGAGCCTTAGCAAATTTGGAAACCAACTATCGTCTGGACCTAGCAATACCAGTGATAGGAAGCGACGGTAGTCAAGTATCAAAGAAGTCTTAAGTGGAAGCGACTACTCTTGGCACGAAGGCAAAAGTCCACGCAATCGAGTTCAAGGTGCACAATGTAAAAGAGATGGCAGGAAGGGTGCAAACCGAGTTTTTACGTGGTTTGGAGCGAACTCCTACTCCACGGTGAGGAACTTCCAAATGGAAGCCAAGACCCTCTCGTCCTGTGTCCTCAATCCACTCGTGTGCTCTTCAACAACGAATGTTGGGTGAGCGCCGAACCCGTACAGAGTGGCGAGCACTTCCACAAGCGAAAGCTCTCACACCCCACCGGCACCCGCACAAGGTCGCCGACCGCTCCCGCAAGAATGGATTTCACCTCGGCGTCGGCGAAGGACCACCGACCACCTCGCAAGACGGATTTCACCGCGGCACCGACGAAGGGTCACCTACCTCCCCGCAAGGAGGGTTTCTCCATGGCACCGACACACGGTCACCGGCCGCCTCGCAAGACGGACTTTGCACGCACCCTCACCCCACGAGAGGATGACCGCCCACCGGGACGGGTTTCGTCGATGTAGAGGAAGTAGTCTATGTAGTCGTACACTTGACGCAGCTTGGAGGTCTCCGGTGCAAGAAATCCCAAGAGCACAAAGACCGAAAGACGCCAACTTCACCACCTCACTTCCACCATAGGGCTAGATGAGGACCCCATGGGAGTGAGGAGGAGAGGCTTGGGGATGACCGGAGGAGACAAGGTATGGCTTCTTCTTCCTCTCTCCCTTTCCCTCTCAATCCCTCTCAAATGGCATGGAAACCCTAGATGGGAAGGAGACCATGGGAGGAGCTCTCAATGGCATGGGGTGGCTGCAAAAATGGGCTCTCTTGCCTTTCCCCTAGCTAGAGGCTCCAATTTATACCTTAAAGGCGAAAAACCCTAAGAATAGATGGTCTGGATTGAATTTCCTGTGCGCAGTAGGACCCAGTCCAATGAAGTGTTTCACATTGGGAATGACCTGGTCGGACCCGGTCCGACAGTAGGGTTGCATTTTGAGTGACTTAGCCGCTGACACAAGCATCTATCGGACCCAGTCCGTCGGCCGTTGGACCCAGTCCGACGGGGTTAATTTTTGCAGCCCACTATGTTTTGGCTATCCCCTTCTCCCTTCATGTCTCACCTAGGGTTTAGTGTCATGTTTGTCAACTTGTGAACTCGATGGGAATATTTGGACACTTAGGCGAGAAGTTTCGCGCCCATAGGAACTCTCTAGCTTTGAGACTTGGCGGCTACGAAACCTTAGACAGCTGGACCCCTGAACCTTCTCGACCCTAGGGCAGGTGTACTCGCTCTAGATGGTTCGCTTAAGGCTAACAGCTGGCACTCTCGGAACCCCCCATGGAACCCACGGCTGATGTTTCTGGACCTGTGCTCAGTGGGATCTTGCAGCTAGAGAGTTAGAGCCTTGCCGGTAGCTGGGCTGGCCCAAAAACGCACACAAGAAAATCAAAGAAACTACGAAACAAAAGAGTCCTTATCCTTGGCATTCCAGACGGCCCAGTTGCCATCAATTACCAAAATAAATTAAGCCCTAGGAGCTCGAGCTTTCAGACTCCCCGCCCCTCTAGCTGCACGACGTATGTGGTGCCCATAGCTCATTATCACAAGCGTAGACCCAGTCCACTCCAACACATTCCCTGCCATAACCCAACCATTCCATCACCAACACACAGGCATACCAGGCCCATTTCCAACCATTAATAATTATCAATATAGGTTGGTGAATCTCATTTCACCATTTCGGGACACAAGACCCATGTCATAAAAAATGGGGACCTAACCAAGTTTTACCTAGACTTAGAAGTATAAACCAATTTATTTTATTTTCTAAGTGAATCGAGCATAATTGACATTATCAAAACAATATCAATGTTGACAGGGAATAACTCAATTCAATTAAGGCATGATATATCATGATTAATGACGTGTATTATAATTTAAAGAGAGCATGCAATTTGATACTTTATAGGAGATACTTATATAAATTGGGTATCAACATCCATGAGTAAGTAGTTGTTTACTCGCACTAAGGAAGGTCCCACCCTTCCCTAATATTAGCAAACGTAGAGTAAGAATGTAGGTAACTCGCCTTGGTCTTCGGGGTAGTACTCCTGATCGTTAGGGTTCACCTCGAATAGTTATGCGACTTCGTCTACTTCTTATATTATGGTACGAGGAACAATTCAATACAAATAAAGAGAAACATGATGCATGAATTTCATGGCGTGGTGTTGGGTGTGTTATGCCCTAGGTGGCTATTCGATTCAAACATCCTTCCGAGGTAACTTATCAAGGAAGTTCCATGAGCTCATTATCGTATAGCGCTATCGTATAATAGTGGTGTCATGGTGCATGGATGAAATGAATGCATGAGGTAATATTCTAAATAATATCATAAGTATATCTACTGCCCATAGAGGTGTAATTTAAATATTTAGGATAATTGTCGTTAAAACTATAGATCATTATTTTAACTAAATGAGACTTAGTGACATAGGTAAATAATGAATGACAATTAATCCATTACAAGGTTCCATGCTAGCAGTTCTATTTTTTATGACAATACCATATTATATTAATTTCTTGTGTTCTTAATTAATCTCCTTAAACACACTATTAGGACCATCCTTATCATTAAATAAGTTTAGAAAAGGTCAAATTGGGTGTTTCAAATTTTGCTTGGGTTTATATTAATTTTACCATTTTTTAGAATATTTCTAAGGTTTATAGCTAATTTTAATAATTGCATTTCATTTCAGCTATTTACCAATATAGGAAATTCCTTGATATCATCTTAGAATAAAGGTATAGAGGGAATATGCAAAAGCAAGCACATATCTAATATTTTTCTAACGTTTAGAAACATATGAGGTCAATTATTTTCCCTTAATTCTTGGTCTTCATCTACTATTTATATAAATCTATTTGCATTTTTGGAATATTTAAAATGGATAAAACGAAATAACCGGCCTGCACGGTAACGGGCCAAACCATCAACGCGCGGCAGCGGCGCACTGTGTGCAGGCACACGTGTTGTAATGAGGCCGGGAGACCAACCCGTCAGCTTCTCCGAGCAACGTTTAAACGCGCCTGTTGGATCTGGATCAGATGGCATCCGCTCTTCGTCTACCTCTTGCCGGCGCGGTTTAGCTACAGGCTATGCCAACGGATTTCAAGCGCTGCAGTCCACTATTTTGAGCAATCCAAGATCCTACGTGCTCCATGGCTCATGCTGCGTGTATGGGTGCCGAAAGCATGGCCGGAGATGGCCAGACATGGCGGCGCATGGCGGAACTAGGCTGCGGTTTCGGTTGCACGGCTAGCTAGAGACATGCGCATGTGGATTAAGGGGGTGCACAAGCTTGTAGGATGTTAGTTGATGAGGGTATCACCTCTAACGCGTCCATTCTTCCCGCATGCATTGTGCAAGGACCAATAACACCGGCACGCACACATCAACGAAACCACTAGGTGAGCTGGTTCCTTAGTACATGATAGAGTATTTACAAGAGCGAATTACTATCTAATAATATTAATTGTGCTTGTTTTGCTGTGATTAATGTATCTTGCTCATGCCTTGTTTATATCTGGTAGCATGTTGTACTTCAGTTTGGCATGTCTTGTTTACATGTTCATTGACATGTTTAGGGTAGTACATTATTCCATTTCTTCCTAAACTATATATCACATGATCCCAGTCGGCAAGATGTTGTTGTGATGCACCTTCTTTAGCTCTTTCTATTTGCATGAAGTTGCTATGATGCAACTTGCTGTTGCTTTTCACTTGGATATTGTTTTACTTGTCTAGTGTTAATGGATATTGTTGATATTTCCATGTACGGTCTTTGTGCATGATCTTTTATTCTCAATAGTCATATTTATGCCCTAGATAATTCATTGCCACACACCACGCTTGTATTATCTTTCTGTTCCTAGGAACAGGATTTGCGTAACCCAATTTCGAAAGCATATATATGTTTGATGCGTGTGTTGGCTTCCTGGCGAGGAGGAAACCATGTCATTACATGATCAACTTCAAGACTTCTTCATCTGCCTTTTTGGTCTAGCTCAGCTACCACAACTTCGACTACATCAAAATAGGTTAGTGTTTCTTCTTCGTGGCCTGTAGATGCTTAGATTCATGTCCAATCACCTGTTGGCCTGGGAATGATTTGGTTCATCTCCCGCCATTGTTCCGATGATGTTTGTGGTTTGGATATGGTGCGTATTGATGACATGATCATATATTGTGATTGTATATGTGATTTGTGCTCTTTTGTCTACCGAGTGAATGTCCATTTTATAGGGGAGATGCTAACGAAATTTTCTATGTTTTTGGAATTTAGTGGCATTTCCTGCTTTGTCCACGGATACATGGGTAGGGGAGCTTGCTTTTGTGCTCTGTATTTTTGTCTTCGGCATTGCATTTGGGTGCATTTGGTGAATATTTCAGTTGGTTTTCAGGATGCCCACTTGTACTTTTTGTGGTATTTAGCTCCTTTTAGCTGTTTTTGGCTCATGTGGAGGTTATTTGGTGTTTCATTATATATATGTTTTTCAACTCGTATAATATTGACTAAATAGAACCTAAAACAAATTTGGGCTAAAATTTGAGTCACTAGATAAGAGAGAGTTACTGATCATTTTGCATTGCATATAGATTGTTTTCATTCTGAGTTTTGTCTATTATGCTTTTAAACTTAAGTGAGTATTGTGCAACAAGTTATTCATGTGATGATCACTTGCTAGCTTGTTCAAGTTTAAAATTGCAAACATTTAAACTTGCTAGGTAGTTGCAAAATTGAAAGTATTTTGGACTTCAATGAAAACTTTATGTGACATATAACTCTTACATGCTAATCTTGCCACTAAATATTTGTGTTACGCTTGGCTATCATTTGGTTGTGAACATTGGTAGGGTGATTTATCTAATTCTGATGTTATGACCTTTGCTTCTGTTGCGGAAGATGTCTTGTCAGTGGATCGGCAATATTCAGATCCATGTGCACTTTGTAGATCTTCAGATATCCACTATCAAAGATCTCTCGGATGAGGTGATAACGCTTGAGTATGTGTTTGGATTTTTGGTGAGAGCTAGGCTCCTTTACTTGTGCGTTGGCACCACTATTATCACAATGGAGGTCCATTGGACAATATGCATTGGCAACAACTCCCAACTCAAAAATAAATTTTCTGATCCAAACAGCCTCCTTTGCTGCTTTAGAAGCTGCAATACACTCTGCCTCTGTCGTGGAATTAGCTACTGTCTCTTGCTTGAAACTTTTTCAGCTCATTGCCCCACCATTGAGACTGAATACAAAATCGGATTGCGATCGTGAATCATCTCTGTCGGTTTGGAAGCTAGCATCGACATAACCTTTACGACGAGCTCTTCTTCACCTCCAAAGACCAAGAACATTTCTCTATTCCTTCGCGAGTATTTGAGAATGTTCTTTACAGCCATCAAATGACTATCACCTGGATTCGATTGGTATTTGCTTGTAACACTTAGAGCATAAGAAACATCTTAGCGTGTACACAACATGATGTACATGATGGATCCAATAGCATAGGCATATGGAACCCTACTCATTTCTCCAGCTCATCTGGTGTGGAGGCACACCGAGTCTTGCCAAGATTAATACCATGTGAGATTGGCAGGAAACCATTCTTGAAATTCTGTATATCGAATCGTTTCAATACCTTATCAATGTACATACTTTGGCTTAATCCGATTAGCCTCCTTGATCTATCTCTATAGATCTTTATACCCAAGATGTAAGCTGCATCTATCAAGTCTTTCTTCGAGAAAAAAATTCTTAAATAAGATTGTACAGCTTCTAACATTAGAATATCATTCCCAATAAATAGAATGTCGTCCGCATACAAGACCAGAAATACAATTGCGCTCCCACTTGCCTTCTTGTAAATACAGGCCTCCTCTTCATTCTTGATGTTGGAGAGAGTGAAGACCCGAGCCAGGCGGCTAGAGGGGGGGTGAATAGACGCCACAAATTTTCGACGCTATCGTTTTCACCAAAACCCGAACAACTTGATAATTATGTGTACCCATAGCATGCATGACTAAGAGTCATGTAATATGTGGGAATTTTTCATTCACAATCATGGTTGTCAAGTGTCCAAAAGAGCGGATAAATTCAAAACTTGCTTTAGGAAAGAAGAACGAGCCAAATGATCAAAGCCACTTTCAGAAAAGCAAAAGCAGATTCTTTAGAATTTGTTCTCACTTGGTGCAGAGAGATGGTGGCTTTATGTTGCTCCGAAAATTGTGGGAATTTTTCTCCCTATGAAATCATGAGTTGTGAAGCACTCCACCAAAAACATCCTCAATGCTTCTTGCAGAGAAAATATGAAAAATCAAATACCACGAGCTATCAAGAACTTCGAGCACAAAGTTTGGGGCTCGGTTTTCACCTCATAGCTCTCAAATGGAGAAACCTGGGGACTTAAAAGCTTTATCACAGATGGTTATATGAGACACGAATATTTTCCAACTAGAATCATCCAAAATTGATTTTTCTAGATTTGTCTAAAAATCATTTACTGACTGCTGCGCGGATGAACGTTTCTGAACAGATTAGCAACAAGTCAAGAACTTGATCTCTTGCCTCTCATATGGATGCAAAGTGTGTACGAAATCATATTAGCAACCTCAAGGAATAATGGACCACCAATAACCAGCAAGAAATCATCAAAGTTCTTCTCAAAACAAGAGCTCCATAAAGGAAAATGAAAACAAGAAGAAATAGGAGCAAATCAACACAAGATATTGGTGGAGTAGAATGATTTTATTGCATAGAAGTTGGGGATTACAAACCACAATCCATGTGGTTACAAGAACTCTAAGTGCCACCCAAAACACATGCAACTGACCCTCTCTATTTCTGAAATTTTCAGCTCTAAGGGGACGAGAAGGAGGTGCTCCCCTCCCCCTCTATTTATAGCCTAAGAGTGAGGTGCCCTAAACCCTAGAGCTGATCTCCACCCTTTATTTGAGGATGAGTGGTGTACAACTCACACACTACAAGACACACTCCCGAGAGGGAATATTCTCCACATATTCCTTTAGGAAATATCTTCGCAGCTTCCTCGATCGCCAGCCAAAGCCTGGGCCCACCAGTCAGATGAACTTCGCCGCCAGGTTACCAACGCCGCAACCTCTAGCTGTCTCGAATTCCTTGCCATGGCTAAGTTTCTCGAGTACACCACCTCATGTGACCGCCAGATCATCGAACCAAGTCGCGTACACGCCTCCGGACGCACCAGCCTCTAGCTATCCCCGCGAACTATCAGCCACGTATCTGCCGATACCTGCATCACTAAGGTGAACCTAAACGAAACCAACAAACCTTACCTCACCTGCAAGGTTAGTCCATCACAAAATTTCCAACACCATAATCCCTTCGTGACATCACAATTAGGAAGCCCTAACATACCACGTCCGATCAAACTATTACCTAGCCCAAGCTCAGCACAATGGTCTGGTTCCAATTCCACGGCAATATCCACAAATGCACCACTTAACATACTTTAAAACATTGAAAATTCCATCTTGTCACATATATTCATCGTCAAACCAGGGTACCCTCCACATGGGTCTCAACAGAGAGTCTCTCACACAGTATAGTTCTTCCATCAGGGTTAGGGAAGACAATGGATGATTTTAGGATCCTGATCTGGGAAAGCATATGGCGGTCGTAAAAGCCAACGTCCTCCTCTGAATGGGGGGAAGCACCCTCTATTTATAGATAGGGGCAGGGGCAAGGGTTTTGTACAATGATACGAAAGTTCCCTTTTGCCCCTGCCTTCGGATCGTCCGATACACATCAACGGTTCTTACACATCCTTTTCCTAGTAGGTGTACATGCATTGACACATCTATCCTAAAACCCTAAGGCCTTATGGGCCTACTAGGGCCTACGAGGCCGCCCAACATAGAATGCTCGGTCCTCCACCGGCCGGGAGAGAACATCTCCCAAGACCCTCCATCGATCTTTGGGATGGCACATCGGGCTTAAGTTTCACTCCATCACGCGAAGGTCTCTTCAGGATGATCTTCGCACATCTTTGATAGCCCCGCCGCTACCACCTAAAACAAGAGAGAGAAGGGGGGCTGCCTATGGAATGGGAGCCCCCTACGGTCAGCATCGTCTCCGCGGTGTTTGGCCGACTCCTATAGTGCCACACCCATCCTCCATGTCAAGGCGAGGATTGCAAAGATATCAAGCTTTGCCCCAAAGGCAAAAGCATTTATTGGATTGCAAAAAATTTACATCTTAAACTGCAGATCGTTTTTTTTATGTATAAAATTATGTGGGAACAGTTTAATGTGTTTTGTGTCCACGTATCATTTATCTAGTCGTGCGTCTTTCCAAATTCCCTTCTTTTATGGTTTTTATCTTTCACACTTTTACCCTTTCACCTTCTTCATCCTGGCCGTTAGTTGTGCCACGCGTCACGAATCTGTTCATCTTGCTTCTTTATATATGAGGGGAGGGGTTTGCTTCGTTCCTCATTCCTCACTTGCAAGCCGCCGCTCTAGTCAGATTATTTAAAGTGTTGTAAAACAAATTTGTAGAACAATTAATAGTGATGAACATTCCCAAGAAGAACATGCAGAGCTCGGCTTTCAAAGCCCCTGTAAAGATCAAACCTGCATCGAACAACTCCAACAACACCAACCCTTCAGGTTAAATTATTAACACATGAGACTACCATGTACGACATTCCTCCCCTCCCATGACCGTGGGAACAACTATCATGATAGTTTTCACCTCTGCAGAGTGTAGCACACTTTACCCATAAGCCGAGTGATACTTTTGCGTCTTAACTCTTCCTTAGGAGGCTAGACCAAGTAACAATACAAAGCGATTCATTAGTTCCTTCTATTAACACCGATACCCCCTCTAAGGTTTCGATAACTTGGGTCCCCCTCTTGAGCCCACGGACCTCGGCCCGATCATTTCAAGGTAAGGTGTGTTAATAGTTTTCCCTAACTACTAAGGCAATACTAGCACATGGTGCACATAATGCTTAAGCTAGCACTTATGGTTGCGCTTGTATGGTTTGACCGGATAAGCACATGTCAAAAGTCCTTAGACCAAGGTGACTACCTCCACCACATACCTCAATCCCCAAAATCACCCGACCTGCCACCTTTAGTCAACACACGCCACGTAGGTTTTAGTTGATTAGGTTATTAAAGTAACTCAGCACCTCCAATCATACCAAGTCACAAGGGTAATTAAATGATGAATAACCTAAACAACTACCAACCCATGAGCATTAGCAACTATGCACAAGGATAGGCTAGGAAAATAACTAAGACAGTAATAAATAGGCTAAATTCACAGGGTCAATGACTCAGTGTGAACATATTAGGTTTCCACCCTTTTCGTGCAAGAGAAAAGTAAATAAAACCAATAACGGGTGAGTTTTGCAAAATATGAGAGCAAGATGCAAACAATCTTTCCTTGGTAGTACTATGGGTCTTAGGGATCCTCCTTCGAACAGCTCCTAGAATCCTCCCGAACAGCGCGAACACGGACGATCTATCCGTAAAACGGGATGCAAACAAATAAACAATGGACAATATATTTTAATAAAAAAATTGAACAAGTTATGGCCGATGATGCCTCGGTGTTTAGAACCTGTATCGGATTAGATCAAACTCCGGCCGGAATATTTTTCTCTTCGCTGACATCGCTAAACGCTCGCTTGGTGAAGTCAACGTCGACATCACCTAAAACGACGTGCGCGAGCAGAGGTTGTTGCAAGGGGAATTCCGGAAAAATTACAAAATTAATACAGGAGGTAATAGGGATCAAACGAGGATCAACAAAATTGGTTCGGAGCAAATCGGGCTTACGGTTTGAGATATACTAAATTGCGAAGGCGCACTCTTCACGATGAATTGTTAAAGGCAAGGGCTCTCAGCTCGGTCAGCATGGTCAAAAGGGGATTTCGCCCTGCCCTCAATCCTCACTCCCGAGCAACAAGAGAGAGAGAAGTAAAGGAGGCGGCGGCCATGGCTGAGGGAGGGAGTTGGGTGGCTCGGCGGCTTTCGGGTGGGCAGCGGCGGCCAAGGCCAAAGCCAAAGGTGGCACAATACACACTCTGACGACGGCCACTGACCGAGGCAGAGGGAGGGCAGCACAGGCGGCGGTCGCCCTAGGGCGGCGGCATGGCTCTCGGCTCTCGCTCTCGGCGGCGGTGGCATGGCTCAAGGCAATGACGCAAGCGTCGTTAGTAAGAACAAGTAGCGAAGGCAGGTGAAAGCGAGGCGGCATTGTCGGGCGAGGCACGGCGTCGGCGGCGGCGCGCATGGGCATGGCGCGGCGGCGGCATCAAGGGCGGCGGCGGCGCACGCTGGGCGCTCAGGGATGGGTAGCACAATGAGGGGTTGTTTGCAAGGGATTTCTGGAAAAATTACCAAATTAATATAGGAGGTAATAGGGATCAAACGAGGATCAACCAAATTTGTTTGGAGCGAGTCAGGCTTACGGTTTGAGAGATACGAAATTGCGAAGGCGCACAGTTCACAATGAATAGTTAAAGGCTAGAGCTCTCAGCCCGGTCAGCATGGTCAAAAGGGGATTTTCCCCTGCCCTCAATCCTCACTCCTGTGCAACAAGAGAGAGAGAGAGAGAGAGAGGAAGCGGCGGCCATGGCTGAGGGAGGGAGTTGGGCGGCTCTCGGCGGCGGCTCGGGTGGGAGCGGCGGCGCTCAGCCAAGGCCAGCCGGCCGCGGCACGGAGGGCTACAGGCGACGGCGCGGCACGGCTAGGCCAGGAGGGCCAGGGCAGGACGGCGGCTGCTCCTAGTACGGCGGCGGCGGCCAGGTAGCTCCGGTGAAGGGGCAGATGCGGCGGCGTGGCTCCGGCGCTCCAGGGATGAGGCCGGCGGCCGCACGGCCTGGGGCCAGGCGGCGCCGGGTGAGGCAGGGCGGCAGCACTGTCGGGCAGGGGCACGGCGGCGTCGACGGGCGGCGCGGCATGGGCGTCGGCGGCGGGATCACGGGGCAGGGCGGCGTCGCTAGGTGGCGCTCCAGGGATGGGGCGGCACGTCTGGGCAGGGGCGCGGTGGTGGTGCGGCTAGACGAGGCCGGCGGCATGGGCATGGGCGGCGGCTCGACCTCCGGCGGCGCGGCGACCACCTCGACGTCTTCGGTTTAGATCTGCGTTGATGCTCTTGTTGGTATCCAGTGGATCGATTGAGATCTGTTTTGAGGCTGACGGCTTGGGTTTTTGGGGTGATTAAGCCAAGTCAGGTGGAGTCCGATTGGATCGTTCATGGGCTATGGATAGGGCCTAATTGGAATTTTTGGATTGCCAATGGACTTGTTGTCTTAGTTTAGAAGTGGTTCAGCCCGGAAAATGGATCGGCTTTCGGGAGACCTTGCCCCGATGAGAGAGAAGGTCTGACCTGTCATAGTCGCAAGAAAGGTTGGCTGGTTTCGATTCGAACCGAGAGAGTAGAGTCGACCGAGTCAGGGGTCGAGGGTCAATGTGATGAGATTGTTGATGGTTTAAATAGAGGCCGGTGAGGTGCGACTCAGCGCAGAGAGAGAGAGAGAACGATTGATCGGGTTAGGGGTCAAGGTTAAATGTAGGGTTTGACCAGGAGAAAGGGGAGGTAGGGTTTCATGGTTCGGTTCAGGTAGACGGACATTCGACCGTGAGGGTTATGACGGGTCAACCAAACTAGGGTTTCAAAGTAGAGAGAGAGAGAGAGAGAGAGAGAGGTGGACTCGACCTAGAGTTTAGGGTTTTGGTCAGGGGTCAGGCTAGGGTTTCGATGTACTCGACCAAGAGGGGAAAAGATTTAATCAGCCAAGATTAGCTTCTCGGAGAATCGAAAAGTAAAGGTTGGTTCGACCAGGGAATTAGGATTCTGGTCGAGCTAGTTTCCAGTCGAGAGAGAGAAGATTAGGGTTCCGACTGAGGAATGAATAAAAGCAAGGAGAGAGATTTTGTATATAAATTTGTATTTTTTAAAATTGTAAATTATGATGAAAATAATTATTAAGATAAATTCTTATATGTAAATAATTGTTTAAAAATTTAGGTCTTTTCGTATAAGAATCATAATAAATTAATTTAAATTTTGCCTTTTCTTTTTAAAGAAACTTGGGACATTCTAATATTTATTAGGATGTCACACGGACGATGGGAACAACACATATCATCGTTGGACAAACCAACAGGTCCTCAAATTCCTAACGACTTGTGCTGCAGCAGTCGCATATGGTCATTGGCCATGCAAATCCTTCGACAAGAACGGATGAATATGTCATTAGGATATCAATCTCGATCATACCTATCAGCCTGAATCTGAGCCCTGTTCTTCAACTACACCAAATTGTCGTAAAAGGCCAAATATTTCAATTGCTCTAAAAATATTCTGATCCGATTGAGAGTCTATTATCCATTGAAGTGATGATCTGCAGCTTGTTACATTAGGATTATCAATCCTAGACGGCTTGTTGGTGGTGTTTTTGAAGAGCTTGCCAATGGTGTTTGTGGATGCCTCTAAGATGGTTTGTGATGCGCTCACGGGTTCCCGATCTTCCGGTGAGAAGGATAACTTCGATTTGGGCGGATGATGACTTTGACGATCTGGCTACAAACCACGCAAGGATAAGTGTCAACAAGGATGACCTGACCACGAAGGTCTATACTTGCAAGCAATCGAAGAACTCGCAAGAATAAGGATAAAGCACACACTCGAACTGAGGTTCTGAAGCTCGAAATCGATAGATCAACCGACACTAGAAATTTTGACAGTGTTTCTCCAATCTGAAATACAATAACAAATGAACAAAACCTAAACAGAAAAAGAAATAGTGTTCCCAATATATAGGGAGAGGGATGGCTCCTAGAAGATGCTCCCACGCACTAGGAATACATGGGGACTCAGCCCAGATTAATGGTGACATAGCACCTAAGAAGAGCAAAAGACTGGTTCTGTCCACAAGGTTTTTAACTGCTGTAGCCAGCTCACTTGGAATTTGAAGGTGAGGTTGGATCCGTTGGAAAGATGGCGAAGTTATCTTTCCAATGAGTGTTCACACGTTCCAATCGGAGTCCGTTTGCATTCTCTAGGCTATTTTTAATTCAGACTGGTCATTGATGGCCGAGTGGAATCCCTTTGCATTCCCACCATACTTTATTACCTTTATTGGTGCGTTGGTGCCTTGTAGCTGGTGCTCGTTCAACTTCCTATGCATAATATTATTATTAGGTAGCAGTCTATTCTGCAAAGTATAATTATTTAACCCAACAAACGAGTTTACCTGATAATTAACTTGTCGCGTACTGGCTCGTATGTTTGGTCCTTGCATGATGATCAAAGGTCGCGGGTCACTTGGAAGGACTTTTGTCGTTAATTCCATGGGTGTATCCGATGTAGCGATGTCCTCATCAGTTTGGAAGGCTAGATGCTTGTCTACCGGAGTGGTGAAATGCAACCAAGAGTGGAATGAGGCTCCGGGCTTGAGAGGGAGCCGGTCCTTTGTGAAGGGCTTGCCTCAACGAGGAGGAGGAGTACTCTGAACCTTGGTAAAAAATCTATGTGTCCCTTTCGTTTTCCCTGCATTTAATTTTTATTCTTGTATTTACTTTTATTCCTTCCGCTATTTCTATTTCCTCTGTTTAGACTAGGATTTGCTAGATAATTTGGGTAACAAAATGCTAAGACTCTGAACTCCAATTGAAAAGTTTCAAAAGTTGCCTATTCACCCCCCTCTAGGCCAACTAGATCCTTTCAAGTGGTATCAGAGCATTGGTTTCCTGTTTTAAGCTTAACCACTTAGGATGAATGTGGGGAAGTTGTTAATGTTCGTAGAGTCCCTTTGTTTGATGGCACAAACAATCCCTATTGAAAAATTAGAATGAAGTTCTATCTTCAAGCCACTGGGTATGATGTGTGGAGAGTCACTGAAAATCCTATCCCTGAGCAAGTTGACCCAAAAGGTCCACCAACACCCGGTGAGATCGAGAATATAGAATATGATGCTCAGGCCATTAATGCTATTTTCTCTTGTTTGAGTCCAGAAGTCTTTCATCGTGTGAGTAACCTCACTTCAGCCCACACTGGAAGACCCTCCAAGAAATTCATGAGGGCACTTCGGATGTCAAGGTGGAGAAAATGACCATAGCTAGGAAAAAGATTGATACTTTCACCATAATTCCAAATGAGAATACTAATGACATGTTTACTAGGTTGAATCCCATCATCGATGAGCTCAAATGATTGGGAGCTAGGCTGAAAAATGTTGAGATTTGCCGCAAGATGATTTGGGTGCTTCCTCAGTGCTATCGGGATTTGGTCACCTATCTCAAACAGTGGTGATCTGAAGGTTCTCACTCCTACTGAGTTATTGGGAAGGTTGAGCACACATGAGCTACACTTTGATAAGGGTGAAGGCCCTACCAAGAGAAAGGATCTTGCCTTGAAGCAAAAAGAAAAAATTTGCCACGATGAAGAAGAAGAAAAGAGTGATGTCGGAGATGATGCTAAGGAACTTGCTTTACTCACGAACTAGATCCTTTCACCGGTGTATCAAACTTGCCTTGGAGGTGCTTGAGTTAGAACAACAAGGAAATCGTCATCCTCGAACCCCAATTATATGCATAATGTATTTGTAAATCTTACTACCTCCGTTCTAAAATGTAAGGCATATAGTTGTTTATTCAGTCAAGTAAAGGATAGGCATGGCAGGGCTAAGGAGGCATGGCAAGCAAAGGAGGCATGGCAGGGCATTGTATTGTACGATTTGCTAGACAGGTAGATCTCCGGCAGAAGGCTTCTGTCACCAGCGTTCAGGCACCGCAAGTGTCACCTCTACAATAATGGGTAATATACATGCTGTTAAGCCCCATTACAAACACAATGCTTACCGGTCATGTTGTTTAGCACAACACATACAAACCTGATTAGAGTGCATACAAACGTTGAAATAGCTACCAGAACGACAAAAAAAAAACAATGGACAACATAGGCCTACATCAAACTGCAACCGTACAAAGTCTTGTGTCTGCTTATCAATAGAAAGCATATGGAATAATTAAGTACATATCAAGTTCAGTCCTAAACATCACATGCACTCCAGGAATCGAGTTTAATCTCGTCGGCCTAGAACCGACAAAAATAGGGGCTGTACCGATGAAATTATAGCAATTTCGTCGGTTTGCCGATTAAATTAACCCGACGAAATTACAGACGGTTGCATCGGCTGCTGATGAAACTATAGTAATTTCATCTGTTTTTACGGGACGACTAAACTAGTTCAACTGACGGCAGACCATGTGAGAAGGTGACATGGCGGATATAATTTCGTTGCCCTAGGCTGATGAAATTATGCTCAGGTAATTTCATCAGCCTAGGCCGATGAAAATAAAGGTAATTTCATCGGCCTAGACTGATGAAATTATTGGACCACTAGTCGGCTGGTTTCCCATCTCTAGTAATTTCGTCGGCCAAGACCGACGAAATTACATATTTTTTGTTAAAAAAAAGTAAAATAGGACTAAAAATACACAGTAATTGACAGGAAAATCACAGTATTTAACACGACATCACATTATTTCATCACAAATAGACCACATCACAATTTGTCGCATTATTATCACAATAAATCAGATACAGCGTCACATACATAGTCCATCGTCGCATACATAATCCATTGTCGCATACATAGTCACAAAGTTCACCAAAAACACACACTAAGTTCGAGGAGAGTGAGATCCGCGACCGCTACTTGCTGCATTGCCTCCGGAGTTTATAAATTGACTGATGGAAGGCGTCCCCAAAGCACTAGCGGTGTGTGTCGAATGGGAGTAGCAGGAGGCGGTGTTTACTTGCCCTAAAACATTATAAAAGAAAATTTGTGTGAAACTAAAATTGGAAAAGTTTAACAAATATAAATGCATTATGTGGTAGAAACTAAATTACCGATTATGGCGTATGGAAAAAAAGGCCAGGAGGAGTCGGAGAGGCCGAAATTCAGGAATTTCAAAGTTGGCACCAAAATAAGCACGGAACATCGTCTAGAAGAATCAAAATAGTAGCATATATCTATCAATTATAACTTGACAGCAATTTGAGGTCCTAAGAGACATTTAATGGAAGATAAAAAAATAGTGCACATCTTAGCCATATAAACTTGTTTTCATCCACTATGAAGATAACAAAACTAGAAAAGTAATTGTAGTTGTAAAGTAACAAATGATGGTACTTGTACAAATTTCAGCCATTAAATTGTTTTTAATCAATTATGAATGTAATAAAGCATATATAACAATTTTAGGTTTTAGGTAACAATGATGCAAATAAGTTTTGTAAAATGTACAAACAAACAACTTAACACATCCGATGCAAGCAGGTAATTTACATCCTATGTACAATCAACAATTTTATAATTTAGGGCATTACAAGTCTCACAAAAGAGAAGAGTACTTATTTCGAAGTATTGTCGCTGGTATGCCAGATAATGCATCATGTATTGTTGGGATTGCCTTATGAGCTCTTGCTGTTGCCTCAACTGCTACTCGAGCGTTGTCTTGTGTGAGGGGCAAGAACTGCCAGCAGAGGACTGAGATGGCCTCGTCTCGGCCAAGGCTTCACTTAAAACCACCACCGCGTTAAACATAGGAAACCTCCCATGAGTGGTTCATACCATGCGGCGAGCGAGACGAACGTATTTGTCGGCACCGTATTGACGAGTGGTTCTTGGGCCCGCGTTTCTGTTGTTCCACTTTTGTCTTGACTGTTGAACAAAGTTAGACGATGCCCAGTAAGCACAAAGTGCCTACCAAGTATCTGGCAATTTTTTTAAAACAAACATATTGCATTATAATATCTAAGTATCTATATAGGCACACTTATTTACTAGTTGCCACATATATATATCATGCATGTGAATATGCAATCGCAGACATTGAAAAGTAATATTGCAGATCTCATAGTTTAAAAGCTATATCAATGCTAGAACCTAGAATGGCAAGCCCAAAACATGCATATGGAATTCTGTGATGAGATTGCACATTTAAACTTTGCATCTACAGGGAAGTTATCAGGTCGTACGATACAATATTTTTTCTACATACAGCTTGAATATGCAAAGTTTCCTTGTTTGCCCCTTCCTATTGTCCATTTGGCATTTATTGCGTTCAAGTCAATTTCTATTAATAACTAAACTTTGATAGAAGTCGCAACCTGCAATTTTGACTTTTTATTCTAGGAACTGAGCGAAACTGATTTGTAACATCAACCAGAAATTAGAAGTATTGTATTCATACTTTCATTCTTAACCCGAGAGGTAGCCGGTTGGTCTGAACATTCTTTGCAGCTGTTGTAGTTACACTTAACAGAAACGTTCTATTAAAAATGATATTCCTGAGGATTCTCACGTATAAATTGTTTGTGAATTATGAATGATGCACAATATCTTGTACCCTTTTCTCTCTATTGCTTCCGTACCAGTTCATAAATTATCTTGTAATTTGCTAAAAGAAAATCATGGACGGACATGTTGCTATCGTTAGACAATCTCTGCATAGTGTTTATCCATCAAATGCATTTCACTCTGGCTGATCACCTGATCCTATGTACATTTAAATTTTGTCTGGTAGAGGGTGTTGGCTAAGGAGACAGAATTGCACCTGGCCCAGAAATTGCTGAATAAGTATAAGAAACAGGTAAGTAATGCCGAGACAACTAGAGTTCAGGCCCTCCCTGACCGAGAGACGGGCTAAAAATACTGTTGATGAGCTAAACAATAAGATTGATTCCATCAACAAGTCTAAAGAACTGATTGTTCAGGCATCAGAAGATGCCAAGAGTCGAACAAAGGAGCTTGAAGATGGCAGCTCCAGTGAGTCCTCTAAAGCACGATCTAGAAAATACTACGGAACAGTTCGCTGTTGCTCTGGCAGATCTTGATGCAGCAAAACCGGAGAGCATGTACAGCAGGGCCCCTATCAAGCCCCCCATCAGCGATTTGAATTTCGTTTTTGAATTTGTCTCTGCAGTTTTTGAATTTTTTTGCCCGCGAGTACTGTAGCTACAGTACTATAGTGGCCCTGCTGGGGATGCTAACGATTTCGAAACCTCATTGGATGCAAAGTTATCTGCTGTCCAGCAGGAAGCAGAGTCGATGCAGTCTTCTGAAGCCAACAAGGAGAAGGCCACTCAGCTCCATACTGAGATTGCAACTGAGATTGCACTGATTCAAGAGTCAATCATGCATGTTAAGGCAGCCACGGATCAAGCACATGAAGATTGAAGAAGAGCTACAAATTCTACGTGAGAAGGATGTTGCGAGGGTAACTCACAAAGAAGCACTGGAAGAAACCCAGAAGAAATTGTCATCACTGAGAGATGATTTTGATCCTGTGGCATGGCGGCGGCCGGCGCCGGACAGGACGACGCGGACGGGACGGGGCGGCGGCCGGCGCAGGACGGGACGGGGCGCAGTTGCGCTGGACGGGGCGGGACGGCGGACCGAGCAGGACGGGACGGCGGCCGGCGTTGGGCGGGGCGGCGGCAGCCGGCGTGGGGCGTGGCGACGGCAGCACGGAGCGCGGGGTGGGTCACGGCGGCCAAGCGGCCAGGGCGGCAGAACTTTTCCCCAAAATTAGCCTGGGCGTGCTGGGTTAATATGTATTTTGTTAATTTCATCGGCCAAAACCACCGACGAAATTACAAAAAATTATTATTTTTATTTTATTTTCATCGGCTCAAGCTAACGAAAATACAAAAAAAAACTTTTTAAAATTTATTTTCATTGGCCCAAGACGGCGAAAATAGTCGAAGGAATATTTCCCAACACGCAGGAATCTGGATTCTTTCGTCGGCTTGCCGGGGCCGACGAAATTAAAGTTGTATTTTCATGGGTTACTAAAAACAGATGAAATTACGGTTTTCATTTCGTCGGTTTTCATATGCCGACAAAATTGTTGTTTTAATTTCATCTTTTTTTTAGGCTGACGAAATTGTTTCGAGCCGACGAGAAAACATTAAATTCCTGTAGTGTGACATAAGAGATAAGGGTATACGAACCATACTAGACTCCCCTAGACTAGTCACTATCGTAGTCTACGCCGTTGTCATGCAACATGTCTTGGAGAGAAACAAGGTAATTGTAGTAGTCTGGATCACAATCAGATGGAAGTTGGAAGTTCTTATTTGCATCAATCTTACTTGAGCTAACGTTGACATCAACTTAAACTTGCATACGTGGCTGTTTCGCCTGTTGTAGTGCACCTTTGCCTTCAAAGAGACCAATTCTGGCCTCTCTCCAATACCAGCAACGTCCATCAACGCCCCATTGACAGGGAGTGTTTTCTGACGAAGACCTGCCTGAAATCTAACATTCACTACAGCACGAAGCTCACATGCTACCTCGTCGATTTGCTCTAGCGTCTACTGCAAAATCTTCTCGACTTCGGATTCATGACGTGTCATCTACATCGTAATCGAAATCGAGTTCATAGGTCATCACATAGCTACATATCGACGAACTGAACAAGCACACGACACCACCATTCCACAAATTGCAAGAATTAAACCCAATATGGAAGGTACCACGGGCGTAATTACTAGAGTAGCGTGGAGATGAAGTGGCTGGCCTCGAGCATTCGCACCGGCAAACAGTTCTCCTCCTCCTTCCCCACCTGGCCGGCGAGCAGTTGTCGTCACTACGACGTCGACGCCGCTCCCTGGGTGGAAACTCTAGCTAACGAAGGGTTCTAGGAGAAATGAGGTTGCGGTCTTCTTATCTGGGATTTTTAATGCCTCATTTTCGGACTTTTTATTAATAGAAACTCTCTATCCATAAAAGACTGCACACCCTTGTATAACGACAAGCGAATTGCGTACAACTAGTTAGCAGCACGCGGCAATAGCACGGTCTCACTATGCGTCCACGGTTCGAGCCCCGCTTCTCCCCCCTGCTGACCCAATTTTTTGAAAAATATAACCATTACTCCCTGTTTAATAGTCCAACCGGGATTGAAGGCCTCCCAACCCAAGGTAGTTTTGTGGACCCGCACGTCTGTACAACATTAATCCGGGTTGGTGGCTGTAACCGTGATTGATGGTGATATCAATCCCGCTTGTTGTATTTAACCAGCAGTGATGTCGTCTATATGTCTTTTTTGCCCAATTCATCAAAATAAACACACCCTAAATCACACCAAAACACTAGGTCGACACCACCGTCGCCGGATTCGCTGCTGCCTCCAATTCCTCTGGCACCGTCGTCCGTGTCTCCGCTGTCTTCAACCCCTCCGACGATGCGCCCGTGACGTCGTGGTCGCCCGTGTCGCTGCCTACAACCCCGCCGAGGACATTGCCGCCCGTGTCGCCGCCACCGATTCCGCTGCCCATTGTAAATTTATTTTTGATTTTACATACTACTATACAATTTTCCTTCTGTGACTTGAATATTGATGCATTGCATCATTTTTTGTGTGCTTCTACCAATCTAGCTTCGAGCAATAATTAATCTAGTGACTTGCCACCACTAGTGACATTAAGTCACTTGATTGTTAAAACTAACTGACAAAATTTCTCATTACTAAACCTTAACATCTATGAATAAAATGAATCCCTTTTCTTCTTTGTAATTTATGGAGCACTTGACATCGAGAAGCCATCCTCTTTCTTTTTCATCATATTGGGTTGGGTTCAGTTCAAATTTCATGATGTTGGGTTGGGTTTAGTTTAGATATAAATTGGGGTGGGAAAAAAATGAAAACAAGACTTTTTCATGATTCATATCCTCTAACATGATTGTGATGCCCTTAAATTTTTTAGGATGATCTAAGATTTCACGTGACACTTGACCAATGTGATATGCATCTGCTAAATTTTGCTAGGCAATCTTTATATTTCTATTTCGTAAATTGTTCTTGACCAAAGTTGATTGGAAATTATTTTGAGATGATTACCATATAATGTGGTCAGGTGTTTTTACCTGTATTTTCAGCGCCTTTATTTGTTACAATGGCTAGCGGAGCGATTGATGATGAAGAATTTATAAGGGAGATATCTGGGGATGGTCCTCATGACATAGATCAACCTGCGGCAGCCGGTGAGGTCGTAGAAGCCACTAAGGCCGCTAAAGTCACCCAGTCTAGTCAAACGAGTGACATTCACGTCAGCGTGGTCAAACCAAGAAGCCAAAGTCAAGACACATAATCACTGAAATCAGTGAGGAAGGCAAGCCTCTGAAGTCAGCAGAGGTGATTGGGCCGTTTAGATCGACATTCGGATTGATTGTTAGAGACAACATACCCATTAGCATTGTGAAATGGGATGACCCACCAGCAGACCTCAAGAAGACGCTATGGAATGATATGAAAGAGGTATTCGCCTTCCTCGAAGTGACCGGATAGAAGGTGAAGAGTTATGCACTGAAGAGGATGACAATGGCCTTCCAGACGTTCATGAAGAAGTTGAACAACGAGTACGTCATGAAGAATGTACTCCCCGACTTCAATAAATAACCAAAGCTGCAAGATCACTGGGATGAATTTGTTGGGTACAAAACTTCTCAACTTTATCAAAGTATGAGTCAAAAGAACAAGCAAAATGCAGCGAAGAAGAAATACCACCACCGTCTCGGCCCTCGTGGTTACCGCAAGGTGATACCCAAATTGGAGAAGTGGGAACATGACTTGCTTGTGAAAGGTGTCTAACCCGTAACAATGAGATGGTCCAAAAGATAGAGGAATTGGTCCTTTGGTCATGACGGCGGCCTTGACGATGATGGTAGGCCAATTTTTATGAAAGAATCAGAGATTTTGCAAGAAGGCTTTAAGAGGCGCACGACTAGTCAGCCCAAGACATCTTCGTGCCAAACAGGGAGAACGATAAGCTATCCAAGGCCCTATAGAACCCGGAGCAGCCGAGATGGACGCGAGGCTTCGGCGTCGTCCCGTGGAAGGTTGGTTTCCCACAGGATGCCGTGCCTTACAGGAGTCGGTCGAGGAGCAAGGGCCGACACGCACAGCACCTCCTCGACCTTGAAGACCAACTGCGCTCAACACAGACGAACATACAAGAAACAGTCCGAAGAGAGTTGCAGTTAGGCTTGAGCCAAGCGTGGGAGGCGGGTTAGCAAGAACCTCCCAGTACTCCCAACATCATAAGCCCCTCCATGCGGCGGACCAGCTGCGCTTCCGGTGGGCTGTCGGAAGAGGATTTGGCCCGCTATCCCATGGACGACATCACGCAGCCGACACCTTGTGAGCTGCATTTCGAAGCGCGGAACCTCTCCATCAAGACGGCTGAAGGCATGGCTTACCTAGTGGAGGCAGGGCAAGTCATCCATGGCCAACATATACCCCCAAGCTACGCCAAGGTCTCTGTGGACAAGGTATGCCAGGGGTATGGGGCCCTTGAGCTCGATATTGAAGGAAGTAACGGGACCACGAAGCTAGGAGATGCAGTACACAATTTCGTCATGTGCCGCAAACGGTGCATAATTTTCAATGGTAACATGCCCGTATCCTTTCCATGGTCTCCTGCATCAACTTCTGAACGAATCCTCTCACACGAAACTCCAACTAAGACACCACCCAAGAAAAGCCACCCTACTCAGCTTATAACTGCCAAGAAGGTGTCGGCTAGGTCAAGCCAGCCCGATGGGTGGCCAGCACCTCTCAGGAATACAGGGTCCAGATCATTGAGAGAAAAAACACCTCCAAAGCTGACTTATAATATGACCGAAGAGGAAACCGGGCGAATAGTAAGAGGCCAGGTCACCACACATTTATCAAAGAAACCATCACCACCGAGGGTCCAGCATGGTACGGCCGAATGGTACAAAGGCAGGAGGTGTATCTTATCATTGAAGGATAAGATCGACAAACAAGAAAACCATCCGTATCAGACCACGAGCACATCTTGCGTAAGGAATCTGATAAGAAAATATTAGAGGAGCGGATTCTAGAAGAGGATGCGCAAAGGAATTTCTTCAATGAAGCTGAGCTTGATGTAGATCAGGTCTTGGGCATGAAGGTCATCCCTTTTGCTGAGGTATATTGGAAATTTGTGAAAGGTGCATCGCTCGTCAGGCATGAGGAGCTTCCCCAGCTAACAACGAACATGCGGCAACTCTATGATTAGTATTTGCACTCAACCGAAAATGGTATGGACATGATCGCCGTCGTCATCAAGCAACAACATTTATACCGCGGAGACAGTGAATTCATGATTGAATGGGAGGTTCTGTACAACTTATATCAAGGAAGGGCCCTCGACGTCGCCATGATACAAACAGATCCTTCGTACGGAGGGAAGAAGAGAGGAAACGATACAAACCGTGGAGACACAAGTGATTTACCCTGGTTCGAGCCCCACTGCCGGGCAATAGCTCTACTCCAGTCTTGTTGATTATATGGTGGAAATCAGTACAGAGGTGCCGAAACCGGGCTTGGAGGCACCGATCCCGAGCTTACAGTGGTGGTGACTAAGGACTAAACTACTCGCTAAGGAAGCTTCGGATGCGGGTGTTGCTTGTGCTTAGGTCAGATGGAGTCGGATCCCCTCGAATGTCCAGGAATCCTCCTTTTATAGGCGCGGCGGGTCGCCGGAAGCTGATGCGGCGGGCCCCGCGCTGGTCTTTGCTTTAGTGGCGGAGCTCTTGTCTCGTTCCGGGGCTCTGTCTGGTTCGGAGCCTGCAGAGATAAGCTGGTCAGGTTAGTACTGGGCACGTGTTTGTCTTGAAGTGCCTATTCGGGGAAGAAGCCTCTTTAGGGAGAAAGCACTTTCCCTTTATCCTCGATATAGCCTTGACCGGACTGAGCCAGTCTCGCGCCACCCGTTGGGAGCGTCGCGTAGCGTAACAACCATCTGCTGCCTGCCAAAGAGGGCAAACGACAAGTAAGGCTTCCCGCGTGCTCTTCCCTGGGTTGCGGGTCCCTGGGGAGACACAGTTTGTTCCGGTCAAGGCCGGAGAAAATAGGGTGGGGCATGACAGTTGTCGCCACCTATCCACGGGTAGGCGGATCACCGGAGGGACCTTCTCCCGGGCTAAGGGATAGCCTGGAAGGCGCATGGTGCCGCACGGTTTGACTTGGTCAAGCCCGGGGCAGCCGCTGGCGGACTGGGCGCTTCCTTTAGCACGGCTAGGAACGGCCTCTTGGACCATCCGCTTGCGCGATGGGCCGGTACGGAAATGGCCCAAGGCCCGCCTCAAGATGGGCCATTTGCCAATCACCAACAGCCAGCCCCCGAGCCTCGAGCGGTTCGCGTGGCGAGCCGGTCTGAGGTTTAGGAAAAAATCTTCACCACGCGCGGCGCTGAAAGATTTGGCTCGGGAGCCGCGGTCTGAGCATTGAATCCGATTTCACGTAAAGGCGGAGCAGTTACGTCTTCTTGGGCACGATCCCCACGACTCTCGCTTCTGCCGTTGTCTTCTTTTAAAAGGCAGCGCTACACAGGGGGAACTTCGTACTGCATAATCATCCCCTTTGCTTCTGTCTTCATCCTCTCCCCTTGCCCCCTGTCTTCCTGCCTCCAACTTTCGGCCACCATGGTTGTTATCGGAGAGAGCGTCCTGACGATGGAGAGGATTGGGGAGCTGGAGAGGGACAACCGTCGGTAGGGCTCGTGGAGGCTTCCTGGCGCGGACCCGGAGCCAAGGCCCAGGCCGGACGAGCTGGTCTGCTTCGAGAGCTCAGCCATCTGCGGACTTCGCATGCCGGAATCCCAGTTCATCACGGACTTCTTTGCCTTCAAGGAGCTAAGGCCGGAGAACTTGTCTCCGCAATCCTACGTCCATCTATCCATCTTCGCGTTCCTGTGTGAGGCGCACTGCGGGGTTCGGCCAACGGTGAGCCTCCTTCAGCATTACTTCGAACTGAAGCCCGTCGGCCGCCGCGTGGGCAATGGCGGAGTCTTCTACTTGACCACGCGCCGAGCCCGGGTGGCGGTCGTTCGAGTACGAGGTGAAACGAAAGTCGATGGTTGGGCTCGGCGGTGGTTCTATCTGAGCCGCGGGGGCTCGACCTTGGAGTATTCTTCGGAAGCGCCGGATACCCCAATTTTCCAGCGGAGCGAGCCCCAGCCGGAGGATCAAGTCACAGAGGGCGAGATCAAGGGGCTCGCCAAGGACGGCTTGACGGGCTATGAGGTCGTTGTCGGCTTCATCCGGCACCGGATCAGTCCGATGGGGCGCCGCGAGAGGTGCGTTAGCGACATGGACGGTTGGGAGGACCCAGATCGGGACTTTCATGAAGGTACGCGCGAGCCGCACCCTTATGTTTGACTTCAGGTCGGGGCGTGATGTGACCGTTAACGATGCTATGCAGGACTCCCGGCTCACGAGGTTGCGCGGATCGCGGGGATGCTGCTACCCCTGGACAAGACTCCTCGCCGCATACGGTTTGTGAAGGACAAACTGTCCAAGGTAAGCGCTCGGAAGGTGTTCGATTGAATTCGCAGCCGTGCGCGCCCTCGAGGCCTTGACGAGTCGCACTATTTGTTCCGCATCGGACGTGGAAGACGGTTGAGAACACCAGTCAAGCCACGGGTTTAACCGAAGGGGACTCGCCAGCGGGAACGTCGGCGGTGTCTGGCGGGGCGCCGGCCCTGTCGCCAATGTCAGGCACAGGAAAAATAGCGCCGCGAGTGACCGCAGCGGGTTCAGCACGGGCAAGTGCAGAGATGCACGCTGGAAAACGCGCGGCGCCTGCACAGGTAAGCCTCCACCTTCTGACGTGGGTCAAGTGCTAGGTGTTAAGTGGCCTTTAAGCTCTGTCTTGCGCGCGTTCAGGGCGCGGCGCCTACGAAAAAGAGGAGGACGTACCGACCTACCCCAGGCAGCGATGATGAGGAGGTTGTGCTGGTGTTGGGTCCGTCACCGGCGGCAGTGCCGCGTCGAGGGCCTACGAGGAAAGTTCCTGCGGGCCGAAAGAAAACGGCCACGCCCACCACAAGCCACATTGGAGGGTTAGAGACGGAGCTCTTCCTACGTCCTACACCAGGGGTGTACGAGGACACTGAGCTCGAGCCAGCGCGTAAGTCTCCCGTGCCGAGTGCCATTACTCTGTTTTAATGTCTGATCGCCGCGCTCTTTGTTGCAGTGCATAGCGCCAAAGTGGCAGACTCTGTGTTGCCTCCCTCTACCGAGACCGTGGCGGCTGAGGACGAACAGATAGGGACCAGAGGAGGTGTCTCATTGCGAAGTTAGAGGTCACGGGTCATGAAGGATGAAACGGTCGAACCTAGGGGAGATGCGCTCCAGGTGGCGTAGCTAGAGGCCGTCGGTTTGGAGAAGTTGAAGGGCAAGAACCAGCCAGTCCGGGGAGGACCAACGCATTGCCTACCAGTGGCGGTACTGGACGCTTCCGAGAGAGTCGCGGAAACGGTAAAGGTCGTTGTTGGGGATTAGATCACGGCCCATAGCCATGGCCCACTCCCTGACGGCCCAATCGAACAGCCTACCAGGGCCCAGCTCCCTGGAAGGTTCTATCAGGCCCATGTGCATCCTGCCGAACAGCCTCTTGGTCGGCACGGTGCGTAACGGCCTAGGATTCGTGTTTGAGTCCTACTCGAACAAGAGTTCTGCACGGCTACGTGAAGACCCGGACGTTGGTTTCCCGGATTGGAATAGGAGTCGTGATCCCCAAGACTAGGAGTATTCCTTATCTACCGTGGGATATATTTGGCATGTATGAGTTCGTTACGATCTAGTAGTTAGCCCAGCCCGATATTTCTCGGTAGGTCGGTTGGCTCCGTACTATATAAACAGGGCCCCTACGGCGTCTAGAGGGACCCTGACGAAGAGATTTTCGCATACTACTCGTCGAGACCTGCTGATCTCGCCGAGTTCCACCTTGTAATCCTCTTTGATATAAAGAAAGGTGGGCGTGGGGCTATTATCTCTCGAGAGGCTGAACCAGGATAAAACCCCGCCTCTCTGTTCGTTCTTTGTTCGTGGTTGTTCGGGCGTGTCTCCTATCTCCTCTTTGAAGAACCTTGGTTGACTTGGGTCGATATCCCAACCGTCGGCAATGGGCGCCGTCCGTGGGGACACGCAGATCGAGCATGTCGAACTCCATCGGCGATACGGAGATACTTCACGAGGGCTACGACTCGGCGACAGATGTCTCATCCTGTCGATTCGATTCGATCTGTTCGGTCTCGAACGCTTTCCGCATCCGGCGGATGTCTCCGCTTACATGGCGTAGATAGCCTCAGATCGCACTCCGTCATCGGCAGCGACTACTGGAACCGATGATCTTTACGACGGTTTAGATTTGTCGATTCCAAGGCTATGTCGGTAGATTCCACCTGTGAGACACAATGATGACACCGTCTAGCATACCTTCGCATGGCCCCGCAGCATTAACATGGCGATGTAGGAACCTCGAGGATCCCGCACGGCCGTGGCGGCCGGCGAGGTCGGGTGAATTAACTCGCCGGCATCAAGGCGAGGTCGCACAAGCCGCCATGAGCAAGACGTCATTCGCCGCAGCCTCGACGATTCCATCAATCAGACCTTAGCACGGTTTCGCGACCGGTGTAAGCGACAGCGTCGCGACCCACCTCGCGTGCCGGCGCTAAGTCTCCCGGCGGAAGCTTCCCCTGTTCGGGTCAATTCCCCGCGTGACCGGACTCCAGTCGGGCAGAACGCGGATGGTTCAGGAATTCCGGGACCCATAGATCAAAGTCGGGAACGGCTCGAAGCTATAGCAACGGTCCTTAGATCCACCAATCAAGCTGATCTCGCCCGCATGGGCGATGCTGTTGCGTCTAACCTAGAGCGACTGGCTGAAGGCCTAAAGTCTCTAGGAGAAGTCAACAACTCCTCCAGGCAGCGCAGCCAAACTGCCCGGAACGATTCGGACAGCTCTGATCAATCGCGTGACCCCCGTCACCATCGAAGATCATCTTGTCCATGAGCAGGCTACCCGTGGTCGCCGTCGCTCGCCAAGTCCTCGTAGTCATCGCGACCACAGGGGCAAGCGCGCACGCGATGGTCACGGACGGTCCCCTCGTGAGGAGCGCGTCGTCGCAACCACGAGGAAGGAGCGTGGTGGATTGTCCCGGAGAGAGTTTCTCCAGGCCGAGTCATCCCGTTCAGCATGAGTTCCTCCGCGCAACAGGACCAACGTCTTCTCAAGACTAGGTTCTGCCGGGGAAGGTGGCCGGTCATATGCTTTGGGTCAGGGGCTTTCACTGACGAGCTTCGAGCCGTCCGGTGGCCCTCAAAGTTCAAGCCGGTCACATGGAGAGGTACAATGGGACTCGTAACCCGGAGGAATTCCTTTCCATCTCGCTCGGCCATCATCGCGGCGGGGTGACGAGCTCGTCATGGCTAATTACCTCCGATCGTCCTTGAGGGTGCCGCTCGGACATGGCCGCTCAATCGCCAGGAGGGTTCCATCACTCGTGGAACCAGCTTTGTGGCCTCGATCGCTAATTTCCGAGCTCATTACGTGCGTCCGGGCAAGGAAGATGATCTGCACCAGATGATCCAGATGAGCGGGAGACCCTCCGCAACCGTGAAGCGTTTCATTAAGATCCGCAACACGATCCCGAACATCTCGGATGAATCATTGTCCGCGCTTTTAAAAACGGAGTCCGCGACGAAGCGGCTCACCCAGATCTCGAGATCAACGAGACTGGACCGCCAATGACCTGTTCAAGGCGGTGATCATATGCCAACGCTGCGCGAGCTGCTCAATACAAAAAGGCGTTCGACAAGGCGAGCTGCCCGCCCGACTGGTGTGGATGAGAAGAAGAAGAGCAAGAATGTCCCCGTGACAAGAAGTCCCGAAGAAGAAGAACAAAGGTGATAACGAACAATACCGTCGCAGGTATGGATCGCGCACCTCCTCCCAAGGATGGGCAGAAGAAGCCCAACAATAATTACAAGGGCAAAAAGCCTGCTCAGGGAGGCGGACAAGGCAAGAAAGGTCCGAGCGACCGATTTTGCAAGTTCCACCAGCACTACGGGCATGATATACGCCACTGTAGAACTTGGGCTGCAAAGCTCGAAGATTTCTACAACGGCAAGGGCCCAATGCCCACCCTGCCCGAACAAGGTGACGCCGGTAAGGCCAAGCGCCAAACCGACGATGGTGATCGGGAAGATGATGATGAATATCAAGAGCCCGTGAACCATATCGCCGTCATTTTCGGCGGCTCCTCGGCTTACACCTCTCGGCGCAGCCTCAAGGAAGCTGCTCGGGAGGTCCACAACGTCGAAAAGGCAAAACCTCAGCCTGAATCGATGAAGTGGACTGAGGTCCCCATCTCCTTCTCTCAGGAGGATTGCCCCACTGGGATGACCAAGCCTCAGCGGCTCCCACTGGTGGTCGCCCCGACCATCAGCAACGCGAGAGTTGGCCGTGTCTTAGTGGACGGCGGGAGCGCTTTGGACTTGCTTTCTGCTAAAGTCTTGGACGAGATGCAAATTCCTCGTTCCAAGCTGAAGGAAGTCGCAGGCCCTTCTCGGAATTGTTCCGGAGAAGGCGTCAAGCCGTTAGGGCGAGTTGTCCGCTGTCACCTTCGCAACCCAAGCAACTTCCGGACAGAGTTGATCACTTTCGACGTGGTCGACTTCCCATCGGCGTACAACGCGATCTTAGGCAGGCCATCTCTCGGTAAGTTTATGGCTGTGTCCCACCACGCTTACCATTGCGTGAAGATACCGGGTCCTAACGGTGTTATCACGGTCAAGGGCAACTACAAAGCTGCTCTGGATTGCGACGAGTAGTCCCTCG
Source organism: Raddia guianensis (assembly GCA_036346415.1). Lineage (NCBI taxonomy): Eukaryota > Viridiplantae > Streptophyta > Magnoliopsida > Poales > Poaceae > Raddia > Raddia guianensis. The sequence continues at coordinate 11,381,466 of CM070537.1, read as the reverse complement.
CCCTGGTCGACCAACTTCCGCCATGTCTCAAGTCCCGCAGACCAAGTCTGCACGCCCTAGGGTCTCCCTTCAGCCAGGGGGAGAAACTAAGGAAGTTCCGCTGTCGCTTGATGATGCTTCCAAGACAGTTCACTTGGGTGCCAATCTGGACCCCAAATAGGAAAGCGAGCTCATTGCCTTCCTCCGAGCTAATCAGATGTATTCGCCGCGCCCATCGACATGCCCGAGTCCCAAGGAGGTGATCGAGCACAAACCGGCCGTCCGCCGGACAAAAAGCCTGCTCGCGGAAGCTTCGCCGCTTTTGAATTCAAGCAGGATCATCAAAGATCGACTTGCAAGCCGCCATTCTTTGGGTTCATCCGCGAGGTTGATCACACCGAGTGGTTAGCCAACCCCGTCATTGTAAAGAAGAAAGGCGGCAAGTGGAGGATGTGTCGATCACACGATCTGAACGCCGCTTGTCCTAAGGACAATTTCCAGCGCCTCGTATTGATCGGTGGTCGATGGATCATGGACGCCCAGACTTCGAGTTTTTAGATGCTTACTCGGTTACCACCAAATAAGCATCTCCCGAGGATGAAGAGAAGACCGCCTTCATCACCCCTTTCGCACTTTCGCTATACGACCATGTCTTTCGGTCTGCGCAATCTTTGGTGCCCGTTCAGCTTAATGGAGAAGACCTTCCCGAGCAATGTGAAAAAACACGGAGGTCTATGTCGGCGACATAGTTGTAAAGAGCAAGTATGCTCCAGATCATGTAAAAGACCTGTGTGGACGGTTGAGATATCGATCTCAAGTCGCTAAGGTTCTTTAAGATTGAGATAGGAGACACGCCAAACAATGCGAACAGCAACGAACAGGAGACAGGGGTTTTATCACTCGGTTCAGCCTCTCGAGAGATAATAGCCCTACGTCCAGCCTTTCTTATATATCAAAGATGAATACAAGAGATGGCTCGGCGAGACGAACAAGTCTCGGCGAGATTATGGTGTACAGGAAGCAATAATGCGAAGATCAAGTGCCAGGAGCCCCTCTACACGCCGTAGGGGCCTTGTTTATATAGTGCTGAGCAAACCGACCTACCGAAGGAATATCGGGCAGGGCTAACTACGAGTACGTAACGAACTCATACATGCCAAATATATCCCGAGGTAGATAAGGCATACTCCTAGTCTTGGGGATCACGACTCCTAATCCAATCCGGGAAACCAACGTCCGGGTCTTCACGTATCCGCGCAGAACTCTTGTTCGAGTAAGACTCAAACACTAATCCTAGGCCGTTACGCACCGTGCCGACCAAGAGGCTGTTCGGCAGGATGCACATGGGCCTGATAGAACCTTCCAGGGAGCTGGGCCCTAGTAGGCTGTTCGATTGGGCCGTCAGGGAGTGGGCCATGGCTATGGGCCGTGATCTAATCCCCGACAGCTAGCCCCCGAGACTCAAGTGGAAGAACTCACTAGAGTGGGGTCATCCCCTTGAGACTCAAAGTCACGAAGAGGGTATTTTTCCCTGCTACAAAGGCATGTAACAAGCGACCGAACAGGTTATGGTTCAACCGAACAAGACTTGTTCGGGACCGAACAAACCCGACCAGTGCCGAGCAACTCCGTTGCGTCGAACAGGGAACAACATCTGTCCGAGCAGAACACTCAGCCTTCAGTGGAAACACCGGAAAAAGTAGCCGTTGGCTGACTCCAACGGTAACTTCCGTCATTGCTTGCGATGAAAAGCAGTGACCGTTTTACCTAGCCGTTGTAGTAAAAACTAGCCGTTCTGGGACAAAACCGTTGCGAGCTGCTTATACGGGACTATAAAAGCACCTAAGCCGCCATGCCAGCCACTGTTCTCACCTTTCCTCTCTAAGCCCTAATTCCAACGCGCTCGAAGATCAAGCACCCAAGCTCCACCACCAACCTTGCTCGTCCGATCCTGGGAAACGCTATGGCCAAGTTCACCGGCACTAGCCTGACCGAGGAGGACCTTAGGATCTGGGAGGAAGAGGGCCACATCGACACCGTAGCCTGGAGGCTGCCCGAAGAGGAGGATACTCGGAGCAGCTCGAGGAGAGTTCGTCGACTTGAGCGATTCGCCTGCTTGGGTTACGATCTCCGGCGACCGTCGAGGCCTTCTTAAACATTAGCGGATTGGAGATGGCGAACCTCAATCCGAGCAAAGATCCTCCGGATGGCCGTCTTCGCTTTTTGCGAAGGCTATCTGAGAATCGATCCACCGGTGGGGCTGTTCCTCCACTATTACACAAGGATGAGGAGCAGCTCGCCGCCTGGCTTTGAGGTGCTACTACCTCAAGCTCCGGACCACCGCCGACGACGCCCGATCCTCGCCCACCCCCTTTCGACTCGATGGGCGCGTGGTGGGTGAGGTGGTTCTGACAAGCGGAGCGGCGACAAGAACTTCGCCTTCACCGGGAAGGCGCGGCGAAGGAACCTCAATGCCTCGGCGGAGATGTCCGCCGAGGATTGGTACGACAAGGAAGATCGCCTCCTCGTGAGCCTCGGGCTCCGAGGCGAGAGATCATCAGGGACTTCACAACAATGAATCATCGCTGCGGAGAAGGTCCTATCCTTCTACAAGATAGAGGATGGGAAGACATCACAAGGGAGAGCACGGGTAAGTGCCTTTAAGACTCAACCTCTTCATTGATCGTTTTCTCCGAACAGAATTTAACGATTCCATCTGCTCGAGGCGGAGAAGCCAACCGACGATGGGTGACCGGCGGGTCGACGCCATCTTGAAGGCGGCGAAGAAGGACAGCGAGGTCACCGGCGGGTGGCCTACACTTGTCCGAGGAACGTGCTCGTCCGCATGCAGGCGAGGTAAATCACTTATACCCGGCCCGTGTTGCTAGATTTACATTTGTTGGTTTTAATCTTGGCGTTAAACTTCTCGAACGCTGCAGAGGACCACCGATCCTCGAAGGATCATCGAGGGTCTCTCTGGTCTCGAGAAAGGAGAAGCCGAAGAAGGGCAAGGCCAAGTCGGCCACAAAGCCCAAGGTGGCGGTGAGCCAGCGAGCTCGCCAGCGCCATGGCGGCCGCCAGCGTCGAAGAGACCACCATTGCGCGACGGAGCGCGCCGAAAGGACCAAGCGGGCGCGTGGTCAGCCAAATGAGAAGAGACCAAGCCCTCCCTCCTCGCCGAACAGAGCGACGAAGAGTAAAGACCATGGCCCTCGGCTTAGGCATTACACGCAAGCTCACCCGGCCATATGGCGCGACTTCTGACGGTCGCCGAGCAAAGGAGACTCGAGGGAGGTCGCGCAAGGAGAAACTCCTTGCGTTCGCTGCGCGAGAGAATGCTTAGCTCACCGAGGAGCCGAGCTCATCGCCCATGACGCCAAGGGCCAAAGCGAGAAGCCGCCAAGGAGCCCCCGAGGAAAAGGCGGAAAGTTCCGCGAGGAAGATCAGGATCAAGCCCTCCACGGCGGTATGTAGAAATCGATCTTTTGATCTTTCCACCTTGACCGCATTAGACTTAACGATCAACTCGGTTCATCACCTGCCCAAGAAGAGACCGCCACAGACGGCGTCGAGGAGGCGCTTCGGCGGTCGCCGCTGCCTGAAAGCATTTGCACAGCGCGTCCGGGCGATGGTGGCGAGCCTCAAGGACAAGCCGGCTGCGTGGAACTCTTGCCGCCGGCTCCTCAATGACGGTCGGCGTGCTCAAAGACGCTGTGGAGCGGCCGGAGGCAAAAAGCGGCGAAGGGCGCCACGAACTTCGGTGCCAAGGCGATGGCTCGAAGCTGCCCGATCGGTGCCAAGGCGATGGCTCGGAAGTCGCCAGTATGGACCGAGCAGCCGGTCCTGCCAGCACTTCATCGCAGGGCAGCTCACCCCGAGGCGACGGATTCTCCGTGGCGGTGGTGAAACCCCACCGCCAGGAACATGAAGAAGCCCCGAGCGTCGCGCGAGTCGCCTCGCCCGTGGAAACAACGGCGCCACCGAGCGGAGTGGCTCGGCCTCGCCGAGGACGTTGGGCGAAGAGGAAAAGGAAGAGGAGAAGGAGCGCGGAGGCAAGCGCTTCGCCCGTCGCTCCGCTCCCGAAAGCAGATGCGCCCCGCAAGAAGAAGGAGCGAACAAGGCGGCGGCGGCAAGAACGCGCCGCCTCATCCCGACGAAGGGGCTTCGTGACGATGGCCTCGAGGACCGCTGCGTCGGATCGGAGCGCCGACTTGGCAAGGTAAACACCAAGACCAAATTTTGTTCAGCTTAGCCACATCATCGCAAAGTAGTTAACTTGTTCTTCCCTCTCGTGTCTTGAGGACACCATGGAGGAGCTCGAGGGCGGTGTCACCATTGAGCGGAGCGCCAGATCTTGGCGTCGCTCAGGAGCACCTCAGACGAGGAGTCCGCGGGGCCCTCTGCCATGACCAAAGTCGGCTTGGTGAAGGCGAAGGTAAAGAAGCTCAAAGCCCAATTGGTCAAAGAGGCATTCTCGCGAGTCTCTCCTAGGAGAGGCCGAGGAGCTTCAGCAGCCATTAAAGGCGGCGCCCATGGAGGAGAAGCCGCTCGAAGTGGCTCAAGAGCAGCCACGACGCTTCCCAACGGCGAGACCAACTCATGGCGGAAGCCAAGGGACTCAAGGCCCAGCTCGCCAAGGAAGAACAGATTCGCGGGTCTCGAGCAAGATCTCGACCACTGTGGGCTTCACGGGAAGAGATCGAGGAGATCTTGTGCGATGATGGTGAGGGCGATCACCGCAGAGAAAAGGTCAAGGAGCTGGATGAGCAGCTCAAGACGGCCGAAAGCAATGAGTCACCAGAGCGAGGCTCAACGATCATCAAGGCCAAGACCGAGGAGGTCGAGGCCATCCGGGCAGAGGCTGCAGGGCAAGCCAAGCGGAGCAAGGAGGAGATCGAACGCCTCCGAGCTGAAGCCCGGGAAGGAATCAAGGCTCAGGGCGAAGTCGTGCGCCTCAAGTTAGAAGTTGAGGAGCTGAAGGAGCAGCTTGCTCCTAAGTAGCACCGCTGTTGTAACCCGAAAGGGCCTTGTACCTGAGACTTTTGAGTAACGTAATAAAGTACTTACCTTTATTCCTGCAAAAAAGAGCAGCAAAAAGACAAGAACGAACAGAAACTAAGAGAAAAGCGAACAGCGCTAGGAAGTTTAAGAAAACCGGTAGAGCGCTCTGCCTAACTCCCAGCCCCCGTTGTGCATCTGTTCGGAAACCTGAGTTTGCGAACTCGAACAGGTGCACAAGAGAAAGAGCGACGCCCTAGCCCCGTGCACGGACGATGCTCGAGAACCTAAACTTGCGAACTCGAGCACGCGTAGGAGAAAGAGCGACACCGTATCCTTGCTCGATTTGTTCCACGATCCTTTCGTTGACGTAAATTAGGCGGTTCCGAGAGTAACCGAACAAGGAAAGTGCCTCCGCCAGGGGGGCTTACGAGCGAGCTTTGCCAAGTGGTCGCGCTTAAGCAAGAAGTGCTTCGCCGGAGGGCTTACGAGAGCAGACTTAGCCGCAAGGTGGAAAGGCCGTGTTACGCAACCCTGAGTTTAGGAACCTATCGAGACTAGACACGGGTAGGGAAAAATCCTTAAGATTGCGGAGCCAAGAGTTCGCAAGACCGGGCAACCATCAAGTGTTACCAGAAGAAAGTAGTCTCGAGAAGACAAGCGGTGAAAAGGGTCACAGAGGTCATGAGGATTCAATCGAGAATTGATTGAACTTTACATGGTGCCCGAGACTTGGACGAACTAAGGCGCCAAGTTTACAAAAAGCGCAAAGCTAAGCAAACACGTAAAAGACCTACACAAAGAACTTACGGTGGGTCGATGTTCCAAGTGCTGGTCAACTCTCTCCGCCCTCCATAGCCAGCGAAACAGCCCGGGCGAAAGGTAAGAAACGACCGTGAACGGGCCCTCCCAACGAGGAGTTAACTTGTTGGCATTGGACAAGTTCGGACACGGCGCGAACGAGGTCGCCCGCCTTCAAAGCCCTAGGTCGAATCGACTTGGCAGCGTGTTGCAAAAGAGCTTGCCGGTAGCGTGCCATTCGACTTGTGCCCGGTCGCGTGTGCCTTCGAGGAGATCGAGATCGAGGAGGCGCTTGCTCGACGCCAACTAGGTTGGTCGAGCTCGTCGAGGCGAACCGAGTACAACTTCGGCGGCGTGATGGCTTCGCACTATAGACCAATTGGAATGGAGTTTCCCCGTCTGCCCGGTCAGAAAAGCGAATCGCCTGCAGGACGGAAGGAACTCGTCAACCTGTGCCTTGCTTGTGCTTTCGGGCCGAGAGCAGCAAATACCCGCCGCTTGATACCCTCGGACTATCTCGTCTGCTAGCTCGCCGATCGCTTCCATTGCTCGTGGATGTGCCACGAGGCGAAATAGACTTGGTGCCCAAATTGCTCGCAGATTCCCGGAATAGCTCGCTCAACTGGGTACCGTTATTTGTGATCACTTATGGGGATCCCAAAGCGCTGCGACCACGCCGCTTTTGAAAAAGCGAACAACCGCTTTGGCGTGAAGAGACGACGCAGTTTCGCCTCAATCCACTTTGTAAAAGTGTCTATGGCGACAAGCAGGTGTGTATGGCCCTTGTACCCCTTAGGAATGGGCCGAGCAGATCCGCACCCCATGTGGAAAAAGGCCAAGATGGGGGATCGCTTGGAGCTCTTAGGGCTTGTGTGCCTTATGGCATGAAATTGGCAAGCCTTGCACTTAGTCACGATGTCCCGGCATCTTGTAACGCAGATGGGCCAATAATAGCCCATGCGAAATGCCTTGCCGACCAGAGTTCTGAAGGAGGCGTGGTTGCCACAGGCACCCTCGTGTATGTCCCTAAGAAGGAACACACCCTCCTGTTGCGAGATGCACTTGGAAAGAACTCCCAGAGCACCTTGACGGTAAAGGATGCCGCCCACAAGCTTGTATGGAGCAAAGACGCCTTGTAAGCCGGGAACGCCGGCCGTCGTTGCCGCGTGGTCCCATCTGCAAGGTACCGGACAAATGGCGTTGTCCAAATTGCACTACTGCCGATAACGGAGACAGCACCACCTGTCTCTGTTGCCTCGTCCGGAGACGTGATTGAGGGCTTGTGAAGGTGCTCGACGAGCACCCCTGCCGGAGCAGGTTCGCGTGAGGATCCATACTTGGATAGCTGGTCGGCCAGGAAGTTATCCTTCCTGGGCACGAAGAGCACTTCGAAAAATCGAAAATGCCGCTCCAACTTCCTCACTTCAACCAGGTATCGCGCCATTGAGTCATCGCAGCACTGATACTCCTTGTTAACCTGATTGATGACCAGCTGTGAATCTCCTTCACACATACCGTTGGACACCAAGCGACTTGCACGCCTTAGTCCCATGAGGAGGGTTTCGTACTCGCAGCGTTGTTAGTCGCCGCAGTGCGCTTGGATAGAATATCGGAGTTGCTCTCCTTGAGGGAGATGAGAACAAAACCAGCCCCCGAAGTTTCCAAAGGCGCGAGCCATCGAAAAACATGGTCCAGAGGGTTCATCAAAGTTGCTCGAGCTTCTCGATTTGAGCGGCAGTCCATTCAAATACAAAGTCAGCTAGGACCTGTGACTTAATAGCGTTCGCAGCAATAACAGATCAAACTCGCTAGTTCCATTGCCCACTTAGCTATACGTCCGCTAGATTCCTTGTTCCGAGGATTTCTCCCAGAGGAACGTGGTCGGACCAGATTTGGTGCGCCTGGAAGTAGTGGCGAAGCTTCGAGGACATGAGCAAGGCGAGAGTAGCTTCGACCTCGTGGTAACGCCTTTGATCCGTGAAGTACCGCCACGTAATAGATTGGTCGCCAGATGCTTTCCCTTTCAACCGCAAGACCGCCACCGCTTGTGGCGGTAACCTAGGTACAAGCAGAGCCGCCGCCATGCCGCTGGGTAGTCAAGACGGAGGATTGATAGGTATCGCTTCAGATCCCGGAAGGATCTATCGGCTTCTTCCGCCCACTCGAAACCATTGTGCTTGCGCAGGCCTTAAAGAAGGGCAGCGCTGCTCGCTTTGACGGAAATAAACCGCTAGAGCAGCCATCCATGCCAAGGAGGCTTTGTACTTCCTTTATGGTAGTTGGAGCCCGATATTTTCAATGGCCTCGATTTTTCAGTGGTTGGCGTAAATACCTTATGCGAGCCAATGACATAACTGAGCAACATTCCGATCGAACACCAAAGGTACACTTCTCTGATTTAATTTTATTCGATGCCCGTGAGATTACTTAAAAGTCTCGCTGTGTCTTTTACATGATCTGGAGCATACTTGTTTTTACCACTATGTCGCCGACATAGACCTCCGTGTTTTTTCCGCTACTGCTCGGGAAGGTTTTCCATTGTTACCGAACGTGGCACCAAAGATTGCGCAGACCGAAAGACATGGTCGAGCAGCGTAAAGTGCCGAAGGGGTGATGAAGGCGCTTTCTTCATCCTGGGAGATGCTTATTTGGTGGTAACCGAGTAAGCATCTAAAAACTCGAAGTCAAGGCCCGCAATGATCGATCGACCACCGATCAATACGAGGCGCTGAAATTGTCCTAGGACAAGCAAGGTTCAGATCTGCAGTGATCGACACACATCCTCCACTTGCCGCCTTTCTTCTTTACAATGACAGGTTGGCTAACCACTCGGTAGCGATCAACCTCATGGATGAACCCGCAATGAAAGCGCTTTGCTGCGATCTTTGATGATCCCCGCTTGAATTCAAAAGCGACGAAGCTTCCGCTAATGTGCTTTTGTCCGGCCGATAGCGCTTTGTGCTCGATCACCTCCTTTGGGACTCCGCATGTCGATGGCTCCAGCGCGAATACATCTGCATTAGCTCGAAGGAAGGCAATGAGCTCGCTTCCTATTTGGGGTCTAGATTGGCCCCTGCGAATCGCCTTGGAAGTATCGCTGTTTACAAACCGAACTTCCTTGGTTTCTCCCCGGTCAAGGGAGACCTTAGGGCGCAGTGCACTTGGTCCGGAACTTCAGACCGCTGGCGGAAGTTGGTCAACCAGTATGCGAGGGATCGCCGTCGCAATCCAAAGGCAGCTTTGTAGTTGCCCTTGACCGTGATCACACCGTTAGGACCCTGTATCTTCACGCAATGGTAAGCGCAGGGACACGGCCATAAACTTACCGAGATGGCTCGCCCAAGATTGCGCACGCCGACGGAAGTCGACCACGCCAAAAGTGATCAACTCGTCCGGAAGTTGCTTGGGTTGTCAAGGTGACAGCGTGACAACTCGCCTCTAACGGCTTGATGTTTCTCCCGAATAATTCCGAGAAGGGCATTGCGATTTCTTCACTTTGGACGAGGAATTTGCATCTCGCCCAAGACTTTAGCGTAAAGCAAGTCCAAAGCGCCCCGCCGTCCACTAAGACACGGCCAACTTCGCGTGCCGATGGTCGGGCGACCACCGATGGGAGCCGCCGAGGCTTGGTCATCCCAAATGGGCAATCCTCCCGAGAGAAGGAGATGGGGACCTCAATCCACTTCATCGATTCAGCCGAGGTTTTGCCTTTTTCGACGCTAGGACCTCCCGAGCAGCTTCCTTGAGGTCACCGCGAGAGGTGTAAGCCGAGGAGCCACGAAAATGACGGCGATATGGTTCACTGCTCTTGATATTCATCATCATCTTCCCGATCACCACCGCTGGTTTGGCGCTTTTCCTTACCGGCATCACCTTGTTCGGCAGGGTGGGCATTGGGCCCTCGCCGCTGTAGAAATCTTCGAGCTTTGCAGCCCAAGTTCTACAAAGGGCGATATATCGCGCTCTGTAGTGCTGGTGGAACTTGCAAAATCGGTCGCCGGACCTTTCTTGCCTTGTCCGCCTCCCCGAGCGTGCTTTTTGCCCTCGTAGTTATTGTTGGGCTTCTTCGCCCATCCTGGGAGGAGGTGCGCGATCCATACCCGCGACGGTATTGTTCGTGATCACCTTTGTTCTTCTTCTTCTGGGACTTCTTGTCACCAGAACATTGTCGCTTCTTCTTCTTCTCATCCACACCAGTCAAGGGCAACCGCCTTGTCGAACGCTTTTTGTAATCGAACGCGATCGCCGCTACAGCATAGCGGTCACCGCCTTGAACAGGTCGTTAGGCGGTCCAGTCTCATTGATTTCGAGATCCCGGGTGAGCGCTCGTCATGACTCCGCTTTTGAAGGCGCGACAACAGATTCATCCGAGATGTTCGGGATCGTGGTTATGGATCTTAATGAAACGCTTCACGGTTGCGGAGGGTCTCCCGCTCATCCGGATCATCTGTGCAGATCATCCTCCTTGCCTAGACGCACGTAACAGCCTCCGAAATTAGCGATCGAGCGCCACAAAGCCGGTTCCATGAGCCGATGGAACCCTCCTGCTGATTGAACAGCCACGCCCGAGCAAAGACCCTCAAGGACACGGAGGTAATTAGCCATAACGAGCTCATCACCCCGCCGCCATGATGGCCAGAAGGTGATGGAAAGGAATTCTCCGGTTCTGAGTCCCATTGTACCTCTCCATGTGACCGGCTTGAATTTTGAGGGCCACCGACAGCCCGGCTCGTCAAGAAAGCCCCGCACCTGCAGCATATGACCGCCACCTTCCCCGACAGTAACCTAGTCTTGAGAAGACGTTGGTCTTG